>JASAUF010000596.1:6487166-7784599 GCA_030180095.1 Magnolia changhungtana
TTCTAGGAAGTTCATGTCTAAATCGCTATATTACTTCTTCTCCTCTTTGCCTTCTTCCTCAGTCCCATCTCATCCGTTTCATCATTGGTTTTATGGGGCCCCTTCCCAGGTTGCTGCTTTTGTGGTTGGTAGGCCAGAAAAGAATTTTAACTATTGACAACCTCCAAAGAAGAGCGATGGTTCTCCCTAATATCTGCCTGATGTGCATGGGGAATGAGGAGTCAATCGACCATCTTTTCATTCATTGCCCTTTTGTGAGGATAGCATGGGACTATTTTCTTTCTGCTTTTCAGGTGGATTGGGTTATGCCGAAAACAATTGAAGAACTGTTATGGGTGTGTCATGGAGGAGCTGGAAAGAATCATAAAGTTTTTTGGTGGTTGCTCATTATGGCCGTGTTATGGATTATTTGGGGTTCCAGGAATGGACGATGTTTCCGGAATGTGGAAGTGGGGGTGAATGAGGTGATTTCTAATGTTATAAGGCTAGTCAAGGAATGGGTGGTCTATATTAAGGTATCCTCGTCTGCCCTCCCCCTCTAATTGTTTGTTAGGGCTTTTCGAGCTTTGTATTCTTTTCTCTCTTTGCGATCTTTTTCAACAAATTTTTAGTTTTCTCTGAAAAATGTTTTAAAGAGGATTAATATTATGGACATAACATGCACACCTAAAGACATGCATGGGAATGTCAGAGATTGGATAAAAGTCCAAAAAATACTGAATGGGAGACTTTTCAGCAAGAACTTTAGTGAGAAGAGTACAATTAGATAGTAGGCTGTAAGAACAACATCCGACCACAAATATTTAGGAGTAGACATTCCAACCATGAGAGCCCGATTGACTTCTAAAAAATGTCTATTCTTCCTTTCAGCCATGCCATTTTATTGTGGGGTATATGCAATGTTTTAAATATCGACGATATCGGCCGATATATCCCATGATATATCTTGTTTCCCACTTGTGCGATACAAAATGTAAAGGTAGTGCCGATATATCCCACATGTTCGATCCGGTGAGCATTTTCAATTTCCGATCCGCTTTTTTTGTTGAAATTATGTTATATCAGTGTGAAATGGTTATAAATCCATTGGTTCTTCATGTTTTGCATGAAAAATCATGGAGTTAGATATTTGATTTCGATATCCATTGGTTCTTCATGTTTTCCATGTTTTTTACAAAGTTTTCCTTCAACCAGCTATCAATTGAGATTAATTTCGAAGTATCTAGGAGTTTTGATGAAATGGTCATCACATATACTCTAATTTCGAAATTTGAGTGTAGGTGGTGCGATTTGGGGAAAATTCTAAAATTTCCCAATTTCTTCCAAATTGCTTGCAATGTTGCGCACTCCAAACATGAAATCAAGCATGTATGAGGGCTGATCTACTGATTTGTTAAGTCCTTGCCAATTTTTGAAAAATAAAAATCATTTTTAACTAAAATTAATCGAAAAAATTATTAAAATATTAAATTTTTTTTTTTTTTTCAAAATTTCCCTTCCACCAGCTGTCAATTGAGACTAATTTTGAAATATTTAGAAGTGCTTGATGAAATAATCATCACATACACTCTAAATGTTATGCATTCAATTTTAATATAGTTGCACACTTGCACTAGTTTAGTCAGACAATGCATAGCTTAGGACCCTATACAAAGGAAACTTATTTTGTGCACTTCTTTTTAGAGATGTTATGATTTAAAAGTGTGCATTAAGGTCTTTTTAAAGAATCCCTGAAGTTTCATTGAAAAATTCAACCATTTCCCCAATGTTTCCCCATGTTTCCCAAAAAGTGCGATAAATTACCTAATACAAATGATATATCCTGCGCAATAACCGATATGTATATGTATCCCAAGGATGCGATATGTAATGCGATACCGATATTTCGAACAAATGGGTTGTGCTCATGTGGTTTGAGAGTTAATACCATGCCCTTGAAGATAAGATATTATAGTATGGAAAATGTATTCTTTTGCATTATCTATATGAAGAGGACTAATACTCACATTAAATTGATTTTTAACCCAACTATGAAACGCTTTGAAAATAGAGCTAACTCTATCTCTTGATTTCATCAAATAAATCCATATCATAGGAGATGCATCTTTAATAAATGAGACAATATTTGAATTAATTAGAAACAATAGGAATTTGACCCTAAACATCTTGAATGATTGGACCCTAAACATCTGAATGAACCAAGGAAAAAAATTCTATTGGAACGCTTCTCCACAGGTGGATAGACAAACTGTTGTGTTTGGCTAAAATACAAGCCTCACACTTTAAAATTTTAACATCACTAGACTTGACCGACGCTGGTAATAAAGACTGCAATACTCGAAAGATGACCAAACCTACGATGCCAGAGATAAAAGTCTTCCTTTTGAACATTAAGAAACTCGAAGTATTAAAATGAAAAATGTATACATCATCCTTCTCATGTCCACGTCCACCACCAAGCAGTTTCTTTGTCTTTAGATCCTGAAAACCACAATGATCAGGGTAAAAGATCACACTATAATTCAAGTCCTTGGTTACTTTACTAATTGATGACAAATTAGACGTAATGTTAGACGCCAACAAGACATGACAAGGAAAAAGACAGGGAAACAGATATAGTACTCTTACCCCTAATAGGAGTTAAGAGTACCATCTACCAAGTTCACATGTCCTAAACTTAAATTGGTAGTAAATGGAGAAAAAGAGCCAGGTGTACCTATCATATGATTGGTAGCTCCCAAATCAACGACCTAATGGCTTGATGCAAAGGTAGTATGAAGAGTAGTAGGTGTATTACTTGTCTGAGCTAAGGAAGTGGAGAAGGAGGCCTTATTCTGAGTGACATCTCTTAACAAATCATCATACTTGGATTTTGGGAGATGAACAACATCAATAGTTGATGGAATTGCTTGTGAAGCTGAGTAAGGAATCATGTCCCCCTGCAGTAGTCTGAGAATCTCTGCCATCTGAAGCTGCAGAGTTAGAAGCTCGGCTTAGAGGTCTACCATGAAGAACCCAACAATAATCCACAATATGTCCCTGTCTACTACAATGAGTACACAACCGATCGATGCCATTGATCAAGCCTAAATATTACATATTTATCCTCTCAATTGCACTAGTTTCGGATGCATTTAATTAATCGATCAATCTAATTAGATATGCTTTCTACATGCGAGGTGATTTTGGATATAAAGATGAATACAAGATTAAATGGATGCTTTAAAAGAGTTCAAGCTCGAATGCGATGAAGAATTGGATGTTTGGAGAACAATATTGAAGATTTCAAGTGCCAAAGATTCAAGGAAACCAAGCACCAAGGATGGAGAAAAGTCTAGAAAATCACAGTCCAATAACAAAAATAATAGACTGTTCGGTCCCACCTAAGGTTGGTTTGGTCCGACTGAAAGTGCACAAAATAGTCTAGTAAGAAAAAGTGATTTTCAGATTTAATTCGGCTCGACACTTACATGTGACTGAAGTCATGTTTGGTGCCACCGAAGGAGAGTTTGGTTCGACCCGAGGGAGACAGAGACTTCATACATAAATTAAGGAAATTCAGCTGCATTTGAAAGATCCCTTCGGTGCGACCGAAGTGTAACAAAAGTGCGGAAATTCAAGATGGCGCGAAGTCGGTGCGGGTTTTCTCTACGTAAGGGGATGCTAGGGTGCTTCAAACCTAGCAACAAATGATTCAAAACACTAAAAAAAATAAAATCCAATTGCAAATCACCCCTTCTCACGAATCATAACAAGTCAGTAGTGGAAAAGGCCTCACGACTCTCAGATTAGAAAAAAGAATGAAGAAGAAGTAAAAGGGTGAAGGGAAAAGAAGGAAAGAAGAAACAAAATGAAAAGAAGATCAAGGAAGTGAAATAGCAAGGGTGAAGGGAAAGGAAGAAAAGTGGAAACAAAATAGAAAAGAAGATTACGAAGGGAAGGGGCCACTTGTTTATAAAAATTAGAAGAATTAAACACAGAGATTAAGAAGAAGAAGAAGAAGAGGAAGAAGAAGAAGGAATGGAAGAAGAAGAAGAAGAAGAAGGAAAGAGCCCTAGGAGCACTCAACCTCTGGTACAATGTCAGAGTAGGAGGAGGAGAGAATTTGAGAAATAGAAGAAGAGAGAATATGAGAGAAAGAGAGGACATAGTGTTGGGTTGTTCGGCCCTATCTTATTTATAATAATAGGAAGGAAGGTATAAATACATATATGCTCTTATTATGAAGGAAAAACTAAAGAAAGACTAGGAAGCAAATAAGGAAAGCATACAACAAAGTGAAAAAGAGCAAAAAAGGCTAAGACTAAGGCCTATAACATATAATGCCCAGGTGTATGAACCCGTGGGCCCAGTCATTGGCCTACATGCACATACGCCTACACTCTCAAGTTGATAATTTCAAAAGTTGTTTGGTGCTTTGCAGCAGTATCAGGGCAAAAAGATTAACGTTTATAAAAGTGATTTTTTGGGTGTCAGGCTGAGTGGAGATGAGACTAATATGCATAAGCTGGCCTTCCTCTTTGTATTGGCAAACCACCAAAACATGCATGATTCAACGGTGGAAAGTATAGAGTGGAAACTATCAAATTGGATGTGCTGATACTTGTCCCTACGGCTTTGTGTCACTTAAATCAAGTGTTATGTCTTTGTTCCATTGCTTTGATAGTGTTGTCAAGAAGCTAGAAAGAATGCAGAGGGATTTTCTTTGGCGAGGAGTGGAAAATTAGAAGTTTCACCTTTCCAAATCGAAAGAGGTTTGTTAGCTGGAGTTTGGGCTGGGGATTAGGGCACTTGAACCCACGGTGAACCCACGTATGAAGAAGAGAAATAGTCTTTGGAGAAGTTTGATTGCTCATAATGGAGGGCTTTGTTTACGCTTCAAGATGTATTAGAATAGAGCCTCAGGCTTCTAGAAGGCTCTGTTCAGAAAGAGTAGACAATTGTTCAGAAGAGGGGTTTCTTTGGCCCCAGGGGATGGATCTCATAATCAATTCTTGGATCTATGGTGTGGTGACAGGCCTCTTAGCTTTGTGGGTCCTCATTTGTTTAGAGTTATTGTTGATATGGGGTTTCCTAGCTCTCATTGTTCTTCTCAGGTAGGGGACAATGTGGTTTCGTTTCTGCTTTTCTGTAGAAACCTTTTAGATTGGAAATCAAAGAATTTGTCAGTCTTATGGAAACACTGTAAGGTAAAAGGGTCTCGGTGGAGAAGGATAAAAGGTTACGGGATAATAGAGAAGTGGGTCGCTTCTCGGTTAGGTCTTTCTATTCCAATGTTTGGGCTGCATCATCCCAAGGAGCCGTGAATCGCATTCATCATATTCGGACACATCTGGTCTGTCCTTGTGCATTGGCTTTTCGGTGGCTGGTTGGAAAAAAAGAGGTGCTTATGATTGACCATTTAAGGAACAAACAAATGATTCTTACTAATGTATGCATCTTGTGCCCGAGTAATGTGGAGTCAGCCGATCATCTATTTTGTGCATTGCTGCTTCTCCCAGTAGATTTGGTGAAGTTTCGTAAATTTATTAAATGTGGAATTGGAAATTTCTTGATTTATTTTTGACTTCTTGAAATGTGGCATTTCAGTAGTCACCACCATTGTCATCGAAGTCTTACCCAATTAATTGGAGGAAAAGTTGGCTCTGTGGCAGCTTACTCTCCTGGGTGTCTTTGGTCTATTTGGAAGATCTTTTAGGAGCGTCTCATGCTCATCTTCAGATTTTTTCCTCAAGGCTGAGGGACTTGTTATTGAATGGGCTAGATCTTCTCTGGTTTTTTCTAATAGCTCTGTAGACATGTTGAAAAATTCTTGGGGTGTGGGTTCCTTGTTGTATTAGCTTGATGACCTCTCACATCAGTCTTGTATTTCTGTTTCCTCATTCGCTTAATAACTTTTAGTGACCCTTACGAAAAAAAGGCACTTTGGTATTTATTTATGTACGTTCATGCACACTCAGATGGCCGGGGCATCAAATCTGTGATTACAAAATTGAGAGTTTCTAGATTCCTTTTCAGTCTTGTTCACTGTTGGTTACCACTTAATATTGTTTATTTATTTATTTAACTTTATATGTTAGTTCCTTATGATTTCGCATTTCACTCCAGGTTTGACAGTCATAAGCTTGTATCATGACCTTTAATCTCGTTTAGAATCCCTAATTTTTTCTTGTAGAACCTATATTGACACTTTGCAATAACAGAACCTTTTTTCTGCCCCTGTTCACAGGAAGCCCTCTGTTATTGTCTGGCTCTTTGCTTTGTCATTTGAGTTGGGAAGAGCAGGTTCGCAGCATAGAATACATGGTTTGTTTGAAAGAGCATTGGCGAATGATCATTTGCAGAAGTCAGTTATACTGTGGCGGTGCTATCTTGCGTATGAGATCCACATAACACACAACCCTTCCGCGGCTAGACGAATATTTTTCAGAGCTATCCATGCCTGCCCGTGGTAATATCTTATCTCTATCTCCCAGTCTAATGGATATGGTCTTGCCTTTTTTCCTCCCTCTCAAATGAAACTGTTGCTGCTAATCCCAAATAAAAAGAAAAAGAATGCTTGAGTAACAATCAAGTGATGGTTAATTTTTGCTAGTTAGTGACAAAATAAGCTGCATTCATTGATTCAAAATACGAAAAAGAACCTGTGGAGCATAAAAGATTCTGATGTGTCTTCCTTTCTTTTTAATGTAAAACCAGAAGCATTATAACATTGCAAAGAGTTGTGTTTGATTATCTAGGGAAATAGACCAGGAGCTGTTTGTAACTACTGCCATTATGCTCTATTATGCTGTAGAAGGAAATCATACCTTTTTTTTTTTTTTTTGCTGAAAGTGAAGCATTTCCTTGGTAGAATGTACTTCTATAGCAGCTTTTGAAAGGTGTGAACTTAATTGCATGCAATAACATGTTTTTTTCTCCTCCGCCTACCAGAATGTTTGAAAAGGCAGCCAGCTGACATTGCACTTACAGAAGTTGACTTGTTCTGTATCCCAGTAATGTTGCATTTGCTCCCTACTGACTCCATTAAGATTCTCTTGACTAGCAGTCAGTAACGACGAATTGGATGTGTGGCAGCCTTCTGCTGGTTTTTTTTTTTTTTTTGCTTGTTTGTTTTACTCCACCTGAGTTTTTTCCTTTTTTGCAAGTTCTTGGGTGGATACCAATTTCTCACTGCTTTGAAAAGTCATGGGTCATGCATGTAATGTGCATATCCCTCATTGACACTAAACAAGCTGGATTTGATGTCCCACACATTTGTATTTTGTGAAATAACCACTCCATTGAACTGCCATTACCCTACATGACAGAAAACTTAAAGTTATTCCATGAAGCATTTTTAGCATATATGGTAGTGCGCCGTTAATAAGGAAACCATTCTCATGTATGATTGGGATGCTTCTGTCCATGCTTCTCTCTCCAAATATGGATTTGAGTTAGGATCTTGTTAGCCTCCAGTTCCATTCTCATTTTCCAATCAACCAAGATGTTTTTTTTTTCTTTTTTTAACTCATGTTTTTGTGTAATAGTGGAATTCTGTTCAAGATAGGAAGACAAACTCCATCAAGGGAGATATCATGAGTACCAACAAATAAAAGAAGAACAATGGGCACCTCCTTTGACCAAGACATGAGACCTTTTCCTCCCTATATTAGCAAGCAAATGTTTCACTTCGAATCAAGGTGATGAATTTCATCAAAGACAAAGGAGAGTTTCCAAGGCCAACATCAATTGAGACCTTTTCCTCCCTATATTAGCAAGCAAATGTTTCACTTCGAATCAAGGTGATGAATTTCATCAAAGACAAAGGAGATTTTCCAAGGCTTGAAGTGGCCTTTGAGGGCCTGACCAACTACACTCAAGGAGTCCTCTCTACAATCCCCGGACTGAAGCAATCCTTTGTAGGGGGTAAGCCTTCGTCCTCAGGAATCAAGGGGGGACAAGGAAAAGTAAAGACGATTTCACGGTTAATGTTTCTCACTGTAGTGACTGTTTGACTCGGATTGGGGCTGCCTAGGGAGGACCCATTGAAGTTGAGATTTCGCCATCCTTAGGCAGATACTTCCAAGAAGGCACACTTTTGGCTTGTTCACTATTAATAACCAAGAGCCAATTGCATAAAAGACCAGAAATGGGTGTCCCCCTGAATTCACGCTTTAAAAGGGCCTATGTAATAAGACTCTTCACTAGTAAAGGCTTGGAACTATATAAAATTTGGGAATATCTCCAACAGATCGCAACAAAGCCAAAGGAATCATTTCCAAAGAATCCTTTGCAATGTCACCGAACTCTCTCCTAAAGACCAGATGCTTATCGAAAAAAACCCGGACAGCCCAAATCGTCCGTGCTGTATTACAATGAGTAAAAAGGTGACTTGCCATTTCTTCATTCCTCTTGCACATGGAGACGATGCTAGGAAGCTTAGCTTCACTATTTCGGATGGGTTCAAGAGTGAGAATCTTATCTGCTATCATCTTCTGAATCAAAATCTTTGTCCCTTCGATCGTGGGAGCTTGAAAGAAAAATCTAGAGGAAAAGGATCCATCTGCACTCCCTTTCTTAATTATCTGACCATCTTTTATGTGAGGAATAATTATCACGTATCAATCCCAGTAAATCAACTGACCAATAAAAAGCCATCAAATCAATGAAATCGTCCAACGTCTCTGTTGGAAGATGCAAACTTGCTTGTTGGAGGGCTCTTATTTCCCAAACATCTTCCCCAAGACTTACCGTATCTCCCTTCTGGACATTGAAATGAAAACATTTTTTGAGAATCCTCCCCACTTATTTATGGGAATCCTAGCCTGACAGATATTCTTCCACTCACTGGACATAAATCTCCTGGCCCTCCTTATGGATCCCAACCTCTATTCGCCTTCTCATACTTGGCAGCATCAATACTCCTCCAAAGAGCATTATGCTATTTGCTGAATCTCTACCTCTTCTCTAGAAGTTTGCAATTCCTCTCCCTAATCCTTTCCATGGTGAGCCCTCTCAATAAACTAAATGATATCTGTGCCTCTCCTCTTCAAAGAGAGGCCTTTGAAAATTTCTAGTTGCTTTTCTATTGGAGCTGGAGCCTTGAGTAGCTGGTCTTAATAAGTGTGATCTGGATCCCCCAAAAGTGAGGTAGCTACATTTCCACAGGGCAACCACTCTCAACTCTCTCGATCACTGCATCCAAAATGGAAGCCACATTCACCTTAGCTCCAGGCATGAGCTGCCCAAAATAAGAGATTGGAAATCCCTCCAACTTACAACCCGATCTACATGCTAAGTTGGGGACTTTACTATCATTTAAAGCAAAGCCAACTATCCTTCTTCTGCTTAGATTAGTGTGCAACTCCAAAACCGCTTCAAAACTCCTTATGGTACTTAGATTCTCCACAGAATGGACTAAAGCTTTATGCAACATAGATGTAGTCTGTGAATTTGAAGACAAGGACATTGTTGATTTCCCACTGCACAACCCTTAAATAAGCCACAACCCACCACCCTTGTGAAAGTCTGTTGAGACCTTCCACAGTAAAGATGGGAGTGAGGGTGATGCCATCAGATTGTTTCTCCATGTTCTTCAACCGTCAATTGATGATTTTACTCATTCCCTAGAGTTCACTAACTCTGAAAGAGGAACAATAGGATCTCAGGCTGTAGGATCTGCATTGCATCCTTGGGACCTGAACTTTGCACAGGTGATGATCCATGCTCTGGTGGTCCAGATTGTTGACCTGATTGGCTTCGCAGTGGATGGATGGCCTTTCCTGACAAGACTATCCCTTCAGTTGGTGACCTTGGAATGGACAGTTAAAGAAAGAAAACAGCAATGGTGCATATTCAATGTAGAAAGGCATTCATGTTGGGGTCCATCTAGTAAACAACTGCAAGTGGGCTGAGGATCTTAAAAGCACAAAGAAGTATCAGTGCCCTTCTTTTGTATTTCTTTGAAAATGGTTAGTTTTGTTCTCAAAGTATTGGGCAGTCATGGTAGAAATTTTCTGAATTTCATTTACATACATGCTGACAAAAACTGGTTAGAACTGCAATTAGAGAGAAAAGGCAGGTCCATAGCTCAACTGGCAGACTGAGTGGAGATACCTCGTTTCAACACTTGAGGTCTAGGTATTGATCCCTAGCGGGGGTGGCTAACATGGAGTGTGTGTACTGACATGGGTGTGTACTAACAAAATAACCCCCCCCCCAAAAAAAAAAAAAAGAAAAAAGAGAGAGAGAGAGAGAGAGAGAGAGAGAGAGAGAGAGAGAGAGAGAGAGAGAGAGAGAATGCAGGTCTTAATAATAAAAAATAATTTATTGATTTTTAGTGTTAGTGAGAAAATTTACTAGGGCAAAATAATATCATGAAGCCCTGTTCCGACATTGTTGGCAGCCCTCTTCTCTCATCTTTGTATTTTTCTATTTTTATATAATTTTCTGTTAACTCTGAGGCATGTTACCTTGGTAGGTGGTAACTGCGAGGAAACTTTCTCATTCGCACCATATGACACACGAGATCAGTGGGCCCCACTATTTTCTGTCTGACATCCTCTCCGTCCATCAGGTGGGCCCTTTTCTATTACACAATGGGGTAAAAAAATCTATCAAATCAACAATTCAGGTGGGCCACCACATGGAACTATAGGAAGAGGATGCTGAGCATGTGTTTGTTTGGGGACCACCAGTTATTTTTCCTATGCATGGTGAATATAATGTGCCTAATGTGATGGATGGATTGGATTGCACACGACCATAAAGGTGGGCTCCACAGGGCTCAGACGTTGTACATGCTACAGTACACACCTACAAGATGCATGTCCGGCGGTGAGCGTGTGTGCTGTGCGTCGGATCCCTTCTTTTTTATCCTATAACATGATCAAACACATCCTTTCAAATATGTTGATCGAAAAAAACTAATTGCCTGTTCTCTTTCCTGAATTCTTCCCAGGTCAAAAAAACTGTGGCTTGATGGATTTTTGAAATTACACAATGTTTTGACCACGAGGGAACTGTCAGATCTCCAAGAAGTCATGCGAGATAAAGAGCTGCATTTGCGGACGGATATTTATGAGATTCTCTTGCAGGACGATGCATAACGCTTGCATTTCTCTTGTTACAGCAGCTTTACTTCTGTTGTTGTATGTATATCAATCCATGGCGGTCTCATGCGGGCCGCGCAGATGAGTTTGAGTCTGTACATTATGTTTCGAGCCTCCATTTCCTTAGAACATTAGTGTAATTTCCAATCTCCGTCATTTGTTTTGAACTTTTGATCTGTAAATTGGGATAGGATTATCTTTTCGTTGTTATTGACACCCACCCTTTTGATTTGCATACACCCTAGTTTCCATTTTTGGAATTGAAATGTATGCAGATAGAAGGCCGCCCATTGATATCAATTCCCTAGCATTATATGGTAACTAATCCACTATTTGAAACTTTAGTTGCAAAGAGTAACAATAACTTGCATTAGAGTTTCATGGTTTTGCAGTAAATAGGCACCCTTAAAATGGCATGTTCTTGAAGGGCCCTACCTGATGAATGATCCAGATCTTGCATGCAAGTGCTACGTCGGCATGGGTACTACAATCTCCTCTCATGGAAATGGCTTTTGCACTGCTGCTTAACCCAGGAACCTGTCTCAGCTACGGATGGTCGAAGTGAACTGTAAAGGTCAATATTCAGCAGTCCATTAGGTTGAGACCACTGCCTTGAAAAGATCATACGGATTGGATGATCCAAACCGTCGAGTCACTGGGATGAAACAAATTGATGGATGAGATTGTTCATAAAAGACGGGTCCATTCACAGATGTTTAGGACCATCCTCTTCCTGTGGTTTTCACAGTAGCAGAAGAGTGGTCTGTACCTAATGGACGGTCCATATATTAGTGATGTGGATTCCAACAATTCCAATTGCAAATATGTGTATGAGAATGGTTGTCAGTCTCCAGGTTAACCTATCCTTCTTTTGCAAGCATTTTGCCTTGATAATATATGATGTTTCTCTCAAGGGCAAAACTTGAATACAAAAATTCCGAAGCCTACCGCACGACAGGCTAGGTGATCAGTCATCAAATAAGTCATGCTTGCACGTGGATTCCCTGGTTATCCGGCCCGGTGACCTGACTCTGTGGGACCCACCGTGATGGTGTGTATGTGTTCAAAAAGTGAGGCAGATCCAAAGATGAAGTGGACCACACCACAGAAACAGAGGGGATTGAACGCCTACTGTTGAAAACTTCATATGGGGTCACACAATATTTGTGTTTTCCTTTCTTCCAGGTCTGCCCGACGTTATGAACTGGTTGGATTACAAATAAACATCATGGTGGGCTTAGGATAGTATTAACAATGGGCCTCATTATCCCCACTGTTTCCTGTGGTGTGGTCCACTTGAGCTTTTGATGTGCCTCTTTTTTGGGCGTATGACCAAAAATGAGCTGGCAAAATGGATGAAGGGAGTGGATAAAACACATACATCATGGTAGGCCCCACATGGTTGGGTCACTAGAGGTGGGTATCGAGTCGGACCGGATTGGGTTCAACTCGACTCGATCCGATTTTTCAAGAACTTGACCTGAACTCTATCCGATCCAGGACCGAGTCCATCAGGGCTGACTTGATCTGATCCGAATCCTTGTTGGACTGATCCGAACCGAGTCTGACTCGGTTTGGGAAACCGAACCGAGTCGGATCAAGTTGAGTCTAGGGAGATAGAGGGAGAGAAAGGAGGAGGGAAAGAGAGATGTGGCAAACCGAGAGAGAAAGAAGGTGAGAAAGTGATGTAGAGCGGGTCGCGGACAATTACATGGCAAAGATGGATCAGAAAAGGCCCGGTCGGCGAAAGAAGTGATCTGGACCATCAGACCTTAAATCAGGCGTATCTCACAATCCGGGATGAGTTAGCCGATGAAAAATATATGATTTTGGGGTAGAACGAGCTACTTTAGCTAACCAACCACTACGTTGTGGTTGCGACGCTTCGGAATTGCGAGAAACCTCGATTTGATGGACGTTTCCTGTTTTAATTTCGTTTTTACTATAAATAGTAAGTTTTAGTTTGTTTATAACTCTTCATCCGTCGGGCTTTAGGAGTTGCGTCCAACGTGAAAAGAGCTTAGAATAATTAGGGAACGGTTTGGTGAAGCCAAATAGGACACTTACTATTTTTGGCCGAAAACTCACAAGCACTAGTAGACATCACGGCCGATCGCCTATAAATAGTAAGTTTACTATTTATAGTAAGTCGCGAATTCTAGAGTCCTAGTTGTAGTTTGATTCGATTTCTTTCCCATTGCTTAGTACCTTATTTAAAGGGTTGTGAACTCGTTTTTATTCATTCATTAATCTATTTCAAATTTATTTAGAATTTATTTCTATTTTTCGCTCTCTTTCTCGTGGATTCGAGAAAGTCTCGTGAGGAGTCCGGAGAAGTTCCGTGGATTCGGAATAATTATCCTCTTGAGGAAGACGGTGCTCGACCTCACATCCTCCCCTGCGTCAGTTTGGTATCAGAGCGAGGTTTCTCCTCGGGTCGATGGCTTCTAACGACGGGTTGGGCAACAATCCCATAGGCGGTGCTCCAGGAAATTTCCCTTTAACGGCGGAAGCTTTCCAAGCAGCCAAGAAGAAGAGAATCGGCAAGCCATGCAAGGGCTGCAGGCTTCCATGGACCGCATAGCGAATCTCTTGGCAGAAACCCTAGGGCAACTCCGTGTTCCTGGTGGTAATCCTCCACCGCCAATTGCTGAGACTCGTAATCGGCCTGATCGCAGGATAATACCGGCAGTGCATCCACGGGTCATGCCTGAGGACGGGGGCTCCAGTGAGGAGGAGATCGACGACATAATTTTTCAACACCCCAGACATGGCGCCGATCGAGTAGATCGAACGGATCGAGAATTTAAGATGCGGGTTGATATTCCTATCAATGGCCAACTACACATTGAGGATTTCCTCGATTGGCTTTCTCGAAGTTGAGCGATTTTTCGACTATATGGACATCCATGAAGCAAAGAAGGTCAAGCTTGTGGCCTACAAGCTGAAAGGAGGAGCTTCAGCTTGGTGGGAACAACTGCAACTCGCGCGAACCAGGCAGACGAAAGCACCAATCCGCACCTGGCAGCGGATGAAGCAGCTACTACGTGCCCGATTCCTCCCTAGCGATTACGATCAGGTATTATTCCAGCAATACCAAAATTGCAGACAGGGTAGTCGGTCGGTGAGAGAATATGCAGAAGAATTTTACCGCCTGGCGGCGCGTAACGATTTAGTCGAGACTGAATCGCAGCAAGTCGCCCGATTCAATGGTGGGTTGCGTATGGCTATCCAGGATCGGGTCCAGATGCAGTCCGTTTGGACGATGAATGATGCGATCAAGTTGGCTACTCGGCGTAAGCGCAACTGAACGTCCTAACACACGGACCTATCCTACTGCAAGGATCCCTGTGGCAGGTCCACCCCAGGGAACTGCACAGCCCAAGGGGAAGGAGCCCGTAGGAGCTCGTACTCAACCTCCTACGCCTGAGAACCGAGATCAGACTAGACCTCAAAGGGGCATATCGACTGCTGCTGGTCCAAGTAGAATCCCGAATCCCTATGCTCGGCCAAGGCCCGACAACTGCTATCGTTGTGGCCAACCGGGCCACCTATCAAATGCTTGTCCCCAGCGAAAAGTAGCAAACCTCGCCATCAATGATGGTGGTGCTGATAACGCTTATGAAGATCCAGATATTGAAGAACAGGAGCATACCATCGAGGATGAGACAGATGATTCAGGTTGGGTTCAACAAGATCATGGCGAGTCGCTCATCGTGAGGCGACTATTATATGCGCCAAGAAAAGAAGTGCATCCACAACGGCATAACATCTTCCGCACTAGATGTACGGTGAATCGAAAGGTTTGTGACGTGATCATTGACAGTGGGAGCAAAGGCGAGAATATCGTATCCAAGATCATGGTGGAAAAATTGCAATTGAAAACAGAGCGTCATCCCTCTCCATATACAATCGGTTGGATCAAGAAGGTCGGCGAGACAAAGGTAATCGAACGGTGCACCATATCTTTTTCAATTGGCAAACATTATAAGGATGAAGTAGTATGCGATGTGGTTGACATGGAAGCATGTCACATACTACTCGGTCGACCCTGGCAATCTGACCGTGACGCCACTCATAAAGGGCGAGATAACATATATATCTTCATCAAGGACGGCCGGAAGACCATATTGGCCCCTATGGATCCAGAAGAACCACCGAAACTTCTAAAGTGGAGGGTCGTTTTCTCTTAACCATTCGGGACTTCGTGGAAGAATCCAAAGAAACAGACGGACTTATGCATTAATTGTAAAAGGGGAAGAACTCGAGCCTACCATCATCATCCCCGAGACTAAGGCCCTTGTTACATGAATTTCAAGAAATCGGCCCGAGGACCTTCCGATGGGTTGCCCCTATGCGAGATATCCAACACCATATTGACCTTGTCCCCTGGGTCCAGTTTACCTAATCGTCCTCATTATCGAATGAGCCCGAATGAGTGCGAGATTCTGCGGGGACAAGTGGAGGAACCGATCCGTAAGGGTCTTATTCGAGAAAGCATGAGCCCATGTGGCTTGTATCACTCTGCTAACTCCAAAGAAAGATGGCAGTTGGCGCATGTGTGTCGACAGCCGGGCCATCAACAAGATCACCATAAAATACAGGTTTCCTATACCACGGTTGGATGATATGTTGGATATGCTAGAGGGTGCAAAAATATTCTCTAAATTGGACTTAAGGAGCGGCTACCATCGATTCGAATACGGTAGGGTGATGAGTGGAAAATGTGACCTTCAAGACCAAGGAAGGATTATACGAATGGATGGTCATGCCTTTCGGTCTTTCTAATGCGCCTAGCACATTCATGAGGTTGATGAACCAAGTTCTGAAACCTTTCATTGGGCGGTTCGTTGTGGTTTATTTTGATGATATTTTGATATACAGTCAAGATGAAACCACCCATATGGAGCATCTCAAGAAGGTCCTTCAAGTGCTCACTGAAAATAAAGTGTACCTCAATTTAAAAAGTGTAGCTTCATGACTGATAGCCTATTGTTTCTGGGTTTTGTGGTTACATCCACGGGCATTCGAGTGGATGAGGAAAAGGTGAAGACAATCAGAGAATGGCCGGTTCCTAAAAATATTCACGAAGTGCGAAGTTTCCATGGACTAGCGACATTCTATCGTCGGTTCGTGAAAAATTTCAGTAGCATTGTGTCACCGATAACAGATTGCATGAAGAAAGGGCAGTTTCAGTGGACTGACGAAGCCGACAAGAGCTTTGGCGAAATCAAGCGCAGATTATCCACGACCCCGGTTCTTGTACTCCCCAACTTCGACAAACTGTTTGAAGTCGAATGTGATGCCTCATATGTCGGGATTGGGGGAGTTTTATCTCAAGAAGGTAGACCAGGTTGCCTTCTACAGTGAGAAACTTAGTGATGCACGCAAGAAGTGGTCTACATATGAGATCGAGTTGTACGCTGAGTGGTCCAAGCACCGCGACACTGGCGACATTATTTGATTCAAAGGGAATTCATACTTTACACGGACCATCAAGCCCTCAAGTTTATTAATAGTCAAGCTAACATTAACCGTGTGCATGCTAGATGGATCTCATTTTTGCAGGAATTCACATTCGTGCTAAAGCATAAGTCAGGCAATGAACAAAGTAGCCGATGATGTTGAGTCGCCGTGCACTTTGTTAGTCACTATGAGCAATGAAGTTGTAGGTTCGATCGCCTCAAAGACATATATGCCGACGACGATGACTTCAAGGACGCATGGGTTAGATGTCGGAAGGTCACCCAGGTGACTTACATATACAAGACGGGTTCCTTTTTAAGGGAAATCGACTATGTATCCCAAAGAGTTCGCTAAGGGAACGAGATAATTCAAGAGCTACATGGAGGTGGCCTCGGTGGACACCTTGGGCGAGACAAGACGCGAGCTCTTGTGGAAGAACAGACATTGGCCGCAATTGGTACGTGATGTGGGAAAGACAGTCCAACGCTGTTATATTTGCCAGACTTCCAAGGGACAATCTCATAATACGGGCCTCTACACCCCGTTACCAGTGCCTGACGGCCCTTGGGAGGATTTATCTATGGACTTTGTGCTTGGTCTCCCACGAACACAACGCGGCATGGATTCGGTGTTCGTGGTAGTAGATCGTTTTTCCAAGATGGCGCACTTTATTCCATGCAAGAAAACTCTCGATGCAACACACGTGGCGAATTTATTCTTCAGAGAAATTGTGCGGCTACACGGGGTTCCTAAGACTATTACTTCCGACCGTGACACGAAGTTCATAAGCCACTTTTGGCGGACTTTGTGGACTCGATTCGATACACGCCTTCGCTTCAAGAAATGCGCACCACCTGGTGACCGATCACAACCGAGGTTGTGAATCGCACATTGGGAAACATCCTTCGATGTATTTCAGGAGAAAAACCGAAGAAGCGTGGGATTTGGCTTTGTCTCAAGCGGAGTTGCATTCAACAACATGGTGAACCGCTCGACGGGAAAATCTCCGTTCCAGGTTATCTACGGACGAGTACCTCGCCATACACTAGACTTGGTCCCTCTCGCCCAAGCTCCCGTGCATGAGCATTGCAGTACAGAACATATGGCGTACAAAATCATGGGCATTCATGCAGAGGTACGAGAACAAGCTACATGCCTCGAACGAAAAGTACAAGGAGCAAGCGGACAAGCATCGGCGACAAAAAGTGTTCGGTGGGCGACCAAGTAATGGTCCATCTGCGCAAAGAAAGATTTCCGACCGGAACGTACAACAAGCTGAAGAATAAAAAGATTGGACCGGTACCAATCATCCGAAAGATCAATGACAACGCTTATGTTGTTGATCTTCCAGATGATATGGCGATCTCACGAACTTTCAATGTCGCGGACCTGACTGAGTATCATGAGCCAGTGCATAATGATAACTCGAGGACGAGTTCTTTTGAAGTGGAGGAGACTGATGTAGAGCGGGTCGCGGACAATTACATGGCAAAGATGGATCAGAAAAGGCCCGGTCGGCGAAAGAAGTGATCTGGACCATCAGACCTTAAATCAGGCGTATCTCACAATCCGGGATGAGTTAGCCGATGAAAAATATATGATTTTGGGGTAGAACGAGCTACTTTAGCCAACTAACCCAGCTACGCCGGGTTGCGACGCTCGGAATTGCGAGAAACCCCTGATTTGATGGTCGTTTCCCTGTTTCAATTTCGTCTTACTATAAATAGTAAGTTTTAGTTTGTTTATAACTCTTCATCCGTCGGGCTTTAGGAGTTGCGTCCAACGTGAAAAGAGCTTAGAATAATTAGGGGAACGGTTTGGTGAAGCCAAATAGGACACTTACTATTTTTGGCCGAAAACCTCAAGCACTAGTAGACATCACGGCCAGGTCTATAAATAGTAAGTTTACTATTTATAGTAAGTCGCGAATTCTAGGAGTCCTAGTTGTAGTTTGATTCTGATTTCTTTCCCATTGCTTAGTACCCTTATTTAAAGGGTTGTGAACTCGTTTTTATTCATTCATTAATCTATTTCAAATTTATTTAGAATTTATTTCTATTTTCTGCTCTCTTTTCTCGTGGATTCGAGAAAGTCTCTGTGAGGAGTCCAGAGAAGTTCCGTGGATTCGGAATAATTATCCTCTTGAGGAAGACGGTGCTCGACCTCACATCCTCCCCTGCGTCAGAAAGAATGAGAGAAAGGAGGAGAGAAGGAAGGAGAGGAGGGAAATCAGGAGAGAAAGGGGGAGAGATGGGTGGGTGCGGCGCCTCCTTCGGGTAGAGAAAGAGGGGTTAGGGTTTGTTCGGATTTCGGATCAGATCGATCTGGATTAACCACGATCCGAAATCGATCCTACGTACAATCGGATCTGAGTGGTCCTACTCGATCTGCAACGATCTAGGCTTTCGGTTCAGTTCGGATCGGGTTGGATTTTGCCCAACTCTATGGGTCACTAGGCAATCAGGGTTCCTTATGATCGCAGATACTTCGAACCAGGGACAATCCACTGGATGAATGGCTTGGATCATTTGACATCCATAACTTAAAAACTTGACTTGGGTTGACCCGAAGACTTTGATGGTCTTCACTTGACTCTACTCAACCCGAAGACTTTGATGGTCCTCAGTGGACTCTACTCGAGATGAATAATTAATTTAATAATTTTTATTGAAAATTTATTTGGTTGTTGTAGATCAATCAAATATAAAACCACGCATGTTAATAACGGCCCGTATTTGGTCAAATATATGCAATGAGGATAGAGTCAAACATGCCAGAGTCGTAATTTGAATTTGACTGAACTCTTGCAATTCTAGGCGCCAAATCAGTTGTAGAATTATACCCATGAAAATTGACCTAATTGTTTAACCACTAATGTGCGGCAATCAAGAAATTTAAATGAGAATGATTAGTATTTTTGAATGAGATCTTTTTACTATGAGTTAAGGACCTTTTTTTTTTTCAACGGTAATCACAGCCCTCAAGTTTCTTAGTAATACAATAATTTTTGAGAAGAGAAGGTTAATGATTTTAGATGCTTGGTTGATACGAGTAATAACGTATGAAAGCCCAAATCCGAAGTCTATCCAAATCCGATGAAACCCATAGATAAGACTTCCATACCTGTACCCTGCGCACGGGTTTGTAAGAGAAGCTAGTAATTATACTTCTACCATTCGTAATATCTCATGCAACCTACTTATGTACATGTATTGATCAGAGTTGCTACTAGCCAAAATGAAGACCCCATAATCCACGGTTGGCTAGATTGAGTGGAATCGCCTAGAGATCGAAAAAACTGATGAATTCCCGATTCAAGTGACTCTTGGATAGTCATGTGCTGTGGATTTGGGGTAAGGGTCTCGGTTATAGAAAATGAGAGGTTAAGCACTCTTTTATCGCCCATGTCAAATATAGTCTCTACTTTGCCAGGCTGTATACTTTCAAATGGGATTCAAGTAACTTCCAGTAAAATACTAAGATTTAGATGTCTAAATTATAAAAGATAAATTGAAAATAAAATGAAAATGGTAGAAAATAATATTTTTGATAAAAGTATGGAAAAGAAAAAGAACATAGAGTTTTTAGTTGCTCATTTAAGTTACGTTTTTTGATACAGAAGATTCTCAGGAGAGGCAAATGTAGAACATACTTTACGTGGTGTCAAACTAGAGCCTACTACCTTAGGTATTCAAAGGAGGTTAGAATGTACATACCGGAAAATGATAGACTGAAAATATGGCCTTGGTTTTGGAGTTGAAATATAATAGAAGAAGATTAAAGGATTAGAAGAGATGAGAGAATAGAAACTTAGAGTCTTTGTCTTTGTCTGTCTTTGTTACTAGCTCTCTCTCTCTCTCTCTGGCTCTCTCTATGGGTGGCTCTCTAACAA
The DNA here is from genome assembly GCA_030180095.1 of Magnolia changhungtana. NCBI lineage: Eukaryota > Viridiplantae > Streptophyta > Magnoliopsida > Magnoliales > Magnoliaceae > Magnolia > Magnolia changhungtana. The sequence continues at coordinate 6,507,618 of JASAUF010000596.1, forward strand.
ACGCCTAACACCTTCGCCCTAGCTCTCCCTTCATTGGCTCTCTCTCTGGCTCTTTCCCTCTGACTGGCTCTCTCTCTCTCTCTCTCCTCCCTCTCTCTCTCTACCCTCTCTCTCTCTCCTTTTTTGTTTTCTGAAGGTGAGAATGCCTTTTATATGTGTTGGGAGGGTAGGTTTGGACCTCATGAGCCTCAGGCTTGGATGCGTAGTTAGGTTCGTGTGAACCATGCTATCCCATGTGTCATGGATAAGGATAGTTGATGGTGCAGATCATTGCATGGATGGTAACATGGATAATGGCAGGGATGGCAACATGGGTCATGGCATGGATGTTGGTGTGGATGATGGCATGGGTGAGGGCATGTGTGAGGCTCGTGCGAGGCTTGTGTGAGCCAAGCCATGTGCTGGCAAGCGGTTGGAGGGCCAGAACCCGCAAAAAAAAAAAAAAAAAAAAGAACTAAAATCTAGTTTTTCGCACAAAGATGGTGGCGGCGCCATCATTGGGCAACAAGCCAACGCTCGGCAAAGCCGACACTCATCACGGTGCTGGGCTCACTCTGGCTCAATGTAGACCATTGGTTGCCTTACTTTGATAATTTTAGTCGTTCAAAATAAGGCCCCACCCAAGTTACAAAGCCAAGTGGTCATGTTTTTATTATGGGGTGTTTAAAGATGCCCCTCTTTAGCATACGTTGTAATACAATTGAATGCTAAAGCAAGTGGACACCTTAATTGGAGTAGATGAATAGGCAATTGGTTCCTCTCCTTGCCAGTGCCATGATCAAGAAGCTTAACTCAGACAATTCACAAGGGTGAGGAAAACATTGAAATATTTGATTATAACCCTTTCATGTCGTTAATTTGTGTATGCATCGAAGAAATTTACTGCATTGGATGTTTAAGTGGTTAGAGCCCCCCCGGGAACCCGCGACCTTATGAGGATAACACACGTTGGATCTAGAAGGGTAATTTTTTATATGTTGCACAATCCCCTAGGATCGCTTACAAGCATATTGTTTGTAATTGGCAGCTGCCTGCACATTTTGTGGCTCTACGGATCTTCCACATTACGATGCAATAGTTTTGCAGATGTCTTGGACTAGAGTTGTCTGGATTATGCTTTTAGCCATTCGAGTTCCGGATTTTGTCTTTGTGGTATGTAAAAGGTCTTTTCGCAAGTTGGAGCATGATCACGCTAATCCAGGCATCAAAATAAAGTAATTTGAATATATCATTTTTCTACAATGATTGGACTGGTACTGTGAGTTTAGACCGATCATCCTATGTTTGGTTTTTTATCTTTGGGTGTAATCTACTTAGGATTAAACCAAAATCAGATTTATTGTTGCATTGGCATCCACTAAGGAGTATGGAAAACTGATCAATGTATAAGATGTCGAACGTGATTGATAATTTAATTTATTTTATTTGTTGATTTTTTTAAAATTTTTTTTGTGTTTACAGGCATACCTACCTTCTGGCGTTTGCATAGGTGTTGCATGTACAGAATGTGGTATGGCTTGGGATAGATTTGATCCATCATATGACATCCAATAGGTTCTGATGGGAACTTTGGGCGGTCAAGATTCAAGGTGATCGATATGCGTCAATTTGATTTGTCATACAACTTCTAAGTGCCTCGATTAGATCTTTAGAAGGCTAGGATTGGAGATAAGTATGCAATGAAACAGGTTTGATTTGCCACACGCTGTCCAAAAGGTCTTTTTGGAAAAATTAAACAATTTGAATTAGGGTTTGATCAATGTGGATGATGCGGATCCGATCTATCATACAACGTCTAATGGCCTCAATTAAAGCTTTAGACGATTAAAATCAGATGATGTGGGATAAAATGGAACAAACTTGATTTGCTACCTGATGTCCAAAAGGTCTTTTTAGAAACTTGGACAGACGGAATTAGGGTTCCCTTATTGAATGGTGCATGGAAATGAGATGGATGCAAATGCGTGGTATGATGAAATACAATGTATGAAGTGCTAAAATAAAATGGATTTGATCCGTCATCTGACGTCTAAAGAGCTCCAAGTGCATGAGGGATGGTCAAGATCAGATATCTACTGAGAAAATAAAATAAAAATGTATAGAATGGATCTGATCAATCATTCGATGTCCAAAGGACTCCAAGTGGATGAGGGATGCTCAAGATCAATGTTCCATCTGGGAATGAAAAAATGCATGAAATGCAATGCATGATGTGTGAATGATATGCAAATCTAATCCATCATACAATGTCAAAATGCCTTGATCAGAGCATTTGACATTCAAGATAAAAAATGTATGATGAAATGAAATGCATGCACAAATGAAGTGGGATGGTCCTGATCCGTCATCCGGCATCCAAAGGGCTCCAAATGGATGTAGGACTGTTAAGATCAAGCATCCCGATGAAACGTAATGTGTGTATAAGATGGAAGGGACCTGATCTGTCATCTAACATCTGAAGGGTTCCAAATGGATGCGGGACAATTAAGATTAGGGATCTCAATGAAATGTAATGCATATATGGGATGGAAAGTACTCGATCCGTCATCTAACGTCCGAAGGGCTCCAAATGGATGTGGGACGATCAAGATCAGGGATCCTGATGAAATGTAATGCATGCATGAGTGATCGATATGCAGATATAATTCATCATTCGAAGTCCAAATGCCTCGATCAAAGCATTTGATGGTCAAGATCAAATATTGTGTTTTATTGTATGCATGCAAATGGAAATGGATAAATGCTTACCTAGGCAGCGAGTTGAGGTTACTGTTGATTGATCATTTCAGAGAAGCTTACCTGGCTTGAGTAATGTAACCTACAAAGAGGGATTTTTTTAGTTGGGTGTTTAATTATATACATGTATGTGCACCCATTTGACTTTTTATTTTTTTTATCAATAGAAGAAATGAAATGAACAGGCTCTTGTGTTAGACTATCTATACTATTCGGGATTTTGATTTTAGTGCTCTGGTTTGTAGGGATCAGGTATGTTGACTCGGCCATGCATTACTTGACGAATATTTTAGTTGATTCCTGGGGAGTTGCTATATCTTTAGAAAGTATTTTGAGGAAACTCCGTCCTAAGTCTGAGCATGGTTGAAGGATCTTAGAACACCGTGATTGTCGTATCTGCCTTTTTCGAACTATGTCTGCATGGATTTGAGATTTTTCTTTCTCCTTTAATTTTTTTTTTAAAATTTTCTAATTATTTTTGCCTGCAGTGCCATTTTGGGTTTTTGCCACATCTAATCTGCCTGTTATTTTTACCCCCGACATCCTTTCGAGTTTTCACCATGTCCTGAGTATTTCATCTTGCTTGCCCTTTAACAGTTGTGCCTTATTTCCCTTGGCACCCTTTTGGGTTTTCACTAGGTCCACTGTGTGTCCACTGTTTTTACTCGAGGCGCCTTTTTCGGTTTTCACCTTACCAATATTTCTTTGGACACACTTTTTTCTTCTTCTTCTTTTTTAGTGCTGCGATCGATGGTGGAATTTCCTTCATTGTCGATCGAATTGTATCTTTCCAGGAAGTGGGAGGTTTTGAATAACAAAGCACAATGTTTTAAACCAGTCTGAGAAACTTTGTGGTAGGGATGGAGGGTTTTGTCCTCATGGGCCAACTTTATCATTTTTTTCTTCTTTTTACTTCCTGCCCTTATTATTCTCCAGAAATTAGGCTACATATATTTTTATTTTTTGTTTTTTGTACCCTATAGGATATTTTTGGGGGAAGTATGGAATTTCTCATTCTGGTCACCAACCTCAGGTTGCTTTCGCAATCCTATCCACCATTCGTGATAGACTTTGATGTAATCCATGTTGTCTGGCTCAAGAAAGGTTTTGCCCTTTGAGTTGGTAAGGCAGGAAGCGCCTTTTGAAAATTTGCATTCTACCTAAAATGTGCTTGAATTTGCCCTCGAGATTGAAAAAGCAAGGGGGCAAGACTCTTTTTTTATATCTTGCCCCACTATTTTGAAGCTTTTGGTTCAAACTTGGTTGTTGGGAGTTCTCGCGATTCTTGTTTGGTGGCTCCGGGAGTGACATGACACTTGTATGTACTTTCGTTTGCTTGATGTAGTTGATTGTAGTAAGATCGTAGCCATTTTCCTTTTACTTTTATTATATGAAGGGTATCTTGTTTTTTGTGGTGATGACTTGCAGGATTCCGTGACATTTCTTTTCTGAGATGTTGCTATGACAGCGTCAGATGCTACTCCTACCCATTTAGTGAAGTAACCGGTTACCCTGGGGATGTACTCGTGATCGTTGAATGCTTTCAGGCTCGCTTTAACTAATGATGTCGGTACTTTACTTTGAGAATGACCATGATGTTGACAGGTTGTAAAGCTCAGAAGCGAGCACATGGATGTGATTTGTGTGCTCCTGGCATTTGAAGCATTTTTGACGTGTTGACAACAATCTGACTCCATCAACATGTGCTGATATCCTTGTCGTAAAATCTTCTTTAGTCATCATGTGCTCATTCTTGTGTAGATCCTAAACTTCTTTGTGGACTATGGAGATGACTTTCATTGCCTCCATTTTGTCCACCTATAGTGTCACACCCCAAACTCAGAAATCGGATTCACAGGAATCCCGATTGCCGAATCTAGTGCCAACAGCCTTCGTAGTACCCCATTCTCGGCTCCCAGTACCCATATGCCAGGTTTCGATCATGGGATCCTACAAGGAGGATTTTTCAACGTGCATTTATCTCGTAAGAGGCATAACCACAAGTTTACCCAAATCACAAAGGCAACATCATCATCATATATCCACTAATATAAATATTTGAATACAATACTGAAAGGAAAATACATATGTTAAAATCAAAACTCCAGAAGTCAGCTACATGCTCCAAGCTCCACGCTGCTGCAACCTATCATCTCCTGCATGCATCTATCGTGCATAAGCTTATAGAAAGCTTAGAGGGTGGTGAAAGTGTGTGTACAAGGTAAGTGTCAAGTATTCAATGTAATGCCATAATCATACAATGTCGAAATAGGCGTAAGATCATGAATCATACGTTACCAGAGTAAGCAAAAATACTGACAAGTCTATTAGTTAAACAATATCAGAATACGCAATACAGATCAACTATACAAATGAGGAACAATATCAGAATACGCGATACAGATCAACTATACAAATGAGGAACAATATCAGAATACGTGATACAGATCAACTATACAAATGAGGAGTCGTAAAGAGTCAAATATCAGATGTCGTATCTAAACCATATAAATGCAGAAACACGGTAACCCAAAATGCCATATACCGTGGATGTAATGCAATATGCGATCCGAATGGAATGACTATGCTAGAGTGTGAAGTCGGGATGATAGTACGTAGTATCGCAGGCTATGAGGTCCATCACAAGCGACTTCTATGCAAACCAGTCCCATACCTAAATTTGGATAGTCAAACTCAATATGGTAAACTCCTGATATCAGGTTAGTCGTGCGCCCCAACTGAAATCATAGTCATTGCGAAGGTACACGTAACAAATAATTGCACACCACCAACCCAAGTGGATAGTGAATGAATGAATGAATGAATATGTAACTCCTGCTTAATAAGGCCACATATCAGTATTGTTCATCTCTGGGATCATCACCGGAATTTAGTACACTCCAAATGACACTGCCCCTCCCAGTAGCATAGTCCAAGTGAGTGAAAGAAACCTTACTATTCGTCTGGCCAATAGTCTGCCAATACCTATCCGGCACGTCTATAGCGGACCCATTTACGAGCTGGTCAAACTCAGCCTAGCTATGCCCCCTACTCTCGGGCGGGTAAGGCCACACCCTATCCCAACCGACCACAACACAGTGGCAGACGCGGCCTCCTGGTATTCGGCACCAGGGCGCTATGTATCCACTCGGTTTCAACGTTGGGGCGTCTTCTGGTACCAAGAGGGTTTTATGAATTTTCACTAAGGGCCATCTATGGCAGCCCGATGCTAGAATAAATTTTCGGTGCCCCATCTGGCCATCCACGATATGCTTGTGGAAGCTACTGCCCTAATGTCGCTAGGGCGTACAATAATCATAATACAAGATGCATGAGTCATATAATCCAGTCATGCATCAATCCTGCGTATACCGTGCGCTCATGTGAGATAACCTCCGCCTATCAGAGAGTCTCATAACAACATGCTCAATGACATATGCAATGATCAACCACATCTCATAACAAACATGCAGATGATGCGTATGGGCATGTATCATGATGTTATGCTGTCACATACTCATAATCAATATAATAACTGACATCGACAATCGACCTCAACAATGTGAACATTTAACCAACATTGCCCCCAAGGAATGACCCTCATAGATCCTAACATATAGTGGACCCATGACCTCACATAAGAGCCACATATACAACACCATGGGCCTCATTCAAGAGCTTAATACACATCACGATGGGCCTTTCACATGGGCCTAACATACATCACAATGGGCTCTATCGCTTGACCCTCAATGCATCACAATGGGCCTCATCACATAGACCTCATATTCATTACATTAGGCTTAAAATATGGGCCGAATATACATCACAATGGGGCTCAACTATGAGTCGCATATATACCACATAGGTCTCGACAATCGGCCTCGACAATTGAAATCGACCTCGATGATCGAAATCGACACTCAGACTCGGCCTCGACAATCGGAGTTGGCCTCGATACTTGTCCTCTACAGTCAGGATCGATTGATAATTAGAATCGGTAAATCGGTCATGATAATCGGGATCGATCGATAATCAGAGTCGGCAAATCGGTCACGTCAATCGAAATCAATAATCGACCACGACAATCGGGATTGATCGATAATCAGAATCGGCAAATCGGTCACGATAATCGGGATCGATCGATAATCAGAGTCGGCAAATCGGTCACGACAATCGGGATCGATCGATAATCAAAGTCGGCAAATTGGTCACGTCAATCGGAATCGATCGATAATCACAGTCGACATATCGGTCGCGACAATCGGGATCGATCAATAATCAGAGTCGGCAAATCGGTCATGACAATCGAAATCGATCGATAATCGGCCTTGATAATAGAATTGGGATCGCCAATCGGAATCGGTAAATTGGGCACGACAATTGGAATCGATGATTAGTATCGACAATCGGCACCGACAATCAGCATCGATAATCGGCACCGATCATTAGCATATAAACAAGGCGGGACCCATAGATGAACAGCTGTTCAACCATAACATAAAGATTGACCCTCGGTTGTGGCTATATCAAATCCGATAGCGCGAAACCATCTGTCTAGGGCGAATGGGGCCCACTTATATGGGTTTACCCACAAGAGAATTATGAGAATGAGCCTAATAAGGCCTAAGGGAAGGTCACAATATGGACATCCAACCATCATTGCCCATCAATGTGGACATCTAACGAACATTGTTCCCAAGGAGTGACCCACATATAGAGCCAAAACATATAATGAGCTCGTGTCCTCATATAAGGGCCATATCACATCAAGTGGGCCGCATCGCATGGGCCTTGAATACATCATAATGGGCCTCGCTCATAGGCCTCGAATACATAACATTGGGCCTCGCCCACATCACAGTCGGCCCACATAAAGGCCTCACATACGTCTCATTGGACCTTATATGAATCAAATGGGTCGATCAAATGGACCGATCAAATGGGTCAAATCAAATGGGCCGAATCAAATGAGTCAATCAAATGGGCTGAATCAAATGGATCAATCAAATGGGCCGAATCAAATGGGCCGAATCAATGAGCCAGATCAAATGGGCTGAATCAAATGAGTCGAATCAAATGAGTAAATCAAATGGGCCGATTCAGATGGGTCGAATCAATGGGCCGAATCAAATGGGCTGAATCAAATGAGTCGAATCAAATGAATCTATTAAATGGGCCGAATCAAATGGGTCGATTCAGATGAGCCGAATCAATGGGCCGGATCAAATGGGCCGAATCAAATGAGTCAATCAAATGGGCCGATACAAATGGGCTGATCTAGATGGGCCGAATAATGGGCCGATTCCAATAGGCCGTTCATCCATTGTTAAAGATCATTATAGAGCACATATATATATATATATATATATATATATATATATATATAATGAATTAAAATGAATTATATCCAAAGGATCATCTGGACCATACCACAAATGGCAGTGGATGATAATGACTTCCACAGTTAAATTTCCAGTGGGCCCACCATAGTATTTATTTTCCATCCATTCTATTCATAAGGTCACATAGGCCTGAACAGGGAAGGAAAATAATTATTATATTGAATCAAAGCTTTTATAAACCAAAAGATTTCAATGGTGGGCGTTCAACATCACTACTTCCTGTATGGTGGTCCACTTGATGCTAGATCTGTCTTATTTTTAGTCTTAAGCCTTAGGAGTGGCTCACCTAATGGATGGACCGTTTAGATGAACTACATCTCCATTAGGGTGGGGTCCACGAACGTGGCCCACCTAAGACGGCTTGCCAAAGGGATGAACAGTTTAGGATGCAACACATACGGGACCCACCTGTACATCACAGTGGCCCCGCATAAATGAATGGGCGATATGGATATAACTCATGCATCATGGTGGGGCCATACCTGGCACGCCAAACAGATGGACGACCTGGATGGAATATAGCACATGCATCGTGGTGAGGCCGGTCACCAAATGAATGAACGGTAGGGATTCAGCACATGCATCATGATGGGGCCCATCACCAAATGAATGAGCAGTATATATCACGCCTGCTGCACCGTCCAGCAACTGGACGGTGCAGATGTAACCATACAGCATGGTGCGGCCCACCTAGTGGTCCACCAATATAATGTTATTAATATACTGTATATTATATAATATAATATTATATATTATATAAATATCTACACTGGGCAGCAGACTGCACAGACTCACCGTACAGATGGATTTGGACGGTGTATACATCGTTATGAAGGTGGGTCCCACGTGGGGCCACCATAATGTTTCTTTTCCATCCTATCCGTTGATAATGTCACACACTGACTCAAATAAATAAATAAATAAATTAGTTAATTAATTTCATGTTAATCCAAAACTCCTGAAAATCCAAAAAAGTTTCAATGGTAGATGTTCAACACCACCGTTTCTTGTGACGTGGGCTACCTGAGTTCTTTATACAACTGATTTTTGGTATGACCCATTTTCTAAAGAGGTCCCATCAATTACACGGTGTAGATTTTTGAAATCCATCAAGGTGGGACCTGTGGTGGGGCCATGGTCCCTGCCCGTTTTCCAAGTGGTTGGACGCTGCATCCTCTACGCTGACAGCAAGCGGCTTCCTCTCTTGCTTATTTTATTTATTATTATTATTATTATTATTTTACTTTAGATGTTTTTTAGAGGTTTTTCATAGGTGGGGCCTGCATCAGGAGAATCCACTCCAGCCATTACATTTCATGGTTCAAGATCGACTAAACAAGCCCAATATTCAGTATATTTTGGCTCAAGATTGGTCCTAGTCGATTTAACAGTAAAATTCCATATTCTCTATGTTATGGCTTGCCAGAAAATAAGATTGGGTTCATTTTTCAGACCACCGTCTAAAATGAGCTGGGGAATGGAATGAACGGCGTGGATAAGACCCATACATCCAGGTGGGGCCTGCATGAGCAGGCACGCAAAAGTTTAGAGTCAAACTATATCTTTTTTTGCTAGTACGCCCGCTGTCTGTTCACAATTTACTCGTCCCACGTCCAGCGTCCTGGGACGCTGGACAGACGGCCTATGTATTTCATCAAGGTGTTCACACTTTACTCGTCCCACGTCCAGCGTCGGACGGCCTATGTATTTCATCAAGGTGGTGCCACATGGACGTGGCCCACTGGATTTGAATCAATCTGATGCTTGTGTTTTCCACCACTACAAGGTAGGGTCTACATGACTTGGACGGTTTGGATAAGATACACATCAAGATGGGGTTCATTCGAGTGGGCCACACATCACATAAAAAAATAAAAAGAGAGAGAGAGAGAAGCACCCACTGATCGACCTTCTTCTTGGACTTTCTTCTTCCATCAACGCACCCTAAAGCTCCAAAGGGTACGGTTCAATGGTCGAGATTGATTTTAGAGGGTGAGATTAGGTGGTAGGGAGTGGGCCATGCCAAGCTTCTCTCTCCTGGAGCTTGGACGATGGACTCTCATGGGTTGGGTTGCTTGAGAGAATGAGAAAGAGAGATGAGAGAGAGAGGAGAGAGAGAGAGAGAGAGAGAGAGAGAGAGAGAGAGAGAGAGAGAGAGAGGGTTGGGTTGCTTGAGAGAATGAGAAAAGAGAGAGAGAGAGAGAGGTGTGTGTGTGTGTGTGTGTGTGTGAGAGAGAGAGAGAGAGAGAGAGAGAGAGAGAGAGAGAGAGAGAGAGAGAGAGATGGGTGTGATGGGTGTAAGTGAGTGATGTATACTTGTGTAAGAGAGGGTTGACTTTAGGGGAGGGGTGGTTGTACTTGGGGATGGGTGAGTGATGGAGTGTGATGTGTACTTTGATTGATGAGATTGATGTGATGGATTCTCTCAAGATTGCAACGTGCGGCGTTTTCCTCGAACTGAATGCGGGCCCATATCTCCTGGCCCGGAAATCGCCTTGGCGCGGGAGATGCGACGTTGGAACCGCGACGACAGCGCAGTCGCAATGATATAAGTCTCGGGTCGAGCCGATTCTAATATACGGGATACGACCCAGGATTGCGCGCAAACGCCAATAATAGATCGCGGGTCACCGGAATTCGACTGAGAGAACCGCGAAGGCATATAGAATGGTACGGGCTAGGATACGGGTTTCACATATAGTAACAAGACCTAATTGAAAGATTTACCTATATAGAATGTCACCGTGAAACATAAGTTGGTCTGGTAGGCAATAATCTGTGTGTATTATCTTCAGGGTGTGGTTGGGCTTCTAGATATGACTTGATGTTGGCGTATTAAGGGTGGCTATCATGTGTCAATTTGACTTAAAGGCAGAAAGCTAGGTGCTGGTCGAGTTCAGGCGTGAGAAAAGACAAAATTTGACAATCGCAGTTCTGATAATTCATTCTTCATTTGCTTATTCCCAGGGGTAGAAATTTTCTACTACACACTTATCTAGGGATTTCGAATGCCCCCAGGTTCATGATTTTGAAATCGTCAAGAATGGTATAGGCCTTTGAATCAAACTTTTCGAGGAGGTTCTCTAGTTCAAGAGTCAGATCATCATTTCCTCTGTCCATGACTTCTTCCAATCCCATAAGTTTGAAGTCAAGTTTTGGATTGAAATTGCAAAAGTTGACTTTGATTTCATGTGAATCGTCGAACTAGCTTAGCATTTTATTGTTGGATTATATATATATATATGTTTTAGATTTTGAAATTTTTGGATGTTTTGTGGGATTTGATTTTTTATTTTTATTTTTTAAAAAACCCTGAGCAGATGACACTGTGATTCAAGGGCTACCTTTATTGTGCCTAGTATCTTGAGAGGATCGGTCGACTTATTCGGCCGTCATGGGGATAATAATTTGATATTGGATGCCCTACACTCATTCCATTTAGGAGGCAGGACCAAAGATTGTAGTAGGTAGACCTTCACCATTATGCCCAAGCGTTATGATGGATCTGACATTGGGTTTTGATTCAATGGCAAATGTGGTGGCGTTTGGGTACTCCCCAAGACATTGAAGATCCTCGCATATATGCAGCTTATATGGGATGTGGATAGTGGTCCAACCAATGAAAGACAATTTCTGCCCCTCGTCCAGGCCCTCACCGGTCAGCTCTATCAAAGTTGACTTGTTCAATTGGTCCTTTAGGGGAAAATCTAGTCCATTGTTAGGATAAACAATCCTTGCCCTAGTGTGTTTGATGGGTGGGTAGGTGAAAGGGATCGTCTTCCTTTTTGTGGCCTCGTACTTTTGTTAGACCTTGTTGCCATAACCTTGAATTTAAAGTGGGCTAATATTTTGATTCGGTCCATCTTAAATTTTCTCAAACATTTACGACTCTGATCGAACCTTTATATTCGAGTTGATAATAGAAAATTTGGTGTTTGGTAGGAGAAAAAATAGTTTGAACCAATAAGACACAAATGGGAATCAATTTATAGTTTCTAGTTCAAAACTATTGTTTGGTATGTCATTTTCATATTGTTATATGTTTATGACTAAGAATTGGAAGTTTAGGGGCTAAGGTCCATGAGAGATAGAGGCCAATGGTTCAGAGTGACTTACCAGGCTCGTTCCTTGAAGGATCACGGGCTCGCTGCATATTGAGAGATCCGAGAAGGGAGCCGAACTCTGAGCCTGGAAGAAAGCTAGCTGGTCAGTATGGTGTTATGACTCGACCCAGATATGTGATGGGCAATTTGGCTCGGATGTCATTTATTGAAGGATGAGTGGTTGACTGGACCATATTGGACTGTAACAAGGAGTGGGGGTGGATGCTAGATAATAGATCTTTTCCTGGAGGACCAATGACTAATCAACCCTTGTCTGGATGATACCGGAAGATGAAAAATATGATAGTTTTGGGGCCTCTCCTTGAAGGACCAAGATTGGAGGGGGAACTTAGTAGGATGGTGCCCCGTGCGAGATGAGCAGTGTGAACTTCGGACATGAGTCGTTGGCATGGATGAACTGGGTTAGATGGAGATGAGGCCTTTTTAGAGCATGATTGATGGTAGGGATGCCCGATGTGTTGGGGCTCACTTGATATTGTGACAATGGATTCTGAAGTGCGTTGTTAACAACCTTGGCCGAAATTTTTCTTTGTTCGATCAAATTTTAGACCACATGTTTTAATGTAAAACAATGGTCCGTTGCATGCCCCTTGGACCGATGGAACTTACAATACTCGTTTTTGTTATAGTTTGGCGGCAGCGAGTTCTGTTGGGGCTTAGGTTGCAGTGGGGCAAGAAGTTGCCTCTGGATTAGCATTGCTAGTATGTTGCTGTAAGGTTGAGTCAATGGAGTGAAATGTCTAGCTTCCTGAATCGTACCCATTTGTCGATTCTGATTAGAGTGTTGCAGGTTCCATATCTATGATTGATATTGCTATTGTTATTGTCTTTGTTGATAGGCTAATGGCATGCCTTGGGAAAATGTGGCAAGATCATCATTTTTATTGGATAGGAGATGGGGATATCGTCATCATCGCTCTCGTATTCAGTAGGCTCGCATTCGATAGGCTCATATTCGATGGGTTCTTTATCCACCTAATTCCACTATTCTAGGGCGGCTTGATGTGGCTAGGGAGAGTTTGTTTCAACCCTTATTTTGGTTTTGACTTGTTTCCCGGCACGAATCAGTTGGGTGAAGTTAGCATATAGATACGAGACGAGATATCCAGATATACTCATATCTACTAAGTGGACGATCATGAAGATCTGCTCTTCCTAATCGTTTGGTATTTTCATTTTGGCGGCCTTGGCCTGCCATTGTCCAACATAAGCTGGCAAAGACTCGTTATCCCTATGTCTTAAATTAGTAAGATTCACACTTCCGAGTGGTACGTTTAGATTGTACGCAAAGCGATCAATAAATGCTTGGGACATGTCTTCTCAAGTTTTGACTTTATGGTAATCAAGCGATGTGTACCAGCTAAGTGCGTCGCCTCTCAGGGATTTTTGGAATGAGTGGATCAAATTTTCATCATCTCCTCCTACGGTATTGAGTTTTCCATAAAATGCTTTTAAGTGGGCTATGAGGCATCCTGCGTTGTCGTATCGTTCGAATTTTGGCACCTCAAAGTTTTGAGGCACCCTGGTGTTCTGGAAAGGACAAAGATCCCTAAATTCAGTGGATGATAGATTCATCCCATGTCATTTCTGGAGTTCACTTTTCATGGCCCTGAGTTAATCCTCAAAATATTCCACGAGCTGATCAATTTCAGAGGGGCTTAACTGGATAGGGGTTACCCCTTGCAGTGTGTGTATCGCTTCCTCCCCAAGACCTGTTTGTTACTCCTGTTAGGGGGAGTATTATGGAATTGATTTACCGTATATAAAGTCGGGATTTGAATTGACAGACTGATTAGAGTGATCGACGGTTATGCCATTATGCTTTGGTTTGACGGGGCAGCTCCGCTTTGAAGGAAGCTGGTCATGAGGTTTTTTAGACTATTCATGCTGAGGGTTAGGTTGGTTATTGAAAAAGTAGCCACGGATTGAGGGGTTTTCCATCTGGGGGACTTTAGGAGAGATCCTGGACTGTTTCCTTGGAACGACATGGTTGTTGGTGCATAAGTTCAGGTAAAGCTCTGGTGCATGTGCGTTGGGTGGCAGCCCCGTAAGTGACCATTTTGTTTGTTTTGTTTTATTTATTTATTATTATTATTATTATTATTATTATTTTTTGTAATTGCAACAAGTGTAGAATGTACAAAAAGAAACGTAAATGGGACCCATATGTATTGGAATGAAGGATGCTTGCGAGAAAGTAAAAGGGACCGGTTTACACTAGAATGTTAGATGTAAGCAAGAAAGTGAATGGACCGGTATTCACTAGAGAGCTGAAAACTAAATGATCAGTATAGAACCAGAATGCTGGATGATTGCTGGAAAGTAAATGGACCAATATAGAACTGGAATGCTAGAATACTGGTAAAGACTATAAGTAAGAAGAATCCCCTAAAAGCGTATATTCCGGTGTTTCGAGTCAGGCATTAGCTAATAGTTAGCTGTTTTCCAGCAAAGTCACCATTCTGTGGATGCTGGTAGGAGGTTTCCTCCCATACGGGTTGCCCTATTAAGTGTCTGAGTTAGACCATACACTGGTTGTATGAGTCGAACAATGTGTGTGTGTATGTGTGTGTGTGTGTGTGTGTGTGTGTGTGTGTTGCTAGATACAGGAATACTTTATACTCATTGATATGGGCAAAAACATGTGAAGGCTCAGATACGAAGTCTATCTAGATCCGGTGGAAACCCATAGCTAAAACCTCCGTACTTGAACCTCGTAGAGGGGCTGAGAAGAGAATGTTAATGATTTTAGATGCTTGGTTGATATGGGCAATAACGTATGCATGCCTAGATCCGAAGTCTATTCAGATCCAATGAAACCCATAGGTAAGACCTCCATACCTAAACCTTACGCGGGGGGTTGAAAAGAGAAGCTAGTAATTATACTTTTATCATTCGTAATATCTCATGCAACTTACTTGTGTTCATGTATTAATTAGAGTCGCCACTAGCCAAAATGAGGGCTCCAAAATCTACGGTTGGTTAGATTGTGTGGAATCGCATAGAGATCGGAAAAATTGAAGAATTATTGACTATAGTGACTCTTGGAAAGATTTGCGCTGTGAATTTCGGGTAAGGGCCTCGGTTACAGAAAAGTAAGGTTAGGCACCCATTTAACGCTCGTGTCAAACACAGTCTTTACTTTGCCAACTGTACACTTTCAAAGAGGATTCAAAGAACTTCCAGTAAAATACTAAGATTTAGATGTCCAAAGTATGAAAAATAAACTGAAAACAAAATGTAAATGGTATACAATGATTTTTTCCAATAAAAGTATGGAAAAGAAAGACAACACAGAGTTTTTGGTTGCTCCTTTAAGTCAGATTTTCTGATACAGAAGATCCTCAAGAGAGACGACTGCAGACGTGGTGTTAAATCAGATCCTACTACCTCCTTTAAGTCAAATTTTCTGATACATAAAATCCTTAAGAGAGGCTATTGTAGAGTATACTTTACGTGATGTTAGATCAAATCCTGCTACCTTAGGTGTTCAAAGTAAGGGGGTTGGAATGTACCAACTGGAACAATGGCGAAATTTGATTTTTCATACCAAGTTGTTGCTGGCGCCACTGTCTGTGGGCAAAAACCTGGCGCTTAGCAAAGCTGGCACTCAACACGGTGCTGGGCTCACCCTGGATCAATTAATACCATTGGTTGCCTTTCTGTGATGATTTTAGCCATTTAAAACAAGAGCCCATTCAAGTTACAAAGCTAAGTAGAGCTGGGCATCGGTCGGGGTCGGATCGGATTGGGCCTAATTCGGTCCAATCTGAAATTCTAATTGTCCGACCCGAACCTGATCCGATCCGAGACCGAGTCTGGATCACCTGACTAGACCGATCCGATGTTTGGTTGACTTGGACCGAACCGAGTCCGACTCAGCCAGGGAAACCGAGTCGGATCAGATTAGGTACGATTCAGATCGTTTAATATGGTGTGGTCCACTTTAATCTTCAATATATCATATTTTTGTGTTCAACGCCTAAAATGATACGTCAAAATGGATGAACGGCTTAGATAAAACATATACATCAAGGTGGGCCCCACATGACTATGAAAGAAGTGCATGAAGCTTTATCTGGACATTATCATGTTGACGTGCACAGCACGACACTTTCTTTTCACGCAAGTCACGAACATGACTTGCTGTATTGAGGTTAGCAAGTACTATGGGTCTGATGGTGGGGTATGTGTTATATCCAAATCGTCCATTCATTTGGCGAGCTCGTCTTAAGGCTTGAGACTAAAAATAAGACAGATCAAACTATCATGTGGACCACACAAATTGTTTAACGGTGAAAATCATTCTCTGCTGCTATTTGTGGTGTGGTCCAGGTGATCTTTGGATATTATTCATTTTTTGGACAATGTTCTATAATGGTCTCTAAAAATATATGAACGGTGTAGATATAATAAATACATCACTGTGGGGCCCATGTAACTTTGATATCCTTTGAACTGTTTGTACAACTAGGAGCTCGAGGAGCGTCAGTGCTCGTCTTGGCACGACACGATACCTACAGCTAGCGCCTGTAGGCTGCAGCAGCCAGCTACATGGCTGTGTCCGGTACACCAGCAAATCAACTTATTATTGTACACCTTAAACTCTGTTGGGGGCCACCTTGAATGCATGTGATTTATCCACGCCATCCATTCGCTTTTGCAGATCATTTTAGTGGTTGAACCCAAAATTGATGCATATCCAAAGCTCAAGCGGACCATACCACAGGAAAAAGTAGAAAGATCAATAAGAACTACTCCGGATTGGGTAGGATCGGATTGGTTCGGGTCCATTCGGGTTGGGTTTTCGGGTCGGGTCGGATCAGGGCCAATCCGAACTTGACCCGAAATATTTCGGATCTGGATGGGGCTACCTGATCTGCACCGATCCAGACCGCCGGTTCGGTTCAGATCGGGTCAGATCGGGTCTAGTCGGGTCAGATCCACCGGATCAGGTCCGTTTTGGCCAGCTCTAAAGCTAAGTGGTTATGTTTTGATTATGAGGTGTCTATACTCGCTTCTATTGTATCGATTTCAATCTATTTCAAATTTACGGTGGATATGATATCATTGAACTAATAACTCACACAAATTGATTACCATTACATATTTAAAACGTGAGAGGATCATAAGAAACATGTGAATCTAAAAAAATCATGATCCGAAAGTCAATTTAAAAGAATGACCACACATTTACACCAACTCCAAAGAAACCCGTGAATCCCATATTTTGCATGAGAAAAATCATCCAACACATTGAAAAAAACCGGAAAAGCATTTTCAACGAACTAAACCATACATTACGCAAACCATTGGAGATTGTAGCCAGTAGTCACCATTCAACGGTTTACGTGTGTAAGCCGATCGAACCAAAACAAACACTCGAGACGTGTTGCATGCGCTAACACAAATCATGAGTCACGTCCACGTAAGCCTGACTCCCTCGGGAACGGATTGGCTACTCCCCCTGCCACCAGCCCCGTGGCCGATGGTCGGTGCACTGTGGGCCCACCATGATGTATTTGTTTCATCCATTCCGTTCATCCATTTTTAAAGATCATTTTAGTGCTTGATGCCAAAAATGAAAGAGATATAAATCTCATGTAGACCACACCACATGAAAACAATAGTTATTGGATATCCACCATTAAAATTCTCCTAAGGCCAACTGTACTGTTTATTTGACATCCAATCTGTTGATTAGGTAATACAGGCCCAGATGAAGGGAAAAAACAAAAATCTACTTGATCCAAAACTTTATAGCCCCCAAAATGTTTTTAATGGTCGATACTCATTCAAAACTGTTTCCTGTAATGTGGTCCACTTGAGATTGAGATGTACCTCATATTTGGTCTCGTATATTAAAATGATCTTTAAAAATATATGGACGGCATGGATGAAACAAATACATCATGGTGGGGCCCACAGAGCACCGACCATCAGTCATTGGCTGGTGTCAGGGGAGTAGCCAATCCGTTTCCGACTCCCACTCCCTCACGACTCCTTTTTCTTTCTTCCTCTTACGGCGCACGAAACCGTGGGTCCTGTACCTATCATTATCTTTAGATGAATTTACAAAACAACGAAAAAATAAAATAAAATCAATGGCTCTCATTCTACTCTAATAATCAAAGGTTAGGATCATCACTGAAGCTTAATTATAAAATCTTAGGTTATTTACAGCAGTGTATAGATTATGGACGGCTCAAATAATCATACAGTTTCATCAAGTGGGCTCCACACGGTGACGACGTACGCTGGATTCTGTGTCGCGACAGACGCAAAACGAAGGCGCGCACATTAACGTCCCAGCTCTCCAGTATTTATTTGACGCTTCTTTCAGGAGTATTCATATGTGATATGTCTGAAGAAAAGTTCCCAAAATTACAAACACACCCTTCCGTCTTAAAAAAAAAAAGAAAAGATCCCATGCAAACCATGGCACCCAAAACCGTACTCCCTCATCTCCATCTCTCTCTCCTTCTCACCTTTTTCTTCCTCTTCTTCTCTCCCACGCTTTCATCATCCACATCAGAATTCAAAGCTATCTACAAAGATCCTACGGCTCCGATTGAAGATCGAATCTCCGACCTCCTCTCTCGGATGACAATGCCTGAAAAGATCGGCCAGATGGCCCAGATTGATCGTTCCGTCGCTTCCAACGACGTCCTACGTGATCTTTACATCGGTCTGTCCATCATCCATCTTCTCCTTTCTTGGATCTGTCCTTAATTTCAACTTCATTTCATTTGTTTATTGATTTTAGGGAGTGTGTTGAATGGTGGGGGAAGCGTACCGGCCCCCAACGCTACTCCGTCGATGTGGGCGGATATGATCGACGACTTCCAGACATCAGCCATGTCATCAAGGCTCGGAATTCCGATGATCTACGGTACAGATGCAGTCCACGGGCATAACAATGTTTTGGGGGCCACCATCTTTCCACATAACATTGGCCTCGGAGCTGCAAGGTCAGTCTGTAGTGTAAGTCTTTCACCATTTCTTAAATTGTTGCGAGTATGATTCATCTACGGTATCCATTGCTGTTGTATTCAAGAACGTGGGCCACCATCAAGATCACAGCGATTGGACGATCGGACGTGGTTATTCAACGGCTGATATCAGTCTTGATTGATGTAGATGTGGGCCGCAGATGGTTGGTATGAATCACCACCATTAAGAAATGGTGCATAAAGCACCTTAGAGTCTTGCATGTGTTGAAATTATGATAGAATGTATGTAATTTATCATCGGAGGTTTCTTTTTTGAAGAGACGAGGATTTGATGGTGAGAATTGGAAGGGCCACTGCGTTGGAGGTTCGAGGGACGGGAATACCATACGCTTTCGCTCCCTGTTTGGCTGTAAGATTTTCCTGATTTTCACTTTCCATGTTTTATTTATTTATTTTTTATTATTATTATAAATTTTTAATTCCTTTCCGCAACTAGGTGTACAGGTGTAAGAAAAGAAGGGTGTATAGGGAGTGAATTAGGTACGGTCCTGGCGTCACCGAAGACAGTGTGGCCCTTACTGTGGGGCCCACCTTGATGTATGTATTCTGTATCTGCACCGTTCATCCGTTTTCCCAGATCAATTTACGATGGGAACCTAAAATGAAATGGATCAAACTCTCAGGTGGACCATACAATTGAAAAAAGTGGTGATTGACCATTAATGGGCTACATAATTTTTTAATAAAGCTGATGTTTTCTTTTACTCTTCATCTAGGTTTATTTGACCTAATCAACAGGTTTGATGGCTAATAAACATTAAATAAAAGTTACTTTGGTCCTAAGAAGTTTTTAATGGTAGTACGTTCAATCACCACCATTTCCTATAAGTTTTTAATGGTAGTACGTTCAATCACCACCATTTCCTATGAAATGGTCCACCTGAGATTTGAATCTTGTTAATTTTTGGGCCCATGATATAAAAGGATCTGGAAAAAACGGATGTACGGAGTGGATATGATTTATCAAGGTGGGCTCTACGGTAAGGCTCGTACCCTCTTAGGTGAGGTCGGGGCTGCACCTAATTCGCTCCCAGGTGTGTAGGGCCGGGGGCGGATTGGTACTACCCCGCCGGTTCCGAGCTCAGCACGGATGGGGCTCTGAGGGTCCACCTTGTTTTATCCACACCGTCCATCTATTTTTTTTCATATCATTTTGGGATACAATATAAAAAATAAGATGATTCAAGGCTCATGGTTAATTGCCTTACAACCTGTTCACACAGACCTGGATGAAGAGTAAACACAAATATGAGCTTGATCCGAAATTTACGTGACCCGATGAAGTTTTCAACGGTAGATGTTTAATCTCAACTTTGTGGTCTACTTGAACCATGGATCTGCCTCATTTTTCGGCTTATATACTAAAATGATATGAAAAAAAATCAATGAACGGTTTGGATAAGACCCAAAAATCACAGTGGCCCCTGAGGGTTCCTACAGGGCCTACCGTCATGTGTTCATGACACCCACTCCGTCGGATGCGGATTGCATACTGACACGGTGATATGTGGGACTCACACAGTACATCGAATTTGGGTATTATTGTACGGTACTAACCTAAAAAATGATTCAGATCCAAAATTCAAAGGCAATAATTGATTGGACATCCATTGAAATAATTACCCTTTTTAAAGGTGAGAGTTCAATTATTGGCCCACTTGAGATTTGGATCTACTTCATTTTTGGACTCACGTGCTAAAATAATTATCAAATTTGATGAACAGGAAAGAAAAAAAAAAAAACGTCATTGAGGGTCCACAGAGCACCGTTCAGCCGCAATGTCGCTATTGACCGCGTCAGTATGCAATGCACGTCCCACTCCGTCAATCATGCGACCCCATCAGGAACATCCAAAAATTAGGTGGCCCACACCAAAAATCATGACTAAAACTTCTAAATTCACGGCAAGTGACCTAATTGGTTTTTGTAATGGCCCCACACACAACAAAAAGTGTTTTTGATAGTGCGGCGCGACCAACCTGTGTTTTCAATCGGTCTGATTTCCTGGATACTGGGGGAACAGTGAACTTGAAGTGGGGCGCCTTATATATGGAGTGTATATGGCCCCCACATCAAGGTGGGCCCACAAGCGTCGGTGTAGAATAAACTATTATACAAGTGGACTGCACGGTGATTGAATGCCTGCCGTTAAAAACTTCCGTGTCTGACCTCACAGGTTCGATGGAAAATAAACATTATAAACCCTGCTAAGGTTTCAACAGTGGTTGTCACTATCCCAACTGTTTTCCAGGTTGTGGTCCACTTAGCTAAGGTTTCAATAGTGGTTATCATTATCCCAACTATTTTTCATGTTGTCGTCCACTTTAGCTTAAGCCCTGCTATATTTTTGGGCTTATGCTCAGTGTTTTTTATTTTTTTTTTATTTTTTATTTTTTATTTTATTTTTTATTATTTTTTTTACACACGTACACACACCCCCACACACTCACGCCACACGGGTTGTACATGAGCCAAAAGCACGACCGACTTAGCTCGGTCTAGTTTAACTTGACTAAGGCTCGAGCAAAGGCTCAGGGCGAGCCAAATTTTGAATGACTCAACTAGTTTTGAAAACAAGTTGAGTTTAATCACAGTTGATCTTGACTCGATACGAACTCGGCTAGCACAAAGCTTGAGCTTAAGCTTAACTCGACTCAAATATATATTATATTATATATAATATATTATATTTAAAAATAAAAATAAATAAATATTATATATATATTATTATTATTATTAATTGAATATTTGATTTAGGAGTTATGTCTGCATGGGTTGTATCAATTGGGTCGGGTAGCTATGTTGAGTCCGGTGTAAGTTAGGTGGGTTTTGATTAGGCTTGACTTGACTCAACTAAATCTACTAGATCACCCCAGCTTAATTCTAAATTTTTAAAAAACAAGCCAAGCTTCCATGATAAGCTCGAGCTTAGACTCTAAGGAGAGCAGAAATCAAGCCAAGCTTGGCTGGCCTTGACTTGGCCCGTTAGATGTACACCTCTCCTCATGTCTTGAAATGAGCTTGAAAGCATAATTAAATAGATGATATAAAATTGATGAAACCGGATTTCCTTAAAATAAATAAATTTCTATTTTTACTGAATCATGATTGATCCATGTCATCGTTGCTATATTGAATGCAGTCTCACGATGTGGTCCAGACGTCTCCCGTCATCGTTGCGACATTAAAAGCAATCTCATAAATGTTCTGACAAACAGATGATCGGGACTCAAAACAGATACATCCGAGGGACGCGGATTTAGACACCGACAGGTAGAGTCGCAAGTAGGCTACTGAAGTGACGTTATCAAGTTCTGTGAGACTCACCGTCCGTCTATTCATTTTTGGGATATAATTTTAGACCATGAGCAGATAGATAAAAAGATGTAGTGGACCCACCGCAGAAGACAGTGGGGAGAGTGATTCCCCCAGTTGAAACGATCCTGAGGCCCACTATAATTTTTATTTGAAATTCAACCTGTTTAAAAGTTAAAAAAGATACGAAATAAGGTAAAATACAAATATCAGCTTGATCTAAAACTACGTAGCCTTTAGAAGTTTTTAATGGTGGGCGTCTCTATCCCCACTGTTTCTGTGCTCGGTCCGCTGGATATTTGGATTTAACTCATTCTTTGCATATTGCCCTAAAATGATCTCTGCAATTGGATGAAAGGTGTGGATACAAAACATACATCACGGTGGGGCCCACAGAACTTGGTGACGTCACTTCAGTGGCCAGTCTCGCTACTCAACCTATCAGTAGCTAATCCGCGCCCCCAGACGCCAACCCCACCTATATCAGTGGCGCCCACAGAGCTTGGTGACGTCAATGCACCATGGAGCCACCCAATCAGCTTCCATCCTAATCCAGGCGCGAGAGGGATAGGGCGTAATCTGCGGGTGATTAAGAGTTCGTTTGTCGCGACTCAGGGACCATTGTCTGTCGCTGTCGTGATAAATTTAGAGAAATGAAAAGAAAGTTTCAATGGTTCATATTCAATTCTAAAAATCAAAGGTGAGGATCACCGTTAACGCTTGATTGTGAGAGAGTGGCTTAATTTATAACGAGGGACGGTTCAGATAATCAGACCATCTCAGCATGAATCCTGTGGTGATTGATTCTCAGTCTCGACGGAGGTAAAACGAACTCGAGAAGAAAAAGGACAAGATAAGAAGAAAGGATTTGATAGGACGCGGTGGTTTTTTACCCGTGATTATCTGAACCGTTCGTGTTCACATTGCTAGCTTATAGAAGCTATGATCTTATAATCATGTGTTATTTATGACCCTACCCTTGACGGATGGATTCGAATATGAGCCATTTAAAATTTACTTTTCAACGGTCCAATTTCATCCTCACAAACGACCATCAACTCAGCCACTCAAGGGTTCCGTAACTGATGGCCGTTGTATCTTCAATCTCACCAATGTTTTAGAAGCATGCCTATGTTGGGGAATCTATCAACCCCTCCTCAAACGACCGTATTAATTCAATGCTTTACTGCCCCCGGTTCCCAGTATAGTTCCACTGATTTGTGGTCCAACTGTGAGAACGGTTCCAGTGGTTCATGGTTCGATTGTTGGAATGGAACACTCTAGTCATAGTCTGACCATTATTTTGATTGTGCTTCCTCTAAAAGCTATATTATTGGAGTGCAATCGGCCTTGGGAGGGTATCAAGGAGATTTTAGGGTTTTTAAATCGTCTAAGGGCTTCAAGGAGTATAGTAAGGGTGAGATTCGAGGTTGTCTCTCTCTCTCCCTCTCTCTCTCTATTAGGCTTTCTTACCACGATATATATATATATATATATATATATATATATATATATATATATATATATATATATATATATATATATATATATATATAGGCATGCTCACCTACGCACGTGCACACCTTTGCACACGTGTCATAGGAGTCGAATCCGAACGGTCCATAAGATGGAGAATCTCATGAAAACCGTGAAGTGAATTTTCACCTTGATCTATGATTCTGTTGGGCCATAGCAAAGAGAAATGCAAATTAAGGGAAGAAAATGTTTGCATTTTTCATGGCTCAAAGAAGTTTTAGTTCAAAGTAAAAATTGGTACCAGGGGTTTTAATAAGGCTCTGCTTCATGTGGACCGTTCAGATTTTCGAGACTCATCACGTATGATGAGTTCTTAAAAAAGTTCGTAAGTAGCCCGTGCGAACTGGTTCGTTGGTGGGCGTTTTGGTGTGTATATATATATATATATATATATATATATATATATATATATATATATATATATATTAGCCTTTCTTACCAGGATCTTTTGCATGATAGGATGATGAGTCAACAAATTCTGGTGGGCTATTTTGGTTGGTGAGTCAGCCATAGCGTTTAACTCGGTTGACCCTTGTGGGGGGTTCAGTCAATCGTTTTACTTCTAAATCCATCAGGAAATAGTTAGCAAGTTGAAAGTTCATCATTGTTAAATACCTCTTAAAGAAATTATCAAGCACTTGGGTGAATGTCTCTACTTAAGCCCCGTTGCTCTCCACGATCTATCATAAATCTTCTCACAAGTTAAGAATGTGATTCACAGTGTTTGTTAGAATTGGTTGAGAAGGGGATACTGCCTCCACGTAGACATATTCGTTTCTTTGTTCCTCATCCATGACTCTTCTATAACCTCAGGAAATTAATTGCCTTTTTTGTCTTCAAACTATATGCACTCTTTCATAACCTTAGGGGTTGTTTGACATGTTGGATTTGGGGGGATTTCAAATCTACTGGTTGTTTGGCACCATAAAATAACCCGGGGTTTCAAATCCCCTCAAAGAAGGGATTTGAAATTCACGGTAAGAGCTTGGATTACATCTAAAATCCTTCCAAGATTTACATGTGTAACATGTATGTCACCGGACTATTATTTTATTGTGCACATGGCCTACTAATGATGTCCCAAAATAATTAGATTATCAATTAAATCACTATAATTACTTTAATATAATGATCAACACTGTCCCATCATTATTTATATAAATCAATGGTTAAAAATAGTTGGTTAGTCACTCTGACATGATTTTGTGCTTGTGGCCTACCGGGACTTAAAAATGACAGTGCTCAATGGGTCATTCATCAGTGAGCCAGGCCCAATACCATCTAAGCTGATAAGTCCAAGCCCAATCGAAAGGTGGACCCGGGCTTCACCTCTGGCCCATTACCAACGCTAATGATTTTTCATGGGCTTTTTTTTTCTTAGGTATGTCGAGATCCGAGGTGGGGCCGATGTTACGAGAGCTACAGTGAAGATACAGAGATTGTCCGAAGCATGGCCCAGTTCATCAAAGGATTACAAGGTTCTCCACCCCAAGATCACCCAACGGGCTACCCTTTTGTAGCCCAAGGGTAAGTGGGTCCCATTTTTCTCCTTCTAGGGTTGTTGAATTTTCAAATAGCCCAGCAAATGGGCCCATGAGAAAAAGGACCATGGCCCATTCCAATCCCAGCCCTTGCCTAAGGTGGGCCGGGTCCCCATTTACCATGCAAGCCATAGGCCCCTCTAACAAGATCAATCATCTTGAAAACAAGCCTCATCCACTCATTGGATGGGCCACACCTGTATGTTGAGTAATGCTGTAATCTATCCATCCATTCCAGGGTGGCCCACCTGAAGATCTGACCAGTCTGATTTTTGTGCCACGTGATCTTGATGGTGGGGCCTAACGTATGCACGGTACAGATTTTCTGCATGGTGC
Organism: Magnolia changhungtana; assembly: GCA_030180095.1. Taxonomy (NCBI): domain Eukaryota; kingdom Viridiplantae; phylum Streptophyta; class Magnoliopsida; order Magnoliales; family Magnoliaceae; genus Magnolia; species Magnolia changhungtana. The sequence goes on from JASAUF010000596.1 coordinate 6,533,624, forward strand.
ACGTCGTGTGCAAATTAGCAAATGACCCGTCGTTCATGCAATCTGTGAAATGTGGGGCAGGGGTAAGAGCGTGGTCGGATGCGCCAAGCACTTCGCGGGCGACGGTGGGACCCAAGGAGGGGTGAATGAGAACAATACCATCGCGACATATAAGGAACTGTACAGTGTCCACATCCGGCCGTACATCGATGCCATCCGTATGGGCGTATCTACGATCATGATCTCCTACTCGAGCTGGAACGGTATCAAGATGCACGCCAATGCGTACCTCCTCACTAGGGTCCTCAAAGAAGAGATGGGCTTCCAGGCAAGTTCCTCGACTTTTTTATTTTTATTTTTTTAAAAATCAAGGTGGGCCCACGGGATCAATGGTCGTGATCGCTAAGTGGGCCCCAGTTGACGGCTCATGGTGGGAGTTACGACTTTAACGGTTCTGATCAAAGTGTGTGTGGTCCCATTGCAGGGAATGCTGATCTCAGATTGGGAGGGCGTGGATCGGATCGCGACTCCTGCCGGATCGAACTACGAGGAGTGCTTGATGGCTGCGATCAACGCGGGCATAGACATGATCATGATCCCGAGAGATTATCAACGGTTCATCACGGATCTGACGGACCTGGTTTCGTCTGGGAAGGTATCAACCACCAGGATCGACGATGCCGTCAGGAGGATCTTGAGGGTCAAGTTTGCATCAGGGCTGTTCGAGCAGCCGATGGCCGATCGATCACTCCTCCACATGGTGGGACATGAGGTGGGCCCCTGATTACGTTGCAATCACCCACACCGTATATTAGGGCTGAAAGTCGGGCGGGTTGGGTTGGGTTGGGTTGGGTCAATCACCCACACCGTATATTAGGGCTGAAAGTGGGTTGGGTTGGGTTGGGTTGGGTTGGGTCGGTGCTCAACCCTAATGCAACCCAAGGTTCCTATACCTCAACCCTAACCCAACCCAAGCCCAACTAAACCAAACCTTGGGTTGAGAATTCTAAACCCAACTCAAGTGGGCTCAGCTGGGTGGATACATGTTAATATTTTCGTTATTACATTATATTTCAATACATGTCTTATTTTTGTGTAGTTATTTATTGTAAAGAATTTTATTTTTTCTAAAATATAGGATAACTACTTCTTTAATACATTAGTCTATTATATTTCAATACATGTCAGGTTGATCAGGTTGAACCCGCCCAACTTTCAGCCCCTAGGTTGTAATCACCCACATCGTATATTAGGATTGAAAGTGAGGGCGGGTTAGGTTGAGCCGGGTCGAGTCGGGTCAGGTTGGTGCTCAACCCTAGACCAACCCAAGGTTCCTATACCTCAACCCAACCCAACCCAATATCAAGATGAGATTTTTCAACCCAAGCCCAACCTAAGTGGGCACGGTCGGGTTGGTTAGGTAAATATATGCTAATATTTTCATTAGTACATTAGTTTATTATATTTTCAATACACGTCTTATTTTTTATACCTATAATTTTATTAATTATACATGTAGTTATTTATCATAAAGAAGTTCATGTTTTCTAAACAAATAAGCTAAAATATAAGATAAATACTCCTTTAAAAGTCTTATTATGTATCAAGCAATTTATTTGGGAGAGAGATATCTAGCATATCTTGTTAGCTGAGTAATCGGAAATGACGTGGATCAATGAAACCTAATCACATTGGAATTTCTTGTGCCTTCAACACAAACGATCCACACTCAATTAGAATTAATTTATAAGCAATTTATATATTGATCGGTTTAGGTTGCCCTCAACTTGAGCCCCACCCAAGTTCTATCGGATTAGTTTTTCTATGGCCCAACCAAACCCGATACATCCTACCCAACCCCGTCCCAATGTCGGGTCAGGTTGGTCGGGTTGAACCCGCCCAACTTTTAGCCCTACTGTATAATGTGTCATAGAAACTTCGAGTGACCACTGTGATGTATGGATCTTATCCACACCGTCCATCCATTTTTTCATATCATTTTAGGATAAAATCCAAAAAATGAAGCAGATCCAAGGCTCAAGTGGACCACACCACGGAAGGCTCAAGTGGACCACACCACGGAAAGCAGCGGTGACAAAGATTCTCACCATTGAAACTTTTTTAGGGTTTACTGTGTTGTTTATTTTCCATCCAACCTATTCGTAAAGTTACAAAGACCTGGATGAATAGAAAACACAAATATCAGCTCCATCCAAAACTTCTGTGGCCCCCAAGAAGTTTTCAACCGTGAGAGTTGTAGTCCCATTGTGTAGTCTACATATGTCTTTGATCTACCTCAAATTTGGGCTCATATCCACACCGTCCATCCATTGATACGAAAAAAATGGATGGATGGTGTGGATTAGACCTATACATCACGTCCTGCTTCGATCCACAATTTTCTCAGCAATAGTAACACGTGTGTATATTTTTTATTATTGTTATGGTACAAATCAGGAGCACAGAGAATTGGCTAGAGAAGCAGTACGGAAGAGCCTTGTTCTGTTGAAGAATGGTAAGAAGAAGAAGGAAAGGATGCTGCCATTGAGCAAGAGGGCCGGGAGAATTCTCGTCGCTGGGACCCACGCGAACGACATCGGCTACCAGTCTGGCGGGTGGACCATCACTTGGGAAGGAGGCCCAGGAAACACCACCACTGGTAAGTTGGGTGATATGGTGGGCCCATGATGGGGTTCCATGAGTGAAAATTCCTGCGATTGGATGGTTAAGATCTACTTCTTTGATGTCCACCACATGTATGGATGCCTGGTCGGTGCTATGTGGGCCTCACCATGATCTATGTGTTTTATCCACACCGTCCATCCATTTTTAAACATCATTTTAATGACTTATCCAGAAATTGAGGTAAAAAAAAAAAATAAATCTCAGGTGGACCACACAATGGGAAAACAGTAGTGAATGAACGTCTACCATTAAAAACCTCTTAGGGCCCACTGTAATGTTTATTTGACATCCAACCTGTAGATTAGGTCATACAGACCTGGATGAAGGCAAAAAAATAAATATCATCTTGATCCAAAACTTTTGTAGGCCCAAGAAGTTTTTAATGGTGAGAGTTCAATCAAGACTGTGTGGCCCACTTTATATTTTTATCTTCCTCAGTTTTGGGTTAATACAATAAAATTATCTTGAAAAATGGATGGACGGCATGGATGAGACACATACATCATGTTGGGGTCCACAGAGCACCGACCACTAGTCATTGGCTAGTGGCAGGGGGAGTAGCCAATCCGTTTCCGGGTTGGACCTACTAGCTCGTCCCCTGGGCTGGTCTTGGGCCTTCTGTGTTAGGCCCATACGGGCTGGGCCCTTTCTGGGCCTTTTAAATAAAATGACCAGTATATCATGAGGACCTTGGCCCACTCATGATCATTTTTTTTTCGTGCTCAGGGACGACGATCCTGGGAGGAATCAAGAATGCAGTCAGCAAGAGGGCCCAAGTGGTCTTCGAGGAGAAGCCAGGCCCACATTTCTTCGAGTCCAACGGTAACTTCTCATACGCGATCGTGGCCGTCGGTGAGGTCCCTTACGCGGAGACCCAGGGTGATAATTCAGAGCTGACGGTCCAGCTTGGTGGTGTGGAAACAATCCAGACCGTATGCCGCAACGTGAAATGCGTGGTGATCATAGTGTCGGGTAGGCCGCTGGTCATAGAGCCGTATGTGGATGCGATGGACGCACTGATTACCGCATGGCTGCCGGGGAGCGAGGCCGGCAAGGGGATTGCCGACGTTATCTTTGGTGACTATGATTTCAGTGGGAAGTTGCCGAGGACATGGTTCCGCCGGGTGGACCAGCTGCCGATGAACGTTGGGGACCCGCATTATGACCCATTGTACCCGTTCGGGTTTGGGCTCCGTATGGGTGTTCGGCGAGGCAAGCGAACGGGCATTCTTTCATCATCATCACCGTCTTCATCTTCTTCTGTGTGATTTGTTACGTTGTGATCAATGCATGGAGTTTCATATATATATATATATATATATATATGAAGAGAGAGAGAGAGAGAGAGAGAGAGAGAGAGAGAAAGAGAGAGAGAGAGAGAGAGAGAGATATATATATAGATATATACATGTATACATGCACATTGGTACAAAAATATATGCACTGGGCTATCAATTGCTCGGATCGTCTGTTGGGCTTTTGGGCCGTGTTTGGTATGGTGTAGAAGGCTTAAATTCAAGATCATCTATTAATCGGGCCTACCCAAGCCTTAAATTCGGGTCCTGTTCTTGGAATAATCCAAGAATTGGAGATGTGAACCGTATGATGTACACAAATTTGTGAATGGATCGGGTCGTGGAGTACTTGCACCCGGGCTTATTTGGTTCGGGGATTGTTTTTATGACACAGACATGGATCTGATTGGGTCTGGGCAGCCATCAGGTCTTTGGACCTTAGTTTCGAGTTGGATTCATGTCAAATAAGATCATTTATATGGTTGGGGCCAACTGATGAGTGGATTAGATTGGACACGCATGTGGCCCTTTTACACATGCATGATGTGCAGGGCTATGTTTACGTATGCATCACTTGGCAAACATCACCCCTCTTGATTGATCGAAATCGTTCGATCAAAGTCGGATAGGTTTTGTCTGTTACATGATCTTTTTCATAGAAATTTTAGGGTTTCTATTCCATCTTCTTTCCTTTTATAAACTTGATTAATAAAAGGTTTGACCCAAAAGTAACTACTGATTTTCTATCAACAGAAACTAGGGAAACAATGGATTGTTCGGATCTGTAATATCCGGCTTGTGAAGTCGAAGTGATTTTGCGACATTGTTTATCATCAACAATACATTCCGTTGATAGTTGCGAGGAATCCATTCGTCATATCTATAGAGTATTAAAGTCTCTAAAATGATTTGGCCTTTGGATTCACAGGTTTGAGTTTCCATAGACCAAGACGACTGGATTTCACACAACCGATCTCTTAAAATACAGAATCTCGGTTGAAAAATTAATTCTAAACGAGAAAACTTCTTTATTGATCAAAACAACAAGCTAGTGTCCATCCACCACGTTCGTTGCTTAGATGTAGGGATTTTGAACAGAGAAAAAAAAATTAACCAGAGAAACTAGTAAAAAAATTTACAAGGGTTTTGTAAATTTTGGCAAAAAGAAAAATATTGTAGTGTTAAAAGTCAATCCCCTAACCTATCATTTGACCACAGGTGCCTCTACCACTGGTCTCTGTGCTTGGTTTTTGTTAATGACTAGAAAATCAATTTATAAGTTTGGTTTTCATATAGGTATAAAAAATCAAGGTTGTTACACAGATGGCTAGATATTCTACATGTGAGTGTCAAGTCTTTTATCATTTGTAGGTAGCGTAACAATTTCATAACAACTATCCAATGGTTCATCCTTAGATTGCTAATGTACATGCCCAACATTTCAACCATGAAAGGCAATATCCGAACATGTACATAATTGAGCATATATGATACTCCTTATTGCTGACGCATACAAAATGTCTTTCATATTGTTCTTTTATAGGTCATTCCTATGAATAGGTCATTCGTAGGACACTGAAATTGGCCAAACCTGCCATCTTTTACAATAGGTTCTTGGCTAGGAGCATAACCTTTCATGCCAAACCTTCCGAGTATGCTATCAATATAAGCTCTTTGCGATATGTCAGGAAATCCACGTGATCTGTCACGGCAAATATAAATGCCAATGATAAAGGAAGCATCACCAATATATTTTGTCTTAAAATTTTGTGATAGAAATTTTTTAGTATTGTACAACAATCTAATATCACTACTGGTTGACAAAATGTTGTTACCATACAAGATTCTAGAATAAACTTACTCCCACTGACTTTCACATATACACTCATCTGTAGTATTTGCAATGAAACTATACGAGGAAACAACTTTATGAAACTTTAGGTACCACTGTTGTGATGCCTGTTTCAACCCATAAATAAATTTCTTAAGCTTGCAGACCAGGTATTCTATTATTTGGCTTTAAAACTTCTGCCTACAACATATATACGTTCTCACTTAGATCTCCATTAAGAAAGGTAGTTATTATGTCCATTTGATGTAGCTCTAATTTTATATAAGCCATAAGAGACACAATGATCCTAGAGTCTTTCATAGACATATTTGAGAATGCCTTCTTAAAGTAAATGTCATCGTGCTAAATGAAATCCTTTGCAACTAGTCTAACTTTATACCTTTTGAAATTGCCCTTAAGAGTCTTGTTTAGTTTTGAGCACCCACTTATAACCAATCGGCCTAATCCCTTCAGGCAATTCAACTATGTCCCAGAGTTTATTATCTTTCATGAATTTCTAATTATCCTCCATGGCATCGAATCAATGAGAAGAATTTGCATTTTTTTTGACTTGTGAAAAAGACATCGGATCCTTTTCTACCCCAATATCAAATTCATGCATGCTCCTGCAGATAGACAAAATAATTATCTGGAATCACATATCTTGTCTCTCTATGTGATCGTTTTAAGGGTTTATTATTCTGAATTGGGTTTTCTATTTTCTTGTTAGTGAGTGTATTTGAGGCTCTATATGACCATCCATGAGGATCTCAGGGTTCGTAGCTGGACGGACGACTACGTTATTCTAAATGATTATGGTGGGAATCATAATCCACTCTTCCTCAAATTTAATATTTCTTAAGTCTGTGCTCTTACTATCTTCAGTATTCTTAATAAACTTGGCATTCACAATCTTAATTACTCTCATTGAATAGGAATGACTAAAATGTGAATTATTTGGATCTTTTTGGGTATCCAATAATGAAGCAACTAATGGTTTTGGGGTCAAGTTTTCTTTTATGCGGGTTATTTGGTTTGGCTTTTACGGAATAACCCATACATAAAAGTATCATAGATCGGGCTTTCGTCCTGCTCACCATTTATATTGAGTTTTCGTTACAACCTTACTTGGGATTCTATTTAAGATATGCACAACTATTTTCAGTACATTACCCCATAAAGATTTTGACAACGTTGAATTACTAATCATATACCACACTATGTCCTCTAGGGTGCGATTACGCCTTTCTGCTACACCATTATGCTCCGATGTACTAGGCATGATGTACTGGGCGGTCATACCACAATCATATAGGTATCTAGCAAATGACCCTAGATTATGCCCAGATTTGTCATAACTTTCGTGGTACTCGTCAACACAGTCAAATATGGCGACTTCGATTTTTTTGTTGAGTTGATTCTCAACTTCTGCCTTATAGATCTTAAATGTATGCATGGCATCTGATTTGTCGTTAATGATGTACAAGTACCATAATGAGAGTAGTTGTTTATAAAAGTGATAAAACACTTTTGCCCATTCTAGAATGCTATAAGGAATGGTCTGTAGATGATTTTATGAATTACTTCTAAGAGTCCTACACTCCTACATCACTCTTTTTTCTGGTTCTAGTTTATTTACCTTTAATGCAATCTCTATCAATTTAAAAGTCTAAGAAGTCCAAAGAGTGAAAAATTCCTTCACGCATAAGCCATTTCAATCTCTTATAAGAGATGTGGCCTAATCGCCCATGCCACAGCATGGAAGAATTTTTACAATCCAAACTTCACATGATGCCTTCAGCATTTTTATTTGAATAGTTAATGCTATAGACATGTGAAACATCTAAATTTAGTTGATAAATGTTATTAATTAAAGTGTCAGAACCAATCACAACTTAATCATAGCAAATGCTTAATTTTCTATTTTCAAATTTAAACTCATAACCGCACTTGTCAAAATGAGAAACAGAAACAAAATTACACCTTATAAAAGGCACACAAACAATATCTACTAGATCAAGAAAGTGTCGTGACGATAACCTGAGCTTACAAACTCCAATAGCTTCCACGCCTACCATAATGTTGTTCCCCATATATATCAATCTTTCTGCGTCAGTTGACGTCCGACTTTTAAGCATATCTTGTATGAAATTACATATGTGAATAGTTGTACCATAATCTATCCACTAAGAGTCTATGGATATATCAACTAAATTAGATTCAAAATAGACTAAAACTTGGTTTTTACCCTTAAAAATAGTCATTCTTTAAATTATGCACAATTTTCTTTCTGATGACTTGACTTCTTACAAAAGAAGCAGTTATCTTTAGGACTCTGTTTTTTTTTTTATTTTTTTTCCTCAGAGTTAAACTGATTGGCACTCGCAGGACCCGTAGAATACTTTCCCGAATTGCGGTACCTTTTCTTATTTCTCTTTCGTCTATGACCAGATGTCACTAGGTGTGCACTTTGTGTTTTACTCGACTTTCTGAGTCTTTTTTTCTCTCTTGAATGCATTGATATATCAGTTTGTTTAATGTGTATTTTTTTTTTAGGTGTTATAGTTAATTCGAAATTGACCGAACTATTGAGGGAGAGAATTCAGAACCAAGAAAATCATAAATTCATCCTTAATTTTAAGGCCCAATGCATAAATTTTGGCCACCACATCGGACAATCTAGTGATGTACTCCCTAACATTTTCCTAACCATTATAAGTAGCTTGAGTCAACTAATACAGGAGCGAACTCGGCTCAGCTTTATATAATTTCATAAATTGGTCATCTATTTCGGTTAAGAACACTTTAGCTTTCTTGGTGTTGAGCATGACACTCTGCATCATCTGAAAAATCGAGTTCTTTATGATCTTGAGACATATTTTATTTAACTTAGTCTAGGCCTTATAGTGCGTATTTTCTGATTCTGAACTAGAATCAGATGGAATGAGAGTCTATACTTCCTCCAGGGCTAGATCCAAGTCCATGTAACTTATAACTATTTTAACAAATGACTTTTATTTTGGTTAGTTAGACCTCGTAAGCTAATGAATGGAATTGAATTAGTTTGGAACATTGGAAACAATTACAAATGAACAAATAAAGTAAAACACTCACATTAATAAATAAATACGTTCCCCATAAGATTATATGAATATAAACCACAAATATCATGCATGTACTAAAATTTGATTGATTGAGGCCTTCAATCAAATGACTTAGAATGATGATGGTGAAATGGCCAAGGGGGAATCAACGGAATAAAAATTAAATAGATAGCCTTACAATTATAGATCAATTTACAATACTTAAATTAATTCAACCTCAATAAATAAGAGTTGAGAGATTGATACAAATTCAGTTCTAAGGATAACCTTATACCATAATAAACAAGGGCTTATGGTAGGAGAACCTTATTTCTAGAACGTCTTTTGAATCAATAACTCAAGCACAATCCCCACACTTGCTTGAAATGTAAATTGTTATAACATTTACATCCACACATACATTCCACAAAATTGAACGATAAATGATATGAAATTTAAGCAAGCATTTAATCTACAAGACAAAGAGTTATAGTAGTTCGCCTGTGTGTACACCAACTATCTTTCAACAGCCACACAGAATGCTACTCCACTCCTAATATTCTCACACAGGGGATATTAGCGTTTACTATCAAATAGGTTTTCACAGGTTCACCCAAAACCTTTACAATTGTGTCTTTTTAGCTTAGGCTTACACAATTCAAAAACCCACACTTCTGAGTTTTCTGACTCTCCTCAGATAACCACACAAATTGAGATTTTTCTGGCGAACCTCAAATAAAAACTAAAATATAATGGAATTTACAAAATTGTAAAATACCTGGATTTCTCCTTTTCGCAGCAGCCTGGTAGAACCAATCGGAGTAGATATTCGAATATAGAAGTTCAATATCCACTACTCACTTTAATATGGTTCTAAGTTCTAATTGATTTTAGATTTAAACCAGTTGGGCGTAGCTATATTTGATTTTGATTCCAAGAAAAAGGAATAAGTTAATTCCTCTTTTCAAATCAGATTGGAATACAGAAACAAAATCAAATTAAATAAGCTAGCAAAAAGAGAAAGAAATTATGCACAAAATAGCTTAAAACAAACACAAACTTATCTCCGAGTGGAGCCTTGAATTCACTTAAATTTAATTTTCAATGAAAAACTCTGAAATTCGTGTGTTATTTATAGCTGAACAAATTCGTCTTTGACTGGTCCTAGGGTCACTACGACTGGTCTTGAAATAAACTGATTTTTGAATTTTTGAGCGCGATTGCATCAGACCGTTGTACGACCGGTCGTAGGCAGTCCATGACTGGTCGAAGACAGTCCACGATTGGTCGAGACCCCTCTACGACTGGTCGTGCAACAAATGATTTAGTCACTGGAGTTTGAGTCGAAGCCTTACGACTGGTCGAAGGTCGAGTCAAGACCATCTCACGACCGGTCGAGCAGACTCCAGGACTGGTCGTAGCCGAACTAGAAAATTCGATAAATTGCAATAATTTTAGGACTGGTCTTGGAACTTCTTAGACTGGTCGAACAAGGTCTAGGACTGGTCTTCGAAAAGACTAAAATCATGTAATAGAATTCTAATAAATTATGTATCCAAAGTGACCTACCCTAAGGTCAATTTAAGGTTTATCATACCCGGGACATAAGGTATGGACATTGAACACTTCATTTGCTTAGACTTTGACCATTACAAAGCTTGAGTCTTGAGATGGAGTTCTTCTTCATGTAGCTTAATTTCTTCACAAGCTTCGAAGTTAATGTCACTTGCATTTGAGTCCCGTACTTATATATGAATCTTGAACTTCCACTTGCACTTGAACTTGAGCCTTGATACTGAGCTCATCTTCAATATCTTCTACATTGTAGCTTGAACTCTCATGAAGCTTGAAGAATTCTTTGAACTAGACTTCAAGTGTTGACGTGGTGTCTCATACAAATTTATCAAGATATAAACACAAGACATACAAAGAAGTTTTGACACACAAAATTTAACAAACAACAAGGAATCAAATCATAGCACTTACAATCTCCCCCTTTGTCAAATTTGTGACAAAACACTTCTTGTGACAAAACACTTCTCATAATTCAATAAGATAAGCATCACATTATACAATAACGAATCATGCACCAGTTGTCATATAAAAATAAGCATAGGCATTAACCTCTTTAGACAACTCAACTCCCCCTGAGTTAGTGCACCTCAACTTCCCCTGAGTAGGCATATACCTCTTATCATATCAACCACAATCATAATCCATAAAATTCTACACCAAATTCTCCCTCTTTTTGTCAAAATATGACAAAGGAAGAAGCAAAGAGAGGATATGAAAGACAGAAAATATAGATAGAAACTCAAAAAAATCCAGAGTTAAGATCAAGACAAAAGAGGTAAACAAGGTGAGTCAGAGTACATGACAAAAGATTGATTAAGTGAAGTTTAAAACAAGTAGCCCCACAACCAAAGAAGTTAAATTAGTAAAGTTAATACAGACCAAGATTCAACAAACTCAATCTGATCTAGAAGAAGGAGCAGGTATATTAGGATCACTTTGATGAAGGCTCTTCTGTAAGCGCCTAAAATATTTGCGCATATTTTTAAATTGTTGAGTGTGATCAACATTTATCTGTTCAACCTTTTCCTCTAATGCACTTAGACGTGCATTGAAATCAGATGGTTCAAAGTCTGGATCATTTCCAGAATCAGAATCAATTTCATTTAAAATATCGTCCATGTCAATATTATCAGAAGGCAACTCGTCACCTTCGACACCATTATCAGCTTCAACAGCAGCTACACCCGCATCAACATTAATTTGACCAGGAGCCAGATCTAACTTCATTTTATTCAGGTTGGAATTGTTAAATATAAGGTGTTGTATAGGAGCCTCACCAATGGGCATAGCAACTAACATGTGAGTGGCTAACACATTCAACAGATATCCAAATGGAATATCACCATGACCAGGATGACTACGAATTTAAATGATAGATGAACAAATCAAGGAGGACAAACAGATATTAACACAAGTAATGATAGAGTACAAAATACGAACCATAAACAAAGTCAACTCAGTCTTGTTTTCAGAGCGGGGATACAGATTAAAAGTGAAGATACAATGCAAAACTCTGTATTTGGGTAACAAGTATCTAGTTTTAAGGGCATTTCCATTTGCAGTCCATGGTGCATTCATGTTACACAATGCTCTAGTAAAAATACAATTTTTCGATTCTGACACTTTCTCAGCAAGTGCACTAGGATGAACCCCATTATCATTTACTTGAATATCCATAAGGCCGAAAATTAAGTGTCGATCAACATGAAACTGCCCTTCTCTAGTATCAATAGTAAAAGTCAGTTGCTCAGCAGAAAAGTCAGATATACATGCAACCATGGCCTATGCTATGGACTGGTATGCCGGCCCGCCCCATCGTAAAATGTTTTCCCAATCTACAGATTGAAGGAGAGGAAAAAGTTCGAAAGAAGCAATATGATTTAAATCATCTTTTTAATAATAACATTGCGCATACGCAAGTCACGTACATGTGGAGGATCATCTTCAGGATCCCTAAGATGACGTCTAGTGATTGCATTTGAACGAGAAGAAGATGTACCTCTATGAATTTTCTTTTTACCTCTAGATTCCATATTCTTGAAGAAATAAAAGAAAGTTCAAGAAAATAGAGACGGGTTTCTCTAGATTCAACAAAAAGAAAGAAAAACTCAAAAAGTTGAAGATTTATATGAAATAAACAACAATGATCAAGAAATTTAAGAGTAAAGATTAAGATTCTCCAAGAAAATAAGAAAAATCACTCTAACCTGGAGGAATCGAACACAAGGGTTTGACTTATCGAAGCTTGGCTCGTTGGTGACGAGGGTTAGAATGAGGAAGAAACAAGTTTTCCCTAAATTAAAAAGATCACTGCGCGCATGACCGGTCTTGGGACATACTCGACCGGTTGTAGCAAGACTGGTCGAGCATGTCCTCGACCGGTCTTAGACTAAAAAAATATGCAATTTTCACAGAATTTTAAAATTTAAACATATTAACATTATATAAATATGCATGATCAATCATTTAAAATTGCACATACCAATATCAAATTTCAATTTGTTAAACCTGCTTTTGTCGAGCGGTTTAGTGAAAATGTCAGCAAGCTGAGTCTCGGTAGGAATATATTTTAAAGATACTATTTTTTTCTTCCACTAATTCACGAATATAATGAAACCGAATGTTAATGTGCTTAGTACGTGAATGCTGGATTGGGTTTTTTGAAATGTTTATTGCACTGGAATTATCACAGTATAACACCATCGAGTCTTGTGCAATTCCATAATCACTCAGCATACGTTTCATCCAAACCAACTGAGTACATGCATTTCCTGCTGCAATATATTCGGCCTCAGCAGTTAGGAGTGATATGGAACTTTGTTTCTTGCTAAACCAAGAAACCAGACAGTTTTCAATGTAAAAACAACCACCGCTGGTTGATTTTCTATCATCTATATTTTCTGCACAATTAGCATCCGAATACCCAGTCAATTGAATACTAGTATCATAGGGATACCAAAGACCCAGATTAACTGAACTTGCGATATATCGAATAATTCGTTTAACAGCAGTTTAGTGAGATTCTTTAGGATTAGACTGATATCTAGCACAAATTCCAACAGTTAAAGCAATATCAGGTCTACTTGCAGTTAGGTAAAGTAAGCTACCTATCATACTACGATACAATTTAGGATCTACATCTTTACCTGTAGAGTCTTTTGAGAGTCTTAGAGTTGTACTCATAGGAGTATCAAAGTTCTTACCATTTTCAAATCCAAACCTCTTAATCAAGTTTAATGCATACTTAGTTTGTGAAATAAAAATTTTATCAGATTGTTGTTTTACTTGCAACCCTAGGAAATAATTTAATACACCAACCATGCTCATTTCGAATTCAGATTTCATTAGATCTGCAAACTCAACAGTCATATTAGTACAAGTTGATCCATAAATTATATCATCAACATATATTTGAACAATTAAGATATCATCGTTATGTTTCTTAACAAAGAGCGTCTTATCGACACTACCCATCTGAAACTTGTGACTTAGTAAGAACTTAGTCAATTTTTCATACCATGCTCTGGGAGCTTGTTTCAGACCATAGAGAGCCTTTCTAAGGCGGTATAAATGATTGGTGAACTTAGGGTCTTCAAACCTAGTCGGTTGTTCAACATATACCTCTTCATGTAAGTCGCCATTCAAAAAGGCGCTCTTCACATCCATTTGAAAAATTCTAAACTTTTTAAAACATGCACTAGATATGAAAATTCTGATCGATTTAAGGCGAGCAACTGGGGCAAAAGTTTCATCATAATCAATCCCTTCAATTTGCGTGTACCCTTACACAACCAGTCTTGCCTTGTTTCGAATGATATTTCCCAATTCATCAGACTTATTTTTGAAAATCCATTTTGTTCTAATAATGTGTTTATCTTTAGGTCTAGGAACTAGATACCAGACATCATTTCTGATAAACTGATTAAGTTCTTCCTGCATAGCTACTATCCAGTTTTCATCAAAAAGAGCTTCTTTTATGTTTACCGGTTCAATCTGAGATGTAAAACACACGTAATTACATATGTCTTCTAGTTGTCTACGAGTGCGCACACTAGTGAGAGGGTTTCCAAGAATTTGATCAGTTAGATGATCTTTAACAGTTCTAATTTTAGAATTAGTTTCACTTGATAAAGTATCTGGTTTTTCATATATAAGAACTTCATCATTATCTGAACTAGAGGCAGGTGTATTCAAGTGATCGTTAATTACAACATTTATTGACTCTTGAATCACACCGGTCCTGCTGTTCAAAACACGATATGTACGACTGTTTAAAGAGTATCCTAAAAAGATCCCTTCATTACTTTTAGTGTCTAACTTTTCCAGATTTTCACGGTCACATAAAATATAACACTTGCTGCCAAAAACTCGAAAGTATTTGACAGTAGGCTTTTTCTTAAACCACATTTTATAAGCCGTTTTATTATTAGATTTGCAAATATAAACGGTTGTTGATAATGTGTGCAGTATTCTTTCCTTTATTTTATAAATTCTTAGGGAGCTTCATGCTATTCAACAAAACATTTTCCATTTCTTGAAGCACTCTATTTTTTCTTTCCACAATACCATTTCATTGTGGAGTTTTGGGCGCAGAGAATTCATGTGATATTCCCTGATCACTACAAAGTTTCTCAAAACCGCTATTTTCAAACTCGGATCCATGATCACTTTAGATTTTACTGACTTGAGAACATTTTTCAGTTTGGATTCGTTTGATAATCTTTTTCACTTCATCAAGAGTTTCTGATTTGTCTCTTAAAAAAGAAACCCAAGTGAATCTTGTATAATCATCTACGATGACTAAGATGTATTTTTTGCCACCTCGACTTTCCGTTCTGGTAGGTCCTATAAGATCCATGTGGAGAAGCTCAAGTGGTCTAGTTGTGATATTGGAGTTCACCTTTTTGTGAGAACTCCTGGTTTGTTTACCGTACTAGCATTCACCACATATTTTGTCTACTTTTTGCACTTTAGGTAGACCTCTAATAAGTTCTCCTTTGCTCAATCTGTATAAATTCCGGTAGTGTACATGTCCAAGGCGTTTATGCCATAATTCTGTCTCATCGATATGGACCATGTAACACGATTGATTAGATGAGCTACCGTTGCTTACAATATAGCAGTTTTCAGAAGTTCTGCGACCAGTTAATATTAAAGAACCCTTTTTATCTATAATCTCACAACCTTGATTAGAAAATTTAATACTATGGTTGTTGTCACATATTTGAGATATGCTTAACAGGTTGTGCTTTAGTCTTTCAACATATAAAACATTTTTAAATAAGGGAAGATTATAAAGTTAAACCGTACCTTGGCCAATAATCTTGTAGTTGCTACCATCACCAAATGTGACTGACCCATCAGTCATATCTTTTAGATCGGTGAATAAAGCCTTGTCACCTGTCATGTGTTTGGAACATCCACTGTTTAGGTACCATTTTGAATGACTTGTTGCTTTGAACGTAGTGTGGGCAACCAAGCAGGCAACTTTAGGAACTCATTTCATAACAGTTTTGGGTTTAGGAACATAGTTGGTCTTCTTTTGTCTGATGTTGTAAGAATGACCTACTGAGTTAGATTTTAAGAGCTCCTTAAGTAAATCAACTATTTTTTTAGCAAGAGAATTTCTAATATGATTTTTAAAATAACTGCTTTTGGGTTTTTGAAATTTTTTTGTATTTTTAAAAAAATTTTGACAAGTAATCTTTCTTTTTGAGTTAGAAGTTTCTCCTTTCACAAAGTTGGGAGAAGTATACTTCTGTTTAGGAGATGTATTTTTCTCATAGCCCAACCCGAATCGATCACCACATTTTCTTGATTCGGATAATAATTTTTCTAACTTTGGATCACCTTAGGCATATCTTCATGTATCCTTCAAACTTAGAAGAGAAGATACTTCATTTTTAAGCTTCTCATTTTCAGATTTTAAATCATCAATCAGGGAGGTTTTAAATTCCAAATCACATTTTGATTTTTCGAAATAATCTGAAATTTGTGATTTTTCTAAAACAAGAGTTTCAAAATATTCTTTGAGTTTAGAAAACTTTTCTTTTTGAAGTTTAAGTTTGACAACAATTTTACAACTTTTCTTATATACGGCATTATAAGCATCTTGAAGATCTTCTTCATTTTCATGATCACCGTTCAAATTTTCTTCACTTGTTGAGTCATCGTGATCTGAAAAAGTAAACTTGGCTAGAGTCATGAGGACCTTAACTTCATTGCCCGAATCGGTTTCAGAATTTTCTGATTCAGAAGAGGCTTCAGAATCAGACGATTCATCCCAAGTAGCCAACATACCCTTTCTTTTGGGTCTGTCCTTTTTAGAACATTTGTTTGCTAGATGCCTATACTCTTGGCAGTTGTAGCACTGACTGTCTTTCAAAGACTTCCAAGTTTTAGACTTAGGTTTTGATCGTTTCTTTTCATTTGCCTTTTGAAAATTGACCCTTTTCTTACTTTTGAAAATCTTATAAAACCTTTTCGCTAAAAGAACCATATCATCTTCAGAATTTTCTAAATCTGAGTTTTCTTCAGACACATTTTTAGAAGATTTCAAAGCTATAGATTTTCCTTTAGGAGCTTTAAAGTTTAATTCATAGGTTTGTAAAGAACCAACTAGTTCTTCTACCTTCATATTATTTGTATCACGAAGTTCTTAGATCGCGGTTACCTTAGAGTTGAACCATTCAGGAAGTGAGCGTAGTATCTTTGCACACACTTCACTTTCTGGAATTTTATCGCCGAGACCCCACATAAAGTTTACAATGTCATTTAATCTTGTGTAAAAGTCCATAAACATTTCATTTTCCTCCATATGAATTTCTTCAAATTTGGTTGTGAGGAGTTGGACTTTAGATTTTTTGACAATTGAAGTACCCTCGTGTGTCATTTCTAATATATCCCAGGCTTGCTTTGCAGTATCACAGGATATGATTCTTTTGAACTCATCTGGTGATAGTGCGTAAGTGATTGCATTTAGTGCTTTTGCATTGGCACTACTCTCACTTTTCTGAAGAGTGGACCAAGATGTATAAGGTGTTATTCTCATTGATTTTGATCCATTGATACCAGTTACTTCAATGGTAGGGGGGCTCCATTCAGTCACTGTAGCTTGCCACACACTCTCATCCATTGATTTGAGGAAAATCCTCATTCGGGCTTTCCAATAGGCATAGTTGGAGCCATCAAAGGGCGGAGGCCTAGTGACTGATAGGCTATCAAAATTTGACATCTTATTTATATAGCTTAGATCGTTAGCTCAGGAAATAAATCCAAATAAAAAGCAATAAGAACGAGCTATTAGGCTCTGATACCACTTGAAATGGCCAAGCTATATGTCCTAGAGGGGAGGGGGGGTGAATAGGACTATGCCAAATTAAAATAAAATCAGCGGAATAAAAATTAAATAGATAGCTTTACAATTATAGATCAATTTACAATGCTTAAATTAATTCAACCTCAATAAATAAGAGTTGAGAGATTGATACAAATTCAGTTCTAAGGACAACCTTACACCATAATAAACAATGGCTTATGGCAGGACAACCTTATTTCTAAAACGTCTTTTAAATCAATAACTCAAGCTGAATAGAAATAATTGAATAGCAAGGAATTGAAATAAAGTGCAGAAATAAAGATCTACATTATTACAACAATCCCCACACTTGCTTGAAATGTAAATTGTTACAACATTCACATCCACACATACATTCCACAAAATTGAATGATAAATGATATGAAATTTAAGCAAGCATTCAATCTACAAGACAAAGAGTTATAGTGGGTCGCCTGTGTGTACACCAACTATCTTTCAACAGCCACACAGAATGCTACTCCACTCCTAATATCCTCACACAGGGGATACTAGCGTTTACTATCAAATAGGTTTTCACAGGTTCACCCAAAACGTTTACAATTATGTCTTTTTAGCTTAGGCTTACACAATTCAAAAATCCATACTTCTGAGTTTTCTGACTCTCCTCAGATAACCACACAAATTGAGATTTTTCTGGCGAACCTCAAACAAAAACCAAAATATAATGGAATTTACAAAATTGTAAAATACCTGGATTTCTCCTTTTCGTAGCAGCCCGGTAGAACCAATCGGAGTAGATATTCGAATATAGAAGTTCAATGTCCACTACTCACTTTAATATGGTTCTAAGTTCTAATTGATTTTATATTTAAACCAGTCAGGCGTAGCTATATTTGATTTTGATTCCAAGAAGAAGAAGGAATAAGTTAATTCCTCTTTTCAAATCAGATTGGAATACAGAAACAAAATCGAATTAAATAAGCTAGCAAAAAGAGAAAGAAATTATGCACAAAATAGCTTAAAACAGACACAAACTTATCTCAGAGTGGAGCCTTGAATTCACTTAAATTTTTCAATGAAAAACTATGAAATTCATGTGCTATTTATAGCTAAACAAATTTGTCTTCGACTGGTCCTAGGGTCACTACGACTGGTCTTGGAATAAACTGATTTTTGAATTTTTGAGCGCGATCGCATTAGACTGTTGTACGACCGGTCGTAGACAGTCCACGACTGGTCGAGACCCCTCTACGACTAGTCATGCAACAATTGATTTAGTCGCTAGAGTTTGAGTCGAAGCCTTATGACTGGTCGAAGGTCGAGTCGAGACCATCTCACGCCACGGTCGGCGAGACTCGGGCCCGGTAAAGAACCAGAAAATCCGATAAATTGTAATAATTTTAGGACTGGTCTTAGAACTTCTTAGACTGGTCGAGACAATGCTAGGGTTGGTCGAATAAGGTCTAGGACTGGTCTTAGAAAAGACTAAAATCATGTAATAGAATTCTAATGAATTATGTATCTAAAGTGACCTACCCTAAGGTCAATCTAAGGTTTATCATACCTGGGACATGAGGTATGGACATTGAACACTTCATTTGCTTAGACTTGGATCATTACAAAGCTTGAGTCTTGAGCTTGAGTTCTTCTTCATGTAGCTTGATTTCTTCACAAGCTTCGAAGTTAATGTCACTTGCATTTGAGTCCCGTACTTATATATGAATCTTGAACTTTCACTTGCACTTGAACTTGAACCTTGACACTGAGCTCATCTTCAATATCTTCTACATTGTAGCTTGAACTCTCATGAAGCTTGAAGAATTCTTTGAACTAGACTTCAAGTGTTGACGTGGTGTCTCATACAGATTTATCAAGATATAAACACAAGACATACAAAGAAGTTTTGACACACAAAATTTGACAAACAACAAGGAATCAAATCATAGCACTTACAGATGGGCCATAATCATCAAATTATGTTCAGAGCTCAGCGTATCATTATGACTCATTTGGGTGAAATTACGACATACATGAGGTTCTACTGAACGTAAAGCTAACCAATGCTGGTGAAATAAATCTAAGGCACGTCAATTGCCTTTAGGCAAAATGAATCTCTCAAAATTATATTACCATCACCAATCACTTCACTCTGTTCATATCCTGCTACCTATTTCTTCTGACCACCACCCATAATGGATACGAATGCAACTTAATGCAATCCTATAATGGAGAGTCGTTAAATTCCATATACGGAAGTCTAAAAGAAAATATCTTCGCAAATTGATATCACTTTGGTGGCTATCAAAACTAGCTCCAACCCTCACTCCCATACTCAAGTATTGTTACATGGTCCTACCCACATGTAACACCCTGGATTTTTGCCAACTTGGAGATAGACTTCCTTAGGCAATGGGTTGATCCTAACACCTTAATTACTTCTCAAAAACTCAATCCCAAAGTCTCAAATCTCCTTTCAACCCATTTACTTCAAAATCTCCCATTTCCTTCAAAAAAATCTCACCTTCCGCCACCGTATTCTTCAATTTTTTCTAAGTACTTTCATATTAGATACTAATCATAATCTTTATGTGATGAAGAACAATACTTAAACAAAAACTTACTGTAAATGGTAAATACATAAATAAAATGGGCTTTTGACCATTGATAGTTTTGAAATATCATAATATAAATAAGTTATTTAGATAGATCAGTTTCTCCTATCCCAAAATCATATATTGCACGTCATGTAACTCATTCCAGATTGAAAAATACACCCGTTTCAAAATATCGAGTGGTGAAATGGACTCGGGGGGCTAAACGACACAAATCGGGGGGACCCAGAGTGGGCCCCGCATGTTCCCGGCACCCCCAAGGGGGGGGGGGGGGGACCTCACCCCACTGGTGACCCCTCGCAGGAAAGTCCAATGATCGGCGAGGACCTCGCCGATTCCTAAATTCTGGCCGGCCAAGCAAGCCGTAGTGGGCCGGGCGGCCCGTTTTCTACAAATTTTCTGCACTTTTTATTTGATTTCAGAAAATCATATCTCCCTCATTATAATTCCAATTTAGGTGATGCAAAATCTAAATTAAAGCTTGATAAGTATAGTTTCATATAAAAATAAGTAAAAAATATAATAAAATTTTTATTATAGTTAAATATAGGTCGTTATGACAACTGTCTGAAAATCATCATTTGGACAACTGCTGCTTCAAGAATTTTTAGAATTTTTCTACAACACGAAACCTAATGAAATTTGGTAGAGATGAAGTAGACTTGATGACAAACTACTATAAAAATAATTAAAATAATATACTACTTAAAAGTTCCAGAAAGGGGCGTAAAACTGCCCTGTGACTTTATTCTGTCGTAATTAGGGCATAATTTAATTAAGTACTAAACTGAATAATCAATAGAATTAGCTTGAACCACTTTCTATATGAACTGTAAGACCTAAAACTTGTAGAATCGTTAATGCTACATTATCCTATAACATAGGAACAATCTTATTACTCAGTTGCTCTCGGGAGCATCACGAAACTTCACATCGAACCTGGACCGCACGTCGAAAGTCCGATTAACTCGAAACTAAACGGTTAGGACCACCTTACTGGGCTTGACAACCATCTCGAAAATCAAGTCCTGACTGTGTCCAGAAATGCATGACTTGAGCCCGGAATACAGTGTGTGAGAAACGTGAATATCTTTAGAAATAAAATTCAAACTTAAGTAAACTGAGTTGTGTCACTTACCGGCTAAATATAAGGATTCAGACCATCAGAATCTAACCTAATTACACCCTCATATCAGGAAAAATTTCATTCACATGTCAGTATACTTGTGGCCCTGATCAAGTATCGGTAACCGTTGAACTGAAACGGGTCCACCACGGTCAATCTGTAAATCCGATCAAATTAAAAACTTAACTCGACCTAGATCCAATACCAGGGAGCTTAAGTCCGACCGTACGTAGAAAGTGGGCCTTCAGAAGTTCTCCGTTGAGCCGAAATAGATGGGTTTTGGCTATAACCGAAGTATACCATGGCCCTAGGGCCATTTCCATCAGTTCTGGGCCTATATAAGGGCCTTACACCCTCTCACTCCCTTCACATATGAATTTCTAACCCTAGGTGAGAAAAGAGAGAAGAAAGAGAAGGAAAGAGAGAAAGTGAGAGAAGGAGTTGAAGTTCATCCTTGGATTCAATCCCATCACACTACGGGCTGAATCAGCTTTTCTGTATCACTATTCCTGCGATTTAGATCCCGTTCTTAGGTAAGAAATCCAAACCCTAATCTGTTTTAGGGTTTCAAATAGTGTATGTGATGAAATAACTAACCTATTTCATATTGTAGGTTGCCGTTGTGCCGTAGGCAAAGACTCGGTATACAAACTGAGTTCGTTACTTGTTTACCGGCGAAAGGTATAGATTATAAACATATAGGTTATGGTTTTCAAGGCTTTCAATGTCGGTTAATGATTTATAACTAACTTAGGTGCCATTTCACATGCTAAATGCGATGTTTCCCTCGCTTTACAGATATATATGAACTATGTTGAGTATAGTGCATTCCATGTGTTTGTTGAAATGTTTGAATGAGTTTAGAATTTGGATTCGTGCTTGCCATGATTATCCGTCATGGATATAGGGTTGTTGTACATGCGACAACCCCTTGATGAAAGGACTGGTCCTAATACCTGTTATGGCCAACATACGTCATGTATGATATAGTGTGTAGTCTAAGTGTTTGCTAAAATGACTGTATGAATATGGATTTATGAATTGTGCCTACCATGTGTATTGAATGTAAGAACATGATCGATGTGTATTAGACAACTCCTTGGTGAAAGGATTTGCCCTATTGTGTGTTGAAATCAACATACGTCATGTATGTTAGAATGTGTAGCTTAAGTGTTTGTACAAATGTTCCGAATGAGCATGTAGTTGGTACATTGTACTTTATATGGGTGTTGAGATGAGATTCTCAAATACCTTAACTATGTGTATGATTCCTTCCATGCAACTTATATTTTATTATCTGTTTTACTTATGGAATGCATATGTGTGAATTCATGTTTATGTTGTATTTCATCAAATACCCAAATGGTTGTAGGATTTGAATTGCTTGATTGATACTACTTTGACTATCTCATATGATTACTTGTTGGAATTGAGCGTGGTTGAGACTATGATATAGTCCAGGCAATCGGTCACTGGCCCTGGTTTGGTGGCTAAGGTTGCTTCGCCACAATGGACGTGTTCGATGAATCCGAGTCATATTTAGGTTGTCGATAGTGGTTAGGCCACACGGAGTGCTTATGCACTTCATATCGATTAACTCAAGGTGCGCTTGTACCAGTCGAGCTCGTTAAGTAACCCGATTGACCCGGTATATGTTCACCATGTATGGACGTTACTGCTTGAACCTAAGGTACCAAACTCACCAGTGAAAACCCCGTTAACCTTGGTACCTCGATCCGCTAAGACTCATGAGTCAGACATGGTGGTATGGGACACCGTGGTCGAGCTGTCGGCCTACGCTGGGGCGACGAGCCTCCCCATAGTGTCCAGTGAGTAACACAGCCTCGTGAGCCGAATACGGTGGTATGGGACACTGTATTCGAGCTGTCGGCCTACACTGATAAGGTGACGAGCCTTTTGTAGTGACCTCGAGCATACTCTGAGCCTGTGGAGAGGCGACGAGCCTTTCCATAACAATTAGAGTATAATTAGGCCTACACTGCATCGAGGTGATAAGCCCTTTGCAGTGACCTAGAACCGTAACATCGTATGGGATTTATTAGGACTGACGACCCTAGAATGAATCATAGTTTGGGAAATAATATAAGAGAGGTACTTTAGTTTCCCAATCCTGCTATATGAAAAGGACTAATAAGAACTTGATAACACGCTCATGCACTGCATTGCATGTGCCGTTTGGCATTGGGTAGAGCACTGAGGAAGTGACTAACATGCGCGACCGTGAGATGAAAATCGCAGAGGGAGTGCAGGCGAGGGCATACATCATTTATACATACCATCATTGCATTAACCAGAGTACTTAGGAATGCTTGTTATATTGCCTTATCATTACTGCTTGACTGAATTAATAACATGTTAACCTTTGCTTTATAGTTTTACTGAGTTGATCACTCACTCCCATGTTACAGGATGGTGGTGTATACACCAACCAGACCCTGTCTTAATTGCAAGTGGTGACGATGCCTACGAGGTGGAGCCGGACTTCGAGGATGACGAGGAGGCATTCTCCTACATGCAGTTTTCAGGTGGGTTCATGTGAGCCGTGTCCTGATCGACGGAAATTTCTGGGATGTTAACTAGATGCCATTACACTTGTTATTTTGTCTTTTTGAAACACACATGTATATTCATTTTTGGTCCATTTTGGGAAGTATACATGTATATATTTAACCTGGTAACATGTTCACACTCTAAAGACTTACAACAGTTTATATATTTTATATATCTCTTACAGTTTTTCCACTTGCGTAATTTAACTATCTCTGAAGTATGATATACTATTTTAGTGTAATCCCACTCATGTTTAATGCACTAACATGGACAACATTTAATCATCATTATCTATGTTGTATAAGTGATATGTTAGAACTCGGGAGTAGAGCTTATGCTCGACCCCCGATTTTCAGGGCGTTACACCACAACAATCTGTTCTATAAAATTTATGATTCAGCTTAAAATATAGATGATGTTGACCACCCTGTAGGCTCAAACATATTATAAAATGATAGTTAGATTAAGTTCTTAACGGTTAATTACTAAATATCAGCCTCAAATATATAGGTAATGGCCCTATTTTAAGCCAAATCAGAACATAATATCATTATACCACGAATACTAATTTACTTAGACCAGGCAACAAGTGAAATCCACCAACCATCTACTCATTAATCTAGATTTTACTTGTATTAAAATGACCCAAGTATAATGAATTTCAATGGTTGGAATCATCTTGGACAATAGGCCCAAGTACCGAGAGTGGGCCCCTAAAGGTCCAAAAAGATGCAAGACATTAGACCCATTGGTTGGGCCCAAAACGAGTACTAAAAATGCCCTAAACATGAGCCTCAATTCATTAAGCTATAAGCCTAGATTATACTCCAAATATGGTCACAAAACAGGCCAAAAGTGTATTCAAAATAGGTCCAAAACCTAGCCCATTCACGATCTTTCAAGCCCATCACTCTAAACAAGTCCAACACCTGGTAAGTTAGAAGCATGATCTATAGAGACCCCAAATTAGATTGAGACTAGCAACAGCAACCCAGAAAATAAGTACAAATATTAGTTGAAAATGGGCTTAAAGCCTGTCCCGTAACAGCCCATTCACTTCAAATTAGGGCCTGGATTCGGTAGGATGTTATTGCAACAATCCTCTTTCAAGGCCTAAAATAGAAAACAACAATGAAGCTGTTAAAACCCTAGCCGCCATGAGACCTCCACTACAGCAGGAAGCCGAAACTGCCGCATGCTCTGCCATCACCATTTGCTACCCCTATCCTTTCAGAGTGCTGACCTCATCATCATGAAAAATAGTAGTTGTACGACCGGGGGGGGGGGGGGGGATTAACGTATGGGTTTCAATTAGGGGTGGAAGCCATTAACGACAATGCAGAGCTTCTCTCCTACTTCTCTCTTTAATCGACCATCTGACATTGATGTTGTAACCGTGGATAGCGGCCTGCTGTCGAAGATGATGCTCAAAATTGACATTTCTAAAAGTTTTTGAAACTTGATGTGTTTAACAATGGCTGTTGTGGCCCCTTGTCCACGAGACAACCAACACAAAGAGGGAAGGGAAGATAGATCTTAATGGGGGGGTTTCACCCTTGTTTTCACCGCCATTAATGGCAGTCAGTGCTGACATAACAGGTTTACAACCGGATCTGGCATAATCTAGGGCTATGGGTGTGAGGGATCTGATACAATTAGAGATTAGGATTGCCAAATATCACACAATCTCAAGATGAGGGTTTACGAAACCCTTGATACTCAATGGATTTCAACGACAAGGAGGATTACAGTTCGATTTCAAAAGAGGGGTTATCGATTATCAACACAAACTAATGCACTAGCCACCAATACCATCAACATGCTCTTGCACAGAAAAAACGGTCCATGATCAGTAATCCGGAACATGAATCATAACGAAGAAGGTATAATAGAGAAATCCCTTAAATTGCTATAAGATCTACCATATTATTGCAATGTTTGCTCTAATACCAACTGTAATATGAATATTATAGAATATATGGATCACCTATGAATAAATAATGAATATTCTACACTAAAATCTTAAAGGCGTACTTGATTGGGAAGATATTCCTGATACCGTGATATAGTCGAGGAATGCTTGGTCTACGCACCTTACATCCTTAGGAGAAGCTCTTAATAGGACTAGGATTTTCTCTCGTGTGTGGGTGAGGGGACCAAGACATATATTTATAAAAAAAAGGCCCAGTGAAACTCATCTTTCTCCTCTAGGGTCTTCTCACTGTAAGTTTCTATATCCAATTTAATAACCGTATATAGGGACCACGATCTAAGCATCCCACCCTAAACATATCTTTAATGATCACAAATGTAATAAAGCCCACTGAATCACTCAATTTGAATAATCCAACGGTCAAATCTAAATTGATGATTATGTATGGCCACCTAATAGAGTCTTACACACCCATCAATGAAACTATTATGAATGGCCTTATTTCCTTTTGTGTGTAGCATGCACTTGTGTATAATTGCACCTCTTCTTTCCCTCCCTCCCTCCATGTAATCTCTCATATGTATAACCATTGCCGTTATCTTAAGTTCCTTTCTCTCTCTCTTTTTTTATTTTTATTTTTATTTTTATTTTATTTATTTTTTAAATTTGCGTTGATATATTCTCTATTAATTGTATTAATCATAATTAAAAAAAAATTAATAGGACCAATCTAACCTTGGTGGGAGATGATAGACCCGAGGCCCACCTTATTAGACCCGATTTTTAACCACATGTATAAAGTGGTGGACCTGACCCACGCGATTTTAAACGGGTCCTGAGAGGTGGACCTGGACAAAAAAAAAAAAAAAAAAGAAAAAAAAAAGAAGGTAAAGGTATCCATTGACAGCCATCTATATTACATGGGCCAACTCAAAATCTATTAAAATAACGAGGTTGATGCAAAAATTTTAATTTTTAAATTTTATTTCTCTTTTACTCAAAATAAGCATTCAAACATGGCACGAGCATGAGAAATTTATTACTGTAAACCCCACCTTTTACCCACTATGTTTTCCAGACGCTCCCAAACTTTACTTTCCCAAAATAAATTATTATGTACGAACACACTTTTTTCAGACGAAAACACCCTTGCATTCGGTACAGTTGCACCATCCATACTGTAGACTTATGGCACGGATCATAACTGTAACTATTAGTAGTGTAGGTCTACCAGTATTTGTGCAAATGGCAACTCTATCAATGGCTACGGTTATAATCCGTAGCCATAGGTCTATGGATGGTACAACCGTGCTGAGTGAAAAGGGTATTTTCGTCTGGAAATATTGTCCGTACAGAATGGCTTAGTTTGGAAAAGTAAAGTTTGGGAGTGTTTGGAAAATACGGTGGGTAAAAGGTGGAGTCTACCGTTGGAAATTTCTCCACGGGCACTGGTCCCATATCCACTAGCGCATGCACCGAGGCTGCCACTGATGTCTCAAATCACTCCCACAAGCGTGCGTGCGCACGTGTTAAGTTCCTGCCACAATGTCACCCCATTGCTTGTCATGTCCCCAAAACTCCCATCAACGGCTGCTTGTTGAAGCAACATGTATATGGTACAGCCTATCTTGTCACCGTACACGTGGTGTATTGGGACGATGCATCAATCGGGTCATCTATACATTGGGCCCAAATATGATGCTTATGTCTCCAAAATCACACTCCCAGTGGAAAATCCTACTCGTCTGATCGGTAGACATTCTCAAATATTCGTAATAAGGGAAAATTCTAGAAAAGTGATGGATATGATTATCTAATAGGTTTGATCCTTCAAAAGACAGCCATCCGTCCTAGTAAATTATAGATGAATGGACCCGATCAATACATCACCATTCCACGTGTACTCTGGAGAAATGGGTGTACACCATTCCGGTATTACTGAATCTACCGTATTATGAAACAATTCGGTCGGGTCCGTTTTTGGGCAGGCAAGGCAGTACTGCAAAGTCGGGGATTGTCAGCGGAAGGTCTGTTCATCTACAGCGTTTGAGCTTATTCTAAGAAGCGGTTTTGGGGCCCACCATGATGTGGGACTCAGATCCAATCCGTTCATAAGTTCAGGCCCATGAGAAAGAAAGGTGGATCAGAACAAGGAAACATTTGGGACGGGGACAGCCACCATAAAGAAACTTTGAGATTGTGTGTGAGGCCCACCGTATAAAGATAACATATCCAATCCATTCCGAAAGTTTTCCCCGCCAGGATTAATGGAAAAAATAAAAATTCAGGGCTTTCGGAAACTTAGGTGGACCACATAACATGATTTTAGAGTTTTTATGAAATGATTTTACATTGTATGGCCCATCTGAGTATTAGATCAGCCTGATTTTTTGGGTTCCATTGAGAACAGAGATTTCATACATGATGAACGGATTGGATGTCATAAACACATCGTGATGTTTTACAAGCACATCAGATGAACGGGCCTCTCGCTGATGGGCGTGGCTTCGGTGGATCCGACGTGGGTGGATCCTTGACTGTGGGGCCACATTGATGTATCTTCATTAAATCCACGCCGTCCATCTGTTTTTACGGTTCAATTTTGGGTATGATAAAGCATATCCAAGTATCAGGTGGACCACACCACAGGAAACAACGGTGATTGAATACCCACTATTAAAACCATCTTGGGCCACTGGAATGTTTACAATATGTGAATGAAGGGACCACATAAATATAGGAAACGGATTGGCTACTCACCATGCCACTAGCCAATGACTATTGGTCGGTGCTACGTGGGCCCCACCATGACGTATTTGTTTCATCCATGCCGTCCACCCATTCTCCTGGATCATTTTATGGTACACATGGTTGATTGAACTCACATTAAGGGCCACAAAAGTTTTAGATCAAGCTAATATATATTTTGATCCTTCATCCAAGTTTATATGACCTAATCAACAGGTTAGATGTCAAATAACCATTATAATGGCCTCCAAGAGGTTTTTAATGGTGGACATTCAATCACTGCTTTTTTCTCATGGCGTGGTCAACATGATAATTAGATCTACCTCATTTTTGGTACAAGGCCATAAAATTATCTTTCAAAAAGGATGGACGGCATGGATAAAACAAATACATCATGGTAGGGTCCACATAGCACCGACCACTAGCCAAAACGCGTCTATAAATATTAGCTTAATCCAAAACTTGCGACCCACGGGACGTTTTTAATGATCAATCACCACCATTTCTTGTAGTGGGTCCACCTGAGATTTGGATCCGTTTCATTTTTAGTATCATGCTGTAAACGCCGTGTATTTAAGGTAGATACATCAAGGTGGGCCCCACAACCAGAGATACACCCACTTGGTTGATACGGATATCCACCGTAGCCGTGTCCCTTCGTTTCACACTTCGATTTCGGCATCTGTATGTGCGTTAAAATTTGGCGATGCAAAAGAAAAGTTGCGTATCTCAGACGCAAGCTACAGTCAAAAATGGAGGATATAAGGCCCACCAAAGTGTGATTAACGGTTAATCACATCTTCCCAACTTTGGATAATTTCTGCCGCCATCCAAACACTTTACTAGACCATTTAATCGGTAGGAGCAACGGGCAGTATGTACGAGGCCGTTTCCTCTGCAACATCTGCATAATAAAAGCTTATTCGACAAACTGGGGTGCAGAGCCAGGTCCACCATGATTTTTGAATTACATCCAATCTGTCCATCACGTGAGCCTCATCATTTTTTACTTGGATCCCAAAAATCAGGATGATTAAAGACTCAGATGGGACACACCATGTAAAATTATGCCCAAAGCCTCTAAAATCATGGGTGTGGCCCACTGAGTTTTGTGACATCCTTGTGTATTTCATCTTATGAATGGATTGGATGGTATAGATAAAACACGTTGGCCCAATAGACAATCCCAAAGCTCTTAATGGTGGGTGTTCCCATCCCAACCGTCCCCTCTAGTGTGACCCACGTCCTTTTCAGATGGGTCTGAATCTTCGGGTATTGGACGAAAATGAAGGTGAAGCACCTTACGGACGGATTGGATGTATCACCTACTACACGGCGGGACCCACAAAATGAGTTGTAGAATAAGCTTATTACACCAGGAGTGCAAATTTCTAGCAATGGCCAGTCACAACTCACACGTGTTTGCACACAAGTGAGAGATCCAAGCCACCCATCAGGAAGGCCTCATCGTGAAGATACCTTCATTTGAAAATCAGGCTGGTTTGCTTATCAGGTAGCCCACATTATACAAAAGAAATAGACGGTTAAAGGAATTTGACCAACAGTGACACTCGGAGGAGATCTGTGGCCCAAAACACGAGTCGATCACCGCGATTTCTATATGGAAGGCATCCAGGTGCTGCGTCCTGAATGATGAACAGCGTAGATCTTGCACGTGTGCCATGTTAGCACATTTGAGAGCTGCCTTCCGTGAAAGTGAACATTTCTCTTTGCAATTATTGCATGGGCGTTGTACGATAGACTCGTCTGACGGAAAGCGCCTTAGAATGGGAATAGTTTGCACGGATTCTCTGCATCGCATCATGCGTTTTGATTGTATGTAAGTGGGCCTGTTGCACGGAGCCAACAAGAGTTCTATTTTCGGAAGCTGATTGGCTGGTGTGTTGACGTCACCAAGTTCTGTGGGTCACACCATGAGGTATGTGTTATATCCAAACTGTCCATCCATTTTGCGAGCTCGTTTTAAAACTTGAGCAGAAAAATAAGACAGATCCAAAGATTCAGTGGACCACACTGCAAAAATCAGTGGGGAATTGAACGTCTACCATTGAAAGCCTTTTGGGGTCACAATAGTTTTAGATCAATATGATATTTGTTTTTACTCTTCATCCAAGTCTGTGTGACCTTAGGAACGGATTTGATGGAAAATAAACGTCATGGTGGGCCCTATGAATGTTTTAATGGTGATAAACATTGCGGTCCACTTGAGATTTGGATATTAATAATTTTTGGGATCATGCTCTAAAATGATCTCTCCAAATGGATGCACGGTGTGGATATAATAAATACATCATTGTGGGCACGTATAACTTTTATCTCCTTTGAACCGTTCTACAGCTCGGAGCTTGAGGAGTGTGGTACACCAGCATAACCGCTTCCTATATTTTCTCACCGTACCGGCGCAACACCACCCTTGAATTGACAACCGTGAATGGCAACCGGTGGGCCACAAGCGAGAATTAATCCACACATGATGACACTGGACATTTCCCTTTCGACTGTGGAGATTTGCTAATTCCACGGGCGGTGACAATTACAATTATGAAAAACGTGTGGGAGACCTGAGCTTTCCATACGGTTAAAGATATTCCTTAGATCCTATCCCTAAAACACTAGGCTTGTTTCCTTTTCAGGTGACCGAGTCATACAAAGAAAATTCATGGTTACATTTTTTCTTCTTTTGAATTTTTTTTTTATTTTTTATTTTTTTAAGATTACGAGGGGAAGCCTGTACTTCTAAACTATTGTATAGAATTGACTATTATTTCCATTGTTATTGTGATATCATGGTGATGGACCGTTACCTAATAAGAGATTGTTTATCTCTCATCTTCTCTCTCTAACTCTATCAATGTGTGCATTGTTGGGGGACTGTGGAAGCACACAGAGAAGAATCTAGGATAATAATTCAATAGTACCAAGCAAACACAAAGATAACACAATGAATTAACGTGAAAATTTTTTTTCAGAAAAAACCACGACACAAAACAACAGATGATCACTATAAAAGTAAAAATTATAAAGAGTGAAAACTTACCTAATTCGAACAACTTCGAATCTCACCCTTGCTACACCCCTTGGAAACCCTAGGATGATTTAGAAACTCTTAGAATATCTTCCAATCCCGTTTACACCAATATATATAGCTTTGGAAAGAATCCCAAATGAAATCGAAAATAAATCCCGCAATTTTGCAGTTTTGCGAAAAATCTGGGCAGAATTTGTTGATGCCATCGAAGCCCTGTCAATGGCATCAAACTAATCTTATTGATGACATTGAAATAACACCTCAACTATACAGAGACAAAACATGATTTTCTGAAAATTCTCGATGGATTCGAATACTCATCGATGACATCGAAAAAGTGCCCAGTTAGTCCAGTAACCAATTGAAGAAAATCTAGAAGACATAGATGGGATCGAGAACTGTTTGATGCCATCGAAGGTGACATTGAACAGAGTATCGATGGCATCGACAGACCTAGTAAGTAGAGGTGTACACGAGTCAATTCGATTTGAGTTGAGCTTGGTACAACCCGACTTGGCTCGGCCACTAGCTGACCTCAGATCGAACTCGGCTCGGCTTGGTTCTCAAGTCTAACTGGTCAGCTCGGCTCGGTTCAGTTAGCAGCTTGGGCCGGTTTGAGCCGAGTTCACCTGTGCAGCATTTTCACAAATACATGGACTGCAATTAAAATTCTTGCTGTATGTAAAATACAAGCAGCGGTTTTATAGGTATTTCATCAAACACCTTGTAGGCAACATCAAAATCAAGAAAAAATGGTATTTGTTTAATGAAACATACCTTCCTTGCCACTAGCCAACACTTCGTTGAGTCCTTTCATCAAACACTTGGTGAGCAACATCAATATAAAAGTAACCGAGTCACCAAACTGGTTCGATCCGAGTTTGATTCGAGTTGGGTTCAATTCGGGTTGAGTCGAGCTCGGGCAAGCTCGAACTCGGTTTGAAATTTTTTCGAGCTACAAAAATTGCTCGACTCGGCTCGAACTCAGTTTCGAACCGAGTTGAATCGAGCTTTTTTGAGTCGAGTCAAGCGAGCTAACTGAGCTAACTCGGTTCATGTATAGCCTACCAGTAACAAACTTGATTTAAGACATCTATTACAACATGCATATGTTATATGTCCATACATATGACCATTTATATGAGGTGAAGTCTATTCTTTAGGCTTTGTGATATACTTTCTCATCGTGTGATTTATTTAAAGAGGACTATAATAAAAAGAGGTATATGCAGTTCTATTGTATTAATCTTCTGGGATATTCTTTGGTATGGGATGTTGATGGGATAGAGGTAAGTTTTATATTTATGTTTCTTTTGTTTATAGTGAAGAAGAAAGTACTGTATTGCTGCCTCATATAGTATGTATATTGTCAAACAACGTAAATAACTGTGTCTCTTATTTCTTGTTTTGCTTTAGTTCTTTTGGTTTTTGTTTGGCTATTTTTTCTTATTTTTGTTTTGCCACTGTTTACATTGAT
The DNA here is from genome assembly GCA_030180095.1 of Magnolia changhungtana. Lineage (NCBI taxonomy): Eukaryota > Viridiplantae > Streptophyta > Magnoliopsida > Magnoliales > Magnoliaceae > Magnolia > Magnolia changhungtana. The sequence goes on from JASAUF010000596.1 coordinate 6,566,906, forward strand.
CATATGCGGGCATTTTTCCACAACAATTGGTCTCAGAGCTAAAGGTTGAGAAACCTTTCAGTACAATATCAGTATTGGTATTTTTATTTTTATTTTTACAATTGTGTTTCAGATGGCTGGATCGAGTTCTACCATATTTGAGGTGCCAAAGTTTGATGGATCCAATTATTTATTGTGGAAACTCAATATAAACACAATGCCTGTAAAGGTAAGATGTGCATTTGCGATTGAAAAAAAGAAAAGAAAAGAAAAAAGAAAAGAAGCTTGAAGAGATGAAAGATGAGGTATTTAAGGAAAAAATCAATTAGCCATAATGGATCTCCTTCTTGTACTTGATGATTTGGTGTTGTTCAACATGTCCGATCAACCCATTGTAAAAGGCTTGTGGAACAAATTGCGAAACCTATATGAATGAAATTTGATGTCAAATAAGCTATTCCTCTAATGACAGTTGTACATCTTGAAGAAGAAGGGCCCTATTTGTAAGAACACTTTAATAGATTTAACACCCTGATTAGTATATTTGCGACAATCGATGTAAAAATTGACGATGGAGAAAAGGTCGCACTTCTGCTCCGTTTGATGCCAGATTTGTGGGATGGTCTGATTATGAATCTTAGCAACGATCCAAATCTCATCATAAAGTCAATTGTGCCCACATTACTTATTGAAGAGTCTCGCAAAAGAAAAATGCATGGAGAATCTGGTGGTGATGTTATGATGGTCAGATAAAGATATATTGAGAATGATATTGGTGGGAGAGATAAGACGAGATCTTATGAGCAAATATCTTTACCATACTACTTATTTTCATCATCATAGTTGTAGCCGTTGTGAAAATCAATTGAAAAATAGCTAGAAGAATTGGTTTTTATAAAACTCTTATTTTTTTCTTTGAATGTTGATTTTTCTTGTGATTTCAATTTGTTTATCGAGATATGAACGATGGTTTAGTCCATATATAATATACGGTGAAATTGAGGTGCGGCCACCTTATGCAAACACTTTAATATAGGGGAAATGACTTCACATGCATGAAATCTACCCTATCCATCGGGTACATCTGTAACATCCCAGATTTTTACTGTTTTCGATTTTCAAAAATCCTTAAATTATTATTTTTATGTAATTAACTTATATTATCACTTACTGACCATTGACACTCAACGCTAGCTTATACATGGGTGATTGTAATGTCCCGTCCAACCAGCACAGTGTCCTGAGGAGTCCACGTCGGATTTGCCACAGGATCGTTCGTTTAAACTACTCAGGGTGAGATATCACAAGTAAATTAAATCCAAGATTAGCCCATTAGACTAGACCAATCTAGTTATGATTGAACCAAGTGCGGGCCGCCAAGCCAGATGTCTTGTTTACACTTAACAACAGCCCATGTGGGCCGCCTAGCGACCGAGGAAGGTCAGAAAAATCTAAAAGTTTAGGAAATCATAGATCTCACTGGGCTTGTGGTCCATCGCGGACTGCGGACCCAGTGGACACCCAGAATTGGGATCTGGCACTAGCCGAATGCACCCCACCAATGCCAGAATTGGAATCTGGCATTTACAAATGAAACCGGGATATCAAGTGTTCCAACCGTCGGATTTCTTCCAATTTTGCGGTAAAGGTTTTATATATTTTTCAACGCCCGTTCACCAAATCTGGGACCCGATCGTGGCACGGTGACCATTGATCGCAAGTCGGACCCGTACGACCAAACCCCACATCCAATTGTTCCTAAATTTTGCGCGGCTCTTCATCGGGCCATGAAGCACCTATCCTACAAGTTTCATGGCTAGAGGGCCGCCAGAACTGCTCCAATCACCAGAATGACCTCCCCGAGGCCATTTAAGGGTCGGAAATACTTAGATTATATATCCGTTCATTCGTTTATCCTCAATTTTTGCATGGACCCTAGTCGGGCCATAAGGCTCTTATATGCCGAATTTGGTGGCTAGAGGGGTGTTAGGGCTACCCCAACACCAATAGGTATTTTAGAAAATTGTGGAAGCTTGGGGCCATTTGCACAAAATCTGGCATTATAAAAAGGGTTTCTTTTGGGCACCCCTCTCCCCATACGAATTTTTCCTAGGGAAGGAAAGAGAGAAGAGAGAAAAGGGAGAGCAAGAGAGAATGGAGAGAAGAAAGAGAGAGTGAAGAAAGAGCTTGGGTGGACCCTAGATCAAGGTGTGGCTCAACCCTTGCAACTCTATACCTCTCCTCAAGGAGAAACCCTCCACCACTACCACAATAATCATCCGTTGGTCGTCTAGGTAAGATCCCTCACTTCTTCTTCTTGGAATCCATGTATTGAGAAGAGATTGGCTTGGATTTCTCACATGTAAGAGTTTATTTTTAGGGATTCCGGCCGATCGAGCCAAAGCCCTCTTTCCTATGACGTTTTTCCAATCTCCAACGATCCATAGGTGCAGACTATTAATCTTAAGTGGCCTAGCACCAATTATATCATGAGTTTAATAATTTTGTTTGCTTGGGTGAAGCATATGTAGAATCTAGAGAGACCTTAAGATTTAGGTGCTTGTTGAGATGTATGAAATTGTATGTTGCTTACCCTTTCTTATGATGTTGTTGGTGCCTCACTTGTTTGAGATATTATGGATGACTATATGCTCATGCGTTGCGTGATTTTCTCATATGTTGTTGCCTATGATGTGTTTGATGTTTGTCCATGTGCATTGATTCCTTGAAATGTTGGAAGCGCTCAACTTCCTCACCAACCCACACACTCACATGCACCTTGCTCTTGATAACGTAGTATGCTTGCTACGAATATTTGACTCGTAAGTTGTGATGTATGTGAACATGTCATTTTTATGCTAGTTGAAAATCTTGATGGTTGGCATGCTATGAATCAACTTTGAACCCTCGGGTTGGTCGGAAACATGAGGAGAGACGGCAGTTCCATCGGTAGGACTATGCTTGCGCTAAACCCGTGAGTTTGGACGGGTGTGTACGGGTGGCAGTAGTTCGACTACATGGGTCTCTTGTACCCGACGCCACTCGTCGCATGCTCGCCCGACTCGTACGGTCTAGCCTACTATTTGACCAACCTTATTTGTTAACCATATTTGCTCACCTATTTATGGAACCTGAAACACTTTACAACCATTGTAGCCCATTGATAACTAGATTGCAACTGATCCACAGTCTTGTGAGCCGGGCATGGTGGAATGGGACACTGTGTCCGAGCTGTCAGCCTACACTGGGGTACCGTGCCTCCCCGTAGTGACCGTGAGCGATCCTTTTCTCTCAGCACTCCTCATGTGCTTGAAGTCGGGGATGAGGAACCCGACGGGATCACGGACTGCGGAGTCTCGGCCTCACGCGTTAATGGGGCCTTGGCCTCGCAACCAGTTTAGGGCATTGATACGTGGGGTGTACCAGATTCCCAAACCTGTTGGATGAATGGACTTAACTAAGAACCTGGTTAACATTATCATTGCATTGCACTAGATAGGTTGGAGACTCGGCAGTCGAGGTCGCTCTGAGGGAGTGTTGACATATGCGATGGCTAGACGGAGTCGCTTGAGGGAGTGTTGTGGCGAGGGCATGCATCATTTCATCCATCATGCATGCGCATTAATAAGATTAGTTTAGTGACTGTGATTGATTGCTTTTTATTAAATCCGTAATATAACTGATGCTTGTGATAACTTGAGACTAATAGTTCACACTGAGTTGATCACTCACTCCCACTCTAGGACGGTGTTTTAAAACACCAACCAGACTCTCTCATAAATGCAGGGGATGCAGAGCAGGTGGAGCATGGCAATGGTACTCTCGACGAGGAGGAGGAGTTATCATACCGTCAGCTGATGGGCGGCCCTTCATCAGCTTGATCGGGTTGGATTTGGATTTGCTGATCCACGGGATTAGCTTTATTCCTTAGGACATACTATTCTTTTGTTGTTTGGTTGGGTAACGCCTTGGGCGACCCTTATTTATTTTGGACTTGTACATATATGGAAAATCCTTCAGTTCAGTAGACTAGTTGTGGATGTGCCTCATGTTTCAATTAATTCTATGTTGCGCATTTAAACTTGATAAATCATAAAACCATTAAATTAATGATAAGTGACACTCGGGGACTTGGGAGTCGAGCGTATGCACGACCCCCAATTTTCTGGGGCATTACAGATCACCATTGCTAAACCTTGATCCAAAAAATCAGGTTAATTTAACACTGAGGTGGGCCACCACATAAAATTACATCTAAAATGCCTCTAAATCTGCATGGTATGGCCCACCTAAAATTTGGAATATTATGACTATTGGGCAATTCTTTTATCTCGATGAGGTATCTCAGATGGATGGCATATAAATACTATGGTGGGCCTTACACAAATGTAATGGTGGGCATTCCACCCTAACTTTTAACTAGGGTGTGGCCTACCTGAGATCATTTCAACTAACACAATGTGAAGTAAAAGAATTAATGGCCTATTTAGAATGTTTGTCAAATGTGTACATGAGCCTACCTAAAACCACACCAAATAAGAATGGGGTGATGTGGGTCTTTCACTTTCTATTTCCTTTCTCATTTTGGCTTAGATTTTATGAGTAAAGTGTGTAACACATTTGATAGTGTAATATGCATTTTATAAACTATAGTGAAAAGAGGTGAGCCTCGTGGCACCATTACTACTGTAAGCTTAAGGCAGTATCAGGAAAATGTGGGGCTCGTATGGTGTTTGAACACCATCCAACCCTTTCATCCCACGATGGGTGTCCCTAACTCTAAGTTTTACTTTCATCTCACATATGGTTTATGAACTCAAACTATCAACAAAAGAAAATTCTTTTTTCAGTTTGTTTAAGGCATGCGCTTTCAATATATACGCTTGCAATCGGCTTATGGTGTGCATTTTCAGTATCTACATTTTCAGTTAGCTCATATCGCGCACTTTTAGTTTCAATATCTTCAATTTCAGTTGGGTTCGAGTATTAACATTTAGTATCTACACTTTCGTCAATAGCTTGATAAGACTTTAGAGGAAGTTCTTTGATCATTTTCATGCATTCCATCACTTCATCGTATAATTTATCATAATATCTATCAAGAAATTTAAAGACCTCACCATGTTCTCCAACCATTGCCACAATTTAAAGAAGCTTACGAGACATATATTATACTACTTACCCGATGCAATATTGAGGTCACCTTGTATTGTTAATCCAACCACTTCTCTAGAAATACCTAACTTTGTATCTCTATGCCATCTTTTCATAATATAATAGGGAAAGAGCACATTTATGTTCTAAGGGGGTAGATTGTAATGCCCCAAACTTTTTGATACTCAAGCATCGAAAGTTCTCGAGCGTTACCATGAGATTCAACTTAATATATACATGTGTATGATACCAATCCAACTATACTAACCTTACATCTTTTCCCTAACACAAACCTAGCCGTTGGGAATGATCTTCACTCATAATTCAAGTCATCCAACTATTGATCATGTGGTTTGATACACGTACCTTTCCTTGACTAAACCAGTGAATAACTCTTTATTCATAATGATTTAAATATAAGTACTTTTGTAAAAATTACTTAGAACGTGCCTACAACCATGTAGAACCCTTAGATTTCACAAAACTCTTAGACAATAATTATGAGAATGCCATTAACGTAGACCGCTGAATTCTTGATCACATGTTTCCCACGATCCACTTGACTTGAAACTTCACATCAAACCTAATTACTTCAAATAAACCGTACAGACAAAAACTTGGCCGTTGGATCAGCGAGATCGGCAAGTTAACAGACTTTCAATCAAGATGGCCCATCTAGGGCCAGCACCGGTGCTTGCTTCTAACACTGACCCCTTATATCATCTAGATAAAGCCAACGAACGGAATGGATCTACTCAGAAACACCCATGGACCCCACCTATAAATCATGTGCATACAGAGGCCACGTACATCCACACCACATCATACATGAAAGTCGGTCAAGGAGTCCTTGACCCGACAAAATATGCAGGAATCCGGAATCGACCGTGGACGATTGTCCCCTGGAAGATGCATGGGCCATCATCATCATTTTTATGAACGATCCGGACCGTTCATCACAACCAGCAGGAAAAATCGATCGGACCCTAGGGTTCTTCGCTTGCTGGCTAGACTCCCACGTGCGAGCGCAGTCCGTCGTAGATCACCAGGCTATGATGGACCGCAAACTATCGATTCAAGTGGGCCACCATTTCGCCTTATCTGGGGAATTTGAACCATTCATTGAGTCGGGCTCTCGATCCCGACCGAGAAAAAGTGATCTATGAGGACCCATGCAAAGAGTTGCATACACAATCTGTTCTCTTGGAAACCTACAGACAGTAAGGAAACAACAGCACCATGATTAACTGATCGACCACGCATGTAATCAAGACCGTTCAAGGTCATCCTTAGGAGTTTTCAACTGCACCCATGGAGGCCGTTTGGGAAAATACCTCGCACAAGGATCATTGGCCGAATCATTTTTCATGTAACCGACTCCTTACGTGGTGAAAGGAGCTGCGTAAGTTACAACTCAACACGCTGTGGAAGGAGCCTTATGTAAGGGCTATGCACAGAAGTTTCGAGAACTTCCATGCCTATAAAAACCCTCCTACCCCACCGTCATGAGATCATAGTAAAGGGGAGAGAGAGAGAGAGAGAGAGAGAGAGAGAGAGAGAGAGAGAGAGAGAGAGACCAGCCGATCGACAACAGGGAGCGAAGCTCACTCGCTGGAATTGTAACATTCCAGTAAGGAGAGAAGGAGAAAGGAAGAAAGAAAGAAAGAAAGAAAGGAAGAAAGGAAAAGGAAAATAAAAGAGAAAGAGAAGGAGGAAGAAAGAAAGAAAGGAAAAGGAAAAGAAAAGAGAAAGAGAAGGAGGAAGAAAGAAAGAAAGAAAGAAAGAGAAAGGAAGAAAGGAAAAAGAAAAGGAAAGAGAAGGAGGAGGTCACGCCAAGATCCATTCAATTCAGAGAGTGAGGGTTTTATCCTTTAGGTGTACATTAATTTAAGTTATTATATTTATCTTGCCCTTACATGTCATCCTGTCGTTTCATCTTACCCTTACATGCCTTCGTGTTGTTTCTATCTTGCCTTTAACATGTCTTCGTGTTATTTTGAATTTTTCCTTATATGTTTACCATCAATTAATTTCCCTTTGAGATTACGGTACAATGTTGTTTACAAGTGATCTTATGAATTTATGTGGGGCAATGGATACAAGCATTGCCCTTGCCTTTATCAGTTTATTGAGTTGGCCCTTGCCACTCTCCTCTTTATTACATTGGCCATTTCACTTTTACCTCTGCTGAGTTGGCCATTGCGACTCTTCTCTTTATGTTATTGGCCTCGTGCTATATATTTTAGAGGGCTTGGGCATTTGTCTTGATATTCCTGAAATCCCATGATTCAATGGATTTCCTTCTTGGTGCAAGTACTATGTTAGGTATTCCTCTTCTAACGATCGAATAAATATCCTAGATGTAATGCATTTTCGGTTGTGGCCCTGGGGCGACAAGTAATTCTATGTTTCATGGGTGATGGTGCACAAATTGGTGTATGTAAATTTTTATATGTACGTGTTACATCAATTCTTTTCTTTTGGGGGTTGGATGTCATATTTAGTCGCTCCAATTTGGTCTTTTCTTTTTTGGGGTTGGTTGTTGCAATTAGTTGCTCCAATCCGGGTTGTGTGATTCGCCTGATCATGTGTTGTGTTCGTCTTGGGATAACCGCAAAAATCCATGTTAAATGTGGGACATGTCGGCGAATCTCCGCAGTATGGGATGCAGGGTAAGTCGAATAACTCTAATCATATTTCACATTATGGCGATCGCTAAGTGTGATAAACCGCATATACTTTACTAGGCATGCGTCTCATGTAGATTGCTTGTGCATATTGATACCTCTTGTAGTTGTGGAATATGGGAAGTATCAGAAGCTTTATATTGCTTTTATGAATCTCTTAAATTACTTTTAATATTAAAGGATAACCATCACTATGAGTAAGGCATTGTAACGTCCCGTCCAACCAGCACAGTATCCTGGGGCGTCCACGTCGGATTTGCCGCAGGACCATCCGTTTAAACTGCTCAGGGTGAGGTACCACCAGTAAAAATTAAACTAGGATCAACCCATTAGAACAAACCAGGCTGGCCATGATGGGACCTGGCGTGGCCCGCCAAGCCTGATGGCCGTTTGCACTTGTCAACAGCCCGTGTGGGCTACCCAGTGATCGGGATGGTCAGAAAAATCTAAAATTTTTGAAAATCATATATCTCACTGGGCTTGTGGTCCATCGCGGACAGCGGACCCAGTGGACACCCAGAACTGGGATCTGGCACTAGCCGAATGCATCCCACCAATGCCAAAAATTGGAATCTGGCACTTACAAATGAAATCGGGATTCCGGGCGTTCCAGCTGTCGAATTTTCTCCAAATTTGTGGTGGTGGTTTAATATATTTTTCTACGCCCGTCCACCAAATTTGAGACCTGATCGTGGAACGGTGACCGTTGATCGCAAATCGGACCCGTACGACCAAACCGCGCATCCGTTTGTTCCCAAATTTTACAGGGTCCTTCATCGGGCCATGGAGCACCTACCCTACAAGTTTCATGGCCAGAGGGCTGCCAGAACTGCCCCAATCACCAGATCAGCCCCCACGGGGCCATTTTTGAGACGAAAGTGCTTACTCAGATCATATATCCGTTCATCCGTTCGCCCTCAATTTTTGCATGGACCCTAGTTGGGTCATAAGACACCTCCACGCCGAATTTGGTGCCCTGTGGGGTGTTAGGGCCACCTCAACACCAATAGCTGTCCCATAAGTCTATTTTGGGAAGACTTGGGGACATGGGGCCAAAGGACCCAACTCTAGGAAAATAAGCCCCAACCCTTTTCCCATAAACCCCTCACTCTCTCAACAACAACCCTCTCTCCCTCCTAACTCTCCCTTTAACTCTCAACAACCCATCCCTTTTCCTTCTTAATTTCCCCCAATCTCCAACAATCAATCTCTCCCTCAACATCCTCACCACCTTACAACAACAAGGCCCTCCCTTGTAACATCCACCCTTCTCCAACGACCAAGGAGAGTGAAGAAGGAAGGAAAAGAAGGCAAAGAGGTTGTGGTGGACCCTAAACCGAGTTGGGGCCCAAGAGGATCGATCCTTCAACACCCTATCCCTTCCAAAAAGGGAAAACTCTCCACCGCCACTCCGAAATTCATTTGTGGGCCATCTTGGTAAGATCCCTCACTATTTTCCCTTGAAATCCTTGTATTGAAGAAGAAATGGTGTAGGTTTCTCTCATGCTTGAATCGTTGTAGGGATTCCGGCCGGCCAACCTTCAAAACCCTCGCCTCTAGGTCGTTTCCGAGCCTCCATCAAATTTAAGGTGCGGACTATTGCTCTTAGGTGGCCTAGCACCAATTTTAGCGTGGATCTAATGATTTTGAGTGTTGGGATGTCATGTTTGGAATTCTAGAGAGAACCCTAGGGATTTTCATGATTTGTTGGTTTTGTTAGAACATGCATGTTTAATTCTCGATGTGATATATATTGTGCCTTCACATGATATTATGTTGGATGATAACATGCTTGTGATGGTTGATTCATTTCCCTCTTATGTGGTGTTGCATTGCGTGTGTGATTAATTGCCATTATGCTCCTGATTTCTCAAAATGGAGGAAGTGGTAACTTCCTCACACAACCCACACACGCACATGCACTTCAATGTTATGATGATACTTGTTACTTGTTAAAGGTATGTGATTTGTATGGTTAGGATGCATGAGAATATGATATAGATGTGCTAGATGATAATATGAGTCGTAGGCATGTGGTAGATCCCCTTTTTACTCTCTTAGGATAGTCAGGAACCTGACGAGAGAGGGTAGTCCCATCGGTAGGGCTACGCTAAGGCTAGACTCGTGGATTGGGCGGAAGTGTTCGGGTGGCTGTAGTTCGACTACATGGGACCCTTGTGCCCGAGGCCATTCGTCTCATGCCCGCCTGATTTGTGCGGACTAGCCTACTACCTGATCATCCCTGTTTGTTAACCATGTTTGCACACATATGTATGGAACCTGATGTACCCTACAACCTTTGTGGCCAATTGATAATTAGATTACAACTGGTCCACAGTCTCGTGAGCCGGGCATGGTGGAATGGGACACTGTGTCCGAGCTGTCGGCCTACGCTGGGGTACCGCGCCTCCCTGTAGTGATCGCGAGCGATCCCTTCCTTATCGGCACTCCTCATGTGCTTGGAGTCGGGAATGAGGACCCGACGGGATCACGGACCGCGGGGACTCGGCCTCACGCATTGATGGGGCCTTGGCCTCGCAACCAGATTAGGGCAGTGACATGTAGGGTGAATCAGATTCCCCAACCTGCTGGATGAATGGACTTAACTAAAAACTTGGCTAACACGATCACATTGCATCGCATTAGTTAGGGTGGCGACTCGGCAGTCGAGGTCGCTCTGAGGGAGTGTTGCCATATGTGATCGTTAGATGGAGTCGCTCGAGGGAGCGTTACGGCGAGGGCATGCATCATATCATCGCATTGCATATGCATTTAATAAGAGTTGTAGGTTTGCTGATTAACTGCTTTTCATTAAATTCATGTTATAATTGATGCCTGTTATAACTTAAGATTAATAGTTCACACTGAGTTGATCACTCACTCCCACTCTGGGACGGTGTTTTAAAACACCAACCAGACGCTTCCATAGATGCAGGTGGCGACGATCAGGAGGAGCCTGGCAGCGCGAGTTTGGATGAGGAGGATGAGTGCTCCTATTTTCAGTTGATGGGCGGAGTTGCTTCGGATCCGTAGTTGAGTCGAGGGGTTGCTGAACTGGGAGTTCAGCCCTATTCTTTTAGACCTGATATATATTTTTTTTGTGATTTTGGTTGTGTGGCGCTATGTGCGCCCCTTCATTCTTTTGAACATGTATATAGATATTTATGTTATTCCCTTCCATTTCAGTAGACGTGTGGTTGTGTTCATGTTCCAGGTTGTTCCAACTTGCGCAAATTTTAATTTGATTAATCATAAAACCATAAAATGTGTGATAAGTGACACCGGGAACTCGGGTGTTGAGTAATTACTCGGCCCCCGATTTTCAGGGCGTTACAGGTATCGACCCTCTCCCAACCATACAGATTATGCAGGTGACGTACAGATTGAAGACCTAATGAACGATCTCCCTATAGAAGACTATACTGAAAGAATATGAAGATAGTTTTATTATTTAGTTTTATACTTCTGCTGTGAACTCGATTAATGCAATAAGCTTCCATTGAGAAGGCATTTAATTATTAATTGAATTTCTTTACTTTGATGAAATAATCAATCCAGTCGATTTTATTCTTATGAATGTTACCTTCATGAATGTATCCGAATGAGATTTAAATAAATAAAAAAATAATAAGGTACGATTTCTAAAGCATCCAAGTTTTACATTATTAACACCTAGTTTTCTCGAGTACAAGTATAAACTCTGGCCGTGAAAATTCGTGATGTTACAGGTGGTGATGAACTGTTCCCTAATAAGAGATTGTTTATCTCCCCTCTTCTCTCTCTAACTCTATCAATGTGTGCATTGTTAGGGGACTGCGGAAGCATACAGAGAAGAATCTAGGATAATAATCTAATAACACTAAGCAAACACAAAGAGAACACAACGATTTAACGTGGAAAAACCTTTTCAGAAAAACCCACAGCACAAAGCAACATATGATCACTATGCAAGTAGAAATTACAAAGAGAGAAAGCTTACCCGATTCGAACAACCTCGAATCTCACCCTTGCTACACCCCTTTGAAATCTTAGGACGATTTAGAAACTTTAGAATAACTCCCAATCCCGTTTTGATCCATATATTTAGCTTTGGAAAGCATCCTAAATGAAATCGGAAACAAATCCCGCAATTTTGCAGTTTTACGAAAAATCTACGCAGAATCTGTCGATGCCATTGAAGCCCTATTGATGGCATTGAACTAACACCTCAACTGTCCAGAGACAAAACATGATTTTTCAGAAATTCTCGATGGCATCGAACACTCATCGATGACATCGAAAAAGTGCTCAGTTAGTCTAACAACCAACTGAAGAAAATCCAGAAGACGTCGTTGGGATCGAGAACTGTTAGATGCCATTGAAGGTGATATTGAACAGACTATCGATGGCATTGACAGACCTCGGCTTGGCAATAGCTGACCTTAGCTCGAACTCAGCTCGGCTTGGTTCGGTTAGCAGCTTGGGCCAGTTCGAGCCAAGATCGAGGCGAGTTTGCCTGTGCAACATTTTCACAAACACATGGACTGCACCTTCAAATTCTCGCTATATGTAAAATACAAGCAACGGTTTTACAGTTATTTCATCAAACACCTTGTAGGCAACATCAAAGTCAAGAAAAATGGTATTTGTTTGATGAAACATACCTTCCTTACCACTAGCTGACACTTCGTTGAGTCATTTCATCAAACACTTGGTGAGCAACATCAATATAAAAGTAATCGAGTCACCGAACTGGTTTTATCCGAGTTCGATTTGAGTTGGGTTCGATCCGAGATTTTTTCGAGCTAAAAAAATAGCTCGACTCGGCTCGAACACAGTTTCGAATCGAGTCGAATCGAGCTTTTCGAGTCGAGTCAAGCGAGCTAACTGAGCTAACTCGGTTCATGTACAGCCTTTCCAGTAACAGACTTGATTTAAGACATCTATTACAACATGCATATGTTATACGTTCGTACATATGACCATTTATATGAGGTAAAGTCTATTTCTCTAGGCTTTGTGATATACTTTCTCATGGTGTGATTCATATAAAGAGGACTATAATAGAAAGAGGTATATGCAGTTCCATTGTATTAATCTTCTGGGATATTCTTTGGTATGGGATGTTAATGGGATAGAGGAAAGTTTTATATTTATGTTTCTCTTGTTTATAGTGAAGAAGAAAGTACTGTGTTGCTACCCTATTGTAACGGCCCGTGTTTTCGGAACCCGAGTGTTAATTTTTAAGGATAACCAAATTTCACATGTGTGTGTGTGTGTATATTATTCTTTATCTTTTCCAGAGTGAGCAGTTTAGCGGAATAGGAATAAACCAAACATAAAGGAAATTAAATATACATTCAAATTATACAAGCGGCTGCCCAAATGACTTATACAAACCAATGTCTATATGTTAAAAATTACAAGAAATACACAATTTAACACATGAAAAATAATAAAATGCATATAAACTTAAACCGCAAGATCTCGCATCTTCTCTTGGCAGATACAACCATGCATTCTTGACAATTGTGCTCTACTCCTCATCACTCTGAACATGAATATCATTTAAGCCACCTATACTACCTATACGGTTTTATATTCAATGAATGAGTGGTCAGCTCAGTGTGAATTCTCCTCAAGATTACACACCACCGCATTAGGTAAGCATAGTTATAAATAAAAAGGTATTTAAAATAATACATGATACAGTCTTATTAAATACATGGATGTATGAGTGTACATCAATTGGGGATGCTCATCCAGTTGGCTTTTGGGCTAAACCCATGCATGTGGTCGGTCACCAATAAAAGTATATCGTACATGTGTAGTGCCAAGCACACCAAAAGTGGGCCGATAGTCGGTGGTCTGGGAGCTAGCGAAACGATACCCCAACTAAGTCCTATAGGCACGTGTTACAACATCCATAATTAGCCACCCGTCATTACCCGTATGCTATGAATGCATGATTAGCCCATCTGTTATTATTCCATTTACAACCTTCCAGTTTAATAAAGCTCAAAGGTCACTACAGGGGGTTCATCACCCAGCGTAGGCCGACAGCTTGGACATAGTGTCCCATGACCACCATCTTCGGCTCATGAGACTATCACCTTAGGATGTTTAATGGAAACCCATCAACTAGTGGCCAGTCATAGTTCAACATACGGAACTTACCATCGCATAGTTATATAGAAATAAATCATTGAAGCCACATAGGGCAAATACTAAGTCGAAGCCACATATAGTAAATAACGAATTGGAATCATATAGGGAAAATATCAAATCAAAGCCACATAAGGCAAATATCAAATTGATACGATAAAAAGACAATCCTCAAAAACCACGCAGACACAATAACCCATGGATGGTATGCCCACTTCAATATTCACATCAATCAAAGTAACCACTAGATTGAGGGCCCATTATAAACACAATCAATCAAGTTAAATCTCAAGTGTGGGTGTACATTTATAAGTGGGATTTTCCATCGATTGATGTACCAGTTTAAGTTCCATAAGCAATCCACAAGCATAAGGAAATATGTAGGATAAATATTAAGTATGTAATCTAACATTCAATTCCAACAATTATCACATGTAATTATAAGATAAAGATATTAATTATCAACCGAAATTAAAATAAAAACTATCACTTAAGTTAATGGAAAAATGGAAAGCTCAAGGAAAAGAAATCAACACCTTACTAGTAGAGCTTCCTAGTTATGAAAGTAAGTAATGCAGTATTAAGGGAGAACCCAATCCTTTGACCTCTAGCCTTGCTTTCTAACTATCTTTAAGCCCGTCCTTAGTCTGACAAGAAGAGTTTTGTCCTCATGAGCTTGGGGTGAAGCAAAATCATTGGTCATGTATTTAAGTCACATGCTAGCCTATTTTTATCATTAGTCTTAAAACTGGGGTTTATTAGCCTTTGGCCTCAACCACTATCCGTGGAGAGCCACCACTGACTTGTAGGTCTGGCACCATCTAGATGGCCGAGACTTGAAATTTTCTTGCTTCCATTAAGAGGATCTTAACCCAAGTTGGCCTGATGAGGACCCGGGTTATGGTTACCGTTTGCAACATTAGGGCCATTGGATCATGGGAGATGACACCCAGCTGGTGGTAAGACTTGGGACTGAGTTTGGACTTAACTCATTCCAGAACTCGTAGGAACGACCAAGTTTGGCCTGAAACGGCTTCCCCTCCAAACCCGATTGCACCATCCCTTGCCGCACTACGTTGGCTGGGCTAGGTGGCATGCTAAGTCAGAACCCGGTCTGACCAGACAATCACATTGCTGGTGTGCGAGATGATAAACTCAGCGGCTACACAGTCGAGTTCGCTTGCAAATCGGTTGGGCATTATGGTGGCATGAACTCAGACTTGGCGAAGGGCCTTCTGGGAGCCTGGATTGGGTCTGACTCGTCCGTTTGAAGGCTGCTGATGGAAGGAGATGGGAACAACAACACCTGTTGCTAGGTCCAAACGACGAGCTGAGTCGACTTGATCCGACTCGGCAGTCACGTTTTTTACTCCTCTAACTCTCCTGTTTCTCCTCCTTCTTTCTTACAGTGAGGTTCCCTTGGCTTGTACTGACCTAACTCGATCCGAACTGGTCAGGTTGAGTTGGTGCAGTGCAGTGCCGAGTTCACCACTCGTTTGCTTTCTTCCTCTCTCTCCTTCTTCTCCCCTTGTAGTGGCGAGGCTGGTCTACACTGACCCAACTCGATCCGAGTTAACCGGGTCGACTTGGTGCAGTGTGGCACCAAGTTCACTCACCCTTCTCCTCTCCTACTCTCTCTCTCTCTCTCTCTCTCCTCTCTCTTCTCTCTCTTCTCCTGCTTGCTCGGTGGAGATCCCGAGGCGAACGTCTTGAATTTATAGGCTGAGAGGCATGCTGGAGTTGCCCATCCAACGGCCGAAATCTAGTGGTTGAATTCACGTCTACACCTTCATTTTCGAATGCATGAGGTTAATCCTTCATGATGGATGGATTCCACTCACTGTGGCCCATCAGAAAAGTAACTTCGATCTTAAAATGGGGCCCACGTCATGATGGTAGGTTTCTCATTTTAACGGGGAAGATGATATGGCCGTTAATGGCCGATTCTTGTTTATGGTCTAAACAGGTGATCTGGTCCATTTGGATGGATTAGATGGGGCTGCTGATCACTGGGGGGCTCACTTCCTTACTCATCATCGTCGTTTTTCGCATCGTACGATATCTTCCGCCTCTCAAGAATTTCTCGCGAAATGAGAAACTCCTGACGATCGAACTGTTGCTGCCCTAGAGGGGACGATCGATCCATGAAGCCTGGTGGGAGGTCTGGATCGCGCCAGTGAGACTTTCCCGAAACAAAAATGTCTCCCACATCTTTCTTTGCTACAGGCGGTTGCCTGCCCATTCTCAGTAGTGAAGGGAAGGCATGGATCGAGGCTTGGAAGGACAGCTGGGATGGAGGGAGAGAGGTCGAAGCAGATCACCCACGTGGAAGCCTCTGCAATCTCCTGTTTTTTGAAAAATGTTACCGCATGTCCCTGACTGTCCTCAGCTCGTGCACATGCACATTTGCATGGGACGGTTTGGTCGACATGGACCCGGTTGTCCAGGGCCTCCTCACCTAATGGATGGTTCATATTTCTCAGATGGTGGCCTGAGGTGGACCACGACTTGTCCAAAACGGATGTTGTCTGTTCAGCTCGGTGCAGCGAGGGAATAGGTGGAAATTTCATTTTTCATCAGGTTAGCACCCCTTTGACTGCCCTGGTGGTCTGGTGCACAGCGTGCACGCTGGTCCATGGTGTACATGCACGATGGTGTGGGCCTCATCCCGATGAGGCTATGAAATCCATGCCGTTCATCCTTTCAGGGAGCTTTAGCTAAGATGTTAGACTAGTGATCAGCGCGATCCAATGCTCGAGTGGCCCATAAGTCGCGATCAGAGTGTTTATTTGCGGTTTTCCACCAATCTGAGGGTCAGATCATTCTGGGTTCGACTACCAACGGTCAAAAAGGAGTCCTAGGGTCACTAGCGTGTCCAGGCCCAATTACTTGGTCTGTTGAATATTCCTAACAATGCCATTTCTACATCGTGCCTTTCGCACGGTGCCACTACATATGTACACCTGGACAACCGTCCATTCGTCCAATTTGTCCATAAGGTCTACTCTTAGGTAGTTGGTGATTAGACCCCAAGATTCAATGATTGTGATGGGGAGGTCGGTTATTAGGTTTTTCTAACGACGTGATAGTCCGTCTTGAAGAATAACGGATGGATAACTTGATGTATGGGTGTAGCTGCTTTCAATGGTCGAATTTTGACTAGAATGCGTGTGAATATTCGTTTAGGCTAGGTTTGTACTTATATTAAGTTAGGTTACATGGTAACACTCGAGTACTGGAAAGTACGGGGTGTTACACCTATGGAGTATGTATATTGTCAAACAACGTAAATCATCGTGTCTCTTATCTCTTGTTTTGCTTTAGTTCTTTTGGTTTTTGTTTGGCTATTTTTTTGTTTTTGTTTTGCCACTATTTACATTGTTCATATGCGGGCGTTTTTCCACAATAATTGGCATAAGAACTAAAGGTTGAGAAACCTTGTAGCACAATATCAGCATTGGTATTTTTATTTTTATTTTTACAATTGTGTTTTGGATGGTTGGATCAAGTTCTACCATATTCGAGGTGTCGAAGTTTGATGGATCCAATTATTTATTGTGGAAACTCAATATGAACATGATGTCAGTGAAGGAAGGATGTGCATTTGTGATTAAAAAAAGAAGAAGAAGAAGAAAAGAAGCTTGAAGAGATGAAAGACGAGGTATTTAAGGAAAAGAATCAATTAGCCATAATGAATCTCCTTCTTGCACTAGATGATTTGGTGTTGTTAAACATGTCTGATCAACCCATTGTAAACAGCTTTTGGAACAAATTACGAAACCTATATGAATGAAATTTGATGTCAAACAAGCTATTCCTCTAATGACGATTGTACAACTTGAAGAAGAAGGACCCTATTTGAAAGAAGACTTCAATAGATTTAACACCCTGATTAACATATTTGCAACAATCGATGTAAAAATTGACAATGGAGAAAAGGTCGCACTTTTGCTCTGTTTGATGCCAGATTTGTGGGATGGTCTAATTATGAATCTTAGTAACGATCCAAATCTTATCATAAAGTCAGTCGTGCCCACATTACTTATTGAAGAGTCTCAAAAAAGAAAAATGCATGGAGAATCTGGTGATGTTATGATGGTCAGATGAAGATATATTGAGAATGATATTGGTGGGAGAGATATGACGAGATCTTATGAGCAAATATCTTTACTATACTACTTATTTTCATCATCATAGTTGTAGCCGTTGTGAAAATCAATTGAAAAACAACTAGAAGAATTGGTTTTTATAAAACTCCTTATACTTTTTCTTTGAATGTTTATTTTTCTTGTGATTTCAATTTGTTTATCGAGATATGAATAGTGGTTTAGTCCATGATATACGGTGAAACTGAGGTGGGGCCACCTTATGCAAACACTTTAATATAGGGGAAATGACTTCACATGCATGAAATCTACCCTGTCCATCAGGTACATCAACATTGCTAAACCTTGATCCAAAAAATCAGGTTGATTCAACACTCAAGTGGGCCATCACATAAAATTATACCTAAAATGCCTCTAAATCTGCATGGTATAGCCCACCTAAAATTTGGAATATTATGACTATTGGGCAATTCTTTTATCGTAATGAGGCATCTCGGATGGATGGCATATAAATACTATGGTGGGCCTTACACAAACGTAATGGTAGGCATCCCACCCTAACTTTTAACTAGGGTGTGGCCTACCTGAGATTATTTCAACTAACATAACGTGAAGTAAAAGAATTAATGGCCTGTTTAGAATGTTTGTCAAATGTGTACATGAGCTTACCTAAAACCACACCAAATAAAAATGGGCTGATATGGGTCTTTCACTTTCTATTTCCTTTCTCATTTTGGCCTAGATTGTATGAGTAAAGTGTGTAACACATTTGATAGTGTAATCTGCATTTTATAAACTATAGTGAAAAGAGGTGAGCCTCGTGGCACCATTACTACTGTAAGCTTAAGGCAGTATCGGGAAAATGTGGGGCCCGTATGGTGTTTGAACACCATCTAACCCTTTCATCTCACGATGGGTGTCCCTAACTCCAGGCTTTACTTTAATCTCACATATGGTTTATGAACTCAAACTATCAGCGAAAGAAATTTCTTTTTTCAGTTAGTTTAAGGAATGCGCTTTCAATATATACGCTTGCAACCGGCTTATGGTGTGCATTTTCAGTTGGCTCATATCGTGCGCTTTTAGTTTCAGTATCTTCAATTTCAGTTGGGTTCGAGCATTAACATTTAGTATCTATACTTTCATCAATATCTTGATAAGACTTTAGAGGAAGTTTTTTTTAATCATTTTCATGCATTCCATCACTTCATCGTGTAATTTATCATAATATCTATCAACAAATTTAAAGACCTCATCATGTTCTCCAACCATTGCCACAATTTTAAGAAACTTACGAGACATATATTATATCGCTTACCCGATGCAATATTGAGGTTACCTTGTATTGTTAATCCAATCACTTCTTTAGAAATATCTAACTTTGAATCTCTATGCCATCTTTTCAGAATATAATAGGGAGAGAGAACATTTGTATTATGATAATCTAAAACTTTTAGCACATGACTGCATAAGGTTCCTACAAACTCAAACTTGTCGCAGTTACATGTCATGTCATTATATTGTCTAATGAGTCAAACTTAAAAATACATCATTCAACTTTATTGTTATCAGTAACTTGAAACTCTGTGATGGTGCCAACCCCACCATATTAAAAAAGTGAATGACTAAGAATTTTCTTAAACTCATTTTTTAAAAAAAAATCAAACACTTTCGGAGTGTATGTATTTGTTGTTTCTTTTAGCATTTTTATATTAAGAACCAATATTGGGGTACTTTATCTCATTATAAAATCAACTACGGTTTCTTAGTATTGTTCATGAGCCAGTACCAACTTATAATGATTGACGAAATGCAAGAGATTGTATTTAGAGTTCAAATATCTTTTCAAAATAATATTCATGTTCTTGCTTGCTCTGCTATGTACTCTTTATGTCAGAACAAAATGTATTTCTTACATAAACTAAAGGTCATTTTTCTCTTTCTTTAAACAGATTCAGTACCTACTTGTTTTACATTAAATCATACTTTTTAAGCATTTTATTCAATACCGTTAGAAACTCTTCCACCTCTCCATAATCATATATACATATATTAAAATCATGTTTAAAACTTTTTGAATTAACCTTTAAATATATTGCTAAGTTGCTTGATAGCATTTTGATTGATATACTAGATACATAGATGATGATATGTTTTCTACATTATTGAAACTATTGTATTGGTCATTGTAGCATCTTGGTATATTAGGATTGTTGTTTGTTGCCTTTCGGACATCACACTTAAAAATGTTTCAAATAAATACTAAAAAGATTTAATTATTTCATCGTATATAGTAACACTGTACAAAATATTATAGTTTATTTATGATGATTTACTTCAATAAATGAGGCAAATGAATATTCATAACTATTTATTCTATACATTGTATCAGAGTAAATCATGTCCCCCAAAGTACTATGATTTATTATTAACTTCCCATCTGCCCAGAAGATATTCATGATCAAATCATCTTTATACCTACTTGTATTGCATAAAAGAACGATTGATCCTTGCATTTTATGAAAGTATCATAGAACATCTCATGGATCATTATTTTTTTTATTGCTTTCATTCCTTCCTTTGTAAGTAATTTTGTAATCAATGGGCATGAAACTTAAATTCTCTCACCTTCAGATTATCTAGTAAAATATTCTAGAACTTCTTTGGTCAATATTCCTGAAGCTCCTATCATCACCATTAATTTTTTTTTTTAATCATCAGTAAAGCCACTCGGTGACGTTAACATGTGTACCTTTGATGGTATAATAGCCTCGTAGTTATGCTTTGCCATAAATTTAATCACTTTGTACTTCCAATTCACTTGAAGCTTAATAATCATGCTTGCTAAACATTGAGTTCCTGTATTAAGATGAGTACTTTTTCCTTTCAACAATATCTTCTTCTTCTTCTTCTTCTTTTTCCAGGATTTTGATCTTCTTTAGAACAACGAAACTGCCTCTTAATTATGATATTTTCATCTTACTTTTTTATCCAATTTTTTCAAGTACTGAACCTCGTCTTCCTAAAATATTTATTGTAAAATTTATATGGACTTTAATAAGCTTCTTAGCTTTCACCAAAGAAGTGGGGATATTTTGGTAGCTCTTGTGCCGTCTTAGTTGATTTTCTCGGTGGAGTATCATTTCTACTAGAGCTGTACATGAGTCAAGCTAAACCAAGTTTGACCCAAGTTTGATTTGGTTTGTTTATGTGACACCCCCTGTTCGAGCTTTACATGAGCTGACCTTCGAACCTATCCCTACCATTTGAGCTTAGTTTGTTCTAAATTATACGAGTTGGAGCTTGGTTTGGTTTGGTCCAAATATCCGAGCTGAGCCAAGATGAACCGAGCCAAGTTCAAACCGGGGCCAACTCTCTCTCTCTCTCTCTACAAAAATAACAACACTAAAATGAGCTGGAAAAACGGATGCATTACATACATTGAGATGGGCCCCACCATATCCGAAACTTCTACCCCCCAACAAATTTGGATCTTGTGTGTGGTCTACTAGAGGTTTGAATCTTCCTTATTTATGTCTCATACCATAAAATGAGCTAGAAATTTTGATGGATGGCTGGATAAAATATAATGGTGGGACCCACAAAGCTTTGACACCAGTTATGTGGTGGGTGTTGAGGTCACCAGCCAATTCAAATCAAGTATACTTTGTAGGCCCACCGTCATGTAAATGTATTATCCACGTTGTCCATCCATTTTTACATATCATTTTGGGACATAATTCAAAATTAAATCATATCCAAAGCTCAAGTGGAGCAAACCATAGGAAACAATGTGCATTCATGTATGTGTATTATGTATTATGATCACGTCGTCATGTATATGTATCATCCACGTTGTCCATTTATTTTTACATAACATTTTAGGACATGATTCCAAAATTGAATCATATTGAAAGTTCAAGTGGATCACACTATAGGAAATAGTGTGCATACAATCTATGAGCCGAGTCAAGCCAAATCAAACCAAGCTGAACCAAGTCGAGCTGAGCCGGTACTACATTGGTTTGAGCTTGGTTTGTTTTCCTAAATGGGCTTAACTCGGAGGCTAGGTTTGGTTTGAATTTCTATTCGAACCAATTTAAGCTGAGCTTTTTCAAACCAATCCAGCTGAGCTTTCGAGCTATCTTCATTTGTGCTCAGGTCTAGCTTCTACTCTCTCAAGGAATAGACATAAGACCCAGTGTAGCTGCCATTTTAAGGCTAGCCATGATAGACGCAATTTTCGTAGGTGTCAGTTGTCTTCCTTAGGTATCATGTTTATGGCCACCATACAGGCGTAAGATTCTTGTTCATGAAGCAAGGGGACACAGATTTCTTGTGAAAGCCTTTCACAGGAAGTTCATGCACTGGGATGCTAGGTGGGGTCCACAATGATGTTTGTGAGAAATCCACACCATCCATCCGTTGTGGGAGCTCATTTTAGGATGCACGACCAAAAATGAGGTGGATCTAAAACTCAAGTGGGCCGGACGAGAGGGAAAACCAGGGAAAGAGTTTCTTACTATTGAAATCTTCCTGGGATCTACCTTGATATTTACATGCCATCCAACATCTTCTTACTGATTGATGTCTGCTTATCCAGAATGGTTGGTGGAAAGATGTCATATGTCTTATTTTAGGGGTTTGGCAAGAGTATGGGTCTGTTTAGAATATTTGGTGGTGAAGCAGCTAAAGTTGATCAAGCATATTGGCATAGTTGTGGGATCTGTGATTTGTTAGTCTGAAGGTGTTATGGGGCTGTGAAGTTAGGGGAAATGGTGGAATTTGTTGTCTCCTGGAAATAGTTTAGTAAGGTGAAGGGTAGTAAATGGGAGGGCTAGCTTGGACACAATTTAGTTGGCATTAGGGAATAATGTGGAGGTGCATTGAGGCTTCCCTAGTGTTTGTGTAGATTCTGGATTTTTGGGATTTAGGTCCTGTCATCTAGCTGGAGTCTAAATATATATGCCATGTCTCCATTTCCTCTTTTAGATTTTTTGTATGTGTTTGTTGTTGTATATATGGATGAAGTATATGATAGGTGAGGCTTGTTTCTTTTTATGTGATGTAGAGCGGGTCGCGGATAGTTTCATGGCCAAGATGGATCAGAAAAGGCTCGATCGACGACAGAAGTGATCCGGACCGTCGGACCTTAGATCGGGCGTATCTCGCAATCCGGAATGAGTTAGCTGACGTAAAATATATGATTTTGGGGTAGAATGAGCTACTTTATCCAACCAACCCTACTACGCCGGGTTTCGATCCCCGAAATTGCGAAAAATCCCTGAATCGACGGTTGTTTCCCTGTTTTAATTTCATTTTTACTATAAATAGTAAGTTTTAGTTCGGTTATAACTCTTCATCCGTCGGGCTTTAGGAGTTGCGCCCAACATGAAAAGAGCTTAATAATTAGGAGAACGGTTTGGTCAAGCTGAATAGGAAACTTACTATTTTTGGCCGAAAACCTTACGCACTAGTAGACATCACGACCGTCTATAAATAGTAAGTTTATTATTTATAGTAAGTTGCGATTTCTAGGAGTTTTAGTTGTAGTTTGATTCTGATTTCTTTCCCATTGCTTGGTACCCCTATTTAAAGGGTTGTGAACTCATTTTTATTCATTCATTAATCAATTTCGAATTTATTAGAATTTATTTCTATTTTATGCTTTCTTTCCTCGTGGATTCGAGAAGTCTTTGTGAGGAGAATAGAGAAGTTCCGTGGATTCAGAATACTTATCCTCTTGAGGAAGATGGTGCTCGACCTCACGTCTTCCCCTGTGTCAGTTTGGTATCAAAGCGAGGTTTCTCCTCGGATTGATGGCTTCTAATGACGGGTCGGACAATAATCTCATGGGCGGTGCTCTAGGGAATTTACCTTTAACGGAGGTAACTTTTGAAGTACCGTAACAAGAGAATCGGTAAGCCATGCAAGGGCTGCAGGCTTCCATCGACTGCATAGCAGATCTCTTAGTGGAAAACCTAAGGCAACTCCGTGTTCCTGATGGTAATCATCCACCGCCAATTGCTGAAACTTGTAATCGCCCTGATCGTAGGATAGTATCGGCAGTGCATCCAAGGGTCATTCCTAAGGAAGGGGGCTCCAGTGAGGAGGAAATCGATGACATAATCTTCCAACACCCCAGACATAGCGGCGATCGAGTAGATCGAACAGATCGAGAATTCAAGATGCGGGTTGATATTCGTAGCTTCAATGGCCAACTACACATTAAGGTTTTCCTTGATTGACTTTCTGAAGTTGAGCGATTTTTCGACTATATGGACATCCTTGAAGCAAAGAAGGTTAAGCTTGTGGCCTACAAGCTGAAAGGAGGAGCTTCAGCCTGGTGGGAACAACTGCAACTCACGCGAACTAGGCAGACGAAAGCACCAATCCACACCCGGCAACGTATGAGCAACTACTACGTGCCCGATTCCTCCCTAGCGATTACAATCATGTATTATTCCAACAATACCAAAATTGTCGACATGGTAGTCGGTCGGTGAGAGAGTACGCAGAAGAATTTTATCGCTTGGCGGCGCGTAACAATTTGGTCGAGACTGAATTGCAGCAAGTCGCCCAATTCAACGGTGGATTACGTATGGCTATCCAGGATCGGGTCCAAATGCAGTTTGTCTAGACGATGAATGATGTGATTAAGTTGGCTACTCAGGCAAAAGCGCAACTTGAACGTCATAACACACGGACCTATCCTACTGCAAGGATCCCGGTGGCAGGTCTGCCCCAGGGAACTGCACAGCCAAAGGGGAAGGAGCCCGTAGGAGCACGCACTCAACCTCCTACGTTTGAGATCCGAGATCAGGCTAGACCCCAAAGGGGTGTATCGACTGCTGCTGGTCCAAGTAGAATCCTGAACCCCTATGCTCGGCCAAAGCCCAACAATTGCTATCGTTGTGGCCAACCAGGCCACCTATCAAATACTTGTCCCCAGCAAAAAGTGGCAAACCTCGCCATTAATGATGGTAGTGCTGATAACGCTTATGAAGATCCAGATATCGAAGAACAAGAGCATACCACTGAGGACGAGGCAGATAATTCAGGTTGGGTTCAGCAAGATCACGGCGAGTCACTCGTCGTGAGGTGACTGTTATATGCGCAAAAAAAAAGAAGTGCATCCACAGTGGCATAACATCTTCCGCACTAAATGTACGGTAAATCGAAAGGTTTGTGACATGATCATTGACAGTGGGAGCAGCGAGAACATTGTAACCAAGGTTATGGTGAAAAAATTGCAATTGAAAACAGAACGTCATCCCTCTCCATATACAATCGGTTGGATCAAGAAAGTCAGCGAAACAAAGGTAATTGAACAGTGTACCATATCCTTTTCAATTGACAAACATTATAAGGATGAAGTAGTATGCGATGTGGTTGACATGGAAGCATGTCACATACTACTCGGTCGGCCCTGGCAACCTGACCGTGACGCCACTTATAAAGGACGAGATAACATATATATCTTTGTCAAGGACGGCCAGAAAACCATATTAGCCCCTATGGTTCCAGAGGGACCACCTGAAACTTCTAAAGTGGAGGGCCATTTTCTCTTAACCATATGGGACTTCATGGAAGAATCTAAAGAAACAGGACAGATTTATGCATTAATTGTAAAAGGGGAAGAACTCGAGCCTTCCATCATCCCTGAAAGACTAAGGCCCCTGCTACGTGAATTCAAAGAAATCTGGCCTGATGACCTTCCCAATGGGTTATCCCCTATGCAGGATATCCAACACCATATCGACTTTGTCCTTGGGTCCAGTTTACCTAATCGTCATCATTATCAAATGAGTTCGAATGAGTGCGAGATTCTGCAGGGGCAAGTAGAGGAGTTGATCCGTAAGGGTCTTATTCGAGAAAGCATGAGTCCTTGTGCTGTACCAGCTCTATTAACTCCAAAGAAAGATAGGAGTTCGCGCATGTGTGTCGACGCCGAACCATCAACAAAATCACTATAAAATACAAGTTTCCTATACCACGGTTGGACAATATACTGGACATGTTAGAGGGTGCAAAAATATTTTCTAAATTGGACCTAAGGAGCGGCTACCATCAGATTTGAATACGGCCGAGTGATGAGTAAAAAATGACCTTTAAGACCAAGGAAGGATTATACGAATGGATAGTCATGCCCTTCGGTCTTTCGAATGCGCCTAGCACATTTATGAGATTAATGAACCAAGTTCTGAAATCTTTCATTGGGCGGTTCGTTGTGGTTTATTTTGATGATATTTTGATATACGGTCAAGACGAAACCACCCATATGGAACACCTCCAGAAGGTCCTTCAAGCGCTCACTAAAAAAAATTGTATCTCAATTTAAAAAAGTGCAGCTTCATGACTGATAGCCTATTGTTTTTGAGTTTTGTTGTAACATCCACGGGCATTTGAGTGGATGAGGAAAATGTGAAGGCAATTAGAGAATGGCCTGTTCCCACAAATATTCACGAAGTGCGAAGTTTTTATGGACTGGTGACATTCTATCGTCGGTTCATGAAAAATTTCAGTATCATTGTGTCACCAATCACAGATTGCATGAAGAAATGACAGTTTCAGTGGACTGAAGAAGCCGACAGGAGCTTTGCTGAAATTAAGCACAGATTATCCACGACCCCGATTCTTATACTTCCCAACTTCGACAAACTATTTGAAGTCAAATGTGATGCCTCATATGTCAGAATTGGGGGAGTCTTATCTCAAGAAGGTAGGCTGGTAGTCTTCTACAGTGAGAAACTTAGCGATGCACGCAAGAAGTGGTCTACATATGAGATTGAGTTATACGCGGTGGTCCAAGTACTGCGACACTGGCGACATTACTTGATTCAAAGGGAATTCATACTTTACACGGACCATCAAGCTCTCAAATTCATTAATAGTAAAGCTAACATTAACCACGTGCATGCTAGATGGATCTCATTTTTGCAGGAATTCATGTTTGTACTAAAACACAAGTCAGGGCAACAAAACAAAGTAGCTGATGCACTGAGTCGCCGTGCAACTTTATTAGTCACTGTGAGCAATGAGGTTGTCAGGTTTGAGCGCCTCAAAGACATATATGCCGATGACGACGACTTAAAGAATGCATGGGTTAGATGCCAAGAATGTCACCCTGGCTACTTACATATGTAAGACGAGTTCCTTTTCAAGGGAAATTGATTGTGCATCCCGAACAGTTCGCTAAGGGAACAAATAATCCAAGAGCTACATGGAGGTGGCCTCAGTGGACACCTTGGGCGAGACAAGACGCGAGCTCTTGTGGAAGAATAGTATTACTGGCCGTAATTGGTATGTGATGTGGGAAAGGCAGTCCAACGTTGTTATATTTGTCAGACCTCTAAGGGACAATCTCATAATATGGGCCTCTATACCCCGTTACCCATGCCTGACGACCCTTAAGAGGATTTATCTATGGACTTCGTGCTTGGTCTCCCACGAACACAACGTGACATAGATTCGGTGTTTATGGTAGTAGATCGTTTCTCCAAGATGGCGTACTTTATTCCATGCAAGAAGACTCTCGATGCAACACATGTGGCGAATCTATTCTTCAAAGAAATTGTGCGGCTACACGGGATTTCCAAGACTATTACTTTTGACCGTGACCAAAGTTCATAAGCCACTTTTGGCGGACTTTGTGGACTCGATTCGATACACGACTTTAGTTCAGCAGCGCCTACCATACACAGACCGATGGTCAAACTGAGGTTGTGAATCACACATTGGGAAACCTCCTTCGATGTATTTCAGGAGAAAAACTGAAGTAGTAAGATTTAGTTTTGTCTTAAGCGGAGTTTGCATTTAACAACATGGTGAATCGCTCGACAGGGAAATCCCCATTCTAAGTTATTTACGGACAAGTACCTCGCCACACACTAGACTTGGTCTCTCTACCCAAGCTCCCAGGCATGAGCATTGCAGCAGAACATATGGCTGACAAGATCATGGGCATTCATGCAGAGGTACAAACCAAGCTACATGCCTCAAACGAAAAGTACAAGGAGTAAGCGGATAAGCATCGGCGACAAAAAGTGCTCATGGTGAGCGACCAAGTAATGGTCCATCTGTGCAAAGAACGATTTTCGACCGGAACGTATAATAAGTTGAAGAATAAAAAGATTGGACCGGTACCAATCATCCGAAAGATCAATGACAACGCTTATGTTGTTGATCTTTCAGATGACATGGCTATCTCACGGACTTTTAATGTCGCGGACCTGACCGAGTATCATGAACCAGCGCAGGATGAAAACTCGAGGATGAGTTCTTTTGAAATGGAGGGGACTGATGTAGAGCGGGTCGCGGACAGTTTTACGGCAAAGATGGATCAGAAAAGGCTCGGTTGACGACAGAAGTGATCCGGACCGTCGGACCTTAGATCGGGCGTATCTTGCAATCCGGAATGAGTTATCTGACGTAAAATATATGATTTTGGGGTAGAACGAGCTACTTTAGCCAACCAACCCGGCCATGCTGGGTTGCGATGCTCGAAATTGCGAAAAACCCTTGGATCTATGGTCGTTTCCCTGTTTTAATTTCGTTTTTATTGTAAATAGTAAGTTTTAGTTCGGTTATAACTCTTCATCCGTCGGGCTTTAGGAGTTGCGCCCAATGTGAAAAGAGCTTAGAATAATTAGGAGAACGGTTTGGTGAAGCCAAATAGGACACTTACTATTTTTGGCCGAAAACCTTGCGCACTAGTAGACATCACGACCGTCTATAAATAATGAGTTTACTATTTATAGTAAGTCACGATTTTTAGGAGTTTTAGTTGTAGTTTGATTCTAATTTCTTTCTCATTGCTTGGTACCTTATTTAAAGGGTTGTGAACTCATTTTTATTCATTCATTAATCAATTTTGAATTTATTAGAATTTATTTCTATTTTATGCTTTCTTTCCTCGTGGATTCGAGAAGTCTCTGTGAGGAGTCTAGAGAAGTTCTGTGGATTCGGAATACTTATCCTCTTGAGGAAGACGGTACTCGACCTCACGTCCTCCCCTGCGTCATTATGGTGTCCACCTGAATGAATGTACAACTTGATTTTCTTATCAACCAAGTTTCGGGTGGTGTGCTCCCACCTTTTTGTTAAAAAAAAAATAAAAAATAAAAAAATCCATTTCTACATCTGTTTTCGTTAAACTCCTCATCAAAACTAAACGTCATATTCCTACTTCTAGTTCTTCATCTAACTCCTCATCTATACTGACTTGTACAACTTGTCTCGCCTCATGGTTGTTTACTTGTTAGTTTGCTTGTTGATTATCTATTTCAATATTAAACCGTAGCCATCAACAATATGGTTGAAGAAATAATTGACTATCCTTAGTATTATCATTAATTTCACCAAATGACCTTCAAAAGTAAAAGGAAAAATTAAATAGCATGAGACGTTGAACAAAACCAACGTGTAATACATAAACAAAACCCATTGAATAGTTTTTTTACAAAGTAAACATTCAAGCGTCATATGCAGTTAGAGTATCGAATAACTCCCCATAGGCAATTTTTTTTTTTGGTAAATGCAGATACCAAATGAATCCAACTTTATAAAAATTCAGAAATAAAAAATAAAATACAATTGGAAGATATATCCACCAACGTTTTTCTTAAATGAATATTTTTGCAAACCAAAGGGAATTTTACAAACCATAGAAGTAGTTATCAATCCCATTCCAACAATAACGATAGTAAAGTTGCGTTTGCATGTAAAAGCGAATTTGATATTAGATCACCTAGTTTAGTTATGAGGAAACTATGAAGATCAAGAAATATGTAAGACTCCTATCAGGTGGGCCACACATAATCATCGGTTCAGATCTGACCGTTGGATTATTCAGATTGAGCGATTCAATGGGCCTCGCTTCAGTTGTGATAATTGTAAATAGGTTTGGGGCGGGACGCTTGAACCGATGTTCCTGTACTCGGTTATTAAGTCAGATATGAAAACCTATGGTGTGGAGATCTTAAAGGGAAGAAGTGTGATGGGTAAGCTTCTATCCTTCTTTTCTATAAATAGATGTCTTAGTTCTTTCACTAATACAGGAGAGAAAACCCTAGTCCCACTGAGAGTTTCTCCTAATGGTGTGAGGTGTGGAAGATCAAGATTTCATTGGTGACAAGGCATCAGGAATGTCTTCCCAATCAAGTATGCTTTTAGGTTATGATATTAAATCTCAGTCATTAACGCATACAAGATCCACCGATTCCACGATACATATCTAACAATTTACGGGTGTAAGCGGGTAAAAATATTAAGAAAAGAATTCGTAATGCCAAGTTTTCAACCATCCATATTCAGTGAAACAATCCCACCATCAGAAAGAAGAATACGAGCATTAATAGCTCATTAAAAGTAGCTAGGGATTCCAGGAAACGGATTGGCTACTCCCCATGACACCAGCCCCGGGGCTGGTGGTCGGTGCTCTGGGCGCGCCACCATGATGTATGTGTTTCATCCATTCTGTTCATCCATTTAAAAGATCATTTTAGGGCTTGATCCCAAAAATGAGAGATATATAAACCTCCGGTGGACCACACCACATGAAAACAATACCGATTGGATATCCACCATTAATATCCTCCTAAGGTCCACTACTGTTTATTTGACATCCAATCTGTTGATTAGGTCATACAGTCCCTGATGAAGAAAAAAAAAAAAACAAAAATCAGCTTGATCCAAAATTTTTATGGCCCCAAAATGTTTTTAATGGTCGATGCTCATTAAACACTGTTTCCTGTAATGTGGTCCAATTGAGATTGGGATATATCTTATTTTTGGTCTCATACCTTAAAATGATCTGTAAAAATAGATGGACAGCATGGATGAAACACATACATCATGGTGGGCCCCACAGAGCACCAACCACTAGCCATTGGCTAGTGCCAGGGGGGAGTAGCCAATCCGTTTCCGGGATTCCATACGACCAGCACTGTTATAAAAAGTGTAGCTGTCTTAAAAAGTTGAAAATTCAAGACCATCAGGCGTCCCATGATCCAACCTACAGTACTCTCGCACAAGGGAATCTGGAGCATTGATATTTGTGTCCATGACCCAATTGCAATTCCCAAAGAGATGTCAAGCTTGTCTTCCGTGGCCAACATGACATTTCTTGCATGTTCTGCGACATTCCCTGCAATCTAGACACTGGACGGTTTGGATTGGCAGGCATGTACACGGATACGTCCAGTGAATATTAACATGTTTCGACTACAAAATGGACGGTCAGAAAATCCCTTACGAAGGATCATTTGATATGACCTGTTCTTTTTCTCAAATAAAGAGAAAAAATGTGAATTGCACTCACATGGGACATGCGGATGCTGAGATCGATAGGTGGACCGCACTGTGGGGACGAACACACGAACACGGAGGAAGATTTTTCGGCCGTCCATTTGTTTCAAACATACATCGTGGCCCATGTAACAGTGCAAAATAAGACTTATCCATTAAGTAATGGTGGATCTAGAACCACTGAAGTTGGTGGATCTATGACTGTGAGGCCAACCGTGATGCATATGTTTGATATCCCGATGCGGATTGCGTACTACCCCGCCGTTTCTAGCCACGAACGGGCAGTTTTCTGGGCGGGCCCACCGTGATGTATCTGGTCATCCACGTGGTCTATCCATTCTTTCATATCATTTTAAGGTATGTGCACAAAAATGAAGCAGATCCAACGCTCAAGTGGGCCATGCCAAATAATAAGCTTGGGTTGCATTAAATGCAAGAGTCATCTGTGGTATGGTCGACTTAAGCGATGGATTTATCTAATTTTTGTGCTCATACATTAAAATAATATGAGAGAAAGGATGGACGGCATGGATAAATGGATAAATCACGGTGGGGCCGCCCAGAGAATTGACGGTTCATGGCTGGAGACGTACGGGCTAGGACACAATCCGCATCCTTGTTATCCACACCATCAATCCTTTTTGCCAACTCAATTTTGGGAGTGCCCCCTAAAATGAAGGAGATCCAAATCTCACGTGGACCACTCCACGGGATACAGTGGTGATTGAATACCCACCATTAGAAACTTACTGGGCCCCAAAGGTGGAAAACACAAATATCAGCTTGATCCAAAACTTTTGTGGCTACCAATAAGTTTTTTCTAGTGAACTTTCAATCGTCACTGTTTCCTACAATGTGGTCCACCTCATTATATAAAATGAGCTAGTAAAACAGATGCACAGCGTGGTAGAAAACACTTTCATCAAGGTGGCAATAGTCATGGATCCATCGGTGGTTTCCCAATCCACTGAATCTATGTCCTCAATTCATCAGTATGGTTGCACCATGAAAATCAACTCTCAGTCTATGTGTGGTTATCCTGATGAATGGATGCATGGCCTGATGTTTGTTGCAGGCAATTTCCATGGTGGGTGCTGAGAAAGAGAGAGAATAAAATAAAACACCCTTAATTGAAACGTCCAAAACTAAATATTAGGATGTTAATAGATGAATTTATGGCCATCAAATTAAGAAAACTTGAATGTTATTAGACTCACGTGCACACATGCGTGCATGTATTCATATAAAAGAGGAATTGGGAAGTCTAAAACTCCTAACCATATAGCTATCTATATAAATCATGAGGCGGATCCTTACTCTTGCTTTAACACCCGGTTAAGGGTTGAGTATCCATAGGTGGTGAAGTTCGGGTATCATAGGTGGTGAAATCCTACTATGGCGTGAGTATGTGGGGGGGTGTGTGTGTGCATGTGCTATATATATATATATATATATATATATATATATATATATATATATATATATATATATATATAGAAAAGGTACTTTGCGCTCCAGCGTAAAGCGGTCGTCATGAGGTCGAGCTGGGGTGGGCCCCACCATGATTCCTTTCGAAGATCCATACCGTCCACCAGATGCACCGCTTCAAGTGGGACTCACACGACTGGAAATCGACCATCCATGGGACTCAGATGGGCCATACCTTCTGAAAACATAAGTATACACGTGAAAACATGTAAAATACTTGGTGGGGTCCACCTAAGATTTGGATACCACCTGAAAAGTGGTATGAATTACATCTAAGTGGGACACACATGATGGACGGTTTTGATCATCAAAAAACGTCTCGAAAGGGAGCCACAAGTGGTTTTGAATGTTTGAATGGTGCACGGCCCCTCTCCACTTCTGGACGTGGTGTGGCCCACAAAAGTCTCGGATGGACGTCATTTTTAGCTGTGTGGGCCCGTCCAGGGATGGTGCATCTGACTGAGGGGGTAGATGTTCGAACGACATCACGGTGGGGCCCACCCCAGCTCGACCTCATGGAGACCGCTTTACGCTCGAGCGCATAGTACCTTTTCCACACACACATATATATATATATATATATATATATATATATATATATATATATATATATATATATATATATATATATATATATATATATATATATCAGAGACTATGCTAACCATTCAAATATAATCAGATTTATGCACCTGCACATATTAGTTGTCCACGGAGAATCTAAATCTGTCTATACGGCTCACCTAATGAGTGGATTAGATTGATTTGATTTCCAATGGTTCAAGAGGAAAAGGTCCTACAGAGCAAAGGGTTGAAATATTCTCATTTAGTTTTTATTTTTTGTTTATTCCTGATTAAAGGGAATGTAGGACTGCCCAGCATATTGACGGCCTGGATCATTGAAAGACAACCTCGAATCTATTAAAATATGAACTACTGTTACAATATGGTTGGAAGTATTCTGGCAGAGCTCTGCCAATAGATATAACCAGCTTGGACGCAGTCTGGCTAGTGACGCTGCCATCAGCCAGGTGGCTAGTTGTCGGTGTATGTGGACCCATCATGATGTATATGTTTTATATATCTATGTCGTCCATCCATTTTGAAAGATAATTTTAGTGCTTGATCCCAAAAAAGAGATAGATCTAAATCTTAGATGGACCACACCATGGGAAAACATTAGTGATTGAATGTCCACCATTAAAAACCTCCTAGGCCCACTATAATGGTTATTTGACATCTAACTTTTTGATTAGGTCATACAGATTTGGATGAAAGGAAAATATATATACAGCTTGATCCAAAACTTTTCTGGCCTCTAAGAAGTTTTTAATGGTGGGCATTCAATCAACACTTTGTGATCCACTTGAGATTTGGATCAACCTCATTTTTGGGCTCGTACAATAAAATGATCTCCAAGAATGGGTGGACGGCATGGATGAAATACATACATCATGGTGGGTCCCTCATAATCCATGCCATCCACCCATTCTTCACCTCCCAATATCTTCTGGTCCCTCTTCCTCTCCTCATGCACTTCATGCGCCACATTGAAAATGATATTGAACCCAACGCTGCCAAGCTTGGGATGTAACGATTCTACGGGGCCCACCATCGTGATGTAGATTGTGTTTTATCCGCACCATTCATCCAGTTTTTCATCTCATTTTAAATAACAAGACCAAAATTGAAGCATATCCAAAGCTCAGGTGGACCACACCATTAGAAGAAGTGGGAATTAAACACATACATTGAAAATTTATTAAGGGCCACAAAAGTTTTCAATCAAGCTGATATTTATGTCTTCCTTTCATCCATGTTTGTGTGACCTTATGAATAGGTTGGATGACAAATAAATATTACTGTGGGCCCTATAAAGGTTTCAACAATAATTATCATTATCCCCTCTGCTTCCTATGGTGTGGTACGCTAGACTTTCGGATATACTTTAATTTTAAGCTCTTGCCCTAAAATTAGCTGAAAAAATATACTGCATGTATATGATATATACATCGTAATAAGCCTTATTGGTATCTATTCAAAATATCATGTCTTTTCCCTATCAAGCTTCAACACGTATTATCACGTATTAATCACTCATTCGTAAGTTTGCTTTATTTCTTTTCAAAAGATGACATGAATTTGTAGACCATTAAGAAATTATTGTGAAAATGATGGCTCGAAATAAATGACACCTTAGAATGAGAAATGATCACGGGACAAAAGCGGCGGAAGCTAATTGGTTAGGATTTTCAAGATAATCCTGTAGCCTACGTCACATAGGCTAGTGGACGAAATTTCAATTGTCATTAGCGTTATCTGTCTAAGAATTTGACATAATCTCCTCTCTGTGGACATGTGACCGGGTATTGAAAATGGCCTTGACTAATCAAAACCGACTGGCCCACAAGAGGCCAACAGGATTGAAAGAAAAGAGCATGGAATCCATCCGGACCGGGTGCCTAGCTATGGAGTACTTAAGTGTGGCAGATGTGAAATTCTCGTGGGTGGTTGGTATGTTGGACAGTTGCACATTGTCTATGGTCCAAAAAGCCTTTCTCAGATGAATTGGGTGGTCTGGATTCCAATATTTTTCTCCTGTGGGTCTGAATTTGATGTAGAGGCAGGTCGTGAACAGTTTCATGGTCAAGATGGACCAACAAAGGTCTGATCGGAGATGGAGGTGATCCAGACCATCAGAACTTAAAACGGACGTATCTCGCAGACCGGAATGAGTTATTGGATGTACTATATATGATTTTAGGTAGGACAAGCTACTTTAGCCACCCAACCTTGGTGGGGTTGCACACGCTGAATTTGCGAAATACTATTAGATCTAAAGGCGAATTCCTATTTTAATTTCATTTATGTTATTTATAATAAGTTTTAGTTTGAATATAACTCTTCATCCGTTGGGCTTTAGGAGTTGCGCCCAACATAAAAATCTCTTAGGATAATTAGGAGAACAGTGTGGTTAAGCTATTTTTAGGAGTTTTTGTTGTAGTTTAATGTAGAAACTTCTTCCATGGATCAGTATCCCTATTTAAAGGGGGCATAAATTCATTTATTCATTCCTTAATTAATTATAAATTTTTTAGAATAGTATTTTTATTTTCTTGCTTCTTTAATTTCTTTGTAGATTCAAAAAGTCTCTGTGAAGAGTCTAGAGAAACTTTGTGGATGCAAAGTAATTATCTTCGAGGAAGATGGTGATTGACCTCATCATGTTCATCCCTACATCAAGATTGAAGGCCATGTTAATGGGTGAGATTGATCTGAGCAATCTGATTTAGAATCTTTGAAAGAGATTTCTATTAGAATTCGGATAATTTTTACATAAATATGGTAGAATTTTGTATTTTTATCCCTTCAAGAAATTAATCTTTTTGGTCTTTTGACCTTATAGGGCTTGGAATTCAGACTGGTGGGCCATAATGAAATATGGTCCAGGCCTCATCGTTACATTCACGGCTAGCAATGACGGACTGGTGATCCGAAATACGGGTTTGGAGATTACTAACCGTACCCGAACTCGATTACAGGCATCTTTTATGAAATGAAGGGAAGCACGGGGAGAAATGGTCTTCAAAGAAACACATGCTTCCAGTGGAAACGGATTACCTAGTGACCCTGCCACTAGCCAATGGCTAGTGGTGGGTGTTATGTGGGCCCCATCATGATGTATGTATTTCATCCATGCCATCCGTTCATTTTTCAGGTCATTTTATGATATGAGCCCGACAATGAGGTAGATCAAAATATCAAGTGGACCACACAGTATTGATTGAATGCTCACCATTAAAAACTTCTCGCGGGACACAAAAGCTTTGGATCAAGCTGATGTTTCTTTTTTTTACTTCATCCAGGTCTGTACAACCTAATCAACAGGTTGGATGTCAAATAAACACTACAGTGGGCCCTATGAGGTTTTTAATGGTGGATATTCAATCACTATTGTTTTTCGGTGGTGTGGTCCACATGAGTTTTAGATTTCCTCGTTTTGATGTCAAGCCCGGCGTGGATAAAACACATACATCATGGTGGGGCCCACTGAGCATCGACTACTAGCCAAACTGGGTTGGTTCCAGTGGGCAATACAGCCGAGCCTCATACATGCATGTAGACCCCGATGGTCGAAATGAAGACCCCAACATTGATGGGTCAGCCAACGTACCGTCGCACTATTCAACCGATCCCAACCATTCAATTTTGATCATTTAAGTTGAACCATTGACCATTTTATTTCAACTGTCCACTCGTTGACACCCGATCAGATGTGATGTTGATGTAGAACGAGTCGCGGACAGTTTCATGGCCAAGATGGATCAGAAAATGCCCGGTCGACGACAAAAGTGATCCGATCCGTCGGACCTTAGATCGGGCGTATCTCGCAATCTAGAATGAGTTACCTGACATAAAATATATGATTTTGGGGTAGAACGAGCTACTTTAGCCAACTAACCTAGCTACTCAGAGTTACGACACCTGAAATTGCGAAAAACCCCTGGATCGGCAGTCGTTTCCCTACTTTAATTTTGTTTTTACTATAAATAGTAAGTTTTAGTTTGATTATAACTCTTCATCCGTCAGGCTTTAGGAGTTGCGCCCAACATGAAAAGAGCTTAGAATAATTAGGAGAACTGTTTGGTGAAGCCAAATAGGACACGTACTATTTTTGGCCGAAAACCTTGCGCACTAGTAGACATCACGACCGTCTATAAATAGTAAGTTGCGATTTCTAGGAGTTTTAGTTGTAGTTTGATTATGATTTCTTTTCCATTGCTTAGTACCCCTATTTAAAGGGTTGTGAACTCGTTTTTAGTTATTAATTAATCAAGTTCGAATTTATTAGAATTTATTTCTATTTCCTGCTTTCTTTCCTCGTGGATTCGAGAAGTCTCTGTGAGGAGTTCAGAGAAGCTCCGTAGATTCGGAGTAGTTATCCTCATCACGTTCATCCCTGCGTCAATTGGTATTAAAGCGAGGATTCCCCTTGGGCCGATGACAAACAATAAAGGTATGAATCAAAATCTTGTGGACGGTGATCTAGGGATTCATTATCTTTCGAAAAGAATGGAAGCTTTCACCGGGAGAGTCAGTTGACCATGCAAGGGCTGCAGGCAACCCTTGACCATCTTGTGGATGTGCTACTTCCACCCTGAGCCCTAGGCGGTGCTCCACCACCTATGGTTGCTGCACCACCCATGGTGGCCCCACCACCCATGGTTATTGTATGACGTAACTCCGATTTTTGTAGAGCACTACCAGTGGCAAACCGTAGGGTTACACCAGATGATTTAAGTTCTAGCGACGAGGACCTTAATGAGGGTTTTGCCCGATGACCAATCCATGGAGGCGATCGCCTAGATCGTGCTGAAAGAGACTATTGAGGTAGGGCTGAACTTCCTAGTTTTAATAGTTTATTACATATAAAAGACTTCCTCGATTGGCTAGCCAAAGTAGAGAGATATTTTGATTATATGGACGTGTCAGATCATAAAAGGGTAAAATTGGTAGTGTTTAAGTTAAAATCTGGTGCTTCTACATGGTGGGAACAATTACAAATCTCACGAGCCTGTCAAAATAAGGCACTCATCTCATCATGGCCACGGATGAGATGTCTTCTTCGATCACGATTTCTCTCCAGTGATTATGAGCAGATATTATTCCAGTAATATCAAAATTGCCGGCGAGGAAATCAAACTGTCACATATTATACTGAAGAATTCCAGCAGTTGGTTACACGAAACGATCTGTCAGAATCTGAGTCAAAGAAGGTGACACAATTTATAGGTGGGTTGCGACCAACAAGTCAGGACCGAGTCCAGATGTACCCAGTCGGGACCGTAGATGAAGTAGTTCAATTGGTGGGTAGGGCAGAAACACAACTTGCAAGAGTTCCTGCTCGTCCCTATCCTTCAACTCGACCCCCTATAACGGGTCTCATGCAGGATCCAGTGCTGACACGAGGAAAAGATCTAGTAGGAGAACGTCTTCAACCTCCTACAACCGCAAACTGTAATATGGGGAGCGGCTCATCCAGACCTCAACGTGCAGCACCCACAACAGCGGGCCCAAGTAGTATTCTAAATCCTTATGCTTGGCCAAGGTCGAACAATTGTTACCGCTATGGCCAGCCAGGCCACTTATCAAACACTTGTCCTCAACGTCCCGTAGCACACTTGACTATTAACGAAGGGGGCACTGAAGACGAGGCCGCAGAAGAAGACCATGACTATGATGAACATGAACAAACCACTGAAGAAATAGCAGGTGGTGATGAATTGACGGGCGATGATCGTGGTGAATTTCTAGTTGTGAGGTGATTACTGTATACCCCACGAAAGAAATTACATCCACAGCGACACAATATATTTCGTACTCAGTGCACTGTCAACGGAAAGGTCTATGATATGATCATAGATAGTGGTAGTAGCGAGAACATTGTCTCAAGAGTTATGGTGGACAAGTTGCAGCTACCAACGAAGAAACATCCTTTCTCGTACTCAATTGGATGGATAAAAAATGTGAATGAGGCCAAGGTAATTGAACAAAGCACTATCTCATTTTCAATTGGTGAAAATTATAAGGATCAGATACTTTGTGACGTGGTCGACATGGAAGCTTGCCACATGCTACTCGGTCGACCCTAGCAGTCAGACCGTGATGCGACCAATCGATGACAAGACAATGTGTACGTATTTGTCAAGGATAATCGAAAAATAATCCTTTCCCCTATGGCACCAGAGAACCACCCTGAAGTTTCTAAAGTGGAGGGGAGTTCCCTCTTGACCATTCGGGATTTCATGAAGGAATCCAAGGAAACCGACGAGGTATACGCCATAGTGGTGAAGGGCGAGGAAGATGAACCCTCAAACATTCCTCCAAGTTTAAGACTGTTGCTAAACGAATTCAAAAAAGTCTGGCCTGAGAATTTACCTAATGGATTGTCCCCCATGAGGGATATCCAACATCACATAGACCTCGTCCCTAGGGCTAGCCTGCCCAACCGCCCTCATTATCGGATGAGTCCGAAGGAGTGTGAGATACTTCAGGGGCAAGTAGAGGAATTAATCCGTAAGGGTCTCTTGAGAGAGAGCATGAGCCCATGTGCCGTACCAGCATGATTAACAATAAAAAAAGATGGAAGCTGGCGCATGTGTGTCGACAGCCGGGCAATCAACAAAATTACAATCAAATATCGGTTTCCAATACCACGGTTGGATGACATGCTCGATATGCTAGAAAGGGCTAAAGTGTTCTCTAAACTAGATCTAAGGAGCGGGTACTATCGGATTTGTATCCGACCAGGTGATGAGTGGAAAACGGCATTCAAGACCCAGGAAGGGTTGTATGAGTGACTGGTCATACCCTTCGGCCTTTCGAACGCACCAAGTACTTTTATGCATTTGATGAATCAAGTGCTAAAACCATTTACCGGCCAATTTGTGGTAGTATACTTTGATGACATATTGATATATAGCCAGGATAAGGTAGAGCACAGGAAACATCTCAGGCAGGTGCTACAGGTCCTACAAATTAACAAGTTGTACCTCCACTTGAAAAAATGTAATTTTTTAATTGACAGCGTGTTGTTTCTAGAGTTTGTTGTAACATCCACAGGCATTCGTGTGGACGATGAAAAGGTACAAGCTATTAGAGAATGACCGATACCGACAAATATTCATGAGGTGAGGAGTTTTCATGGGTTGGCAACTTTCTATCGCCGATTTATCCGAGATTTTAGCACTATAATCGCACCTATAACAGATTGCATGAAAAAAGGACCGTTCCAGTGGACCGATAAAGCTGACAAGAGCTTTCATGAGATCAAGCATCGTTGTCTACAACACCGGTCTTAGTGCTTCCTAATTTCGATAAATTATTTGAGGTTGAGTGTGACGCTTCATACATCGGAATTAGAGGAGTATTATCAGAGGAAGGCAGGCTAGTAGCCTTCTACAGCAAGAAGCTCAGCGAAGCCTAAAAGAAGTGGTCGACTTATGAGCTTGAGTTGTACGCAGTTGTTCAAGCGCTGCGACATTGACGGCATTATTTGATTCAAAGAGAGTTTGTTCTATACTGTAGACACTGGAAATCGGTGCCCATGCTCTGATTTGTAAAGTTATGGATTTAGTGGTGGAGGATTAGGCTGATTTATGAATGTTGGAGTCGCCATTAGCCAATTAATTTCAGAATCTCGCGATCGACTAGAACCACGGAATACATAAGGTTGGAGAAATCCGAAGACTCTCATACCTTAGAGTGACTCCTGATCTGCGATCTGGGATTCCGGGTAAGGGACCTTGGTTACAAAAAGGGAAGGTGTTAGGCACCCTCTCTGTCCGTACAAAAGTACGGTCTCTGCCTAGCGTGGTAAAATAATCTCAAGGGATGATGATGATGTTGTGGTCATGATGGGACTAGTTATACGTGGATTTCTGATGTAGCAAGATCTAAGATTTTGGCAGGCCACAGAGCATACGTCCCACAATGTGTCTAGAAGGAGGATGTAATGATGCTTATACAAAGAGGAAAGAGAAATGGACTAGATCACTAGAAATTTCTGATGTGACAGGATCCGGTGTATGCCAAGTCACAGAGCATACATTCACTAGAGATCTAGAATAGCAAGGGGGTTGAGAAGGGAGTAAATGTCATGATGTATGCTTGTAGGATGATGGATCTTTAGCTTGATTCTTAAGTAAGCTAAGACATAGACTGAACCATGATTGATCAAGGCTTAGGGGCTGGGAAGGTTGAGAAGAAGGCTAAGGGGTAGCTCAAAAGGTTAGGGCTTTGAAGGT
The DNA here is from genome assembly GCA_030180095.1 of Magnolia changhungtana. NCBI lineage: Eukaryota > Viridiplantae > Streptophyta > Magnoliopsida > Magnoliales > Magnoliaceae > Magnolia > Magnolia changhungtana. The sequence goes on from JASAUF010000596.1 coordinate 6,608,579, forward strand.
TTGTGAACTTTTTCTCTCTCCTTCACTCTCTTCCTTATTCACTCTCTTTCACTCTCACTCTCTTTCACTCTCACTCTTTCTTACTTGGTTGTTGTGTGGACATGAGAAGAGGAGAGGGCTATTTATAGCCTTCTCCAATGTCACTACTGTAATTTTTAGCTCTGGGAGGGGTAAATGATGATTGATGGAGAGGAGAGAGACACCACGTGGCATGCTCCTATTGGCTAAGTAAAATGGTAAATAGCGGAATTAGAGAGGGTAAATTTGAGTGAAAGTTGACTTTTGGACGCTGGGACAGTTGTCCACACGCGGGCCGCAAGCCGCAGTAATCGAAGTACCGCAGGCGGCATTCAAACTACTGCCTGCGGCAGTCAGACTATAACCCAGGCTTGGTTCGACCCGGTTTCGCACATGTGGGTTTTATGTGGTGCTCTGGTTTGTTCGATGGTCTCTGTTTTTGGGTTTCTGGGATCCAAAGTAATGGATTTAGGTATGGATAGAGGGTTCTGGACAGGGTATAGGATATAGGCGGGGCTATGCGTATACTGAATGGCTTGGATCACGGTTTCGGGTTTGGGGATTTTTGGGTCAGGGTTCGGATTAGGGTTTAGTTCAAAGTATGATCATGGTTCCCGGATTGTCTTAGCTTTCTCAAGACTTTAGCTTAGGTGGGGTGTCTACATATATACTGACCATCAAGCATTAAAGTTTATTAATAGTCAGACTAACGTGAATCATGTGCATGCTAGATGGGTTGCGTTTTTACAGGAATTCACATTCGTTCTGAAGCACAAGTCAGGGCAGCAGAACAAGATAGCTGATGCACTTAATCGTCGTGCATCACTACTTATTACGATGAGCAACGAGGTGGTCAGCTTCGACTGTCTCAAGGAGCTGTATGTTGAATATGAGGACTTCAAAGATTCTTGGATGAAGTGCCAAGGAGGTCACCCCAGTGACCTTTATATACATGACAATTTTCTGTTCAAAGGGAATCGATTGTGCATCCCCCAAAGTTCTTTGAGGGAGCAGATTATTCAGGAGCTAAATAGAGGTGGCCTCGGTGGACACTTGGGCGAGACAAGACGTGAGCTCTTGTGGAAGAGCAGTATTACTGGCCGCAATTAATATGTAATGTGGAAAAAGTCGTACAACGTTGTCATGTTTGTCAGACCTTCAAAGGGCAATCTCAGAATACGGGCCTCTACACCCTATTACTTGTGTCTGATGGTCCTTGGGAGGATTTATTAATGGACTTCATGCTTGGTCTCCCATGAACACAATGCGGTATGGATTCGGTGTTCATGGTGGTAGATCATTTCTCCAAAATGGCACACTTTATCCCATGCAAGAAGACCCTCGATGCAATACACGTGGCGAATCTATTCTTCAAGGGGGTTGTACGGCTATACGGGGTCCCTAAGACCATTACTTCTGATCGTGACACGATGTTCATTAGCCACTTTTGGCAGACTTTGTGGACTCGATTCGATACACGACTTCAATTCAGCATTGCTTACCACCCACAGACTAATGAGCAGACCGAAGTTGTGAATCAGACGTTGGGAAACCTCCTTCGTTCTATTTCAAGAGAAAAACTGAAGCAGTGAGATTTAGCCTGGTTTCAAGCAGAGTTTGCATTCAACAATATGGTGAACCGCCCGACAGGGAAATCACTGTTCCAGATTATCTATGGATGAGTTCCTCGCCACACGCTTGACTTGGTCCCTCTGCCCAAGCACCCAGGCACAAGCATTGCAGTAGAACATATGGCAGACAAGATCATTGGCATCCATGCGGAAGTGCAAACTAAGCTATATGCCTCAAACGAGAAGTACAAGGAACAAACGGACAAGCACCGGTGACAAAAAGTGTTCGAGGTGGGCGACCACGTTATGGTCCATCTGCGCAAAGAGAGATTTTTGACCGGGACGTATAACAAGTTGAAAAATAAGAAGATTGGACCTGTCCTAATCATTCGAAAGATCAATGACAACGCTTATGTTGTTGATCTTCAGATGACATGACAATCTCACGGACTTTCAATGTCACGGACATGACCGAGTATCATGAACTAGCGTGGGATGAGAACTCGAGGACGAGTTCTTTTGAAGTGGAGATGACTGATGTAGAGTGGGTCGCGGACAATTTCATGACCAAGATGGATCAGAAAAGGCCCGGTCGATGACAGAAGTGATCCGGACCGTCAGACCTTAGATCGGGCGTATCTCGCAATTCAGAATGAGTTACCTGACGTAAAATATATGATTTTGGGGTAGAACGAGCTACTTTAGCCAACCAACCTTGTTATGCCAGGTTGCGACGCCCGAAATTGCGAAAAACCCTTGGATCGGCAGTCGTTTCCCTGCTTTAATTTCATTTTTACCATAAATAGTAAGTTTTAGTTTGATTATAACTCTTCATCTGTCGGGCTTTAGGAGTTGCGCCCAACGTGAAAAGAGCTTAGAATAATTAGGAGAACGGTTTGGTGAAGCCAAATAAGACACTTACTATTTTTGGCCGAAAACTCATAAGACTAGTAGATATCACGACCGTCTATAAATAGTAAGTTTACTATTTATAGTAAGTCGCGATTTCTAGGAGTTTTAGTTGTAGTTTGATTCTGATTTCTTTTCCATTGCTTAGTACCCCTATTTAAAGGGTTGTGAACTCATTTTTAGTAATTAATTAATTAAGTTTGAATTTATTAGAATTTATTTCTATTTCCTGCTTTCTTTTCTCGTGGATTTGAGAAGTCTCTATGAGGAGTCTAGAGAAGCTCCATGGATTTGGAGTAGTTATCCTCATCACATTCATCCCTACGTCAGATGTAGAGCGGGTCGCGGGCAGTTTCATGGCCAAGATGGATCAGAAAAGGCCCAGTCGACGACAGAAGCGATCCAGACCGTCAGACCTTAGATCGGGCGTATCTCGCAATCTGGAATGAGTTAACTGATGTAAAATATATGATTTTGGGGTAGAACGAGCTACTTTAGCCAACCAACCCTGCTATGCCGGGTTGCACAGCCCAAAATTGTGAAAAACCCTTGGATCGACGATCATTTCCCTGTTTTAAGTTCGCTTTTACTATAAATAGTAAGTTTAGTTTGATTATAACTCTTCATCTGTCGGGCTTTAGGAGTTGCACCCAACGTGAAAAGAGCTTAGAATAATTAGGAGAACGGTTTGGTGAAGCCAAATAGGACACTTACTATTTTTGGTCGAAAACCTTGCGCACTAGTAGACATCACGACCGTCTATAAATAGTAAGTTTACTATTTATAGTAAGTCATGATTTCTAAGAGTTTTAGTTGTAGTTTGATTCTAATTTCTTTCCCATTGCTTGGTGCCCCTATTTAAAGAGTTGTGAATTCATTTTTATTGATTTATTAATCAATTTCGAATTTATTAGAATTTATTTCTATTTTTTGCTTTCTTTCCTCGTGGATTCGAGAAGTCTCTGTGAGGAGTCCAAAGAAGTTCTGTGGATTCGGAATAGTTATCCTATTGAGGAAGACGGTGCTCGACCTCACGTCCTCCCTTGCGTCAAGATGGGTAAGATATCCATCATTCCTTTTTTCTCACTATGGTCCACTGAAAGTATGACCCACATTACGGACGGTCCAAATTAATTACATGCATAGACGGTGGAGAGGCTTATAAATCACTCATCATCATTTAAAAGCTCTTTCTACTCAATGCTTAGACTAACACTAGCATTGCTCCACTTGTTTATTAGAATTACATGCAGACATTTATACACACTTAAATACATGCAACCAAAGTAAAAAAGCTATTCACCAAATTATGGTGTATTTCTCTCACCCTTTTGTCCTGATAATGGTGACCGTGCCCCTCCCTTGTGTGTGAATTCGAGTAAGGGCCACAACAGCTTTACCCGATAGGCCGGGCCCATCGGCAGACACACATGGAAGGCAGGCAAATTCTCCGACCGGGTGCCGGACGGGCCGCACCGGACGCATGAGGATCCTCTCGTTGATGTCGTCGAGCGTCACATCATCGTCGGTCCCACCTGGTTTCACAAGTGCAAATGGGTATGCCACTCTCTTTCCTACCCTCTTCCTCCTACGACAGGGACTCCCTAACAACCACCCATAGAAGAAGAAGAAAAAAAATAAAGTCAGAAGTGGGTAGTTACACCATAACTTTGGTGTATTATTAGATTTTGTGTGTAAATGAAAATGACCTGAAGATATTGGGTCCCTTGAAACCAACGTGTGCTTTTCATCAGGGCCTTTGGTTACTGAGTCCTTGTATGAAGATGGTGAGGAGGACACATGTTCATTTCCATGTATGGTCACTTCAAGTGCTTTTGTCTCGATCGATGATTTTGGGCCGTCGCTAATGCTGTTTATTGAGGAGTTTAAAATGTCATCTGTCATCACAAGGAATTGTAGTAAGTAATGGTCTTGATGATAGTAAGTGGGGCCCACCACTTTAGGTGTAATGGGGCCCTGTTTTGTGTTGTAAGTGGGGCCCACCACTTTCTTCGGGCCTGTGGGATGACCAAAGAAGGTTTACAAGTCAAGAAAGTAATGGGCCCCACAAATCACTGCCCTATTAAATATCACCGTTTGAAAATGATGGTGACTGGTCTGCTTCACATGTGTCATAGTCGTACAGCTATATCCAGACCATCCAAAATTTTAGTCTCCTCCTGAATGGAGTATATCTATAAAATAACACTGGTCAAGGGACTCTAACCATCCAATTAAGGTTTATCAAATGGGTGGTTAAAAGTAAATTAGTGAATGACCCAAATTTGGATTTTTAGCTTATGGCCCATCCACAGTTGGATAAGAGATTTGGACAGTCTGGATTTTCGTACAACTATGCCACGTGTAAGATTGAAGAGTCACCACGATTTTTATACGGTGATAACTCACATAGGGGTCTAGCCCTTGTTTTATTAAAAAAAAACAAGCCGAGAGATTTCGATCAGATACGGAAGAATCAATAATTAGGTATTAATGATTTTCTCATTCCATCCATACCATTTCTCAGAACTCATTGAGACCGTTATTATATTCGTGTTCAGCTAATCCTACATGCGTGTGGAAAGCCCGTCCAGATGCAGGCACATGTGAAAAAATAGTAAACTAACGGGTGAGATCTGAGCCTTTCATATTATTGGAAACAATTCTTAGATCTTCTGTCTAACAAATTAGATTATTTTGTTCTTCAGGTGGACCATAATTTTAAGAAGGTATCTGACGGTTTAGACACTTCCTTTTATTTGTCATAAGCTGGGGCCCACCTGAGATGGCTTGATTTTCAGGCCAGAAGATCTGAAGTGTATCCTAACTGATGGACAGCTCAGGTCTGAGATGTGTGCTCTATGTTCGCACGTGCAACCGCATGTGAAATCAACAAACCTCCTCGGAAAATCATAACATTGTAATGATGAGAGCCAATTCATCCATGTGTCTCAAAAATCTCCCAATGGAAAAATGAGCGGGAATCCCGATGCACATATGGATTTGAAATTTTCAAATTTGCATATGTGCATAGGATTCCCGCTTTTAGTTATATACGTTGTGAGGTGATTTGGAAGCACAATCTGTCTTTTCTTTTTTCCTTTAAAAAAAAAATGATAAAATTTTTTTAGCACAATCTCTTGGATTAATACGTCGGCAGACAATGTAATTTTCCATGTTAATACGTTGGGAGGAGATCAAGTCCATTTCGTTTTTGTAATCTCTTGGTTGTTCGTTTGTCACCTTTTTATGATGATCTAAACCGTTCATCCATCCGGGACAATCATGGATTGCAAAGGAAAAAAATTTATGGGAATCGGATAATCCTAACCATTGAAATTTTTTTAAGAAAATGGTGTAATATCTAAAACCTACAAAAAAATAAAAAAGGACATATATGATTTTACCTGAAGCTATAGTATTATCCTCACTGAAGCAACTAAAACTTGCAAAGGGATCTTCATTGTGAATGGGATTCCAATAGTTCTGTAGCCCAATAAGATCAATGGATTGGAATTAGTGTCTCGAATCAAATAGGAATAGAAGGAAAGTAGAAATAGATTCTGGAATTACTTGAATAAGATGATCTGATTCATTTTCGGTTTGATTATGAGAATATAAGAGCATTCGTCTACGCTTGCAATGACTGGTCCATTCGGTGATGGCATCTTGAAGATATCCGGTAGAAGAGTCTGATGAGAAGGAAGATTCCATAGCTACAAAAAAAAAAGGACTTGGAATGAGAGAGAGAGACCCAAATCACCAAATGATGTTTGCATGTGTATCTGTGTGTGTGGAGAGAGAGAGAGAGAGAGAGAGAGAGAGAGAGAGAGAGAGAGAGAGAGAGAGAGAGAGCCAAATTCTCCAAATGATGTTTGCATGTGTATGTGTGTGAGAGAGAGAGAGAGAGAGAGAGAGAGAGAGAGAGAGAGAGAGAGAGAGAGAGAGCCAAATTCTCCAAATGATGTTTGCATGTGTATGTGTGTGTGGAGAGATAGAGAGAGAGAGAGAGAGAGAGAGAGAGAGAGAGAGAGAAGCAAAAATACCCAAAGGCATGTCTGCATTGAAGACTTCAAAGGTATGGAAATCCCAGCCCAAGGAAGGATAGGGAGTGTGTGGACTACTGTCAAACTCCATTATCAGAAGACCCTTTTCCTTTCTCAAAGAACCATGGAAACTTGTGTATATTTATATGAATTGAACCTAGTCAGTCAATGCCTATAGCCAATCCCATTCAATTATTATTACAAAATATAAATAAATAAATAAAAGCTCATGATTTTTCCTTCTCTCTTGATTTTTATCTCAGACACAACCCAAGTGTGCGTTTGCTATACACTATTTAACCATCCCAACTCAACCACAGGACACATGCCATACATTCATCTCAATCCAGACCGTCCAAATCTCAGGTCCAACCGTGTACAAAACATAGCCTAAAAATCACACTCACCCAATTATTCTATCCATCCCAGTACTACTCATCAAATGGATGGTTGAGAAAACCTACTGCCTTAGGGCCCGTTTGGCCGGGTGGATTGGAAGGGATTGAATGGTATTAGGGTGGATGGCATGGATTTCAAGGTAATGATGGTGTTGTCAGTGGATTGTCTTAAGATCCATGGGATTGCTATATTCCGGGAATACTAGTCTATTTGGCAGGCCAATCCCAAGATTAAGCCTTCCCATCCCTTCCAATCCCTCGAACCAAACACATCCCAGGCAAATTTGAATGGATTAGGGTGGATTGGATGAGATTTAAAGGTAATGATAGTGTTGTCAGTGGATTGTCTTAAGATCCATGGGATTGCTATATCCTGGGATCAGGTCACCCAGTCTGTTTGGCACGCCAGGCCAATCCCGGGATTAAACTTCTAATCCCCTAATAGGCCAATCCTGGGATTTAAAGATCACAACCCATCATGAGATCTTCAGTCCATGCTTGATCTAAGTGGGACCCCCAACCCTAACGGACCAGATTGTTAACCGGGCACGGTGCACATGTAGAACACCTGAGTGGCACGATATTGTGAGCTGTCATTTGTGTCAAACCAAGATCTTGGTGTGGCCCACCTTTCTTTTATTTAATGATTTTTTAAAATGGATGGTGTGAGAGGACTGTGGAGGGGACTGAATAATTGCAAGGCATGATGTTAGAAAACACGTAAAGGAAGAGGACGTGCTCGACAGAATTCAAACACTAGCTTTTTTTTTTTTCTCTCTCTCTCTTTTCTTTTCTTCTCTGCCTTCTTTTTCCTTCCTCAGGACAGGTGAGAGATCTAACCAACCGTTTGGCTTTTCCCATGGACCTGTGGACTTTTATCATCGACCCGCCCGTTGTGGGCCCCACCTCCCTCCACGTCGGAATCTGGGTCTTTTCGCTTGATTTGTCGATGGGGACCACCACGGTTCCCCACCACACCGCCATGATGACGTGGCATCGAGGACTCTTTGTGTGGTGGGCCCCACGTTGGCATGAACTACTTTCATCTCGTGGCTGCCACCTGGTGGAACTTTCTTCTATTTGATACTCAGGCTGTGTATGTCGCTTGATACACAGGCACTCAGAATTTGCACACGTGGAATTATTAACTCAAATAAAACCGACTAGATTGTGCAGCTCACTGTCTCGAATTTATAGTCCAATTATCATATTGATTGAACAATCCTAACCTTTGATTCCTGGACATTTGTTCCTTGAAACATGACCGTTGGATATTTTCATTTTAAACCGTTTAATAAATCTCCATCATTCCGATAGTCAGATAATCAAATCAGCTTAAATAAATCTACACTGGGATATATAATTTGGACGGTTTCATTTGACAACTTGTATGCCACACGAGCAATTTCTAAGTGCCTGCGTATCATCCATCGCAATCTGGCAGAGTTTTTCTTCGTTTCTTTGGTTTGGCTTGAAGGAATACAGGATCTTAAATACTCTGGCAGGGTGTGTCGGATGATACGCAGGCACTTTGAAATTGATTAACTCGCATATGTGTAATTCAGATTAAATGTCCAAACTGGTATTATATATATATCATGAACCAAAATTCGTGTTTATTTGATTTTTTTAGTATCGTATTACTGAACATTTATTGGACGGTTAAAAATAAAATAAAAAAATATCCAATGTTTCTTTTTCAACAAACGAGTGTCCACTAATCAGCGGTTAGGATTAATCAACCAATCTACTTTTAGGGCTGTGATTTAGGTACAGTAGGTTACGTAATTTAGTCGGTTTGTTTTAGGTAATTTATGCCATGTGTAAAAATTCTGATGCCTGCATATCAAGCGTCGTACGCTGCCAGAGTATCAAATAAGTCCCTTTGAAAGATACCATCCGATGGCTGTCGAGCACCTGACACCGGTACCGTACTAGGCCGTCATAACCACTGTCAAAATGTCAACTTCCATCATTTGAATTTTTTCTTTTTTTGGGGTGTGTTTGGTTGTACCAAATATCATTTAAATGTCATGATATTTCATGATTAATCAATGTAATTTGGTGCAAATTCTCATGTATTTCATGAAATTTTGAGCAACCAAACACACCCACGTAAAGTTTGCTGAGACTCTCAGTTTTGCATTGCTGAGCAGACCATCAGACGATCCAGACCGTTGATCTTTTGAGCGCCTTGATGGATGAGGGATAACCCAAAAATCCCTTAGATTGGAATATCATAGAGATAATATCTTTGGACTCATTTCCTGTTATTTTGAGACGTTTCTATAGGTTTTTTTTTTTCTTTCTTTCTTTCTTAATCACCCATTCTACGGGGAGATTCTTGCTTCCATGGTGGGGCCCATCAGATAAACGAAATGGATCACCGAACCATGGGCCCCACATTCACAAGCATCATTAAACTTCAGTCACTCATAACTTGCTGTTATAACGGCGTTATTGCCTAGTTCGTTTTGGCACTGTCGCGATTAAGATTTCTGTGTGTATCGCATCGCTGGGGCCTCCATCCCGAGATGATCCGATGATTTTAACCGTCCATATTTTCCGTACTACCATAGATAAGAGATTTGACCATAATCATCCTTCATTGAAGGTTACGGCCTTATACTTTTAGAGTTAAATGAAAGCCTTTGAAATTTTCTTTTATTATGTTGACTTCATCTGCCGATAGTGGAGGTCTAAAGCACTTTTTCAGCATAAATTTCTTATGGTGTTCCAAATAACATAGATTACAAAATATGGACGGTTCCGATCTCCGGACCACTCATCATGTCGGCCACAGTTTACAGCGACACACGACTGAATCTTAGTCGCGACACAGGGAAAACGAACTCGTTATTTGCAAGCCAGCATTTGTCATGATGGTCCACCAACTGTTGTCTCATTCACCGTACGTGTATGCAGCATACACGCTCGCCAAATGCAAACCGTCCAAATTCACACTAATCCAAAATTCTTAACCGTCCGATTGTGGTCCAAACCCAACAAATGAAGTAAGGTGCTTACTCATCCACTGAATGCGACAGTCCTCCATGCATGTGCGCCCACATTTTGAACTATGTAGATTTATGCTAAGTCTAAAGTGGACAAACAACATTACTTAGATGTGGATTCTACAGGTGCAAAATACAAATAAAAGACATATGTCATGATTATGCCAATGGATTGCTTTCCAAAGTTTCAGTGGAACTTAACTACTGTGACCATGGGGCCCACCTCTACGTATAGATTATAGATCTATACTGTCTATCTGTTTTTCCATATCATTTTATGGCACGAGCTACTGTGACCATGGGGCCCACCTCATCATAAGAAACATTGGTGAATGACCATTACAAACTTTTCGTGGGTGACAAAAGTTTTATAGATCAAACTGATATTTGTATTTTCCCTTCGATCAGGTCCGTTTGATCTTATCAATGATTTCGATGGAAAATAAATATTATGATGGGCCTTAAGAAGTATTTAATGGTGGGTGTTCACTTACCACTATTTTCTATAGCATGGTCGGTAAGATTTGAATCTACTTCATTTTTGGGTCGACGTATTGAAATGAGATGACAAAGTGAATGTAACTACTTTCCTAAAGTATTGTGTGTGTGTGTATATTTGCTCGCAATTTAAAATGAATGGGCAAAATGGATAGATGGTATAGATATACAGTGCATACGACAAGGTGAGCTCTATGGTCAGGGTTCCACCCACGTCATTGGATTTGGGCTTTAACATACACATGCACCCTCACATTTACACACACTATAAGGGTCCTTACTCTTCCCTGGGTGGTAGACTCTCAGGAGTTTCAACTCCCAGTTAATGCTTCGAGTACCCATAAATGGTGAAATTTCACCAGCGTCAGTGTGTAGGGTGTGTGCGTGTGAAAAAAAAAACCTATGACTTCAATGTTGAGACTCGCAAGGTCTACCATTAATCCATGAGTAGGGACTCGGGTCGCGGCCAAAGTCCTGTCCCACTACATGCATGTTATTGCTTGTACTAGTATCTTTGTTTTATGACATGTTTGGCGTGGTATGGTTTTCACTGTCTCACTTTTTTTTGCTGTTGCCCTATTGTTAGATTTTAGTACCTATAAACAGGACCCATGTTGGCCATGTTAGACTCCTGTGACCCCACTAATGCTACGGTCCCGCTTCGTATGATAGTGACAAGTGCCCCCTCCTACTTTACTGACAGGACCCGATTCAGTTATGTCAGGGTAATCTGAGTTCCAACAGGTTGTGCCATTTCATTGGCTCGTATGACACTTGTCAGGAGGGTTCACCAACTTTCAAAAGATTATTGAGTCTTATTTCACTGTCTGGTGGGCCAATAAAATGGTGCCACATTACAGCTCGGGGAAACTGAAAATTGCCTTAAACTGACTGAATCCGCCTCCTTCAATACAACATAAATACATGTGGGCCCACCATCATGTATATGTGAATCCATCTCATTTTAGGTGGTGTGTTAGAAAATCATGCAGAAAACTCAAGTAAGCCACACCATAGGCCAATGTGGGAATAGAGCTATCCACCCCTGAAATCTTCAAAGGGTCTACCGTAATTTTTATATGACATAATCCAAATGTTCATGAGATGAGGACATGTAGATAATAGAAAAAGCCAAATATCTTATTTATCCAATATCAAAGTAAGGTTTCAATGGTGTGAGTCTTATTCTACTTTTTTGTGGTGTGGCCCACTTGAGTTTTAGATATCTAATTTCTGAGATTGTTCCTTATTCATCAAGATTAAGATGGACCTCATAGACATTTATGTTGCACCCACTGTCTCCATCCTTCATGAGTAGAGGAGGGACGGGGTTTGGCTTTTGACTGCCACTAGCTAGGTAGCTAGTGGTCGGTGCTCTATGGGCCCCACCATGATGTATGTGTTTTATTCATGCTGTACATTCATTTCTAAAGATCATTTTAGAGCCTGATGCCAAAAATGAGGCATATCTAAAACACAAGTGGACTAACCAATGGAAAATGGTATTGATCGAATGTCCACAATGAAAAACCTCTTAGGGCTCACTGTAATGTTTACTTGACATCCAACTTGTTGATTAGGTCTTAAAGACCTAGATTAAGGGGAAAAAAAAATAAAGAAACATCAGCTTGATCTAAAACTTTTGTGGCCTGCAAAATGTTTTTAATAGTGAGCGTTCAATCAACGGTATATGGTCCACTTGAGATTTGGATCTACCTTAATATTGTTGGGCTCATATCATTTTGAAAAATGGAAGGATAACATTCATTCGGTGGAATAGAGCAAATTCACTGGTAGAATAGAGCGAATTGCTTGTGCGAATCACCATGCTCAATGGACCCCACATTACAATCCACCTAATAAATAACTTCCACCCTTTCATTGGTGTGAGCCATGCAATCTGTCTAATGGATTGGGCCCACCATGAGGATTGTCTTGTGCAAAAGTCAGCCTCATCTACTCATTGAGCAGGCCACACTTATATCTTGCTATTTATCAATGGCTAGAAAAATTTTTCTATGATGTGGCCCACTTGATGAGTTTATGGGGCTGCCTTTTGCACTATTATATTCTAATGGTGGGGCCAACCTATAGGAAGGGTAAACTTAGTAGGTTGAAGAAATTTTTTTTTCTTTGCTAGGTAGACCATAGTTTATGGCTCAACCACGAGGATTTAAGACCACCTCTTTTTAAAGATGTTCATCTGATTGGGATTTTTACCATAACTCGTAAAGAACTTTTATTTTACCAATCATAACTCTCTTGCCTAACTTTTTGAGAGTTATTTTATATTCTGACCGCATATGATGCTTGATATGCACGCACTTAGAAATGGTATGCCTAAAATTTATTAATCTTAATTAAACTGACTATTGTAGAACCATCGATTGCTAACCTAACCTCTTATTTGCGTATACTTATTTTTGCAAATAAAATAAGACAAAAAATAGGATATTTTGCATTTTTGACCATCCAAAATTGTCCATCACTTTAAATAGCATAATAACCTGGAAAAAGTACTTTTTTGTTTATAATACATCTAAAATTATACACATTGTTTATAGTTTAGTTGAATAACTTGTACACCTATACCTATAATTTGGATGATTTAGTTTGAATTATTTTTCCACCATGCATGCACACACACATATATAGCCCAATGCTCAACTGCACACACACACACACACACACACACACACACACACACACACACACACACACACACACATATATATATATATAGCCCAACACAAAGTTCGTGGGGTACTCGTGCCAAATATTTTTAGAACTCATCATATGTGTATGTGACTCTAAAATCTGAACGGTCCATGTGAAGTAACACCTCATTAAACACACTGGTTCCAATTTTAACTTTGATCCGAAACTTTGGTGGGCCATGAAAAGAGAATACAGTTTGCTCCCTTGATTTGCATTTCTCTTTTTTTATGGCCCACCAGAATTTTAGATCTGGGTGAAAATTTGTCCCTTGAGGTTTCATGGGATTCCGCATCACATGGACTGTTCGGATTAAACACCCATGATATGTGTTCAAAGGTGCGTATGTGAGCATCTCTCTCTCTCTCTCTCTCTCTCTCTCTCTCTCTCTCTCTCTTTTATATATATATATATATATATATATACACACACACACACATACACACACGCTCTGCTAGACACGCACGTCATTACGTCCTTACCTTCTATCAACAGTCTGATAAGGCAGACGTTCTGGATAAAGGCGCTATTATGCGCGAGTTTGAAAGAGCGAGTTTACTTGTCAAGCCTCTTCACCCTTATTATCTAACTCTCCGAAGGATGCGGCGGAGGCCTTTAACATGAAATTCTTCCGCTAGGATTCTAGGTGGGTCCCACCAAGATGTTAGTGATAAATCCACGCCGTCCATACATTTTCAAAAATAATTTTATGGTATGAACCCAAAACTGAGGTAGATCAAAATCTCACATGGGCCACACAATGTTGATTGAACTCTCACCATTAAAAACTTCCTGGGACTACTAAAATTTTGGATCAAGCTGATATTTGTTTTTTCCTATCATCCACGTCTGCATAACCTAATCTACAGGTTGGATGTCAAATAAATATCACGATGGACCGTAAAAAATATTTAACGGTGAGAATCATTATCATCGTTGCTTCCTATGATGTTGTCCAGTACTTGAGGTTTAGATCTGCCTCAATTTTGGGATAATGCCCTAAAATATAAGAAAAAACTGATGGAAGGGATAGATTTCTCTAAACATCATGGTAGGCCCCACATAACCTGGTGACGTCACTTATGCAGGGAGTCTGGATACTTAACCAATCCTTGGCTAATTCGAACGGGGCTTGGTAACGGACATGTTGAGCAGCGAGAATGCTACTGAAGTGACGTCACCAAGTTTTGTGGGCCCACCCCGATATATTTTTTGTATTCACGCTGTCCATCCATATGGAGAGATCATTTTAGGGTAAGATCCAAAGAATGAGTCACATCCAAAGCTCTAATGACCCCACCACAGAAAACAGTTGGAAAACGGTGGGGAGAGTGAGGCCACCATTAAAAACTTCTTAAGGCCACAAAAGTTCCTGATTAAGCTGATATTTGTGTTTTCTATTCTTTAATGTCTTGTTAACTTTTGAACAGGCTAGATTTCGAAAAAACATTATGGTAAGCTTTAGAAAAGTTTCAACGGTGGGGCATCAATCTTACCGTTGTTTTCCACGGTGGGTCGGCTAAAGCTTTGGATCTGACTCATTCTGCGCTCATTCCTTAAAATGATTTCTCCAAATGGATGGACGTTGTGGCAGGGCCGGCTCTACTATCAAGGCAACCAAGGCAATGGCCTAAGGCCCCACATTTAAGAAGGCCCCATATTTTAAGGAATATAATATAATATATATTTAAAATGTACGTCTTTACCTAGGGAGTGGAGGTGACGTGGCAAGTTTTAGTTGGTAGAATACCAATGGGCGGTTTTCTATAATGAATGCTTGTTCACTGCCGTTCCGTTAGCCTCCGTTTCTGCCGTGAACAGGGGACTTTTCCTGTTTTTTTTTTTGGAAGCGGATTGCGTCACTGAGTCACATAGTACGGTAAGATACTCGAGTAAACTCTGCGGGCCCCTGTGTCATTCATGAATTATATCCACTCCGTCCATATCTTTTAACACAAAATATTAGGCCTTTACTCCAAATATGAAGTATATCCAAACGTCAAATGGACCACACCACCAGAAAGCTGTGTGAATTGAACATCTACCGTTGAAAAATTCTCGAGGACAACAGAGGTTTTAGATCAAGCCGATATTTGTGTTTTCCTTCATCCATGTACTTCTGATCTTATGAATAGGTTGGATGACAAATACACATCACCGGGGCTTTAGAAAATTTTCAACGGTTGAAATCAATACATCCACTTTTTCCAATGGTATGGCCCACTTGAGCTTTGCATATGCATCAATTTTTGGTTGAACCCATAAAATGATCTGAAAAAAACGAATGGACGGCGTGGACAAACCACATGCATTGGCGGTGGGCCCAACTAAGTTTACACAATCCCATTTTTTTTTTTTTTTTTTTTTTTTTCCTTACTCTCTCCCAGTTTTCTAACCACGTCCGCAACCCATTTCAATTTTATCCAAATCATAGGTCCTCGACCTAGGATATGCATACTATACTAAGGCTTTGAGCTTGTAGTATTGGACCCATAGTTCAATAATCCAGGGCCGTTGATATTTTGGCTCACATAGAAAGTATAAATGATCTGAAATATTTACAGGTTTAGAAGATCAAAACCACTAATCGTGACCGTTTTTCATTTGCATGTGGAATATCATTGGTTTCTTGTCTTCACCGTTTATTTGTAGGCCACAAATCCAAATGTTATGAAAATCGATGGAGAATTATTTCAGAATTGGTCCATCCATGGTAGAAACCAATGAGTTAATGGTCTCGATTTCCCATTTGTGGGCCCCACTTGTAATGAGCATTCATTACAGAGAGAGTGAAAAAAAAAAAAAAAAAACCGAAAAAGGAGTTTATCTGTGCACGGCATAAACGATGGCTAACGAACTAATAGAACGAGCATTCATTATAGGAAACCGTCCGTTGGTATTCCACCAACGAAAATTTGCCAAAAGAGTGATTATACCAAAAGAGTGATTATAAAAAAAAAAAAACATAGAAAACAAAAATATTTTCTCATCTCTCTATCTCTATTTCTTCATCTTAATTATTGAAGAAATTCCAATTTTTTTTTCCACTACTCACCTTATTGTTCTCCATCTCGATCTTTTTCTTTTTACGCTTTCTTTGTAAATTGTGTGGAGTGGCCATGTAGTGTGGGCTGTTGTTGTGTTGGAAAGCCTCCAGTTGTTTGTAAGTTCTAATTCTAACTACTCACTTTCTCTTCTTATTTGTGGTAGTGTGAATCTCTGATAAATTTTATACTTTCCAATCTAATTTAGCTTTATCACTTATCACATGGGATAATAATTCTATGGAGTAAGTTTTTTTATTTTGTTATTAGTTTGACTTTTGTAGTTTAGTAGTTTGTACAGATGCTTTGTTTTTTTTTTAAAAAAAATATTTCATCCTTTTTGTACGGATGCTTTGTTTTTGTTTTTTTGTTTTTTTATTTTTTTAAATATTCCAGCCTTTTATTTAATTAGTATATTTTAGTTATATTTCTATTAATCATTCTTTTAGAAAATTTCATTTTTGTATTAATACTAATTTATTAAGTTATGTAATAAATAAATTTTTTATTTGTGCAGGTTTAAAGTATAAAGTGATCACATCATTCAAGAACTGTAAAGTTGCAATATTGCTTTTGATTAATCAGGTTCTATTGTTCTATACTTTAATTTTTCTTATAGTTAAATTATAATTTTCTATTATAAATCTTATTTTAATTATCTATAAATATTTTGTCATTATAAATGTCTACTAGAAAATATCCATCTGGTTATGAAAAACTAAAAAAAAAGAGAAAATTTGAAAAACAAATTGAATCTCAAAAAGGATCTATGGAAAAATTTGTTACTAGTATTAAACAAAATACAACAGAAAATTTGGATGAAAATGTTATAAATAAACAACAAATTCATCAAAATGAATTAGAAGATAATGAAATTATACAACAAAAAGATAATAATGAAAATAATCATAATAATGTTCAAATATCTAATGTAACAATTCTTAATAATGAACAACAAAATAATTTAGAAGAAAATGAAAATATTACTAATCTACCACCACAAGATAATATCTATGATCCAAGTCAATGGAAAAATATTGATACAAAATTAAAAGATCTATTAGTAGAAAATGGTCCAATTAGAAACAATGATATAAATTTTCCTAAAGATGAAAACTCTAGACATTTTTCTACTACATATTATTCTAAGAAATTACCAAATGGGGAGAAATTTGATAGAAAATGGCTAGTGTATTCAAAAGATTTGGATAAAGTATTTTGTTTTTGTTGTAAGGTGTTTAATTCACAACATAGTACTACTCAACTTGCTAATGAAGGAACTAAGGATTGGAAAAATCTTAGCGTTAAGCTTAAAAATCATGAAACAACCAATGAGCATATTACTAACATGAATTCTTGGATTGATTTAGAAATAAGATTATTGAAAAATAAAACAATTGATAAAAGTGTCCAAGAACAAATTAACAAAGAGAAAGATCATTGGAAAAAAGTGCTATTAAGAATTATTCTTTGTAGTTAAAAATCTTGGAAAAAATAATTTGGCATTCCGTGGAACAAATGAAAGGATTTTTCAAGAAAATAATGGAAATTTTTTAAGTCTAATTGAAATGATTACAGAATTTGATCCAGTAATGCAAGAACATGTTCGACGTATTCAAAATGGAGAAATCTATAAGCATTATCTTGGGCATAATATACAAAATGAATTGATTCAGTTATTAGCAAATGAAATTAAAAGTAAAATTATTAAAAAGATTAAAGAAGCAAAATATTTTTCAATTATACTTGATTGTACTCCCGATGTAAGTCATCAAGAACAAATGACTCTTGTAATACGATGTGTGGATATTTCGACAAGTCCAATAAAAATAGATGAACATTTTGTAGAATTTTTAAAAGTAGATGATACTTCTGGAAAAGGTCTTTTTAATGAAATTATAAATACAATAAAGAGTCTTGAACTTGATATTAATGATATACGTGGGCAAGGATATGACAATGGGTCTAATATGAAAGGGAAAAAACAAGGGGTACAAAAAAGAATTCTTGATATAAACCCTAAAACATTTTACACACCATGTGGTTGTCATAATCTTAACCTTGTGCTATGTGATATGGCCAATTCTTGTCCTAAAGCTATATCTTTTTTTGGAGTAGTACAACGTATATATACATTGTTTTCTTCTTCCACAAAGCGATGGAAAATTTTACAAGATAATGTGCCAAGTTTAACTCTTAAGCCATTGTCACAAACACGTTGGGAAAGTCGAATTGAAAGTGTAAAAGCAATAAAATTTCAAGCTCTAGAAGTAAGAGATGCTTTGTTACAATTAGCAAAAACAAGCGAAGATCCTAAAACAAAGAGTGAAGCTGATTGTTTAGTAACATATGAGATTGAAAGTTTTGAGTTCTTGTTAGGCATGACTATTTGGTATGATATATTATTTGCTGTTAACTCTGTTAGCAAAAATTTACAATCGAAAGACATGCATATTGATGTTGCTATTGATCAATTAAAGGGTCTCATCTCTTTTTAAAGAAATATAGAGAAGATGGATTTACATCTGCTATGATTTCATCTAAAGAGATTGCAACCAAAATGGAAATAGAGCCTTTATTTCGTGAAAAACGAATAATTCAGTAGAAAGAAACAATTTGATGAGAATGGCAATGATGAGACAACACAATCTATTTGAAGAATCATTTAAAATTAATTATTTTTATATATAATAGATCAAGCTATTTCTTCAATTGAAATCAGTTTGAACAATTTCAAATATATGAAAATATTTTTGGTTTTTTATTTAATTTTGATAAACTAAAAGCACTAGAAGATGATATTTTGAAAACGTATTGTCTTAATCTCGAATGTTTTCTCAAACATGATATTTATTCTGATATTGATGGCTTAGATTTATTTTCCGAACTAAAAGTTTTAAAAGAAGTTTTACAAATAAATGAAAATACTCCAATTAATGTATTAAATTTTATTAAAAGGTTAGATTCTTTTCCAAATACATATATCGCTTATAGAATATTACTAACAATACCTGTTACAGTTGCATCCGCAGAAAGAAGTTTTTCAAAATTAAAATTAATAAAATCTTATTTAAGGTCAACTATGTCACAAGAAAGATTAAGTGGATTAGCTATATTATCAATCGAAAAAAAATGTTAGAGGAACTTGAATGCAAAAACTTAATCAGTAATTTTGCATCTCAAAAAGCAAGAAAAATAAATTTTAAATAAAAAATAAAATAAATATAATTTAATTAATATTTAATATTAAAAAAAGGCCCCACTTAAAGTTTTCGCCTTAGGCCCCAAAAGTTGTTGAGCCGGCCCTGCGTTGTGGATACAACACATACATCACAGTGGGTCCACATAACTTGGTGACGTCACTTCTGTAGCGAGTCCCGCTACTCAACTTCTAAGTATCTAATCTGCGTCCATTTAAACTGCTTCTGAAGTACCACTGCCAAGGTCCTTTGTACACGTATCATGGACGTCTAATCCGAACGGTTCATTTGATGCGTAATCCCATGATGACTCAGCAGAAAAATTTTCAACCTGATCAAAAAATTTGGTGGACCATAGCAAAGAGAAATATAAATCAAGGAAAGATACTGTTTTTATTTTTTATGGCCCACCAAAGCTTTGGATCAAAGTAATAATTAAGCTCATGAGGTTTTTCTTGACGTCGACCGTTCAGATTTTGGAGTCAATTACATATGATGACTTTTAAAAAAGTCTAACTAGTGCGCAGCTCACCATTCTGCGTGCACAGAGGGGACGCTAATTGCGTCCTACCGCCGCCCCATCTCCAGCTATATATGAATTAGCAGGAGCTTTGAGTCGTCAGGTAATGTATAGGTTTTATCCACACCCTCCATCCATTTTTTTTCTTATCATTTCACGGCGTTATCTCAAAACCGAGGCCAATCCAAATCTCAAATTGACCACACCACAAGAAGTAGTGGTGATAATAATTCTTACCGTTAAAATTTTTTTAGGGCCCATGGTGATGATTATTTGACATACAAACCTGTAGATTAGGTTGTACAGATATGGATGATGGCAAAAAACAAATATCAGCTTGATCCAAAACTTTAGTAGCCCCGAGAAGTTTTTAATGGTGAGAGTTCATTCAACACTCTGTATCCCACTTGAGATTTTGATCTATCTCAGTTTTGGGTTTATATCATAAAATTATTTTTTAAAATGTATGTACGGCATAGATTTATCACTAACATCTTTGTGGAACCCACCTGGCATTCTAGCAAAAGAATTTATTATGAAAGGCTTTCGCCGCATCCTTGAGAGAGTTACAGAATAGCGGTGTAAAGGCGTACGAGATAAGGAAACACGCTCTTTAAACTCGCGCATAAGAGCACACGCTCTTTAAACTCGCACATAAGAGTACCTTCATTCAGACCGTCTGCCTTATCCTATAGTTGATAGCAAGGTTTGCATATATATATATATATATATATATATATATATATATATATATATATATATAGAGGTACTATGCGCTCGAGCGGATGGGAACGTCCCATAAGGTCGAGCTGTGTGGGCCCCACTGTGTTGCGTTTTGAACATCTACCCCATCAATCAAATGCACCATTCTATCGTGGGCCTAAGTATCAAAAATCAAGTCAATCCGTGACTTTTGTGGGCCACACCACATACAGAAGTTCAGAGGGGCCGTGCACCATTAAAACATTCATAATCATTTTTTGGACCCACCGAGATGAGGTTTGTAAATCCAGTCCATCCATTATGTGTGTCCCACTTGGATGAGGGTTCAAACTAAGTTTCAGCAGCATTCAAAACTCAGGTGGACCCCACCAAGTGCTTTTATATGTTTTTGGCATGTCTTCACATGATTTTAAATGGTATGGCCCACCTGAGTTCCGTATACGGCTGATTTTTGGGATATCTCATAATTTAAAGGGGACCTATCAAATGCACAGTGTTGATGGTCGACACGCATCATGGTGGGGCCCACACAGCTCGACCTCATGGGAGCTTATCATGAGCTCGAGCGCATAATACCTTTTCCCTATATATATATATATATATATATATATATATATATATATATATATATAGAAAAGGTTTTGTACTTTGGAGCCCATGGGAACTCCCCATGATGTCGAGCTGTGTGGGCCCCACCATGATGTAAGTCAAACATCAACACCATGCATTTAATGGGTCCCCTCTGAACTATGGAATATCCTAAAAATCAGTTGTATATAGAATTCCGGTGGGCCATACTATCTAAAATCATGTATAGACATGCCTAAAACATATAAAAGCACTTGATGGGGCCCACCTGAAATTTGGATGCATCTGAAACTTGGTCTGACCCCTCATCCAAGTGGGACACACATAATGGATGGGCTGATTTGTGAACCACATCTTGGTGGGCCCAAAAAATAATTATGAATGTTTTAATGGAGGGTAACCCCTCTCAACTTTTATACGTGGTGCGGCCCACACAAGTCACGGATTAACTTTATTTCTAAGCCCTGGGCCTATCATGGAATGGTGCATCTGACTGATGGGGTAGATGTTCGACACGCATCATGGTGGGATCCACACAGTTCGACCTCATGGGGAGTTCCCATTTCTCACACACACACACACACACACACACACACACACACACACACACACACATATATAATCAAAACTTTCTTCTTAATTAATGTAAACGCTTTCATTGCCTATTACTTTCATTTTAGCATAGAAAAGTGGTCATAGCTTAGGTGGGCCATCATAGTGTTAATGTAAAATCAACCCCGACTATCACGTATGTCACTCCATTTTAAAGTAATTAGTTCTCAAAATTTATCTCCATCCCTAGTTCAAGAGGGCCACACTATTGGCTGATTCCATAGAAAGGTTCACCCTCCAAACAGTTTCCCCTAGTGTGGCTCACATGAATGATATATAAATCTAATTTTTGGGACGTAGGCTTACTTTTGGTATGACATCTAATGGTTGGAATAGATATCTCTCTCCTAATTATTCTCACTGGTCTGGCCCATTTGAATCGCTGGTTAGCTTGGTTAGCCTGATTTATTGAGGATCTTACATACATATTAAGTATATCCATTAAAAAAAAAAAAAAAAAGTAGAAGTCCATGAAATGTGTGTTCCCAAAACACTTAGGGCCCGTTTGGCTGGGCGGATTGGTATGGATTGAATGGTATTGGAAGGGATTAGAAGTTAAATCCTGGGATTGGCCGGGCGTGCCAAACAGACTGGGTGATCTAATCCCGGGATATAGCAATCCCATAGATCTTAAGACAATCCACTGACAACACCATCATTACCTTTAAATCTCATCCAATCCACCCTAATCCATTCAAATTTGCCTGTGACGTGTTTGGTTCAAGGGATTGGAAGGGATGGGAAGGTTTAATCTCGGGATTGGTCGAGCGTACCAAACAGACTCGATATAGCAATCCCGGGAAATCCCATGAATCTTAAGACAACACCATCATTGCCTTGAAATTCATGCCATCCACCCTAATACCATTCCATCCCTTCCAATCCACCCTTTAATGGTACACGTATTTTAAGGTTGGAAGTGAATGCTTGTAAGTCATAACTCTTGCGCTTGCCTATTAGCTACTGAACCTGAAGTGATGTCACACATTCTGTGGGGCCCACCATGATGTATGTGTTGTATCCCCACCGTCCATACATTTGGAGAGATCATTTTAAGGCATGAGTCAAAGAATGGTGTAGATCCAATGCTCAAGTAAACCCCACCACAGAAAACAGTGAGGAGAATGACACTCACCATTGACACCTTCATAGGGCCCACTATGGTGTCTATTTGATATCCAACCTGTTTACAAGTTAACACGGACATGGAATAAGGGAAAACACAAATATCAGCTTGATCGAAAACTTATGTGGCTTTGAGATGTGTTTTAAGGGTAGGCATTCAATCCCCACTGTTTTCTGCAGTGGGATCCATTTTAGCTTTGGATCTGCGTAGTTCTTTGTCTCATGTCATAAAGTGATCTTTCCAAATGAATGGACGGTGTGGATGCAACACATTCATCATGGTGGGCCTACAGAACGTGACATCATGACGTAGGGGAGGACGTGAGGTCGAGCACCGTCTTCCTCAAGAGGATAACTATTCCGAATCCACGGAACTTCTCTGGACTCCTCATAAAGACTTTCTCGAATCCATTAGAAAAGAGAGCAGAAAATAGAAATAAATTCTAATAAATTCGAAATAGATTAATGAATGCATAAAAACGAGTTCACAACCCTTTAAATAAGGGTACTAAGCAATGGGAAAGAAATCATAATCAAACTACAACTAAAACTCCTAGAATTCGCGACTTACTATAAATAGTAAACTTACTATTTATAGACGGTCGTGATGTCTACTAGTGCGCAAGGTTTTCGGCAAAAAATAGTAAGTGTCCTATTTAGCTTCACCAAACCGTTTCCCTAATTATTCTAAGTTCTTTTCACGTCGGGCGCAACTCCTAAAGCCCAACAAATGAAGAGTTATAGTTAAACTAAAACTTACTATTTATAGTAAAAACGAAATTGAAATAGGGAAACGACCATCGAATCAGGGGTTTCTTGCAATTCCGAGCGTCGTAACCCGGCATAGCGGGGTTGGTTGGCTAAAGTAGCTCGTTCTACCGCAAAATTTTATATTTTACGTCGGCTAACTCATCCCGGATTGCGAGATACGCCTGATTGAAGGTCTGATGGTCCAGATCATTTCTGTCGCCGACCGGGCCTTTTCTGATCCATCTTTGCCATGTAATTGTCCGCGACCCGCTCTACATCACATCACTTTAGTAGCGAGACTCGCTAAGTTCCGTAGCTAATCAGCTAGCGTCAATGCTTGCAGAGAAGGGAAACGGATGGACTACTCCCCTGCCAGCCAGTGGTCAGTGCTCCATGGGCCATACCATGATGTATGTGTTTCATCCATGCAGTATGTCTATTTTTCTAGATAATTTTATGGTATAATACTAAAAAATGAGGTATATCCCAATCTCAAGTGGACCACATTACAGGAAACAGTGATGAATTAGCATTGACCATTAAAAATTTTTTGGGGGGACAAAAAAGTTTTGGATCAAGATGATATTTGTTTTTTCCCTTCATATGGGTTTGTATGAGCTAATCAACCAATTGTATGTCAAATAAACAGTACGGTGGACCTTAGGAGGATTTAAATGGTGGATGTCCAATGACTATTGTTTTCCTGTGGTGTGGACCACCTGAGATTTATATCACTCTTTTTTTGGTTTAAAGCCCAAAAATGATCGGTAAAAACAGATGAGCTAAATGGATGAAACATATAGATAATGGTGGGGCCCATGAAGCATCGACCCGTGGCTAAATGAGAGATATAAAGAAAAAGAGGGAGAAAAGAGGAGGCGGGGTGTTTACAAAGAAAATAATTGAGTAGGGTCCATTGTACACATATGATATATTTGAGTGATGCGCCACATATCTTGCAAATCTGGTCTGTTAATTGGGTAGAGTCCATTGCAAGAATATGAGGAAAAAATTTATCAATTGTACGATATCATCTACAAGAAAAGTGAACCGATAGAAATTTCCTCTAAAAAGTTCATATTCAAGTTACATTTGTGGCTCTAATGGTTATGAAAATTTACTAACTTTTAGTACATAAAATTTCATTAGCGTGCTCTATTTAATAAACAGATTGAATTTATGATACATAATTCCTAACATACTTACGAAAAACTCAATGTCACGTATCCTCACATGTGGTGCATTACATGTGGATGAAAATATAAATTTTGACATTTAATGCACAGCTAGATGGACCAATTTAAATGGTCCAACTAGTTGTGTGTGAGCATTTCTCTCTCTCATTTAAATCAGGCGGACCAATTCATGATTTGAACTCAAATTGATTGTCTACTAAGTACGTTCTAATTTAAGATGATATTACTCTCAAAACTTTGTGTTAAAATTTTGTTATTTGGATAACTGAAAGGTTATATCAATCACAGTGCCATAATTTTAAAGTATATCTCTGTTTTGTTTTTTGTTTTTAAATAAAAAGAATAGTTGAGTATGGTTTTTAGAGTATTAACCAAATTGAGTTTTATGAGGGGCCCACCAATCATGTGTTAACCAAATTGGCCATTAATTGTATATGTGAATTGGAGATGCAAATCGGGCCGTCTGATCATATGATTAGGGATGGATTGCTGGTCATTTGATCATGTATGGTCATGTGATGGGTTGCCTACTTGCCGGCCACAAAGCCTTATGAAATTGAGTTACAAATCTGGTTGTGCAATTGTGACCATGTGATGGACATCCAACCCTTAAAACATGTAGAAATATTATGCTGAGTCCACGAGTTTTATATTTATAGAAATAAGGGCAAGGTTTAGTGATCGAAATCATCCAGATGATGGGTTCTACTATGGATGGCCCATGCACCCAAAATTTCCAGTGAAAGCCTTTGGCAGTAAGTTCCTATGTTGGGAATGCTTGTGGGAAATCCACCTTGTCTATATGTTTTGAGAGCTCATTTTAGGACATGCGACCAAAGATGAGGTGGATCCAATACTCAAGTGGGCTGCACTAGAGGAAATAGTGGGGATTTCGTGACCACTGTTTGAAACATTCGTGTGGCCACAAATTAAGTAATCAAGTGATGTTTTTTAGTGTTTTCACTTCATCCCAGTGGGAATGACCTAATAAACAATTTAGATGGCATATAAACATCAAGGTAGATCCTAAGAAGGTTTCAACGAGTTTCTTACCTCTTTTCGCAGTTTCCCCTCTCCTATGGCTGTCTTAACTTCTGGATCTGCCTGACTTTTGTTCTCAGGTCCTAAAATTATTTGGAAAATTGGATGGATTGGGTGGATTTCTCACAAACATCATAGTGAGCCTCACCCGGCATCCTAATGCAAGAACTTTCTGCAAAAGGCTTTCACAAGAAATTCACCTCCACCAGGTGAATGCGGGTTTTACTTTCTTAGAAGTTTCTGCTATGGGAAGCTAGGTTGGCTACCTGTGATGTTTGTCAGCAATTTACCTTGTCCATCCTTTTGCCAAATCATTATAGGATGTGAGACAAAAAAATCAAGTGGATCCAAAATTCAAGGAAGCCAAATAGAGGGAAAATGTCTACATTGAAACTTTTTTGAGTTCACCGTGATGTTTATATGCCATCCAAACAGTGTATGAGGTTATTCCCATTGGGATGAACTGAAAACACAAAAAACTCTTAACCTTAGACAAAACTTTTGTAGCCACACGAATGTTGCAAGAGTGGTTGTTCAATCCTCCCCTCTATTTCCGTTGGTGTAGTCCACTTGATTTTTGGATTCGTCTAATTTTTGTCACATGTTTTAAAATAAGCTTGCAAAATGAATGAATAGAGTGAATTTTCACCAACATCAAGGTGAGCCCACCTATCTTCCCACTGTGCACTCGGAAGAGGCTTTAAGGAGATTGGTTGTCTGCCAAAGGCTTTTGTAGGAACCACAGGAAGTGAGGTCGGCTCATGAGAAATCCACTCCATTCTTCAGGGATGAACTATACGAAATAGTGAGAATTGAATGTCCACCATTGAAACATTCATGGGGCTACAGAAGTTTTAAATGAGGCTAATATTTTGTGTTTATAATTCATCCTAGTAAAATGACTTCATGAACTATATAATTTATATATAAACATCATTGTAGGCTTAGAAAGGTTTCAACATAAAGTATTTTTCTGCCAAATTTTTGATGTCATGCGGTTAAATTGAGTTTTGGATGTACCTCATTTTTGGGCTCTTCTCACAAACATCGCAAATTGACTTTTGGATTACCTCAATTGTGGGCTCTTTGGGTAGATTTCTCAACAAACATTGCAGTGGGCCCATCTAACTTTGCGACCCAGGAACTTTTTGCCATCCCTCAGACACATGTAGATGGCCAATGATCAAAATGGTCCATTTTTGACACTATCCTGGTCAGGAACAACATACTTAAGAGATGATCTAGACCATCAATATTTATATTTGAATGTGAATCATCAATAAGAAAATCTCCAATGGCTCACATTAAACCTCACAAATCAAAGGTTAAGATCATCCTTTTAGTAAGATTATTGGATCATAGGCCGCTCAAATCAGTGTCCATACAAGATGGACGGTTGCGACCGTCGGGCCACGTGTTGATCACGAGTAGGGGAAACCTCCTGTGCTAATGTACCATTCCCTCTAAAAAAAGGAACGATCTCATCCAATTACAACCCCCCCTGCCACATAGGGATAAGAAGAGAGATGATGCAATTGAGAGTTTTGGGCCAGGATCCATCCACAGTCAATCTCATCAGACCAACGGCCTAGGATCACTTAACCATGGGACCCACATATATAAGTACGTGGATAGTACGGATATCCTCGGGCCGAGTATCGTATTAGATCCTCCCATATGAATTTCACTCATTCCAAGTCTAAATATTCCCACCTGACTGCGTACATTCGTACGGTCCTCTATCATACGCAGACAATGCGTGTCGCTCGACATGCTCTCTGCATTATCAGACGGCACGAGTTCAAGCCACTGAGCTAGACTCGGAGGAGCAAAGCTGGAGTCGAAGCCGAACCGAGCCGATCGGAGCTGAATCATTTTGCCTCTGTCGCATCTCACCATCCATTATCAGTCGCCGCTCACTGGGGCCCACTTTCTCAGATGCTCCTTAGACTTGAACCGTCCATTTTATTTTTACTACCTTAGATAACCTCTTTTTCTTTAATCAACATCCAGTGATGATCCTAGCCTTTGATTTTTAGAGTTGAATGAGAACCATTGAAAGTTTATTCTTCATTCCAGTAATTATCGTACCCGACACCACACGTTACGTACATTCGCGTTGATCCAAACGATGGACCAAATCCCAAAATTCAGATTCGATGGACAATTATAATCTTTGGTCACCTGACATTTGAACTCTTTTCATATAAACCGTGCATTTGAAGGCCACCAATCAGAATGCGAAGATCCACTCGAATCTAAACCTCCACGGTACTTATGATATAATGAACCATTCAAATCTGGGCCCTACTTTAGCTGGACAACGGCCGTAGATCCATCGAAAAATCCAATCCATCCATTAATGAACATCCGTTTATTGAATCTTGACCGCTAACTATTTTTTAATTTTAACGGTTTTACTGTCCATATAGTGACCAACAACTTCAAAATGATCCCATGCTTTATCTACCACGTTTCCTTCAATTTAAACGGTTTGGATTGAGGTAAATTTATAGCATGTGGGGAGATAGACGACTGCAACCGATGAAAAAAGAAAGAAGACGAAAATCGATGAGGTGGGCCTGATGTATTATGTACGGTTGGATGACATCGTGATCCGCGTGTGCACGGTGTTCGAGGACCACTGAAGAAAGGTGTGCTTTATAGTAGGTGCAGGACTACCACATCCACAACCTTCATTAGAAAAACATGGAAAAAGCAAGAGAAAGGGTTCTTTATCTGCGGACTACGGAAAGTCGTAGTGAAGTGGACGTCCCATCTGACTTTCTCTCTCTCCTCTCATGGAGTAACTCGAGTGCTCGTGTAAAGTTCACACGCCTCACACGTGGAAATAACCCACTCCTTTTTCAATGTCAGTACTTCTCATCAGTTGATCCAACGGTGTGGATGCCATAGATAAATGGTCAGGCCTATATACTGTCCATTTTCGTACAAAACAACGAACGGTTGAGAGAAACGGACCAATGGATAGAATTCTATCTAACATTTCGGCCCATCCAATAATCTTATTTGCATGAATTTTAGTTGAATATAATCCATGGGGTGAGGATCTCTTGAGGGACGGTGTGATCTTATACACGTGTAAGTCTTCTCCAAGTACGATGCGAGTGGAATTAGCATTTCTACTCTCGCATTCATCTCTCTTTTGGTCTTCAACATCATCATACCAAATCACATCGAGAAGGATCGAAGCTATGCCCTTCCTAAAGAAATGGCGAAAATTTCAAAAAACTGAGATTTTACAAATCTCACGATATTAATGTGATAATATCGTTGGATTAATTTTTCGCAATATATCGCGCGATTAATAATGAGAAATGCTGCAATGCTCTCCGAGCATTATAAGTTATGGTGCTCCCTGTTGTGTTGGGACACTTAGACCTTCCAATACATTGATCCAGGCCGTTCATTACAAGAAACGTACACTTTATTGTCTATCATACAAATATTACAAGTGTGAGAAATTTTAAACATTTGATCGATGGACATTATAGGGACGATCAAGATTGTTTACACAGAAATAGGTCCAGATTCATCTATTTGTTAGGATCCATCATGCATTTATTATGATTTTGGACATTTAATTTTCTCAGGAAATCATAACCATCCATCTATCACTTGGAAATGAATGGCTAGAGGAAATAAGGGTAAATCATGGATAGATTGGATCATCTGATCAGTGAAATTTTTTAGTAGTAGTCCATGAAACATTATCTGGAGTGAATAGACAGTTCAGATTGATTGATCCGACAGTTCAAGTGAATTGCTACAACTAGGAGCACTCCTCTGGTAACAGTAGAACATTGGAGCATTATCTCGACGATGTATGAGAAGAGAAGTTATTCGATATATTGGCCTGTATCTTTCAAAGTACTTGAGGGCATTCAGTTTTGAGAAGTGGGGCCCATAGCTTTGTGATCCAGGCGGTTGGGCCATTCAGTGGTCAAAATCTACCATATCAACGGCCAATATTAGGGTAATTTACAGTTAGATGTGGACAGTTAATGCATAACGTATTTTCTACGGACCACAGAGAAAAATCAAGATTCTCCTATTTTAAGGAATTTCAGATGCATAGTTCATCTACACTCAAATCAATGGTTTGGATTAGCCAACCATGGGTCCCACTTGTCAGAACTGAAACCCACGTATACTTTGTGATAATGAGGCTGCCTATCATAGTTCATCATGGGACAATGTCTGGCTTGCACCTCTGCAGTAATCTGGACCGTTCGCTGCTGTGCCCTCTGAGGATGAACTGTAACTCAATGGTCTGTTTGAGAGTACAGTATTTATAGCGTGTTTGGGTGCTAGTGGAAAACTGCAGGCATCAAGATCGACAAATCGATGGGGCCAGATAGGGTGATTGGTGAATTTGGACCGTCAAATCGTAAGGAAGAACGTGAAGGGACGTGTACGGTGGATCTCCAAGGTGGGCAACGGATATCGAGAAAAAAACCTATCATGATGTGGGTCCTACATGAAACACCCGAGATTAGTGAGTCAAACTCACCCTGGCCGAACCTACTTTGTTGGGTTGAATTTGGACCGTTGATTAGACGTTCGTGGCTGGGGATGGAAATGTTTTATAAGGTGGGATAACGAAATGGCCTGGGCCTAGGCTTTCCTAGGTGCAGAGGTCTGATAGGAGAGTCCCTGCGACAACAAAAAGCTCTGTCGGGCCCACCGTGATGGATGTGTGACATCCGCTCTGTCCACCACTTCCATCAGGTCATATCAGGACGAGACCCCAAAAATAAGGCCGACCCAAAAGTCAGGTGGGCCACACCACAGAGAGTGGGGATGGACGGATGCCGTTGAAACCTTCTTGGGTCCAATGAAGTTTGAATTAGGCTGATATTTAGTTTTTCCCCTCATCCTAGTGGGTGTCGCCTTATGAACGGGTTGGATGGGATATAATCATCACGGTGGGCCCAGAAAGGTTTTGATGATGGGTTCATCTCGACTGATCTTTTTAGTGTGGCCCACCTGAGTTTGGATTGGCATGATTTTTGGGCTGGCGTCCAAAGTCTTAAAATGAGCTGGTGCAGTTGAAGGACGGAATGGATGTCACATACAAGTCATGTAGACCCCACATGAGTCGGGTTCAGGTGTCTAGCTTGTTGGCCGGCCCTGGAGAACCCTACTGGGACTAGAGCCAGATTATCTGCTGAGTTCACTACCATCTACTAACGTGCTGGCCATTACGGTTAAGAGACCAACTGGGACTGACTCGTACGGTCTTAATGAGAGTTGGGACTCACCAACTTGGAGTATTGAACGAGCGTAGGTGTGACCATGTCCGAGTCGACTCAGACAAGTCATGGTTGACTCGTCTAGGTCTTCATAGTGGCGGCAATGAGTAGGGTTCATGGTTTTTAAGACTTGTTGGATTCAGCTTCTTCGAGTTGTAACGACCTTGAAATTTGTGTACACTTAGAATTACTATTAATAGTTAAAATTTTAATTTTTTAATTTAAAACAAAAACAAGTCAATAACTAAAGTTGTTGGAGAAAAATACGAAAAGTCTAGAGACTCAGTTATGGAATGAACCAACTCTACTAACACTCACCCAGACTCTGAGGCAGCAGCTTAGGCCGAGATAAGACGAAGCCTAAAAGAGACTTAGATCGGATCGAAGGAAATAAATCCCGACTAAGAGTGAAAGAGTCAAGAATCATGGGCAAAACGAATAAGGCGCATAATGTTGACTCGGTTAACGAGGCAACAACGTCGAAAGGGACTGATTAAGGTCCGAATGCTATAAGCCACCTGACCGACTATAAAAACCGACTCACGATAAGCCGGTTGTAGTGTCGGCTTTCGGACTGAGGAAGGACATCTGCCATAGGCCGACTCTGTTCTGTCCAACAGAAGGGAAAAAGCACAACCCCTACAGCCAGCCGAGACTCAGTTATTCGCTGAGTCGGTTGCAGCCGAGCCAAGTAAGGAAGAAATGGTGTAAGTTCAAATACCGTCCGAAAAATCTTGTAAAAGGATTCTCGACCCCGAAGATCGCGGGATCAGGGAGAATCTGTGAATAGATAGCAACCAAATCAAATCTCCTGAAAACGGGGAAGAGAACTCCCGTACGCCAGGACCTCCCACTCCTATAAAAGAAGGATTCTCTTAGATCAAAGGTATGCAAAAAACTCTCTCCCAGAACCCCTTAATACTATAAGACCCAGATTCCTAGCCTAACTTTGGCATCGGAGGGTCCTCTGCTCTAGCTAGGGTCTCCTTTGTCTTCTTCTTGTGCAGGTACTCGAAGGTCTAAAGAGGGTGGACCAGATTTTTGCATCAACGGTTTGGTGCCGTCTGTGGGAAACGATACAAAAAATTGTTTTCCAGACTCTATCCAAAAGTTTCAAGTGAGCATTAATGGCGAGAACTAGAAAGACTAGCCCTAATGAACCAAATGAGGCTGATAATGCTGGACCATCAGATCCAGACGGGGCACAGGGAGCGCAGAACTAATCTAACGATCAACAAGGTTCCGCGGCTTGTCCGACAGCATCTGCCGCAACAAGGAATACCCAGCGGAATCGAGGAAATGGACGGTTGGATCGGGAGGTCCAGGAGCTCAGAGCCGATATAAATGTTATAAAACAAATGTTGGAGTAGATGCATTGTCAACAAACTCAGCAACTTCAGAAAGGACAGGCGATGAACGTTCCACAACAAGTTGTCGACCCTCAGCTTACTGCCCCACGAACGCTAGCACAGCCGATTCAGTCCCATGGGCCGTCCGAGCCAGCACCCGCTCATTTCGCGACTGCAGTGCTACCTCCCACTGATCTTCGACACGAGATAGATCAGAGAAGGCATAGCCAGCCTCCGGTTGAAGGTGTGGCAAAAATGATGTAGAGCGGGTCTCGGACAGTTTCATGGCCAAGATGGATCAGAAAAGGCCCGGTCGACGACAGAAGTGATTCGGACCGTCGAACCTTAGATTAGGCGTATCTCACAATCCGGAATGAGTTAGTTGACGTAAAATATATGATTTTGGGGTAGAACGAGCTACTTTAGCCAACCAACTATGCTATGCTGGGTTGCGACGCCCGAAATTGCAAAAAACCCCTGGATCGACGGTCGTTTCTCTGCTTTAATTTCGTTTTTACTAAAAATAGTAAATTTTAGTTTGATTATAACTCTTCATCCGTCGGGCTTTAGGAGTTGCTCCCAACGTGAAAAGAGCTTAGAATAATTAGGAGAACGGTTTGGTGAAGCCAAATAGGACACTTACTATTTTTGGCCGAAAACCTTGCGCACTAGTAGACATCACGGCCGTCTATAAATAGTAAGTTTACTATTTATAGTAACTCGCGGATTCTAGGAGTTCTAGTTGTAGTTTGATTCTAATTTCTTTCCCATTGCTTGGTACCCCTATTTAAGGGGTTGTGAACTCGTTTTTAGATTTCAATTAATCAGTTTCGAATTTATTATAATTTATTTCTATTTTCTGCTTTCTTTCCTCGTGGAATCGAGAAGTCTATGTAAGGAGTCCAGAGAAGCTCCGTGGATTCGGAGTATTTATCCTCATCACGTTCATCCCTGCGTCAATTGGTATCAAAGCGAGGATTCCTCTCGGGCAGATGGCAAACAACGAAGGTATGAATCAAAATCCTGTGGACGGTAATCTAGGGATTCGTTATCTTTCGGAAAGAATGAAAGCTTTCCACCGGGAGAGTCAATTGACCATGCAAGGGCTGCAGGCAACCCTCGATCGTCTTGCGGATGCGCTACTTCCACCCCGAGCCCTAGGCGGTGCTATACCACCTATGGTTGCTCCACCACCCATGGTTGTTGTACGACGCAACCCCGATTTCCGTAGAGCAATACTAGTGGCAAACCGTAGGGTTACACCAGATGATTCAAGTTCTAGCGACGAGGACCTTAATAAGGGTTTTGCCCGAAGACCAATACATGGAGGCAATTACCTTGATCGTGCCGAAAAAGACTATCGAGGTAAGGCCGAACTTCCTAGTTTTAATGGTTTATTATGTATAGAAGATTTCCTCGATTGGCTAGCCGAAGTAGAGAGATATTTTGATTATATGGACGTGCCAGCTCATAAAAGGGTAAAGTTGGTAGCGTTTAAGTTAAAATCTGGTGCTTCTACATGGTGGGAACAATTACAACTCTCACGAGCCCGCCAGAACAAGGCGCCCATCTCATCATGGTCACGGATGAGACGTCTTCTTCGATCATGATTTCTCTCAGTGATTATGAGTAGATATTATTCCAGCAATACCAAAATTGCCGACAAGGAAACCGAACTGTCACAGATTACACTGAAAAATTCCAGCGGTTGGCTATACGAAACGATTTGTCAGAATCTGAGTGACAGAAGGTAGCACGATTTATAGGTGGGTTGCGACCGATAATTCAGGATCGAGTTCAGATGTATCCAGTCGGGACCGTTGATGAAGTAGTTCAATTGGCGGGTAGGGCAGAAACACAACTTGCAAGAGTTCCTGCTCGTCCAACACCATTAAAACATTCATAACCATTTTTGAGGGCCCACCGAGATGTGGTTTGCAAATCCAGCCCATCCATTATGTGTGTCCCACTTGAATGAGGGTTCAGACCAATTTTCAGGTGCATGGAAAACTCAGGTGGGTCCCACCAAGTGTTTTTATATGTTTTTGGCATGTATTCACATGATTTTAGATGATGTGGCCCACAAAAGTCACAGATTGACCTGATTTTGGGCCGTCCAGGCCCACGATGGAATGGGGCATCTGGTGGACGGTGTTGATGTTTGAAAGGCATCACGGTGGGGCCCACACAGCTCGACCTCATGGAGGACCGTAGTATGCTTGAGCTCATTGTACCTTTCCCTATATATATATATATATATATATATATATATATATATATATATATATATATATACACACCATACAACCGAGTCGGGCCGAGTCGAGCAGAGTTTCGATCCGAGTCGAGTCGAGCTGGGGTCAACTCGAGATCGACTCGAATTCATTTTCAAGCTGTAAAAAACGGCCCGCTTGGATCGAACTCAGTACCGAGTCGAGCTTTTTTGGACCGAGTCAAGCGAGCTAACCAAGCTAGCTCGGTTGGTGTACACCCCTAAACACCAGTACGAGAGGAAATAATCACGTACATTCGGGCGTATGATGAATAATGTACGTTCATCTGTGTGGGTGCCACCAAGATATGTTAGTGCACCCAGCGATGCTAGGCCTAGATCCCAAAATCCAGCCTGATCCATAACTCATTCTGGATATCCAACCCAGTCAGCATGTATGCCCCACCAGGATGAAGGGACACCGTAAAATTCAAGCAATTCCAAAGAGCCACACCACGTGAATAGATTGGGTTTAGGTGTGATTGTACATTTATCCCTCTTGTGTGTCCCACCTGGGTTTTGGATCAAGATGGTGAACATGAGGATCTGCAGCAGATGCACGGTTTGGATTCTACATATATATCACAGATGGGCCACATACAGCTCCACCATGGCTAGAAGAGGAATGATTCACTTTGGACCGTTGATCCTCTTTTATTTTGATGGTTTGTTTCTAGGCCGTTGATGGCTGGTATTGGGTGTTCAGTTGGGCCAACCAGATCAGTGGTCCCAATTCCTTGATCGCTCAATCGCGTCCATGCCAGAGTTGCAACGCATAGTGGACCAAATCACAACAGGCCTGAGTGGGCCAAAAATAGGTACGGTTGGATTCGTGTGGGCCCATCAAATAACAACCCGAACCCAAATCCCTATTAGCACACGAGCTACCGAGCCAGCTCCACTCCAAGATGGGTCCACTGGCAAATACTCCAACTGCTCGATGACATTAGCTAAGTGGGCCAGACTAATCTCTAGGGCTGAGCTAGTGAGATGGGTTGATATCTCAAGCCCACGCCATGAGAACTCACTGCCCATGGGCATTCTGGCTCAATCTTAAACTCAATACTGAGTGGGCTGGACTTGAACCAGACCAGCCTAGTTGAAACCCCACAGATGGGAGATGTGGTGATCAAGACCATCCAAATCATCAGCCTCATGGTGAAGACAATACAGCCCAAAAATCAAATTAATCAGATGATCCAATCCATCCATTTTGTGGCCATCAAATGGATGATTAAAAGAAATGACCAGTGATCCATATACGATGGGTAGACTATGCTCCACGCATTCTGTCCTGAGTTGAGTTGCGGCTCGCCTGACTCGGGGATGTATTGGTCCGACTTGTTCATGTCTGGGAGACATGTGGTGTTGAACCATATCAACTGGTATCAAATGGTAATCACTCGTGTAATACTCCATAATTCGAATTGGGAGTGTGCACCATCAAAGCCGAGTTATAGGCTATGGCTCGTACGCTAAGTGTACTAAAATCGTAAATTCATATTGTCACCAGAGGCTTAGTTTACATATACTCTAAGTCCACAATTTCAAACATTCAACGAGACATTATTCCAATCATTTACATACATTAATTACTAAGAAAGTTTTATAAGCATTCAATTCACATGTAAATATCATTTACAAAGCTAAAGATGGGCTTTATTAAATTGTTAGTCAACCCATCATTGAAAATATTCACTAGTTCAAATATTTCAACTATAGTAACTCCAAAGCATAATCAAAGAGTGCAGCTTCAGTTTCATTTCCCATAAACTACTGATTCAATGCATCTAGTTTGTCTTCTTCGAAATAGGGCCACTGTCCTTGTGAATCATCAACTGGTTCGCCCTCTTATCTTGAGACTTAAGCAACTGTTTCATTTTCCACTTAGTTTACATGTTTGTTCCATCAATATAACGTCACCTGGCCGGGCCCAATGAGTTAACCATTATAGTTCATTCACATCATAATTAAAATAGAAATGCATGAATATTATGAAATGTATGTATGCATAAATGCATCAAGTGACTTGATAAGTCCACTTGCTTGAGTTGGATTTCATCAAACCACATTTTTCCTTTTTGAAGTAGGCTTCTATATATTGTGGGTATCCAAAGATGGTATCATAGGCCACTTATAAGTACCTACAGGTCATTCAGGAATATCCCCTAGTAAAACAGTGCAAAATTGTGATACATGATAATGATTGATGCATCATATTAGCAATTGTCACATGTATAGCAACATGTTTCAATTATATCATTAAAATTATAAGTAAATTCAATAAAGCACTCAATACATAAAATCACAACATACAAATAATCAAACAACTAATTTAATCACAACGGAGGATCGCTCACCTAAAATCTGGTGATGTAGATTCTGAGATATTATCCACATACCAATCATCTTGCAATCACCTAAATGTTGAAATTTAAATTATATTTCTATTAATGTATATTAGTGCAATCGACACACCAATGGTTAATCAATTTTCTCAAATCTGTAAGTTGTATAGGAATCAAATCATAAATCTTGATTTTGTCCTCCGCAAAAATTTGGAATGATTTCCTTTCAATATGGGCCCACTCAATTAACCAAGGCGTTCTAATCATCTCAATATTATTTTTTTTTTAAAAAAAATCAAGTATTATTGATAGTTTACACCACCCAAATAAAGCTAGCCTTTCTCAAACCCTCAACTACTCTCTTAATCAAGAGTGTCTCTATTAATTTTGTTGATGCAAAAATCTGGTCCACCCTCTTTAGACCTTTGAGTACCTGTATAGGAAGAAGACAAAGGAAACCCTGGCTAGAGCAAGGGACCCTCTGATGCTAAAGTCAGGCTAGGAATTTCGGTCTTATAGTATTGAGGGGTTCTGGGAGAGAGTTTTTTGCGTACCTTTGATCTAAGAGAATCCTTCTTTTATAGGAGTGGGAGGTCCCAACGTGCGGGGATTCTCTTCCCCGTTTTCAGGAGATTTGATTTGGTTGCTATCTATTCACAAATTCTCCCTGATCCCGAAATCTTCAGGGTCGGGAATCCTTTTACAAGATTTTTCGGACGGTATTTGAACTTACATCGTCTCTTCCTTACTTGGCTCGGCTGCAACCTACTTAACGAATAACTGAGTCTCGGCTGGCTGTAGGGGTTGTGCTTTTTGCCTTCTGTCGGACGGAATAGAGTCGGCCTATGGCATATGTCCTTCCTCAGTCCGAAAGCTGACACTACAACCGGCTTATCGTGAGTTGGTTTTTATAGTCGATCAGGTGGCTTATAGCATTCGGACCTTAATCAGTCCCTTTCGACGTTGCTGCCTCATTAACCGAGTTAACTTTATGGGCCTTATTCGTTTTGCCCATGATTCTTGACTCTTTCACTCTCGGTCAGGATTTATTTCCTTCGATCCGAGCTAAGTCTCTTTTAGGCTTCGTCTTATCTCGGTCTAAGCTGCTGCCTCGAAGTCTCGGTGAGTGTCAGTAGAGTTGGTCCATTCCATAACTGAGTCTCCGGACTTATCATATTTTTCCCAACAGTAAGCCCCCACTACCAAAAAATCGAGCAAAGGCTATGGAATATGAAGGCCTTTAGCTACGGATTTAATCCGTAGCAATTTAGCTACGGATCTAAACCGTAGCCAAAAGCCTAATTGATCCGTAGCTAAATCCTTCCTCCTCAATCCTGTTCATGGTGCTTAAGGGGCTCCATGGGGCTCACTGAAATATATGTGTTTGATCTAAGCCGTCTATAAATTCGGATATTTAATTTCAGTGGATTAGGAAAAAAAAGTTTGTAGATTAAAGGTATAAGTGGACCACACAATAAGAAATCATAAAAATTAAATTTCCATTGTTAATTTGTTGTGTGGTTTTCTTAGAAATCTGATATGACTCATTTTTTGCAACATCCCTTAAAATAATATTTTAAAATTATTGGACGGAGTGGATAAATAACATACATCATGGTGGGCCCCACGTTTTAAAACCCAAACCGTCCTTATGGCCCGTCTGTCATGCGCCCCACCCCCAAATAAAACACCGGCTCCATTTCTCCCGCCCGCGCGCACCTCCGAAAACCACATTTCCATTTCCATTCTCTCTCTCTCTCTCTCTCGCACTCAGCCTCTCCCTTGCCATCTCTCGATCTCCAGCTCTCCCTCACCCTTTCCCCGTCTCTCGGCCGCATTCCCCTCTCTCTGTTTCCGAACCCATCTCCGTTTTCAAAACCCACCTTTACCGAGATCCGTCGAGAGTTTTCGCTGGGAAGGTCTCTACTGGTTTGAAGGTTAGTCTCTCTCTCTCTCTCTCTCTCTCTCTGTTTTCGAAATCAGTTGAGGGTTTTCGGTGACTCGGTTACCATGCTATTGATGTTGCTCACCAAGTGTGGCTGGTGGCAAGGAAAGTATGTACATGAAACAAATACTCTTTTTTTCTTAACTTTTATGTTGCATAGAAGGTGTTTGATAAAATATCTGTAATGTAAAACCATTGCTTTTATTTTACTTATAGTGAGAATTTGAAGTTGTAGTCCAGGTGTTTGTAAAAATGCCTCAATGGCGAACTCGACTTGATCTTGGCTCAAACTCAGCCCGAGTTGCTGAGGGCGTGTTTGGACGAGCCAATCCCATGGGATTGGATTGTATTAGGGTGGATGGCAAGTAATGATGGCTCTGTCAGTGGATTGGTGCCAATCCAATGGGATTGCTATATCCAGGGAACT
Source organism: Magnolia changhungtana (assembly GCA_030180095.1). Lineage (NCBI taxonomy): Eukaryota > Viridiplantae > Streptophyta > Magnoliopsida > Magnoliales > Magnoliaceae > Magnolia > Magnolia changhungtana. The sequence goes on from JASAUF010000596.1 coordinate 6,648,164, forward strand.
CACCACCGAGTATGTTTGGCTCGCTTGGCCAATCCCAGGATTACAGCCAATCCTGGGATTGCTCCGTCTAACCAAACATGTCCCAGGCAAAAAAGATGGGATTAGGAGGGATTGGGTGGATTTCAAGGTAATGATGGTGATGTCACGGATTTCTTTTGCAATCCCATGGGATTGCTATATCCAAACACTGTTTGGCACGCCCGGCCAAATCCCGGATTGCTCCTTCCAATCCACCCTAATACAACCTAATACAATCCACCTTGCCGGCCAAACAGCCCCGACCAAACCAAGCCGAGACGAGCTCGAGCCGAGGTCACTAGTGGTGAGCCGCCCGACTTGACTCGGTTCAACTCGATGTGCACCCTTACTGATACATCACTCACTGAGCCATGCCACTCACACGCATACATACATACATGCATGCATGCATACACACATACATCATGCTTTTTCAGCATATTTATTTATTTATATTTCCTTATTGTATTTGTCATGATCGTTGAATGAGTTTTATTCATTTTTATGATGTTTTTTTTTTAAAGATTATATTTTGTATGGGTTTTTTTTTTTTTTTTTTTTTTTTTTTTTTTTTCAAGATGCATGGATTTTCAATTACACCGCAGAGTCAATGGTTCTGTAATCCACATCGTCGGTATGTTGCGTCCCACCTTGGATAGACCATGCCCCAAAATGCTCATAGATTAGAATTTTGGAAGATCCTAGTGACCAACTGGGACCCTTTATAGTTGAATGTGGATCGATGTCATGTTCCTCTTCTTTAATGTTCATGTGAGCTGCAAATCGTGAAGGTTAAGATTGTCGTAGTGATGAGATTTTTGGGCACTGTCCATCTGTGGTGGGCCACACAAAATAACAAACTGTCATTGGTATATTGAAGGCAGGCCAGATGCCAATCTAACCAACCTTGAACCCATTGAATTGACCTCTTTGAACCGCCTAATCGATCATTCTGCTTAGCACTTCAACAATCACCACAAAAGGAGCCACTCACTCAACCATCCACTACCCACCATCTGAAACCAAATGCATTTTGCAAATCAAATAGCTGAAGAAGTCCTAGTCTACATAATTGTACAATTTTTTCAAGTTCAGACTACAGATTACCCTAGCAGTGTCCTATTTGTATTTTGAGTCAATACATTCGTGAGCAATAAGGGCCCCGTACAATATTTGCTTGCCATGAAAAAATGTTGCTTGAGATTTACAAATAATGCTGCCCAACACCACTATCCTAATGGAAAGAACCTTCACCAAGATTTTTTTATGGGCTGAGCTGCTGAAAAGTACCTTGGGTCCTCCTCCATTGCCTTCATTGAGATAAGCGCAATAAAAGAAGCTCTCAACTCCTTCAATAGTCTGCCTCTAGCACAAAACTTAGAGATGAATTGCATAACATTGCCTTTCACAGCTCACCAAAACTAGGGCTGCTACTTGGGTTTGGGTCGATTGACCCAACCCAAATTCAGATTGGGTTGGATTGTCAAGGTTCTTGGGTCAGATTTGGGTTGGAAAACACTGACCTGATATGACGTCAGGTTGGGTTGGAAACAATGTCATGTATTTGGGTTGGGTATGGAGGATTTCGGGTTGGTTTGGGTTGCAGGTTGGGTCCTCTTGTTGTTGGGTCAAGCTCAGGTTGACCCTCAATCCGACCCAACCCGCTCGAGTTGCACCCCTACCCAAAACGCGTGGAAGAAAGCAATGGTAGGCATCAGGCCTAGGGGTTTTGTACCTTCCTAGAGTCGAAATGGTCTGCTTAAGTCTTAACCTCATTCTCCTCAATCGTACATTCAAGCGACTCAGCTTCTTCCTTTCCAATCGGATCAACTAAAGATTACCAAGGGAAGGTCATTTGTACTTCATAGATAGCATAGCAGTTTGGAACACATCTTCCTGTTGCAAATGCTCTACTATTTCCCTCTTTCCATATAGATGAAAAGACAACAAGCAACGATGATCGCCACAAATTAATGTTCCTTTTCTGCTGCAGCTTGCTTCCATCCCATGCCTCCAAGAAGCCACCAATGAGCTCAGAGTAACCCGTTCTGCATCAAATAGGCTGAAAAATCGTCCCCAAACGTAGCTTGCAGTGCATAAAGAGGTCGTTCACCATCTGTGTCGCGGAGACATAGGAGATAAATTAGTGATACCGTCATTCTCTTCCGCACGTGATTGAGGGTGAGCACCTTGTTTTTCCCAACAAACCATCCAAAACATGGTCATCCTAAGAGGGCCTTGATAAAACTATAGCAGGAGAGTGGAGGTGTTTTTTTACATAACATCTTCCTGAATCAGTTATGCATGGAATAGTCTAATGGAATTGGTGGAAAAGTTCAAGGTCGAGGCATTTTTTCAGTGAGCGATGGGTTGAGGCATTTCGAGAGTGTGCCCACCTAGTAAAAATATCACAATCATATCTTAATATTATGAAAGGAACATAACATAAATGGAGGTTGTGAAAGCTGGTAGACTTGCTGGTAGACTTGCTGTGTTTGAAAATATCAAGGCCTTTATCAGCAAACTTCTTCTTTTGAACATTAATGGAGGTTGTGAAAGCTGGTAGACTTGCTGTGTTTGAGGCTGATGAGACTAACCCATCTCTACGCCCGGTCGGCACGGGCCAACTTAGGCCATTGGTCTGCAAGTGATGGGCCAGAAGCATGCTTCATATTAATAGTCCTTATATCATCTTATGCAAGAATAAGTACAAGGATTTAGACTTAAAGAAATAAGCATATTTAGTGTGAATACTTGTATATGCAAGTTGGGCCCATGGTTTACTGATGCAACCCTTAATTTAGCGGACCACATTTTGTATGGAACACTTGCATATTTTAAAAAATTTAGCCTCTTTCTAGTTGAATGTGTACTATTGCTGTATTTATTTTAACCATCTTAAAACTGAAAGTATCTTTCTTCTGAAACTTTTTATGAAATATCTCATTGTAGTGGTTTCACAGAAACCACATTGGGTAGAGCAAAATGTTAGCAACATTATTAATTTGTTGTAAAAATACAATGATTGCAAACTTCTTAATACATTGTATTTGGTAGATAATATCTGTATGAGTTCAATCATCTGATATCACTTCTCAAATCCCTAACTTTTGAGGAAGATGGTGCATGAAGCTAATTTTCAACTTTAATTTTTGGTAAGGTGCAGGTTGAAAATGGACCCCTTGTTTAATCGAGATCCGGCTGTAATGAATAGGGAGTGGATGACACTAAGTTTCCCAGACCCACGTTTTCTTTCTGGAATCAGAAGTTTTTCAAAGTTTGCACAAGAAAACCTTCCTGGTAGAGAATCCGTTCCTTGTCCATGCACCACTTGCAGATGTGCACGTTTTTCAGTTTCTTATGATGATATGGAAATACATCTAATGAAAAATGAATTCGACCCAAGCTATAGGGTTTGGAACATGCATGGAGAGCATGTATCACCTAAGTGTACTGTACGTGAATCAAGTTCCCAACAATACCATAGTGTCCCGAACTTAAACGAGGTTCACAACGCGATCGTTCAAGAACTTGGTGGTAATAACATAGATGAAGTTGTACAGGATGAGCCCAATGTGACCCCTATAGTTGAAGGCGTCTTTGGAGAAAATGAAACTAATGAGTTTGAAGCAAATCTGCGAGACGCAATGACTGAGCTATACCCTGGGGCCCAAGATTTCACCGTGCTGACTTTCATTGTACAACTTTTCAAATTAAAGGTGAATCATAGATGGAGTGAAAAAAGCTTTATAGAGCTCCTTCAACTACTGAAGAAGGTGTTACCTTACGGTAACAAGGCCCCAACTAATACCTACCAAGTGAAGAAGATCATTACAAAGTTGGGTCTTGATTATGTGAAAATCCATGCTTGTCCAAATGACTGCATCTTATATTGGAGAGAGAATGAGATGAAAACCATTTGTCCAAATTGTAAAACTTCTAGGTACAAGACTGAAATGGATTCTGAGAAAAAACAATCTCGAATACCTAGGAAGGTGTTAAGGTATTTTCCATTAACACCAAGGCTACAAAGAATGTTCAGTGTGCAATGGTTGGCGAAAGAAATGTCTTGGCACTCAACCAGGAAATTTCAACATGGAAAGATGGAGCATCCGGCTGATTCTATTGCATGGAAGAATCTTGATGACAAGTATACAGATTTTTCAGCTGAGCCTCGCAATGTTCGATTGGGTTTGGCTACAGATGGGTTTAACCCATTTGGCACTTTCAGTATGTCACATAGTTCATGGCCCGTTATGTGTGTGACGTACAACCTTCCACCAAAGCTTTGCATGAAACCTCAGTTTACTATGTTGACTTTGCTCATTGAGGGACCGCGACAATCGGGAAAGGATATTGATGTTTATTTATAGCCATTGATTGATGAACTGCAAAAGTTATGGCGAGAAGGGGTCACGACGTTTGATGCATACTATGAAAACAAATTCAACATGCGTGTCATTCTGCTTTGGACAATCCATGACTTTCCAGCATATGGTAACGTTCTGGTTGTAAGACAAAGGGTAAATATGGTTGTCCCGTATATGGTCCTAACATAGATTCTCTGCGACTCCAATATGGAAAGAAACATGTCTATATAGGCCACAGATGATGGTTTCCAATGTCAGAACAGGCTAGGAAGGACACAAGTGCTGGCACGTTCAACAAGAAGGTGGAGATACGACGTCAACCGATCCGTCTGGATGGGATTGAGGTCAAAAGACAAATCGCGAACTTGAATATGCAGTGGGGGAAGACTGGGAAGAGTAATATAAGGGGTATTGAAGGAGGTCGACAAGAGCTGGCGGATGATGTTGAATCACCGTGGTTCTTCAAACGGTCTATATTATTTAATCTGGAGTATTGGAAAGATATTCCCGTGCGTCACAACCTTGATGTCATGCATATTGAGAAAAATATATGTGAAATCCTAGTTGCCTTGATGTTGAACACGCTTGGCAAAACCAAGGATGATGCTAATGCACGCAAGGATCTGAAACAATTGGGAATTAAGAAGCGTCTATGGCTGAAAAAGAACAATGGTAAGGTGATTCAGAAACAAGGTCCTTTTCTGTCTAAGAAAAGAAGAGAAAACTTTTCATCCGGACTTTGCATGAGTGCGTGTCCCTATCGGTTTTAGTGCTAATTGGAGGACCATCGTAAAGGAAGATTGCTTGGATTTAAAGGGAATGAAGTCTCATTCGTATCATGTGTTGATGCAACACATCGCTCCCAGTTCTCATCCAAAGATGCATTCAGGGGATAGGAAGGTCATTCGTCCTATAATTACAAGCTTTTGCACATTTTTAATGCCTTGTGCTCGACAACCGTAGACCTTCAAACACTCCTTACTCTCGAGAGGGGCATGGCTAGGATGCTATGTCAGCTTGAAACTATATGCCCGCCATCGATATTTGTCATTATGATGCATTTGTCGATCCATTTGGCTTACGAGGCTCGCATATGTGGTCTCAGATACTATCGATGGATGTATCCATTCGAAAGGTACGCTGTGAGCTTAGTAAGAATAAATCGGCTTAACATCTACATTTGCATGTATATGTAATGTCTTATTAACTTTGTCAGGTTCATGAAGACATTCAAGGCCTATGTCCGTAACAAGACACGACCTGAGGGTTGTATTGCAGAGCAGTACATCCAAGAAGAGACGGTTATATTCTGCAACCAATATAAAGGAAAATAGAAAACATGCCTATTGGAAAGGCTAGAAAAACGGTTTAACGGATTCATTCCAGGACTACGTAAGTTGGAAGATATCGTTGATGATGACCCTAATGATGACGACGTTGGTCCAGTAGGTTCGGCTCAAAGTGTTATCCTAGCAGGTATTGAATACGAACAAGCTCGTACTTGGGCACTGAAGAGTCATCCCAACTACGACAAGTGGGAAGGGTATGTACAATAAGCTCATATATGTGTATGTATATATATATATATATATATCTTCCTTACTTTATGCGATTTCAATATAACAATGTTATTGAATATCGCGCAGGAAGCACAAAGATTTCTTGCAGCGATGCTATAAGAGGACCAATAGGGTGCCTAGCGAGGACGAATTCATATCTTGGTTGAAGAGGGAACCAGAGTTCATTGAATCTGACGATAATGAATTTAAAGATGTAGTGAGAGGACCTCTAGCTTTTTCTATTGAATACAATAAGTAATGTATTAATGGTTTCCTATTTGTCACTAAGGACTATGAGGAGAATAAAACGAACTAAAACAGTGGGGTTAGGACAGAGGGTATGACAACCTTCCGATCAAGTGCTAAGGATATCAATACAGTGGATGAAAATCAACCTTACTATGGAGTCCTTCGTAGAATTATCCAATTGGAATACCGAACAGGGTATAAGCCCGTCCTATTTAAGTGTGATTGGGTGAAAGTGACACATCATGGTGTTTCTTTTGATGTCGAAGCGAATTTGAGATTAGTAAATTTGTCTAGTCTTTACAGTTCAGACAAAGTCGGTATGAGCCCTTCATTCTTGCAGAGCATGCCACGCAAGTTTTCTACCTGCAGATCCAAAAATGCCGACCGGCATGTCGTCTTGGAGGTTCCCAAAAAAATTTTTGTCGAAGAAGAGACATGCGTTCTATCTAACGATTAGAGGTCAGTAAGCAATGCCGATGCTGGGACACGATCTTACCTCATTAGCAATGGTTGATGAGTTGATATTCGATGAATCAAGACGTTAGTGTTGTGGTCGAGAAAACAAAGAAAAGAAAACGATCAAAGAGAATTTTGATTTGTTTGTATTTTCTAAGCATGTAACAAAATGATATTTATTGGAGGAAATCTAATCAAGGTTTGGATAATATATGTGAATTTTTTGTACTTTATCGTGATCTAAATTATTTCTTAACCATTAGCTTTTTTTTCTTTTCTTTTCATATTAGTGAAGAAATAGGCACATGGATTCACAACTGAACTATTGGTGTGCGCAGTGCCCGAGAGTACAAATTCAAGCAACACCAAACGTAATAAGATACTTCTCCTTAATTATATTTGTAAATTTCTTTTTTCTTATATATTGGCGTTAATCAATTATGTGTATATATAACTATTATTCTTTTTATGTAATTGTGTCAGCTCCTTCTTCATCTAGAAAGAGAGGCATTACTAGGGGGGTCTCTTTACTTGTGCAACCGATAGGAAAAAAGTCCTAAAAACAAATGAATTCGGGCAACCGAATGAGGATTGTTCCGATCATAGAGACTTTCAGACGCATGTCGGTGTCCTCACCCGTTCTCATATCCCAATCATATACCCGGGACTTTTACGGTGCCTCATGAACAAATTCGTATGGTCACTGAAAAGACCATCACAGCTTTATGAGTTTGAGGGTCAAAGTTGGGATGCAAGTCTTGAGTACGTTATAAAACGCATCAATGAAGCGTGGAGGAATTACAAGAGAAGATTGACTGCAAATTATATTAAAGACAAGGATCCTATTGCTGTGAGAGATGATCCTGCCCCCCCAGGTATCCATATGGAGGATTGGAGGGTCTTCGTGGATCAACGCACCACCGAGGAATTCAAGAGGGTAAGCGTAAGGAATAAAATCAATCGGGCCAAGCTAAAAGGACCTGCGTGTCTTGGGAGGCACAAAGCATGGTCACATTACTCGCCATAAGATGGTATGTATTTAAAAATAGATATTATAGTTTAAAATTGAATTTAAATTTGAATTATCATTCATCTAAATTTATTAATGATATGTATTTCAATGATATGTAATGTCCTAAAGGCGAAGGAGAAGAATCTTACGTCTGATGCCGAGATAAGTAGATGTGAAGTCTTCTTAAGAGCCCATACAAGAAAGGACAAAGTTGTCCAGTATCTTGACCTTGCTGTAAGTGCATCCCTCGTACCACTAACTAGTATCCTTATGAAAAGCCTATGTATAACTTTGAATTATATTGCATTCATTTGTATTTTTTTACAGGAAAAACTAGAGGAGCTCTCTAGTAGCAATCCTGCTTCTATGATGACCGGCATGAATGATGCCCTTACAGAGGTAATAATAAAATTTAAAAATTACTTAAGTTTTATGGTAATTATGAATATTTTAATAACTTGATTTACAATATTTTACAGTTGGTTGGTTCTGACAAAAGAGGGCGAATGCGGCGTCTAGGTTGCTCAATAAGCAAGGTAGGACTGAAGAAGTCAGCCCCTGCTCGTTCAAAGGTAGAGAATGTGACAAAAGAAAAAGAGGGCGTACTTCAAGAGTTAACTCAGGTGAAGAAAAAATTAGATGATGTGACTCAAGATATAGTTGAGATGAAGAAAACATTGGTGGATATGCAGAAAGGGAGAGAGTCTTCTCAAAATCTCTCATCAACAACAATCGTTAAATCTACTCAGGCATCGTCGGTATGCAAGTATAAATATTTTTTTTTTACTGTATTGAGCTTACAATTATATTATAAGCACTAACAATACCAATGCCATTTTATGTGTAAATGTAGCCGGATATTATATATATCGGTAAGAGATGCCACTTCCTTGGTTTTGGAAAACGTGGTGTAGTTGCTCGTGGTAAAGTACACGAAGTTAATCCAAATGCAACTATCCATTGCGAACCGTTGGAGGATGGAGCTTTTGTTGTTATCTTGACTGAGGTTGTAGAACCTCACGCTCCTTTGTGGAAAGAAGATGGGTTCGCATCTACACTTGGAGAGGTCGGTCTGGGATCATTTGTGCAATGGGGGAAAGAGGCTTTGAGAATTCATTAATTTGAACAAATTTGGTACTCTATAATTGAACATGTGTAGTGTGCATTTTGAACTAATTTTGAACATGTAGTGTGCATTTTAAACTAATTTAGAACTAACTTGGCACTTCTTTTTTTTTTTTTTTTGAAATATTGAATGAATTTTGTACTCTATATTTGAATGTATTTATAGTCTTAGGCTCCATTTGGTCATCACATTAGTGTTTATGAAAGCATTTTTTTTAAAAAACCAAATGGAGCCTAAGCCCTTTTTTAACTCCGCCAATGCAACTCCTTGCATTGCCGGTCCCAAGCCCGGATAAAGGAGGAGGGAGAAGGGCTTTAGAATGAGATCGTCAACTATAGAGGAGATCCTGAAAATGCAGTGAGTATCACTGGTTTTATGGTTTTACTTGTACATTCCTATATTGATTACTCAAGCATGACGGTTATGCGCATTCTTTCAGGTGGATGTTGCATGTGGGAGGATTGGAGCTGCATATTTCAGATTCAAGCATATGGTACGTCTCTTGTCAAGAATATTGCACATGTGTAGTTAATCAAACAATACATTATATGATATCGTGTGCATGATATCTATGTTGTAATTCCCCTCATGCATTTTGCTTAAAATCTATGTTTATGCAAATGCTCTAGGATTGTTGCTGTGGATTGATGTTTGGGGTAAGGTGAGTTATTACCAATGTTTTTTATTCAATCAGCAACCCATCCAAATTGACTGATTACTCAAGCATGATCACGTCTGTACTGTACCTTCTTTGAATATGTCTTGCTAGTGCAGATAAAACCTTTGGTGAAGCCAACCAAAGACATAATGAAAGTTCGTCGCATTAAATATGCTTGGCATGAGTTTTTTCTTGAGGGTACTCATCTTCCTCTTGGTCCATGATATCCTGGCTTTTTGTCATTTCATTTGTATAATTTTTTTGTTCTGTCAATGCAGCTAGGTACAACATTGGTGCAGTTATCTTGCTCTGGGCACCCGTAGTCTTGGTATGTCTTATTGTCCTTCAATAATTTAATATATCGAGATTTCTTTCCCATCATCATTTACATTTTTCTTCTTAATCGATACTTGGAAGTTAATATAATCATTTACTCTGTTTTACAATCTTTAAAATCTTTATTTGTAAATCTGTGCCCATATGCATTTTTGAAGAAACTAAAAAACTTACTCATTCTCAGATTACATTGTGGAATATGCATCCATTACTCAAAGAAAGGGCGACATTCCAAGCACTCACACTTTCTCTCCTTGCTAGCTAAATTAGTGAGTCTTCTTTCCTTCATACTATATGATACATTGATGAAGTGGCCTAGCCATTTGGACAGGCCCATGTTTATATATTATCTCAAAATTGATGAAGCAGATCCGGATGTGCGTCGGAGCTATCCGGATGTTGAGCGGGGGTCCCTGGAAGGTGGGAACCGCTATTATGACCGTGATGAAGCTATCCATTTTCTATGGACGGCATTGGAGGGGCCTGGCCATTTGGACAGGCCGTGTTTATGTATTTGCTCAAGATTAATGGAGCAGACCCGGATGTGCGTCGGAGTTATCCGGAAGAGCGGGGGTCCCTGGAAGGTGGGAACCGTTGTTATGACCATGATGAAGTTGTCCATTTCCTATGGACGGCATTGGAGGGGCCTGGCCATTTGGACAAGCCGTGTTTATGTATTTGCTTGAGATTAATGGAACAAACCCGGATGTGCGTCGGAGCTATCCGGAAGAGCAGGGGTCCCTGGAAGGTGAGAACTGTTGTTATGACCATGATAAAGCTGTCCATTTCCTATGGACGGCATTGGAGGGGCCTGGCCATTTGGACAGGCCGTGTTTATGTATTTGCTCGAGATTAATGGAGCAGACCCGGATGTGCGTCGGAGCTATCTGGAAGAGCGGGGGTCCCTGGAAGGTGGGAACCGCTATTATGACCATGATGAAGCTGTCCATTTTCTATGGATGGCATTGGAAGGGCCTGGCCATTCGGACAGGCCGTGTTTATATTTGTATTATATTTGTATTTGCAGGGACCACACCCGAACCCATTCTCAAATCCTATAACCTATAACCAAAACCTATAACCTATAACCTATAACCTAAATCAAAACCCCTAACCTAAACCAAAACCTAAACCTATAACCTAAACTCAATTCCTAAAGCTAAACCTACACCTAATCCTAATCTCAACTCCGTAACCTAAACCTAAACCTTAACTTGAAAACCCAAACTTAAACCCACTCTTGAACCGAACCCGATTTCCTAAACCTAAACCATAACCCATTCTCAAATCCAAAATCTATAACCTAAACCTAAACTAAAACCAAAACCTATAACCTCTACCCGAACACATTCTTAAATCCAAAATCTAAACCTTAACCAAAACCTATAACCTAAACCCAAACCCATTCTCAAATCCAATAACCTAAACCTTAAACTAAACCAAAACTAATAACCTAAACCAAAACCTATAACCTAAACTCAAATCCCTAAAACCTTAACCTATAACCTAAACTCAAATCCCTAAACCCGAACCCATTCTCAAATCCCATAACCTATAACCTAAACCAAAGCCAAAACCTATAACCTAACCTAAACCTATACTTATAACCTAAAACTATTCCCAAATCCCAAAACCTATAACCTAAACGTAACCTTTCCCTAAACATATAACCTAAACTCAATTCCCTAGAGTTAAACCTACACCTAATCCTAATCTCAACTCTCTAACCTAAACCTAAACCTAAATTTGAAAACCAAGACTTAAACCCAATCCCGAACATGAACCCGATTCCTAAACCTAAACTATAACCCATTCTCAAATCCCAAAAAACCTATAACCTAAACCTAAACCTAAACCTTAACCTAAACCTTAACCAAAACTCAGTAACCTAAACCCGAGCCCATTCTCAAATCCGAAAAAACCTATAACCTAAACCTAAACCTAAACCTTAACCAAAACTCAGTAACCTAAACCCGAGCCCATTCTCAAATTCCAAAACCTATAACCTAAACCTTAACCAAAACCTATAGCCTAAACCCGAACCCATTCTCAAATCCCAAAACCTATAACCTATAACCTATAACCTAAACCAAAACCTATAACCTAAACCCGAACCCATTCTCAAATCCAATAACCTAAACCTTAACCTAAACCAAAACTAATAACCTAAACCAAAACCTATAACCTAAACTCAATTCCTAGAGCTAAACCTTAACCTACAAACTAACCTAAACCTAACTCCCTAACCTAAACCTAAACCTAAACTTTAAAACCCAAACTTAAACCCGATCCCGAACCCGAACCCGAACCCGGTTTCCTCAACCTTCACCTTAACCTATTCTCAATTAGCTTAACCTACAACCTAACCTAAACATAAACCTACACTTGAAAACCGAAACGTAAACCCGATGCCGAACCCGAACCCAATTTCCTCAACTTAAACCTTAACATATTCTCAATTCCCTAAAGCTTAACCTACAACCTAACCTAAACCAAACTCCCTATCTTAAACCTAAACCTAAACTTGAAAACCCAAACTTAAACCCGGTCCCGAACCCGAACCCAGTTTCCTCAACCTAAACCTTAACCTATTCCCAATTCCCTAAACCTTAACCTATAACCAAACCTAAACCTAACTCCCTAACCTAAACCTAAACCTAAACTTGAAAACCCAAACTTAAACCCGATCCGAACCCGAACCCGGTTTTCTAAACCTAAACTTTAACTTATTCTCAATTCCCTAAACCTTAACCTACAACCTAACCTAAACCTAACTACCTAACCTAAACCTAAACCTAAACTTGAAAACCCGAACTTAAATCCAATCCCGAACCTGATTTCTTAAACGTAAACCATAACCTCTTCTCAAATCCCTAAATCTAAACCTACACCTAATCCTAAATCTCAACTCACTAACCTAAACCTAAACCAAAACTTGAAAACCCAAACTTAAACCCGATGCCGAACCCGAACCCAATTTCCTTAACCTAAACTTTAACCTATTCTCAATTCCCTAAACCTTAACCTACAACCTAACCTAAACTTAAACCTAAACTTGAAAACCCAAACTTAAACCCGATCCCGAACCCGAAACCGGTTTCCTAAACCTAAACCTTAACCTACAAACTAACCTAAACCTAACTACCTAACCTAAACCTAAACCTAAACCTAAACTTGAAAACCCAAACTTAAACCCGATCCGAACCCGAACCCGAACCCGGTTTCTCAACCTAAACCTTAACCTATTCTCAATTCCCTAAACCTTAACCTACAACCTAACCTAAACCTAACTCCCTAACCTAAACATAAACCTAAACTTGAAAACCAAAACTTAAATCCGATGCCGAACCCGAACCCAATTTCCTCAACCTAAACCTTAACCTATTCTCAATTCCCTAAAGCTTAACCTACAACCTAACCAAAACCTAACTTCCTAACCTAAACCTAAACCTAAACTTGAAAACCCAAACTTAAACCCCGTCTCGAATCCGAACCCAGTTTCCTCAACCTAAACCTTAACCTATTCTCAATTCCCTAAACCTTTACCTACAACCGAACCTAAACCTAATTCCCTAACCTAAACCTAAACTTAAACTTGAAAACTCAAAGTTAAACCCGATCTCGAACCCGAACCCGGTTTCTAAACTTAAACCTTAACTTATTCTCTATTCCCTAAACCTTAACCTACAACCTAACCTCAACCTAACTACCTAACCTAAACCTAAACCTAAACTTGAAAACCCAAACTTAAATCCAATCCCGAACCCAAACCCGATTTTCTAAACCTAAACCTCAACCTATTCTCAAATCCCTAAACCAAAACCTACACCTAATCCTAAATCTCAACTCCCTAACCTAAACCTAAACCTAAACTTGAAAACCCAAACTTAAACCCGATCTTGAACCCGAACCAAATTTCCTCAACCTAAACCTTAACTTATTCTCAATTCCCTAAACCTTAACCTACAACCTAACCTAAACTTAAACCTAAACTTGAAAACCCAAACTTAAACCCGATCCAGACCGAAACCGGTTTCCTAAACCTAAACCTTAACCTACAAACTAACCTAAACCTAACTACCTAACCTAAACCTAAACCTAAACCTAAACCTAAACTTGAAAACCTAAACTTAAACCCAAACTCGAACCTGAACCCGGTTTCCTCAACCTAAACCTTAACCTATTTTCAATTCCCTAAACCTTAAGCTATAACCTAACCTTAACCTAACTCCCTAACCTAAACATAAACCTAAACTTGAAAACCAAAACTTAAACCCGATGCCGAACCGAACCCAATTTCCTCAACCTAAACCTTAACCTATTCTCAATTCCCCAAAGCTTAACCTAAAACCTAACCTAAACTTAACTCCCTAACCTAAACCTAAACCTAAACTTGAAAATCCAAACTTAAACCCCGTCTCGAACCCGAACCCGGTTTTCTCAACCTAAACCTTAACCTATTCTCAATTCCCTAAACCTTAACCTACAACCTAACCTAAACCTAACTCCCTAACCTAAACCTAAACCTAAACTTGAAAACCCAAACTTAAACCCGATCCCGAACCCGAACCCAGGTTTCTAAACCTATACCTTAACGTATTCTCAATTCCCTAAAGCTTAACCTACAACCTAACCTAAACCTAACTTCCTAACCTAAACCTAAACGTAAACTTGAAAACCTAAACTTAAATCCGATCCCAAACACGAAACCGGTTTCTAAACCTAAACCTTAACCTATTCTCAATTCCCAAAACCTTGACCTACAACCTAACCTAAACCAAACTACCTAGCCTAAACCTAAACCTAAACTTAAACCCGATCCCGAACCCGAACCCGAACCCGGTTTCCTCAACCTAAACCTTAACCTATTCTCAATTCCCTAAACCTTAACCTACAACCTAACCTAAACCAAACTCCCTAACCTAAACATAAACCTAAACTTGAAAACCAAAACTTAAATCCGATGCCGAACCCGAACCCAATTTCTCAACCTAAACCTTAACCTATTCTTAATTCCCTAAAGCTTAACCTACAACCTAACCAAAACCTAACTTCCTAACCTAAACCTAAACCTAAATTTGAAAACCCAAACTTAAACCCCGTCTCGAACCCGAACCCAGTTTCTCAACCTAAACCTTATCCTATTCTCAATTCCCTAAACCTTTACCTACAATAGAACCTAAACCTAATTCCCTAACCTAAACCTAAACTTAAACTTGAAAACTCAAAGTTAAACCCGATCCCGAACCCGAACCCGGTTTCCTAAACTTAAACCTTAACTTATTCTCTATTCCCTAAACCTTAACCTACAACCTAACCTCAACCTAACTACCTAACCTAAACCTAAACCTAAACTTGAAAACCCAAACTTAAATCCAATCCCGAACCCAAACCCAATTTCCTAAACCTAAACCTCAACCTATTCTCAAATCCCTAAACCAAAACCTACACCTAATCCTAAATCTCAACTCCCTAACCTAAACCTAAACCTAAACTTGAAAACCCAAACTTAAACTCGATGCCGAACCCGAACCAAATTTCTCAACCTAAACCTTAACCTATTCTCAATTCCCTAAACCTTAACCTACAACCTAACCTAAACTTAAACCTAAACTTGAAAACCCAAACTTAAACCCGATCCCGAACTCCGAAACCGGTTTCCTAAACCTAAACCTTAACCTACAAACTAACCTAAACCTAACTACCTAACCTAAACCTAAACCTAAACCTAAACCTAAACTTGAAAACCCAAACTTAAACCCGAACCCGAACTCGAACCCGGTTTCCTCAACCTAAACCTTAACCTATTTTCAATTCCCTAAACCTTAACCTATAACCTAACCTTAACCTAACTCCCTAACCTAAACATAAACCTAAACTTGAAAACCAAAACTTAAACCCGATGCCGAACCCGAACCCAATTTCTCAACCTAAACCTTAACCTATTCTCAACTCCCCAAAGCTTAACCTAAAACCTAACCTAAACTTAACTCCCTAACCTAAACTTAAACCTAAACTTGAAAATCCAAACTTAAACCCCGTCTCGAACCCGAACCCGGTTTCTCAACCTAAACCTTAACCTATTCTCAATTCCCTAAACCTTAACCTACAACCTAACCTAAACCTAACTCCCTAACCTAAACCTAAACCTAAACTTGAAAACCCAAACTTAAACCCGATCCCGAACCCGAACCCGGTTTCCTAAACCAATACCTTAACGTATTCTCAATTCCCTAAAGCTTAACCTATAACCTAACCTAAACCTAACTTCCTAACCTAAACCTAAACCTAAACTTGAAAACCGAAACTTAAACCCGATCCCAAACCCGAAGCCGCTTCTAACACCTAAACCTTAACCTATTCTCAATTCCCAAAACCTTGACCTACAACCTAACCTAAACCAAACTACCTAGCCTAAACCTAAACCTATACTTGAAAACCCAAACTTAAACCCGATCCGAACCCCGGTTTCCTCAACCTAAACCTTAACCTATTCTCAATTCCCTAAACCTTAACCTACAACCTAACCTAAACCTAACTCCCTAACCTAAACATAAACCTAAACTTGAAAAGCAAAACTTAAATCCGATGCCGAACCCGAACCCAATTTCCTCAACCTAAACCTTAACCTATTCTCAATTCCCTAAAGCTTAACCTACAACCTAACCAAAACCTAACTTCCTAACCTAAACCTAAACCTAAACTTGAAAACCCAAACTTAAACCCGTCTCGAACCCGAACCTAGTTTCCTCAACCTAAACCTTAACCTATTCTCAATTCCCTAAACCTTTACCTACAACCGAACCTAAACCTAATTCCCTAACCTAAACCTAAACTTAAACTTGAAAACTCAAAGTTAAACCCGAACCCGGTTTCCTAAACTTAAACCTTAACTTATTCTCTATTCCTAAACCTTAACCTACAACCTAACCTCAACCTAACTACCTAACCTAAACCTAAACCTAAACTTGAAAACCCAAACTTAAATCCGATCCCGAACCCAAACCGATTTCCTAAACCTAAACCTCAACCTATTCTCAAATCCCTAAACCAAAACCTACACCTAATCCTAAATCTCAACTCCCTAACCTAAACCTAAACCTAAACTTGAAAACCCAAACTTAAACCCGATGCCGAACCTGAACCAAATTTCCTCAACCTAAACCTTAACCTATTCTCAATTCCCTAAACCTTAACCTACAACCTAACCTAAACTTAAACCTAAACTTGAAAACCCAAACTTAAACCCGATCCCGAACCCGAAACCGGTTTCCTAAACCTAAACCTTAACCTACAAACTAACCTAAACCTAACTACCTAACCTAAACCTAAACCTAAACTTGAAAACCCAAACTTAAACCCGAACCAGAACTCCGAACCCGGTTTCTCAACCTAAACCTTAACCTATTTTCAATTCCCTAAACCTTAACCTATAACCTAACCTTAACCTAACTCCCTAACCTAAACATAAACCTAAACTTGAAAACCAAAACTTAAACCCGATGCCGAACCCGAACCCAATTTCCTCAACCTAAACCTTAACCTATTCTCAATTCCCCAAAACTTAACCTAAAACCTAACCTAAACTTAACTCCCTAACCTAAACCTAAACCTAAACTTGAAAATCCAAACTTAAACCCGTCTCGAACCCGAACCCGCTTCTCAACCTAAACCTTAACCTATTCTCAATTCCCTAAACCTTAACCTACAACCTAACCTAAACCTAACTCCCTAACCTAAACCTAAACCTAAACTTGAAAACCCAAACTTAAACCCGATCCCGAACCCGAACCCGGTTTCTAAACCTATACCTTAACGTATTCTCAATTCCCTAAAGCTTAACCTACAACCTAACCTAAACCTAACTTCCTAACCTAAACCTAAACCTAAACTTGAAAACCGAAACTTAAACCCGATCCCAAACCCGAAGCCGGTTTTCTAAACCTAAACCTTAACCTATTCTCAATTCCCAAAACCTTGACCTACAACCTAACCTAAACCAAACTACCTAGCCTAAACCTAAACCTATACTTGAAAACCCAAACTTAAACCCGATCCCGAACCCGAACCCGAACCCGGTTTCCTCAACCTAAACCTTAACCTATTCTCAATTCCCTAAACCTTAACCTACAACCTAACCTAAACCTAACTCCCTAACCTAAACATAAACCTAAACTTGAAAAGCAAAACTTAAATCCGATGCCGAACCCGAACCCAATTTCTCAACCTAAACCTTAACCTATTCTCAATTCCCTAAAGCTTAACCTACAACCTAACCAAAACCTAACTTCCTAACCTAAACCTAAACCTAAACTTGAAAACCCAAACTTAAACCCCGTCTCGAACCCGAACCTAGTTTCCTCAACCTAAACCTTAACCTATTCTCAATTCCCTAAACCTTTACCTACAACCGAACCTAAACCTAATTCCCTAACCTAAACCTAAACTTAAACTTGAAAACTCAAAGTTAAACCCGAACCGGTTGCCTAAACTTAAACCTTAACTTATTCTCTATTCCTAAACCTTAACCTACAACCTAACCTCAACCTAACTACCTAACCTAAACCTAAACCTAAACTTGAAAACCCAAACTTAAATCCAATCCCGAACCCAAACCCGATTTCCTAAACCTAAACCTCAACCTATTCTCAAATCCCTAAACTAAAACCTACACCTAATCCTAAATCTCAACTCCCTAACCTAAACCTAAACCTAAACTTGAAAACCCAAACTTAAACCCAATGCCGAACTTGAACCAAATTTCCTCAACCTAAACCTTAACCTATTCTCAATCCCTAAACCTTAACCTACAACCTAACCTAAACTTAAACCTAAACTTGAAAACCCAAACTTAAACCCGATCCAAACCCGAAACCGGTTTCTAAACCTAAACCTTAACCTACAAACTAACCTAAACCTAACTACCTAACCTAAACCTAAACCTAAACCTAAACCTAAACTTGAAAACCCAAACTTAAACCCGAACCCGAACCGAACCCGGTTTCCTCAACCTAAACCTTAACCTATTTTCAATTCCCTAAACTTTAACCTATAACCTAACCTTAACCTATAACCTAACCTTAACCTAACTCCCTAACCTAAACATAAACCTAAACTTGAAAACCAAAACTTAAACCCGATGCCGAACCCGAACCCAATTTCCTCAACCTAAACCTTAACCTATTCTCAATTTCCCAAAACTTAACCTAAAACCTAACCTAAACTTAACTCCCTAACCTAAACCTAAACCTAAACTTGAAAATCCAAACTTAAACCCCATCTCGAACCCGAACCCAGTTTCCTCAACCTAAACCTTAACCTATTCTCAATTCCCTCAAACCTTAACCTACACAACCTAACCTAAACCTAACTCCCTAACCTAAACCTAAACCTAAACTTGAAAACCCAAACTTAAACCCGATCCCAAACTGGTTTCCTAAACCTAAACCTTAACCTATTCTCAATTCCCTAAAGCTTAACCTACAATGTAACCTAAACCTAACTCCTTACCTAAACCTAAACCTAAACTTGAAAACCCAAAATTAAACTCGATCCGAACCCGAACACGGTTTCTAAACCTAAACCTTAACCTATTCTCAATTCCCAAAACCTTAACCTACAACCTAACCTAAACCTAAACCTAAACCTAAACTTGAAAACCCAAGCTTAAACCCGATCTCGAACCCGAACCCGATTTCTTAAACCTACACCTTAACCTATTCTCAAATCCCTTAACCTAAACCTACACCCAACCGAATCTCAACTTCCTAACCTAAACCTAAACCTAAACTTGAAAACCCAAACTTAAACCCGATGCCGAACCCGAACCCACTTTTCTCAACCTAAACCTTAACCTATTCTCAATTCCCTAAACCTTAACCTACAACATAACCTAAACCTAACTCCCTAATCGAAACCTAAACCTAAACTTGAAAACCCAAACTTAAACCCGGTCTCCGAACCCAAACCCGGTTTCCTCAACCTAAACCTTAACCAATTCTCAATTCCCTAAACCTTTACCTACAACCGAACTTAAACCTAATTCCCTAACCTAAACCTAAACTTAAACTTGAAAACTCAAAGTTAAACCCGATCCAGAACCCGAACCCGGTTTCCTAAACTTAAACCTTAACTTATTCTCTATTCCCTAAACCTTAACCTACAACCTAACCTCAACCTAACTACCTAACCTTAACCTAAACCTAAACCTAAACTTGAAAACCCAAACTTAAATCCAATCCAACCCAAACCCGATTTCCTAAATGTAAACCTTAACCTCTTCTCAAATCCTAAATCTAAAGCTACACCTAATCCTAAATCTCAACTCACTAACCTAAACCTAAACCTAAACTTGAAAACCCAAACTTAAACCCGATGCCGAACCCGAACCCAATTTCTTAACCTAAACTTTAACCTATTCTCAATTCCCTAAACCTTAACCTACAACCTAACCTAAACTTAAACCTAAACTTGAAAACCCAAACTTAAACCCGATCCAGACCCGAAACCGGTTTCCTAAACCTAAACCTTAACCTACAAACTAACCTAAACCTAACTACCTAACCTAAACCTAAACCTAAACCTAAACTTGAAAACCCAAACTTAAACCCGATCCCAAACCCAAACCCGAGCCCGGTTTCTCAACCTAAACCTTAACCTATTCTCAATTCCCTAAACCTTAACCTACAACCTAACCTAAACCTAACTCCCTAACCTAAACCTAAACCTAAACTTGAAAACCCAAACTTAAACCCGATCCCGAACCTAGTTTCTAAACCTAAACCTTAACCTATTCTCAATTCCCTAAAGCTTAACCTACAACGTAACCTAAACCTAACTCCCTAACCTAAACCTAAACTTGAAAACCCAAAATTAAACTCGATCTCGAACCCGAACCTGGTTTCCTAAACCTAAACCTTAACCTATTCTCAATTCCCAAAACCTTAACCAACAACCTAACCTAAACCTAACTACCTAACCTAAACCTAAACCTAAACTTGAAAACCCAAGCTTAAACCCGATCCCGAACCCGAACCCGATTTCTTAAACCTACACCTTAACCTATTCTCAAATCCCTTAACCTAAACCTACACCTAATCTGAATCTCAACTCCCTAACCTAAACCTAAACCTAAACTTGAAAACTCAAACTTAAACCTGATGCCGAACCCGAACCCAATTTCCTCAACCTAAACCTTATCCTATTCTCAATTCCCTAAACCTCGAACCTACAACCTAACCTAAACCTAACTCCCTAACCTAAACCTAAACCTAAACTTGAAAACCCAAAATTAAACCCGATCCCGAACCCAAACTGGTTTCCTTAACCTAAACCTTAACCTATTCTCAAATCCCTTAACCTAAATCTACACCTAATCCTAATCTCAACTCCCTTAACCTAAACCTACACCTAATCCTAATCTCAACTACCTAACCTAAACCTAAATCTAAACTTGAAAACCCAAACTTAAACCCGATGCCGAACCCGAACCCAATTTCCTCAACCTAAACCTTAACCTACAACCTAACCTAAACCTAACTCCCTAACCTTAACCTTAACTTATAGGTTTTATTAATTTATTAAGAAAAAAAGAAGAAGAAAATGGTTATACATGATGCACTTCTTTCAATTTGTTTTTCTTTCCTCCAATTGTCATTCAGATTTATGAATGTCATGACTATTTGTAGGATGATGGAATATACGAAGTCATTGTCAGGAAGTGACTTTGTCATTACTAGAGGTTCATTTCGAGACGACTCTTCAAAGTACTACATAAATGACTGTGGAAGTAATTTTACAGAGGTCACTAAGAAATTGAAAGGAAAAGGAGTGGACTTGGACAACAACCAATTTTTTATTCTTCAGGTGAGTAATGGCTAAAAAAGGCCTATTTACTTGTGAAAAAAATATCATACTATCAAAATATATCTTCTCTTTCAATTCTTTATCTTTGAAATTTCAGGGTGAAGTCGAGCAAATTTCTCTAATAAAGCCAAAGATTTGTATTTTCAGCATTTTTGTAACTGTAATTGTAATTGTAATTCATTGAATGAAGGATTGTAATTGTAATTGATTGAATGAAGGATTGTAATTAATTGTAATTGTAATTGATTGAATGAAGGATTGTAATTGAATGAATGAATGATTGTAATTGGTTGTAATGGAATGAATGAATGATTATGCAGGTGGTAATTGAATGAACAAGTAATTGTATATATATTTTTTAAAATAGGATTTGCTACGGATTATATCCGTAGCTGTTGTAAACTATAGCTACAGATTAAATCCGTAGCTGTTATGATTAAATCCGTAGCTGTTGTAAGCTACCGCTACCAATATAATTGCTACGGCTTAGATCCGTAGCGCTTGCCAGATATAGCTACAGAGCAAATCCGTAGCCGTGGTGATTAAATCCGTAGCTCTTGTAACCTATAGCTACGGACTAATTGCTACGGATTAAATTCGTGGCTGCTGTAGCTATAGGTTCCAGACCTATTGTTACTGCACCTACGACTACGCCCATGCTACGGACTAGATCCGTAGCCATAGGTCTATGGCTACAGATTTAGTCCGTAGCCTTTGCCCCTTTTTTTGGTAGTGCCCCCACTCCTTGTGTTAGCTATGTCAACACTAAGGAGTGATTAGTTTTCAAGTCGGTGTGCATCGGAGACTGAGATTATGATGGAATATTTAATGCTTCTTATGTCGTTCTCAACGTGTGATGGTTCGTTGATTGAGGTCGCACGAGCGGACAACCGTCGGAATGTTTTGTCCACTTATGAGCATCGGACACGTGGCGAGGGCGTTACTTGTGTCAGTCAACGTGCGCCACGTGTCGGAGGGGGGAGTCAAAACAGGCGTTGATTTGACTCCTCCTTAAATGCGTTTACCACGTGGCTCAGCTATAAAAGGGAGGAGCGGGATTCATTTTCACATTTTTGCCAGTCTGCTCCTTTTGCGTTCAATTTCCCCTCTTCACTGTTTTCATTTTCTCCACCATTTTTATCTCCTTTTCCCCTGCCTGTGCTCCCATTTTGCCATTTCCTTCGTTGTTTTCGTTCTTCTTTTCCCCTCGCTATCCAACTGTCAGTGCGCTTTTCATCTCTCCGGTGAGTTTTTCTCTCCCTCCCTTTCCTTTTCTGTCTTAATGAATTCTTCAAGTCTCCGGGAGGGGTTTTCCGGTGATGAGGACGAAACGAGACATCTCTAGGATGTCTCGGAATCGCCCACATTGCTGACGAAGTGGCGATTAATGCTAATGAAGCCTTCCAGTTCTCTAAAAGAATATCTGGGACTTCAGCGGAATGCCCCGCTCAGGCGGGCCCTTCTGGCCTGATTACTGCCCTTGACAGACCTACCCCTTATGTTCCTGGGGACGACATGGAAGAAGAGGAAGAACTTGAGGAAACCACAGATTCAGTTCTTCTGCGAAGATCTGTGAGGACTGTTGACTCGACAGACCAGGGAGAGGAGGCTGCCGAGGGTGGGGAGATAGGAGACGAGCACAAGGGTCCGGTCCCCTCAGTCTTAACCGAGGCAGACTTAGATAGAATTCGAGTCGGGTACCATGTTCCTGACTCAGTTATCATTCGCTTTCCTCTCCCGAGTGAATCACCTGACCATCCTCCTCCTAAGATGGTCACGATTTTCCAAGTCGCCATGCAATGTGGCTTGCGTCTGCCTCTTCAGCCCATTGCTGGGGATTTCCTTTCCCGACTCCGAATTGCTCCCGGGCAGATAGTTCCGAATGGGTGGAGGAACTTGTTCGGATGTTCAATGTTGTGGGCTGAGGCAGAGCAGCCCCTACTGACCATTGATGAGTTCCTCTATCTGTACCAAGTACGGCCAAACCCTCAGCAGCCCAGCTGGTACTTTTTAAGCGCTTGGCGGAATAAGAGCGGCTCTTTAATAACCGACCCTCCTACCTCTAACAAGCATTGGAGAGAGAGGTAGTTCTGGGTGTGCGGTCACTGGGACACTGCCTAGTCTGGGCTCTTCGGCATTCTCTGAAGCAGGTGACTCGGCATGTCCTTTCTGTGTCTTTTCTTGCTATGATTTTTCTGAGTCTGACTGAACGCATTTTGCAGACATCGCCAAGAAGAGACCGAAGTTAGGAGCTAACGCTTTAGCTTGGATCAAAGAACTGAGGGCGCTAAGTCCGGAAGATCGGTCTTAGAAGAATCTTCTTCAGCCAGAGCGTCTTCTTCTCGCAGGCCTAGACTCTGCCGTGACAGGTATCCTCTAGTTGTTCTGACGCGTTTCTTCTGAATTTTATTAAACTTTTTTTTTACCTCGTCTGATGCAGATATGGCTGAAGATCGGCCTCTTCTGAAACCGGCGTCTAAAATGAAGGCTTCTCTAAGGTCAGTGCATCTGTCAGAGCCTTGGCCTTCGAAGAAGGCCAAGACGGCTTCGAAGGCTAAGGAGCCATTTGCCTCTGCTACCCCTGCCTCGGTTGTCCCGACCATGGTCGTGCTCTCTGACCCTGAAGAGGCGAAGGAAGTGGAGGCGGGTCCTGCCGAGGCCCAGGTAGCTCCTGAGCCAGGATCTGCTACCAAGCAGGTCCAAGGACAGAGGGAGGAGCAGAGAGGGGAGACTTCAAGGGAGGAGATGACTCTGTAGGATCCTTCACCCTTCTAGAAGATCGTGTCGGGGATAGTCCCTTGGGCCATCGCTCATGGGAGCGAAAGAGACTTTGCAAATCTCTACAACACCCCTTCGACGCAAACTCTTGGTCATGCAGCGAAGATACTCCTTAAGGTAATGTTCGTGATCTACTTCTTAGTCTTGTTGATTTGGTCTAACATTACGTTCTTCTCTTGCAGTTAGCCCCTTGCTTGGTTAAGGCTTGCTCGGATCTGACTACGGCTCAGAAGCAGGCGGCTGAGGCAGAAACAAAACCTGAGGCTGCCTTGACTCAGGTTGGCATTCTGTTGGGCAATTTGGGACTTGCCAAGAAGGCTACCAATGATGCCAAAGCCGAATGTGCTCGCGTGGCCTCGCTGCTGACAGAGGCTCAAGAGGAGAGTTGGCGGATCCATCAAGCTCATGCCTCTTGCACGAATAAGTTGGCTCGGACCAAGGCTGAGGCTGAGGCAGCTATCCAGAAGGCCATGGACGAGGCCAAGGAGGCGAAGGAGGCCGGAGATCGGCCTGTGCAGGCCTTTCTCGATTCCCAAGAATTCGAAGAAGAGAGAGATTGCTTGATCAGAGTGGGTACTCGACTTGTATCCTACTGATGAAGCAATCTTTTCCTGACCTTGATCTTTCGGGATTTGAAGAAAGTGCCGCTGGATCTGAAGAGCCCGAGGCCAAGGCTGAAGCTGCGTCGGGTATCGAGGTCGAGTCTGAGGCAGCTCCAGAGGTCGCCCCAAGTGATGGTAGCTGAATTTGAGCCATTTTACTCCTGGTGAACCTTGGAGCTGGATTTTTGGTACCATCATCAGCTCCATTTTTTGCACTCACACCAGCTCTTCAAGCAGACCGAGCTCCGGGGCAGGCTTGAGAATATCTTCAGCCGAGGAAGAAGGTTGTCTATTACGGCCAACCTTTTCTTTTGTTTTTAAGACCTTTACTTTATCAATGTAATGTCGAAGCAAGATGTAACTCAATGTAACAAACGTACTTGATGAATGAATATACTTAGTTTTCTTTTATTCATCTTGACTCAGTTTACATGCTTGTTATTTTCGAGTTTTTTTTTTGAACGCTCTGCTAGGCCGATCTAAGGTTAGTAGATCTTTAAATGCTCGGCATTCCACGGATGAGGTAGCAATTATCCGGTCAGGTCTTCCAATCGGTACGTTCCTGGTTGGATGGTGCTTGAGACGATATAGGGTCCTTCTCAATTGGGTCCTAATGTGCCTGCACCAACTTATTTTATATTTAGGAACGTTTTTCAGAGAACCATGTCCCCGACTCGAAATCGCCTGACCTTGACTCGAGTATTGTAGAACCGAACTACTTGTTGTTGCCAAGCCATCATTCGTAACCGAGCTTTTTCTCTTTGTTCATCCACAAGATCGAGTCCGAGGGTTAAGAGTTCTTCATTATCCTCTTCGTTGAATGAAATAACTTGGGGTAAAGGCAATCCGATCTCCATGGGGGTGGCAGCTTCTGAGCCATAAGCAAGGGAGAAAGGTGTTTCTTCCGTTGCAGTTCGAGCCGTGGTTCGGTAGGCTCACAGTATCTTTAGGAGTTCCTCGGCCCATGCTCCTTTGACTCAGTTAAGCTTGGTTCGGAGATGTTGTTTGATAATCTTGTTGACTACCTCAACTCGTCTATTTGTCTGAGGATGATGGGGAGATGAATGCACCACGGCCCCTCTGCACTTTTGTATGTGGTGTGGCCCACAAAAGTCAAGGATTGACCTGATTCTGGGCCGTCCAGGCCCACGATGGAATGGTGCATCTGGTGGATGGTGTTGATGTTCGAAAGGCATCATGGTGGGGCCCACACAACTCGACCTCATGGAGGACCGTAGTACGCTCGAGCTCATTGTACCTTTTCCTTATATATATATATAATTTTTTTAATAACCCTAAATTCTCCATCCCTTTTCCCTTTTGAGAACTCACCCGACCCCAGCAAACCTCTCTCTCTCTCTCTCTCATCTTTCTTTGATTTTCTCCTTATCTTTTTTAGGGCTCTGCTTCTTGTTTTGGAGTTCGGTTTTTGTTAGAATGGTTTAGAAGCCCATTTCAATGGCTCCTTTTCTACCGCAAGCTTTGTTCTGCTTGCTGCCCTTGGCTTCTGCTAGCCATGATTATGGCCAGGCTCTTAGCAAGAGCATTCTCTTCTTCGAAGCTCAGAGATCTATGTTCCTTCCCCATAATTAGAGTGTGAATTGGAGAGCTGATTCTGGCCTGCACGATGGAAAAGTTAGTGGGGTGTGCACTTTTTCTTTTATCTTTCCTTTCTCTTCTCTTTTCTTATTGGGTTTTGATCTCTTGCTCCCCCTTTTCCCTCTCTTCTGCCCCTTTTCCTTCTTTCCCCTTTCTGGGGATTCTGAAAATCTTTTTTACAGTCATTTTCAATTTTTTCCTTAGTAATGACCATCTATATTTTAGGCTATTCCATTTTATGCTTCTATTGCATTTTTTTAATTTATTATTATTTATTTATTTTTTATCTTTTTAAAGATACTTATTTTTCTTGTAGAACTATTTTTTTTTATTTTTTCGAATCTAGCTCGAGCTTGGCTCAAAAGCTCGAACTGGCTCGAACTGATCCGATTCCTGATTGAACCGAGCTGGAATGCTGGCTCGGTCACCGAGCCGAGCCAAGTTCAAGCTAGGTCAGCCTGGTGACCGAGCCGAGCCGAGCTGAGCCCAGCTCAACTCGGTTTGGCTCATGTACACCCGTACGGGTGTTTGGACAATTTTGGAAATGTAGGACGGTGGAAATGGAAATGGATTGGCTACACCAACCATTTGCTGGTGGTCGGTGCTATGTGGGCCCCACAATGATGTATGTGTTTCATCCATGCCGTCCATTTATTTTTATAGATCATTTTATGGTATGAAGAAAAAATGAGGTATATCCCAATCTCAACTGGACCACGTTACAGGAAAAAGTGTTGAATGAATGTTGACCATTAAAAACGTTTTGGGGGCCATAAAAGTTTTGGATCAAGCTGATATTTATTTTTTCCCGTCATCTGGGTCTTTATGGCCTAATCAACAGATAGGATGTCAAATAAACAGTACAGTGGGCCTTAGGAGGATTTTAACCGTGGATATCCAATCATTATTGTTTTCCTGTGGTGTGGTCTACCTGAGATTTATATCCCTATTATTTTTTGTATCAATCCCTAAAATGATATGTAAAAAGGATGAACGGAATGGATGAAACACATACATCATGATGGGCCCATAGAGCACCGACTACCAGCCACGGGGCTGGTGTCAGGGGGAGTAGCCAATCCGTCTTCGCTGGAAATGGGACGAGGACTTTCTGCTAAAGCCATTCGCAGGAAGTTCCTGCGCTCGAAACCTAGGTGGGCCCACTGTGATGTTTGTAAGAAATCCACCTCGTCCATCTCATTTTAGGACTCCGAGACAAAGAGTGAGTAGGATCCAAGACTCAAGTGGGCCGCACTAAAGTAAAACCTACCGTTTAAACATCCCTGGGTCGACAGTGATGTTTACATGCCATCCATACCGTTCATAACGTCAATCCTACTTGGATGAACTGAAAATATAAATATTAGACTGATTCAAAACTTCTGTGGCCCCATGAATATTTCAACCGTGGACGTTCAATCATCATGCTTTCGGTGCACCTGAGTATTAGATCTAGCTCATTTTTTATTCCATGTCCTAAAACGATCTCAGAAAATGGATGGAAGGTGTGGATTCCTAACAAATATCACAGTGGACCCTACCTAGGTTTCGAGCGTAGGAACCTCCTGCAAAAGGCTTTTGCAGGAAATGGTAAACATGAGAATTTACTAAATCAATCCAGTACCTTTTCCCTATATATATATATATATATATATATATATATATATATATATATATATATATATATATATATATATATATATATATATATATATATATATAGTGGTGTGCAAAACGGGTCCGATCCCAGATCCACTCCGATCCGGGTGATCCGCCCGATCCGAACAGGATCGGTGAGATCTAAGATCTGTTAGGTTCTGTACAAGATGCATATCCGAATGTCATTTTCGGATTGAATTCGGGTAAGCAACAAATCCGAACCGAAATCCGATCCATGACCTCTCTTATCTCTCTCGCCTTCTTCTTTCTCTTCCTCATCCTCCCCCTCTCTTCCGCCATGCCTCACCATTACCACAAGGACCCAACACAGCTACCGGACGCACGCCATTCTGGGAAAAACCCAAAAACAACCACCAGTTTCCGGCTCCCTAGAAATCCAACAGGCATGCAAAGCCACCCTATTCCCGGATTCATGTGAAACTGCTCTCTCCCAAGCCGATCTCCCAAACCCACCAAAACCCATCGATATAATCCTCACATCCATCAAAATCTCCACCCAAAACCTCAAAACCGCCCAATCCATGGCCAAAACCATCTTCGATTCCGCCTCCGACAATCCAAACATGTCCAACGCTGCACAGAACTGCCTCGAGGTTCTGGGCTACTCCCAATACCCCATCTCCAAAAGTCGGATTGCGTGGATCGCGCCATGCGTGTGGGCGGTCGATCTCGGATCGGATCTCGGATAGGTCCGGGTCAGGTGGCCAGGACTCGGTCCCGGATCTGTTCGAATTCGGGTTAGGGCATTCGAAGTTCGGATCTGTTCGGGTTGGTCCCAATCCAGTCAGACTCGGACCGATGCCTAGCTATATATATATATATATATATATATATATATATATATATATATATATATATATATATATATTTCTAACAATTTGAATGGTCGATATCAGGTGGATGCATATAATTAAAGCCACGTCAATGGTCCAAATCCATCGGGGAAAATGTACCTTCATTGGGCGGTTAGGTCATCCATTGAGTGGGTATGCAGCAACATCCACGTCATGATACCTTTCCACATTGCTGATCAACGGCAGGATATATCCCTTAAAAACCACCCTGATTTGAAAATCGTAACCGCCCAATGTGGCCCTTCTTTTATCCAATGAAAATCATAGCCGTCCAAGAACCGAGCTTTGCAAAGCCCACAGGACACGGATTAGATACTGACAGGTTGAGTAGGGAGACTCGCTACTCAAGTGACGTCATCTAGTTATATGGCCCACCATGATGTATAATGTTGTATCCACACCGTCCATATATTTTTATAGATCATTTTAGGGCATGATCAAAAGAATGAGGCAAATCCAAAGCTGTAGTGGACCCCACCACAGAAAACAGTGGGGAGAGTGACGCTCACCGTTGAAACCTTCTAATGTCTACTGTGATGTTTATTTGAGATCCAACCTGTTCATAAGTTAACAAAGAAATTAAAGAAGAGAAAACACAAATATCAGCTTGATCGAAAACTTTCGTGGCCCTTAAAAGTTTTTAATGGTGGACGTGACTCTCTCCACTGTTTTCTGTGATGGGGTTCACTCTCGCTTTAGATATGATTCATTGTTTTCTCTCATGCCCTAAAATGATCTCTCAAAATATATGAATGGTGTGGATACAAAACATACATTATGTGGGATCCACAAAACTAGATGACGTCACTTCAGTAACTAGTCTTGCTACTCAACCTTTCAGTAGCTAATCCGCGTCCAAACCCACAACCATCGATTTCCCATCCGAAGAGTTAAATCGGTACCCGAGTCAGGTGGGCCATAATTAATTGAACAAACTGACGGTTGCGAAAAAAAGCAGCCAAAATTAGCCCATCCACTTATTTCTGTCGTTGGGCAGTGGCATTTATGTAGTTATGGCTGACGTCTTGGATATCTCATGTGTGGCCCACTAGAACTAGCACGAATGTTCCAGGCAGAGCTATGTAGTTAGTTGTGAACTTGAATAGATGGATGTGGAAGTTCACATGCTTCCATCGTATGTGATTTTTTTGTATCTATTTCTCAAAATCAAGCAAAATGAAGAGAAAAAAAGAAAAAGAAAAAAAAGCACCATCATAAGGAATGTTATCACTAAGTTGCTTGGGTTTCATTAAAAAGAAATGTTGTTAATGTGGTGAAAATTGGACCATCAATCACATAAAAAACACTATGAAAATGGCTTGACCCGGCCTAGGCTCCACCGGTCCAAACTAGACCCTATCTAAATCCTTTTACACATGGACCCAACTCATATAAGGGAAAGTGGCTCGTGAAATGCACCGGAGGATGAGAAAGTAGGAGAAAATGAGAAGTGAGAATACAAAAGATAAAATTATAGCAAAAGTTGAAGTAGAGGTGGGCATCGAGCCGATTCGAGTCGAGGTGAGCTAAGCTTGGCTTGGCTTGTCCATGATGTACTCAGAGTTCGAGCTCGAGCTCGAACTCGCGAGCTCATCCTTGAGCTCAACTTTGAAGCTTGGCTTGTTTGCCAAAGCTGTCGAGTCGAGTTCGAGTCGAGCTAGTGGTTCGAGTCGAGTCGAGTTTACCTCGAGTTGAGCTCGAGCTTGTTGGGTGAGAAAGTAATGTATTCTGTTATTAATCCTCCTCCATTGATAAAAAATTTAAAAATTTTTAGAGAATCAAAGCAAATCCCGATGAAAAAACCAAACAAAGCTTCGAATCGGATGAAGAAACTTGTAAGAACTGATCTGTTCTTGATCTTCTTCCACCAGAAGAAATCCAAGTACTAGAAAAGAACTAGAGCAGAACACAGATCAGAAATCCAAGTAAAGAGCTCTAGCCAATCAGATCATTAGATTTCCTTGAAGCTCTAATAAATCTGAGAAGAACTCATCTCGAATTTCTTGGGTTTCTCGCCCAAGAAGTAAATTTCAAGAGATTGAAATCATACTATTGTAGAGCTTAAATGAAAATTGGTGGTGGTGGTCCCGGCGAGCGTGCGGCTGGCAGCGGGTAGAGAAGGAGAAGAAAGGGAAAAGGAAAGGGGGTGCGTGTGGTCAAGTAGAGACTTTAGTGTTTTTTTTTTTTTTTAAAGTTAAAAGTTAAAAGTTATATTAATATAATATATAATATAATATAATATAATATTTAATATATAATACATATAATATTTAATATTTAATTTATTTATTAATCGAGCTAAGTCGAGCTTGAGTTCGAGCTTCGAGTCGAGTCGAGTCGAGTTCGAGTTTGAGTCGAGTTGAAATGCCCCTTGGTCAAACTCAGATTGAACTCAACTCGAGCTTCAAATAATTAGCTTGGCTCGGCTCGGCTTGAATCTGCCATTCAAGCTGAGTCAATCTGAGCTGACTCGAGCCGAGTCGAGCGAGTTTTTTGAGCTAGCTCGACTCGTGAACAGCCCTAAGTTTAAGCAACATGCAAAGAGAGAAAGACAGGAAGGTGATCATAGTTTTAATGATTTACGACTTATTTCCAGTGTCCTCTCATGTAACACATTGGTGTGAAAATAAAGAGATGTACTAAGTTCACACATAGTTATTTGTGGACATTAGAGGACGGATTTCTCAAGGGACGAAAGATTGACTCTACTTTTTTCATTGATTGTCTCGCTAGGGCTTTCATTTAGGGTAAAAGAGTGTAATATTTGACCAGAATCACCATTAACCGATTATTACGATCCTACTGTTAGTTAGACTTTATAGAAACACTTATGATTGAGAACCGTAAGATTTTTATATAAGAACTCTATGTAGTGGGCCTTACTAATCAACGGTCTGGATTGTCCTATCAGTTGGACTATGGGATTGAGTTAACTAGTGGGCCCCACTTCATGTGATGCACTGCACAGGCTATCTGTGCAGTTTTGCGTACTAGGACTGGAATGCTATAGCTGTCTTATGCAGATAGCAATTTGAGTTGAACTAGGATGCTGCAATGTGGAGCGTGGGAGAGAGAGTTGTGATGGGTTTCATACTCTCTCTCCACAGACTCTATATAAGAGAGCTGGGTTCCTGATCCTACACCATGGCAGAATTCGAGTCCCATCTTTTGAGTTGTAGAAAGGGTTTGAAGGAGAGGAAGATCCTAAGCTCTACAGGAATTCTGGTATTCTGGTATTCTTATCCGGCTTTCATGGCGGCGTCTCATCTAGGTATGCTATCTGAACCCCTGATCGCCATGTCTTATGCACAGACAGAACTGTGGGCTTATTCCGCATATAGATTCAATCTCACAGTTGGTATCAGAGCCAATGTGCATAGGAATGGATGATCGAATTCATCTATTCAGATACAGATTCATTCAGTTAATTAGGGATATTCGAATCCCTGAATCTAGAAATAATAAATTAGGGATTTTCCCCTGAATTCAGACATGAGAAAGATTAGGGATTTCGGACTTTGTTTTCCAAATCGAAAATTAGGAATATATATATATATATATATATATATATATATATATATATATATATATATATATATATATATATATATATACATACAGCCATTGGAGATTATGATCCGGAATCGGACTATTATGGATTTTGAATCCTCAAATTAGAAATCAGGGATTTGAGATTTGGAAACCCCAAATCAGTATTACAAATCCATTCTCGGATCAGGGTTTCCATACCCATTCTATTGCACATCTAGGTTTTCCCTTTCGCCAAACTTGTGTTGTCTTCCCTTGATCTGGTGGACCGGCGGCCATTAACGAACCTCGGATATACAGACGAAGGCGATGGCTCACCACTTCCTTTCTTCCTCTTTCCGAAGTCGTTACCAGCGTCTTGAGCTTCCACATTCATCAATGACAGTCGCGGCCACTGCCGCAACCACTGTTTCCCACGCCATTGACGGTGACAGGTTGTTATGACTCCGAGAAATCCAGCAGTTGAGAGGATCTCGATCCCGTTGCGGACAGGGAGAGCGGCTTGCCCTCTCTCTCTCTCTCTCTCTCTCTCTCTCTCTCTCTCTCTCTCTCTCCCCCCCCCCCTCTCTATCTCCTACGGTGAGAAATATTCAGGGAGAGGCTTGTAAAGAGGCTAGGGCGTAATGCCCTGTTGAGAAACAAAATCAGGGATTTCTCTCGATCGGGTAAGCAGACCCGATTTTTACCTATTTGACCCGTGTGTTGGGATCCGTTTTCTCTTGGTGCCTAAGCTAGATATGGCCCAGTTGCACTTAGGCCTTGTATCTAGTCACCATTTGGGTCGTATTGAAAGACTGAAGATAAGATCAGGTTGTGAGCATATAATGTTTGTACGTTGAGGTGGACAATAGTACAAATGTACCTACCATCTTATGCATTGGATCTGTTGTATCCATCTGACACTGATCTACTCATTTACATTCCTAAATCTTGAAATGAGTTTTTTTTTTCCAAATCTAGGCTTTCCTTTAGGGGCCTGCTATTTTGGTCCCGTTAACCAAATCTGAGTCATTGGTTTAGATTAAAATGAGTGTGTAGTCTAGAAACATTCTCCTGATGGACAAATATTTGGGTAAGGAACTATCATTAAGTGTCAAATCTAACATGTCCATTTAATGGACATAAATGTCAGGATCTAAGCATCCAATTTTATGGATCGTTCCATACCATTTATACATCGTGTGAATACTATAGACTAAACTTATTATGTCATGCCCCAAACCCAGAAATCGGATTCACAGGAATCCCGATTGCCGAATCCGGTGCCGACAGCCTCCGTAGTACCCTAAGTTCGGCTCCTAGCGTCCATGTGCTAGATTACGATCCTGGGATCCTATAAGGAGGATTTTTTTTTTTATACATTTAACTCATAATAAGCATAACCATAAAATTACCCAATTCACAAAGATAACATCATCATCACATGTCTACTAATATAATCATTTAAGTACAATGCTGAAAGGGAAATACATAAATCGAAAATCAAGCTCCAGAAGACCACTGTACGCTCCAGGCTCAATCACTGCTGCAACCTAACATCACCTGCACGCATCTATCATGCATAAGCTTATAGAAAGCTTAGAGGGTGGTGTAAGTGTGTGCATAAGGTAGTACCAAGTATTCAATACAATGCCATCATCATACAATATTGGAAATATTGGTAATCCATAAATGTACAATATCAGAATAAGCAGAAATACTGGCAAGATCATGAATTATCAAAGTAAGCAGAAATACTGACGAGATCATGAATTATCAAAGTAAGCAGAAATACTGACAAGAGTAGGAATTATCAGAGTAACCAAAAATACTGACAAGATCATAAATCATACGATAGCAGAGTAAGCGGAAATACGGACGAGTGTATGAGTAAATCAATATCAGAATAAGTAATATAGAACAACTATGCAAATGAGGAGTCATAGAGAGACAAATATTAGATGCATAGGGTGCAATGCAATATACATTCCTGATGAGTAACACAAATAGCATCAGCCGTACCATATGCTACAGATGTAATGCAACATGCGGTGAGAATGAAATGACCATGCTGAGTGTGAAGTCGGGATGATAGTACGTAATATCGTAGGCTATGGGGTTTATCACAAGGAACTTCTATCCAAACTAGTCCCATACCTAATTTGGATAGTCAGACTCAATGTGGTAAACTCCTGATCTCAGGTTAGTCGCGCGCCCCAACTGAAATTTTGGTCATTGTGAAAGTACACATAACAAGTAGTTGCACACCACCAGCTCGAGTGGATAGTGAATGAATGAATGAATGAATATGTAACTCCTGCTCAATAAGTCCACATATCAGTACGGTTCCTCTCTAGGATCATCACCGGGGTTTAGTACACTTCAAATGGCACTGTTGCTCTCCTAGCCGCACAGTCCAAGTGAGTGTAAGAAACCTCACTATCCGCCAGGCCAATAGTCTGCCAATACCTATCCGGTACGTCGATAGCAGACCCATTCACGAGCTGGTCAAACTCAGCCTAGTATTGCTCCCTACCCTCGGGCGGGTAAGGCCACACCCCCTCCCAACCGACCGCGACACAGTGGGAGACGCTGCATCCTAGTATTCGGCACTCGGGCGCTCATGTATCCACTGGTCTAGACGTTGGGGCGTCTTCTGGCTATGGAGGTTTAGGAATTTTCACTCAGGGACATCTATGGCGCCCGTATGCTAGAACTAAACATTTCCGGTGTCCCCTCTGGCCATCCACGATATACCTGTGGAGGCTACGGCCCTGATGTCGCTAGGGCGTAAAGTAATCACAGTACACAATGCAAGATGCATGAGTCATACAATCCATTCATGCATCAATCTTGCGCATACTGAGCGCTCACGTGAGATAACCTCCACCTATCAGGGAGTCTCATAACAACACGCTCAAAGACATGCAATGATCAACTACGTCTCATAACAAATATGCAGATGATGCGTATGGGCATGTATCATGATGTTATGCTATCACATACTTATAATCGGTATCAATAACCGGCATCGACAATCGACCTCGACAATGTGGACATTTAACCAACATTGCCCCCAAGGAATGGCCCTCATGGATCCTAATATATGGTGAACCCATGACCTCACACAAGGGCCAATTATACAACACCATGGGCCTCTCTCAAGAGCTTACTACACATCACGATGGGCCTCTCATATGGGCCTAATATACATCATGCTGGGCTCCATCGCCTAACCCTCAAATGCATCACAATGGGCCTCATCACATGGGCCTCATATATATCACATTGGACCTTACACACGGGCTGAATACACATCGCAATGGGCCTCAAATATGGGCCGTATATACATCACACAGGCCGAATACACACCACAATGGGCCTCAACTACGGGTTGCATATACATCATATATGTCTCACCTCGACAATTAAAATCGGTCTCGACAATCGAAATCGGCCTCAACAACTGCAATCGACACTCGGAATCGACCTCGATAATTGGTCTTGACAATCGGAGTCGACCTATATAATCAGCCTCGATACTCGTTCTCGACAATCAAAATTGGCCTCAAAAATGGCCTCGATAAATTCGATTTACCGACTTGTTCGACAATCGATAATCGCCTCGATAATCGAATTCTTATATACAATCGAAATCGGCCTCGATACTTGGCCTCGACAATCAGAATCGGCAAATCGGTCACGTCTTTCAGAATCAGCAATCAGTCATGATTATCGGAATCGATCGATAATTAAAATCGACAAATCGGTCACGTTAATCGGAATCGGCAATCGATCACGACAATCGGAATTGATCGATAATCAAAATCAACAAATCGGTCACGTTTATCAGAATCGGTAATCGGTCATGACAATCGGAATCGATCGATAATCAAAATCGGTAAATTGGTCACGTCAATTAGAATCGGCAATTGGTCACGACAATCAGAATCAATCAATAATCAGAATCGGTAAATCGGTCATAATAATCAGCCTCAATCACTAATAAGGAATCGGCTACGACAATCGAAATCGATCGATAATCAGACTCGACAAATCGGTCATGTAAATTGGAATCGGCAATCAGTCATGATAATTGGCCTAAATCGCTAATCGGCAATCGACCACGACAATCGGAATCGATCGAAAATCAGAATCGGCAGATCGGTCACATTAATTGGAATCAGCAATCAGTCATGACAATAGGAATCAATCGGTAATCAGAATCGGCAAATCGGTCATGTCAATCGGAATCGGCAATCGGTCATGATAATTGGCCTCGATCGCTAATCAGCAATTAGCCACTATAATCGGAATCGATTGATAATCAAAATCGAAATCGGTCACGTCAATCAGAATTGCCAATCGATCATAATAATCAGCCTCGATCGCTAATCGGCAATCGGCTACGACAATCGAAATCGGCCTAACAATTAGCCTCGACAAATCATAATCGACCTTGATACTCGGCCTCGACAATTAAAATCGGCCTCG
The DNA here is from genome assembly GCA_030180095.1 of Magnolia changhungtana. Taxonomy (NCBI): domain Eukaryota; kingdom Viridiplantae; phylum Streptophyta; class Magnoliopsida; order Magnoliales; family Magnoliaceae; genus Magnolia; species Magnolia changhungtana. Next base: position 6,685,348 of record JASAUF010000596.1, read on the forward strand.
ATAATCGGTTGAATAAGGCTTAAGGAAAGGTCACAATGTGGATATTCAACCACCATTGCCCATCAACGTGGACATTTAACTGATGTTGCTCCCAAGGAGTGGTCCACATAGAGCCATATGTATAGTGGGCCCATGGCCCCACATAAGGGCCCAACATACATCGCCATGAGCCTTACTCATGGGCCACATATACATCACAATGGGCTGAAAAATACATCTCATTGGGCCTTACTAAATGGGCTGAAAATACATCAAATTGGGCCATGACTTATAGGCCTAAAACACGACTCCATTGGCCACGACTCATGGGCCTCAGTACATCATGATGGGTCGCAACCCATGGGCCTCAAATACATCAAGTGGATCACACCAATGGGCCTCATATACACAAAGGTGGGCCCTACACATGGGCCTTAAATATATAACATGTGGGCCCTGCACATGGGTCTCATATGCATCAAATGGGCCACGTATCTGGGCTCAAATACATTAAAAGGACCACACGTCATGGGCCTAATACATATCACAATGGACTGCATTAATGGGCCACACGAATCGCCTTATACACATCAAGTGGGCCCCAAATACATATCAATTGGATATAGAATAAATACATCAGGGGTGGGTCCCACCGTCCAGCCATCTGGACGGTGCGGATAAGACCCATACATCATAGTGGAGTCCACCTAATGGATGGTGTGGATCAAATCCACATATCATATAGATGGACAGTGTGAAGCAGCATAAACATCATGGTATGCGCCACATAGGAGGATTGGAACACATACATCATGCGTGCCCCATCGGGGTGGATGCATCACATACACTAGGCCAGGGCCCACCGTCCAAATCATCTGGACGGTGTGGATGAAGCAAATACATCACGGTGGAGCTTGGTAGCACCGTCCAAATGGTCTGGACGGTGTGGAAGAAACAAATACATCACTAAGGTCCCCACGTGGAACCTATGTACAGCATGGTTGAAACACGTATATCAGAGTGGTCCCCACCCCCACACATGCAGGGTGGGTCCCTCAGAATTTGATGATGTCACACAGCAGCATTAAAGCTGGTGTGAGGTATACCATCCAATTCGTCCAGCAGGTGGGTCCCACATGGGGCCCACCATTCACGTGCATATATACATTACATATATAATATAATATTATATAGTATTTTATTTTATTTCATTGCTTAAAAAGGGTCCAGCGTCCTATCCTTTTAGTCGCTGGATGGACGGTTTAGATTTAGGATGGGTATATCAAGGTGGGGTCCACGTGCTGGATGCACATGACTTCAAGGTGGGCCCCACATCCAATGAGCCACACGTGCTGCTCTACAACATAAAAATAAAAAATAAAATACATACATCGTGATGCGGCCTGTCAGACAGATGGCGTGGATGGACGGTGTGTGGAAGACACATCAAGGTGGATCTCGCCGTCTAGGCCTTTGCACTGGACGGTGCAGATGAAATACATCATCAAGGTGGGTCATGTACCACGTGTGGCCACCACACACACTACTGCTACACGTACGACAGTTGTAGTCAGGGATCCCACCGCCCTGTGGTGTGGATAAAACACATGCATCATGGTAGCCCTTAGAACTCTCTGATGTTAACTGAGCAGCTACAAGCTACTAGGCTCCTGCCCGACAGTCCAGATGGAAGGTGTAGAATAGATGGGTCCACACACGTGGACACCACATGCCATCAAGGAGGGCCCCACGGCTGATGATCAACGTAGGTAAAACACATACCTCAAACGGCCTCATGGCCTAAATAGTATGGATATGATACATACACATGTATCATCAGGTGGGCCACACATTAAGAGAGAGAGAGAGAGAGGTAGAGAGAGACGTGTGAAGGGGAGGGACCCCGCCACTATGGGCCCTCCCTATACAATGCATACATTAGAATAGGTCCCACCATATGTGGGCCCTCAAATCATAAAAAAAATCAAGAAGATGAACACCCCACCTTTGATCGCCTATTCTTTCTTCCGCCTATGCACTCTAGAGCTCCAAGAGGACATTTTCAATGGTTGAGATGATGATCTAAGGGTTGGATTTGGTGATAAGAAGGTGGGCCACACCTAGCTTCTCCATGGAAGCCATGGACGATTTCTTGCTTGGAGGATGAAAGAGAGAAAATGAAAAAGAGGGAATGAGATAGAGATGTTGTAAGGAGAGAGGGATGGGTTGTTGTAAGGAGGGTTGACTTTAGAAATGGAAGAGAGAGGGGGGCCATGCCTTGTTAGTAAGAGAGGTATGGATGTTGTACTTGTTGTACTTGACTTGATTGATGTGATTGATTTGATAGATTCTCTTGGGATTTGTAACACGCTATGTTTTTCCTCGAACTAAACGCTGGCCCACATCTCCTGGATCAGGTGTCGCCTCAGCGCGTGAGATGCGGTGTCGGAACCGCGGCAACAGTGCGGTTGCAATGATACAAATTTCAAATTGAGCTGACTCTGATATGCAGGACTCGGCTTAGGGTCATGCTCAAATGTCAGATATATGTTGAGGGTCGCCGGAATTCGAACGGGATGACCGCGGAAGCTTACGAAACAGTACGGGTTAGGATACGGGTCTTACATATTATACTCATTAATAATGCATGACCAAATAATGTAGAGTCTTGACTCGACCCAACAGTAGGCCCATTACCCATTCTTAAAGGTCTTATGTAGACCATTGGATCATAGAGAGCGAAACATATCTGACAGTTTCTCTCTAAAGTTTATCTATTTTCTGATAGTCAATACAGACCATCTTGTGGGCCGTATCAGACTAATTAAGATATAATCCATTGAGAGACAAGATTATAATCACGATCCTAAGTCTATATTTGTATGTTGGATTCGGTTGTGTTAACCACCATAGTGACCTCAGTCGATGAAAATTCTACAAGTACAGACTTGTAACATTGTGATAAGGAGGATTGCATACAATTGCGTTTACATCTTCATGCATATGGTAATGAAAACACAGACAATTATCATTTGGCAGTCATGTGAACGGGTGAAGTAAATGGTGCTGGTGATTTAAAGCTGAAAGACTCATCTCACCCGCAGGTGTTGAGTGTCTTAGATTTACATGACTGACATCACTTAGTTTCATATTCAGGAGGATCACTAGCATGTTATTATTACTGCTCATAGGAGGAATGATGATGATGTAACAAATTCTCACCAAGATGTGATGGTTGGGCCCATCTTCATCTTGGATGATTCAGTTGATGCCTCCCTTAGCAACTGAATCAGTTATCTTTGCCTGATATTTGTTTATATTTACGAAGTTGTTTTGTGAAATTATAAACTAATGTGAGTATATATGTATCTCTTTTATTTCAGTCTCAATACCAATTAATCAAAATCAAGTACCTGCCTTAAATGGGTCTAATTATGCTCAATGGAAGAACGCCATTGAAGTTGTAGTGGGCTGTCTTTAATTAGATCTGGCCCTGATAACACCAGAATTGCCAGAACCATCTGATGATGCCACTGAAGCTGAATATAATCGATGGGTTGCATGGTTTAAATCAAATGATACATGCCTGAAAGTAATTAAGTATTCGATTTCTGAATCTATGAAGGGCGCCATGCCTGAAATAGACAATGACAAAACTTTCCTCACTGAAATAGAAAAACGATTCAAGAAATCCGATAAATCTGAAGTGGGCATCATTTTGAATAAATTAACTCGCTCATCCTACGATGGAAAAGGCAATATCCGTGAATACATTGTAGAGCAGATCGAAGTTGTATATAAGATTCGTGCACTAGGGCTTGTACTCACTGATGATCAATTGGTTCATTTGATCATGAATAACCTACCTCCCCAATTCGGCACGTTCCTGGTAAACTATAACACTCTGAAGGATATGCGGTCATTGGATGAACTTATCACCCAGGGCGTCCAAGAAGAAGACAGGATCAAGTAGATGGTCAAAGTTCAAAATGTTAATATGGTGACCTCCAGTCATGGGCATGGACAAGGGAATAAAGGTAAACGGAAAAGGAAACAAGGTTCTAATAATGGCTTCTCTAGTCCTCCATCTAGAAACCATGAGAATCAATCTGGAAATGGATCCAAACGCAAATAGGTTAAAGGCAAACTGCGCTTCTTTGGAAAAAGGCGGAACATCTAAAGAAAGACTGCGAAGGGTTTAAGAATTGGCTCATAAAGAAAGGTAATCATTATGTTCTTGTTTATTTTGAATCTAATTTAACCGATGTGTCAGCGAAATCCTGGTGGATGGATTCAGGAACTACTATTCACATATGCACTTCTATGTAGGAATTACTACAGGCCAGATTACTAACTAATGCAGAGCGCTCAGTATACGTAGGCAATGGTGTCAAGGTTGACGTGGAGGCAATAGAAGTCTATAGGCTTAAGTTGAAGTCTGGTCATTTTTGGATTTCGTAGATACATTCTGTGTGCCGTTTATAAGGCGCAATTTAGTTTCAATTTCCTGTTTGGATAAGTTGGGATATTCATTCCACTTTGGAAATAAAAGTTTTAGTATTTACTTTAATTCGATTAAAGTTGGAACCGGCTCTATAGTAAACAACTTATACCAGTTAGACTCGATTGCTTCTTACATCTATAATGTTAATACCTTACATGGAAATAAAGTAGGATTCAAGGGAAGACTAGATTATGAGAATTCCTCCATGTTGTGGCACAAGTGGCTATGCCATATATCTCGTGAGAGATTAGATAGGCTTGTGCGAGAAGAAATTTTACATTCTCTAGACTTCTCTGACTATAAAGTATGCATTGATTACATAAAAGGGAAACAAATTAGAACGAGAAAAAAAATGTGCAACCAGGAGTGTAGGTCTATTAGAGGTTATACATACAGATATTTGTGGACCATTTCCTACAGCCTCATGGAGTAACCACAAATATTTTATTACTTTTATAGATGACCACTCTCGCTTCGGATACATATACCTTATCAATGAGAAATCAGATGCCCTGGATCTTTTAAAATCTATAAGGCCGAGGTTAAAAATCAACTCAATAAGAGAATTAAAGTTATTAGATCTGACCGTGGTGGTGAATACTATGACAGATATGACGAATCAGGATGCAATCCAAGGCCATTCGCTAAATACTTGCAGGATTGTGGCAATGTTGTTCAGTACACTATGCCTGGTACTCCAGAACAAAATGGAGTGGCTGAGAGACGCAATCGCACCCTTATGGATATGGTGTGAAGCATGGTTAGCAATTCGACATTGCCAGAATCTTTGTGGGGTGATGCAATCAAAACCGCAGTTCATATACTGAACAGGGTTCCCAACAAAGCAGTAACCAAAACTCCTTTTGAGTTGTGGAATAGGAGAAAACCAAGTCTCCGATATCTACATATTTGAGGTTGTCCTGCTGAGACCAAAATTTATAACTCGTATAAAAAGAAGCTTGATCCTAGAATCCTAAGTTGTTTCTTCATTGGATACCCAGAAAGATCAAAATGTTATCAATTCTACTGTCCTTCCTACTCTATCAGGATTGTTGAGACTGAGAATGCCAGATTCATTGAGGACACTGAAAACAGTGGGAGCACGAACATAAGAAATTTTATATTTGAGGAACAAAGGACTGTGACTCTTGTCATAGTCAATCTAAATCACGTGGATGTTAATGATGTAGTTGAGCCTGTAGTCACTACAGAACACCACGTAAAATCTCATGTACAAACCACTGATGAGGAAAATCAAGATCACACCCAACAAGCTGAACCATTGAGAAGATCTGAAAGAGAGAGAAGGCCTATAAATTGAGACGATTACATTGTATACTTATAGGAGCACGACTTTGATATAGGGGTGGAGAAGGATCCTAAATCCTTTACATAAGTCAAACAAAGTGCTGATCCTTCTCGTTAGTTTGATGTCATGAAAGATGAATTGAAATCCATGAGGGACAATAAAGTATGAGATCTTGTAGAGTTACCCATTGGAATAAGGCCGATTGGTTGTAAATGGATATTTAAAACCAAAAGGGACTCCAAGGATAATGTCGAAAGATATAAAGCCAGACTTGTTGCCAAGGGTTTTAATCAATGTGAGGGCATTGACTTTAATGAAACTTTCTCACCAGTATCCAAGAAAGACTCATTCAGGATCATAATGGTTCTTGTAGCTCATATGGATTTAGAGTTACATTAGATGGATGTAAAGACTGCATTTCTCAATGGGGATCTAAATGAGAATGTATACATGTTGCAACTCGAAGGTTTTGTAGCTACTGGCTTAGAACATTTGGTTTGCAAACTTAAAAAGTCCATCTATGGGTTGAAACAGGCATCGCGACAGTACCTTAAGTTTTATGAAGTAATTTCCTTATATGGCTTTGTAGAAAATACTGCAGATGAATGCATCTACATTCAAACCAGTAGGAGTAAGTTCGTTATGATAATTTTATATGTTGATGACATTCTGTTGGCTAGCAGTGATACTAGGATGTTGAGTGACACCAAGAAATTCTTATCTCAAAGATTTGAAATGAAAGATTTTGGTGAAGCTTCTTACGTCATCAATATTGAAATTCGTCGTGACAGAACACTTGGACTGCTCAGCCTGTTACAGAAGGCCTATATTACTAGGGTACTCGAAAGGTATGACATGTAAAATTGTGCTTCAGGAAAGTCGCCCATTGTGAAGGACGACAAATTTGATCTATTTCAGTGTCCAAAAAATGATTTGGAAAAGAATCGAATGAAAGAATTTCCGTACGTATCAGTAGTAGGGAGTATCATGTATGCTCAAGTTTGTACACGATCGGACATTGCCTTTGTCACCGGAATGTTGGGAAGATATCTATCTAATCCATGAATGCAACATTGGATAACTATAAAGAAAGTATTGCGGTATCTTCAGAGAACGAAAGACTTTAGACTCACAAACAGAAGATCTGATCAGTTGGAGTTGATCAGATATTCAGATGTAGACTTCACAGGTTACGTTGATACTAAGAAGTTTACTTCAGGATACATCTTCATGATAGTAGGACGAGCTGTGTCGTGTAAAAGTGTGAAACAATCTACCACAGTCTCATCCATTATGGAAGCTGAATTTATTGCCTGCCATAAGGCATCTAATCAGACACTATGGTTTCATAGTTTCTTCTCAGGTTTGTGGGTACTGGAGCATATCCCGAAACCATTGAGAATATTTTGCGATAATTTGGCTGCGATTTTTTTCTCTAGTAACAACAAGCATTCGTCAAGGTCAAGGCACATCGACATCAAGTATCTTGTTGTAAAGGAAAGGGTTCAGAATCATCAAGTGTCCGTGGAATTCATTGGTACTAAGTAGATGATTGCAGATCCGCTCACTAAAGGGCTCTATATTACGTCATTTCAGGAGCATGTAACATCCATGGGAGTCATTGATCCCACATATGTTTTTAGTTAGTGGGAGTTGAATGTACTTTGATTTTCACAGACACTTAGAGATCTTGTTTTATACAGTTTGTTTGGATGATTTTGATATAAATCTTTATTTCTACTTCTCTATATATATGCGTAAATTTTGAGTAAGCAGAACTCCAGTCATGTCTCGTTGAAGACAGGTAAAAGCTTCAGGACCTCTTAAGGATAGACACATGTTATCACATCAAAGTGTGTAATTCTTATACCACATTGCCTAGTTCCTGATCTATGTCGTTAAGATTGAAAGTATTTGTGATCGTGCTTAGACTCACTTCATCTAAATTAAATATTGTGATGGCTACTGTGTTTCGATACTGACTGTCTTGATGGACCAGATTGAATAACATTACTCATACTGTCCAACTATTTCATTGGTTAACCATTTGGATATTTTCTTAAAAATTAAAACTTATTTTTCAACATTATTCTATATGATAATCATTGACGTTGCTCAATGAGGCCCAAGTAGGAGAATGTAAGAACTCTATGTAGTGGGCCTGATTGATCAACGGTTTGGATTGTCCTATCAGTTGGAATATGAGATTGAGTTAACCAGTGGGCTCCACTTCATATGATGCATTGCGCAGTCTATTTGCGCAGCTTTGCGTATTAGGGCTGGAATCCTATAGTTATCTTACGTAGACAACAATTTGAGTTAAACTAGGTTGCTGCAATGTGGAGCGTGGGAGAGAGAGTTATGATGGGTTTCAAGCTCTCTCTCCACAGACTCTATATAAGAGAGATGGGTCACCGATCCCACACCACGGCAAAATTCGAGTCCCATATTTTGAGTTGCAGAAATGGTGTGAAAGAGAGGAAGATCCTAAGCTCTACAGGAATTCTGGTATTCTGGTATTCTTATACGACTTCTATGGCTGCGTCTCATCTAGGTACGCTATTTGAACCCCTGATTGCCATGTCCCATGCACAGACAGAACCGTGGGCCTATTCTGCATATAGATTCACATTTTAACCCTAAAATAACTCGTTCGTTTGCGTTTAAGATATTTTGAGTAAGGGACCGTGGTTACAAAGATGGAAGCAATTAGGCACCCACTCCACCCGTATGGATGTATAATCTTTACTTCACAAGATCTGACTATTTTTTATTTATTTTTAAGAATAGGGTTAGTTCTCACGTGTAGAAAATATAATATGATACAATGGTAATGATGATTAATAGATCCAAATTTTTGATTGGTAGGATCTGATTATATCGATAAGTTGCAGAGCATATTTTTAAGATGATCCAGCAATGCAAAATATATAAAAATGTGACGTATAGAATGCTTGATGTTGTATTGATGTTTATGATAAAACGATAACCAATTGGCCAAGGTTTCTAGTGGGCCAATTCCGATTATATTGACAAACCTTAAAGCATACACTCGCCGGTCAAATACGAGAAAATAATGAAATGTAATGTAATGTTAATGTATATGAGGAGCATGAGAGTTGAGAAAGGAATGAGTGCTGCATGATGTTAATGCTCTGATTTGATGAAACCGATTTAAGCTTGAACGGTTGGATAAGCAATAGTATCGCAAGGCTAGATCGAGTAGCTCAGATTTGAACTTAGATGACTTTAGTTAGGTTAGGATAGATAAGGGCTAGACTCTCACTTTTACTTTCCTTGGTGGAGGGATGGCTAGATGGCTAAAGCCCAAAGGATGATGATGCTTGAAATGGGAGTAAATGCTTTTGAACTTATTTGGATGGGAGTGAGTCCTTGGAATGAGAAGGGGATGGGTCTATTTATAGCCTCAAAACTCAGTTTTCTTATATTTTCTGATAATTCTATGGGCAAAAGGTGGTTGTAGGGTTATGATTAGAGATTGCCACATGACATCATATCATAAGTTGGATGAGGTGGTAAAATGATAATTTTAGATAAGGAGATGGGTATCAAAGTAAATATACCTCAACCACACACTTTAAGGTCTGAAAAGGAGTGATTCCACATGCTTTGAGGGATACTACCTCAAAGAAGAGGAGTGCCACGTAGCTGGTGACAAGTAGGACGTTGCTGCCACTCCCCATTTAGACTTCCTGCTTTGGCAAGCAACCTCCTCAAAGCATGTTAAGGATTTGCTGTAAAGGTTGCTACTTTGAGATTTTGCATATTTCTCCGATTAGGTTGGCTTTTGGGCTGTGGGTCAAGCTTGGTTTTGTGCTTAACTAGGTGAGCAGATTGGGTCAGTTGACTAGGTGAGTTGACTCAACGAGTTAACTCATCGAACTAACTCAAGGCTTTTGGATTAGGCTGACTAGGTTAACTTGGTTCACTTGGTTGAATGAGCCAACTAGGTTGAGTTTATGGTTAATGATTGGGATTCATAGGGTTTACGGTTCTCGGGTTAAGGCTTAGAATTGAGGTTTGGTTGACCATCCATCAGTTCAAACTCAATCAACTTATCAGCCTGGATCGGAGTGTTGACACCATTGTACGTGATAATTTTGCATCTATTTCTCAAAATCAAGGAAAATGAAAAGAAAACGTAACCATACGAAGGAAAGTTATTGCTAGGCTTTCTTGACTTTATAAAAATATGCCATTAATGGATCGAAAATTGGACCATCAATCATGTAGAAATCATTATAAGAATGGCTTGCCCAACCTAGACCAACCTAGTCTAGACCATACCCTCATTGGTCGATTCTAGATCCTTTTATACATGGACTTAGCTCATATAAGGAAAAGTGGCATAGGAAACACATTAGAAGATGAGAGAGAGAAAGTAGGAGAAACTGAAAAAGAAGAGGCAAAGAAAATTATAATAAAGGTTAAAAAATGCAAGGGCATTTTCACACTAGGCTCGAGTGGGGTCTCCTATTGGATGCAGGGGCACACTCGAGGTGGGTGACCCATGCGATTTGGGGCCCACGTGGGAGGTCTCGTGTTGGAGACTCCTTACTAGGGGTGATTAATGTGCACTTCACACCGGGCTCGAGTGGGGTAGCCTGTGGGATGCGGGGACACACTCGGGGTGGGCGGCCCATGTGATTTGGGGTCCACGAATGGAGTTCGGTCGAGGTCTTAACCTATGAGATGTGGAGCCTGGGCTATGAGATAAAATGATTAATTCGCCATATTTTAATAGTTTGAGCTTTTAGAGCAAGTGGTTAATTGTCCTGCATCATTTAAGCTATCAGAGAGAGAGAGAGAGAGAGAGAGAGAGAGAGAGAGAGAGAGAGAGAGAGAGAGAGAGAGAGAGAGAGAGAGGTTGCTTATGATTTCAATGTTGTGTGACTCATTTCCAAGTTCTCTTGTGTTGGCTCGCTCAACATTTAGATCTGCTTTAGTTTTTTTTGCTAACATCTTAACATGAGTCTGTATGGTATGAATTTCACACGGTTACTAAAGTGTCTCCTTATGGGCTTTGTTGCATGGTCTCTTTATACTTTGCCTTGCGCCAATTATATATAAATAAAGATAAATACTTGCTAGCCATTAGCATTTAAATTGAAAAATTCAAGTAAAATCTAAATCACATACATATCGGATAATTGTTATATATTTCAATCGTAAAAATATTCTCAACTTCATTTAAAATATCTTTTCATAATTTTTAAATATCAAATATTTTTTACATTTAAAAATAATTATTAAAACAAAAATGTCCAATAACTAAAAATCATATATAATATTACGTTGGACTCATTTGAGTTAGACCGGGCTCAAACCTAGCCCAAATTTAAGTTGGGTCAAATGGGTCAGCAAACTTCACTTAACCTGACCCAACCCTACAAACCGATTTAATGGCTGAGTCAGGGGTACTTGGTGGGCCAACTATTTGTACAGAACCCGACCCGACTCGACCGAGTCCGAGTCGACTCAGACGAGTCTACAATCCATATTTTACTCCGCTATTGAGCAAGCCTCGACACGGGCGTGGAATTTGCAAACGTCTCTTACAAGTCCATTTGCTACCGAAAACACGCTTTTAGATGCAATTAAATAGGAAAGTCAAATTCGTATTGAATTCAAGATTCATTTCTTCTTCACTCGGTTTTCAACTTTCAAAGAAGCCGCCTCAGACGGGTACTTTTCGAATATTCCTCTTAACGAATTAATCATGCGCCTACTTCCTATACTCGGGTTTTCAATTCTGTCAATTTTGGGTGTTATTTGGTAATCCAGACCGTTAGTTTTTTATCCTACGGTGGGTGATATTTGGGACTTTTTGAGCTGATCGTGAACCGTTGCTGTATCTCTCATCTTAACCATCTGGGGTATGGGCCTTCCACTGTGAGATGCATCAGACCAATGGTCTAAAAGACGTGATCATACCCCCACTTGATGCAACGTGGATTGATGATTCTCGGAGAAAAAAAACTTTGATACTCGGCCTAGGGTGGTGGATCATGCGCAGGCACTTAGAAATTACCTAAAATTGCATGCGGAATTCAAATAGAATTGTTCAAATTGTCGGTGCCTGTTTGGATGTACAATGAACCAATAAAATATTCTCATTTGATTATCTAAATATCGGATTGGTGGACATTTTCTGGACGGTTAGAACAGAAGAACATCCAATGGTGCTATTTCAACAAACAAGGGTCCTTGAATCAGAGGCTAGGATTGTTCAACCAACTTAATTTTTGGAATATAACTTAGAAATAGTGGGCTCCAAAATCTAGTCGGTTTTATTTCATTTAATGCATGCCATGTGTACAAATTTTGAGTGCAGTTGTATCAAGCATCCTACTCTGCTAGAGTATCAAGTAACTCCATCATGAAATTATTCCATTTCATTAAAAGGGTTTTTTCTTAAAAAAAGGATTTAAAAAAGGAAAATAATCCTCCGGACCATCTGAAACTGTGCTCCATGTCGGATTGGACCACTTGAATGGTCATCTCAACCGTTCAAGGTGTGGGTCCACCATCTACCGTTCTATCTTTCGAATTTTACAGGTTTAATGCGTAGCTGCTGACTCAAACTCACTGAGAAGGCTGGATTCGATCCAATTCAAGTGGAAGACGATTAGGCTTGTGGTTTTGGGTCTTTGAAGAAAGGTTGAATCTGAACCGTTGGTTACATATGTGATTACCTGTATGTTCTTCAAATGTTCAATATCTTCTGAATGAGTGATTCTGGGCCGTTGGGCTAGCCAAGGTGGGACCCAACTCTTAAAGGTTCATTTGGTATCATGACGGTTCCAATCGCAGTAAAGGAGCTCCAAGATCCGATGGAGTACAATTCTGCCTGCTCCCGAGGTGTAAGATATTATTCGCTTTCTTTCTTTACTAAAAAAATGAGGAGAAGTCGCAGGAGTGCCTCCAAATTGTACGCTGCAGAAACTCCACCAGACACTTGGCCCACCTTTCGTGATCTCAACCGTTCATTCAAATACATCCATCGTGTACGATACACGGTTTAAAAATCCCACCTGGCAGAAAATTCGATTATCCCCACTGTGGCCTGAAAATCTACGGTAAAAAATTCAAGATCAGTTGCAAATTTAAAGCAAGATCCATTGATAAATCTACATTAAAAAAGACAGGATGCGATGTTCCGATCACCAATCGCACGGTAGAGATCGTGCGGAATACAAATCTTCGATGGTCGTGCAAACTACGGAACCAGTCCTTCCTTTCCTAATCATTAACAAAAAAAAATAATCTGAAGTTAGGAGAAAAATAACTGCCAACGGCTCAGAAATGTATTTTGACCAAATTACCCTTTCAATATAAATATAAAAACAGAGCTCGCCGACTTCCCTTTTTCTTCAGGCCAAACGCAGATATAGAAATTCCTGAGAATACCAAAATCATCAACCAAACTGCATCACATTATCACCAGAAACTCAAATCCCAGACACCCAAATCAGGAATTTCAATATTTTCGAGATATTTCAGAAAATAAAAGCGCAATAAGAAAAAAGAAAAAGAAAAAGACATGATAGACAGAGAAACAGATCAATCAAAGACATGGGTTTTCTTTGTGGTGCAACACCCAAACAGAGCTGAGAAGCATTTTCCGAGAATTCCCCTGAGAACTGCACCTCTCTTTGGAATCAAACGAGGGGCAATTGGGGTAATTTTGGGGGTTTGCAGGGGAACACGGCAGGTGGGTTTTGCCATGGAGAAAGAGGGAGAGAAGGAAAGATGATGTCGGTGGAGACCTTTGTTTATACAGGGCCAAGCCGCGTAAGAGAGACGTGTTTACCGCGTGGATGGTTGATGTTGAGATTTTATTTTTTAAATAAAGAGAAACCGGGATCGAACCGTGTAATTTCTTAGCTCGCTCCGCCAAAGAGAAGGAGGGCATTTCTGTCATTCCATAAAATTTTATGGAGGTATTTCCTGCGAAAGCCCTTTCCCAGGAAGTTCCTGCGCAAGGATGCTGGGTGGGGCCCACTGCAATGTATGTGATAAATACATTCCATCCATACGTTTTTCGAGCTTAATTTAAGACGTATGGCTAAAAATGAGGTGGATACAAAACTCAAGTGGGTCACACGAGAGGTAAAATTGTGGAAAGAAATTCCTACCGTTGAAACCTTCCTGGGCTCCATCTTGATGTTTATATGATATCCAAACCGTTTATAAGGTCATTCCCAATGGTATGAAGTGAAGAAACCAAAAATATAGCCTAAGACAAAACTTTCATCGCAATAATAATGCTTCAACGGTGCTCACTGAATGCCCACTTTTTCCTCTCGTGTGCCCCACTTGAGTATTTTGTATAACTAATTTTTGGTCGTACGTCCTAAAATGAACTCTAAAAACGGATGGACAGGATGGATTTCTCACAAACATCTCAGTAGGCCCCACCCAACACCTTGCGCAGGAAGTACGCGTCCCTACTACACTTGATACTCATGCACTTAGAATCGTACACGTGGCACATATTAAATCAATTTAAATAAATTCTGGGACCAATTATCTCAATTCACAATTCCAAAATCAGAGATTGGTTGAAGAATTCTGTACCTTAATTCGGTGGAAACTTGTTTGTGTATATGGGATTATTGGGTATTTTTCATTGCCAACCGTCCAATAAATGTCCACCAATCCCAAACTGAGGAAACGAAAAGAATGCAATTTTTTGGTTGGTGATGATCTAAATTAACTGTTTAATTTGACTTAACAGTATGCCACGTGTACAATTGGTAAGTGATTTTTAAGTGCATGTGTATCAACTATCACACTTTACCAGAGTATCCAAGTTTTTCTCTTAATTTCTGTAGGCCTGTCTGACGGGCCGGGCCTAGCCCAGCCGATCTGTTCATGCCTGGCTTACAGAATAAAAAGCTAAGCTCGGCCTGTGACAGGCCAAAAGAATAAAATAAATAAATAAATGAAATTGCAATTAAAATTCTAAGAGAGCTGGGCTAACCGAGGACTTGAATGACATCTTCATGGAATATATAACAGGTACATGTAAGGCTGAAAGTAAGGCGGGTTCAACCCAACCGACCTGTGACCTACCCGACATTGGATTGCGCTCAGGTCGGATGTATTGGCTCTGGTCTCGGGCTTAGGCTATACAAACACCAACTCAATAAAACTTGAGTAGGGCACAGGTTGCCCGACTCAACCCGAACCTAATCGATATATAAGTTACTAATAAATTTTAATTGAGTGCGGATCATCTTTATTGAAGGCACAAGAAATTCCAATGCCATCGGGTGTCATTAGTCCATGCTATTTCCGATGACTCAAGCTAACAAGATACACCTAGATTTCTTTCTCCCAAATAGATAGCGTGCTACACAACATGTCTTTTAAAGGAGTAGTCTTATACTTTAGCTTGTTTGTTTAGAAAAAAATGAAGTTATTTACGATAAATAACTACATATATAATTAATAAAATCATAGGTATAAAAAATAAGATGTGTATTGAAATATAATAGATTAATGTAATAATGAAAATATTAGCATGCATCCACCCGACCAACGTAACCGAGCCCGCTTGGGTTGGGCTTCGGTTGAGAATTCCCAACCTAAGGTTGGGTTAGGGTTGAGGTATAGGAACCTTGGGTTGAGCTAGGGTTGAGCACCAACTCGACCCAACCCGCCTGACTTTCGGCCCTACGTTCATATAAAGTGTTGGGCGGGACTGGGCCAGGTCGGTCAGGCTAAAATGAATTGAGCCAGAGCCCGACTCAAAAATTGTTCAGGCCATGCATGCTAAGTCCAAGCCCTGCCCATGGGCTAAACTAGCAGGTCCAGGCCCACCCAAAAGTAGGGGTTAGGCGGGCAACCTGGCCCATCACCACCCTTGGTAGAGGTGTTAAGGTGCCCTACTTGTGGGCATGATGAAGAGAGGCGCGCACACACACACACACACACACACACACACACACACACACACACATATATATATATATATATATATATATATATATATATAAGATCCAGGCCATACAACAGATGGTGTTAGGCATGATCATGCTCTGTCCAAAACTCGGGCTGATCCAATCAGTAGGTGGGCACCGGTGATTTTCTTTCTAACCATTCATTTTCTTGGTGTATATGTTGCCTAACTGATGATTGGGTTGGCCTGATTTAGGTCAAGGACACCTTCAACTTGGCCCACCTAATGATTGGCCCAGATCTCTCACATTCTCCTGCTACACTAGTATTTTAAACAGAGAATCTGCAATACACGTGCAAGATCTAGGCCACTAATTAAATGGCCCATACCTGGGTTGGGCCTGAGTAGATATATCCTTTTGATGGGCCCCACCACTACTCACACCCATGATGGGCCCAAACAAGGGCCAGCCACCCACTATTGCTGTGTTGTTCATTAGGTGTGCCTCATCATGCATGATATTTAAGAAAAATGATCTTGAAACCCGAAACGGGTTGGGCAGCTGCCTCCGGCGCCCAGGCCTGAATCAGGTTTAGATGTCAGCCCAAGCCGGGCGCGATGTAAGCCATCCAAGAGCCAATGGGCGGGTTTCCCCTTCGATCTCTATTTGCACAAATGGCCCATCCTTGAAAATCAGAAGGCCCAATTTGATGGTCCACAAGAACTACGGTTATCAACTAACAAAATTCTAAAGGGGGTTCGACGTGGGCGGTCAACGGGATTGGAATGTCTAAGCATGAGTTGAAGTAACGGGCCAATGAATTTGAACTGGGTTCAGATCATTACTCACTGGGCCTGATCTTTTAAATGCATTTGGACTGACCAGGTGGGCCTAGGAGTTTAAGCTGGGCGACGGCAGTCAATGTATCAACCCCGTTCATGTCAATTTTTTTGTTAGCCACCCCCATTAGGGAATGGATACCAAGACCTCAATGTTGAAACGAGGTATCTTCTACCACTTGAGCTATGGATGGATCGGGGTGTTCGTTCATGTCAATATCAATTAATACCGTAGCCCTTATAAAGAAATGTACACGAGTCGAACCAAGTTAAGCTTGGCCCAAATTGGCTTAGCTCGCCTGGCAGGCTACCTTAGCTCAAACTTGGCTCGGCTCGCCTAGCAAGCTACCTCAGCTCAAACTCGGCTCGGCTCGCTCTTGAAATCTGATTGGTAAGCTTGGCTCAAGTCAGTAGCTTGAGCTAGCTCGAGCCGAGTTCAAGCCTAAGAGTTGAGTTGGAGTTTAAGTTTTAGTGTTTTTAATATATATATATATATATATATATATATATATATATATATAATATCTAAATATATAAATATTTATATTAAGTGAACCAGTGTCAAATCGATTTGAACTGAGTCAAGTTCGAGTCATGTTCCGAGCCGAGCCAAGGCGAGTCGAGCTTGGACTCTGCTTAGAATTTTTTAGAGCTAAAAAATCAGCTTGACTCGACTTGAACCCAGTTTCGAGTCAAGTCTTCGAGTTGAGTCGAGCGAGTTAACCGAGCTAACTCAGGTTAAATTACCAAAATGCTTTGGGTCTTAGGGTAAGTAGATACAGTAAAAGTTAGGTTTTTGGATATTTAGGAAATTGCAATTTTTTTCTTTTTGAATCAAGTAAAATTTCAAATCTATATTTGAGTTTCTCAGGTTGGATATGTTAAGTAATCAGGTAAATGGATATCCATTGTCAACTCTACTAGGACCCTCTATATACATACAGACCAATGTTTTGGGAGGCCTAAAAAGGAGATCATCTCATTTTAGTTAACATTAATTATGCATTAGAAATCCTGATCTCTAATACATAATAATATTATAGCGAAGTGCGGAAGGTGAGCCCTCAAGATCTGACAGTCTACATGAGTTTTGGAACCCTCACAAGGCAGAAGATTGATGCTCCAACGGCCCGCTTATCTACTACTAGAGCAGATGGATCTATTCACACCTCTGATCCTATGGTATAAGTGGCCTCGGATTGCGATCTATGGATTAGATCATCCAAAGGACAAGCCAAAATGGACAAACTATAATACACGCTATATTTCTCTGCATACCGACAGTATTTCCAATGATTCAGTGCCTTTTACAAAAGAAAAGCTATCCATTTTTATAGGAAAAGAAGGAGATGGGATGAGACCAGATTATCCGGTCTTCTCCGTATCTCCTATTCAAAATCAAATTTAAAAATGAATTTGAAATCTCAGCAGAAAGGAAAAAGCCGAAAGAAGCCTAAACATATGGGACCCACCCACTAGTGATTGCTCACCAATGGGCCTCACTGGCCTATGTCCAACATCTCCCACTCAATCACATTGTGGGATAAGTATAAAAATTTGTCCATCTAACTTACCTAATAACAATCAAAGACCAAACATCGTGATCAAAAGAATCAGAGGCGTGGGACCAGCTGGATCATCGTAATCTTCTCTCAGGTGCTTAAGTACTAAGTGACCACCTAACTAGTACTTAATAACCCAAGCTTTGCAATGCCTGTCCTAGTCCACATGACCACACTGGATAGAGTTAACTCCCGATCTGGAGTACTCGGCCAACATACGCACTTATCCAAGTTATCGAGTTATTCTGAAAACTTGATTTTTTACAAACTTCGACTAAAACCAATTTAAAGCAATACTTATATATATATATATATATATATATGTTTTTTAAGAAAAATATTGTTTGTAAAAGTCTAATAAAAACAACTCGATACTGCCGGCGGATAAGTCTTCAAGTGCGTATTTATAGTTCTAGAAACTTGGTGTAGCTGTCATGGGATCTTCTCCACGTAGATGTGTAATTTGGAATTAATCAAGTTGCTTTCCTAGCGTAACTGAGTCTGGCTAATAAAGGAGCTTTCGTCATAGTACACTAAAGTAGCGACACTCAATCTCATCCTCATATATACAAGAGGAGGATAGCTAAGGACACAGAGAGTCATCTACTGGATTGGCTACTCGCATGTTGCAATGATTGGATCGAATCAAAGTAATCTGTAGGTAAAAGGTCCTAGCACGTGGTTACAATCCATGTCGTAAAGTAGACAATATTAGGTAAATGTCGGGTCTACAATACGTAGGTCATTCTACATGAGATACGACTCATCTCATAACCTCATAACCTGTCTTTAAATTCAGGCCATAACATTGATCGCATGAAAAAAGAATGGTGTGATTATGTTATTCGACTTTATCAGTCTCATCTTCAATCTTAAAAGATTGTAGGCGGATACGACTCACTCATATCCTCATTATTTGTTATTCGAAATAAAGAGAAGTTTACACCTCAATGTATAAACATTGCCCCAAATGTACCTCTCTTATACATTCAAGGTTGGTCAACCCGTGCGAGTGGGTGACCGACCTGCCGACAAAAATAGAAATCCTACGTGATTTCAAGGTAAATGCTGATGATCTACTTGCCTAGTTTATATTAGTATTCAATACTAAATAAATGAAATGTGTTATTCATTAATGAAAGATCAAAGGTACTACAAAATAAGTACATCACTCAAGCTTTCCTCAATCTCATCTGCCTGACGTGAACCTGAAATAAATCTCTAGCTATAGGTTTCGTCATGGGATCAGCCATAATCTCCTTAGTAGGAATGTAGCTGAGGGCGACCTTCTTATCTCTCACTTGATCACGGATGTAATGATACTTGATCTCAATGTGTTTAGATTTCTGGTGGTGTTTAGGGTCCTTTATCAAGTTAATGATAGAAGTATTGTCTATCTTCAACGATATAGGCTGACGAACACTCGATACAATACCCAAACTCAATAGAAATCTGTGAACCCATACACACTCTTGAACTGCAACAAACATGCAATGTACTCGGCCTCCATAGATGAAAGAGCTGTAGATGTTTGTTTCTTACTTGACCATGAGATAGCTCCTCCTCCGAGTAAGAATAAATATCTTGAAGTAGACTTTCCCTCGTCGGCGTCATTACCCCAAGTAACATTAAAATATCCTTTGAGCTCGAGGTTTGTGCCTTCATAACACAACATTAGGCCTTTTGTTCCTCTGAGATAGCGGAATATACGTTTGGTGGCTTGCCAATGAGACTGTCCCGGGTTACTCTGATAACGGCTGACTATGTCAATTGCATAGCTAATATTCGGTTTTGTGCAAAGCATAATACACATTAAGCTCTCTATTGCGCTTGCATAAGGTACTGAGGATATAGCCAATTTCTCGGTTTCAGTCTGGGGACACGATTTCCTGTCTAGCTTGGTAGCTTTATCCATATGGGTTTCAACAGCTTTCGAATTTTTCATCCTGAACCACTTTAAGATCTTTTGTATATAGGTTGCTTGAGACAAGCCTAAAAATTTCTTAGGGTGATCCGTGATGATTTTACCCCAAGAATAAAGTTAGCTTTACTGAGGTCTTTCATCTCAAAGTTTGACAATAGCTAATCTTTAGTCAATATCAATAATTGCATGTCATTACCAGTTAACAGGATATCATTTACATATACAGATAGTATCACTAGTGGATCCCATATGTTTAAGCTTCTTCCGGCTTTTTCCTTTCTGTTGAGATTTCAAATTCATTTTCGAATTTGATTTTGGATAGGAGATAGGGAGAAGATCGGATAATCTGGTCTCATCCCATCTCCTTCTTTTCCTATAAAAAGGGATAACTTTTCTCTCTTAAAAGGCACTGAATCATTGGAAATACCGTGGGTATACAGAGAAATATAGCGTGCATTATAGTTTGTCCATTTTGGCTTGTCCTTCGGACGATCTAATCTATAGATCGTAATCCGGGGTCACTTATACCGTAGGATCAGAGGTGTGAATAGATCCATCTCCTCCAGTAATATGGGTTCCTTTTGAAATTCATCGAGTGTATGCGATATGTCGTCCTTGTCCAGAAAGCATCGCACAGCGCTGGACCAGTCTTCATAGTTGTTACCGTCGAAATGTTGTCCTTTCAGCTGTTCAGCGATTAACGCTTTGGTGTCTATCTTTACATTGCATAAGTATAACTACTTAGCTATGATATAAGGTATTAACTCTAATCATCAGCATTTCTACATGTTATACAAATTTTCAGAGTATAAAAGTAGTCAACACATTTTAACGAGATCTGAAAGTCCACATACCCGAATGGGCGGTGTGGAATAATCAAGTTCTCTATTTAGGATGAAATTGATGCTTTTATAATATTATAAGCCTTGGCCGAACCTGACTGGATTGCATTCATTTCAACCTCACGTACCAAGTGACTACAAAAGTCTCTGAACGTAGTGATAGAATCAGTATGGTTCAGAATTCTTTTAATTGGGGCCCAAGATTCAGGCAAGGAACAGTGCATGGTTATAATCTTTTAATTTTCAGTCAATTTACACTCAACATTCTTAATGACACCTATCATTTGCTCCATCTTTCGGATATAATCTTTGATGGGGCAGCCGACAGGCATCCTATACTGTTGGAATTCTAATTCCATAACCCGACTTTCCCATCTGACTTCCATGCTTAGACATTTGTCAGTGCTTCCCAGATTCCCTTAGTGGTGTCATGCACGATCATTGTGTATACTTGAAACGGTTTGGAAGATCTTTTCTGATACTATCTCTATATGTAGACGATATCCTGTTTACCCTATCAAAGATCATATTCGAAAGATGGAACAAATGATAAGTGCCCTTAGGAATGTTGGGTGTAAATTAATTGAAAATCAAAAGATTATATCCACGCACCGTTTCTTGCCTAAATCTTGGACCCCAATTAAAAGAATTCTGAACCATACTGATTCTATCACTACGTTCAGAGACTATTATGGCCACTTAGTACGTGAGGTTGAAATGAATGCAATTCAGCCAGGTTCGGCTAAAGCCTTTGTAGCAGAGACCTATAAGCAGAAAGCTAATAAGAAATGGTTCAAAACTTGCAAGAAGGTGAAAAAGAATAACCAAGAATAGAAGACCACAACACCTCCTCCAAATCTTAAGAAGGGGAATGAAAAGAAGAAGCAGAAAAAGACAAATATAGTCTGCTTTGTCAGTAAAAATTCTGTCCATTATGCTCGACATTGTGCCCATAAAAAGATGATAATTCCTAAGTCACTAGATACTTTGTATGTAGGTATTTGTTTTGAAATCCTTTCCGTTTATACTATATCTAACAAGTGGATTTTGGATTCAGGCGTAATAAAGCACGCAACATGAAGTCATCGAGGACTCAAGGAATTCCGACTTGTAGTCAAGGGAAGTTACAAGGTATATATGGGAAATAACGCTGTCGAAGACGTACTAGGGATTGACATTTCTCATCTCCGTACGCATATAGGGCGAACAATAATCCTCCGTGATACTCTTTATGCATCGAGGATGCGTCGGAATTTAATTTCTATTTTTAGGTTATTATTTGATGGTTTTGATATTCGATTTTCCAGGACAAGAGTTTCTTTGAGATTGAATAACCTCATCTTTGCATGGAAAAATTTAATTTCGGGTTTATTTATTCTGGACGTAGATTGTGATAATGCCCCTCTTGCTTTATCTGCTATGTCGAATGAAACTATAGTATCTGAATCTCAAAAATGACACGTGAGGTTAGGTCACATTGGAAAGGATCATATGACAAGACTAGTACGTTCTGGTCTGTTAGACTTCTTATCCAAAGTTAATTTACCATTTTGTGAACATTGTGTGTCCGGAAAGACTTTGAATAAATCTTTCCCAAAGTAGCTAGGTCCAAGGGCACACTAGAGATAATCCATTCAGATAACTGTAGACCCTTTAATGTACATGCCAGAAACAGATGTCAATACTTTGTCACTTTTATTGACGATTACTCGTGCTATGGATATGTGTATCTAATCTCACAAAAATTTGAGGCTTTTGATTGTTTTCTTAAATATAAAGCTGAGGTGGAAAATCAACTTGAGAAAAGGATTAAAATCCTTTGATCTGATAGAGGTGACGAGTATACATCTGAAACGTTTAAATCATATTGTGAAAACATTGAAATTGTTCGGCAGTACACAATGGCTTATACTCCACAACAAAATGGTGTTGTAAAGAGAGAGATTAGGATATCATTGGACATGATTAGATCGATGATGACAAAAACCAATCTCTCTACCACATTCTGGGGAGACGCATTATTAACAGTCGTCTACGTCCTCAATAGAGTCCCATTCAAATCCATTCCTAGGACTCCATATGAGATGTAGTCTGGGAGGATTCCTTCTCTAGCCAACCTACGCCCTTGAAGATCTTTAAGATATGTTTTGCTACCTACTACACATAGAGGTAAACTTGATAGTAAAACTATTGAATGTGTCTTCATTAGGTACCATATACATTCAAAGGGATACGTTCTAGTTTATGAGGACCATAGACGATGGATTGAGATAGAATCTTGGGACGTGACTTTTGTTGAAGATAGATACCCCAGCTGAATAAAGCAAAAGGTTCCAATAGAACTTTTTGAAATACCCAATGTATCTCAGGAGAGTGGGAGTTTTGTTTTTCAGGATGATGATGCTCCTATAGTTCGTCACGACAGTGGGAGGACATCTCAGCAGGCTCCTGAGTTACGTCGAAGCGAAAGAGGATTGATTCCCTGAAGATACTTCAATATTGAGGGGCAAACATTTTCTTGCATTGCAGTTGATGATGATGAACCTGATTTGTATCAGGATGCATTATTATCTTCTAACTTGGCCGATTGGGTAAAAGCTATGGATAAAGAGATCGCTTTCATGGAGAAAAATAAAGTCTGGGAACTTGTTGATCTGCCTTCCAATCGGAAAGCGATAAGTAATAAATGGGTACTAAAGATCAAAAGAAAGACAGATAGTACACTGGACAAGTATAAAGCAGGATTAGTTGTTAAAGGTTTTATACAAAAGAAGGCATTGATTACGAGGAGACCTTTTCACCTGTTGCAAAGTTCTCCTCAATTCGCATGATCTTGTCCATTATCGCAAGTTTAAACTTGAGTTATATCAGATGGATGTAAAGACCGCATTCTTAAATGATGACTTGGATGAAGAAATATACATGCAACAACTCATGAGTTATGTGGACAAAAAGCATCCAAAGCAAGTCTGCAAGCTGTTGAAATTTATCTATGGGCTGAAGCAATCTTCAAGACAATGGTACATGAGGTTCCACTTAGCCATCACCACTTTTGGATTCACAATGAGTGAAGAAGATCATTATGTATACCTGAAATGGTCTGGGAGATCTTTTTTGATACTATCTCTATATGTAGACGATATCTTGTTAATTGGTAATGACATGCAATTATTGATATTGACTAAAGATTGACTATTCTCGAACTTTGAGATGAAAGACCTCGGTGAAGCCAACTTTATTCTTAGGGTAAAAATCATCAGGAATTACCCTAAAAATTTTTTAGACTTGTCTCAAGAAACCTATATACAAAAGATCTTAGAGCTGTTCAGGATTAAAAATTCAAAAGCTGTTGAAACCCCTATAGATAAAGCTATCAAGCTAGACAGGAAATCGTGTCCATAAACTGAAGTTGAGAAATTGACTATGTCCTCAGTACCTTATGCAAGCGCAGTAGGGAGCTTAATATATGTTATGCTTTGCACCAGACCGGATATTAGCTATGTAGTTGGCATAGTCAGCCGTTATCAGAGTAACCCGGGACAGTTTCATTGACAAGCCATCAAACTTATATTCCGCTATCTCAGAGGAACAAAAGATATAATGTTGTGTTATGAAGGCACAAGCCTCGAGCTCAAAGGATATTCTGATACTGCTTGGGGTAATGACGCCGACGAGCACTACCAAAAAATCGAGCAAAGGCTATGGAATGTGAAGGCTTTTGGCTACGGATTTAATCCATACCAATTTTGCTACAGATCTAAACTACAGCCAAAAGCCTAATTGATCCGTAGCTAAAGCCTTCCTCCTCTCCATACCGTATTAGCTATTGATGGTGCTTAAGGGGCTCCATGGGGCTCACTGAAATATATGTGTTTGATCTAAGCCGTCTATAAATTCAGATATATAATTTCAGTAGATTAGGCTAAAAATTATGTAAATTAAAGGTATAAGTGGACCACACAATAAGAAATCATAAAAATTAAATTTCTATTGTTAATTTGTTGTGTGGTTTTCTTACAACTTTGATTTGACTCATTTTTTGCAACAGCCCTTAAAATATTATTTTAAAATTATTGGACGAAGTGGATAAGTAACATACATCATGGTGGGCCCCACGGTCCTAAAACCCACGGTCCTAATGGGCCGTCCGACACGCGCCCCACCCCCAAATAAAAAATTCAATCCCCAATTTCTCCCGCCCGCACCTCCCAAAACCCAATTTCCATTTCCGCCTCTCTCTCTCTCTCTCTCTCTCTCTGCACGCACTCAGCCTCTCCCTCGCCATCTCTCAATCTCCCGCTCTCCTTCATCCTCTCCCCGTCGCTCGGCTGCATTCCCCTCTCTTTGTTTCCCAACCCCTCTCTCTCTCTCTCTCTCTCTCTCTCTCTCTCTCTCTCGCTAGCGTTTTCAAAACCCACTTTCGCCGAGATTAGTCGAGGTTTTCGCTGGGAAGGTCTCAACTGGTTTGAAGGTTGTCTCTCTCTCTCTCTATTTTCGAAATCAGTTGAGGGTTTTCGGTGACTCGGTTACCATGCTATTGATGACTCTCTCTCTCTTTCTTTCTCTCTCTCTCTCTCTCTCTCTCTCTCTCCGTTTCCAAAATCAGTTGAGGGTTTTCGGTGACTCGGTTACCATGCTATTGATGTTACTCACCAAGTGTGGCTGGTGGTAAGGAAAGTATGTACATGAAACAAATACTCTTTTTTTTTTTCTTAGTTTTTATGTTGCATAGAAGGTGTTTGATAAAATATCTGTAATGTAAAACCATTGCTTTTATTTTACTTATAGTGGGATTTTGAAGTTGTAGTCCAGGTGTTTGTAAAAATGCCTCAATGGCGAACTCGACTTGATCTTAGCTCAAACTCAGCCCGAGTTGCTGACCAAACCAAGCCGAGACGAGCTCGATCTGAGGTCAGCTAGTGGCTGAGCCGCCAGCTTGACTCGGTTCAACTCGATGTGCACCCTTACTGATACATGGTATATTGATTTTGATAAAATAATTTTTTCTCAAACATGAACATTAGATTTTTAAACAACTTCTTCTTTTAAATGTCAATGGAGTCTGTGAAAGCTAGTAGACTTGCTATGTTTGAGACTGATAAGACTAACCCATCCCTACGCCTGGTTGGCACGGGCCAACTTGGGCCATTGGTCTGCAGGTGATGGGCCAGAAGCATGCTTCATATTAATAGTCCTTATATCATCTTATGCAAGAATAAGTACAAGGATTTATACTTAAAGAAATAAGCATATTTAGGCCGCGTTTGTTAAATCTGAAGTCTAAAGCCTGAATCTGAAATCTGAAGCTGAATCTAAAATCTGAAGCCTGAATCTGAAATCTGAAGTAAAAAAACTCGTTTGATAATTATGGCTGAAGTCTAAAAATTAATTACTGAATTTGAAACAATCTGTTTGTTAACAAACATTCGAAATGTCTGAAATATATTAATTTGACACATTTGTCCCTATCTCTTGTTTGGAAATGTTTCACACCTAATGCAGATTTCCTGCCAACTTTGATCTCCTTTAAACCGTTCGTACAACTCAAAGCTTAATGAGCGTCAGCGTTATATAGCTACTGTTTCCTCTCGTGTGGCCCACTCGAGTCTTGGTTCCACCTCATTTTTTGTCGCTTGTACTAAAATTAGCTTGCAAAACAAATGAACGTAGTATATTTCCTAAAAACATGGTGGTGGGCCCCACCTAGCATCACCTAGAATCCTTGCACAGGAACTTCCTGTGAACGACTTTTGCAGGAAATCTGCGTCCATCCAATCCGCGCCCGGTGTACCACATGGAAAACCAATTAGCTAGTCCCGTTGCCACCAATGGCTAATGGTCAGTGCTCTATGGACCCCACCATGATGTATGTGTTTCATCCATGCTAATGGCTGATGGTCAGTGCTCTATGGGCCCCATCATGATGTATGTGTTTCATCCATGTTGTCCATATATTTTTCCCAATCATTTTATAGTATGAGACAAAAAATGAGGTATATCCCAATCTCAAGTGGACCACATTACAGGAAACAATGTTGAATGAGCTTTGCCCATTGAAAACCTTTTGGGGGCCATAAAAGTTTTGGATCAAGCTGATTTTTATTTTTTTTACTACATCTTGGGAATGTATGACGTAATCAACATATTGGATGTCAAATAAACAGTACAGTGGACCCTAAGAGGATTTTAATGGTGGATGTCCAATCACTATTGTTTTCCTATAGTGTGGTCCACCTGAGATTTATATCCCTCTTATTTATGGGATAAAGACATAAAATAAGATACGTAAAAATAGATGAATGGAATGGATGAAACACATGCATCATGGGGTTCACATAGCACGGACCACCACCAACTGGGATGATGGCAGGGGAGTAGCCAATACGGTTCTGTATCTAGCTATACAGCTGGTGTAGATGGGCACGGATTAGATACTGACGAGACTCAATACTGAAGTGGCGTCACGACCCAACTATGATGTATGTGTTGTATCCACAACGTCCTTTCATTTGGAGATATTATTTTAATGCATGACCCTGAGAATGAGGCAGATCCAAAGCTTTAGTGGACCCCACCACAAAAAATAATGGGAAGATTGATATCCACAGTTGAAACCTTCTTAAGGTCCACCATAATGTTTTTTTCGAAATCCAACCTATTCAAAAGTTTAAAAAGCATTAAAGAAGGGAAAACACAAACATCAGCTTGATCGAAAACATTTGTGGCCTTTAGAAGTTTTTAATGGTGGTGTCACTCTCTTCACTATTTTCTATGGTGGGGTCCACTGGATCTTTGGATGTGACTCATTCTTTAGATCTTGTCCTAAAATGATCTCTCCAGATGGATGGACGGCATGGATACAAAACATACATCATGGTGGGGCCCACATAACTTGGTGACATCACTTCAATCCCGTCCCCGCCCAGGAAGCGGATTGCGTACTGAGTAACTTAGTACGATAAGCGCACTGAGTAAACTCTGTGGTCCCCACGGTCATTCATGCATTGTATCCACTCCGTCCATCTCTTTTATCACATAATTTTAAGCCCTTACCTAAAAATTGAGCATATCTAAACCTCGAGTGGACCACACCACCAGAAACAATGTAAATTGAACATTTACCATTGAAATTTTTTTGGGGGCAACGGTGATGTTTTTTTACCATCCAACCTATTTATTAGGTCATGTAGACGTGGATGAAGTGAAAACACAAATATCAGATTGATTCGAAACTTTTCCAACTCCTAAGAAGTTTTTAATGGTGGACGTTCAATCCCCACCTCGTGGTCCAGCTAATCCTTGGACCCACCTCTTTTTTTGGCTCACACTTTAAATGATATGAAAAAGTTGATGGATAGTGTGGATCAGTCACATAAATCATGGTGGGGAATAAAGAAATTTCAGAAGTTAAAAGTTGATTTTGTAGTGTGCGAACAATTTAAAGAGAAGCAATTGCCGTATTAACTTAAAAGGGGATAATTTTGGAAACAAAAAATTTTGTTTAATAACAAATTCACGGAGCGCATTCAACGTTCACCATTAAGCCAAACTCCTATCACGGAAAGAATTCAGTGAAAAACCACTTAGCGCTTTCCTTCTTCCGTAGTAACGACGCGTTAACAAACACCACTAAATACGGAATATTTTCCCAATTCCGCGTTAAGTGCAAAAATTAAGTGTTAACAAATAGGCCCTTAGTGTGAATACTTATATATGCAAGTTGGGCCCATGGTTTACTGATGCAGCCCTTGATTTAGTGGACCACATTTTGTATGGAACACTTGCATATTTTTAAAAAATCCCCAAGATTGGATGATCTAAACCATCCAATCTTTAGCCTCTTTCTAGTTGAATGTGTACTGTTGCTGTATTTGTTTTCTTAACCATCTTAAAACTGAAAGTATCTTTCTTCTGAGACTTTTTATGAAATATCTCATTGTAGTGGTTTCATAGAAACCACATTGGGTAGAGCAAAATGTTAGCAACATTATTAATTTGTTGTAAAAATACAATGATTGCAAACTTCTTAATACATTGTATTTGGTAGATAATATCTGTATGGGTTCAATCATCTGATAGCACTTCTCAAATCCCTAACTTTTGAGGAAGATGGTGCATGAGGCTAATTTCTAACTTTAATTTTCGGTAAGGTACAGGTTGAAAATGGACCCCTTGTTTAATCGAGATTCGACTGTAATGAATAGGGAGTGGATGACACTAAGTTTCCCAGACCCACGTTTTCTTTCTGGAATCAGAAGCTTTTCAAAGTTTGCACAAGAAAACCTTCCTGGTAGAGAATCCGTTCCTTGTCCATGCACCACTAACAGATATGCACGTTTTCCGGTTTCTTATGATGATATGGAAATACATCTAATGAAAAATGGATTCGACCCAAGCTATAGGGTTTGGAACATGCATGGGGAGCATGTATCACCTAAGTGTATTGTACGTGAATCAAGTTCCCAACAATACCATAGTGTCCCGAACTTAAATGAGGTTTACAACGCGATCGTTCAAGAACTTGGTGGTAATAACGTAGATGAAGTTGTACAGGGTGACCCCAATGTGACCCCTATAGTTGAAGGCATCTTTGGAGAAAATGAAACTAATGAGTTTGAAGCAAATCTGCGAGACGCAATGGCTGAGCTATACCCTGGGGCTCAAGATTTCACCATGCTGACTTTCATTGTACAGCTTTTCAAATTAAAGGTGAATCATGGATGGAGTGAAAAAAGCTTTATAGAGCTCCTTCAACTACTAAAGAAGGTGTTACCTTATGGTAATAAGGCCCCAACTAATACCTACCAAGCGAAGAAGATCATTACAAAGTTGGGTCTTGGTTATGTGAAAGTCCATGCTAGTCCAAATGACTGTATCTTATACTGGAGAGAGAACAAGATAAAAACCATTTGTCCAAATTGTAAAACTTCTAGGTACAAGACTGAAATGGATTCTGAGAAAAAATAATCTCGAATACCTAGGAAGGTGTTAAGGTATTTTCCATTAACACCAAGGCTATAAAGAATGTTCAGTGCGCAATGGTTAGCGAAAGAAATGTCTTGGCACTCAACCAAGAAATTTCAACATGGAAAGATGGAGCATTCGGCTGATTCTATTACATGGAAGAATCTTGATGACAAGTATATAAATTTTTCACCTGAGCCTCGCAATGTTCGATTGGGTTTGGCTACAGATGGGTTTAACCCATTCGGCACTTTCAGTATGTCGTATAGTTCATGGCCCGTTATGTGTGTGACATACAACCTTCCACCAAAGCTTTGCATGAAACCTCAGTTTACTATGTTAACTTTGCTCATTGAGGGACCACGACAACCGGGAAAGGATATTGACGTTTATTTACAGCCATTGATTGATGAACTGTAAAAGTTATGGTGAGAAGGGGTCACGACGTTCGATGCATATCATGAAAATAAATTCAACATGCGTGTTGTTCTGCTTTGGACAATCCATAATTTTTCAGTATATGGTAACGTTTCTGGTTGTAGGACAAAGGGTAAGTATGGTTGTCTCGTATGTGGTCCTAACACAGATTCTCTGCGACTCCAATATGGAAAGAAACACGTTTATATGGGCCACAGACGATGGTTGACAATATCAGAATAGGCTAGGAAGGACACAAGTGCTGGCACGTTCAACAAGAAGGTGGAGATACGACATCAACCGATCCGTCTGGATGAGATTGAGGTCAAAAGACAAACCGCGAACTTGAATATGCAGTGGGGGAAGACTGGGAAGAGTAATATAAGGGGTATTGATGGAGGCCGACAAGAGCTAGCGGATGATGTTGAATCACCGTGGTTCTTCAAATGGTCTATATTATTTGATCTGGAGTATTAGAAAGATATTCCTGTGCATCACAACCTTGATGTCATGCATATTGAGAAAAATATATGTGAAATCCTAGTTGCCTTGATGTTGAACACGCCTGACAAAACCAAGGATGATGCTAATGCACGCAGGGACCTGAATCAATTGGGAATTAAGAAGCGTCTATGGATGAAAAAGAACAATGGCAAGGTGATTCAGAAATAAGGTCCTTTCTATCTAAGAAAAGAAGAGAAAAAACTTTTCATCCAGACTTTGCATGAGCTGCGTGTTTCGATCGGTTTTAGTGCGAATTGGAGGACCATCGTAAAGGAAGATTGCATAGATTTAAAGGGAATGAAGTCTCATTCTTATCATGTGTTGATGCAACATTTGCTCCCAGTTCTCATCCAGCATGCATTCAGGGATAGGAAGGTCATTCATCCTATAATTACAAGTTTTTACATCTTTTTTAATGCCTTGTGCTCGACAACCGTAGACCTTCAAACACTCCTTACTCTCGAGAGGGGCATGGCTAGGACGCGATGTCAGCTTGAAACTATATGGCCGCCATCGATATTTGTCATTATGATGCATTTGTCGATCCATTTGGCTTACGAGGCTCGCATATGTGGTCCTGTATACTATCAATGGATGTATCCATTCGAAAGGTACGCTATGTGCTTAATAAGAATAAATCAGCTTAACATCTACATTTGCATGTATATATAATGTATCATTAACTTTATCAGGTTCATGAAGACATTCAAGGCCTATGTCCGTAACAAGACACGACCTGAGGGTTGTATTGCAGAGCAGTACATCCAAGAGGAGACAGTTATATTCTGCAACCAATATAAAGGAAAACAGAAAACATGCCTATTGGAAAAGCTGAAAAAACGGTTTAACGGAGTCATTCCAGGACTACGTAAGTTTTAAGATAGCGCTGATGATGACCCTAATGATGACGACGTTGGTCCAGTAGGTTCGGGTCAAAGTGTTATCCTAGCGGGTATCGAATACGAATAAGCTCGTACATGAGTACTGAAGAGTCATCCCAGCTACGACAAGTGGGAAGGGTATATACAATAAGCTCATATATGTATGTATATATATATATTCCTTACTTTATGTGATTTCAATATAACAATGTTATTAAATATCGCGCAGGAAGCACAAAGATTTCTTGCAGCGATGCTATAAGAGGACCAACAGGGTGCCTAGCGAGGACGAATTCATATCTTGGTTGAAGAGGCAACCAGAGTTCATTGAATCTGACGATAATGAATTTAAAGATGTAGTGAGAGGACTTCTAGCTTTTTCTATTGAATACAATAAGTATTGTATTAGTGGTTTCCTATTTATCACTAAGGACTATGAGGAAAATAAAATGAACCAAAACAGTGGGGTTAGGACAGAGGGTATGACAACCTTCCGATCAAGTGCTAAGGATATCAATACAGTGGATGAAAATCAACCTTACTACGGAGTCCTTCGTAGAATTATCTAATTGGAGTACCGAATAGGGTACAAGCCCGTCCTATTTAAGTGTGATTGGGTGAAAGTGACACATCATGGTGTTTCTTTTGATGTTGAAGCGAATTTGAGATTAGTAAATTTGTCTAGTCTTTACAGTTCAGACAAAGTCGGTGACGAGCCCTTCATTCTTGCAGAGCATGCCACGCAAGTTTTCTACTCCAGAGATCCAAAAAATATTGACTGGCATGTTGTCTTGGAGGTTCCAAAATTTTTTTTTGTCGAAGAAGAGACATGCGTTTTATCAGAACGATTAAAGGCTGTAAGTAATGCCGATGCAGGACCTGATCTCACCTCATTATCAATGGTTGATGAGTTAATATTTGATGAATCTGAAGACGTCAGTGTTGTGGTCGAGAAAACAAAGGAAAAAAATGATCAAAGAGAATCTACTGATTTGTTTGTATTTTCTAAGCATATAACAAAATGATATTTATTGGAAGAAATCTAATCAAGGTTTGGATAATATAGTGAATTTTTTGTACTTTATCTGTGATCTAAACTATTTCTTAACCATTAGTTTTTTTTCTTTTCTTTTCATATTAGGGAAGAAATAGGCACATGGATTCACAACCAGAGCTATTGGGTGCGCAGGTGCTTGAGAGTATAGATTCAAGCAACACTAAATGTAATAAGATACTTCTCCTTAATTATATATGTAAATTTTTTTTTCTTATATATTGGCGTTAATCAATGATGTGTATATATAACTGTTATTCTTTTTATATAATTGTGTCAGCTTCTTCATCTAAAAAGAGAGGCATTACTAGGGGGTCTCTTTACTTGTGCAACCTGATAGGAAAAAAGTCCTAAAGACGAATGAATTCGGGCAACCGAATGTGGATTGTTTCGATCATATAGACTTTGCATCGCATGTCGGTATCCTCACCCGTTCTCATATCCCAATCATATACCAGGACTTTCGCCAGGTGCCTCATGAACAAATTCGTATGGTCATAGAAAGACTATCACAGTTTTATGAGTTTGAGGGTCAAATTTGGGATGCAATTCTTGAGTATGTTACAAAACACATCAATGAAGCATGGAGGAATTACAAGAGAAAATTGACTGTAAAATATATTGAAGACAAGGATTCTATTGCTGTGAGAGATGGTCCTGCCCCCCCAGGTATCCCTATGGAGGATTGGAGGGTCTTCATGGATCGACGTACCACCAAGGAATTCAAGAGGGCAAGCATAAGAAATAAAATCAATCGGGCCAAGCTAAAAGGACCTGCGTGTCTTGGGAGGCACATCATGGCTGTTACTCGCCATAAGATGGTATGTATTTAAAAATAGATATTATAGTTTAAAATTGAATTTAAATTAGAATTATTATTCATCTAAATTTATTAATGATATGTATTTGAATGATATGTAATGTGCTAAAGGCGAAGGAGAAGAATCTTACCTCTGATACCGAGATAGGTAGATGTAAAGTCTTCTTAAGAGCCCATACAAGAAAGGACAAAGTTGTCCAGTATCTTGACCTTGCTGTAAGTGCACCCCTTGTACCACAGGAATGCCTATGTGTGAAAAGCCTATATATAACTTTGAATTATATTACATTCATTTGTATTTTTTTCACAGGAAAAACTAGAGGAGCTCTCTAGTAGCAATCCTGCTTCTAAGATGACCGGCATGGATGATGCCCTTACAGAGGTACTAATAAAATTTAAAAATTACTTAAGTTTTATGGTAATTATGAATATCCTAATAACTTGATTTATAATGTTTTACAATTGGTTGGTTCTGACAAAAGAGGGCGAATGCAGGGTCTAGGTTGCTTAATAAGTAAGGTAGGACTGAAGAAGTCAGCCCCTTCTCGTTCAAAGGTAGAGAATGTGACAAAAGAAAAAGAGAGCGTAGTTCAAGAGTTATCTTAGGTGAAGAAAAAAATGGATGATATGACTCAAGATATAGTTGAGATGAAGAAAACATTGGTGGATACGCAGAAAGAGAGAGAGTCTACTTAAAATCGCTCATCACCAACAGTCGCTAAATCTACTCAGGCATCGTCGGTATGCAAGTATAATTTTTTTTACTGTATTGAGCTTACAATTATATTATAAGCGCTAACAATACCAATGCCAATGTTATGTGTAAATGTAGCTGGATATTATATATATTGGTAAGAGATGTGACTTGCTTAGTTTTGGAAAACATGGTGTAGTTGCTCATGGTGAAGTACACGAAGTTAATCCAAATGTAACTGTCCATTGTGAATCGTTGGAGGATGGAGCTTTTGTTGTTATCTTGACTGAGGTTGTACAACCTCACGCTCCTTTGTGAAAAGAAGATGGGTTCACATCTACACTTGGAGAGGTCGGTCTGGGATCATTTGTGCAATGGGGGAAAGAGGCTTTGAGAATTCAATAATTTAAACAAATTTGGTACTCTATAATTGAACATGTGTAGTGTGCATTTTGAACTAATTTTAAATGTGAAGTGTGCATTTTGAACTAATTTTAAATGTGTAGTGTGCATTTTGAACTAATTTAGAACTAACTTGGTACTTGTTTTTTTTTTTTTATTTTTATTTTAAATATTGAATGAATTTTGTACTCTATATTTGAATGTATTTATAGTCTTAGGCTCCATTTGGTCATCACATTAGTGTTTATGAAAGCATTTTTTTTGAAAACCAAATGGAGCCTAAGCCCTTTTTTAACTCTGCCAATGCCGGTCCAAAGCCCGGATAAAGGAGGAGGGAGAGGGCTTTAGAATGAGATCGTCAACAATGGAGGAGATCCTGAAAATGCAGTGACTATCTCTGCTTTTATGGTTTTACTTATACATTCCTGTATTGATTATTCAAGCATGACGGTTATGCGCATTCTTTCAGGTGGATGTTGCATGCGGGAGGATTGGAGCTGTATATTTCAGATTCAAGCATCTGGTACGTCTTTTGTCAAGAATGCACATGATTAGAGTGGCCTAACCATTTGGACAGACCGTATTTATGTATTTGCTCAAAATTGATGGAGCAGACCCGGATATATGTCAGAGCTATCCGGAAGAGCGGGGGTCCCTGGAAGGTGGGAATCACTGTTATGACCATGATAAAGTTGTCCATTTCCTACGGACGGTATTGGAGGGGCCTGACCATTTGGGCAAGCCGTGTTTATGTATTTGCTCAAAATTAATGGAGCATACTCGAATGTGTGTCGGAGCTATCCGGATGAGCGGGGGTCCGTGGAAGGTGGGAACCGTTGTTATGACCATGATGAAGCTTTCCATTTCCTATGGACGACATTAGAAGGACCTGACCATTTGGACAGGCCGTGTTTATATTTATATTTGCAGGGACCACACCCTTAACCTAAACCCGAACCCATTCTCAAATCCAAAAACCTATAACCTAAACCTAAACCTTAACCTAAACCGTTAACCTATAACTTAAATCAAAACTTATAACCTAAACCTATAACCTATCACCTAAACACGAACCCATTCTCAAATCCTATAACCTATAACCTAAACTTAAACTTAAACTTGAAAACCCAAACTTAAACCCGATCTTGAACCCGAACTCGGTTTCCTCAACCTAAACCTTAACCTATTCTCAATTCCCTAAACCTTAACCTACAACCTAACCTAAACCTAACTTCCTAACCTAAACCTAAACCTAAACTTGAAAACCCAAAATTAAACCCGAACCCGAACCTAGTTTCCTAAACCTAAACCTTAACCCATTCTTAATTCCTTAAACCTTAACCTACAAAATAACCTCAACCTAACTCCCTAACCTAAACCTAAACCTAAACTTGAAAACCCAAAATTAAACACGATCCCAAACCCGAACCCGGTTTCTAAACCTTAACATTAACTATTCTCAATTCCCTAAACCTTAACCTACAACCTAACCTAAACCTAACTACCTAACCTAAACCTAAACCTAAACTTGAAAACCCAAACTTAAACCCAATCCCGAACCCAAACCCGATTTCTAAACCTAAACCTTAACCTATTCTCAAATCCCTTAACCTAAACCTACACCTAATCCTAATCTCAACTTCCTAACCTAAATTTAAACTTGAAAACCCAAACTTAAACCCGATGCCGAATCCGAACCCAATTTCCTCAACCTAAATCTTAACCTATTCTCAATTCCCTAAACCTTAACCTACAACCTAACCTAAACCTAACTCCCTAACCTAAACCTAAACGTAAACTTGAAAACCCAAACTTAAACCCAATCCCGAACCCGAACCTGGTTTCCTCAACCTATACGTTAACCTATTCTCAATTCCCTAAACCTTAACCTACAACCTAACCTAAACCAAATTTCCTAACCTAAACCTAAACCTAAACTTGAAAAACCAAACTTAAACCCGATCCCAAACCTGAACCCGGTTTCCTAAACCTAAACCTTCACCTATTCTCAATTCCCTAAAGCTTAACCTACAACCTAACCTCAACCTAACTCCCTAACCTAAACCTAAACCTAAACTTGAAACTCAAAATTAAACCCGATCCAGAACCCGAACGTGGTTTCCTAAACCTAAACCTTAACCAATTCTCAATTCCCTAAACCTTAACCTACAACCTAACCTAAACCTAACTCCCTAACCTAAACTTAAACCTAAACTTGAAAACCCAAACTTAAACCCGATCTCGAACCCGAACCCGAATCCGGTTTCCTTAACCTAAACCCTAACCTATTCTCAATTCCCTAAACCTTAACCTACAACCTAACCTAAACCTAACTCCCTAACCTAAACCTAAACCTAAACTTGAAAAGCCAAACTTAAACCCAATCCCGAACCCGAACTCGGTTTCCTAAACCTAAACCTTAACCTATTTTCAATTCCCTAAACCTTAACCTACAACCTAACCTAAACCTAACTACCTAACCTAAACCTAAACCTAAACTTGAAAACCCAAACTTAAACCCGTCCCGAACCCGAACCCGGTTTCTAAACCTAAACCTTAACCTATTCTCAATTCCGTAAACCTTAACCTCCAACCTAACCTAAACCTAACTACCTAACCTAAACCTAAACCTAAACTTGAAAACCCAAACTTAAACTCGATCCGAACTTGAACCCGATTTCCTAAACCTAAACCTTAACCTATTCTCAAATCCCTTAACCTAAACCTACACCTAATCCTAATCTCAACTCCCTAACCTAAACCTAAACCTAAACTTGAAAACCCAAACTTAAACCCGATCGAATCCAAACCCAATTTCCTCAACCTAAACCTTAGCCTATTCTCAATTCCCTAAACTTTAACCTACAACCTAACCTAAACCTAACTCCTAACCTAAACCTAAACCTAAACTTGAAAACCTAAACTTAAACCCGAACCCGGTTTCCTCAACCTAAACCTTAACCTATTCTCAATTCCCTAAACCTTAACCTACAACCTAACCTAAACCTAACTCCTAACCTAAACCTAAACCTAAACTTGAAAACCCAAACTTAAACCCTATCCCGAACCCGAACCGGTTTCTAAACCTAAACCTAAACCTTAACCTATTCTCAATTCCCTAAACCTTAACCTACAACCTAACCAAAACCTAACTACCTAACCTAAACCTAAACCTAAACTTGAAAATCCAAACTTAAACCCGATCCCGAACTCGAACCCAGTTTCCTAAACCTAAACCTTAACCTATTCTCAATTCCCTAAACCTTAACCTACAACCTAACCTAAACCTAATTCCCTAACCTAAACTAAACCTAAACTTGAAAACCCAAACTTAAACCCGATCCCGAACCCGAACTCGGTTTCCTAAACCTAAACCTTAACCTATTCTCAATTCCCTAAAGCTTAACCTACAACCTAACCTAAACCTAACTCCCTAACCTAAACCTAAACCTAAACTTGAAAACCCAAAATTAAACCCGATCCCGAACCTGAATCCAGTTTCCTAAACCTAAACCTTAACCTATTCTCAATTCCCTAAACCTTAACCTACAACCTAACCTAAACCTAACCCCCTAACTAAACCAAAACCTAAACTTGAAAACCCAAACTTAAACTCGATCTTGAACCCAGAACACGAACCCGGTTTCTCAACCTAAACCTTAACCTATTCTCAATTCCATAAACCTTAACCTACAACCTAACCTAAACCTAACTCCCTAACCTAAATGTAAACCTAAACTTGAAAACCCAAACTTAAACCCGAACCCGAACCCGAACCCGGTTTCTTAAACCTAAACCTTAACCTATTCTCAATTCCCTAAACCTTAACCTACAACATAACCTAAACCTAACTTCCTAACATAAACTTAAACCTAAACTTGAAAACCAAAACTTAAACTCAATCCCGAACCCGAACCCGATTTCTAAACCTAAACCTTAACCTATTCTCAAATCCTAAACCTAAACCTACACCTAATCCTAATCTCAACTCCCTAACCTAAACCTAAACCTAAACTTGAGAAACCAAACTTAAACCCGATGCCAAACCCGAACCCAATTTCCTCAACCTAAACCTTAACCTATTCTCAATTCCCTAAACCTTAACCGACAACCTAACCTAAACCTAACTACCTAACCTAAACCTAAACCTATACTTGAAAACGCAAACTTAAACCCGATCCCGAACCTGAAACCGATTTCCTAAACCTAAACCTTAACCTATTCTCAATTCCCTAAACCTTAACCTACAAACTAACGTAAACCTAACTACCTAACCTAAACCTAAACCTAAACTTGAAAACCCAAACTTAAACCCAGATCCCGAACCTAAACCCGAACCCGGTTTCCTCAACCTAAACCTTAACCTATTCTCAATTCCTTAAACCTTAACCTACAACCTAACCTAAACCTAACTCCCTAACCTAAATATAAACCTAAACTTGAAAACCCAAACTTAAACCCGATGTCGAACCCGAACCCAATTTCCTCAACCTAAACCTTAACCTATTCTCAATTCCCTAAACCTTAACCTACAACATAACCTAAACCTAACTCCTAACCTAAACCTAAACCTAAACTTGAAAACCCAAACTTAAACCCGGTCCCGAACCCGAACCCGGTTTCCTCAACCTAAACCTTAACCTATTCTCAATTAGTAAACCTTAACCTACAACCTAACCTAAACCTAATTCCCTAACCTAAACCTAAACCTAAACTTGAAAACCCAAACTTAAACCCGATCCGAACCCGAACTGGTTTCCTAAACCTAAACCTTAACCTATTCTCAATTCCCTAAAGCTTAACCTACAACCTAACCTAAACTTAACTCCCTAACCTAAACCTAAACCTAAACTTGAAAACCCAAAATTAAACCCGATCCAGAACCCGAACCCGAACCCGGTTTCTAAACCTAAACGTTAACCTATTTTCAATTCCCTAAACCTTAACCTATAACCTAACTTAAACCTAACTACCTAACCTAAACCTAAACCTAAACTGAACTTGAAAACCCAAAC
This sequence comes from Magnolia changhungtana, assembly GCA_030180095.1. Classification (NCBI taxonomy): domain Eukaryota; kingdom Viridiplantae; phylum Streptophyta; class Magnoliopsida; order Magnoliales; family Magnoliaceae; genus Magnolia; species Magnolia changhungtana. The sequence continues at coordinate 6,724,987 of JASAUF010000596.1, forward strand.
TTAAACCCAATCCCGAACCCGAACCCGATTTTCTAAACCTAAACCTTAACCTATTCTCAAATCCCTTAACCTAAACCTACACCTAATCCTAATCTCAACTCCCTAACCTAAACTTAAACCTAAACCTAAACTTGAAAACCCAAACTTAAACCCGATGCCGAACCCGAACCCAATTTTCTCAACCTAAACCTTAACCTATTTTTAATTCGCTAAACCTTAACCTACAACCTAACCTAAACCTAACTCCCTAACCTAAAACCTAAACCTAAACCTGAAACCCAAACTTAAACCCGATCCCGAACCCGAACCCGATTTCCTAAACCTAAACCTTAACCTATTCTCAAATCCCTTAACCTAAACCTACACCCAATCCTAATCTCAACTCCCTAACCTAAACCTAAACCTAAACTTGAAAACCCAAACCTAAACCCGATCCCGAACCCAAACCCGATTTCTTGACGTTTATTTTGGCTCTACAAACCATATGGGGGGACCATTCCTTTTGTGTCAATTTCATTCCTCTTTAAGCTTTTTTTTTTTAATTCATTAAGAAAAAAAGAAGAAGAAAATGATTATACATGATGCACTTCTTTCACTTTGTTTTTCTTTCCTCCAATGGTCATTCTGATTTATGAATGCCAAGACTATTTGTAGGATGATGGAATATACGAAGATGTTGCAGGAAGTGACTTTGTCATTACAAGAGGTTCATTTCGAGACGACTCTTCAAAGTACTACATAAATGACTATGGAAGTAATTTTACAGAGGTCACTAAGAAATTGAAAGGAAAAGGAGTGGACTTGGACAACAACCGGTTTTTTATTCTTCAGGTGGGTGATGGCTGAAAAAGGCCTATTTACTAGTGAAAAAAATATCATACCATCAAAATATATCTTCTCTTTCAATTCTTTATCTTTGAAATTTCAGGGTGAAGTCGAGAAAATTTCTCTAATGAAGCCAAAGATTTGTATTTTCAGCATTATTGTAATTGTAATTCATCGAATGAAGGATTGTAATTGTAATTGATTGAATGAAGGATTGTAATTAATTGTAATTGTAATTGTAATTGATTGAATGAAGGATTGTAATTGATTGTAATTGAATGAATGAATGATTGTAATTGATTGTAATGGAATGAATGAATGATTATGCAGGTGGTAATTGAATGAACAACTAATTGTATATATATTTTTTGAAATAGGATTTGCTACAGATTATATCCATAGCTGTTGTAAACTATAGCTACAGATTAAATCCGTAACTGTTATAATTAAATCCGTAGCTTTTGTAACCTACAGCTACGAATATAATTGCTATGGCTTAGATTCATAGCGCTTGCCAGATATAACTACGGATTAAATCCGTAGTAGTGGTGATTAAATCCGTAGCTCTTCTAACCTATAGCTATGGACATAATCGCTACGGATTAAATCCATGGCTGTTTGGACCTATAGCTACGGATTAAATCCGTAGCTATAGGTTCTAGACCTATTGTTACTGCACATACACCTACGGCCGTGCTACGGACTAGATCCATAGCTATAGGTTTATGGCTAAAGATTTAGTCCGTAGCCTTTACCCATTTTTTTGGTAGTGGAGGGAAAGTCTACTTCACAGTATGTATTCTTACTCGAAGGAGGAGCTATCTCATGGTCGAGTAAGAAACAGATATCCACAACTCTTTCATCTATGGAGACCGAGTACATTGCATGTTGGGCTGTAGTTCAGGACTGTGTATGGGTGCGCAGATTTCTATTGAGTCTAGGTGTTGTACCAAGTGTTCGTCAGCTTATATACTGAAGATAGATAATACTTCTGCCATTGACTTGGCAAAGGACCCTAAAAACCACCAGAAATCTAAGCACATGGAGATCAAGTATCATTACGTCCGTGATCAAGTGAGAGATAAGAAGGTCACCCTTAACTACATTCCTACCAAGGAGATGATGGTTGATCCCATGACGAAACCTATAGCCAGAGATCTATTTCACGTTCACGTCAGGCAGATGAGATTGAGGAAAGCTTGAGTGATGTACTTGTTTTGTAGTACCTTTGATCTTTCATTAATGAATAACACATTCCATTTATTCAGTACTGAACACTAATATAAACTAGGCAAGTAGATCATCAACATTTATCTTGAAATCATGTCGGATTTCTATTTTTGTCAGCAGGCCGGTCACCCACTCGCACGTGTTGACCAACCTTGAATGTACAAGAGAGGTACATTTGGGGCAATGTTTATACATTGAGGTATAAACTTCTCTTTATTTTGAATAATTAAGGATGAGGATATAAGTGAGTCGTATCTGCATACAATCTTTTAAGATTGAAGATGAGACTAATAAAGTCGAATAACATAATCGCACCATTTTTTTTCATACGATCAATGTTATGGCATGAATTTAAAGTCAGGTTATGAGGTTATAAGATGAGTTGTACCTCATGTACAATGACATGTGTATTGTAGACTTGACATTTACCTAGTATTGTTTACTTTAGCACGTAGATTGTAGCCACGTGCTGTGACCTTTTACCTACAGATTGCTTTGTTTCGATCCAATCATTGTAACTTGCGAGTAGCCAGTCCAATAGGTGACTCTTTGTGTCCTTAGCTACCCTCCTCTTGTATATATGAGGTTAAGATTGAGTGTCATTACTTTAGTGTACCATGACGAAAGATCCTTTATTGGCCAGACTTAGTTACGCTAAGAAAGCGGCTTAATTAATTTCAAATTACACATCTGCGTGGGGAAGATCTCATGACAGGTACACCAAGTTTTTAGAACTATAAATATGCACTTGAAGACTTATCCGCCGGCAGTATCGAGTTGTTTTTATTAGAATTTTGCGAACAATATTTTTCTTAAAAAGCATACATATATATAAGTATTGTTTTAAATTGGTTTTAGTCGAAGTTTGTAAAAAATTAAGTTTTCATAATAACTTGATAAGTTGGATAAGTGTATATGTTGGCCGAGTACTCTAGATCAAGAGTTAACTCCATCTGGTATGGTCATGCGGACTAGGACGGGCATTGCAAAGCTTAGATTATTGAGTACTAGTTAGGTGGTTGCTTAGTACTTAAGCACCTGTGAGAAGATTACAGTGATCTAGCTGGTCCCACGCCTCTGATTCTTTCGATCGCGATGTTTGGTCTTTGATTGTTATTAGGCAAGTTAGATGGACAAATTTTTGTGCCTATCCCACAATGTGATTGAGTGAGAGATGTTGGACGTAGGCCAGTGGGGCCCACTGGTGAACAATCACTAGTGGGTGGGTCCCATATGTTTAGGATTTTTCTGACTTTTTCCTTTCTGTCGAGATTTCAAATTCAATTTTGAATTTAATTTTAGATAGGAGATAGGGAGAAGACCGGATAATCTGGTCTCATCCCATCTCCTTCTTTTCCTATATAAAGGGATAACTTTTCTCTCGTAAAAGGCACTGAATCATTGGAAATACCATGGGCATACAGAGAAATATAGTGTGCATTATAGTTTATCCTTTAGCTTGTCCTTTGGATGATCTAATCCATAGATCGCAATCTGGGGCCACTATACCATAGGATCAGAGGTGTGAATAGATCCATCTGCTCCAGTAGTAGATAGGCGGGCCGTTGGAGCGTCAATCTTCTGCTTTGTGAGGGTTCTAAAACTCATGTAAACCGTCAGATCTTGAGGGCTCACCTTCCATGCTTCCCTATAGTACATTAGGTCTTTTGTTCCTCTGAGATAGTGGAATATACATTTGAAAGCTTACCAATGAGATTGTCCCGGGTTACTCTGATAATGGCTGACTATGCCAACTATATAGCTAATATCCGGTCTGGTACAAAGCATATCATTCATTAAGCTCCCTACTGCGCTTGCATAAGGTACTGAGGACATAGCCAATTTCTCGGCTTCAGTCCGGGGACACGATTTTCTGTCTACCTTGGTAGCTTTATTTATAGGGGTTTCAATAGCTTTTGAATTTTTCATCCTAAACCGCTCTAAGATCTTTTCTATATAGGTTGCTTGAGATAAGCCTAAAAATTTCTTAGAGCGATCCCTAATATTTTTGCTCTAAGAATAAAGTTGGCATTACCGAGGTCTTTCATCTCAAAGTTTGAGAATAGCCAATCTTTAGACGATATCAACAATTGCATGTTATTATCAGCTAGCAGGATATCGTCTACATATAGAGATAGTATCAAAAAAGATCTTCCAGACCGTTTCATATATACACAATTATCTTCTTCACTCATTGTGAATCCAAAAATGGTGATGGCGAAGTGGAACCTCATGTACCACTGTCTTGAAGATTGCTTTAGCCCATAGATAGATTTCAATAACTTGCAGACTTTTTTTAGATGCTTTTTGTCCACATAACTCATGGGCTGTTGCATGTATATCTCTTCATCCAAGTCACCATTTAAGAATGCGGTCTTTACATCCATCTGATATAACTCGAAGTTTAAACTTGTGACAATGGACAAAATCATGTGGATTGAGGAGAACTTTACAATAGGTGAATAGGTCTCCTTGTAATTAATGCATTCTTTTTGTGTAAAACCTTTAGCAATTAATCGTGCTTTATATTTGTCCACTATACCATCTGTCTTTCTTTTGATTTTTAGTACTTATTTGTTACCTATCGCTTTGCGATTGGAAGACAGATCAACAAGTTCCCAGACTTTATTCTTTTCCATGGAAGCGATCTCTTCATCTATAATATTTACCCAATCAGCCGAGTTAGAAGATAATAATGCATCCTGATACGAATCAGGTTCATCATTATTAACCGCAATGAAAGAGAATATTTTTCCCTCAATATCGAAGTATCTTCAGGAATTAATCCTCTTTCACTTTGACGTAACTCATGAGCCCGCTGAGATGTCCTCCCACTGTACTAACGAACTATAGGAGCATCATCATCGTGAGAAGCAGAACTCCCACTCTCCTGAGATACATCGGGTATTTCAAAGAGTTCTTTTGAAGCCTTTTGCTTCATTCGGCTGGGGTATCTATCTTCAACGAAGGTCACGTCTCTGGATTCTATCTCAATCTAATGTCCATGGTCCTCATAAACTAGAACGTATCCCTTTGAATGTATGGGGTACCTTATGAACACGTATTCAATGGTTTTACTATCAAGTTTACTTCTATATGGAGTAGGCAGCAAAACATATCCCAAAGATCTCCGGGGGTGTAGGTTGGCTAAAGAAGGAATCCTCCCAGACCACATCTCATATGGCGTCTTAGGAATGAATTTGGATGAAACTCTATTAAGGACATAGACGGCTGTTAATAGTGCATCTCCCTAGAACGTGGTAGAGAGATTGACTTGTGCCATTATCGATCTAACCATGTCCAATAGTGTCCTATTCCTTCTCTCTGTAACACCGTTTTATTGTGGAGTGTAATCCATTGTGTACTGCCAAACAATTCCAACATTTTCACAATATGATTTAAATATTTTAGATGTATACTCGCCACCTTTATCAGACCGATGGATTTTAATATTTTTCTGAAGCTGATTTTCCACCACAGCTTTATATTTAAGAAAACAATAAAAAACCTTAGATTTGTGTAAGTTAAGATACACATATCAACAGCGCGAGTAATCGTTAATGAAAGTGACAAAGTATTGACATTCATTTCTGGCATGTACATTGAAGAGTCCACAGATATCTGAATGGATTATCTCTTGTGTGCCCTTAGATCTAGCCACTTTAGGAAATGGTTTCTTCAAAGTCTTCCCAGACACACAATGCTCACAAAATGGCAAAATCAACTTTGGATAAGGAGTCTAATAGACCAGAATATACTAGTCTTGTCATACGATCCTTTCCGATGTGACCTAACCTCGCATGCCATTTTTGAGATTCAGATACTACAGTTTCATTCGACATAACAGATAAAGCAAGATGGGCATTATCACAATCTACAGCCAGAATAAATAAATCTGAAATTAAATTTTTCCATACAAAGATGAGGTTATTCAATCTCAAAGAAACTCTTGTCTTAGAAAATCGAATATCAAAACCATCAAATAGTAACCTAGAAACAGAAATTAAATTCCGATGCATCCCCGGTGCATAAAGAGTATCACAGATGATTATTGTTCGTCCTATGTGCGTACGGAGATTGGAAACGCCAATCCCTAATATGTCTTCGACAACATTATTTCCTATATACACCTTGTAACTTTCCTTGGCTACAGGGCGAAATTCCTCGAGTCCTCGACGACTCCATGTCACGTGCTTTATTGCGCCTGAATCCAAAATCTACTTGTTAGATATAGTATTAATAGAAAAGATTTTAGAATAAATGCCTACATACAAAGTATCTTGTGACTTAGAAATTACCATCTCTTTTTGGGCACACTGCCGAGCATAATGGCTGGAATTTCCGCAGACAAAACAAACTATATTTGTCTTTTTCTGCTTTTTCTTTCCATTCCCCTTGAGATTTGGAGGAGGTGCTGTGGTCTTCTGTTCTTGGTTATTCTTTTTTGCCTTCTTGCGAGCTTTGAACCGTTTCTTATTAGCTTTCCTCTTATGGGTGTCTGCTACAAAGGCTTTGGCCGAACCTGTCTGAATTGCATTCATTTCAACCTCACGTACCAAGTAGCCACAAAAGTCTCTGAATGTAGTAATAGAATCAGTATGGTCAGAAGTCTTTTAATTGGGGCCTAAGATTCAGGAAAAGAACGGTGCATAGATATAATCTTTTGATTTTCAGTCAATTTACATCCAACATTTTTAAGGGCACCTATCATTTGCTCCATCTTGCAGATATGATCTTTAATTGGGCAGTCGACTGACATCCTATACTCCTAGAATTCTAATTCCATTGTCTGAACTCTCGCATCTGACTTCTGCGCATAGGCATTTGTCAGTGCTTCCCAGATTTCCTTTGCGGTTTTATGCACTTCATACGTAGGTATGAGTTCTTTATGCATAGTGTTAAGAAGGACATTACGAGCTGAATGATTCTGTTTTTGCCACTTATTGTAGCGAGTCATCGCAACCCTATGTTCTTGTAAATTTCTATTTTCAGCCAATATGGGTTCCTCTTGAACTTTATCGAGTTGTGCGATATGTCGTCCTCATCTAGAAGACATCGCATCGTACGGGACCAGTCTTCATAGTTGTTACCATCGAAATGTTGTCCTTTCAGCTGTTTGGCGATTAACGCTTTGGTGACCATCTCTACATTGCATAAGTATTACTACTTAGCTATGATCTAAGGTATTGACACTAATCATCAGTATTTCTACATGTTATTCAAATTTTCAAAGTATAAAAGTAGTAAACACATCTTAATGAGATCTGAAAGTCCACATACCCGAATGGACAATGTAGATCAATCAAGTTCTCTTTTTAAGATGAGAATTAATGCTTTTACAAGAATAAATTTGTATAATGTACAACCTTCCATTATTTGTTTACATGCATTATTTGGTGGAAGGGAATAAACTCCCACTCAGGTTACGCACAACCTTTTTTTATATGTGGAGAATCTAAGCACTAAGTTTTTCTATATTTTTGAATGAAAAAAATAAGGAGGGCTTAAATCTAAACACATCAAGCCTAATTATATCACACATATAAACATTATCATCAGAAAAAAAATAAAGTGCATAGCCATAAAGAGAGTTCTATTATCTATCATCACTAGTGATCATGACCATTAGAGATGGATCCGATCATTACCGTTAATGATCATTGTTGATGATGGATCCTTTCATCAACATTGATCACTATAGTTAATAATCGTTTCAATCACTAATGATCTGTTGATCAACAGTGAATAGTATGATATAAAGGAAATCATAATCACACGCATGTATATATACATGTATATGAGCAGTATTACAATTCCAGGGCCCATCATATCATAAGCATATATGCATCCAATGCACATAGGACTTCACTTGTCCGTACTTGCCTAAGTTATATGAGCCCATGTGATTTTCATGAGAAATCCACTCGGTTGTTTTCCACCATCGGTTAGAAGGCCACACCACTCATCAGTTGGTAAGGATTGCCAGATCTGTGTAACTCTCAAGCTGTGGCCAATGCAAGGTGAGTCTTCTAAATAATGGTAATGATCGGATCCATCTCTAATGGTCATGATCACTAGTGATGATAGAACTCTTTTTATGGCTATGCACTTCATTTTTTTTTTTTCTGATAAGAATGTTTATATGTGTGATGTGTTTAGATCTAAGCCCTCCTTAGGTTTGATGTGTTTAGATCTAAGCCCTCCTTATTTTTTTTTTCATTGGAAAATATAGAAAAACTTAGTACTTAGATGCTCCATATATAAAAAATTAAGGTTGTGCATAACCTAAGTGGGAGTTTATTCCTTTCCACTAAATGATGCATGCAATCAAATAATGGAAGGTTGCACGTTATACAATTTTTTTTTTTTTTGTAAAAACATTAATTTTCATTTTAAAAAGAGAACTTAATTGATCTACACCACCCATTCAGGTATGTGGACTTTCAGATCTCGCTAAGATGTGTTTACTACTTTTATATATTGAAAAATTGAATAACACGTATAAATGCTGATGATTAATGTCAATACCTTAGATCATAGCTAAGTAGTGATACTTATGTAATGTAGAGATGACCACCAAAGCGTTAATCGCTGAATAGCAGAAATGACAACATTTCGACGGTAACAACTACGAAGACTGATCCCGTGCGGTGCGATGCCTTCTGGACGAGGACGACATATCGCACACACTCGATGAAGTTCAAGAGGAACCCATATTGGCTGAAAATGGAAATTTACAAGAACATAGGGTTGCAATGACTCACTACAATAAATGGCAAAAACAGAATTGTTCAGCTTGTAATATCCTTTTTAGCACTATACACAAAGAACTCATACCTACGTATAAAGTGCATAAAACCGCTAAGGGAATCTGGAAAGCACTGACAAATACCTATGCGTAGAAGTTAGATGCAAGAGTTCGGGTAATGGAATTAGAATTCCAAGAGTATAGGATGCCAGTCGGCTGCCCCATAAAAAATAGGTGCCCTTAAGAATGTTGGGTGTAAATTGATTGAAAATCAAAAGATTATAGTTATGCACCGTTCCTTGCCTGAATCTTAGGCTCCAATTAAAAGAATTCTGAACAATACTGATTCTATCACTACGTTCAGAGACTTTTGTGGCCACTTGGTACACGAGGTTGAAATGAATGCAATTCAGCTAGGTTCGGCCAAGGCCTTTGTAGCAGAGACCCATAAGCGGAAAGCTAACAAGAAACGGTTCAAAGCTCGCAAGAAGGCGAAAAGGAATAACCAAGAACAGAAGACCACAACACCTCCTCCAAATCTCAAGAAGGGGAATGAAAAGAAGAAGCGAAAAAAGACAAATTTAGTTTGCTTTGTCTGTGAAAATTTCGGCCATTATGCTCGGCAGTGTGCCCATAAAAAGACAGTAATTTCTTAGTTACAAGATACTTTGTATGTAGGCGTTTGTTCTGAAATCATTTCCATTGATACTATATCTAACGAGTTGATTTTGGATTCAGGCGCAACAAAGCACGTGACATGGAGTCGTCGAGGACTCGAAGAATTCTGGCCTGTATCCAAGGGAAGTTATAAGGTGTATATGGGAAATAATGCCGTCGAAGATGTACTAGGGATTGACATTTCCCATCTCCTTACGCGCATAGGCGAACAATAATCTTCTGTGATACTCTTTATGCACCAGGGATGTGTCGGAATTTAATTTATGTTTTTAATGTATTATTTGATGGTTTTGATATTCGATTTTTCGGGACAAGAGTTTTTTTGAGACTAAATAATCTTATCTTTGCATGAAAAAATTTAATTTCAGATTTATTTATTCTAGACGTAGATACTAATAATGCACCTTTTGCTTTATTTGTATGTCGAATGAAACTGTAGTATCCGAATCTCAAAAATGGCACACGAGGTTAGGTCACATCGGAAAGGATCATATGACAAGAGTAGTACATTCTGGTCTGTTAGACTTCTTATCCAAAGTTGATTTGCCATTTTGTGAACATTGTGTGTCTGGGAAGACTTCGAAGAAACCATTTCCTAAAGCGGCTAGGTTTAAGGATACACTAGAGATAGTCTATTCAGATATCTGTGGACTCTTCAATGTACATGCCAAAAATGGATGTTAATACTTTGCCACTTTCATTGATGATTACTCGCGCTATGGATATGTGTATCTCATTTCACACAAATCTAAGGCTTTTGATTGTTTTCTTAAATATAAAGCTGAGGTGAAAAATCAGCTTAAGAAAAAGATTAAAATCCTTCGGTTTAATAGAGGTGACGAATATATATATCTGAAATGTTTAAATCATATTGTGAAAACACTAGAATTGTTTGGCAGTACACAATGGCTTATACTCCACAACAAAACGATGTTGTAAAGAGAAGGAATAGGACGCTATTGGACATGGTTAGATCGATAATAGCATAAGCTAATCTCTCTACCACATTCTAGGGAGATGCACTGTTAACAGCCATCTATGTCCTTAATAGAGTTCCATTCAAATCCATTTCTAGGACACCATATGAGATGTGGTCTGGGAGAATTCCTTCTTTAGCCAACCTATGCCCTTAAGTATCTTTGGGATATGTTTTGCTGTATACTCCGCATAGAGGTAAACTTGATAGTAAAACCATTGAATGCGTGTTCATAAGGTACCTCATGCATTCAAATGGATACGTTCTAGTTTATGAGGACCATGGACGTTGGATTGAGATAGAATCCCAAGACGTGACCTTCGTCGAAGATAGATACCCCAACCGAATAAAGCAAAAGGCTCCAATAGAACTCTTTGAAATACCCGATGTATCTCAGGAGAGTGGGAGTTCTGCTTCTTACGATGATGATGCTCCTATAGTTCGTTAGGACAGTGGGAGGACATTTCAGCGGGCTCCTGGGTTACGTCGAAGCGAAAGAGGATTGATTCCCCGAAGATACTTTGATATTGAGGGACAAATATTCTCTTGCATTGTGGTTGATGATGATGAACCTGATTCTTATCAGGATGCATTATTATCTTCTAACTCAGCTGGTTGGGTAAATGCTATGAACGAAGAGATCGCTTCCATAAAAAAGAATAAATTCTAGGAACTTGTTGATCTGCCATCCAATCGCAAAGTAATAGGTAACAAAATGGGTATTAAAGATCAAAAGAAATGCATATGGTACAGTGGACAAATATAAAGCACGATTAGTTGCTAAAGGTTTTTCATATGGATAGAGTCTAGGTAGGCTAGGATAAGCTTCAGTTGCACTAAGGACTCTTAACAGCCTTAATCCATATTTTTTGCAAGTTCCTACAAGCCATTTTTATAGATAAAAGCTTCCAATGGATAGAAAATGGTTATAAAACGGCTAGTTTACAGTGCTACCGAAGTGACCTTCGGTATCACCGAACTTACTTCGGTTGTACCAAATTAAATTCCCAAGTTGCTGATTGAAAATAGTCTCTTTCGGTGGCACCAAACTTTATTCATTGGTGGCGTCAGTGTCACCGAAATATCCAATCGATGACACCGAATTATCGTTGTAAGCTTACTGGACTGTTTTGAGCTCGTTCGGTAACACCGAAGGTATCTTCACATGTTGCAAAGTTCTCCTCAATCCGCATGATCTTGTCCATTGTTGTAAGTTTAAACTTAGAGTTATATCAGATGGATGTAAAGACTGTATTATTAAATGATGACTTGGATGAAGAGATATACATGCAACAACTCATAAGTTATGTGGACAAAAAGCATCCAAAGAAAGTCTGCAGGTTGTTGAAATCTATCTATGGGCTGAAGCAATCTTCAAGGCAGTGATACATGAGGTTCCACTTGGTCATCACCACTTTTGGATTCACGATGAGTAAAGAAGATCATTGTGTATATATGAAATGGTCTGTAAGATCTTTTTTGATACTATCTCTATATGAAGACGATATCCTGCTAGCTGGTAATGACATGCAATTGTTGATACGACTAAAGATTGGCTATTTTCGAACTTTGATATGAAAGACCTCAGTGAAGCCAGCTTTATTCTTGAAGTAAAAATCATCAGGGATCGCTCTAAGAAATTTTTAGGCTTGTCTCAAGCAATCTATATACAAAAGATCTTAGAGCGGTTCAGGATAGAAAATTTAAAAGCTGTTGAAACCCATATGGATAAAACTACAAGCTAGACAGAAAATCGTGTCCCCAAACTGAAGCCAAAGAATTGGCTATGTCCTCAATACCTTATGCAAGCGCAGTAGGGAGCTTAATATATGCTATGCTTTGCACCAGATCGGATATTAACTATGCAGTTGGCATAGTCAGCGGTTATCAGAGTAACCCGGGACAGTCTCATTGGCGAGTTGTCAAACGTATATTCCGCTATCTCAGAGGAACAAAATACCTAATGTTGTGTTATGAAGGCACAAGCCTAAGCTCAAAGGATATTCTGATACTGCTTGGGGTAATGACGCTGACGAAGGAAAGTCTACTTCAGGGTATGTATTCTTACTCGAAGGAGGAACTATCTCATGGTCGAGTAAGAAATAGGCATCCACAGCTCTTTCATCTATAGAGGCTGAGTATATTGCATGTTGTGCTGTAGTTCAGGAGTGTATATGGGTTCCCAGATTTTCATTGAGTCTAGGTGTTGTACCGAATGTTCGTCAGCTTATTTCGCTGAAGATAGATAATATTTCTGCTATTGACTTGGCGAAGGATCTTAAACACCACCAGAAATCTAAACACATTGAGATCAAGTATCATTACGTCCGTGATCAAGTGAGAGATAAGAAGGTCGCCCTAAGCTACATTCCTACTAAGGAGATGATGGCTGATCCCATAGTGAAACCTATAACTAGAGATCTATTTCAGGTTTACGTCAGGCAGATGGGATTGATGAAAGCTTGATTGATGTACTTATTTTGTAGTACCTTTGATCTTTCATTAATGAATAATACAATCCATTTATTTAGTATTGAACACTAATATAAACTAGGTAAGTAAATCATCAGCATTTACCTTGAGATTATGTAGGATTTTTATTTTTATCGGCAGACCGGTCACCCATTCGCATGGGTTGACCAACTTTAAATGTACAAGAGAGGTACATTTAGGGTCATGTTCATACACTGAGGCATGAACTTCTCTTTATTTTGAATAATAAAGGATGAGGATATGAGTGAGTCGTATCTGCATACAATCGTTCAAGATTGAAGATGAGACTGATAAAGTCGAATAACATAATCGCTCCATTATTTTATTATGCGATCAGTGTTATGGCCTGAATTTAAAGGTAGGTTATGCGGTTATGAGATGAGTCGTACCTCATGTAGAATGACCAGCGTATTGTAGACCCGACATTCACCTAGTATTGTTTATTTGACGACGTGAATTATAGCCACGTGCTGGGACCTTTTACCTACAGATTGCTTTGATTTGATCTTATCATTGTAACGTGCAAGTAGCCAGTCCCGTAGGTGACTCTTTGTGTCCTTAGCCACCCTCCTCTTGTGTATATGAGGATGAGATTGAGTGTCGCTACTTTAGTGTACTATGACGAAAGGTCCTTGATTGGTCAGACTCATTTACACTGGGAAAGCGGCTTGATTAATTCCAAATTACACATCTGCGTGGGGAAGATCCCGTGATAGCTACGCCAAGTTTCTAGAACTATAAATACGCACTTGAAGACTTATCCGCCGGCAATATCGAGTTATTTTTGTTAGACTTTTATAAACAATACTTTTCTTAAAAAGCGCACACACACACACACACACACACACACACACACACATATATATATATATAAGTATTGCTTTAAATTGGTTTTAGTTGAAGTTTGTGAAATATCAAGTTTTCAGAATAACTCGATAAGTTGGATAAGTGCGTATGTTGGCCTAGTACTCCAGATCGGGAGTTAACTCTATCCGGTATGGTCATGCGGACTAGGACAAGCATTGCAAAGCTTGGGTTATTGAGTACTAGTTAGGTGGTTGCTTAGTACTTAAACACCTGTGAGAAGATTACGGTGATCCAGCTGGTCCCACGTCTCTGATTCTTTTGATCACGATGTTTGGTTTTTTATTATTATTTGGTGAGTTAGATAAACAAAATTTTGTGCTTATCCCACAATGTGATTGAGTGGGAGATGTTGGACGTAGGCCAGTGGGGCCTACTCGTGAGCAATCACTAGTGGGTGGGTCCCATATGGTTAGGCTTTTTTCGATTTTTTCCTTTCTGTTGAAATCGTCAAATTCAATTTTGAATTTGATTTTGGATAGGAGATAGGGAGAAGACCGGATAATCCGGTCTCATCCCATCTCCTTCCTTTCCTATAAAAAGGGATAGCTTTTCTCTTGTAAAAAGCACTGAATATATTACGAAATACCAAGAGTATACAGAGAGATAAAGTGTGCACTATAATTTGTCCATTTTGGCTTGTCCTTAGGACGATTTAATCCATAAATTGCAATCCGGGACTACTTATACCGTAGGATTAGAGGTGTGAATAGATCCATCTGCTCCAATACTAGATAGGCGGGCCGTTGGAGTGTCAATCTTTTGCTTTGTGATAGTTCCAAAACTCGTGTAGACCGTCAAATTTTGAGGGATCACCTTCCGCACTTCCCATCCAGTCTCATCTCATCTCCTTCTTTTCCTATAAAAAGGGATAACTTTCTCTTGTAAAAGGCACTGAATCATTGGAAATACCGTGGGTATACAGAGAAATATAGCGTGCATTATAGTTTGTCCATTTTGGCTTGTCCTTCGGACGATCTAATCTATATGTCTTAATCCGGGACCACTTATATCGTAGGATCAGAGGTGTGAATAGATCCATCTGCTCTAGTAGTAGATAGGTGGGCCGTTGGAGCGTTAATCTTTTGCTTTGTGAGGGTTCCAAAACTCGTGTAAACCGTCACATCTTGAAGGCTCACATTCCGCGCTTTCCTATAGTGATATCAGAGCATTCAACGGCGGATCTCTGATTATTTTCATCTAAACAGGTAAGTACCCTTTCTTTTTTTAGGTGATGCATGTGTCCCATTTTTTTTTTTTTTTTTTTTTAATGTGGCACGTGTATGGAATCCTGGCAAATAATGACTAAACAACCAGAATGGGTACGACTGAGTCTCGAGTGGGCCGAGACAAAGTTGTCAATCCATATTTCATGTGACATGCACCACAATTAACATCACGGTGTGCCCCACAATTAACATCACGGTGTGCCCCACAATCCATATTTCATGTGACATGCACCACTTGATCTTTAGGCTCTACTTATTTTAAGTTCATGTCCTAACATGGGAAAGTGATGGATGGTCCGGATGTCAAATTAACATCACGGTGTGCC
Source organism: Magnolia changhungtana (assembly GCA_030180095.1). Taxonomy (NCBI): domain Eukaryota; kingdom Viridiplantae; phylum Streptophyta; class Magnoliopsida; order Magnoliales; family Magnoliaceae; genus Magnolia; species Magnolia changhungtana. Next base: position 6,740,356 of record JASAUF010000596.1, read on the forward strand.
CCACAATTATGATCTTGTTTACGGGTGAATAACATGGATGAAAATCACATACATCACATTGGGCCTATATTCAAGGGGAATATCAAATACGTCCCGTGAAGGTGCATGTCAAAATGCCGTAGTTAAAGCCGGTGGCTGTGCATATGCATTTCCACCTGGTTAAACTAAAGAATGGTAAGATATTGGAGTTTTACATTACAGGCAGAATTTGGCCTTACCAACTGATTTTGTCAAAATCAGGGAGTGATTTCTGGCAAGACAAATTGATGTGTGTCCATATGACCCAATGCATCTTTTGAGCCGTTTGTCTTTCTGGTTTTGTAGTTTCTTTTAAGGGCTGTACAACTCATAGTTTTTCTGGTTTGAATGAAAAAAAAAAAAAAAAAAAAAAAAAAAAAAAAATATGACCCAATGCAACAGAAACATTATAATATTAAGCTTTTTGAGAGCATTGGAGTATTTCCCATTAATGCTACATCTATTGAATCTATGTTGTGGAAATGGGATGGTTATGAGCGTATAATGCAAAGTTTGGATGGATTGGATCACTGGATCAGTGTAATCTTTGCATGAAAATCATTGATTGTAATGTAGATCTAATAATTGGTCCAGATCTGTCACCAATGGTCTGGATTACCGAACGGTGAGACCCACTTGTTAGAATAAACAACCAAACCACGTTATGTGTTTTATTTACGGTGAAAGAGTATTACAACTCTCCACCACTATGTTGTAGTGACGTATACAACCAAAACACGTTATGTGTTTTATTCATGTTGAAAGAAAAAGAAAGAAGCTGTATTCACGTCAGCAACACATGGGTCTGATCACTAGATATGTGTTGAATCCAAACCGTCCCTCGATCTGGCGAACTCAAAATTAATACATGCTAGATCAATCCTGTCACCATACGGCCACCATGTGTACAAAATGGACGGTTCAAAGGAATCCACAAAGGGCAAAAGGGGAATCGGATTGCCTACTGAGTTACTCCGTAGGCTCTTATCGTACTGAGTAAACTCAGTTGGGCCCACCGTGAAAATAAGTAGCTTATCCACACCGTCCATACGTTTTTTCAGCTCATTTAAGGGGTTGAACCCAAAGTTGAAGCATATCCAAATCTCAAGTGGATCTACCACAGGAAACAGTGGGAATAATGATTTCCACCGGTGAAACATTCCTAGGCCCTACAGTGATGTATATTTGTCATCCAAGCTCTTAATAAGATCACAAAGACATGGATGAAGGCAAAAAACAAATATAAGCTTAATACAAAAATTCTGCGACACTCAAGAATGATTCAATGGTATAAGTTCCATTCACACTGTTTCATGTGGTGTGGTGCATTTGAGCTCTGGACATTCTTCGCTTTTGGACCCATGCTATAAAATTATCTAATAAAATAGATGGACGGAGTGGATAAAATACATGGATCACGGTGAACTCCACAGAGTTTACTCAGTACGCTAAGCGTACTGAGTTACTCAGTACGCAATCCGCTTCCGGCAAAAGGCATCCCTGTTTAGATTACCGGTGGGACCCACTTATCAAACCAGTGACGTAATTAATCACAACTAATGTATTGGCATACCAATCTATATTGCTGTCAGTGACGTACAACACAACTAAATCATAGCTGCTGTGAGAAGCGGATTGGCTGATGTACATCACACCAGCTACAATATAGCTTCTAACTTGACGTCAGCAAGTCTTGTGAGTCTTAACACGAGGTATGTGCTGTATCCAAACCGTCCATTCATCTGGTGAGATTGACTTTATGACAAATATAATTATCACGGATGCACGGCATGGATAAACCACAAATACGAACTCTCATAATTAGAAATCTTGATCTCTAATACATAACTAATGTTAATATGAACTCATTACGTATCACCAATACATGTTTAGTGTACATTAAGATGAGTTCTAACTTGTTCGTTTTTTTTTTTTTTTTTTTTTGGCTTCTCCCAAACAAGGCCAAAGGAAAACAACAATGGCCTGACATCCAGTGGGTGCCCTAAGTAGACAATGAACCAAGGAACCCCATGTGGCCATTGAGAAGTACGGTTCAAGATATAAGAACAGACAGATATACGGAGAGAGAGAGAGAGAGAGAGAGAGAGAGAGAGAGAGTCCACTCGAAACAAGGCTGAGACAACTAGCTTCGGTGGAATTTGTAGCCGAATTTCTAGGAAACTCGGTCAGAATTTTTTAGCCGAATTGCTAGGAAACTTGGTCATTGATCTAACTGATGTTGGCTTAGGAAGACCTTTGAGCCAACTCAACTACTTGATCAACATGTGACTTGTGATGACTTGAGCGAGTCCCTCAATGAGGAACAATGTTATTTTCAATAAAAATTAAGGCTGATGCAGGGATAAAGGAGAGGCGCACTTAACCAAGGCGTCATCAAATGGATTGTGTTAAAATTGTGACACCAAAATCACAATGGGTTTATTGACTTTTATGAGCCCATATGACCCATGTTTCACATGCTAACAGGGTCAAGTGTTAGAGGACTCATGAAGGTGTATTTTTGACATTTCCCTCTTGAAATGGTGACTTTTAGGGTTAGTTATGTTAAGGTTAATAGAGTTCCAATTTTGAATTGTTTTTGGGTGTTTTGAGAGCCTCCAATAGGAGAGAGTTAGAGGGTTTTTTTTTTTTTTTTTTTTTTTTTTTTTTTTTTTTTAAGTTATATCCATCCCTGTAATTTTGTCTGAATAATAGATCGATCATCGTTTTGTGCCATGATTCTTTTTCCCAGATGAGTTTTTCATTTAAAAAATTGTGTATTCTTTGTGTGGTTGCTTTGAATTTTTTTATTTTCTCTTTTGTTTGTTTCAATCCAGATTAAAGTGCTTCTGTATAGCTAGTTCTCCAACAATTTGGATACAACAAAATATTTGGTCATGGTAAAGAAAAACAAGCGACTAAAAGTAAAAATAATAATTAGGTTTAGTTCTGTACAAAATTTCAATTTAATTTGATAAACACCATTAATATGGCATATTTTGAAATCTGATTGGAAAATAATGAATTGTTCCGTAGTTGAACTTAAATACATAGTCATGCACAATTCCGACCACTAAAATATGATTTCATCATTTATGTTGGTTTATAATTCATCTAAAGTGGGGCCCACTATTTGGATGGTTTAATTTAAGTTATATATTTCTCATGATATGTTTGGTTTATGATTCATCTAAAATGGAACCTATCATTTAGACAGTTTAATTTTGAGTTACATATTTCTAGTGTATGGTTGTGGGTAAGGGTGACAATAGGCCTAGGTTCGACCTTTCTCGTTTTTTTTTTTTTTTTTTTTTTTTTTTTTTTTTTGAGTTTGGGCTTTAGGCCTAAACGCCCCATGCTAGGTTTAGGTCAAGCTCAGGCTTAGGCCTATAAGCCCATGCTAGGTTTAGGTCAAGCTTGGCTTAGGCCTATAGGCCCATGCTATGTTTAGGTCAAGCTCAGGCTTAGGCCTATAAGCCCATGCTAGGTTTACGTCAAGCTTGACCCATTGCCATTTCAAATTATGTTTAGGGTAGGGGGAGTGGTTAAAAAGAAAATATCATTATTATTACGGATTAAACAAATAACCAAAATTTGAAGCTTTTTTTAGTTAAAATATTAATTAGGGAACAAAGACCAAAACTTTTCAACTTTTCATTGCTTAACCAGACACATGGTTAAGAAAGAGTCGAGCGGTTATTGGCGTATCCAAACAGCCCCTAACTATTTTAGATATCTTTTGGTAATTCTAATATTGTTAATAATAAAATCTGAATCGGGTAGAGAGAGAGAGAGAGAGAGAGAGAGAGAGAGAGAGAGAGAGAGAGAGAGAGTTTTAATCTTAACTAGCCAATAAGACGAAATACCCAAATGAGAATTAACACCAATAAGTTGACATCAAGAGCTACTGGTTAATCCCATGGTGGAAATTAGGAAAAGGAAAACAGTTTTAGCTTGAAATTTTGGATTTTGAACACAACAAGGGCAGCCATAGCATTAAGATTACAATTCAGATTAGTTCTATGCTTGTTCGCTTTTCATATATGTTTTTCGTTAATTGTTCACATCGCTGTGACGATAAGATGATAAGCACTTATAATATAATCATTTTATTTTCAATCTATGCTTTGCTTACTTTGCAAGATATACACATAAGTCGCCCACAAATTCAATGGCGTAATTACATGATCTACTTGACTTCAAACTTTGGGGGGGCACTTTCTAGCGCACTGACCAATTCATTTAGCATAGCGGATTTCTCTGATTGGGACAAGTTGTGCGTGATGCACAGTCATGACAGCCGAGTGGGTCCATTTCACTATCACTAATGGCGTCATAATCAATCGAATGATGATTTTTTAATGAAGATTCGGAACGTTTCACTATCTAGTGAGCCCGACCACTATGGACAATTGTCCGGGTTTGTTACAAGTCTTCTCAAGCAGACATGGCTAACTGATCGGTCAGTTGTCTTTGATGTCTCGACAGACTACCTTCTTTTATTTTTTATGAGAAAGGTGGGAGCACACTACTTGCGTTTGATTAACAAAGAGAAATTTTCTCATCCAATGGAGGTTCTAATAGTTTGTAATCTTATACCTAAGTAGCAGATATGACTTGTGCGACGCACCCGTGTGGAGAGTTAGTGGCTTGCGAAAAGTGGAAAACATGGGTGGTGAATCAGTGGCAAAATGATGTTATTTGTGAAAACATGTGGCCTGTCTAACAATTTGATACTTTGGTTGACTGATAATTGATACTCAGCAAATTGGAATTGTGCACAATTAAACCCTCAACCACTTAGATCATCATTAAACATTCAAATTTTTTTGTTTTTCTCAAGAGGAATATTGTATAAATCTGACGGACACAATACAATATTTCGGGCAGCACCCGGAGCATGGAAAAGAGCCCCGGGGCTACCCATCATATCCTTATACAACAAAAGAAACAAAAGGGAAAACAGTACTCCTGCCGACCCGGACCAATTTATTCAACCTCCTCTCCAATAGTGCCCAGACCAACCTTGTCCAGCTTGAGCATTCCACTAATTAACCAGGGAAGATCTGATGCATCATTGATATGGGCATTCGCCTGGGACGCCGCCCCTTCCCAGCCCGTCTCATTAAACATTCAAATTTATTTAGGCTGTGTTTGGTTGCACCGATATCATGAAATTTCATGATATTTTGTGCAACCAAACACAACCTTAACAATCCTAACCTTCTGATTAGGATCCTAAATCAATGCAAATTTTTATTTAAAAGCCATGTAAATTATGTCCCACAATTTGGAGAGTTTATTTTGATACATGTTTATCAACCACCATATTATGCCAAAGTATCATCCTTGTAAAAAGCAGGTCTCTTTGATAAAGTGCATCTCTCAGTTTTCCTTGTAAGTTACTTAAATGCTATTTATTTTGGTTTATAACTCTTCCCATATCCTTTAATACTGCATAGTTTGAGAAATTCCAATAAGTAAATGCTAAAAGTTCTTTGTCCATGGCTACTCTCATGTATGTAGTAGAGATAATCTCTAGTATGTCATCGTCAAGTGGTTCTTTTGGGCATTCATTGAAAGGAACATTGCGCCTAACTCCTCAAAAGAAAGAACTGACTGAAAACAACAGTCACACGCTTATCGTCTCACTTAAGAAAGGAACACCTGACTTGTCCCAAAAAATAACTTGTCAAACCTTGGGAGGAAGGATACTGGATTGAGAAAAAAAATACAATTATCGAAGTGTCACAGGCCACATATTCAAGAGTGCTGCCAATTGATCACTCTCTCTATAAATACGGCAAAAATCAACTTGTATCACGTTCTTTCGGTTAGCAATTCGCACCCTACAATACCATAAATTCCACGAAATTGAAGAATTCTGGTTCCACAAATAAACCAGAAGAATTCCTGCCGCGTAACAAACTTGGAGTGAGTCTGCAAATTCAATGTGTTTAATGTGACCAACCTCACATGCATTTTCGCCAATCACTCCCCAATGCTTTTTACTGTTGTGGAGAATGTGGACAAAATTTCCCAAGACCGTTTAAATTGCAAAGAATGTGGGTTTTTCATGAAGATTTCATGGGCACCGTTTATAATGTAGTTGGGACGTGCCTGAGAAGAAACCTCTTTGTTGCTAGTTTTCTTAAAGATGAAGAAGCTCAAGGAAACTCTTAAAATGTGGAACAAAGCGGTTCTTGGGGATATCTTATGAAAGTAGCAATTAGCTGAGGATAGTGCCACTTGGGGAGAGCATAAGCTTCTCCTTTGACAAAAAGATGAAGAGGTAATTAGACTAGAAGATGCTAAGAGTAAATTAGCTAATTAAAGTCCAACTTTAAGAGGACATCTTCTGGAAGTAAAAGGTGAAAAAAAAATGGCTTAAAGGCGACAAATTCTAAAATTTTCCATGACTCAGTGTCAGAAAAGCGCTAGTTCTCATCCATTAAGAGAATCAAATTGGATTTAGGATGGGGGATTGACAATCACGAGGCGATCGATCTTCTCTTGTCAAATGAATGATATTCCTCCTTGCTTATTCTTGGATTGTATTCCAAATATAGTCTCAGATCAAGATAATATTGAGTTGATCAGGATGCCTGGTATTCAAGAAGTAAATGTATCGAAAATGGGCAATGTGGATGTGGCATAAAAAGCTTCTAACAAAAATTTCAACTTTCACATGGAAATTGATTCAAGGGGCTGTTCCAATTGATTATAATGTGCAAAAAATGGTGATACACATGGCCTCGAATTGCAATTGTTGTTCAGAGGAACCTCTAGCTAATCCTGTTGATGGAGAGACAAATGCAGAAATGGCCATTAATTTCCACAGGGTATAGATCTTCCGGCAGGATCAGCTAAGGACAGCAGTTTTCAAGGAATGATTTTCGCATGCAGGTGATCACGGGAAGCAACAGAATGGAATGAGGTTTCAGTGATAGGAACTATGGTGTCATTGGGTCAAGAAATGTGTTGCTAGACCCCACCGCAGACACAGTAAAGAACAACGCAATGGAGATATCTAATTATTTTCTTATCAATAATGGAATAAGAGTGGAAATAGCGGGTTCTAATAACAATGACATTGACCCCACCGCAGACACAGTAGATGGTAGACAATAGAAAGATGGTAATGGAAGGTAACCCAATCACAAGACTGGTGGAGAATAATTAACACGTATTTGTCAATGGGAAGATGACAACATCCATTCAGAAGCATTTCAGCCAATAGTTTGGAATTGGTTATGTGGGAAATCAGTCCACTTAAGGATTGCTACATTGGTCGAGGCAAGATAGGTCCAAATCAATGTTTTTCTTGCTCAAACGCATAGTGTCGGCAATTCATCTCTGGGAGATTTGGTTGTCTCGAAATGCAACAAGATTCAAAAATAAGAAGGTTTGTTCATTTTTATGTTGCGTAGCACGCCAACAACGCGGTGAGCCGAGATCCAATCTCAGGCCTCACCCACAAACGATAAACAGAAAGAAAACGGATCAAAGCAATCCAAAACAAACCACAAGACAAGATATACGTGGAAAAACTCCAATATAGGGTAAAAAACCACGGATGCAAACTTCCACTATAAAGAACGAAGATTACAAGGCAATATACTAACCTCTCCCTTGGAAGTACAGAGAAAATCCCTTGCCCACACCTTAGAAGTATTTCCTAATATTCACCTTAACCCTAGAAAAGCCCTAGGGACCCCTATTTATAGTTTAGGCAACTTTCCTTTCGTACCCTTGCGAAAGATGACACAAAAATCCGCAGTCCGCATCAGATTCGGAAATGAATCTGCGTAACCACGACTGGTCGTGTAGGTTGCACGACCGGTCGAGCATGGGCCACGACTGGTTGAGAACCTCAGAACCTAAAAACCTATGCTCGCCGGACTTCGAGTCGAGTCAGTCCACGACTGGTCACAAGCGGTCGAGTGGGCTCCACGACCAGTCGAGCAGGGGCCACGACCGGTCGTGCGCAGCCCGAGATGTGGCTCCACTTCTCAACAATCTCTCACTTGAAGACACATCACCATAAACCTTTGTTTTCTTCATCCGGAGTGCATCACCTCCCCGTCTTCAAGCCTAAAGACCAAGCAAAGCTGAACAGAGCTTCAGCTTCTTCCGTGTAACTGCCTTGGTCAGCATATCCGCAGGATTCTCACTTATATGAATCTTCTCCAGATTAATCGATCCATCTACCAGTAACAAATGTATGAAGTGATATCTGATGGCAATATGCTTGGTCCTGGAATGAAAGGCTGAATTCTTAGCCATGTGTATTACACTCTAACAGTCACTGTACAGCTTACAATCTGCTTGCTTCTTACCTAACTCCTCCATAAAACCTTGCATCCACACCATCTCCTTGCACGCTTCTGTAGCTGCAACATATTCTGCTTCCGTCGTACTGATAGATACTATCTTCTGTAACTGAGAGACCCAACTGACTGCAGCACTACCCAGAGTAAAGACATAACCTGTAGTGCTTCTTCTGCTGTCGATATCTCCTGCCAAATCTGAATCTACGTAGCCTTGTAGCTTGATTTTCGATCCTCCATAACATAGCCCTATATCCACAGTACCTACCAGGTATCTGAGGATCCACTTCACAGCTTCTCAATGTTTCTTCCTGGGGTTGTTCATGAACCTGCTAACAACTCCCACTGCTTGAGCAATGTCTGGCCTCGTGCTCACCATAGCATACATGAGACTCCTAATAGCTGACGCGTATGAGACTTTAGCCATGTAGTCCCGTTCTTCATGCTTCTTTGTACCTTGCTCTTTAGATAGCTTGAAGTGGTTGGCTAATGAAGTGCTAACTAGCTTAACACCTCCCATATTGAATCGATCAAGTACCTTGGCTATGTACTCTACCTTTGACAAAACCAGTTTCTTATTTTTTCTGTCACGCTTTATCCTCATACCTAGGATTTATTTTGCAGCTCCAAAATCCTTCATGGCAAATTCTCTAGACAGTTGTCTTTTGAGATCTGAGATGTCCTTCATGCTTGAACCGACCACAAGCATATTATCAACGTATAGAAGAAGGATGATATATGACATATCAAACTTCTTCAAATAATAACAGTGGTTAGCATGACATCTCCTGTAACTGTTTCCCGACATGAAACTGTTGAACTTCTTGTACCACTGCCTCGGGGCCTGCTTCAGGCCATATAGACTCTTCTTCAGTTTGCACACCTTGTTCTCCTTTCCTGGTGTCATGTATCCTGTCGATTGGTGCATATATATATATCTCTTCTTCAAGGTCCCCATGAAGAAAGGCTGTCTTAACATCTAGCTGCCATAGATGTAAGTCCTCTGTAGCCACTATACTCAAGACCATGCGAATCATAGACATTTTCATCATAGGTGAAAATATTTCAGTAAAATCGATACCTTCCTTTTGTTGAAAACCTTTCACAACCAGTCTAGCCTTGTACCGTTTCGAACCATCGTGCTCCTCCTTCAGTCTGTAAACCCACTTGTTAGAATAGCTTTCTTACCCTTAGGTAGAGTGACTAGCTCCCATGTATGATTAGACTCAAGAGAGTCCATCTCATCATCTATGGCTTGCTCCCACTTAACCCGTGTATTTGACTATAACGCCTCTTTAAAACACTTTGACTCACCATTATCTGTCAGCAGTAGGTAATGTAAGGAGGGTGAGTATTAGACTGTGGGTCTCCTCTCCCGAGTAGACCTCCTCACAACCGTGTATATGGCTCTGCCTCATAGTGCTCCTGTGCATAATCATCCTATAGCGCTGTAACACTCGTGTCCGGTAACTCTTCTATCTCTACGAATTCTTTCTCCTTGGCCTTATTTTCTATCACACTGTCCTTATGCATCACTTTTTTATTGAAGACTACGTCCTTGCTTTTGATGATTTTCCTATTTTCTACATCCCAAAACCTGTTGCCAAAATCATGCTGCCCGTAGCTTATAAATGTGCACCTCCTGGACTTCGCATCTAGTTTGTTTCTGAGCTCTGCATCAATGTGAACATATGAAGTACAACTGAACACTCTGAGATGTGCAAGGTTCACTTCTTTTCCAGTCCACGTTTCTTTTGGTAGCCCACCATCCAATGGTGTTGAAGACTTCTATTGATGAGATATGCGGCAGTATTCATAGCATCTGCCCAAAAAGTTTTGGACAATCTTGCATGTAACTTCATGCTCCTGACATGCTCAAGGATGGTCCTGTTAATGCGCTCAACCACACCATTCTGTACGATGTCCCTGTAATCATTTTCTGATGTTTGATTCCATTTGCTGCACAATACTCTTCAAATCTCTTATCATAGTATTCTCCCCCATTATCAGATCTGAGATATTTTATAGTTTTACCTGTCTCGTTTTCTACCATAACTTTTCACTTCTTAAATACATCAAATACATCAGATTATGCTTTAAGAAATAGACCCACAATTTTCTACTAGCATCATCAATAAAAGAAACAAAATAACGTGAGCCACCAAGAGAAAAAACCTATGCCGGTCCCCACACATCAGTGTGTACAAGCTCCAACAGATGCGTCTTTAGAGCACGTCCCGTCTTCTTGAAACTTACCCTCTTCTGCTTACCATATACACGGTCCTCGCAGAATTCTAAGTCAATAAACTTCAGCCCTGGTAGCTTCCCTTTTGACAATAGCACATTCATTCCATTTTCACTCATATGTCCTAACCTCTGATGCCATAACTGTCCATTCACTCCAGTTGATGCAACTGCGAGTGAACTATACGATCCTGAAGTCACGTACAAGATACCTTCCTTTTTGTCTCGAGATATCACCAAGGCACCTTTTGTGACCTTCCAGGAATCACTAGTGAATGTCGTCACATAACCGGTATCGGCCAACTGCCCTACTGAGATCAAGTTACGTTTCAAACTCGGTACATGTCTGACTTCCTTCAATTTCAAAACTGTTCCATCTTTCTGATTGACATGAACGTCCCCATTTCCAACAATATTGCACGACTCATCATCACCCAAACAGACTTTCCCAAAGTCACCTGACACATAATCACGCAGAGCTTTTTTACATGAAGTGATATGAAATGAAGCATCCGAGTCTATAACCTAAGACTCATTCCTCGTATCAAGAGACAAGTTCAACGCCTCTGTATTACTCTCCTCAGATAGATTCACTGAATCCTTCCCGCCTTGAGAGCTTCCTTCTTGTTTCTTAAGCGCACTGCAATCGCGTTTCATGTGCCCCTTCTTACCGCAATGCCAACACCCATCTTTGTCTTTCGGTCCCTTAGACTTCTTTCTCGACTTAGAACGTCTGTGTTTATTTCCTCCTTTGTTCAGTGATTTTCCTCTTCCTTCAACGTTTAGAGCATTATCTAAATCCCTTGAAACTCCTGATGCCTTTTTTCTAGATTCTTCGTTGAGAATTAAACTGGCCACATCATCAAATTTTAGCTTTGTCAACCCTGAAGAATTGCTCACAGCAATCACCAAACCATCACAATTGTCTAGCATGCTGGATAAGATCAATAACGCCCTAACCTCATCCTCAAAAATAATGCCAACGGATTCCAACTGGCTCGTGACTGTATTGAACTCATTTATATGTTCAGCCACGCTCCCATCATCTGACATCTCCATGTTGAATAGTTGTTTCATAAGATTTGTTGGATGCTGAGGGCTTTGCATACATGGTGGCTAGAGCTTCTATGAATTCTTTTATACTTTTTACCTTGGATATATTGAAAGCGACGCTTTTAGACAAAGAGAGTCGGATCGTTCCTAAAGCCTTCCTATCCAGTAAAAATCATTCGTTATCTGTCATCTTTTCTGGTTTCTTCTATTTTCATCCTAGAGGAATATAGAGGTCCTTATGATACAGATAATCTTCCATAAGGCAAAGTTTGAACCATCAAACTTCTCAATTCTAGTTTTTCCTTCTTCCATCACCGCTCCCACTAGAACTATACCAATAGCTTTGATACCAGTTGTTGCGCGACATGCCAACAACTCAGTGAGACGAGATCCAATCTCACGTCTCACCCACAAACGATAAACAAAAAGAAATATAAACTAGAAATATATCAAAGCAATCCAAAGCAAACCACAAGATAAGATATATGTGGAAAAACCCAATCTAGGGTAAAAAACTACGGATGCAAACTTCCACTATGATTAACGAAGATTACAAGGCAATATACTAACCTCTCCCTTGGAAGTATAGAGAAAATCGCTTGCCCACACCTTAGAAGTATTTTCCAATATTCACCTTAATTTTAGAAAAGCCTTAGGGACCCCTATTTATAGTTTAGGCAACTTCCCTTTCTCACCCTTGTGAAAGGCGACACAAAAATCCGTAGTCTGCATCAGATTCGGAAGTGAATCTGCGTAACTACGACTAGTCATGTAGGCTGCACGACCGGTCGAGCGGATCCAACGACCGGTCGAGAACCTCAGAACCCAAAAACCTATGCTCGCTGGACTTTGAGTCGAGTTAATCCACGACTGGTCACGACCGGTCGAGTGGGCTCCACGACCGGTCGAGCAGGGGCCACGATCGGTCGTGCACGGCCCCAGATGTGGCTCCACTTATGCGAGCATGAAGACGAAGGGTAGGAGAGAAATGCAAGCGAAGACAATCCCTCTCTCTGCCATAGGGCACTTATGCGAGCATTGAATCATAATTAGATAGTCAAAAAGACTAGATGGGAGAAACTGACTATAGGTTGGGCAAAGGTGAATGTGGATAAATCTTCTGGGGGTAAACAACACAAGGACAGATGTGATGGATCTAGGAATTTGTGCTGCGGAATCTCATAGATATGGATCTAGGATAGGAATTCAAGAGCACCAAGCAATCACAAGAGAATACAAAGATTTAACGTGAAAAATCCTTTCGGGAAAAAATCACGGCACAAAGTGACAGAAATTCACAATGAAAATAGAAATTACAAAGAAAGAGAACTTACCCGATTCGAACAACTTTAAATCTCACCCTTGCTATACCCTTTGATAACCCTATAACCCTTTTAGAAACCCTTGGAATACCTTTAGGAAGCCTTAGAATTCTTGATAATAGCCCTACGGACTCCTATTTATAGATGGGGAACTCCCACTTATGCACACCCATAGAAGCCGCATCAAATTTACGCAGTCCGTGCACCGTCTGCGTAACCCTCGACTAGTTGAAGGAGGGCTTCAACCAGTTGAAGGGACCTTCGACTAGTCGAGCCAATCCTTCTCCTGGTCGAGCACCTCAAAACTCCAAATACATTGTTGCTGGACTTCGAGTCGAACGGGCTTCGACCAGTTGAAGAGACCTATGACTAGTCGAGCCAGTCCCTCGACTGGTCGAGCAATACGGACAGACAAATTTAAGACATCTATTTTGACAACAATCATTAGGGGATAACTACTCCGAATCTACGGAACTCTCTAAACTCCTCACATAGCTTCCTCGAATCCCCAATGGATAAAAACAGGAATAATTCCTAAGAAATTTGAAATAATTTGAGTGATGATAAAAAAAGAAAAGAAATTATAACTCATTAAATAAGGTACTCAAACCTAGGACGGAGTTTTAAACTTAGACTCCAACTTAAACACCCTAAAAACGTGACTTACTATTTTTAAACAACCTCTATTCTTACTAGACTTCGTGGTTTTTGGCTAAAAATAATAAGTGTCCAATTTGGCCCAACCACATTATTCTCGTTACTTTTCTAAGCCCCTTTCATGTTGGGCATGACTTCGACAACCGAAAGGATCAAAAGTTTTACTCGAACTAAAACTTACTATTTATAGTAAAAATGAAACTAAATGGGACTTTTGACCATTTTTTTTTTAATTTTTTAGATATGCTAGATCTGCTCACCTTTTTTTTTTTTTTTTTATAAAAAAAAAACCAAAATATATTTATATATCATAAAACCCAATGACAACAGGGAAACCCTAAATAACTTCAGGCCGAACCCGCTACAAAAAGGGGCGGTCCGCCTATCATATACTAACTCAAAACAAAAGACCCAAAGAAAAAATTAAACATTGAACACAGTACGGATTGAGCCAATCCCGACCTTGTCGAGAAACACCAGACCCTTAGTTTGTCTGGGAAGAGACCCGAAGTGCTCGTGGTATGTTTGCACCTGCATTTCACTCCCCACTTTCGCCAAGCAGTTAGCCGGACCATTACCTTCCCTTAGAATATGTTGGAAGGAGAAATTACCAAATTGCCTTAAATTGTTTATCCTGTCCACCCAAGGCTTCCAATTCCACGGGCAGCGAGAATCACCCGTTAAGGCGCCAATTGCTAACTTCGAATCCGATTCAACAATAATTCTTTTCAGCCCTTTCAGTAGACAAAACTGAATACCGTCAATGATTGCTCGTAATTCAGCACGGTTATTTGTTCCTAAGCCATATCCAGACGAGAAGGCAAAAATAAAGGATCCATCCTCCTTTCGACAAATCCCACCGCCTTCAGAGAGACCGGGGTTGCCCCTGGCAGAGCCATCCACATTTAATTTTACGTACCCATCCAGGGGTTGGGTGTTTCCATTTGACGACAACAGAAGCTGACCTGATAGTCCTAAGAGCAGAGGATGAACGGGAGGCACCATTCAGAATTGGAGACGAAGACGGGGAGGGAACATCTAGCGCCTGGATGTTGTGGATCATTTGGGCAGCCCACCACTTAATCCGCCCAATGGATCTTTGAGAGTCTGTGACCTTATCTCCAAAGGTTGCTTCATTGCGAGCTCTCCACAATTCCCAAAGAATTAGAATAGGGAGAGTGGAACGGATTTGATGGGAGGCAGCCCCTGGAGCAGAGGCGTTTCTCCATTGACAGATCTTAGCAAGAACAGAGGACTGGGGGGCCGAAGTGATTCCACAAAGAACCTCAAAGTGGGACCAGAGCTGGACCGCCTGCTGACTGTAGAGAAATAAATGGTTGATGGTTTCAGTATCTGGAGAGGAATCGTTTCCTTGACGGCAACAGCGGCATTTTGAAGCCAAAGCAATTCCTTTTGCTTGAATTCTATTGTCGACTGGAATAGCATTTTGCACCAGCCTCCAAATGAAGATTGATACTTTGGGAGGAATTTTATGTAACCAAATCCATTCTCCCCATGAGACCTGATCATGCTCTCCCCTGATGAGCTTCCAGGCTGACTTAAGGGAGAAATCCCCTGACTGTTCGTGAGTCCAAACGCAGACCACCGGATCGTCCGAGATAACGAAGCCCCTGGAAAAGATTTCGTTGATGACTTGCTGAGGCACAAATTCCCAAACCCTGGAGGGAGGAAGAGGACCTGCTTTCCCAAGCAACGATTTGAGCTGCATCTGTTTGAGCTCATGCGGGATGGGGGTAGAGGTTAGATGATGGAGAGGACCCAATCCAGTCCAATTAACTGTCCAGATATTCGCCTCCCCCTGACCAACCGTCCAGAGAGTGTTTTCTTGAATTATTGATTTGATGGGACTTTTGACCATTGATTTGATGGAATATTCTCACAAATCCGGCATGGGCAACCTAGCGTAGTGGGTTGGTTGGCTTAGGTAGGTCCTCCTACTCTCAAATATGTCAAAAAACTCATCTCGATTTGCGAGATACAATTGATTTAAGGTTCTGATGGTCCAGATCATTCCCACCTCCGATCGGGCCTTCTCTGATCCATCTTTGCCATGAAAGTGTCTGCGACCTACTCTACATTAGTAAATCTGAGTAGTAGAGGGGAGGAGATTGAAGGGACCTCAGTCATACAATGATCTTTTTATTTCATAAGCATTATGGGGTAAATGTTGGGGGCCATTGTACAAAACCTTAGGATCTAACCTCCCAAATACATCAGAATTATGAGATAATAAAGCAATGAAATAAATAAAAGTACAAACCAAACGACACAAGAGATTTTTACGTGGAAAACCCTCAAAGAGGTAAAAACCATGGGACCTCGTCCAGATCAACAATCCATTATGAAGTGGAATATTACAATCAATCATAAGCACACACCGCTTGGATCAAACCTTCTTCACTCACACAGGAGTAGATAAACAATAAGAGAATAAAAAAAAAACAGAGAGATGTCATCGATTACAAGGACGTAGAAGCGCTGAGACGTCAACTGCCAAGTAGATCACCTCTACGAGCAGAACCTCCATTCCACAAGCTTTCTTTCTCTCTTTCTCTCTTTTTCTCTTTTTCTCACACCTTTGATAGCCCTAAACCCTTTAGCAAAACCTTGCAAAGTTTTAGGAAACTCTCTTACAATTTCTGGAAAAGCCCTAGGAACCCCTATTTATAGTTTAGGCAAATCCCTTCCGCATTTCTTACGAAACCGCCTTAAATTTACGCAGTCCGCACAAAATCTGGACATAAATCTACGTAACTTCGGCCGGTCGAGCAAAATCCTCGACCGGTTGAGCGGACCCTCGACTGGTCAAGCAACATGGAAGAATAAACACAATTGGTCGCTTGATTTTGAGTCGAGCACCACCCTCGACTGGTCGAGCAGTGCCCTCAACCGGTCGAGCCATGAGGAGGACATCCCATCAGTAAATACGAACATTGTAGTAGTGAAATTTCAAAATATATTACATGGTATGAAGTTATGCATGGATTGGAGAAGGTCCAAATTGAAAGCAATTCCGACTTATGCTGGATTATTTGGCAATTGCAAAGGTTCTTACTTGGAAAATAGGTATAAGTGGGTGAAGATTAAAGAATGCATATCCCACTTGTAGTTTTCGAATAGCCAAACTTTCACAAAAACAGCATATGGCGGCTATTCTAGGAAAGGTAGGTAGTGGAGGCGGCGGTGAACTGAATCTTCCAGTCTACTTCAAAGCTTCCCCTAAAGGCCAAAGGAAATTTGGTTGTGGACGAAGCAGGTAATATTCGTTTATGCTTATTAGCGTCAATGAAGGATATTATTATTATTATTATTATTATTATTATTATTATTATTATTATTTGCATATTAACCTGTCTGCTTCATGTTGTATAGTTTTTTTTTTTTCCAGGGCATGGCAGGGCCCTCGGTTAGGTCTTATCATATCTTCCTTTCAGGAGGTATACACCCCTGTCGGCATCGAACAAGCTATAAAAAAAAATTTTAAAAATAAAAAAAAATAAATAACCACTTCGAAACAGCTAAAACCATAATCAACACACAATTGGATCTCTTCTACTAGTGGATCAAATCACTTTTTGACTGTCTATATGCATGATTACTCCTCCACTTAGAAACTAAGCATGTTTTTATTGCATGTTTTGAATTTTGATATTATTTAAATACAATATGCATAACATTGGGTGCATGCATGTATTAACATTTTTTCAGTCTTTTGTTTTAGCCCAAGTTGTATTAAGGTTAATCTTTTCATTCCTTCATGTTTGGGCTTTTCTGATATCTCGACTGAATTAATTTGGACTGCGGCATAAGGGTCAAAAATGAATTAAATACAAACATTTCGAGTTCGAATCTTTTGCCATGTGGCATTTTGCTAACATTGGCCATGATTATTCCTGCATGTGTAGATAATTTAGAATCTCCAATTTATACAGTGTCTTGGAATCCAAAGGGAACAACAGTTAACAAAGTGCTTTCCATGAGTCCTTTCTAAATAGAAAAATGTGTATTTTTCTAAAACCAATTTGGATAAATTTATATTTTGTATTTCCTGATATTTAAGGTTCGAGGTAGATAATAAAGGCTATTTGAATGCAAGCAGTCTGGAATGCCAACCTTGTTTGATCTTTTTATACATATCAAATTAAAAAAATAAGGACAATATGTCCCTAAAAGTAAAACAAAGCAAGAATATCTTTTGTATTGAAAAAGATGAAATAAAGATAAGAAAAACTCATTTATAGTTATGCTGTAGGTGCCAAGACAATGCTCCACATGTATTATTGTGTCACCATCCACCTTGGAGCACTTTGCATGTGACATATATCATTTTACACATGTGCCATAAATATTACATGTTCTACTATCCGCCTGGAGTGCAACTTTGCTTGCATCAAAGCAGTCCCCAAATGTCAAAAAAATATTTCAATGCATGCCTGTTTGAGTCCTAAACCCTAACATTTTAAACTAACACACCTGGAATATATATTATTAGAAAGATTCTCAAACTCTATAATCTCTAGTATATCTGATATATTCATCTTCGGTGAAAATTATTAGATTTCTCACTATACTTGGATGGAATTCTCATGGGCAGATCTTTTGAGTAACAACCAGGCTATAATACCAATAAGCTTGATTGCTTTCACTGGAAAAATACATGGTTTTAAATCTCATCTTTAACAGGATACATTTGGGTTTTCAGTTTGGGTATGTGGGTCCCACGATTCAAATCACTGATCTGTTGGGCCTGGCTATGGGATGATCCTAACATTACCCAAAAATAGACGGTCAAGATGAACGATACAAAATTTATTGCATCCAACAGAAAAAAGGTCCAAGCTTGGTGGCTAGGATCTTCTGATGTGGTTGATCCATGATGGTCCAACAAACAATGGTCTGGATCTTGCAACCGTCTGTCCCACTTGCAACTCAACTAATATGTGACCGTAGTGTTACGAAAAAGAACTGATCACCTACAACTTGGTAGCAAGCTACGATCCTTATGTTTTCCTTTCATTTTCTGAACTTTTATTTCCAGTTTTGCTTCGAATTGAAAAAATGGGTCGTATATGAAGTTAGCCTAGGACCGGTTGCATGTCATCAGTTGTCGTTGGAAGATCGGAAGTCTGTCGTTGCAACATAGCATTCAAGCTCATAGCTTTTGTTCAAAATCGAAGAACACGTGATACTAACGTTAGAATGGGTTAATGATATGGTAGACAAGGTAGTGCCATAATAGGGTAGAGCCCCATCTCCACTGTACACGTGGCAAGTATAAGTACGCATCAGCACCTTGCATCTAGTGGGCCCTTTGGTTAATGACACACCCTTTAAAAGCCTGACTGATGATTAACTTTTTATCACTTTCCACACGTTTCCCATAATTTACAGTTCCTACCGTTGGTTTAAAGGCCACTGATTGGATGGATGAGATTACCAGGTTGGTGTTATTTTAAAACCATGAGCTATTCATGGTAGGAAAGATTAGATGGACAGTCCTGACTTGTACATGCCCCTGTCACGTGTACTTTGGAGAAACCCAAACCTATAATCCGTTCCAATGTCTTCATCCACGTTATAAATGTCACAGAGGTTTGCCACAATACCTCATGTATTGTTGTAGGATGTATTGACTATAGTCGTTGGATCTAGGGTCACGTTTCAACGATCTAAACCGTTGATCTTCAAAATTGGAAGATCCTAAAGTTGGCCCACAAAGTAACTATTAAAGGAGAAGGTCCTTGTCAAGGGAAAATACTTAAACGGTCAAAAGGGTTCCCCGTCCAAGACGAGGCCCAACCATCAACGGTGACGCATGACCAGAGCCAACAGCTATAGTTTCGGTGTACACTACAACAATACGTTACGTCACAATTTAATAACGTGAGATACATATTAGTATGAGTTGGTTTTGCACATGTCGTGACTCATAGTCACCTGCATCCGTCACCCCATGGGGTCCACGTGCAGATATGTAGAGATGATCGTAACCGTCCATATTCTGCTTTCTGTTGTAGATGGGTTAAATACCAATAACGATGATCTTGACCATCCATTTGTGAAGTTTAATGTTAAACGTTGAAATTTTTATTTTCAACCGTCCATATTCCATTGTAGATTTCAATTTCCAGAACTATTCACTCATCATGAGTTTTGGATTATGGGCCATTGAAAATGTACATTTCCCAGAACATGGACGGTTCAGATCATCGTTGGACGTCACATGCTGGATGATAATAGAATGGTGTATACTAAGTTGTCATCTGAACATATATCACTGATAGCAAATGCGAAGTATAACTGAATAAGTACATGTTTTTTTCATGGAGATTTCATCTGTTTCATGAAAATCTGCCCTACATGGCATCAACATAGATGCTTGAGTTTCTATACACATGCATGTGATTGTCCAACATTAATATCTTACATCAGTTTGCTTGTCCAGCATGGTCACTCCATGGGATCCACATCCAGACATGGTCAAATGATCGTAACCGTCCGTCTGGTCGTTACATTAGATGGGCCGCTATCCAAAACTCCATGCCGAACAGATGATCCTGACCATCGATTGTATGGTTAAGTGAAAGTATCTTGTGGTTCGCGTTCAACTCCACAAACCAATGTTGGCATCATCATTTCAGTGTGATCATTGGGCCATGGCCCATCCGCAATGGACGGTTCCAATCACCCGATAATCTTTGCATGTGGGCCCTATAGAGTGACCCACCTCTAACTCTTTCTCTACTTTCTTCGAGCAATTACACCCATAATGGGACCTAAACAAGTTAGGGTTTATATGCATTGTATGTATAAATCTATTTCTCAACTTTTGTTAATCTACGATAATTATAGTCGTTAGGTAGAGTTTCCGACGGCCAAGAAATCTATGAAGGGAACGCCAACCTTGTTTCGATGCTCCTGATCTTCTTCTATCTCTTTGTCATCTCTTCTTGAATGATCCCTCCAATCATGACCCTTGGAATCCGGATTCACTCGGAGAAAATCATAGAATTCGATTGTATTTTCACTACCTGCAGTGAATTGCACATGATTACATGAAAGATTAAGAGCATGGAGATGTATGCAGCATGGTATGGAAAGATGAAAGTTACTACCATGTGCATGCTTCATGGAGTTCTGCAGTATGTGCTTGTGTGGACTGTTGATTGGGTGGGCAACCCCATAGATGGCTATATCTTGAATTCAATGTCATCAAACCATGGAAAGAAAAATATATTTGAGGCAAGGAAATGGAGTTGATGGGTTTCAGAAGATTTATGATGGGTGCAATAGAAATGGGAGTCTGGCCCACCTCATTTCTGTAAGACCAGTGGTTCTATTGCACAAATGAATACCATTGACATTGGTCCGAATGGTGGGAGGAGAATCACTTCAAGTGGTCAGCGGGATTGATCGAGTTGCCGGTCGGATTGTTGTCACTCCTTAAGTAGTGAGTTTTTCATCATGCATTTATATTTTGGAGCTTAAAAAAAAAAAAAAAAAAAACACGCGCACATACCCGAATTTCACCACCTATGGGTATTCGAACCCTTGACTAGGTGTTGAAACTAGAGCCTACCACCGGAGCAAGAGCAAGGACCCTTATATTTTGGAGCTTCTGTAGGGTGTTCTCAAATGACTTTGTAGGTTCTTGATTCAATGGTTTGTGTGCCTTTTATGAGGGTTAATGATATATAGAGACTTGTTTTGTTTGGTGAGCTGACAAGTACATTAAAATGACATGATATACATGGTTTGAAATTGGGTTATGTTATTTTTGAAATTTTAAGGTATGGATCCTGTAATGCATAGTGCTAAGCCCTCAATAAGCCCAAAAAAGAAAAAAAATGTGATCAAACCATGGAAATTACCATTGGATCAGTGGGACTACAAGGGACTGTAGTCTGTATATATGAACAACTGTCCACAATCAATCAGAAACAATAATTGGGTGGTCAGAGTCGTCCAATCACTATGATTTTCAGCCCGATGTGGTGTCCCACATGATCAACAGTACAGATGATTAATATACATGTTTGCCATGCACGCCCATCATAACGGCTTTTCACATAGAGAAATAAACAAAATCAAGCAAAATCCTTCAGTATAGATCTGTTTCTTACCTTGAAATACAGTTTGACAATGGCCATTCATCTCAGGGTAGAACTGTTTTAGACCGTGGTGATGACTATGT
Organism: Magnolia changhungtana; assembly: GCA_030180095.1. Classification (NCBI taxonomy): domain Eukaryota; kingdom Viridiplantae; phylum Streptophyta; class Magnoliopsida; order Magnoliales; family Magnoliaceae; genus Magnolia; species Magnolia changhungtana. Next base: position 6,762,195 of record JASAUF010000596.1, read on the forward strand.
AAGATCGGATCTTCGATTCTTCTATAGTACTTCTCCACCAACGATGAAAGACTACTTGATTCAGAGCTTGTGTGTGCACCTTGATCTATTTCCATCTTCCCATCCTTGTTCAAGCTCTGGGCCGCCTTCTTCGCAAAAAATCGAGCTCTCTCTCTACACCTCCGCGCCATGATCACATGCCAGTGGTTCTTCACTGCATTATCCGTTCGGCCAGGAAATAGACGTGCGATGGCGGCCCACCTATTTCCATGGACACGATGAGAAGCGAGAAGCCTCTCCTCTTCCTCTTCAGTAAACGGGCTTCGATTGATTCTTGGATCCAACTGATTAAACCATCTTAACCTACAGCTTTTTCCTGATTCAATTTCAACATAATATGTAAGTCACCAACCAAAAGAAAGATTAATTTGGATGATCACACTACTTAAAACTTTCATCATTTTCTTCGATGGATATTATAAAACGAAGATTGCTACTCTTATTCCTATCAATATGTTGATGTAGACCATTCATCTAGTGAAACCCACGATGGATGGGCCGCAGGGAAAAAAAAAATCTCGATGATCGGAGATCATTACCATCCATACAATGAATGGTTGGTAAACTGTCCATGTTGAACAAAAAAAGAAAAAAGAAAAAGAAAAAGAAAAAAAAAAAAAAGAACTCTCCATGTTGAACTCCTTTGAGGAAGGTAAGGATCCCCAACTAGTGATCTTTTTTCTTCCGGCTGCATCCACGGTGGGGTGGACTAGATGAAAAAATCCATAGAGAAGCAATCAGATTAGAAATACTAGAATTTCTATGACTATTGCACCTGATCTTCCTTGAAGCTTTTCTGCGATCGCGTTCCAGTTGTGTGGACCGTACCGTTCAACTAGCTCTTTGAGCTTCTCGTCTTCGGCGGGCCTCCAGTGCCCTCTGGTACACATCTGATCTCAAAGGAGGAAGAAACTAAGAAGGAAAAAAAAAAAAAAAAAAAACCCGAACCCGATAATCACTTCTCCCTTTCTTCTACAAAAAATGGTTTGAATTTTAAAGAAAATGGAAATTGAAGAGATACCCAATAAAGGAAATGATTGGAGAGAAGTAAATGATTTTGATTGGATGGGTTCTGAGGATGTACACCAAGAAGATTGTGTACAGAAGGCAAGGAGTAAAAGGAAGGAGATTTGAGGTGATATATAGAGGAGAGGAGTATGTTCCGTTAGAGAAGGTTTGGAGAGACTAGCACCAGCGGTTGATGCTACGTCTAGGCTACCAAATGGTATTTTTAAGATGGCCAAACGGAATAAAAATGAGAGAGAGAGAGAGAGAGAGAGAGAGAGAGAGATTGCTTGGTGTGGTAGAATTTTGTTCTGCTTTCAACGTCTTTGCTAGTTTCTAACCTACAACGTCTACTTATAACCCAACTCTTTATTTTTCTTTTAATAAATGAGAGAGAGAGAGAGAGAGAGAGAGAGAGAGGTCGTCTGATGATCTGGTCATCAGCCATATCCCTGCTGACGAAACTCTGTGGAAACCACCCTGATATATGTGTTTCATCCACTCCGTCCATCCAATTTTAAACCTCATTTCAGGGTATTAACCAAAACATGAAGCATATCCAAGTCTCAAGTAAACCACGACACAAAAAACAATGGTGATTGAAAGGCCACTATTAAAAACTTCTTCTGGGCCACAGAAGTTTTTGATCAAGATGATATTTTTGTATTCATTTTATCGAGGCCTGATGGACCTTATCAACATGTTAGATGACAAATAAACATCATGGTGGGGCCTAGGAAGGTTTCGACGGTGGGCATCATTATCCCCGCTGTTTCCTGTGGTGTGGTCGATTTGATCTTTGGATCTGATTTATTTTTGTAATATTGCCCTGAAATAACCTATACAAACGGATGGACGGCGTTGATGAAATACATACATCATGATGGGCCAGCAGAGTTTGGACACGAGAGATATATGGCTGGTGACTCACTGGCAATTCGCTTCGGCTGTGGCAATGTGCTTTTGTAACAATTCGCTAAATTGTGGCAACTCTGCACGTCACAGGTGGAGCGCATGCATGTAAATCCTGACCATACAAATTGTGTTCAGTTGTTGATTGAGGTGAAACCTAGAATCAAATTGATCAGACCATCCCGATGTACTGATTGTGGAAAGAAAGAAAAATTGATGGTATGAATTCAACGAGTGAGATCAGACGGTTAGGATGGTAGGATTGATTTTCAATCCGTGCAACATCTTCCGATGGGCCCTCAATTTTGACGGTCCGGATAGGTGTATAGAAAATTATGACTTCTAGTATTGATTGAGCTTAAACCTGTGGTCACATTTATCAGACTATCCCAACGGTCTGATCTGTTACCATCAATAGATTCAATGGGTTAGATCAGATGGTTGGGACCGTATGATCATGTGATTTTCATCCGTGTTATGTCCTTGAAGGGGCCCTAAAATTGGAAAGTTTGGATTGGTGCACTTGAGATATTTCGGCCGATTGTTGACTGAACATATATAAACCTAAAATTGTAGTTATCTGAAATTGGTTGCCTTCAAATGGAACGCAAAACAGATGTTTGGGATCGCAGGATCATGAAGGGTCCCCAATTTGGACGGTTCCTATTGATGTAGATGAAACTAGGATCATTTTATATTTATCAGAAATGTTGAATCACAGTGATTAGACCGTTGGGATCAGACCATCCCAATGGTCTGATGATGGTCTCATCAGTGGTCACAAATGGACGGCTAAAGGGAAATATACTGGAAAGTATGAGTTCAATGGGCGAAATCGGATAGTTGGGTCCGTATCGTCGTGTGGTTTTCATTATGTGCTACATCGACATATGGTCACTCGATTTCCACGGTTTGGATTGGTTTGCATGTATGCCACGTGTACATCAGTTAAATTTCCACAATTTAGGAAAATTCAGGTGAACAAACATTATAGTGTCACATATGTAAGTTACATCAACAATAAAGGCCATCATGTTAGAGGTTTGCTCCAGTACATCCCGACGAATTAGTGTACCATACGTCGGGACTTTAGTCTTTGAATATTTGTCAGCTTTCAATTATCCAAACCGTTTATCCGACGATCCTCACTTTGTATGGTAGAAATCAACAAATAAAGCGCTCCTAATTGGATTATTCAACTGTCTGATAATTTGGCTTTTTTCCTTTGAACATGAACGGTTACTATAACATCTGTATAATCAAGGAGTTGAAATATTCACCCTGAGAGTTTTGCAGGCATCGTCTATCCCAGGGCAGCCACATATCAAATAAACGGTTTGCGTCATATAAAAAAATAAAAATCCTGTGACTGAGTCCTAATGTATCTTAATTCTATACGACCAGATGCATGCGAGCAAACCTCACATTTCATTTCTTCCAGAAGCTGCTTTCTTCCGCATAAACAAACCTTAGCTAAAATGGTTGGATTTTAGTCTTTACCTCGATATGATGAGATAGAGGAACTCTCCAGTTTGTCGCGATTAACCCATGTCGATTCATTTCGACTCACCACTCAATGAATCCATATCGTCCATCTTCCAAGTCCTGTCAAGGATACCGCTATGTTTGCTAAAGCACGTTGTTTTGGTAAGCCTATATATATATATATATAATATGTGGCTCACACTTAAAAGCTAATGATACGTTATCCACTGGGTAAAGACATTCCACCCAGTACAGTTTTTTATATCATGTAATTGGTAAATCAGGAATGACAAGATGGACGGTCCAGATTCATGATTGTGCAGCCACGTGTATACCAATGAACTGCAATGAACCAACTTGGTTCATCACGACAAACCTAAAGTAATATGTAGATGATATAGGGTTCTTGGTTTCGTTCGCCTTTCGCACCTAACTAACAAGGGCCTTACTTCACGTGGAGACTTGAAACTTCTCGTTAAAGTCAAACGCATGGTAGCTCCTTGGGTTGTCCACTTGCCTCTATTTTATTCCCTGAAATTACAAAAAATACCCATTGTTTTGGATAATGTAGTTTCAATTACGAAAACTGATCAACTGTCCAGAACATCTCAACCGTCAAGAGTTGGGCCCCACAATGAAAGATCATCTATGGTCAAAACTCAGGTCGACCAACTTATTACTAGGTGGACCAAACCTGAATGTTGAGTCAGACCGCCGTGGGCCGTACATTTATTTTGGACGGTGTTGGGCGCCTGACCTGTGCTATTCATGGTGGGACCCACGTTTTGCATGGCCTGGATGTCCTAAAGAAGTGATAGTGATACATTGGTGGGACTAATGGGACTGCATGATAAGTTATCATGCAGCCTTCTGTGAGGTGATTAGTTCTCTTTAAATACACTTTTTTTTATAAAAATGAGCCGTGATCAGGTCATGATCATCTGGGGACACTTATGAGGAAGAGATGGGCCAGAGCATAAACTGAGATAAAATCATGAGTAGTATTACACATGTGGAATATGAAATTATCCACGATGATCATGATTGCTCCGAACGGGATGCAAGCCACCAATCAAATCAGTCACACCAGCATTCAACTTGCGGCCACCAACCACTCGAGGTGACTCCATAGCGTGAGAAAATTCGGTGTACTTTCTACCTTTCTTTCATCTCAATAGCCTCTCAAAAGATAGCGGAGGTGTGCAAAGGTTTCCTAAGCCGTTGGTATTCTTTTGGGAGCAGTACGGGGTAATGAGTCGTGGGGATCTTATTGGAGTTGGGACCCCAAGGAAACAGATGGTCTAAGCATCTGATAATTAGTGGGTTGCAAAATGGATGGTCCAGATAAGTTGTACCAGAAAATGTCTTTTTTTTTTTTTTGAAAGTGGGACGGTGCCACAATAGTTCTATTGAACTGAGTCATGTACAGGCTTTCAGGAGGGTCCGAACAAAAAGAAAACGAGCCACTCCTATCATGTTGACTTATAAAAAACAAAACACAAAAGGGAATTACAGGCAGCCTGCAGTCAGCTAAAACAACCCATATACAGCTTGATTAGCGTCTTCGTAGGGAGCCAAGACCTGAATTGTCCAGAACTAAAGCCCCCCTGCTAATCCTAGGAAGGTCGGAGGGGTGCATGTATATCCTGTCAGGGCAGCCATCACTAGCCGACCTAGCTAACGCGTCCGCTACCGCATTAGCTTCATGAAAAATATGAGTGAAGGTGAGATTGAGGAGTTGTTGTTTGGAATGAATCACACCCTTGGGATACCAGATGCTCCAAGGGCAGGCAGCGGACGGGTTTTTAGCCGCATTCACAACTGTCTAATCATCAAAACATATGGTCCCTTAAGTAACCACCTTGGATTGTGTCTGTGAAGAATCATTTAAGATGGATGTGAGTGTTTGATTAGTGTGATTTTGGCCTAATTAATGGTTCATGAAGAATGAACTGGACTGATTGAATTATATTGACCTTACCATGTTGCAACTACTTGTATAGTATCAGGTTGGTTGAACAATTAACTAGGCATCACTCATTTTCCCATGCCAAACGTATACATGGTTGTATGGCTCTTCACTAGAAGAAAAATGGGCAAAGGCTACGGACTAGATCCGTAGCAAAAGGGTTTTTGCTACGAATCTAATCCGTATCACGTCCGTCGCAATTGGTGGGGTAGCTAAAGGTCTAGCTACGGACAATATCCGTAGCAATAGATACAATTAGCTACGGATCTTTTCCGTAGCAATATACACCAATAGCTACGGATAATATCCGTAGCAATAGATGCCAATAGCTACGGATAATATCCGTAGCAATAGATACCAATAGCTACGGATTATATCCGTAGCAATAGATACCAATATCCACGGTAGTTGCAGCACTACATACGAATAGCTACGGATATAATCCGTAGCTATAGATACCAATAGCTACAGATATAATCCGTAGCTATAGATAGATAGCAGATATAAGCTACAATAGATAGCAATAGTCAGAAAAAGTTTTAGCTTTTGCTACTGGATTATATTTCGTAGCTATTTTCCCTGTTTCCATTGCAAGAACCTGCTATGATTGATAACTCATCTAAGCTTAATGCAATCAAAGAAAAAAAATGATACATTTATTACAATCGCAATCAAATCTACAATGCATCCTACATTCACATTTCTAAATAAATAATACTTCACTTTGCTCAACCTATCAAACGAATTACAACTAAGGCGTGCCCTCATGCATTAAATAATGCTCGCGCTTTTACAAAATTTTCTTTCTTCAGATGGTCAAGTTCAGCAAACACAGAAGATAGAGTTTCTTCTTTCCTTGAAACTGCATATGTAACTTCTGTAGACTTCGACACAAGATCACTTTCAAGTTTTAAAACCCTTCCCTTGAGAAAATGAATTTAATCATCCACTGACTTCTTTAGCTTATCAGCCTGTATAAAACAACAATTGTAGACACAATCAAACAAGCATGCCTTTGTACACATCTCAAAAGGAAGAAAGACCAAAAAAAAAAAAAAAAAAGAGCTGAAAAAAAAACAATTATATATAAAGAAATAAAAAATGTACCTACAAATCTTCTAAACTATAACAAAATCCATAGGTTAGGTTATCGGTTATAAGTTTAGGTTATAAGTTATAGGTTAAGGTTTAGTTTATAAGTTTAGGAAATCGGGTTCGGGTTCGGGATAGGGTTTAGGTTTGGGTTTTCAAGTTTAGGTTTAGGTTTAGGTTAGGGAGTTGAGATTAGGATTAGGTGTAGGTTTAGGTTTAGGGATTTGAGAATACATTTAGGTTAAGGTTTAGGGAATTGAGAATAGGTTAAGGTTTAGGTTTAGGAAATCGGGTTTGGGATCGGGTTTAGGTTTGGGTTTTCAAGTTTAGGTTTAGGTTTAGGTTAGGAGTTGAGATTAAGATTAGGTGTAGGTTTAAGTTTAGGGATTTGAGAATACATTTAGGTTAGGTTTAGGAATTGAGAATAGGTTAAGATTTAGGTTTAGGAAATCGGGTTCGGGTTCAAGATCGGGTTTAGGTTTGGGTTTTCAAGTTTAGGTTTAGGTTTAGGTTTAGGTTAGGGAGTTAAGATTAGGATTAGGTGTAGGTTTAGGTTTAGGAATTTGAGAATACATTTAGGTTAAGGTTTAGGGAATTGAGAATAGGTTAAGGTTTAGGTTTAGGAAATCGGGTTCGGGTTCGGGATCGGGTTTAGGTTTGGGTTTTCAAGTTTAGGTTTAGGTTTAGGTTAGGAGTTGAGATTAGATTAGGTGTAGGTTTAGGTTTAGGGATTTGAGAATACATTTAGGTTATAGGTTTGGTTATAGGTTTGGTTTAGGTTAAGGTTATAGGTTTTAGGTTTAGGTTTAGGTTATAGATTTAGGAATTGAGAATAGTTTAAGGTTTATGTTTAGGAAATCGAGTTCGGGTTCGGGATCGGGTTTAGGTTTGGGTTTTCAAGTTTAGGTTAGGTTTAGGTTAGGGAGTTGAGATTAGGATTATGATGTAGGTTTAGGTTTAGGATTTGAGAATACATTTAGGTTAAGGTTTAGGGAATTGAGAATAAGTTAAGGTTTAGGTTTAAGAAATTGGGTTCGGGTTAAGATCGGGTTTAGGTTTAGGTTTTCAAGTTTAGGTTTAGGTTAGGTTAAGGAGTTGAGATTAGGATTAGGTGTAGGTTTAGGTTTAGGGATTTGAGAATACATTTAGGTTATGGTTGAGGAATTGAGAATAGGTTAAGGTTTAGGTTTAGGAAATCGGGGTTCAAGATCGGGTTTAGGTTTGGGTTTTCAAGTTTAGGTTTAGGTTTAGGTTAGGGAGTTGAGATTATTAGGTGTAGGTTTAGGTTTAGGATTTGAGAATACATTTAGGTTAAGGTTTATGAGAATAGGTTAAGGTTTAGGTTTAGGAAATCGGGTTCGGGTTTAGGTTTGGGTTTTCAAGTTTAGGTTTAGGTTTAGGTTAGGGAGTTGAGATTAGGATTAGGTGTAGGTTTAGGTTTAGGAATTTGAGAATACATTTAGGTTAAGGTTTAGGAATTGAGAATAGGTTAAGGTTTAGGTTTAGAAATTGGGTTCGGGTTCAAGATCGGGTTTAGGTTTGGGTTTTCAAGTTTAGGTTTAGGTTTAGGTTAGGGAGTTGAGATTAGGATTAGGTTCAAGTTTAGGTTTAGTTTGGATTTGAGAATACAATTAGGTTAAGGTTTAGGAAATTGAGAATAGGTTAAGGTTTAGGTTTAGGAAATGGGTTCGGGTTCGGGTTTAGGTTTGAGTTTTCAAGTTTAGGTTTAGGTTTAGGTTAGGGAGTTGAGATTAGGATTAGGGTGTAGGTTTAGGTTTAGGGATTTGAGAATACATTTAGGTTAAGGTTTAGGGTGAGAATAGGTTAAGGTTTAGGTTTAGGAAATAGGGTTCGGGTTTTGGATCGGGTTTAGGTTTGAGTTTTCAAGTTTAGGTTTAGGTTTAGGTTAGGGAGTTGAGATTAGGATTAGGTGTAGGTTTATGTTTAGGATTTGAGAATACATTTAGGTTAAGGTTTAGGGGAATTGAGAATATGTTAAGGTTTAGGTTTAGGAAATCGGGTTCGGGTTCAAGATCAGGTTTAGGTTTGGGTTTTCAAGTTTAGGTTTAGGTTTAGGTTAGAGAGTTGAGATTAGGATTAGGTGTGGGTTTAGGTTTAGGGATTTGAGAATACAATTAGGTTAATGTTTGGGAATTGAGAATAGGTTAAGGTTTAGGTTTAGGAAATCGGGTTCGGGTTAGGTTTTAGGTTTGAGTTTTCAAGTTTAGGTTTAGGTTTAGGTTAGGAGTTGAGATTAGGATTAGGTGTAGGTTTAGGTTTGGATTTGAGAATACATTTAGGTTAAGGTTTAGGTTGAGAATAGGTTAAGGTTTAGGTTTATTTGAAATCGGGTTCGGGTTCAAGTTATCGGGTTTAGGTTTGGGTTTTCAAGTTTAGGTTTAGGTTTAGGTTAGAGAGTTGAGATTAGGATTAGGTGTATGTTTAGGTTTAGGATTTGAGAATACATTTAGGTTAAGGTTTAGGTTTAGGTTCGGGTTTAGCCAATAGGTTTTGGTTTTGGTTTAGGTTATAGGTTTTGGTTTAGGTTATAGGTTATCGGTTTAGGTTTAGGTTTTGATTTAGGTTAAGGTTTAGGTTTAGGTTTAGGTTAGGATTTAGGAGGCTATAGGTTTTGGTTTTGGTTTAGGTTATAGGTTTTGGTTTAGGATTAGGATTTGAGAATGGGTTATGGTTTAGGTTTTAGAAATCGGGTTTAGGTTCGGGATTGGGTTTTAGATTGGGTTTTCAAGTTTAGGTTTAGGTTTAGGTTAGGAGTTAAGATTAGGTTAGGTTTTCAAGTTTAGGTTTAAGTTTGGGTTTTCAAGTTTAGGTTAAGGTTTAAGTTTAAGTTATAGGTTTTGGATTTGAGAAGGTTCGGGTTTAAAGCTATAGGTTTTGGTTTTGGTTTAGGTTATAGGTTTTGGTTTAGGTTATAGGTTTAGGTTTAGGTTTAGGTTTAGAATTTAGGTTTAGGTTATAGGTTTTGATTTAGGTTTAGGTTTAGGTTTTAGGTTTTGGTTTAGGTTTAGGTTTAGGTTATAGGATTTGAGAATGGGTTCGGGTTTAGGTTATAGGTTTTGGTTTAGTTTTAGGTTATAGGTTTTGGGATTTAGAGTTTAATGGGTTTAAGTTTTGGTTTAGGTTATAGGTTTTGGTTTAGGATTAGGATTTGAGAATGGGTTATGGTTTAGGTTTTAGAAATCGGGTTGAGTTGAGGATTGGGTTTTAGATTGGGTTTTCAAGTTTAGGTTTAGGTTTAGGTTAGGGAGTTAAGATTAGGTTAGGTTTTCAAGTTTAGGTTTAAGTTTGGGTTTTCAAGTTTAGGTTAAAGGTTTAGGTTTAGGTTATAGGTTTTGGATTTGAGAATGGGTTCGGGTTTAGGCTATAGGTTTTGGTTTTGGTTTAGGTTATAGGTTTTGGTTTAGGTTATAGGTTTTGATTTAGGTTTAGGTTATAGGTTTTGATTTAGGTTTAGCCTATAGGTTTTAGTTTTGGTTTTGGTTATAGGTTTAGGTTATAGGATTTGAGAATGGGTTGGGTTTAGGTTATAGGTTTTGGTTTTGGTTTAGGTTATAGGTTTTGGTTTAGGTTATAGGTTATAGGTTTAGGTTAAGGTTTTGTTTAGGTTATATGTTTTGGGATTTTAGAATAGGTTCGGGTTTAGGTTATAGGTTTTGGTTTAGGATATAGGTTATAGGATTTGAGAATGGGTTATGGTTTAGGTTTTAGAAATCGGGTTGTTCTGGATTGGGTTTTAGATTGGGTTTTCAAGTTTAGGTTTAGGTTAGGAGTTGAGATTAGGTTGGTTTCAAGTTTAGGTTTAAGTTTGGTTTTCAAGTTTAGGTTAAGGTTTAGGTTTAGGTTATAGGTTTTTGGATTTGAGAATGGGTTCGGGTTTAGGTTATAAGGTTTTGGTTTTGGTTTAAAGTTATAGGTTTTGGTTTAGGTTATAGGTTATAGGTTTAGGTTTAGGTTTAGGATTTAGGTTATAGGTGATAGGTTTAGGTTAAGGTTTAAGGTTTTGATTTAGAGGTTTAGGCTATAGGTTTAGGTTTAGGTTATAGGTTTTGGTTTTGGTTTAGGTTATAGGTTTTGGTTTTAGGTTATAGGTTATAGGATTTGAGAATGGGTTCGGGTTTATGTTATAGGTTTTGGTTTTGGTTTTGGTTATAGGTTTGGTTTTGGTTATAGGTTATAGGTTTAGGTTAAGGTTTCGGTTTATGTTATAGGTTTTGGGATTTGAGAATAGGTTCGGGTTTAGGTTATAGGTTTTGATTTTGGTTTAAGTTATAGGTTTTGGGATTTGAGAATGGGTTCGGGTTTAGCTATAGGTTTTGGTTTTGGTTTAGGTTATAGGTTTGGGATTTGAGAATGGGTTAGGTTTAGGTTATAGGTTTTGATTTGGTTTAGGTTATAGGTTTTGATTTAGGTTTAGGGTATAGGTTTTGGTTTGGTTATAGGTTATGGTTTAGGTTATAGGATTTGAGAATGGGTTCAAGTTTAGATTATAGGTTTTAGTTTTGGTTTAGGTTATAGGTTTTGGTTTAGGTTTTAGGTTATAGGTTTAGGTTCGGTTATAAGCTATAGGTTTAAGGAATTGAGAATAGGTTAAGGTTTAGGTTTAGGAAATCGGGTTCGGGTTCGGTATCGGGTTTAGGTTTGGGTTTTCAAGTTTAGGTTTAGGTTTAGGTTAGGGAGTTAAGATTAGGATTAGGTGTAGGTTTAGGTTTAGGGATTTGAGAATAGGTTAGGTTGTAGGTTAAAGTTTAGGAATTTAGTTTAGGTTCTAAGTTTAGGTTATAGGTTATAGGTTTAGGTTAAGGTTTAGGTTGTAGTTATAGGTTTTGGGATGTGAGAATAGGTTTAGGTTATAGGTTAAGGGTGTGGTCCCCGCAAATACAGATATAAAACGGCTGTCCAAATGGCTGTGCTTCAATCTTTGTCCATAGAAATGGCTTCATCATGGTCAAGTGGTTCCTACCTTCCAGGACCTCGCTCATCCGGATAGCTCCGACGCACATCCGGTCCGCTCCATTAATTTCGATCAAAACATGGCATGTCCAAATGGCAGGAGCCCTTTCGTCCATAAGAAATGGACCAGCTTCATCATGGTCAGCGGTTCCCACCTTCCAGGGACCCCCGCTCATCCGGATAGCTCCGTCGCACATCCGTGTCTGCTCCATTAATTTCGAGCAAATACATGAACACGGCATGTCTAAATGGCCAGGCCCTTTCAATGATGTCCATAGGAAATGGACAACTTCATCATGGTCATAACAACGGTTCTCACTTTCCAGGGACCCCCGCTCTTCCGGATAGCTCCGACGCACATTCAGGTCTGCTCTATCAATTTCAAGCAAATATATAAATATGGCCTGTCCAAATGGTTAGACCACTCCAATCATGTGCATTCTTGACAAGAGACGTACCAGATGCTTGAATCTAGGAAAAGGATTTTACCCGAACCTCTTGCAGGAGTTCTTCAAGTTCCACTGTTATCTGCGAGAAGGATGCTTGTGATTTGATGTTTAGAAGAAACCTAACCCTACCCAAAATTGTAATAATTTTGTTAGTACTTGGATTAGTATGTGAAACCTGGAGCTAAAATCCTTCAAAACAAAACACAACTAGCCGTGACTAAGATACAATTGTAAGCAACATCATAAGTTAATAGAGTTTGGCTGGTAATGAGTTAATGTGACTAGAGTCTAGACAAACATAAACAATGAGCCAAACAAGAAAATTACAATAAGAAACAAGAAATAAAATAGGCGAAAGATTACCTCAAAGTTGGGAAAGAAACCAGGATAGAGACCAGTTCACACAGGAGGATGCTCAGGCGCCATGGTGAAGCATTGAGGTATTGAAGTTGGGTTCTCAACCTGTCAATAGAAAAACTGTCACTTAAAACTAGCTTTTATGTGAGACAACATGAATTAACAAATAGACTTCCAGAATGACACTGAACATCAACAAGGTTCAATATCTGCATGTTGGAAAGAAGGCCCAAAACCAGTTAGAGATCAATCAATATCTACAAAGGTAACATGTGCAGTAGCAAAGTATCTATCAATGATGAGAACCCTGTAAAGAGATGAGATTGATTGGTATTCTAATTAGTTTCACAAGCTTTTAATTAGATCTATTGATAAACTAATTTGAGAAATGTTCTAGCAAATGTGAACTCATGGGTAAGAAAATTACAAATAGTAAGACTCATGAGATGACATATGTACAAATAGTGAGAAGACTAGCTGGTAATGAGTAAATGATTATATTAACTTCCGACAATGCATATGGGCACAAATTTACAAATAAAGATTTTAGTTTATCGGCACAGATTTACAAATAAATCTGAGAATGAGTAAGTTTTTTAGTTTCTCCGACAATGCATATGGGCACAGATTTACAAATAAAGATTTTAAAGAAAAATGTAAATGATTATATTAACTTCCAAGTATCGATTAAGAAGAAAAATGTAAATGATGATGGGAAAGAAATCTCGATATATTAAATTATTGAAGGACAATGAGACATACCAAGACTACGGGTGCCCAGAGCAAGATAACTGCACCAATGTTGTACCTAGCTGCATTGACAGGACAAAAATATTATACAAATGAAATGACAAAAAGCCAAGATATCATGGACTAAGAGGAATTGGTGTGCTGCTCACATTTTTTTTTTGTGCTACTCACAATTAATCCTAAACTAATCAAAACTAAATCTAACAACCTTATAAACCCCTTGCTAAAAAAAATAATAATAACAAAGAAAGGAAATGACTAAAACAACCCGACGAAAGCTCAAGATACAAAGAAACAAAAGGTGCACATGGACACATCACACATCACTAGCCCTAGAACCTATGTTCCCATTTATCATGGACGGTAAATGCATAAATGATAATGACAATGTGGCATAAGAAGCCTCAAAGGGTTTAATTGATCTCCAAGTAAAAAAATTAAATGCCCATCAATTATATCACACATCCCAAGAACAAATCTTTAGACGAGCATAATATCCTAAAGTTTGCCCATTACCTACCCATTCATGGAAGATTCCCTTGAAAGTTGAAACCATTCTCTCGAGATTTGCAGAAAAATCCAGTTTTTATTCTTTTCATAATCATGGCATCTTTGAACTACATTACCCAGAGTTTCATTTCAAATTTTTCTTACTTGTAGATACACCAATAAAGGATCACTTTGAGTAGAGTATTATCTAAAGCACAACTCCCACTTGTACAAATTGAAAAATATAGTATACCATTAACTTAGTCTTGGAAGTAACATTTCATTCTTCAGGGCAAAAATGGGAAGGGACAGTCCTTATTTACCTCAATGTTCCTAGACAAATCCTTCAACTGCTCAGTTAATTCTTGTCTTTTCTTTAGAGCTGCAGCCAGCAAGAACTCTTGTTAAGACTCTAGATGAGAATGTATCACTACACAAACACATTGGAGATGGTGAAAATAACATTCTGCATTACCCTGGTTAGAAATGTCTTCTATTGTTTTGGAAGTCCTCACCGCAAACCTCTGGAAGGATGGGTGAAAAAGCAAATAGAAGATCCTATTATCAGCTGAATAAAGAAAATTCAGGTTTTAAAAAATAATGATTTTTATGTGTTGCTTCCCAACGTCCAAATACAACATAAAACACTGTATTGGATAGCGAGGGGAGCTTTCTTTTTTTCTTCACTTCAATGAATAGCTACAAGAGTGGAACCATTCAAGCAGCCAAAAGAATACACAAAAGAAGCTGTGATATTCACAAAACCTGTTGCCATTGCAATACACAATAGCTGACAAGGTTTGCAAATCTGTTTCGCAGCACCAGACCAGTCAAAAACGGCTGTACCAGGCTGATACAATAAGCCAAACCATGATAACTAATATAAAAAAAAAGTGCATGCATAAAAAAAGGAGAGTATAGATAGCACAGATCTCCAATTCATTCACATATGGGAAATAATTATAATTAAAAAAAAAGTCTCAGCCCCTTAGATGTTCTTTCTTCCGATCATCTCCGCATTCGGTACAGGTCTATGGAGTCATCATCGACATATGGCAAATGGAAAATTAATGCCCACTAAAAAATAAAAAAGCAAAACTAAGGGTCACGAAAATATATTACAGGGATTTCATCTGACCTACAATGCATGCACAGGTTTAATTACAGTGTTGTACTAAGTTCAAACACATACAAATCTCACCATGATCCAAATCATCCATTTTTAAGTGATGAGCCCAACAGTGTATGGCCCACAAAAAAAAAAGCTATTATTCCTTGTTTGTATTTAGTAATAACTTCTAAGGGAATATTAACCTTGATGGTGAAGTATGAATATATTCCACAAAATGAAATGCTCTGAATTATGTTCTAAATTTGGCCACAAAAGAACAAGAGTAATATTCTGTAGAAGGCTAGAAGCAATCAAACAAAACAAAATTTGTATCATCCTAGCAAGTGCAAAATATGCAACATGATACAGGAAGATGCTAATTCGAACTAAAATACACCTAAATATGCAACAATCCAAGTAAAAAACCAATATAAATTGCTAAAGCAAAATTGAAGAAAGCAGTGGAAATTTTAAGCAAATATAAAAACTTTCACCTATCAACAACCAAAGAGGTAGCACGACCAGATGCAAAAGACGTTAGAACCTGGCAAAGAAAAATAAAACCATCAATTCCCCAGACAACCAAAAAATATTATGGTCGGTGAAAGTGGAATGAGGAATGCAACATAACCTGTGATAGGGTTTTCAATTGTACAAGTGTCACTTCAATTCAGATATGCAATCAAGAGATGGACAGAGAGTGTACAACATTCTTGGCTAAAAGTAATGTAGGGTCTTTGTATTTTTCAAACATGAGTTTTCTTTGTCCTGTAAGGGATCCAATAGAACAACTTAGAAGATACACTATGAATAGAAACAAGTACATTCTCCAATATAAATTATACAGCCAACAAAAATGCCTAATAGATGAAAAGGCAGACACTTCATTAGGATATCCAGTCAAAATTATAAATTAAAAGAAGCAAGCCATAATAGAATTAATTACCAAAAGCCTAGGCCCACAATGCAGAAACATAAACTCCTATACATTCTTGCTTCTTCTTTTTTTATTCGGCCAAAGCTCGACAACCTCGCACCTAGTGAAATGTCAAAAGAAGAGCAGAGAACCTTGAAAAACAATAGAAGAGAAAGAAATAAAAGAGCATTGCCTTTGGAATTCACGACTAACCTTGAACTGCCACCATCAAACCCAAGGACAATTCAGTGGAAGATTTGGAAATCAAAACAAACCAAATTTCCAGAACTAATGAGTTCTGCACAAAGTACAAACAAAAAATCCAAGAAGCGATTTAAAAAAAAAAAAAGAAAAAAAAAAAAAAAAAAGAAAAAGCAACACAAACCCCACAAAGAAATCAATGTAATATATGATAAAACCAAGCAAAAGATTATCTACAAACAATTGTGAATACAAAGGAGGCAGGGAAACCCATGAACAAAATAAACTTACAGATCCAAATGACCAGAGAATACCTAAAAGGATGACCCTCCATCTGGCTTTACCTAATCGTCCCCCTCCACCATTGGGTCCATATTGGAAGAGGCTCTCCATAGATCTCGGCATGACCCAAGAAACCTTCAAATGGATAAAAATACCAGACCAAACACCTAGGAAAAGGTGCAGTGAATAAAAAGATGATTGACAAACTCCACATCCTCAAGGCACGAAGGCGACATTTAGCAATATCATTACTCTTTTCCAAAAATTGTCAATTGTAAGAATTTGATTCCTACCAGCAAGCTACGTAAATGCTGTAATTTTAAGAGGAACTCCATAAGATTGGACAACTCTGACCACCCATTTGTTGTGAGCTTTGCATGTTGAGAGGATGGTTGGCTGATTTGTAGCAAACAGTCACATTTTCAGGCCTCAGATCAGATGGCTACTACAGACAAGTCCCCTGGATTATAGGGATATGGCCCATCCATTTGGTATACTACAAAATCAATGGTCCTGATCACCTTGCGCTAGTGCCACATGGACAATAGAGATGTCATGGGACTCGGTAAAGTTGTATTCAGGGGATAAAACAAATAAGAAAATGTATGTATTTGACAGAAGATACACACATGAGAAATATAAACATCGAACTTTCCAAAGGGAATAATACCCACCAATCCCAAGGCAAAATCATCAAATCAAAACCAATTTGCAATCTTTTCACAAAAGGAATTTCATGGAAAATTCAAAAGCTTCTAAAGTCGAGATTAGGAACATGCATTGAAAGAACCATCTCAGATTCACCTCATTAGCATCAAAACATGGAATTGGAAACAAAGCAAGAATCAAAGAAGAATAAACAAGCAAAATAGGTAAATTTCCAAATACTGGAACTGGAATTTCAGAAAAATGCAAAACAGTGTAACAGAATCTCAAGCAACACTTATTCAATCCTAAAGCAACCCCACCTGGAAACATCAAAACTGTTCATCCCAAACAATCACAACAGTTCAATTACACATGGATCAAAACGACTTTCCTGTCGAACCCCTTTGTGTCTGTGTGAATCTCTGCCCGCACCAAATCTCCTCTAACCAATCACATTCCCACACAATGTACAGAAACACACCACTTCATCTAACCAATCAACGTCTCAAAACCCCAAAATTTCTCCACTTCAAAAAAAAAAAAAAAACTTTTTCCACAAATTTAAAAATACAGATAACTGAATTAAAATTCTCACCAAATCCCAATATTTCAATTTCAGAAAATGCAATAATCTACTAACACCACAACAGAATCTCTATCAGCACCAATTCAATTCAAAACCAATCCCATCCAGAAACATCAAAACTGTCCGGCCCAAAACAATCACTACTGCTGAATTATGCATCCACCAACCCATCATATTGCCATTCATTTAACCAATCAGCATATCAAAACCCCAAAATTTCTCCACTTCCCATATGAAAAAAAAAACTATTTCCATGAATTTGAAAATACAGATAACTACTGAATAGAAATTCTCTTAAAATAAATGAAAAAAAAAACAGAGAGAGAGAGATAGAGATTTGTCCTTGCCATGGGATCCAACCTGAAAATGGCAGTAGTGTCGACCTCCGAAAGAAGCAAGAATCAATCCAGAAGGAGTAGAGACTCTAGATATGAAATCCAGCAGAAGCAAGAAAAAAGATTCAGAGAGAGAGAGAGAGAGAGAGAGAGAGAGAGAGAGAGCGCGAGAGAGAGGAGGAGAATGAGAGAGAGAATTAGGGAAATGAGATTAGGGAATGCGGAACAGAGAGAGAGAGAGAGTGAAATAGGTTTTTGGGCGCGACTCTTCGCGCGCGCCCGAATTTGGGCGTTTGTCTCACGAACGGCGTGGACGGTTCTGATAAGGGCTCCGTGGGGCCCACCGTGATGTATTTAGTTTATCCATTTCAGTCCATAATTTTATTAAATTATTTTAGCTCATGGTACCAAATTTAGGGTAGATTGAAGGCCCAAGTGGACCACACCGTAAGAAGCAAATATGATTTAATATCCATATTTCCTACGGTGTGGTCCACTTGAGCATTCGATCTAGCTGATTTTTTATTTCATTCTCTAACATAGTATTTCCAAATATATGGACGGCTTAGATAGAACATATAGTCTTTTTTAGGCCCCATAGACCCCTTACAACACCATTAATTATTAATGGCGTGTCAAATTTTTTGCTACGGATTAAAACCGTAGCAGCTATAGCTAAGGTTTATATCCGTAGCAAAAAGCTAACGTGGTCTGTATCCTTTGCCCCTTTTTTTAGTAGTGCTTGAATCTGACCCGCCCATCTTGTGGGCCATACGAAAGCAAGCATACTGATCAGAGAATCCTCCATCCAATTAACTTCAAAAGAGGGTCCTTTTCAACTTCAGCGTCGGTTCACAGGTCAGGAATCAGTGTCAGGCAGGAGTTCATGTTTGGCATGTGCTTCAATTTGTAGGATAGCCACAGTGGGGGCCACCTTATGAACGATCTTGACTCACCAATGTATGACCAATCATACACTGTGATGTAGAGTGGGTAACGGATAATTTCATGGCCAAGATGGATAAGAGAAGGCCTGATCAGATGCAAAAGTGATCCGGACTGTCAAAACCTTAAAACGAACATATCTCGTGAATTGGATCGAGTTATTCGATTATATGATTTTGGGGTAGGAGAAGCTACTTTAGCCGATCAACCCGGCAATGCCGATTTTGTAAGATTCCATCATATCGTCGGTCAAAATTTTAGTTTATTTTCATTTTTACTATTTTTAATAAGTTTTAGTTTGATTTTAACTCTTCATCGGTTGGGCTTTAGGAGTTATGTCAACATTAAAAGTGATTAGAAAAATTAGGAGATTATAATGGTTGAGCCAAATAGGACACTTACTATTTTTGGCCGAAAACCCTAAAGTCTAGTAGAAATCATGACGGGTTATAAATAGTAAGTTTACTATTTACAGTAAGTCATGTTTTTTTAGGGAGTTTGAGTTTGAGTTTCATTCCCAAATTTATTCCATTTGAGATTACTATTTAAAGGGCGGTAATTTCGTTTTTATCATCAATCAATTTATTTTTGAATATATTATAACTTATTTCTATTTAATCTCTAGGAGGAGCATGGTAATAGATCTGATCACGTCCATCCCTACGTCACCACCGGAGCAGTGATCATGGCCATTTGTATGGTTTAAAACCACATTGCACATACGCATCGGCTGCAATGATGATGACGGAAGTTAATATAGACTTGACGGCATGAATCCGCTCAAAAGACACTTGATGGCAACCATCTATGCCGTTGAGGTGACACATGCTGGTGTCTTTGATAATCTACCACCATTCGAAGCTGATCCAAGCCATCAGTGCGTTTTGCTTGGCCTTCCTTTGCCATCCATCAACCTGCAGTGGGTATTGCCTATCTCCGCCAATAGGGTTTCTATCAAGTAGTTAGGTTGTAACTTTGCATTACTATGACTTCAATCGCAGATTATCTGTTGAAATAGAAGTTTCTAATTATGAAATTTTCATAATCATTATCTAAGGTCTTCTGGAAGATCGTTGGAGGAGCATCATCTGAGGGTCCCACAACTTACAAACGATGGTGAAGTATCGCAAGATATCTAGCTAGCCCAATATGAAAACAAGGACAGGAACTCTTTAATTTAGTTAGTCTGGCAAGGTTTGATGGTTTATGCATATGCACACAGAGACTGTAGATTTAACTCAAGATCAAACTTTTCAAATCATGAACCCACTTTAGATGGGCCATAAACCAAAACCTGCATTGAAAAGGACTCTATAACCGGCTGATTGGTGGACACTTTGTGGATGGTCCTAATTCAACACATAACTGTAGATGAACTAGATTTCGGGAACATGCAACGGATGAGTTCTTGAGATTATGACCTGTCTATACTATGCAGCCAACAATTTAGATGGCTCGATTTGAGCTACATGTGCCCAAATTTTGCAATAATTGAATGTGTGCAATTGGTTTACGATGTGGGACAAAATTAAGGATAATTTCATATATGGCAGGAATTAATAAAAGAAAAAATCTATGAGCTAGAAAGTTCGATCCAAGGGTCCAGTACGACAGTAGCTTTTTTTTTTTTTTTTTCAAAAAAGTGGACTCATGCTACAATTCCATTAATCACGGACATTTACAGCTCTCCGGGTGGGATCCTACAAAAAGGGGTGGACTCCACTTATCATGAAACATCTACAAAGATAGATACGGAGAGCAAAAACGGGAAAAGGAAAGGAAAGCTAACTAAGAAGCACTTCCCTGACCGAGCCAGCTGGCCTACGGACCAGAAGAGAGGAACAAACAACCTCAAAGATTTCTGAATGTACCTAAGCCGGTGTTGTCCAAAACTAATAAGCCCTTAACTTCCTTCGGAAGAAGAGAACGGAAATTAAAGATCCTGTCTGGGCACCCTTCACTTGCGTTTCTTGCCAAAGCTTCAGCTACTGCGTTCCCTTCCTGAAATGTGGGTAAAAGAGAGGTTGAGCCTCCGCCTCAATCGCTGTATAGCTCCCATGACCTGCCAAATCTTCCAGGGGAAAGAGGCGGATGGATCCCCTGCCACATCTTCTATGAGCTTTGAATCGGATTCTACAACAATTTTATTTAAGCCAAGGTTGGAGCAAATGATCAATCCGTCCAACATGGCTTGAGCTTCCGCTAAAGTGTTGGAAGCTACTCCATAGCTTCTCCTGAATGCAAAAATGAACCGATTATCTGTTTCGTATATATAATATGTTATCAGAAAGCTACCGACCTATTAACAATTTTTTAAAAACATATTACTTTATAGGTTAATTTTAAGATTAAGTTTAAAATTTGTACTATTTTTATTAAGTTCCGTCTTTTGCTATTTTAAGAGAGTTTTTTTTTTTTTTTTTTTTTTTTTTTTTTTTTTTTTTTTTTTTTTTTAATTTTAAATTTTTTTAAAGAGTGTTATAATAGCTTAAAGTCATTGTTTAAGGCATGACAAAGAATTTGAATATGCTTAGAAGTCCTTTACCATTTATAGAAAGTTTATGATTTTAGAAAAGTTTATTATTTCAGAAAAGTTACCAATTTAGATCAGCTTAGGATGTTGGGAGCCATGAAAGGAAATCTCGAATTCGAATCAAATATGTGAAAGATAAATGCAACAAAGCATGCATAGGAACACACTATTTTACATGGAAAACTCTTATGAGAAAAAACCATGACACAAAGTGACAAGCAAATCTTCTATAAAAATGAATTAAAAAAGATTAGATGAACTTATAAATACGAAACCCTTCAGAAAACCCTAGCCTCTATTTAGAATAAGCCCCTCCCTCAAGATGATATCATAATTCCGCATTACACCCATATATATATATATATATATATATATATATATATATATATATATATATATATATATATATATATATATATAGTGTTACACCCAGAGTAGGAAATGATCCACAAATTACGCAAAATTGCCACACTGTCGATATAAGCGTTGATTGATCGATCGAGCTCCCATGTTCGATCAATCGAACATGCTCAAAACCGTCCACAGAGTTTATATGAATTTTTTGAATTATTTCGATCGAACCTATCCAAAACTGTCAAGAGACTAAGGTACTTAATTTGGGGTTCACTCAATTGATCAATTAGTGTGGTCAATCGATCGAGACCCCTATTTCTGTAGAGATTAAAGACATCGAGACAATAATCTCCATTAAGGCTTCAATCATCATGAACCACAACTCCAAGCTCCATCTCTAATTGTTTCCATCATAACTTCCTCATTGCCATTGCTTTTCATGCACACTCTGTCTTCATCATACTTTATTAAACCCAGAGAAGTCAAATAGGATTTGAACTTCTCTGGGGAAATCACCTTTATAAGTATATCCGTTAGATTTAGCTTATGTGGATCTTCTTAAGACTAACACCACATTCCTTAAGCACATGTTGGATAAAACGATGACAAACACCAATATGTTTAGTTTTAGAATGGTGAACCGAATTGTTTATTAAATTGATCGCATTTTCGCAATCACAATTAACCGATATGACCTCTTACTAAAGACCCAACTCATTCATCATTCCAAGCAACCAAACACCTTCTTTGAAAGTCTCCGTAACTGTTATATACTCAGCTTCGGTTGTATAAAGAACAACCACAGACCGAAGCTTAAACATCTAATTGATCGTTGGTATAAATGGGTAACCAAAAGTTGACCTTCTGTTGTTTATGTTCCCTGCGTAATCGGTATCCACATAGCGTACCAATTTTTGCTTGGATTTTTTAAATGTCAAGACGTAGTAGCCATTTCACTACATTTCAATGCTGCTTGCCGGGGTTGACATGTATCTGATCACAACACCAATTACGTGTGAAATATCTGGTCTCATAGAGACCATGTCATACATCAAATTGTCAACTACACTTGAGTAGGGCACATGAGATATAAACTACTTTTCTTCATTTATAGTGGGGCATTGCTCTGAAGAAATCATGAAGTAAGCAGCATCAACACATTCTCACAGTATTCTGCCTGAGACAACAGTAACCTGATCATCTCCCTAGTCAATGTCTCAAAGTAAACACAATAGTCATATTCAATTCTACTAAATCGCTGACTCACCATGAAAGTATTAAATTTTTTATACCATAGCTTAAACAACTGTTTTAGGCCATATAACGACCTCCTCAACCTACAAACCTTATTTTTTGACCCCTGTATCTCGAACCCCTATGGTTACTTAATTTAAATATACTCTTCAAATTCTCCATGTAGAAAAGCAGTCTTTGAATCCATTTATTTCACTTCTATTTTGTATTTAACAGTTAGTGCTAACACAAAATTGATAGATATCTTCTTGACAATTGGTGTGAATATCTCACTGAAGTCGATGCTTTCTTTCTGAGCATACCCCTTCGCAACCAATCTGGCCTTATACATACATACATACATATATATATATATATATATATATATATATATACATATATATATACATATATATATATAGGGAAAAGGTTCTATGCGGTCGAGCTCATGGGAACTTCCCATGAGGTCGAGCTATGTAGGCCCCATCGTGATGCATGTCAACCATCAACATCGTGCATTTGATGGGTCCCCTTTAAATGATGGCATATCCCAATTAAAAATCAGCCATATATGGAACTCAGGTGGGGCATACCATCTAAAATTATGTGAAGACATGCCTAAAACATATAAAATCACTTGGTGGGGCCCACTTGAAATTTGGATGCATCTAAAACTTAGTCTGACCCCTCATCCAATTGGGACATACATAATGGATAGGCTGGATTTATGAACCACATCTCAGTGGGCCCAACAAATGATTATGAATGTTTTAATGGAGGGTAACCCCTCTCAACTTTTGTATGTGGTGTGGCCCATACAAGTCACGGATTAACTTGATTTTTAAGCCCCAGGCCCACCATGGAATGGTGCATTTGACTAATGGGGTAGATGGTCGACATGCATCACGGTGGGGCCCACACAACTCGACCTCATGGGAAGTTCCCATGAGCTCGATCGCATAGAACCTTTATATATATATATATATATATATATATATATCCACCTACATCTGATCTATTTACTTCCAATGGGAAGCTTCACCAGCTCTCATGTCTCATTCTTGTACAAAAAGTCAATCTCGTCCTCCATTGTTGCCATATACTTCTCAATTTTTTAATCATCCAATGCTTCCTAGAAAGTAGACGGATACCCCTCATCCGTAATAAGAGATAATGCAATATTCGAGTTTATATATATATATATATATATATATATATATATATATATATATATATATATATCGGTATTCTATAATCTCTCGGTGGATTTTTTCTCAAAGGTGGTTGTTTCACCTACTCTTTTACCTCTTCCTATGGTTCGACTTCTTCCTATGTCTCACCTTTTTCGACTTCGACATCAATAACAATTGATTTTCCTGTTTTCTTATGTTCATCTTTACGGAACAAGAAATCCTCATCAAACCTAACGTCACAGCTAATCATGATCTTCCGTGTGACACGGTCATAAAGTTTGTAGCCTTTCACACCATCGCTATAGCCCACAAATTAAGGTACACTTCTTCGCCCTTTTTTTTTTCAAAAAAAGGGGACTGAGCCACAATTCATTGATTCACCTAAAGACTGCACAGCTTGTCAAGTGTGTTGAGAAGTGGAGCCACATCTGGGGCCGCCCACTACCAGTCGAGGTTGTGCGGATTTCATGTCGTAAGTCCTTTCGCAACTGGGATACAGAAAGGAGTTGCGCAGATTTCATGTCGCAAGTCCTTTCGCAACTAGGATGCGGAAAGGAGTTTCACGGATTTCGTGTCGCAAGTCCTTTTACAACTGGGATGCGAAAGGGAAGTAGCCAAAACTATAAATTGGGGTCCCTAGGGCTATTCTAGGGTTAAGGTGAATATTGGAGAGCTATTCTAAGGTGTGGGAATGGGTTTTCTCTGTATCTCTAAGGGAGAGGTTAGTATATTGCCTTGTAATCTTCATTCTTTATAGTGGAAGTTTACATTTGTGATTTTTTACCCTAGTTTGGGGTTTTTCCACATATATCTTGTCTCGTGGTTTGTTTGGATTGCTTTGATCTATTTCTAGTTTATATTTCTTCTTGTTTATCGTTTGTGGGTGAGGCCTGAGATTGGATTTAGGCTCACTGCGTTGTTGGCGTGCTGCGCAGCAACTGGTATCAGAGCTATTGGTTTACTTCTATTGGGAGCGATGGCGGAAGATGGAAAAACTAGAATTGAGAAGTTAATGGTTCAAACTTTTCCTTTTGGAAGATGCAGATGGAGGATTATTTGTATCAGAAGGACCTCTACATTCCTCTACGAGGAAAAAAGAAGAAACCAGAAAAGATGACAGATGATGAATGGTTTTTACTGGATAGGAAGTCTTTAGGAACGATCCGACTCTCTTTGTCTAAGAGCGTCGCCTTCAATATATCCAAGGTGAAAACTATAAAAGAATTAATGGAAACCCTAGCCATCATGTATGAAAAGCCCTCAGCATCCAACAAGGTTCATCTTATAAAACAGTTATTCAACATGAAGATGTCAGATGGTGGGAGCGTGGCTGAACATCTAAACGAGTTCAATACAGTCACGAGCCAGTTGGAATCTGTTGGCATTATTTTTTAGGATGAGGTCAGAGCATTATTGATCTTATCCAGTTTACCAGATAGTTGAGATGGTTTGATGATTCCTGTGAGCAATTCTTCAGGGTCGACAAAGTTAAAATTTGATAATGTGGCCGGTCTAATTCTCAGCGAAGAATCTAGAAGGAAGGCATCAGGAGTTTCAGGGGATTTAAGGAATGCTCTAAACGTTGAAGGAAGAGGAAGATCGCTGAATAAATGAGGCAATAAACATGGGCGTTCTAAGTCGAGGAAGAAGTCTAAGGGACCGAAAGACAAAGATGGGTGTTGACATTGTGGCAAGAAGAGGCACATGAAACATGATTGTAGAGTTCTTAAGAAACAAGAAGTAAACTCTCAAGGTGGGAAGGATTCAGTGAATCTATCTGAGGAGAGTGACACAGAGGCGTTGATCTTGTCTCTTGATGCGAGGAATGAGTCTTGGGTTATAGACTCAGGTGCTTCGTTTCATACCACTTCATGCAAGGGAGTTCTGCGTAATTATGTGTCAGGTGACTTTAGGAGAGTATACCTGGGTAATGATGAGCTGTGCAGTATTGTTGGAAAGGGAGATGTTTAGATAAGTCAAAAAGACGAAACAACTTTGAAATTGAAGGATGTCAGACATGTACCGAGTTTGAAACGTAACTTGATTTCAGTGGGGCAGTTGGCCGATACCGGTTATGTGACGACATTCACCAGTGATTCCTGGAAGATCACAAAAGGTGTCTTAGTGATATCTCGAGGCAAGAAGGAAGGTACTTTGTACGTAACTTCAGAATCGTATTGTTCACTCGCAGTCACATCAACTAGAATGAATGAGTAGTTATGGCATCAGAGGTTGGGACATATGAGTGAAAAGGGAATGAAATTGCTATTGTCAAAAGGGAAGCTACCAGGGCTGAAGTCTATTAACTTGAAATTCTGCGAGGACTGCGTGTATGGTAAGGAGGAGTGTAAGTTTCAAGAAGATAAGACGTGCTCCAAAAATGCATCTATTGGAGCTTGTATACACTGATATGTGGGGATCGGCACAGGTATCATCTCTCGGTGGCTCACGTTATTTTGTTTCCTTTATTGATGATGCTAGTAGAAAACTGTGGGTCTATTTCTTAAAGCATAAATCTGATGTATTTGATGTATTTAAGAAGTAGAAAGTCATGATAGAAAGTGAGACAGGTAAAACAATAAAGTGTCTCAGATCTGATAATGGGGGAGAGTATTGTGATAAGAGGTTTGAGGAGTATTGTGCAGCAAATGGAATCAAACATCAGAAAATGATTCCAGGGAAACCACAACAGAATGGTGTGGCTGAGCGCATTAATAGGACCATCCTTGAGATCATCAGGAGCATGAGGTTACATGTAGGGTTGCCCAAGACTTTTTGGGCGGATGCTGTAAATACTGCCGCATATCTCATCAATAGAAGCCCCTCAGCACCATTGGATGGTGGGCTACCAGAAGAAACGTGGACTAGAAAAGAAGTGAACCTAGTACATCTCATAGTGTTTAGTTGCACTTCATACGTTCACATTGATGCAGAGCACAGAAACAAGCTGGATGCGAAGTCCAAGAGGTGCATGTTTATAGGGTACGGGCAACATGATTTTGGCTACAAGTTTTGGGATGCAGAAAACAGAAAAATCATTAGAAGCAAGGACGTAGTCTTCAATAAAAAAGTGATGCATAAGGACAGTGTGCGTGAAAATAAGGCTGAGAATAAAGAATTTGTAGAGTTAGAAGAGTTACCAGACACGGGTGTTACAGGCCACAGGATGATCATGCATAGGAGCATTATGAGGCAGGGCTACAGACACCGGTATTGAGGAGGTCTATTCAGGAGAAGAGACTCACGATCCGATACTCACCCTCCTTATATTATCTACTACTGACAGATAATGGTGAACCAGAGTGTTTTGAAGAGGCATTATAGTCAGATACATAGGTTAAGTGGGAGCAAGCTATGGATGAGGAGATGGACTCTCTTGAGTCTAATCGTACATGGGAGCTAGTCACTCTACCAAAGGGTAAGAAAGCTCTTCATAACAAGTGAGTTTACAGAACTGAAGGAGGAGCACGATGGTTCGAAATGGTACAAGGCCAGATTAGTTGTGAAAAGGTATCGATTTCACTGAAATATTTTTACCAGTAGTGAAAATGTCTACGATTCATATAGTCTTAAGTATAGTGGCTACAAAGGACTTACATCTAGTGCAGCTAGATGTTAAGACAGTCTTTCTTCATGGGAACCTTGAAGAAGAGATATATATGCATCAGCCGATAGGATACGTGGCACTAAGAAAGGAGAATAAGGTGTGCAGACTGAAAAAGAGTTTATATGGCCTGAAGCAGGCCCCGAGGCAGTGGTACAAGAAGTTTAACAATTTCATGTCAGGAAACGGTTTTAGGAGATGTCATGTAGACCACTGTTGTTATTTGAAGAAGTTTGATACATCGTACATCATCCTTCTTCTGTACGTTGATGATATGCTTGTGGTTGGTTCAAGCATGAAGGACATCTCAGATCTCAAAAGACAACTGTCTAGAGAATTTACCATGAAGGATTTAGGAGTTGTAAAACAAATCCTAGGCATGAGGATAAAGCGTGACAGGGAAAACAAGAAACCGGTGTTGTCATAGGCAGAGTACATAGCCAAGGTACTTGATCCATTCAATATGGGAGGTACTAAGCCGGTTAGCACTCCATTAGCCAACCACTTTAAGCTATCTAAGGAGCAAGGGGCAAAGACGCAGGAGGAACGAGATTACATGGCTAAAGTCCCATACACGTCAACTATATGGAGTCTCATCTATGCTATGGTGAGCACGAGGCCAGACATTGCTCAAGCAGTGAGAGTTGTTAGCAGGTTCATGAACAATCTCGAGAAGGAACATTGGGAAGCTGTGAAATGGATTCTTAGATACCTGGTAGGTACTGAGGATGTAGGGCTATGTTATGGTGGATCGAAAATCAAGCTACAAGGCTACGTGGATTCAGATTTGGCAGGAGATATCGACAACAGAAGAAGCACTATAGATTATGTCTTTACTTTGGGAAGTGCTGCAATCAGTTGGGTCTCTCAGTTACAGAAGATAGTATCTATTAATACGACAAAAGCAGAATATGTTGCGGCTATAGAAGCATGCAAGGAGATGGTGTGGATGCAAGATTTTATGAAAGAATTGGGTAAGAAGCAAGTAGATTGCAAGTTATACAGTGATAGTCAGAGTGCAATACACTTGGCTAAGAATTCAGCCTTTTATTCAAGGACCAAGCATATTGCCATCAGATATCACTTCATACGTTCGTTACTGGAAGATGGATCGATTGCTCTGGAGAAGATTCATACAAGTGAGAATCCTACGGATATGCTGACCAAGGCGGTCACAAGGGAGAAGCTGAAGCTCTGTTCAGCTTTGATTGGTCTTCAGGCTTGAAGATGGGGAGGTGGTGCACTCCGGATGAAGAAGACAAATGTTTATGGCGATGTGTCTCTAAGTGGGAGATTGTTGAGAAGTGGAGCCACATCTGGGGCCGCCCACTACCAGTCGAGGTTGCACGGATTTTATGTCACAAGTCCTTTCGCAACTGGGATACAGAAAGCAGTTTCACGGATTTCGTGTCGTAAGTCCTATCGCAACTGGGATGTGGAAAGGAGTTTCATGGATTTCGTGTCGTAAGTCCTTTTGCAACTGAGATGCAAAAGGGAAGTTACCAAACCTATAAATTGGGGTCCCTAGGGCTATTCTAGGGTTGAGGTGAATATTGGAAAGCTATTCTAAGGTGTGGGAAAGGGTTTTCTCTATATCTCCAAGGGAGAGATTAGTATATTGCCTTGTAATCTTCGTTCTTCATAGTGGAAGTTTGCATCCGTGGTTTTTTTACCCTAGTTTGGGGTTTTTCCATGTATATCTTATCTCATGGTTTGTTTGGATTGCTTTGATCTATTTCTAGTTTATATTTCTTCTTGTTTATTGTTTGTGGGTGAGGCCTGAGATTGGATCTAGGCTCACTGCGTTGTTGGCGTGCTGCGCAACAAAGTGGGCCCCGACAAAAAGGTTTCAGGCCTCACTCCTCGTGTAAAACATTAAAGTAAAAAATTATAAATCCTATCTGGGATCCCGATTATGGATGTCGGATGGACCCAATGCCAGCGTTATCTAAAACGATTGTGCCCCTCACCAGGTTGGGCAGAGCCGACCAGGAATCATAAATTTGTTTGGGCTACCATTGCTAGCCCGTCTTGCCAAGGCATCAGCTGCCGAATTCCCTTCCCTAAAAATGCGATTGAATCTGGTGTTGAGTCTCTCGCGCTACTGCTAGATAACACCTAGCATATACCAGATGTTCCAGGAGCAGGTGGCATGGGGATCGTCAATCACGTTCGCTAGAATTTTGGAGTTAATCTTAGGCAGGCCCAGTTTGTAGCATAAACTTAAGCCATCAAGCATGGCTTGTGCGTCCGTTACCATGTTAGTAGATCGGCCGTAAGATTTGTGAAAAACAAAGATGGTTTTCCCATGGTGGTCCCTGTAAATTCCACCACCACCACTCTCCCCCAGGTTGCCCCTAGATGAGCCATCTACATTAAGCTTCAACCAGCCAGGGGAGGCTTCGACCACTTGACTATGGTTGGATTACCTGGCGACTTGGAAGCATCGGATGGGATTCAAACAGAGAGGAGGACAATCGATCAACCAAGGAGTGCCTGTCAGGACCTTGAACAAGGGGGCCGATCTCTCTTAACCAGCAAGAGACATTGAAGATAATTAGAGAAGCAGACATTCCACGATCGTCGAAGCGGGCAAAATTTCTGTTTTTCCAGATTTCCCAGGAAATGAAGCTGGGAACGAGACTTGTGAGAAAGGATACTCTGCTCTTGCGGGTGGCGTTGTTAGTCCAAGGGAGGAAACGCTGCTAGATTAATTGGTTGAGCATGGGAGGAACATCAAAGAATCATTCAAAGTGGCCCCACACATCAGTTGCAACTCTGCCTCGGCTAAAAAGGTGATCCAAATCTTCCACTGTCCAGAGGTCTTGTCCCAAAAGAGTTTATGGTTGCTGACCACCGGTCTGCATTTGGGGAGGGGGGCGTCGGTTGGGAAGGGAAAAACTAACCCGTAGCATTCACATTTTGATGTCAGAGCAATTCCAATTTTTTGGACAGCTGCGTCAATTGGGACTGCACCATGGAGAATCTTCCAGCTGAAAATGTCTAGTTTCGGAGGGAGCACATCACTCTAGATCCACCTGGACCAAGGGAGGGTGGGCTGCTGTGAGCTGACGGCGTTCTAGGCCGTTTTGAGGGAGAATGTACTGGAGGCAGACAGGTCCCAAATCAATGCATCCTTCCTATTAGTAATGGTGATGTGGGCTGATTGAACAATGCGCATGGTGGAGGGGGAGATAATGTGCGCAATTGTTGTCGACAGATTGACGTCAAGAGAGTGAGGTTCAACAAAGACGAGGGGATTGGGGTCGCGGACGAGCTAAGGAGCAAGCCTCTCCTAGTCCAATTCGAAGTCCAGAAATTAATGGAGCCTTCTCCAATCAGCCACCTGGAATGCTGCAACGTAAATTGGAGATTTCTAAAGAATCGGTGTATCCATCCACTCCTCTGTTGTGCAGCAGCTTATGGAAGTATTTAGCTGAAAATAAACCAGCCCATAGGAACGTGCCCTGGAGCATTTGCTAACCCGTTTTGATGCCGAATGCACGCATGACATCGTCTAAGCACTTGATGCTAAGATCGCCCTCAAAGAGAGGAGTGCAAACAGTGGTCCATTTGACCTAATGCCTTTTGTTCCCATGGTCTGAACTTCCCCAAAAGAAATTAGCAACTGCTTTATTAATTGCCTTAATGACTGCTTTAGGGAGGGGAATGGCCGATAACATATAGACGGGGATGCTGGAAAGGACATGTTTGATAAGAATGAGCTTTCCTACCGGGTTAAGAAGCTTAGCTTTCCATCCCTTAATCTTGCTGGTGATCTTCTAGGTGAGCTGGTGTAAGAGTAGACTGCGGACTTTGCCTTTTGTGAGAGGGACACCAAGGTAAATTGCAGGGAGAGGGGCATGCTTGAATCCTATTAAATTGCTCAACTTTTGGGACTTACTTCTGGTTGATTTCTTTGGTAAGGTAAACGAAGTCTTAGAACTATTCACCTTCTGGCCAGAGATAGATTCATAGTTCCTAATAAATGTGAGGAGAGATCGCACAGTAGTCAACCTGCCATTGAGAAAACGAACAACATCATCAGCAAAAAATAGGTGGGTGATCGTGGGGCAACTCCGAGGGAGCTTGAAGGGCTGGCATCTCCCAGAAGAGAATAGGTTGGATAGGGCCCTACTGAAAACTTCTATTGCCAAGATAAATATGGATGGGGATAGCAGGTCTCCCTGCTTGAGGCCTCAACTTGATTCGAAAAAACCAAAGCTTCGTCCATTTATAATGACCGAAAACCATTTGTTCGTCCAGCACCTTTGAATGCAATTGATCCAACGCCCATCAAAGCCAAATTTCTGAAGGACTTGGGCAATGAAGCCCCATTCAAGACAGTCATAGTCCTTTTCCATGTCAATTTTAAGGATTAAATTGCCTCCATAAACAGACCTATCTACCTCGTGGACCATCTCCCTGGCGATAACAATATTCTCTACTATAGATCTCCCTTTGACAAAGGCTGCTTGTTCAGGGGAGATCAAGCCTGGGAGGAGGGGAGCTAGCCTATTAGCCAAAATCTTAGAAAATATCTTCATGATGTACTTGCATAGGCTTATGGGCTGAAAATCTGTGATGTATTCCGAGTTCTTCTTCTTTAGAATGAGGCAAATCAGAGTACATTAGAAGGCTCGAGGAATCGGTCCACCATTGATGAAGTCTTTGCCCGCTTCGAAGAGGTCCTCGCTAATAACGTCCCAACATGAGGAAAAGAATGATCCTCCAAAACCATCTGGGCCTGGGGCACTATCGACAGGGATTGAGAAAGCAGCCGCTTTAACTTCCTCTATCGTTAGAGGAAGCATCAGTCCCTTGTTCATTTGATCTGTGACAAGATGTGGGATGCATTGCAGAATTTCAGCATTGTAAGAGGAGACTTCAGAAGAAAAAAAAGGGACCTGTAGTACTGTTCAACTTCTTTGGCGATGTCCTCAATTTTCTCCAAATTTCGCTCGTGGCCCTTTTCAGTTTTTTAATCTCCAATCTCCTGTGATTGTCTATCACTGAATCATGAAAAAATCAAGTGTTTCTGTCACCTTTCGTCAGTCAGTTGTTCCTTGACTTTTGCTTCCAAAAAATTTTGTCGTAGAGATAGGCCTTTTTTAGTTTTGCTTGAGCCTGATTGAGAGAGATGGTGTCAGCTTTGGATTTAGAAATTTGGAGCTAGAGTTCAGCCTTAGTTACATCATTCTCTGCTATCTGGACATTTCGAGCAACATTACCAAAGACATTTCTGTTCCACGATCTCAGGACTGACTTGAGAATTTTCATCTTGATATGAAACTTATGCATTGGGGAGGCGTGAATATCATTGTTCTAACAGGCCTTGATCGTATCCATGAAGTTGTCATGCTTAGTCCACATGCGTTGGAATTTGAATGGACGAGGAAAATTAGCTACGTCAGTTTGGAAGGATAAGAGAATAGGAGAGTGGTCCGACATAGATCTGGAGAGGTGGTCGACTTTGCATCCTGGGAGTGTTCGCATCCATTCTAAATTTATTAGGATCCGATCGAGCCTTGCCCATCTACAGCTTGTGCCAGATCGGTTATTACACCAAGTGAAAGGGGAGCCTGAGAATCCTGCATCAATCAGCCCTACATCATTAACTGCGTCCTTAAAATCTGTCATGGTTGCTGTCATCTGCAAAAGGCCTCCCAGTCTTTCATCTTGGGAGATTGTGGTGTTAAAATCTCGGCAAACCATCTATGGACCCCTTATAGCATTGGAAGTGTGTCTTAGCTCGTCCCAAAGGAGTTTCCTCTGATCTCTATTACAGCTAGCATAAACAGTCGAAATGAAGAAAGGGAATGGTAGGGAATTCCCTGTGATAAAGATGGTGATGCATTGCCTGGACGTAGTGAAGGTTTGAATCTGGAGATGGCTTTTGGCGAGAATCCAAATCTTTTTTTCCACAACATCATCATTGATCTGATTGTCAAATCCCAGTCTGGTAGCGACCACCGCGCGTTTAGACTCCCTGATCATAGGCTCTTGAAGAAAAAACAACTCGATATTGTGTCTACGAATCAAACGTTTCAAAAAACAAATAGATGGCGCGTTGCCCACCCCTCTCACATTCCACAAGAGGAGGTTAATCATCAGTAGCCCAACCTTTGCGCTGAGCCCAAGTCTTCAAACTCCTCATCCTCTGACTTTTGTGTTTGAAGCATTTTGTTTTCCATATGGCCTTTCGCTTTGGCTTGGACTTGGGGGAGTTTGGATCTTCCTGCTGAAAGCTATCGCTAGAGACAAAAGTGTCTGTATCAAGCAACGATGACTTCCCGTGTAGGTCCACCCATAAATTGATTACCTCTTGGGTATGGTTCTTCTAAGGAAGATCCATAGGAGGTTGTTGTTGATCAGTTGTTTCCAGATTATCAGTTTGTTGGTGGTGGCTGCCCTGTTCCATATTCAGCTTAGTTCCCCTGATTGTGCCAACTTGACTTGGAGTAAGTGATCCTGCTGAGTAGAAGGTGTGTGAGTCGCAGATGGTTCCTAGTTTAGGGATCGTATTCACCAGAGAGGAATTGTGGTGTCTGATGGAGTTAGCTCTGGTTGTTTCACGAGTAACAGAAATTTCCAGGAACATATCCTTAATGCCGGATAACCATCCTTCCCAGGCCACCATCATGTCAGGTGTCCGTTGTTTCCATTGTAAGGGAGTAGAAGGGCACCAGGTGTGCTGATTTGATTGGTTAGAAATTCGGTTTGGAACCTGCTCATTACTCAGTTGAGGATCCAACCTGTCAGTGGGGAGGAGCTAATGATACATCAGATCTGATGGTCAATTGCTGGTTGCAAGTGTCCCGACTGTCCATGGGAACCGCAAGATCAGGGAATTGGAGGCTGCCAGTTTCCTGGAGTTGCAAGGTGGAATTTAGCTTAATGTGTCCTGATCTGTTGTTGGCGTCCATCAGGAGAGTTACATTGGAAGTCTGGAGTTATGTAGGGTGTGGAACCTGTAACAGTGTCTGATCTAGTATGTGTATGGGAGAGGATGGTTCACAATTCCTAGAGTGGTGATGGGAGTTGGCCATCGTCACTGCCATTGAGGCATTATGTCGAACAGGTAGGGAGCATCTGTTGTGATTGGCTTGTGTGGGATCAGTGTTTCGCTCCCCTCTTACTTGATCCTCTATTCTGGAATTGTGTTGATTTGTAAATGATCTGACTACCCATTGTTTCGTTATTTCCTTAGCAGTGGTAGTCAAGGCAACTCCCTGAGCTTGTGTCTTGCCGGATGGATAGGCAACTTCAAAATAGGCATAGACAAGGAAATGTTTTCCATTTACAAGCAGGTTCATGGTTTTGAAGAGAGGGCCATCGGGGTGCGGGATGATTTTGGCATGGGCGAACTAGCGATTATGTCCTTCCATCTGTTTGCGATCTAAATCTAAGACCGAGCCCATGCATTCTGCAATGCTGCCGACAGTGTGCTCGTTCCAGGCATGGATGGGAATGCCTTCAATACGTATCCAGGTGCCTCTTCTTGGAGTGGTCATTGTAGGGCTCCAAGCTCTAACATTGTGGAACCCCATGTTCTGGTGCAGTGTCCTGTTCCTTGAGAAGGAAATGACTTCTTCCCTGGATCTGAAGTTAATAAGGTAAGTTGAAATGGAGATTCGAAAAATGTCTACTAGACAGAGGCGGACGACAGAGGAGTTTAGATGTTCCTTAATGGTAGGTGAGATGTCTATTGTGCCGAGGGACTCGCCAACAATGACATTGGATAGGGAAGCCCTTCCCTGATCGGAGATCCATTTTGGGACAATGACTAAGTGGTCGGGCATGGGAGGGCTTGGCAGACGTAGAGCATCTTTGAACGAGACTTGGTTGGTTGGCGGCTGATGTTGCTGTGCCATCCAAATCTGAGGGCGTTGCTTCTCAGATGTAGGTTGTTGAAGCTGGGGGCGAGCGGGTGCGTATCCCTTGAGCTGAGAGGTTTCCTTATGAAGAGGGATCGTGGTGTTGGTAGGTGGACGAGAGGACGGAGGTCTTTGTTCAGCATCCTTCACAGCCATACGATGCCTGGTGAGAAATCGATCATTGAGCATTTGCTTTGCCGTAGTGGCATCGTCCATGCATCAGAATCTGATGAATGCATATCCTTTGCTCCGTCCAGATGTCTTGAATCTAGGGATGTAGATATCTGAAATTTCCCCAAATTGGCCAAATCTCATTTTTAGGTCATCATCTGTGACGTTGAAGGCAAGGTTGCCTATGAAGAGGCTATGGCCCCCCGAGGATCATCTGGGATGCCGAACTGGAAGCTAATTTCTGTCCATTCATCGACGTTCATCCGACCACAACGTTTATCTCTTCGACTTCTTTGCCCTTTGTTCTAACTTATCTCTCTCAACTGACGATACATAAGAGTAAGTATTACAATCAAATACCCACAGTTCTGAGTAGTCAACTTTATGACTACTTCACGCTTTTTCTGAAATTTTACAATTTATAGGCGTAGTCAGGGACTAATTAATTAGGTAGCAAGTCATGTTAATGGCCTCAGTCCATAACTCATTGTCTAACCCAATATTACTCAACATACTTCGGCCTCTCTCCAAGAGAGTCGGATCCATACGTTCTGTCAAACTATTCTGCTCTAATGTATGTCTGATTGTGTTATGTCGTACAATCCTCTCATCTTTAAAAAACTGATTAAATTCCTTTGAAGTGAATTCTCCACCATTGTATGTCTTTAATATTTTTTAACTTTCTCCATATATACTTTTCCACTATCGCCTTCCATATCTTAAAAGTAGTGAAAACATAAAATTTATGCTTCATAAAGTAAACTCAAACTTTTCTAAAGTAGTCATCTATGAATGAGACAAAAAATGATGACCCTCTATAAATAAAAGGCGACGACCTCCATACATCTTTACGTGCATAATCCAAAACACCCTTACTTACATATTTTCCAAATTTAAAACACAGTTGTGATTTAGAGGCATAATGGGTTATTGCATATAAGGGATATTAAAAGAGCTATATCTAATATTTTAAAGTTTCTCATGCATAGAAAACTCTATGTGAGTGAAAGTTGATCCCCACCTCTTTCATACTTTCTCTATCCTCTGCTTCTTTCTATTTGCATTTGTAGTTTATAACTACATAATATTGGAGAATAACTAAGATGTGCAAAGCTTTACAAAGTGGAGATAACTTAACTAGAGGAAACTTTAGATCAAAGATCTAAAATTAGCTACAGGATTTAGAAATTGCATTTGTGTCATGTGGGATTTGTCACACCTATGCATGGTTAAAGTAGCTAGTTAGGCTATTCACTATAGGCTAGAGAAGTGGATTTCTTTCTACTGTTCGTTTATTTTCTACAAGTTTTGCGCACATAAGATATGACATATACATTGTTATGTGTTTCCTACATGGATCTTATGTAACCCAAAGGACCATCACATTGTCTGTGTGGCATCCACTCTATCCATTGATTTCACCAACTCATATTAGGATGTGATGCCAAACCAATGGGCAAGAAAATAGAAAATGTTTAAGAAAATGGGAGAGAGAAGAAAAGAGAAGATGATTGCTTTGATTGAAAATAGAGTGATAATACATTATAAATGACTTGGGTATTCACTCACCCAATGTTGAAGATTCACTCACCCAAATATAAGAGGATTTACTCACTCTCAAAGATTATATCAAAAATCTCAAAATTGGAAGAAAATACACTAATGATTCTTCTCCACTTACAAAATGATATTTATAAAAAGAGGTAGAGGGGAGAGAGAGAGAGAGAGAGTAATTGGGGGACCCTTAGGGCCTCTCTCCTAAGCTACATCAACATCTCCACTTCATCAAAAGAACTTGTTCTCAAATTTGCTTCATCTACGTCGTCGTGAAATTAAAAAAGATCCGTCATGTTAAAAATATGTGAGATATCTAACCTTTCGGTAGCTCGATCCATTAAACATTATCATTGATTTTCTTTAACACTCAACATGGACAAACTTTCTTTGGGTCCAACTGGTTATAGTTACGCAGTTAAGAATTATTCCTTTTGTAAGTAAACCATAATGATAAAAAAAAAAAAGTAAATCATAACCAAATTGCCTTCCACAAATACCATGGAACGTGTATGTGTGTCGGCATCCTCTTTACATTTTTTATAGTTCTCTTCCACCCTCTTCCAAAAATGATTAAAAAAAATTGAATCTCGGTTCGAAGTTATGGACTAGCACACCATGCAAGTGAAAAAAATAAAATAAAGAACAAGTTGAAAACATGTGTAACATACATAATGTTCTTGCAATCAATAAAATGAGTCATGTTTTAGAAATAATTCATAACGACAAATATAGAATCCATACCTTGTTGGGTTCTAGAAATCCCCAACACAAAGTCATGTTAATATCAACTCATGGAAACATAAGAATCAACAATGGCATGTAGAGTCTCGTGTTTTGTGCGTGTCCCTTGGAAGCTTGGCTAATTCCGCATCTCTCCACATACCTAGCCACATCCCATCCTAACTTTGGCTAGAAATATTTTCCCACTATTATGGTCATTGTCTTGTCACGCCCAAAGTAATCACTAAGCCCACCCTTATGAAGCTCCATAATAATTTATCGAAGTAAACAATCTAAAACACATACTTGGACCCCCTTGAAAAGGAACCCATCATGCATCACATAGCTATCCTTCCAAAATGTGTAAGTGTTATTTGATCCACCATATTTGGACTTCCTATCATATTGTCATGGCATTCTCAATAACAAATAGCATGCATAATTGAGTACTACATCACACTATACTTCATCTTTTATATATTTTTCCTATGAAATGAGACATGGGTTAGAAATGCTTACCTTATTGCCCATTTTGAACCATGATATTTTGTAAGGCTTAGGGTGCTCCTCTACTTTTAAGTGAAGTTTGTCCACCACTTTAGAGACCAAATTTTCAATACTCCTATTTATGATGACATTACATACCTTCCTACCATATATATATGTACACCATATAGGAAAGATACTAGTTCATAACTAATCACTTTCAAATGCTCGAGTAGCTTCACATTCATTCAGTCTGGTCATTTTATGAAGCATTTCATGAGCATCTTCATCATAAATCAAATCATCATCATCAAATTCCATATGGTCTTCATTCAATTCACCTTCATTTAGTCTAATCATTTTATCAAACACTTCATGGGCACCCTTGTCATAAATCAGAATACTTGTGGAGGTTTGTGCAGGAAATCTTCACAAAACTTCCTCTGTCATGCTTTGTGTAAATGCACCAATTCTTTAATTTCTCTATAAAGGTAGAAATATTGAATTAAAGTTATATGTTCAATCCAATTTCCCCTTTCTCTCACCATAAGATATTAGGCCCGATCAAAAAACTAAACTTTAATATCAAATGATGCCGAACCAATAATGGGTAAGAACATAGAAAATACTCAAGAAAATGGTAGGATAAGAAAGGACATGATGATTTCTTTGATTGAAATAAAATTTAAAATGCATTATAGAAGATTTGAGGATTCACTCAACCAAATACTAGAGGATTTACTCACTCTCAAAGATGATCAAAGACCTAGGGGCCTGTTGGTTTTCCGAAATACCATCTTTCGGATGTAAAGAAGTCATCATGACTTCTGATGTGCATTTGGATTTAGCCGTAAATACATGCTTTACTGTAGCTTTTAAAATGGCAGTATTTCGAAGTAAAGTAGTTGCCTGAAACATTAAGTCACTGCAGGTAATCGATATGAAATATATCTACAACAGACCTGACACCCGACAGAAGTCGTGGTCTGTAGGAGCATTGGAGCACGACATATCACAACGGAGGCCCTTTAAAACAGATTTTCCACCAGATGTCTTCTTCACCAAGGAACCGAACCAGGTTTTCTTGCATTTTCACTCCAACAAGGTAAGACGACGACAGTTGGATACTTTCATTCTCTTAGATTAGTGATTATCCATTTATACTTCTTCTCATAGATGAGTGGTTATCGGAAATCCCTTCATTCATGTCGTGTTTCTTCCCTATTTCCATGGTCGACAATATACGACTTCGGAGAAGGTCTATAAGGTGGTCATCGGACGTTTCTGTAGCACCTCCAATTGAAAACAGGTAGCTTCCAAGAGATGTTTTGCTCCTTTGAGGATTCGAACCATCTTCCTCCCTGATGGTTTTCAAGTATTGCATGTTATTACAATTTTGCCGTCTTGCATGTTATTGCAAATTTCTTGCCTTGCATGTTATTGCAAAATTTCTGTCTAGCATGTTTTTGCAAAATCCTGTATTGCATGTATTAGCAATTTAAACCCTGATTATGGTACCTATTTCTTCCTTCCTACAGTGGATTGCTCAGCAAGGAGATCGTGACATCTACCCCATCACCTACGCATTCTCCTCGACAAGTAGGGATTCATCTTTCTTTGTATCTTAATAGTCAGGGAATATGGCTCGAACTGTAGCGGTTATTGGAAAAAAAAAAAGACAACAATTTTTAACCTATGCTCGTGGTTGAACATATGTGGCCCATCTAATGACATTGATGTTCTGTGAAACATATGTGGCTCATCTAATGACAAATTGATATTCTATGAAACATATGTGGTCCATTGAGATGCCCTTGAAGGTATCCTTGCAATGCCATCAAATGAGAAAGTTGTGTAATCGACATCTTCATCCTTGTCATTTGAATGCATCTTGTTGTTGTTGTTCTTCTTCTTTGATTATCAGTATGCTTCTGGTAATTATCCATATTTATTAGAGTGTTTGGGAATTTTTTCATTCTTTAAATATCCAAATCTTCGTTGTTGTCAATCTCTTATCCTTACATTTCATTGTTGTGCCAAAAAGCTCATGGGACCGTGGGTCAAATGTGAATTTACCTATCAAATTACTAACTGGTGTGGGTTATCATCAAATTAGCTTTGATCGCATCCCCACAGGAAGTGGGCGATGAATCTCCATCCCAAGGGGTCTCCTTTTGTATTTATTATCTTGGATTGGAATGATTTCTAATTCTGGGTTATCTTTATGACAAAAGAATATCAATGATGCATGAAAATCCTGTCACGAGGAGACCCTTCGGCATGTAGCAGGCGAATGTTTTCTCCCAGACCCTACCAAGACTCCCTGTGAGTATTGGACATCGAATCCTACTCTCCTCATGCATGCCAACATGCATGTGGGTGCAAGATCTAAGCCATCCATCAGACAACATCTACAGTGGGTTACTGATCCCACATCCAACCAACAACATAAGAAACTTTTTTTTTTTTTAACAGGGCCTGGAAACAACACAATGGACTCTAGTGGTCCAATACATTACATTGCAATAATGAGGTGTGGATCTGCTGATAGTCTAAAAATGACATTCAAAGTTGGGGAGAACAAGTAAGTTCGTATATGGCCACCATGCTTCGAGTGTAAGTGGCCACCTTGCTTCCAGTGTCAATTTATCTACACTACCCGTCCGTTTATATGTGGTCTACCATATAGTGTTGATTCCAAAAATTGAAGCATTTCCAAATATGTTGTGAACCATACAACATGAATGAAAGATCATCCTAATATTATCCCTAGTTGATACCAAACTGAGGCCCCCACTGATTACTACATCGTACCAATTGCTGATTACTACATCGTACCAAACAATTGGTACAGATGGATTAACGACGTTGATGAAATACGTACAGAAAAGTGGGTCCCACAAGACATTGACCACTATCCACCGGTCTAGTGAGAGGGGCACACTACAATCAATATCTCTAATCAGGATTGCAGATGAATTCAAACAGTCCTTTGCATTTGTAATAGAGTTGAGAGCAAAACCGGAATAACATGACTAATACACCATCTACCCAAACACACAGCTAGTGAATTCATGTCTATTACCCAGAAAAATTTCTAAAAAACAATTGTGTGAGAGAAGTCAACAATAATATGGACAATCATTGCAAATACATGTAAAAAGTAATTATGACTTCTTTACAACCAACTACCGTGGTAATTGGAAATCCAAATAGGCACTAAAAAGTAGAGAAAATATAATAATGATTCTTCTCCACTTACAAAATGATAGTTGTAGAGAGAGAGAGAGAGAGAGAGAGAGAGAGAGAGAGAGTAAATGTAAGTATGTGGGTGGGTGGGTGCATTAAATGGGGAGGGGCCCAAGGTGATTGTTATGGCCCATCTCCTAAGCTACATCAAGATGTGAATAAAAAAAAATGAGTAGATCCAAAATTCAAGTGAGCCATACGACAAGAAATAATAGGGATTGAATGCTCACCATTGAAACCTTCTCGAGGCTTATAGAAATTTTAGATTAGGTTAATATTTTGTTTACCCTCCCCACGAGATTTGGCTTATAAACAAAGGCATGTAAATATTGGGTCTCAATGCATGACTTAGTGGCAGGTGCAATACATTTGAACACTGAAGTGGCGTAGGGAGGGACATGATGAGGTCAATCACTATCTTCCTTAGGGAATAACTACTCTGAATCCACAGAGCTTACTTTAATCCACGAGGGATAAAAGAAGGAATAAGTCCTAATAAATTCAAAATAATTTGATTGATGATTAAAAAAATGAAATTACAACTCTTTAAATAAGGAACTCAAACCTAGAATGGAGTTTTAGACTTAGACTCAAACTCAATCACACTAAAAACGTGACTTACTATAAATAGTAAACTTACTATTTATAGACGACCTCTATTCCTAATAGACTTCATGGTTTTCAGCCAAAAATAGTAAGTGTTCAATTTGGCCCAAAAATGTTAATCTCTTAACTTATCTAAGCCCTTTTCATGTTGCGTAGCATGACTTCTACAACTCAAAGGATCAAAAGTTATACTTGAATTAAAACTTACTATTTATAGTAAAAATAAAAGTAAATAGGACTTTTGACCGTCAATTTGATGGAATCTCGCAAATCTGGCATGAGTAACCCGGTATAGCAAGGTTGGTTGGCTTATGTAGGTCCTCTTACCCCAAAATCATATATAATATGTCAAAAAGCTCATCCTGATTTGTGAGATACAACTGATTTAAGATTCTAACAATTTAGATCGTTTCCGCCTCCGATCGGGCCTTCTCTAGTCCATCTTTACCATGAAAGTATTTGCAACCTGCTCTACATCACTCCCCTCTACTTCAAAAAAACTTGACCTTGAGTTCTCGTCCAGCTTTGAATCATGATATTCGTTTAGGTCTGTGTCATCCGAAAGATCAACAACGTAAGCGTTATCATTGATCTTTCAAAGGATTGGTATTGGTTCAATCTTCTTGTTCTTTAACTTGTTGTAGGACCTCGTCGAAAATTTCTCCTTGCGTAGATAAACCATAACATTATCGCCCACCTCAGATACCTTTTGCCGTCAATTCTTGTTGGCTTGCTCCTTGTACTTGTGTTCAGAGCTTATAACTTAGCTTTCACATCCATATGAATGCTCATGATTTGGTCTACGACATGTTCTACTGCAATGCTCATGCTTAGGAACTTGGGCAAAAGGACCAAGTCAAGTGTATAGTGGGGCACTTAACCATAATTAATCTAGAATGGGTACTTTTATGTTAAGCGGTTCACTATATTGTTGAATGAAAACTCCGCTTGAGACAAGGTCAAATCTCATTGCTCGACTTGCCACTTGCAATACACTGGAGGAGATTTTCAAACGTGTGATTCACAACTTCAGTCTACCCATCGGTCTGTGAGTGGTAGGCACTATTGAACTGAAGTTGCATACCGAATAGATTCCACAAAGTCTGCCAGAAGTAGTTAATAAACTTCGTATCAAGATTAGAAGTAATGGTCCTGGGAACCCCGTGTAGCCACACGTCTTTCTTAAGA
Organism: Magnolia changhungtana; assembly: GCA_030180095.1. Classification (NCBI taxonomy): domain Eukaryota; kingdom Viridiplantae; phylum Streptophyta; class Magnoliopsida; order Magnoliales; family Magnoliaceae; genus Magnolia; species Magnolia changhungtana. Next base: position 6,805,508 of record JASAUF010000596.1, read on the forward strand.
ATAAATTCACCACGTGTGTTACATCGAGGGTCTTCTTATATAGGATAACATGCGTCATCTTTGATAAACTACCACACAAACACTGAATCCATGCATGATGTGTTCTTGGGAGACCAAGCATGAAGTCTATAGATAAGTCATCCCAAGGGCCATCAAGCATAGGTAATGGGGTGTAGAGGCTCATATTCTTAGACCACCCCTTGGAAACATTGCACCGCTTTACTCACATCACGTGCTAATTACGATCAATAGTACCATTCCTCAATAAGAGCCCTCATCTTGTCTCTCCCAAGGTGTCCACCAAGGTCACCTACATGTAGCTCTTGGATAATCTACTCCCTTAGGGAACTTTGGGGGATGCACAATTAATTCCCTTTGAAGAGGAAATCGTCTTGCATATGTAGGTCACTGGGATGACCCTCTTGACACCTCATCCATGCATCCTTGAAGTTCTCATCCTCGGTATACAACTTAGGAAAAGGTGATCACCTCATTACTTATCATAACCATTAGTGATGCATGACAACTAAGCTCATTAGCCACCTTATTTTGCTGCCCTGACTTCTGCTTAAGAACCAACGTAAATTCATATAAAAAATATGACCCATCTAGCATGCACACGGTTCACGTTAGCCTAACTATTAATAAAATTTAAGGCTTGATGGTTTGTCTAGAGAACAAACTCTCTCTAAATCAGATAATGTCACCAATGTCACAGCGCTTGAATCACTGCGTACAGCTCAAGCTCATATGCCGACAATTTCTTTCAAGCTTCGTTGAGTTTCTCACTATAGAAAGCTACCGGCCTACCTTCTTGTGATAAGACACCTCCAATCCCAACATACGAGGCGACACACTCAACCGTAAACATCTTGTTGAAATTAGGAAGAACCAAGACTGGTGTTGTGGACAATCGATGTTTGATTTCAGGAAAGCTCTTGCCAGCCTTATCGGTCCACGGAAACAACCCTTTTTCATGCAATCTATAATGGGTAGGATTGTAGTACTGAAATTTCGCATGAATCAACGATAGAATGTCTTCAACTCGTGGAAATTCCTCACTTTATGAATGCATGTCGGAGTCAACCATTCCCTGATGTCTCTCACATTTTCATCGTCCAAACGGATCCCCGTGGATGTCACAATAAATCCTAAGAACAAGAAGTTGTTTGTTAAAAAACTGCACTTCTTCAAGTTGAGGTACAACTTATTAATTACAAAAACCTGTAACAACTGCCTAAGATGTTCCATGTGCTGTCTCACCCTAGCTATATATCATGATATCATCAAAATATACTACTACAAACCGCCCAATGAACGGCTTCAGCACTTGATTCATCATACACATAAAAGTATTTGGTGTGTTTGATAGATCGAAGGGCATGACCAACCACTCATACAACCCTTCCTTAGTCTTGTTGCGCAGCATGCCAACAATGCTAGTGAACTGAGATCCAATCTTCGGTCTCACCCACAAACGATAAACAAGAAGAAATATAAACTAGAAGAAGAATCAAAGCATTCTAACAAACCACAAGACAGAATATACATGGAAAAACCCCAAATAAGGGTAAAAAATCATATGTCCAAACCTCCACTAAGAAGAAAATAAGATTACAATCAATGTACTCACCTTGGACATATAGAAAACCCTTTGCCTTTCTTTAGAAAACTCTTTTCTATACCTTTTTCATACCCTAGAATAACCCTAGGACCCCTATTTATAGTTTAGGCAAATTCCCTTTCGCACTCTTGCGAAACTGCCTCAAATTTACACAGTTCATATAAAATCCGCAAAACAAATTTGCGTAACCTCAACTGGTCGAGTAGGCTCCTTGACTGGTCGAGCGGACCCTCGACTGGTAGAGCAAGGACCTTGACCGGTGGAGCACCACGGACCCAAAAAATTACAACACGCTGGATTTTGAGTCGAGCCGTCCCTCAACCAGTTAAGTGGGCCACTCGACCAGTCGAGCAGCCCACTCGATTGGTCGAGTGGCGCTGCCCAGATGTGGCTCCACATCTCAACAATCCTACTTGGAGATACATCACTATAATCCTTCGTCTTCTACATCCGGAGTGCACCACCTCCCCGTCTTCAAGTCTGAAGACTAATCAAAGTTGAATAGAGCTTCAACTTCTCCTGTGTGACCGCCTTGGTCAGCATATCCACAAGATTCTCACTTGTATGGATCTTCTCCAGAGCAATCTATCTATCTTCTAGTAACGAACGTATGAAGTGATATCTGATGTCAATATGCTTGGTCCTTGAATGAAAGGCTGAATTCTTATCCAAATGTATTGCACTCTGACTGTCACTATACAGCTTGTAATCTGCTTGCTTTTTTCACAACTCTTCCATGAAACCTTGCATCCACTCCATCTCCTTTCACGCTTTTGTAGCTGCAACATATTCTGCTTCCATTGTACTGATAGATACTATCTTTTATAATTGAGAGACCCAACTGACTACGACGCTACCCAGAGTAAAGACATAACATATAGTGCTTCTTCTGCTGTTGATATCTCCTGCCAAATTTGAATTTACATAGCCTTATAGCTTGATTTCTAATCCCCCATAATACAACCCTACATCCACAGTACCTACCAGGTATTTGAGGATCCACTTCATAGCTTCTCATTGTTCTTTCCCGGGGTTATTCATGAACCTGCTAACAACACCCATTGCTTGGGCAATGTCTGACCTCGTGCTCACCATAACATACATGAGACTCCCAATAACTAATGCGTATGAGACTTTAGCCATGTAGTCCCGTTCTTCTTGCGTCTTCGCACCTTGCTCCTTAGAAAGCTTGAAGTGGTTAGCTAATAGAGTGTTAATCGGCTTAACACCTCCTATACTGAATCGATCAAGTACCTTAGTTATGTACTCTGCCTGTGACAAAAATAGTTTCTTGTTTTCCCTGTCACGCTTTATCCTCATGCCTAGGATTTATTTTGCAGCTCCTAAATCCTTTATAGTAAATTCTGTAAACAGTTATCTTTTAAGATCTGAGATGTCCTTCATTCTTGATCAAACTTCTTCAAATAACAAGAGTGGTCTGCATGATATCTCCTTAAACCGTTTCCTGACATGAAATTGTCAAACTTTTTGTGCCACTGCCTTAAGGCTTGCTTCAAGCTATATAGACTCTTTTTCAGTCTACACACCTTGTTCACCTTTTCTGGTGCCACGTATCCTGTCTGTTGATATATGTATATCTCTTCTTCAAGATCCCCATGAAGAAAGACTGTCTTAATATCTAGTTGCTCTATATGTAAGTCCTTTGTAGCCACTATACTCAAGACCATACGAATCATAGACATTTTCACCACCGGTGAAAATATTTAAGTGAAATTGATACCTGCTTTTTGTTAGAACCATTTCATAACCAATCTAGCCTTGTACCATTTCGAACCATCGTACTCCTCTTCAGTCTGTAAACCCACTTATTATAAAGAGCTTTCTTACCCTTAGGTAGAGTGACTAGTAGTTGTGCTGATGTCTCAGCTGTAGCATTAGCCCTCATCTTGCTAAAGTATCTCAGTATTTGGTCTGCTTGAGTTCTCTGCTTGGTAGGGTTAGTAGCTCTGATCTGGGAAGGATGTCCATAGTCTTTAATTTTTTTTGTCCCTTTTTGAGTTTGCTCTTTAGTTTATATGATAGGCGTGGCCCGATGTTTTTCCAGAGCCCACCTGAAATTCAGGTCTGTACATCCTCGTTTCATTATCAATGGAAAGTTTCAGTTTTTTTTAAAAAAAGGTAGAGTGACTAGCTCCCATGTACGATTTGACTCAAGAGAGTCCATCTCATCATCTATGGCCTGCTACTACTTAACCCATTTATCTGACTGAATGCCTCTTCAAAATTTCCTGGTTTACCATTATCTATCAGCAGTAGATAATGTAAGGAGGGTGAGTATTGGACCGTGGGTCTCCTCTCCCGAGTAGACCTCCTCACAATTGGTGTTTGCGGTTCTGCCTCATAATGCTCCTATGCATGATCATCATGTGACACAATAATACCCGTGTCTGGTAACGCTTCCAACTCTATGAATTCTTTCTCATCGGCCTTATTTTTATGCACATTATCCTTATGCATCACTTTTTTCATTGCAGACTGCGTCTTTGCTTCTGATGATTTTTCTATTTTCGGTATCCCAAAAACGGTAGCCAAAATCATGTTGCCTGTAGCCTATAAACGTGCACTTTCTGGACTTCACATCCAGCTTATTTCTGTGCTCTGCATCAATGTGAACATATGAAGTGCAACCAAACACTTTGAGATATGCAAGGTTCACTTCTTTCTCAGTCCACGTTTCTTCTGGTAGCCCTTCATCCAATAGTGTTGAGGGATTTCTATTGATGAGATATGCGGCAGTATTCACAGCATCTGCCCAAAACGTCTTAGGCAACCCTGCATGTAACCTCATGCTCCTTGCGCGCTCAAGAATAGTCCTATTAATGCTCTCGGCCACACCGTTCTGCTATGGTGTCCCCGAAATTATTTTCTGATGTTTGATTCTATTTGCTACACAATACTCCTCAAGCCTCTTATCATGGTACTCTCCCACATTATCTGATCTGAGATATTTTACTGTTTTACATGTCTCATTTTCTACCATTACTTTTCACTTCTTAAATATATCAAATACATCATATTTATGCTTTAAGAAATAAACCCAGAGTTTTCTACTAGCATCATCAATAAAAGAAAGAAAATAACATGAGCCACCAAGAGATGATACCTGTGTCGGTCCCCACACATCAGTGTGTACAAGCTCCAATAGATGTATTTTTAGAGCGTGTCTTGTTTTCTTAAAGCTTACCATCTTCTGCTTGTCATACACGCAGTCCTCGTAGAATTCCAAGTCAATAGACTTTAGCCCTAGTAGCTTCCCTTTTGACAATATCACTTTCATCTATTTCTCACTCATATGTTCCAACCTCTGATGTCATAACTGCCCATTCACTCCAGTTGATGCGACTGCGAGTGAACTATACGATCCTAAAGTCACATACAAAGTACCTTCCTTCTTGCCTCGAGATATCACCAAGGCACCTTTTGTGATCTTCTAGGAATCACTAGTGAATGTCGTCACATATCCGGTACCGGCTAACTGCCCCACTGAGATAAAATTTCATTTCAAACTCGGTACATGTCTGACATCTTTCAATTTCAAAGTCATTCCATCTTTCTAATTTATATAAACGTCTCCATTTTCAACAATACTGCACACCTCATCATCACCTAGGTAGACTCTCCCAAAGTCACCTGGCATATAATTACGCAGAACTTCCTTACACAAAGTGACATGAAATGAAGCACCCGAGTCTATGACCCAAGACTCATTCCTCGCATCAAGAGACAGGATCAACGCCTTTGTGTCACTCTCCTCAGATAGATTCACTGAATCCTTCCCACCTTGAGAGCTTCCTTCTTATTTCGTAAGCGCCCTGCAATCACGTTTCATGTGCCCCTTCTTCCCGCAATGCTAACACCCGTCTTTGTCTTTCGGTCCTTTAGACTTCTTCCTCGACTTAGAACATCCGTGTTGATTGTCTCCTTTGTTCAACGATCTTCCTCTTCCTTCAACATTTAGAGCATTTCCTGAATCCCTTGAAACTCCCGATGTCTTTCTTCTAGATTCTTCGCTGAGAATTAGACCGACCATATCATCGAATTTCAGTTTTGTCGACCCTGAAAAATTGCTTATGACAATCACCAAACCATCCAAACTATCTAGCAAACTGGACAAGATTAATAATGCCCTAACCTTATCCTCAAAAACAATTCCAATGGATTCCAACTGGCTCGTGACTGTATTGAACTCGTTTAGATGTTCAGCCATGCTCCCACCATCTGACATCTTCATGTTAAATAATTATTTCATAAGATGAACCTTGTTGGACGCTGAGGGTTTCTCATACATCGTAGCTAGAGCCTGCATTAATTCTTTTATGGTCTTCACCTTGGATATATTGAAGGCGATGCTCTTAGAGAAAGAGAGTCGAATCGTTCCTAAAGCCTTTCGATCCAATAAAGACCATTCATCATCTGTCATCTTTTCTGGTTTCTTCTCTTTTCTTTCTAGAGGAATATAGAGGTCCTTCTAATACAGATAATCCTCCATCTACATCTTCCAGAAGGTAAAGTTTGAACCATCAAACTTCTTAATTTTAATCTTTCCTTCTTCCATTAGCGCTCTCAGTTAAACTAAACCAATAGCTTTGATACCAGTTGTTACGCAGCACGCCAACAACGCTAGTAAACTGAGATCTAATCTCCGGTCTCACCCACAAATGATAAACAAGAAGAAATATAAACTAGAAGAAGAATTAAATCATTCCAACAAACCACAAGACAGAATATACGTGAAAAAATCCCAAGCAAGGGTAAAAAAAACCATGTGTGCAAACTTCCACTATGAAGAAAATGAGATTACAATCAATGTACTGACCTTGGACATATAGAAAACTCTTTGCTTTGCTTTAGAAAACCCTTTTCTATACCTTTTTCAAACCCTAGAATAACCCTAGGCTATTTATAATTTAGGCAACTTACCTTCCGCACTCTTGCGAAACTGCCTTAAATTTACACAGTCCGTGTAAAATCTATAAAACGAATTTGTGTAACCTCGACTAGTCGAGCTGACCCTCGACTGGTCGAGCAAGGGCCTCGACTGGTTGAGCACCACAAACCCAAAAAATCATAGCACGTTGGACTTTGAGTTGAGCTAGCCCTCGACCAGTCGAGTGGGCCACTCAACCGGTTGAGCAGCCCACTCGACTGGTCGAGTGGCGCTGCCTAGATGTGGCTCCACATCTCAACAGGTCTTAAATGTCATTTTCCACTCATCACCAAGCGAATATGAATCTGATGGTACCCACTCCTCAGATCTAGTTTAGAGAACACCTTGGCACATTCTAACATATCAAGCATGTTGTCTAACCGCGGTATCGGGAATTGGTATTTAATGGTAATCTTATTAATTGCCTGGCTATCAACACACATGTGTCAGCTCCCATCGACACACCTGCATCAACTCCCATCTTTCTTCAGCATTAATAAAGCTAACATGGTGCATGGGCTCATGCTTTCTCTAAGAAGATTGTTCACTCCCCAAGTATAGGGTTGTGATGTAGTAATAAACTCGGTAAGACCGAGGTCGAATCCACAGGGACTGAAACCTGTACGTTATCTGAAAATAAGTAGAAATAGAACTAGACTAAGATGAAATCTAAACCAGTTATGATTTGAGGAATAATGGTGAAATAATTAATCTAAAACTTTAGGAAAAATCAGAGAAGGAAAACTAGGGATTCAGAGGATCCACTTGTAGAGATCAGGGAGATCTTATGCCTGTATTAAAAATTAGGGAAATTAACTGAACTGCCTTTGATGTAGATTTCAAGAGATGAGAGGTATATGAATTAGAATGGATTCCATCACCCAACCATGCCCAGGAGACAAAGCAAACAAAATTAATCTAATTACCAACCAATCAACATGCCATGAAAATCGGAGAGGGTAATGCGACATCCGACCATGCCCAGAGACGATGGTGAACAACGGGTTTTCCGACGTCATAAACATAAAAAGGAAAAGAACATGCTCAAAGCCATTGCAGACCCATTGTAATTTCAGTCACAACAGACCATTAAAGACTGAAAACATTCCCTTAATTAAACCCATATCAAAATCAGATCAGTCTATACAAAAGGCACAAGCAAAGAATTCCCATCACACTACAAGCTTCACCTCTTAGCCCTAGCTAAGAGGTTTAGCCCATAAACATGTTAGACTAATCTCTTAAACAAATAAATAAATAAAGAAAAACAAAAACAAAACATAAAAAAAGTAGAACTCCCTGTCTCCCTCTCTCTTTCTCTTTCCTCCTTGAACTCCAGCCGTGAGATCCCCTTCACGTCCCAGCCCTCTCCTCTTTTATAGCTAAAATTTAATCGGAAGTCATTGTGGCAAAGATCATAGATGAACTCTGCTGCGTAAAAATCATACCTGACTTGCGTTTGAATTTTGTCTTGGCGAACAGATGACCAGATGCATGATCCAACCGGTCAAGCTTCTTGACCTTGGTTGGTTGCACCCTGGGAGAAACTTTCACAGTCTTGATCACACCAGAAAGTGGCCCACTGATCACCAAATAACCAGAATCCTCCAATTAAAGAAAAGAATTGATTTCCCTTGTGATTGATCCTGTGCACACCGTATTTTGTATGAATTCTCCAAAACCTGTATTTTTGTATTAAAATGGGCCCCGAATACGATAGACGGTCCGGATCAGTCTTTTGAACCCTTGATAGTGGCCCACCGGTGCACGTCGGCACCTCTCTGTTGTGAAACAGAGATTCTGCCGGTTCGCCACGTCAAGATTGGTGGGTCCCACAATGATATCTATGTAAACATCCACCCCGTCCATTGAACTGGCGATAAAAAACCAAGAAGAAAGGGGTGGTTTTGTAAGCTCTGGCGTGGTCCGTTTAAATCAACTCAAGCGGCCGTTCATTCGTCGTTTAACGGTGAAAATCTCGTGATCGCGTTCTTAGGCCAAAAGGAAAGCTTGGCGGATTTGGCCACCCTTCGGATCGATGGACAAGACGGATCATCGGGCAGCAACGAGTGGGGCCCACCGATAGAGACCCGGCCGTCCGTTTTCACGTTCGCGAAGGTAGCCGATTGCTTTTGTTGACGACGAAGCTGGTGGGCTCCACTTCGATGTATTTTACCAAAATCCACGCCGTCCACTGTGCTCACGACGAAAAACCGTCCAGGAAGGGGGAGATTTCTTTGATTTCAGTGTGGCCCACTTGTTCTTTTATTCTGCCGTCCATCCTACTTTCAACGGTCAGGATATTCCAATAGCTTGTAAGGTGGAGAAACGACACCTAGGTGAGGGTAATACCCCCTCCCTGGACACCTTGGACGGTCCAGATCTTCAATATGTACGATGGGTGGGGCCCACTGTTAGAAACCGGCGGACGGTCATCCGTCCGCTGTCTCTGCGAACGAAGGAAGACGGGTCAGCCCGTCTTTGACTGGGCTGCCCATCCGGTGCACCTCTTGATTGCTTGCACTATATGCACGTGCACCCTCGTGTGGGGTCCACTATGATGTTCGCGCGAAATCCGATCCGACCATTCATTCTGTCATATCATTCTAGCCGTACGGACCGAAGATGAAGTGTATCCAGACATCAGGTGGGCCCCACTTAAGGATTTAAGGGGCTGATCTGCTTGTTGAGCCACTTCTACAGAGATCCAATGGCTAATTTTTGACGTGTACGGTTGATTTATGGTCCTCAGGCCATGTATGAAGTCTTGAGCCGGACGGATGGTGGAAAACCCGTGATCTTGCATTCTAGACCAGTTCCAGGCCACTTGAGCTTTAGTTTCTTGATTTTTGCGGATCTCTGGTGTGTGAATTTCTTGATCTTGGTCCCCTGGAGTCCGTCCCTTGCTCTGGTGACTTTAGAACGTTAAATCCATGATTTAAACTCCCTTTTTCAGTTCATGCTCGTAAATTCACCCTGCAACACAAACACAATTAAAGTGGGTCATTAAACGGCATCATGTTCATAAATCCAAGCAGTAACTAGGGTCTGATATGCAATATTTGACCCTCAACACAACCCCCAACCAGCATTTTGCTAGTCCCGAGCAAAATATGCGAAAATTAAGTTGAGAATTACGAGACAATTCTTGTGAAGCCGAGTGATATTTTGAAAAACAATCCAGATATGAGAAATCTTAAGATTCATGAATGTTAATTATCAATTTCTCCTGGCCTCCCATACACGGTGAATTTCATAATCAAGTTCAAATATTAATCCATAAACTAGAATAATTTTAAACATTGAGTTCCATGGGTGTATAATGAGATCTCGGCTTTACCATCATTAAGAGATCAAATTGTCGATTTCATGATTTCATTAGTAATCAATCAGAAAATTCATAACTACCATCACCTAAATCAGTACTTTGCCTCATAGATTTTTTTTTTTTTTCTTTTTTTTTTTTTTTTAATTAAGATGGGAATCAAATTTTCACTTATAGGGAGCAAACCTATGGTGAAACTAGTCGCCCAACTCTTTCCAACTGTTAATCATGAAAAATCGAATCCACACCTATAGGGAGCAAACCCATGGTGTAACTCTTTTTTTATACCCTGATGGCCAAATCTTTTAGGCTGGTTTCTTTTCCTGCTTAGCGATTACCAAGTTAATCATTCAATATCAAATTGAGATCTCAATGTGTAAGTGAGATGTGGTATGTGAAATCATGACTCAATCAATGTTTACAACTTCTCATCATGGATTAACAATTCAAACTTAACTGTGAAATCTACAGATAATCGAATCCAAAAGTAATGAATTACCAACAATATGTATCTTAACATGATAAATCCAAGATGGTCGTCAAAATCACTTCAAATTCACAAGAATTTTCAGAAAAAATTTAAAAATTTTAAAAATTTTCACAATTTTTGCTCAAGACGAAGAAAACACTCAAGACGAAGAAAACACTGATTAGGTAACCTAATCTCCCACCCCCAACCTAAAGTCTACATTGTCCTCAATGTAAAGGATATGAGCATGGAATCCGCATGGGACAACAAAAGTAAAAGGGAAGTGATGGGAAGATAGTACCTGAATGATGAATCGTGAGAGACTTTCCAAGAGATCGCAGCATGGAATCCGGTCAGCACGAGAGAGAAAGCAGAACAAAGATAACAAAAATAAAATCCTATCTATACCACTTTCGCAGGTGCTCTCGATTGCATTTAGCATATACAACAAGCCTTTAAACCCCTAGGTTACCCCTAGTGGACGAGTTGTAGTCTCGTGAGGGTTTGCAGTAATGTTACCCACAAACATTGAACTATCTAGCTAGATGAAATAAATGGAAAAGCTGGGTTGCCTCCCAGGAGCGCTAAGTTTAACGTCTTCAGCCAGACAAATATAATAACTACCCTAGTCCTAAGAAAGCGATAAACCTACCTATACCTCCATCAGACTAGGAGATCAGTCCTGGTAAACAGGATCAGTCAGAGGCATGGACATGTCCTCTGAATCAAATTTCTCAATAAATGGCTTTAAGCGATGTTCATTTACTTTAAACTCCTTGCCGTTGTCGGGATCTCTTATCTCGACGGCCCCATGAGGATATGCAGTAACAACAATGTAAGGGCCGGTCCAACGAGATCGAAGCTTACCCGGAAAGAGATGTAATCGAGAATTATACAAAAGGACTTTCTGGCCTGGCGTGAATGATTTTCGTAGAATATGTTGGTCATGAAACGCCTTCATCCTGTCCTTGTAAATTCTCGAGTTCTCGTATGCGTCGTTAGGATTTCTTCGAGTTCATTCAATTGAAGTCTCATGAAGCAGCCTGGCGTTGTTGGGATTGAAATTTAAATTTTTGATTGCCCAAAGAGGCTCTATGTTCCAACTCCACGGGTAAGTGGCAAGCCTTCCCATAGACGAGTCTAAAGGGAGACATTCCAATAGGGGTTTTAAAAGCAAGATGCAGACGCCTATAAGGCATCGGTCAATCGAATTGACGAATCCTTACGGTCGTGGTTAACCGTTTTCTCCAAGATGTGTTTGATCTCCCTATTAGAAATCTCAGCTTGCCCACTTGTCTGTGGGTGGTATGGGGTGCTCACCTTATGAGAGATACCGTATTTCTTCATTAAACTCTCAAATGGCCTATTATAAAAGTGTGAGCCCCCATCACTAATAATGGCTCGAGGCGTTCCAAATCGGGAAAGAATGTTCTCTTTTAGGAATTTAATGACCGTGCGATGGTCATTATTCCGACATGGAATCGCTTCGACCCATTTAGTGACATAGTCTACAGCAAGCAAAATATATAAATTTCCAAAAGATTGGGGGAATGGTCCCATGAAATCGATGCCCCAGCAATCAAATGCCTCTATGATAAGAATGGGATTCAAAGGCATCATATTTCGACGGGACAATGCTCCCAATTCTGACAACGCTCACAAGCTTTGCAAAACTCATGAGTGTCCCTGAACATAGTGGGCCAATAGAAGCCACACTGCAGAATCTTGGCCGTGGTCTTTTTTGGAGAAAAGTGACCACCACAGGCCTGTGAGTGACAAAAGGAGATGACACTCTGATGCTCATCGTCTGGCACACATCTCCTCAAGATTTGGTCTGGGCAATATTTAAACAAGTATGGATCATCCCAGAAGAATTTACGCACCTCGATGAAAAATTTCTTCTTATCTTGCGCAGTCCAATGTGTCGGTATGGAACCTGTAGCAAGATAATTAGCAATATCGGCCGAACCAAGGTGAATGGGAGACTCGAATGCAGTTGTTCATCGTGGAACATGTCATTGATATGGGTCGCTCAAGGGAATCAGAGGTATTAAGGCGAGAAAGGTGATCGGCCACTACGTTCTCTACTCCCTTTTTATCTTTAATTTCCAAATCAAATTCTTGGAGTAGAAGGATCCATCGTATCAAGCGGGGCTTAGAATCATTCTTGGAAAGAAGATACTTCAGTGCCGCATGATCTGTATAGATAATTATCTTGGATCCGATCAAGTAGGACCTAAATTTGTCTAAGGCGAACACTACGGCTAAGAGTTCTTTTTCCGTAGTCGAGTAGTTCACTTGGGCAGGATTTAAAGTCCTACTCGCATAATGGATGACGTAGGGCCTCTTATCTTTTCTCTGGCCTAGAACCGCTCCGAGAGCATAATCAGAGGCGTCGCACATAAGCTCAAAAGGAAGGCTCCGGTCGGTGGGCGCATGATGGGTGCGATGGTTAACATGCCTTTAAGCTTGGTGAAAGCTTCCCGGCATTGCTCGGACCACTCGTATGGAACATCCTTTTGAAGAAGATTACATAAAGGCGAGAGAGGAGACTAAAGTCCTTTATGAATCGCTGTAAAACCTCGCGTGTCCTAAGAAGGATCGCACGTCCCTGATGTTCTTGGGTGGAGGTAGGTTAGAGATAAGATCGATTTTTGCCTTATCTACCTCAATTCCCTTCGACGAGATGATATGTCCAAGGACAATCCCCTTATGAACCATGAAATGGCACTTCTCCCAATTAAGTACCAAGTTCTTTTCTTCACATCTTTTCAAAGACACATTTAAGACTTTCCAAGCACTTTGAAAGATGAACCATAGACAGAAAAAATCGTCCATGAAGACCTCTAGATATTGCCCCACCATATCGAAAAGATACTCAACATACATCGCCGAAAAGTGGCAGGGGCATTACATAGTCCAAATGGCATCCTTCTAGGTAGCAAAGGTGCCGTAGGGACATGTAAATGTGGTCTTTCCTGGTCCTCGGGGCAATTTCAATCTGATTATAGCCCGAATACCCGTCAAGAAAACAAGAATAGGAATGACCAAACTAGCCTTTCCAAGATTTGATCGATGAAGGGCGGAGGAAAGTGATCCTTCCTTGTGAGTATTCAACTTCTCGTAGTCAATGCACATTCTCCATCTGGTAGTGACTCTGGTTGGTACGAATTCATTATCCGCATTAGCTACAATGGTGATCTCGAACTTCTTTGGAACCACCAGAATTGGACTCACCCATTGGCTATCGGATATAGGGTATATAATACCCACATCCAATAGTTTGAGGACCTCGGCCTTAACCACTTCCTTCATGTTTGGATTTAGTCTACGTTGTGGTTGTCGAGCAGTCTTTGCATTTTCCTCAAGATATATGTGGTGAGTACAAATCGAGGGATTGATTCCTTTGAGGTCCGCTATCGTCCATCCTAGGGCTCTTTTATGCTCAATGAGAGTAGAGATGAGCATACTCTCCTGTTCTTTCTCCAGGTGGGCGAGAGATCACCACCGGGTATGTCTCATCTTGACCTAAATAGGCATATTTCAAATCGAGGGCAAAGGTTTTAGGTCAAGCTTCGACGCCTTGAGGTTAGACGGCAGAGGCACTACATCGTTGTGGCAATTCTTCAAATTGTGGCCTCCCTAGGTTAACTCTGGCACGTGCAAAGATCAAGTAAGGCACACATCTCCCCAATCATATCATCATCAAACTCATGGGAGTGGGCCAAGCACGTCTCAGAGGATCGAGAGGGTAAGGTAAGGGGTGTCCTATCTTCCACGAAAGTATCGATCATGTTAATGTCGTGGACATCGTCATCATCCTCTGCATTGCTTGCGCCGTTATTGAAAAAGATGTTCGACTCCAATGTCAAATTTCCAAAAGACATAGTCATGACACCATTCCCGCAATTGATGATTGCATTTGATGTGGCAAGGAATGGGCGACCAAGAATGACGGGAATCGAGTGCTCATGTTGTTGATGGGTTCGGTGTCCAAGATGATAAAATCTACGGGGTAGTAAAATCTATCGACTTGAACTAACACATCCTCAATAATCCCTCTTGGTACACGAATTCGATCGGCAAGTTGTAGTGTGGTTAGGGTAGGTTTTAACTCACCCAATCCTAACCGTTTGTATACCGAGTAGGGATTAGATTGACGCTTCGCTCCCAAGTCAAGAAGTGCGTGATCAATTCGATGGTTCCCGATTACACATGATATGGTTGGGCTACGGGATCCTTGAATTTCTGCGGCACATCTTGCTTCAGATGGCACTCACTTTCTCAGTCAAGAAGATCTTCTTTTGAATGCTTTGTCGTCTTTTGGTTGTACAGAGGTCTTTCAGAAATTTTGCATATGAAGGAATCTGTTTTACGACATCAAGTAGAGGAATGTTGACTTTCACTTGTTTCAACACCTCCGAATATCCCGAGAGTTAGAAAGACGTTTTGGTGCAACCAACCGTCAGTTGGGGAATGGAGCAACTGGCTTCTCTAGAAGTTCCGGTTCTAAATTTTGTGGGACATCACGAGATCCATCATTATTGTCCTCTTCTGGTTCTTGAGATTTTTCAGGCTTAACCGGAAGGGTTTTATCAATGATCTTCCCACTCCTAAGAGTGGTGATGGATTTAGCGTGTCCCATTTGATTTGAAGAGCTGGAATCATTTATCTCGTATTGCGGTTTAGGATTGGGGACCGGTTGTGCAGGAAGCATCCCCTTTTCTATAACCGTCATACGTGAATCTATTTTCTGCATAAAGTCACGCACTGCCTGAGTCAGCTCTTGTATGGGATTTGGAACCGGTTCTTCTTGAGGTTTCCCCTGATTTTGGTTTTGATTAAAGAAATTTTGAGGGGTAGCAGTTTGTCCATTCCTCCAACTAAGATTTGGATGATTTCTCCAACCAGGATTGTATGTATTGGAGGTAGATCCATTGAAAGGTCTTTGATAGTTATTTACGGCATTAGCTTGCTCATTCAACACTCCTCGAAAGGCGATATGGTAGGACAATTTTCGGTTGTGTGAATGTTGCAATCACGGATGCCACAAACAATTTCATTAACCTTCTCCTTCTTTCCTTCCATGGCCTCGACTCTTCGAGTGAGATTAGTCAAACTTTAAAATTTACATCGTCCTCTTCTTTCGGAGAGATATACTCCACCTTTCTCCTTAGATTGAGTTGGCTTAGGCGTGGTGTTTGATTTTGGGTAATGGTCCCATGATTGTGCATTCTCGGCAAGTCTATCGAGGTAATCCCATACCTCATCGACCTCTTTATTCATGAATTCACCATTACACATTGTCTCGACAGTTGGCGCATGGAAGATGTCAGTCCATCATAGAAGAAATTTGTAATGCGCCACATTTCAAAACCGTGTTGTGGGCATGAACTGACAAGATCCTTGAACCTTTCCCAACATTGGTAGAATGTTTCATCTTCCTTTTGGGAGAAGTTCATGATTGCTTTTTACGAGGGTAATCGTTTTATGGTGTGGGAAAAATTTCTTTATGAATTCCCTCTGCAAATCATTCCATGTGCCAATGGATCTAGGACGCAGTGAATGTAACCACGTCTTAGCTTTTTCTTTCAAGGAAAAAGGAAAGAGTTTCAGCCTGATTGTATCCTCGGATACATTGGGAAAGTATAAGGTGGCTATGATCTCATCGAACTCTTTCAAATGTAAGTATGGACTTTCGATTCAAGCCCATAGAATTTAGGAAGGAGTTGGATAACTCGGCTTGATGTCCATATGTCCTGTGTTTTCGGGAAAAATCATGCATGAGGGCGTGCTCACCCCCCACGGTTGTAAATAATCTCGTAAGGTACGAGGCGGGGTGCTTGAAGCACCTCATTCTCATCATGTACTTCCTCATCCATCCGTTGAGGTAGTGCTTGAGGTTGATTTTCAGCCATAGCCTCAATTAACTCGGGGAATTCGAGCGGTGTCTAATCTGCGATGGACAAATCAACCCCTCAACTAACCCTCCTTCGGTCAAGAGACGTCGAGTGTCGTCACGGGCCCACTTGGGCATGAAACACTCGCAACCCTCAGTTAAATTCTAAACCTAATCTAAGAAAGACAATGAAAATCTAGAAGGAAAGAGAAAGTTGGAAGGAGATTACCAACTTGAAGTCCCTAAGCTAAAGACCTGCAAAACAAAACAAAATAAGTTAGTTTTTAAATAGAAGAAATATCTTAAAGCAAACCAAATCCAAAGAGTTAGAAAATCTAGAAAATCAGAAAGAGTTTACCAAATTGGAAGTTCTATCTTAAAAACCTACAAAATAGAAAATAAGTTAGTTCTATGAATCAAAAAAAAAAAAAAAAAAAAATAGAAAACAAAATTAAAAATTAAAATTAGTAAAATCCTAATCTTAAACTAACTCTAAATCCAATTAATTTCAGAAAATCGTAGCCGTCAGTCCCCGGCAACGGCGCCAAAAACTTGTTCACTCCCCAAGTATAGGGTTGTGATGTAGTAATAAACTCGATAAGACCGAGGTCGAATCCACAGGGACTGAAACCTGTACGTTATCTGAAAATAAGTAGAAATAGAACTAGACTAAGATGAAATCTAAACCAGTTATGATTTGAGGAATAATGGTGAAATAATTAATCTAAAACTTTAGGAAAAATCAAAGAAGGAAAACTAGGGATTCAGAGGATCCACTTGTAGAGATCAGGGAGATCTTATGCCTGTATTAAAAATTAGGAAATTAACTGAACTGCTTTGATGTAGATTTCAAGAGATGAGAGGTATATGAATTAGAATGGATTCCATCACCCAACCATGCCCAGGAGACAAAGCAAACAATAGAATTAATCTAATTACCAACCAATCAACATGCCATGAAAGTCAGGAGAGGGTACTGACATCCGACCATGCCCAGAGACGATGGTGAACAATCAGGGCTTCCTGACGTCATAAACATAAAAAGGAAAAGAACATGCTCAAAGCCATTGCAGACCCATTGTAATTTCAGTCACAACAGACCATTAAAGACTGAAAACATTCCCTTAATTAAACCCATATCAAAATCAGATCAGTCTATACAAAAGGCACAAGCAAAGAATTCCCATCACACTACAAGCTTCACCTCTTAGCCCTAGCTAAGAGGTTTAGCCCATAAACATGTTAGACTAATCTCTTAAACAAATATATAAATAAAGAAAAACAAAAACAAAACATAAAAAAAGTAGAACTCCCTGTCTCCCTCTCTCTTTCTCTTTCCTCCTTGAACTCCAGCCGTGAGATCCCCTTCACGTCCCAGCCCTCTCCTCTTTTATAGCTAAAAATTCTGTCTGGAAGCTGCTGTGGCAGCATCATAGATGAACTCTGCTGCGTAAAAATCATACCTGACTTGCGTTTGAATTTTGTCTTGGCGAACAGATGACCAGATGCATGATCCAACCGGTCAAGCTTCTTGACCTTGGTTGGTTGCACCCTGGGAGAAACTTTCACAGTCTTGATCACACCAGAAAGTGGCCCACTGATCACCAAATAACCAGAATCCTCCAGTTAAAGAAAAGAATTGGTTTCCCTTGTGATTGATCCTGTGCACACCGTATTTTGTATGAATTCTCCAAAACCTGTATTTTTGTATTAAAATGGGCCCCGAATACGATAGACGGTCCGGATCAGTCTTTTGAACCCTTGATAGTGGCCCACCAGGCACGTCCGCAGCTCTCTGTTGTGAAACAGAGATTCGGTTTTCGCCACGTCAAGATTGGTGGGTCCCACAATGATATCTATGTAAACATCCACCCCGTCCATTGAACTGCTGATAAAAAACCAGTAAGAAAGGGGTGGTTTTGTAAGCTCTGGCGTGGTCCGTTTAAATCAACTCAAGCGGCCGTTCATTCGTCGTTTAACGGTGAAAATCTCGTGATCGCGTTCTTAGGCCAAAAGGGAAAGCTTGGCCAGGGATTTGGCCACCCTTCGGATCAGATGGACAGCACGGATCATCGGAACGGGCAACGAGTGGGGCCCACTGATAGAGACCAGCGTCCGGTTTTCACGTTGCGCGTGCGAAGGTAGCCGATTGCTTTCTGGCCGACGGCCGGTGGGCTCCACTTCGATGTATTTTACCAAAATCCACGCCGTCCACTGTGCTCACGACGAAAAACCGTCCAGGAAGGGGGAGATTTCTTTGATTTCAGTGTGGCCCACTTGTTCTTTTATTCTGCCGTCCATCCTACTTTCAACGGTCAGGATATTCCAATAGCTTGTAAGGTGGAGAAACGACACCTAGGTGAGGGTAATACCCCCTCCCTGGACACCTTGGACGGTCCAGATCTTCAATATGTACGATGGGTGGGGCCCACTGTTAGAAACCGGCGGACGGTCATCCGTCCGCTGTCTCTGCGAACGAAGGAAGACGGGTCAGCCCGTCTTTGACTGGGCTGCCCGTCCGGTGCACCTCTTGATTGCCTGCACTATATGCACGTGCACCCTCGTGTGGGGTCCACTGTGATGTTCGCGCGAAATCCGATCCGACCATTCATTCTGTCATATCATTCTAGCCGTACGGACCGAAGATGAAGTGTATCCAGACATCAGGTGGGCCCCACTTAAGGATTTAAGGGGCTGATCTGCTTGTTGAGCCACTTCTACAGAGATCCAATGGCTAATTTTTGACGTGTACGGTTGATTTATGGTCCTCAGGCCATGTATGAAGTCTTGAGCCGGACGGATGGTGGGAAACCCGTGATCTTGCATTCTGGACCAGTTCCAGGCCACTTGAGCTTTAGTTTCTTGATTTTTGCGGATCTCTGGTGTGTGAATTTCTTGATCTTGGTCCCCTGGAGTCCGTCCCTTGCTCTGGTGACTTTAGAACGTTAAATCCATGATTTAAACTCCCTTTTTCAGTTCATGCTCGTAAATTCACCCTGCAACACAAACACAATTAAAGTGGGTCATTAAACGGCATCATGTTCATAAATCCAAGCAGTAACTAGGGTCTGATATGCAATATTTGACCCTCAACAAAGATCCTTATGAATCAATTCATCCACCTGCCCCTGAAGTATCTTACACTCTTTTAGAGTCATCCGATAGTGATGGCGGTTAGGCAAGTCAGCCTTAAGGACGAGGTCTATGTGATGTTGGATGTCCCGCACGGGGGCATTTCATCAGGTAACTCTTCAGGCTAGATTTCTTTGAATTCATTCAGCAATGGCTTTGAACTTGGAGGAATGTCTAAGGGCTTTGATTCCTCGCCCTTTACCACCATGACATACACCTCACTAGTTTCCTTGAATTCCTCCATGAAATTCTGAATGGTCAGGAGGGAGCTCCCCTCTACTTTGGAAGCTTTGGGGTATTTCTCTGGTGTCATAGGGTAAGGATCATCTTACGACCGTTCTTAGAGAAGACTTAGACATTGTCTCGTCCTTAATGGTTGTATCACAAACCGATTACCATGGTTGATCGAGCAACATATAATATGCTTCCATGTTGAATATGTCACAAAGTACTTGATCTTTATAATTCCTACCAAATGAAAACAAGACAGTGCATTATTCAGTTATCTTGGTCTCGTTCACCTTTCTTATCTGGCCAATCGAGTAAGGGAAATGATGCTTTGTTGATAGGTAGCCCCAACTTGTCCACCATCACTTTCATGATGATATTCTCGCTATTATCACTTTCTATGATTACATCACAGACCTTGCCATTGACGGTACACTGCATGCGGAATATACTGTGCCATTGTGGGTGCACCTCCTTTCTTGGGGTGTACAATAATTGGCTCATGACCAAGGATTAATTCGTCATGATCCTCGATCAGTCATTCTTTATCACCAGTTCCTTCTTCATCTGCTTGTTCATCCTCTTTAAATATGAGGCTTTTTTTACCTGCCTCACCTTCAGCGCCCCCTTCGTTAATGGCCAAGTGGGTTGTTAGTCATTGAGG
Source organism: Magnolia changhungtana (assembly GCA_030180095.1). Lineage (NCBI taxonomy): Eukaryota > Viridiplantae > Streptophyta > Magnoliopsida > Magnoliales > Magnoliaceae > Magnolia > Magnolia changhungtana. The sequence continues at coordinate 6,825,797 of JASAUF010000596.1, forward strand.
GTAGGTGTTTGATAAGTAGCTTAGTTAGCCATAACGGTGATAATGGTCCAGCCTTAATTGACCATATGATTTGGAATCCTACTGGAACCCACTATTGTGGGTGCTGCACATTGAGGCCTAGATGGACTGCTCTTCATGTCACGGTTTGCGATTGTAGGAGGTTGAGGATGCCCTCCTACTAGTTCCTTTCCTGTGGCCAACATTAAATCCTTCGTGGGGCCCGTCATGGGGGCCCGAGTCGAAGGATAAGGCCAAGCTGAGACTCTTGCAAGCCGCATTTTTGCCCTACCCACCAACTGAACCGCTTTATCCATGATTCCAACTGGGTGCATCTGGACTCGGTTCTGAATGGTTAGTTGTAAACCACCTATGAACCATGCTACCTTCTACGATTCAGTCTCCGACAAATCATTATGTGTTGCCAACCGCTGAAATTTTTCGGTATAATCCATGACGGTCTAATTCTCCTACCGATAATTTGGTATTACTAGAACAATACCTAATCATAATTACTAGGGAGGAATCATGATCGAAAAGGAGTCTCATCTGCAACTATGATCGGATGGACACCTTGTTCTCCCGGGCATATGAGAGATGTAATTGCTCCCACCATGCAGAAGCACCATTTATCAATTTGAACAAAATGAACTTCACTTTCTTTTCTTCTGGCACATCCATGTAATCAAAATTCCGCTCTACTTCGGGTAACCAATTGATGAAGTCTTCTATACGCAACAAGTCATTAAAACTAAAAAGTTTAGTCTTACCTAGATAGTCTCTTTCAGCACAATCTAGTCGATCGTCTCCATAGACCGGCCATTGGGTAACGACGCCACTGACGTCCTCATCGCTAGTGCTCGAATCATCTGGGATAGCCCTACAATTTTCCTTTGGAAACACTCTGCAAAAAATAAGGTTGTGTCGTACAACGATCACAAGCAGTTGAGCGGTGTCACCTTAGGCTCGGGCAGAATTAGTGCATCCATAATATTGTCAATGGTTACCTACAACCCTTGCATGGTCAACTAACTCTCCCGGTAGAAAGCTTCCATTTTTTCCGATACATAATGAATCATTAGATTGCCATCCATGGGATTTTAGTCCATTCTATGTTAGTTACCATCGGCCCGAGCGGAGTCCTCGCTTTAATACCACTTGGCACAGGGAGGGACGTGATGAGGTCGATCACCGTCTTCTTTAAGGGATAACTACTCTAAATCCACGGAGCTCTTTAAACTCCTCATAAAGCTTCCTTAAATCCATGAGGGATGAAAGCAGGAATAATTCCTAATAAATTCAAAATAATTTGATTAATGATAAAAAAAAAAATAATGAATTACAACTCTTTAAATAAAGAACTCAAACTTAATGGAGTTTTATACTTGGACTCCAACTCAAACATCCTAAAAGCGTGACTTACTATAAATAGTAAATTTACTATTTATAGACTACCTCTATTCCTGTCAGACATGGTGGTTTTCAGCCAAAAGTAATAGGTATCCAATTCGGCCCAACCACTTTATTCCCCTAGCTTTTCTAAGCCTTTTTCATGTTGTGCACAACTTTTACAACTCAAACTATCAAAAGTTATACTTAGAAGTAAAACTTACTATTTATAATAAAAACAAAACTAAACGAGACTTTTAACCGTCAATCTAATGGAATCTTGCAAATCTAGCTTGGGACCGTATAGCAGGATTGGTTGGCTAAAGTAGGTCTTCCTATCCAAAATCATATAATACGTCGAAAACTCATCACAGTTTGTGAGATATGACTGATTTAAGGTTCTGATGGTCCGGCTCGTTTCTACCTCTGCTTGAGCCTTCTCTGTTCTATGTTTGCCATGAAAGTATCTGCTACCAGCTTTACATCACGAAGTCATGGGTTCAAGTGCCTATGTAAGGTGTGTGGGTGGATGGGACAATTCCATCTCCACTGTTTCCTATGGTGTGGCCCACTTGAGTTTTGAATCTGCCCTAATTTTTTGATGATATTCTAAAATGAACCTAATATAGAACTCAGGTGGGCCACAACGGAGGGAATAAGTTGAGAGTGGACACCTAGCGTTGATTAAAATAGGGCCCCACCGTGTAGTGTATATGTAATCCAGCCCATTCAGACTATTCATCTATCCAGGATGAAGGGTCATTCCAAAAATCAGACTGTTTTGCAACTCAGGTAAGCCCCGGTGGAAAGCAAGAGTGGACATTCCCTTCCATCTTTTTCCCTGTTGTGCGGTCCACCTGAATGTTGGATCGGGGTGATTTTTATACCTGGGGATAATTATCTCACACGTCTGATAGACGAATTACATGTCCTACATACATCACGTGGGCCCCACATTAACGTCTTGTTTGGTGTGGAGCGCCGCCGTAAACGCTATTAGAAATCTGGTAAAGAGAAAAGATGTTATTTATTTATTTATTGGGATTTTGGTGAATTTGCGGAGAACCCAAGTCTGTTTTAACCGTTGGCCTACTCTCTCTCTCTCTCTCTCTCTCTCTCTCTCTCTCTCTCTCTCTCTCTCTCTCTCCATGAAAAGAGAGCAACGGCTCTCTTCCACATGTCCAAAGGGCAAGAGGAGGAGCGGATGAGATTGGTAACTGTCGTTACATGGACTTTTCCCATCTCCACGGGATGAGGGGACAGATACAAGTCCCTTTCTCTCTTCTCCACATTCTCTTTCTTGTCTATATGTTGGCATCTGTTTCTTTTTATTGTATTTTATTGTTTTCTAAGGGGCCATTTGGATCAAGAGAATGCGGGTTCCTCTCTCTCTCGAGAACTAACAAGATTTTATTAAAGGAGCATTGATAAAAAGGAAGAGAATTTCCACAGCATAATGAAAGGCGATTTTACTAAATTGGTTTCTTTATTCCTCACGAAAATGAGATTTTGGTATTAGATGAGAGAGAAAGAGAGATCTTTCTTTTATTGGTCATTCTATATAATGGGTTTCTTTTATTTCTCATGAAAACGATTTTCGTAGCATCAAGTTCGCATGATATTCTCATTTTGTATATGGTCTTGAGAGAGAGAGAGATTATTGGGATTAACCAACCCATTTTTCCCCACAGAAGCATCCATTTAAAATATATATATATATATATATATATATATATATATATATATATATATATATATTCTTCTTTCTTTTTTTTTCATAATGCAAATTGGATTCTTGTGCCTGACATTGGATGTGGGAGCTATTCGTGAGTTGCCTTTGGTCAGAGACCAGTGTCGGATCCAGAGTTTCCGATCAGCACCTAGAATGTTAGGTTACATTGTTAGAAGTGAGGGTATACTGTATTGGGTCGTCTTGTGGATTATTATATATTTTTTATTTTTTATTTTTATAAATAGGGAAGGGAGAGGGAAAGCCTACCCATCTTAATAGTCTCGGTTTTGCAAAAGTTTAACTTCTCTCTAGATATGATAATAAAACATAAGAAAAAATATATGATAGGCCAAAAGACCACCTAAGAAAATACACCCTCATCCTATCAGCAAGGTTGGTGGACCCCACGCTTTAACGGTTTTGGGTGGTGGTCCTCACAGAGGCGAACCATCCAAGGAGATTCAGATAGTTTTTCCCAATGGTCATATAACAAAAAATCTGGAGTAAATGACTATGGTAAGCGTAATCCTTACTCCTGCTCTGGTGGTAGACTCTCAGGTGTTTCAACACCCGGTCAAGGATTCGAGTAGGTTGTGAAATACCACTGGCGTGAGTGTGTGGGGGTGTGTGTGTGTGCGTGTGTGAAAAAAAAAAATAAAAAAATGTAGATAATAGATTTTGATTAGGTGAGTATCTAACGTGCGCAGGGAGGTTAGGCAACTAGATGGAACAAGGCGATATGAACCGTGGACATGGTCAGATCTGACCCAACAGCTCTGATATGAGGTTAGGGATGGAGAGAGAGAGAGAGAGAGAGAGAGAGAGAGAGAGAGAGAGAGAGAGAGAGAGAGAGAGAGAGAGAGAGAGAGAGAGAGAGAGGGTGGATTTTGCTTAATGTATAATTCGTCGTAGGTAAGCTAGGGGTTTTTCTGTATGTGGAAGTTATCTAAACTTCCCAACTGAAAAACGGCCCGAAGCATACATTGGAACCGTTGAAAGCGAATCCCATTTGTTCCGTAAGCTCATTCCATCAGTAGACCTACCGTACCTAACCATTCTGTCTCTCTCTCTCTCTCTCTCTCTCTCTCTCTCTCTCTCTCTCTCTCTCTCTCTCTCTCTCTAATTGGGGTGCGGAAGAGGTTATTTGTGGCCCACTTGCCATGGTGGTGCATATGCGAGACCAAGGCCATTTTTTCAGGTGGGGCCCACGTTCCCCTAATACAAAAATCTCACCGGTCCAGTAATTGAGCGGGCTGCACAGGCATGCATGTTGAATATTTATGGACTATCGGTCTTTGTTTTTAAATTGTTGTGTGGTCCACATGGTGAGTGGACCACCTTGACTTCTTGGCCAGGGAATGTTCTTGGTGGGCCCCACATGATGAATGACTCAGATCTGACACCTTGCCACGTGTGCAAAAAATTGCCTTGGCATCTCTCTCTAAATTAGGGTGCGGAAGAGGCGTTTTGCGGCCTACTTGCCATGGTGGCACTTATGGGAGATCATGGCCATTTTCAGGGAATGATTTTGGTAGGCCCCACATGATGAATGACTCAGATCTGGCACCTCACCACGTGTGAAAATTGCACTGGCGTCTCTCTCTCTCTCTCTCTCTCTCTCTCTCTCTCTCTCTCTCTCTCTCTCTCTCTCTCATTCCATCTTCCTTTAACAAATACCCAACAACTAATGCCATGTGACATAATAAGTCAAGTTTCCTTATATATCTTATTAGTGTGTGGAAACTAAGAAAGAAGAAAATGTCCCCTTGAGTGTAACTCACATTGGATTTTTTGGTATTAGGTACATGTCAAGGATGTAAGTATCCTAAAGCGACAAGGATACATCCCCTAGAATGGATTTTATACTGGCCTTGATGGAATCCAACACCTTTATATTTTGTAAGGAAATATAGAGGATGTATCCTTTTCACATGGATAGTAGTCTTTGAGTATAATGCTTTGAAAATATAACTTGGTCTTGATTACAATAATCTTTTGGTTGAGAGCGATTTTCACATCTCAACTGGTAGGGAGTACACATCAAGTGGAACAAAAATGCTGACATGGGACTTTAGACTCATGTTTAGTAGAGTTTAATCACTTCATTAGATTAGAGAAATAGGGTTTTAAGAGATAAGTTGTGAAAAGTTGCCTTTGTAGTCTCATCTTGAGCTGCCTTGTGCAACACATTGCATCATATGATCGGAGGGATTCCCATATCAAATTAGATGTATGTCTGAAGGAATTGCATGTCTGTTAAGCGTATGTCGAAAGCTTATGACTCGCCTTAGGGCGGTCATTTCTTTCGGCACAAGTGTTGATAAACATAATGGAAGTCACTAACAAAGATGACCGCGCCCAATTTGTCGTAATCGAAGTTGGCCCAATGAACGCACATATCATTAACAGATAACAGTCATTCCCAGAGGAACATGGAGGAGAAAAGAAAGAATTCTTCAATGTTACTCAAGCGTGCGATATGATTAACCGACAAAGGTTAGTGAATGCTGACTCTTTCCGCACCTATTAGCGGAATTCATATTTGAACATAAACAAATGTAAATCAAAACTATTTAGGAATCATTCAAAAACCCTAAACCTAGAATTGTGCACAAGTATCGCAAGCGTGTTATCGAAGGAACCTCCACAAGAAAAGCCGAGTCCCTTTCACTTTACCCTCAGTCAATTTGAGATGATACTAAAAGATAAAGCGAATCTGTGCCAAAGAGAAATTAACTAAGTCATAACTAAACAAAGCGCAATTAGATTGTTTCATTCTAGAAGGGTACTTTTGATATGAAAAAATCATTTATCTCCCTGGTGATTAGGGCTAGAGTATATTAGTTTGTAACTCCTATAAATTTTCAGAGTGAAAAATGAAATAAACATCTCTCTCTCTCTCTCTCTCTCTCTCTCTCTCTCTCTCTCTCTCTCTCTCTCTCTCTCTCTCTCTCTCTCTCTCTCTCAGTTCTCTCTCAGTTCTAAAATTACCATTTCATGGTTCCTTTATCAGTTCCATCCATTTCCAACATTAACATACTATTTCATGGTTCCTTTATCAGTTCCATCCATTTCCAATTTTAACAGCCATCTAGGGTGGATGTCCTTTCGAATTCTAATGTTTATTGGGTTTTGGTTTTCTCCATGTGGTTTATATATATGGATTGCGTTATTGTGTTATATAAATTCAACTCCATGTGTATGTGTGCACTGCGCACCTCTGGAATATGCATTTCTAGTGGGATAATTATGTCTGAATCACTCAACATTACTTGATGTTTAGTCCATGAATCCACCATCGTCTTTTGAAAAGGTATTATCTTCTCACACGTGGATGGTCAGATTTACACCAAAGTATGGTGTATAGTTTATACACTGGATGGGTCCTAAGAATGGTAGGAAAAAAAGAATAATTTTAAGAAAATGAAATAAGAGGGACCCACCAATTTGGAACGAGTGATAAAATTAGGGTTATGCTTCATTTGAGAAGCTAATCAGACAAATCGAAGATGGAAGGCATTTGAAAAGGAAAAAATTGCATTAAAAAGGAGGAAGCTACAGACATTCGGGCAGGGCCCCACCTATCATTTGCACTCATATAAATACCCAACCCAAACCCTACAAGAAGGCAGCCCTACAATCTACGTCTCATAATGATCCCGATCCCAACATTGTCAAGGGCTAACGCACCCCCGAATCTGCCTGGGTAAGCCGGCCGGCTGGATTATAGCCTATTGGGGAGCCCTCTAGAGGCCAACCCGGCTGGAGTATAGCCTATTGGGGAGCCCTCCCGATCCCAGTATCGAAGCTCAAAGGCCTTATTTTCCAAAGGTCTACTATGGTCTACTTTATCTAAGGCTGTGTTTGGGTTTTTTTTTTTTTTTTTTAACTGTCCATTATATATATATATATATATATATATATATATATATATATATATATATATATATATATATATATATATATATATGGGAAAAGGTACTATGCGCTCGAGCGCATACGGTCGTCCATGAGGTCGAGTTGGTGTGGGGCCCACCGTGATGCCGTTCGAACATCTACCCCCTCAGTCAGATGCACCATCCTAGGTGGGGCCCACACGGCTGAAAATCACCTCAATCCGTGACTTTTGTGGGCCACACCACGTACAGAAGTGGAGAGGGGCCGTGCACCATTGAAACATTCAAAACCAGTTGTGGGGGCCTTTCGAGAGGTTTCTTCATGATCAAAACCATCCATCATGTGTGTCCCACTTGAATGTAATTTTAAACCACTTTTCAGGTGGTATCCATATCTCAGGTGGGGCCCACCAAGTGCTTTTACATGTTTTTTCTTGTATACTTATATTTTCAGATGGTATGGCCCACCTGATCATGGTGGACGGACGATTTTGGGCCATCTAGGCCCAAAATGGGATGGTGCATCTGGTGGACAGTGTGGATCTTCGAACGGAATCACGGTGGGCCCACCCCAGTTCGACCTCACGGACGACCGCTTTACGCTTGAGCGCATAGTACCTTTTCCTTATATATATATATATATATATATATATATATATATATATATATATATATATATATATATATATATATATATTCAAAATGAGCTGTACAACTAGGAGCGGACCTACTGGCAAAAAGGAGAAGCAGGCCTAAGAATAAATCGCGGTGGCAATGCCCCTTACATCTCACACAAATAACCTAAACCTACTTTGTCCAAAAATAAGAAGGCCTCTAATAACTGGAGGAAGATCAGACGAGAGACGGAAGAATCGTTGGGATTAGCTGCTACTACCCCTCTTGGCGAGCCCATCAGCTACCGCATTAGCTTCCCTAAGGGAATACGAAATAGATAGATCCATGGAGGTTCTGAGGGCCCTAATCCTGACCCTCCAATACTACAGGCCCCAGGAGGGGATGTTCCGATTATTCAAGGCTGCCACCAGAACCTTAGAATCACTAACCAAATCTACTTTGGTGTAACCCATCTCCTTACAGCGAGAAAGCCCTTCTGAAATCTCTTTAACTTTAGCCCTCCCATTAGAACTGAAGCCATGACCTAAAGAGAAGGCAAAGATGAAGGCCCCATCACAACCTCTAGCCACCCCACCACCTCCAGAACTGTCTGGATTACCTAGGGCTGATCCATCAACATTGATCTTGATTCGGCCTTGGAGGGGAGGCGTCCATTTGACCAGGCTGGCCTGTTTTGGGAAAGTTGCCTTCCTAGGGATCCCCAAACATTCCATGGTGAAGGAAGAATGGATGTGCTAAGCTGAGGCCAAAGGAGGAAGGAGGGCCACAAGTTTCTGAATCCAGTAGAAATCCCTTGAAATGACTCTTTGAGGTGAAGCCATCGCCCCATCCATGCGGGCTACGTTCCTGGCTAGCCAAAGTTCCCAAAAAATGATCAATGAGGTCAGTCCTCTAAAGGCGAGGAGAGGGTCAAAAGTCGAAGCCGCAGTCCACCATGTGGTGGCACGCCCAATCGTAGAGCCACGGTTGCGAGCATGAGCACCAAAACAGGACCCAAAGAATTCCCAAACCTTAGCCGATAGCTCACCCGAAGAGAAGACATGATCAATGGATTCTGTAGAAGGGGCTTGGGGTGGCAACAGATGCACACGGATGCAAGGGGAATCCCTTTAGCCTGAAGCCTATCATCAACTGGGATTGCCTTCATTAAGATTTTTCATGTCAGCAAAGAGATTTTAGGGGAGATTTGGGTGTCAAACTCACTTCGACCAGGCTACACATGATCCACTTAGATGGGAGGCACTCCAAGTTGATTTAATGGAAAATACCCCCAAAGTAGACATCGACCAGACCTAACAATCCAGCAATGGGGAGGTGCAAAGGCCTTCATCCACGATGTGGTCAATAATTAGTTAAGGGAGGAAGAGTTGGGCCAAGGCCTGATCGCGCTAGCCCTCAGGGCCCAACCACTTGCGCATCAGCTGTAGGTGCAGGGGAGGGGACTAAGAAGACCAATCTTTCAGCAGACCGAAGCCTGACCAGTCATCCTTTCAAAAGAGGCAGTTACCGCTCCCAACCAACTAGCAGGAATTAGCAGCGATGAATGGGAGGAGGAGGCATATTTTTTTCCAGAGAGGGGATGTCGTGGATGGCCTGTTAGCAGTCCCCTGATCCACCATAGTTGCACGGTACTTGTTGTACATGAAATCCTCCTAGCAGCTACCTAATTTCCTGTAAAGGACCGTCCACGCCATCTTAGCACGAAGGGCCTGCATGATACTCCTAAAATCTTTCACTCCCAACCCACCTTCTGCCTTTGGAGAAGAAATATTGTACCACCTTACCTAGTGGCAACGTTTGCGAGGGCCACCCCAGCCCCAAAAGAAGTCGGCCATCAATTTTTGAAGATCCCCAAGGATGGTCAGTGGAACATCAGTTGCTGCCATGGAGTGAATAGGAATATACTTGTCAGGACATGGTTGATAAGGGTGAGCCGACCCACTTGGGATAAAATTCGAGATTTCCAACCAGAAATTCTGGTGGAAATTTTCTCAATGATGCACTGGAAGTAGATCTTGTGAGCTCTCCCTTTAAAGATGGGAACTCCCAAATAAGTGAAGGGAGAGGAACCCAAACTGAAGCTGAGGATGTGGTGGATGGAATGTGCACGAGCCGCTAGTCTGCTAGAAGAAACTAGGAAAAGAGACTTCTGGATGTTGATTTTTAAGCCCGATGCGCGCTGGAATAGGGAGAGGAATTCAACAATCTTTCAAAGCAAGTTAGAGGAGCCGTTAGCAAGCAGAATAGTATCATTAGCAAACTAAAGGTGGGAGACCATAGGGCATTTTTTGGAAGTCTGGAATGTACGACATGTACCCAATGTAATCAAGCGCATATAGTCATGCATAAGGCTTCTGCTGTAATGATAAAGAGGACTGGGGAGATCGGGTCCCCTTGGCGAAGCCCGCGGGGTCACCATTAACGAGGATATAGAACCACGAGTTGTTCCAGCACTTCTTGATTAGTTCAATCTAGGAGGAGCTGAAACCGAATTTACCCAGCACAACTTTGAGGAAAACCAACCTATCGTATGCTTTCTCCATATTTAGCTTAATGAGGATGTTCCCGCCCCTAACTTTCCTGTCAATATCCCGAAAGATCTCTTAGGCCAACGCACAATTTTCCACAATAGATTTGCCTTTGACGAACACTCCCTCTTATGGAGAAATGATATGTGGAAGAACACCACCAAGCTTGTTAGCAATCACTTTAGCAAAGATCTTATATATATAAGTACATAAACTGATAAGATGAAAATTAGAAAAATGCTTAGGTGCAGGAGATTTAGGAATCAAACATATAAGGGTTGAGGAAAAGGCCCTGGGGAGGGGGCTTCCATGGAAGAAAGCGTGAACTGCTTCTAGGATGTCCATCCCCACAATGTCCCAACAACTGTGGAAGAAGGCCCCTGAGAAGCCATCTGGCCCAGGAGCACTATCTGTCGGGATAGCTTAAGCTGCAGCATGGACTTCCTCCATAGAAGAATCAAGCAGGAGAAAGTTGTTATCATCGTCATAAACTGTAGAAGGAATGACCTCCAACAAGGAATCAGATGGGAAAGATGCCCCAGCTTAGAGGAGGGACGTGAAGAAGTCCACTGCGGCCTGTTTGATGGCCTGATGGTTCGATAGGACTGTTCCATCTTCCAATTGGATGTTGGAAATGGTAGCTCTTTTAAAACGATCTGTGGCGATGGAGTGGAAGAATTTGGTGTTGCGGTCACCCTCCTTGAGCCATTGATTCCTAGCCTTTTGTCTCCAGAATATCTCTTCACAAAGTTTGGCATGAGTAAGCCTGTCTTTGGCTTGTTGGAGGGAATCCATGGATAATGGGTCATTGTTATCCTGGGCAGCAGATTTAGCAGTCACTAGATCACTTTCATCTCGCAGGACATTTTGGAAGATGTTCCCGAACATTTGGGAGTTCCAGAATTTCAGGGCTGACTTCACGTTCCTGAATTTGCTAGCTAGGACCAGCAGCGGGTCGCCCAAAACATCCGATTTCCAAGCATTCTTAACCAGCTCATGAAAGGAATCATGCAGACACCACATGCACTGGAACCTGAACTTTTTTAGCCACGAACTATTAAGCTGAGGGAATGATACTAGGAGGGGAGCATGGTCGGAATTATGCATGGGAAGGTGCGTCACTTGAAAGGACTGGAAGGAGGCCATCCAAGCATCATTACCACATACTCTAGCCTCCACCTTTAAAAAAAAAAATACTCTGTCTAGCCTAGCCCACACTCTAGCCAGACTGCGCTAATTGTTGCACTAAGTAAATTAGCTACCGGTAAAGCCAGCATCTAGAGCTGGGCATCGGACCGAGTCGGATCGGATTGGGTCCAACTCAACCAGATCCGAAATCTCGATAACCTGACCCGAACTCGATCCGATCCGGGACCGAGTCCAGGTCACAGACAGAGAGAAGAAGAAGAAGAAGAAGAAGAAGAAGAAGAAGTAGAAAAGAATTTTTTTTTTTTTTTTTTTTAAAGCTCTAAATCTCTGGCCCTAAATTCTATCTCAAAACCCTAAATCTGTGGCTTTAAAACTCTAAAGAAAGCTCTAAATTCTATCTCAAAACCCTAAAATCACTATTGAATTATTGATTCCATAACCATAAAAACCCTAAATTTGTGGCCCTAAAACTCCCAAAATTGGAAGCTCTAACTCTCCAATTTCTGCACTTGAGAGAATGAGAGATAGAGAGAGAATGGGAGAGAGATACCTGATGCCTGATGGTGCATGAGAGCTTTGAGAGAGCTTTGAACGGCATAGATTTAAAAATACATCATGGTGAGCAAGAGAGCTTTGACGCCAACTAGCTGGCCGGTGTGGGGTCACCTTCCAAATGGCGTTACACGCATCGGCATAGGAGGCAGGGGTTGGGGGGTTGAGAGAGAGAGCGAGAGAGAGAGATATAGGGATCGGGCATTTTTAAATTAGGGTAAAATGTAAAATGCCCTTATATAATACCCGATTCTGGATCGAGTCGGGTCGTCAGTCCGGATCCACCCATTCCCGATTTTGATCTAAAATTCGTTCGTATCTGAATTACCTAACCCAATCCTGACCTATCTAGACCGTCGGTTCAGGTCGGATCGGGTCTAATCGGGTTGGATCCACTGGATCGGATCTATTTTTCCCACCCCTACCAGCATCTCTAAGCCTCACATTATTCAGCCCATCACTGAACTCCGCAGCACTGATGGCATCGAAATTGGCAGAACTTCTCCTCTTCGTCGATTGAAGGACCGTGTTGAAATCACTGGCTACCAGCCAAGGCATGGAGTAGCTATTAGCAAGCACATGAAGCTGTTGTCAAATGGATCTACGAAGCATCCTGGAGCATTTGGCGTATACGATGGATGCGAGGCATACATCCACTCTGCCCTGGACATGAACTAGAAAGAACAACAGCTAGTCTGAAGGATAAATGAGGTCCACAGCAATAGAGGAATTGTAGAATACCCAGATTTTACTGCCCTCAGACATATTTGAGAGGGAGGAATGGAACCCAAGTTTCTGGCTAGTTCCAACTCGCTTAGAGTCTCTGAGCATGGGTTCAAGAATAGCAACAATAGCAGAATTTTTTTGGTGGATGAGGTGCTTCAGTGAGGAAATGGTGGCAGCATTGCCCACTCCTTGCACATTCCAAATCATCCAACTATCCATGGATAACTTTGACTAGCCCAAGACTACAACACTTCAACTGTCTTAGTCTCCCATTCCATCCACCATCCAGCCCCAAGATTAATGAGAGGTGTTTGTGTGGCCGTTGGCCAGCATTTTCTTGCAATTAGAAGGAAGGAGGGCAGGGATATTCAGGGTTGGGGGGCTTTAGAGACATTCCCCCATTATGAGCATTGTTAGAACAGCAGGAGGAGGCCTGGGCTCTCTTGCAACAGGGGTTAGGGATTCCTTCCTACGAGATGGGACATAGCTGAGGAGGAGGTGGAGAGATCCCAGGCCTGGAAGGGCTGGCCAGCCCTGGTGAAAGGCTAATTGGGGCTGGCTAGCCTGCAGCAAGTTTGGCTCTTCCGGAGCTCGGTGGAAGAAGGGGGAAAGGTTGACAGCGAATTGAATATTGTTGAGGGTCGAATATTGCATATTAAACCTCAGTTATTACCTGCTTTTATGAACATGATACCGTTTAACGCCCTATTTTAATCGTGTTTGTGCTGCAAGGTGAATTTAGGAGCCAGGACTGAAAAAAGGGTACTAAAAGTATGGATTTAACGCTCTAAAATTACCAAGGCAAGGGACGGACTCTAGGGGACCGAGATTGAAGAATTTACACGCCCGAGATTCGAGAAAATCAAGTATTTCACACTAAAGAGGCCTGAAATTCATCCAGAATGTAAGATCATAGGGTTCCCACCATCTATTTGGCTTAAAACTTTATATCTGGCCTAAGGACCTGAAATTAACCGTATACGTCAAATTTCAACCCTTGGATCCCTGTGGAAGTGGCCCAACAGTCAGATCAGCCCATGAATTATCACTCTAGAGCCCACTTGATATCTGGATATACTTCAAAATTGGTTTCAACCTCTTAAATAAGGCAGCAAAATGGATGGACGAAGTAGATTTCTCATAAAGATCACAGTGGACCCCACATGTACACATGCGTGTACATAGTATACTTTCACTGGCCATGCACCAGATCTCCCAAAGTCGGTCAGCGTATGCTGACCAACTCTTCTTCCTAAAAATTAAGAACACGTCCAGCAAGTGGACGGGAGGACACCAGTTTTGGCTAGTGGGCCCCACATATCATCCCAACGGACAATCTAGACAGTCCAACATGTCCAGAGGGTGGCCACAACCCAAGCCAAGCTCTACTTTTGGCCCCATACACGTGTATGAATGTGGATCATCGAAAAATGCAAGATTAACGATGAGTTAGTTTGATATAGTGGACCGCACCAAAATCCAATAAAAACTACTCTTTCCCAACCGGTTTTTCGCCAGGAATTCAATGAACGGAGTGGATTTTTCTCCCAGGGCTGATTAGGGGCCCACCGAGCATTACAGCACACTCTATTTACGTAGCTCCTACATCCGCGAAATCTGAATTTTTTTGGATGTTGTGGGCCACTGTCCATGATCGGATTAGCCATCTGAACTATCTAGAGGGAGTGCAAGACATGTCTGACCTTCACCATGAAGTCGGAATGGCCATTATAGTTGGGGTTTTCCCCAAAAACCCGTTCAAACGCAGTTTGTTGCATTTTGCGGCTACACAGTCCAGTTTGCATGGTTACTATGTAAGCTGCAGCTACTGACGTCATTCCACCGCCCCTTGTCCTTATAAAAGGAAGGGAGGATGTGGGTAACATGGACCAGGCAGCCTTGGAGGCATCCTTCAACATGGACCGTGGAGGCTGTGCACATGTGAAGATAGAGAGAAGAGAAAGTGAAGGGCAGCCGGCTATGGTGTTTTCCTCCTTTTCTTCTTTTTCTTTAATCTTTGCTTAGTTTATTTTTTAAAGATTTTAGTTTAAACATGTCTATGACAAGCTAAAGCTCTTAGCTAGGGCTAAGAGGTGAAGCTTGTAGAATAATGGGATACTTTCTATAGTTTGATTCGTGTTTATGGAACTCCCTTAAATTTTGGTTTGATTATAGGAATGCTTTTAGTTTTTAATGATTTGTTGTGACTTAAATTACAATTGATCTGTGGTAGCTTTGAGCATGTTCTTAGCATTATAGGGTTTGTGAATTTGGGCACCCTGTTGTTCACCATCATCCCCTGGACATGGTTGGATGATGGAATCTTTCCCAACATTCATACATCCCTTAGATTGGGTATGGATTGGCTAAATTCTGTTATTTTCTTTGTCTCATAAGCATGGTTTTGTGATGGAATTAATTCTAATTCTCATACCTATCTTTTGTTGAAAATTGGATCATAGGAAGTTCATATTTGGATTATAATGTTATACCTTCCAACTGGATGAAGATGGAACTTTAAGTCCAGTTGTGTTCTTAAATCAAGCGTAGATCTCCCTGATCTCTACAAGTGGATCCTTTGAATCCCTAGTTCCCACCTTTGAATTTTACAATTTTTAGATTAATACTTTCACCATTATTCCCTCATATTCCTCTAATTTAGATTACATCTTTGTCTAGTTCTATTTCTGGTTACTTTCATATTACGTACAAAGTTCAATCCCTGTGGATTCTATCTCGGTCTCACCAAGATTATTACTACATCACAACCCTATACTTGGGGTGTGAACAAGTTTTTGGCGCCGTTGCCAGGGATTGACGGTTATGTTTTTATGAGATTAACTAGTTTTAGAATTAGGTTAAGATTAGGGTTTTCTAACCTTATGATTAGATTTTATTTTTCTAACTTTAATTCTAAGATTTTCTTTTTAGAAAATAACTTACTTTTCCTTTCTAGGTTTAGAACTTTCCTAATTAATTTTAGAAACTAACTTATCTTTCTTTTATTTTATTTTTAGAAACTTTCTAATTCTAGGTTTTCTTTTAGAAACTAACTTTGTTTTCCATTCCTAGGTTTAAAAACTTTCCTTTTTAGAAACTACCTTTCTATTTTTATTTTTAGAAACTTTCTAACTTTAGAATTTTTATTTTTAGCAACTAATTTCTTTTGTTTTCTTTTGCAGGGTCGTAACATAGGAACTTCTAATTTGGTAACTTCTTTCTAACTTCTTCCCTCTTCTTACTTTTCATATTGTTGTATGATTTTTCTTTTCTTCTTTCTTAAGATTAGATTCAGAGTTAGGGTTTCACCATGGAAGAGTGGGTACGTCACTATGTTGAGATGGATAAGAGATATTGGAGAGGGATGTATAATGATTATGAAGTAATTCAACCTATATCTCAAGATTTTTCTCACACCATCATCTAGAACTGACTGGAATATTATGTTTCATCGGTTAATGAGTCCTTACGCGATCATAATTATGAGAATGAGGACTATTATCAACCATCATATTCTCCCACATATGATCAGTATGACTATAACCAATGGAAACATCAAAATTGGGAAGATGAACCAACCACATGTTATAATGATTATTCTCTTGGATGTCTCACTATACAAGGTACACACAGTTCAGCAGAGTATAAACAAAGGAGATGAGCATGCATCGCTATTTCACAGAAAACCTTCCCTAGCAAATTGGATTCGTCGATAATGGACCTGAACACTGTTGAAGTCTTGGGGCTATGGAACCTACCCCACATTGGAGGAGAGAACCTCTATTTGTCCTATCCACCAGGTTCTGCACGAAAGGGAGGCCCTACCTTTGAGAACCATGAATCTTAATGTTTAGAAGTTTTCTAATTGGTGGATTAATATTTTGAACTCAACTATGAAGTTTACCATGTGCTTGAGTCTAGGAGAAAGTAATGCTCAACATTTATAAATCTTAAAATTCTAGTATCTGGATTATTATTTTTTAAAAAAATCACTCGAGTTTATAGAATACCGTTTAACGCCCTATTTTAATCGTGTTTGTGCTGCATGTAAGGTGAATTTAGGAACCTGGACTGAAAAAAGGGTACTAAAAGTATGGATTTAACGCTCTAAAATTACTAAGACAAGGGACGGACTCCAGGAGATCGAGATCGAAGAATTTACATGCCCGAGATTCAAGAAAATCAAGTATTTCACGCTAAAGAGGCCTGAAATTCATCCGGAATGCAAGATCAGAGGGTTCCCACCATCCATTTGGCTTGAAACTTTATATCTGGCCTGAGGACCCTAAATTAACCGTATACATCACATTTCAGCCCTTGGAACCCTGTGGAAGTGGCCCAATGGTCAAATCAGCCCATGAATTATTACTCTAAGGCCCACCTGATATCTGGATATACTTCAAAATTGGTTTCAACCTCTTAAATGAGGTGGCAAAATGGATGGACGGAGCGGATTTCTCACAAAGATCACAGTGGACCCCACGTGTACACATGCGTGTACATAGTACACTTTCACTGGCCATGCACCGGATATCCCAAAGTCAGCCAGCACATGCTGACCGACTATTCTTCTTAAAAATCAAGAACACGTCCAGCGAGTGGAACGAAGGACGCCGGTTTTGGCTAGTGGGCCCCACATATCATCCCAACAGACGATCTGGACCGTCCAACGTGTCCAGAGGGTGGCCACGACCCAAGCCAAGCTCTACTTTTGGCCCCATACACTTGTATGCACGTGGATCATCGAAAAATGCAATATTAACGATGAGTTAGTTTGATACAGTGAACCACACCAAAATCTAATAAAAACCACTCTTTCTCAACTAGTTTTTTGCCAAGAATTCAATGAACGGAGTGGATTTTTCTTCTAGAGCTGATCAAGGGCCCACCGAGCATCATAGCATACTCTGTTTATGCGGCCCCTGCATCCGTGAAATCTAAATTTTTTGGGATGTTGTGGGCCACCGTCCGTGATCGGATCAGCCATCTAAACCGTCTAGAGGGAGAGCAAGATGTGTCTGACCTTCACCATGAAGTCGGAATGGCCATTATAGTTGGGGTTTTCCTCGAAAACCCGTTCAAACGTAGCTTACACTACAACAAAAATGGTTTTTACCAATGAAACTTTTACCGACAAAAATTTTTTCGTAGGTAAAGATGCCTTTTACCAACGAAAATTATTTTCATCAACAAAAGTTTACTTTTATCAACGAAATTCAATTTCGTAGGTAAAAGTCATCTTTACCTACGAAAATTTTCGTAGGTAAAGGGTGTTTTGAATTTTTGAAAAAACAAAAAATCAAAAAGTTTCCTTTTACCTACAAAATATAATTTCGTATGTAACAGCCATCTTTACCGACGAACATTTTCGTAGGTAAAAGGTGTTTTGAATTTTTGAAAAAATAAAAAATCGAAAAGTTTACTTTTACCTACGAAAGCCATATTTACCGACAAAAATTTTTGTAGGTAAAGGGTGTTTTGAATTTTTCAAAAAACCAAAAATTAAAAAGTTTACTTTTACTTACGAAATATAATTTCGTAGGTAAAAGTCATCTTCATCGACGACAATTTTCGTACGTAAAGGGTGTTTTGAATTTTTCAAAAAACCAAAAATCGAAAAGTTTACTTTTACCTACCAAAGGTTTCATAGGTAAAAAACGTGTATGAGACTTTTACCTATGACTATTTTCGTAGGTAAAAAATGTGTATGAGACTTTTGCCTGCGAAATATTTCGTAAGTAAAAATATAATATTTAACTTAAATTTCAAACATAGATGAGACTTTTACCTACGAAAGGTTTCGTAGCTAAAAAACGTGTATGAGACTTTTACCTACGCAATGGTTCGTAGGTAAAAGTATAATCTTTAACTTAAATTTCAAACGTAGTTGAGACTTTTTCGTAGATAAAAAACGTGTATGAGACTTTTACCTATGAAATGGTTCGTAGGTAAAAATATAATATTTAACTTAAATTTCAAATGTAGTCAAGACTTTTGCCTACGAATATTTTCGTAGGTCAAAAATGTGTATGAGACTTTTACTTACGAAATATTTCGTAGGTAAAAAAGCATGGATGAAACTTTTACCTACGAAATATTTCGTATGTAGAAGTCTCTTTCTTCTTCTTTTTTTCAATATTCCAGCTCAAAATTCCTGATATACACCTGTTACAATATAGTTCATCATATTCTTCCTGATATACACCTGTTATATAATATATTTCTTCATATTCACATTCACATCCATCTAAACCCAAACTACGTAAATCCATCCAAACATAAACTACATCCATCCAAACGCAAACAATCTTATCCACATCACATTCATCTACACATAAATACATATAAGTTTAACATCATAAATAAAATACAAAAAATTATTCATTGCCTATTTCCTGGAGGGGCTCACAAAATTCAGTGTGGTGAACACATTGCCGACTATGCACACACACCTAGGTCCTTACTCATGCCTTTATGGTAGATTCAAAATAGTTTCAATACAAGGTCACGAGTTCAAGTACCCATTGTGGTCATAAGCGACTCTAGTGTGTGAGTGTGTGTTAAAAGAAAAAGAAAGAAAGAAAATACTGATTTATCTTTTGGGTTGAGCCTAATGGTACTTGGTGATTTCTCATTAGGTAGAAATTATTATTAGTTATTTTTAGAAAGGTGATATTAGGCCACTTATATTAACATGATAAAATGTTGTACGTATATTAGAGCAAACACCACAAAATAAACAATCCTATGAAAAAAAATAAATGAAAAGAGAGAGAGAGAGAGAGAGAGAGAGAGAGAGAGAGAGAGAGCATATGAGAGGTGATCCTTATCTCCTTTGATGGATTCAAGCTGCATGGCCCTACCCAACGTCCTATAAGGAGAAGTTATATGGGTCTTCAAGTTTAGGTTTGGGTTTGGGTTTAGGTTTGGGTTTGGGTTTTCAAGTTTAGGTTAGGGAGTTAGGATTAGGATTAGGTGAAGGTTTAGGTTTAGGAATTTGATAATACATTTAGGTTTTAGGTTTAGGTTTAGGTTTCAGGTTATAGGTTTAGGTTTTAGGTTCAGGTGTAGGTTTGAAGTTTAGGCTAAGGTTAGGTTATAGGTTATAAGTTATAGGTTATAGGTTAAGGTTTAGGTTATAGGTTTTGGTTTAGGTTAAGGTTATAGGTTTAGGTTTAGGTTAAGGTTTAGGTTTAGG
This sequence comes from Magnolia changhungtana, assembly GCA_030180095.1. NCBI lineage: Eukaryota > Viridiplantae > Streptophyta > Magnoliopsida > Magnoliales > Magnoliaceae > Magnolia > Magnolia changhungtana. Next base: position 6,845,600 of record JASAUF010000596.1, read on the forward strand.
TTATAGGTTTAGGTTAAGGTTTAGGTTTAGGTTATAGGTTATAGGTTATAGGTTTAGGTTAAGATTTAGGTTTAGGTTATAGGTTATAGGTTATAGCTTTAAGGAATTGAGAATAGGTTAAGGTTTAGGTTTAGGAAATCGGGTTCAGGTTCGGGATTGCATTTAGGTTTGGATTTTCAAGTTTAGGTTAGGGAGTTGAGATCAGGATTAGGTTTAGGTTTAGGGATTTGAGAATACATTTAGGTTTTAGATTTAGGTTTAGGTTATAGGTTATAGGTTTAGGTTTAGGTTTTAGTTTCAAGTTAAGGTTAGGTTATTGTTCACTCCCCAAGTGTAGGGTTGTGATGTAGTAATAAAACTCGGTAAGACCGAGGTCGAATCCCAAGGGACTGATACTTGTACGTTATCTGAAACTACGTAGAATTAGAACTAGACTAAGATGAAATCTAAACTGAATGAAATAATTATCTAAAACGTAGAGAAATTCAGAGGTAGGAAACTAGGGATTCAGAGGATCCACTTGTAGAGATCAGGGAGATCTTATGCCTGCTTCAAGAATCATGGAAATTAAACTGAACTTATTTGATATAGTTTTTAAAAGATGATAGGTATATGAATTAGAATGGATTCCATCACCAAACCATGCCCAAAAGGCAAAGCAAATAACAGAATTAAACTAATTACCAACCAATCAACATGCTATGAGGGTTAGGAAGGGTACCGTCATCCGACCATGCCCAGGAGACGATGGTGAACAACAGGGCTTCTTGACGTCATGAACATAAAAAGAAGAAAGAAATATTCAAAGCCATCACAAACCCATTGTAATTTTAGTCACAATAGACCATTAACAACTAAAAACATTCCATTTAATTAAACTAAAATTAACATCAATTCAGTGTAAACAAAAAGCTCAAGCAATTAGTTCTCCCATCATGCTACAAGCTTCACCTCTTAGCCCTAGCTAAGAGGTTCAGCCCAACATGAATGGGCTGGATCCCTTAAACAAAACAAAATAAAATAGAAGGAAAAACAAAGAAAAACAAACTCTACTATCCCTCTGTCTCCCTGCTCCACGCCCAAGCCAAGATGGAATTCCAGGATTTCCTCCCCCAACTCTCTTTTCTCTTCCCTTTATAGCTGTCAGAGTCGGTCAGTGCGCAAGGAGGTCGGCTCAGTAATAGAGTCAGAAACCCTCTGTTTACGCAGCAGAATCCAAATAAAAGATCTTACGCATCTACGGTGATTGGTGGGCCCAGGACTGATGTCAAACAAGAAATCCACTCCGTCCACCAGATTACTCTTGGAATTTCAGCTGGAACTATGTATTTTTAGTCTTCTTTTGACGAGGCCCACAGGATATTCTTGAAACCGTCAATCTACCATTTGGACGTTTAGAAATCGATTATGCTGCTCTTCTTCAAATTTTCTTTCTTGGTGAGGACAAGAACCTTATGCTTGTAACTTTGGACGGTTTGGATCAATGATCCGCCAACAACTAAGACCACGTAATGGCCACGGAGGGTCGGACGTGCGAACACATGTCCCTGTGTAAGAAGGGACGTTGTGATGATCGGTGGGCCCCATAGATTCATTTTTGATGAAATCCAATCCATTCAATGAATGCACAACGAAAAACCACCTAAAATGGACTAGTTTTGGGTTAGATTCGTGGTGACCCATAAAATCTGCAAAGCCACCATCCGTTATAGGTTTGCAATTGCATCCGCATATGTTCGCATGCATGGGTCCCAGAGAACATGTGGGGTACATTCGGTTTTGCCTCCCAGGAATATTGGATGGATCGGATCTGTAAGATGTACGAGGGGTGGGCCTACAATCGAAAACCCAATCGGACAGGGGCGTCCGCTGGGCGTTCTGCGCAGAGAAGAGAGTGAGGACGGGTCAGCCAAGGTTTGACCGGGCTGACCATCCGGTGTGGCGCGGGCGCTGTATGTGTTGTGTACACCCATATCCTGTATGCGGTCCATTGAGATGTTTATGAGAAATCCGTTCTATCCATTTGGTTCTCCATATAATATAAGGTGTTGAGACCAAAGATGAAGCCTATCCAGAGATCATGTGGGCCCCAGATTGAAGATCTGTGGGCTGATTTATCCATTGGGCCACTTTCACAAGGATCCGATGGCTCAAATTCGACGTGTACGGTTCATTTATGGTCCTCGGGCCATGTATGAAGTTTCGAGCCGAACAGATGGTGGAAACCCTGTGATCTTGCATTTTGGCTGACTTTCAGGCCACTTGAGCTTCAATTTCTCGATTTTCTCAAATCTCTGGCATGTAAATCCGTCAATCTCAGTCCCCTAGGGTCCGTCCCTTATTTTGGTGACTTCGGAATGTCAATTCCATGCATTCAGCATCATTTTCAGTCCAAGCTTCCTAAATTCACCTTACACCACAAACACGATTAAAGTAAGGCATTAAACAATATCATGTTCGTAAAAGTAGGTGATAACTAAGGTCTGATATGCAATATTTGACCCTCAACAGTTATAGGTTATAAGTTATATGTTATAGGTTAAGGTTTAGGTTATAGGTTTTGGTTTAGGTTAAGGTTATGGGTTTAGGTTTACGTTAAGGTTAAGGTTTAGGTTTAGGTTTATGTTATAGGTTTAAGTTAAGGTTTAGGGTTTAGGTTATAGGTTTAGGGAATTGAGAATAGGTTAAGGTTTAGGTTTCAGAAATCATGTTCGGATTCGGGATCGGGTTTAGGTTTGGGTTTTCAAGTTTAGGTTTAGGTTTAGGTTAGGAGCCGAGATTAGGATTAGGTGTAGGTTTATGTTTAGGGATTTGAGAATACATTTAGGTTTTAGGTTTAGGTTTAGGTTTAGGTTTTAGGTTATAGGTTTAGGTTATAGGTTTAGGTTTAGGTTTTAGGTTTAGGTTAAGGTTAGGTTATTGGTTATAATTTTAGGTTATAGGTTTTGGTTTAGGTTAAGGTTATAGGTATAGGTTATAGGTTACTGTGTTTAGGTTATAGGTTTTAGGTTATAGGTTATAGCTTTAGGGAATTGAGAATAGGTTAAGGTTTGGTTTAAGAAATCGGGTTCGGGTTTAGGATTGGGTTTAGGTTTGGGTTTTCAAGTTTACGTTTAGGTTTAGGTTAGGAAGTTGAGATTAGGATTATGTGTAGATTTAGGTTTAGGGATTTGAGAATACATTTAAGTTTTAGGTTTAGGTATAGGTTTTAGGTTATAGGTTTAGGTTTTAGGTTTAAGTTAAGGTTAAAGTTAGGTTATAGGTTATAAGTTTAGGTTATAGGTTATAGGTTATAGGTTAAGGTTTAGGTCATAGGTTTTGGTTTAGGTTAAGGTTATAGGTTTAAGTTTAGGTTAAGGTTTAGGTTTAGGTTATAAGTTATAGCTTTAGGGAATTGATAATTGGTTAAGGTTTAGGTTTAGAAAATGGGGTTTGGGTTTGGGATCGGGTTTAGGTTTGGGTTTTCAAGTTTAGGTTTAGGTTAAGGAGTTAAGATTAGGATTAGGTGTAAGTTTAGGTTTAGGGATTTGAGAATACATTTAAGTTTTAGGTTATAAGTGTAGGTTATATGTTTGGGTTTAAGTTAGGTTATAGGTTAAGGTTTGGGGAATTGAGAATAGTTTAAGGTTTAGGTTTAGAGATTTGAGAATACATTTAGTTTTTAGGTTATAAGTGTAGGTTATAGGTTTAGATTTAAGTTAGGTTATAGGTTAAGGTTTAGGGAATTGAGAATAGGTTAAGGTTTAGGTTTAGGGATTTAAGAATACATTTAGCTTTTAGGTTTAGGTTCAGGTTTTAGGTTTAGGTTAAGGTTATAGGTTTAGGTTATAGGTTTAGGTGTAGGTTTAAGTTTAGGTTATAAGTTATAACTTTAGGGAATTGAGAATAGGTTAAGGTTTAGGTTTAGGAAATCAGGTTCGAGTTTGGGATAGAGTTTAGGTTTTAGTTTAGCTTAGGGAGTTGAGATTAGGATTAAGTGTAGGTTTAGGTTTAAGGTTTGAGAATACATTTAGATTTTAGGTTATACGTTTAGGTTATGGGTTTAGGTTTAGGTTTTAGGTTTAGGTTAAGGTTAGGTTATATGTTATAATTTTAGGTTATAGGTTATAGGTTATAGGTTTTGGTTTAGGTTAAGGTTATAGGTTTAGCTTTAGTTTAAGGTTTAGGTTTAGGTTTAGGTTATAGGTTATAGGTTATAGCTTTAGAGAATTGAGAATAGGTTAAGGTGTAGGTTTAGGAAATCGGGTTCGGGTTCAAGATCGGGTTTATGTTTGGGTTTTCAAGTTTACGTTTAGGTTTAGGTTAGGGAGTTGAGATTAGGATTAGGTGTAAGTTTAGGTTTAGGGATTTGAGAATACATTTAGCTTTTAGGTTTAGGTATAGGTTTTAGGTTATAGGTTTAGGTTTAGGTTAAGGTTAAGGTTAGGTTATAGGTTATAAGTTTAGGTTATAGGTTATAAGTTATAGGCTAAGGTTTAGGTCATAGGTTTTAGTTTAGGTTAAGGTTATGGGTTTAGGTTTAGGTTATAAGTTATAGCTTTAGGGAATTGATAATAGGTTAAGGTTTAGGTTTAGGAAATTGGGTTCGGGTTCGGGATTGGGTTTAGGTTTGGGTTTTCAAGTTTAGGTTTTAGGTTAAGGAGTTGAGATTAGGATTAGGTGTAGGTTTAGGGATTTGAGAATTCATTTAGGTTTCAAGTTATAAGTGTCAGTTACAGGTTTAGGTTTAAGTTAGGTTATAGGTTAAGGTTTAGGGAATTGAGAATAGGTTAAGGTTTAGGTTTAGGGATTTGAGAATACATTTAGGTTTTATGTTATAAGTGTAGGTTATAGGTTTAGGTTTACGTTAGGTTATAGGTTAAGGTTTAGGGAATTGAGAATAGGTTAAGGTTTAGGTTTAGAGATTTAAGAATACATTTAGCTTTTAGGTTTAGGTTTAGGTTTTAAGTTTAGGTTAAGGTTATAGGTTTAAGTTATAGGTTTAGGTTTAAGTTAAGTTTAGGTTATAAGTTATAGCTTTAAGAAATTGAGAATAGGTTGAGGTTTAGGTTTAGGAAATCGGGTTCGGGTTTGGGATCGAGTTTAGGTTTGGGTTTTCAAGTTTAGGTTTAAGATAAGGAGTTGAGATTAGGATTAGGTTTAGGTTTAGGTTTAAGGATTTAAGAATACATTTAGGTTTTAGGTTTAGGTTTAAGGATTTGAGATTACATTTAAGTTTTAGGTTTAGGTTTAGGTTTTAGGTTTAGGTTATGGGTTTTGGTTTAGGCTAAGGTTATGGGTTTAGGTTTAGGTTTAAGTTTTAGGTTTAGGTGAAGGTTAGGTTATAGGTTAAAAGTTTAAGTTATAGGTTATAGGTTATAGGTTAAGGTTTAGGTTATAGGTTTTGGTTTAGGTTAAGGTTATAGGTTTAGGTTTAGTTTAAGGTTTAGGTTTAGGTTATAGGTTTAGGTTAAGGTTTAGGTTTAGGTTATAGGTTATCGGTTATAGGTTATAGGTTATAGGTTATAGCTTTAGGGAATTGAGAATAGGTTAAGGTTTAGTTTTAAGAAATCGGGTTCGGTTCAATATCGAGTTTAGGTTTAGGTTTTCAAGTTTAGGTTTAGGTTTAGGTTAGGGAGTTGAGGTTAGGATTATGTGTAGGTTTAGGTTTAGGGATTTGAGAATACATTTAGGTTTTAGGTTTAGGTGTAGGTTTTAGGTTTAAGTTATAGGTTTACCCTTAGGGTATAAGTGTAGGTTATAGGTTTAGGTTTAGGTTAGGTTATAGGTTAAGGTTTAGGGAATTGAGTTTAGGTTATAGGTTATACATTATAAGTTAAGGTTTCAGTTATAGGTGTTAAGGTTTGGGTTTAGGTTCTAGGTTTTGGGATTTGAGAATAGGTTTAGGTTTAGATTTAGGTTATAGGTTTAGGTTAGGTTAAGGTTTAGGGAATTGAGTTTAGGTTTAGGTTATAAGTTTAGGTTTAGGTTATAGGTTATAAGTGAAGGTTTAGGTTTAGGTTTTAGGTTTAGTTGTAGAGTTATACTAGGGTCTGCTCCAACAATTTCCTGTAAATACATAAACACGGCATGTCCAAATGGTCAGGCCACTCCAATGTTGCCCATAGGAAATGGACAGCTTCATCATGGTCATAACAGTGGTTCCCACCTTCCGAGGACCCCCGCTCAACATCCGTATAGCTCCGACGCACATCCGGGTCTACTCCAACATTTTTGAGCAAATACATAAACACGGCCTATCCGAATAGTCAGGCCACTCCAATGTTGTCCATAGGAAATGGACAGCTTCATCATAGTCACAACAGCGGTTCCCACCTTTCAGGGACCCTCGCTCAATATTTGGATAGCTCCGACGCACATTCAGATCTGCTCCATCAATTTCGAGCTAATACATTTAAGAACAACATAAAATGTAAGTAAAGCAATAAACATCCATATGAAGATATTGAGGGAAATTACTCGTGTATCTATATTCCTTCTATGTAATAGGTTGATTTTGAGTTGATTATAACTAAGATATTGATATTACAATATATGTGATGAGGGTTGCATTACTTTCTTTTTGGACTAAAAATATGGCCTGATTTTCTTTTTTCATTTAAGTACTTCTGCATAAATTTATTGTTGTACCCATTTATGGATTATGTTGTAATTTGTAAGCTTTGTTTGTTGTTAACACATTTTGCTTTCCTTCTTTCTTATTTCAGATACCTAACAGAATGAAAGATTCTTGATGGAGTATCTTTTGTTGTACCGACAGGAACAAGTGTGGCTATTGTTGGAACTAGTGGCAGTGATAAGATTTAAGAGGTCTTACAATTCATATTTGGTTCAGTCACATGTCAACCTTAGATCAGAGAGTGCTCTTTCAGAAATTGTCCGCCTTGTTAAATCATTGCAGATGGCCAGAGCTCCTGTGCAAAAGTTTGCCGATCAGATCTCGAAGTACTTTGTGCCTTTTGCAAGCCTTTTCCATACATGAATATCTCGGATCCCATATGCACAACTACACATGACTTGGCCTAGTTTATCTTATCTATTAACTTGTTTAATGAATTCTGGTCCATCAAATGAATGGACACATTCATTCTTCTGTCAAGGCATTTGAAAAATGGTGCCTACCTGATGAACAACTTGGAGTTCTTTAATAATTCTTGTCTAGTATTCCCAGGACTTGTCTGGTTCAACCTTGAAATCCATACAAAGAATGGCATCACCAAGTATCACCTAGACATGTGCTTACTCTACCTCTTCTTTGCAGCTTGCAAAGCAAGTTTTTGAGATGGACTGCATGAGGACATGTATGTTAAAAAAATCTTTCAGTCTAATTGATAATCGTGTAAGTTGATCTGGAATGATATTGATTTCTTTTCCGTCTCTTTTACTAGTAAATGTTAATTTCAACACTTACACTCTTCAGTCCTACCCTTAACCCTCAATGATTGATCATAGCTAATAAAAGAAACAATTTATATGTAGTAAGATATATATAATTCCCTTAATATTTCAGTAGGTCAGCCCCCTTAAGCAATGACAATGTGGCATTGGTGAGGTAATGACTAAGGATTACTTGGCAGTTAAGTGATTATATTCTGTGAACCTATGTGTAGTATTTGTGGATTATGTATTACATAAAGATGTTGATTGCTAGATGACATCATGAATCATGTCGGTACTAGCCTACTGGGTAATTGATAATATGCTTTATTAGTTTTTGTGTGTATGTGTGTGTGTGTGTGTGTGTGTAATAATTAGCATGATGCAAGTCTGTTGGACCACCCATTGAGGTCCACCAGTGGAATCTATTACAGGTTGATGGAAAACAAAGCTAAAATCTATCATCCAACTGAAGCCCAGAGGTCCAATAAAATCAGGCTAAAACCAGGCTGATGAGTGTGGCCTGAACATGCAAATGACCATGAGATTTATTTATTTATAAGTCCTGAACATGCAAATTTCCATGCATACACACAGAAGGTGAAATTCCCAATTCCAAAATTACTCAACTCCCCAAAATTCTAAAATCCCCAAATCCCTAATTTGTAAAATCTGAAAAACACCAATTTGGAGTCCACATTCAAATTTGTAAGCCCTAAAATCCCCAAATCCAGGTCGGATTGTTGGGTAAGGCGGGCTACACGGCCCATTGCAACTAACATCACTGTGGGCCCCACCTAGCATATCAATAGGTTATATGACAAATAAACATTCCGGTGGAATCCACCCTCAAATCCAAAAAAACCCTAAATCGGAATTGAGATTGAGAGAGATTGAGAGACAGAGAGAGAGAAATACATCAATATTGCTGGAGAAATTCCTAGGATTTTTAAAAAGAGGGGAAGATGGAGAAACGCACTCTCCCTCTCTACAATCTCTCTCTGTCTGCAACGACCACCCTCTGTCTCTACAATCCTCTCCATCTGCAACGACCGCCCTCCCTCTTTACAATCTCTCTCTCTCTCTCTCTCTCTCTCTCTCTCTCTCTCTCTCTCTCTCTCTCTCTCTCTCTCTCTCTCTCTGCAACGACCACCCTCCCTCTCTACAATCTCTCTCTCTCTCTCTCTCTCTCTCTCTCTCTCTCTCTCTCTCTCTCTCTCTATCTGCAACGACCGCCCTCCCTCTCTACTCCTCCCCAAAATGGTAGGGTTTGATCGCAATGTTTCCTTTTCTGCTTTGAAAATGGGAGTGGATTAGGTGTTACTCGTACACATGCTCACTTGTGCATGTGCTCACATACAATCCTTTCCACACGTGTAATGGGACTCTAATTTGAACGGTTGATGTGATGAAACATCCCATTAAACTGCCAGGAACTAATTTTCACTCTGATCTAAAATTCTGGTGGGTCATAGAAAAGTGATATGAAAATCAAAAGAGAAAACTATTTTCTTTTAACATGGCAAAAGTTGAGCCCTGTGGGTTTCATGGGATGCTTCATCACGTGGACCATTCAAATTTTGGACTAACATAGCTTATTATGAGTTCTCAAAAAGTTCTCACAAGAACTCGTGCCAACTGCGTAGCTAAGCATTTTGATGGTAGGGGATCAGGTACTGAGTAATCCCTATGGGATCCACCGTGATTTATGCCTTTGATCCACCCCATCCATCCATTTAAATAATAAACTCTGTGGATGGTTTAAAGTAAGACATGTCCAGTGGTATATATACAATGGTGCAATGTACACTCATTAGATGGCTGGTTTGTTTGATGGAGGTTACCTTTATTCATGATCCATTCATAGTGCACCAGAAATATGATCTGGATCACTAGAAGGTGGGTGCACCTACATCAGATGCTACTTACATACTGTGTTGCTGGTGTGGTTTGAGAACAAACTGCCAATTTACCTTAAAAAAATTCAAATGTTTTTTTCAAGTAAAAAATAGTACAGAACGAGTGTATACTCATTTTAGGATTATCCAAATCTCATGTGAACCCACCATAGAAACAGTTGTAACTAGTTTAATGAACCCATGGGTTGTTTGCCTATTTCTAATGGTGTGGTCCACCTAAGACGGATTCTTTTTATACATTTATTTATTAATATATTAGGAGGGGCGCATATGGATTCTTTTTATGCATTTATTTATTAATATATTAAGGTGACGTCAGCAAGTTCTGTGGGTCCCATCATGAGGTATGTGTTATATTCAAATTGTCCATCCATCTAGCGAGCTTGTTTTAAGTCTTGAGATGAAAAATAAGATAGATCTAACTATCAAGTGGACCACACTGAAAAAAGTATTCGGGGGATTGAAAGCTTACCATTAAAACCCTTTAGGGGGTCGCAGAAGTTTTGGATCAATATGGAATTTTTTTCCTCTTCATCTAGGTCTTTGTAACCTTATGAACAGATTGGATAGAAAATAAACGTTATGATGGGTCCTACAAATTTTTTAACGGTGAAAATCATCATCCTGCTGGTATTTGTGGTGTGGTCCATTTAATCTTTAGATATGATTCATTTTTTTGGATAATTCTCTAAAATGATCTCAAAAAATGGATTGTATGATGAGCGTCTTAATTTTTTGGATTGTATGATGAGCGTCTTGATTTTTGGCCCAGATGATACTCATGGTGTGGCCCATCTTTTGAGTGGCTCAAATGTCATGCACAAGTTTTTTTTTTTAAGGAGCAATCCATATACGAGCCCCCCGAGAGAAAAAGAACCCAGGGGACGCCTATCGTAGGAATGGGAAAGAAAAACAAGCTCTATACAAAAGGAAAGGAGGAAATATATACTTATATTCGGCTTCTCTCATCTGGATGAGCTTCCCTGATGGAGCCGAGCCCAACCTTGTCTAGGAAGAGCATACCTCTCACCATGTCCGGGAGGTTTCCTTGCTGCAAGAAGACCGTACGACCCTGCACCAAACTTCTCGTCTGAGCCATCTGGTCAGCAACGGTGTTCCCTTCTCTGAAAATATGTTGGAACTTGAAATTGCCACCTTGCCTGATGTGGTCTATCCTCCGAATCCAATACCTCCATTTCCAGCCCGGTTCAGCGGAGCCTGACAGAAAATTGATCACAAGTTGTGAATCTGATTCTACACTCACATTCATAAAGCCTCGGCATATACAAAGTTCCATAACATCAAAAATGGATCTAAGCTCCGCATTTACATTAGATCCCACCCCATACCCAACCGAAAACGTAAAATGAAAATTTCCTTCATCATCTCTACAGATGCCACCCCCTCCTGAGACTCTTGGATTGGTAAGGGACGAGCCATCCACATTGACCTTCACTCAACCTGGTTGTGGCTTAGTCCATCTGAGCACCATGGGCGGGCGGTAAGAGAAGTGGAGACCTAGTTCACATGCAATGCATTTTGGTGAATTTCGCAATGTAAGAGAAGTGGAGACCTAGTTCATGCACATGTTGACACAAGTATTAGCTAAGGAAGCTTTAAAGAATCTCTATGTGTGTGTGAAGGTCTCAAATGCAACTAGTTGAATGGTAAGTTACTTTCCAACTAGAGTATGACTGTTGATGCATGCATACAAAATCCAACTTGTTGCGATTGAAGCCCTCAATCCAGGGTCATGTTTTGAGGATCCATACAGCTTTGTATCATGTCAATATCAACGGTTTGGATCAACGAACATGACCCCATTTCGAAGGCTATAGCACCGCTTATCCTTCTCGGGACAGATCATCCTTTGGCAGTGTCCTTGGGACTAGGTTCTCTGACTGAGGAGTTAATCAGATTGGTCCCAGTGTCTATAGGGGTTGCCTTAAAAATCTTCCAAATTAGAAGGATTCTAGCCCTTCAATCAGTGGTCCACAAATGAGCAGTTACCATCAATGGTTTTTATCACTGAACAATGGTCGTATGGATTCTGTACCATTTGTACATGCTACAAATTATCAGGACCCTTTATTTCTTCCTTAACACCCCCCCCCCCAAAAAAAAAAAATGATGAAATTACTTAAATCACCATTTGTATAATTCTATAAAATGATCTCGAAAAATGGATGAACGGTGTGTGTTGATCCCAAATTTTTGGTAAATCCAAAACTGAAGTGGACCATGCCATACAAACCAGTGTGGAATAATGATTTCCACCATTAATACCTTCGTTGGGCCCACAATAATGTTTATTTGTCATCTAACATGTTTATAATATCAAAAAGATATGAATGAAGGGAAAACACAAACATCAGCTTGATCCAAAACTTCTATGAATGTTATTTTTAATGGTGGATGTTCAATCCCCACTTTATAGTCCACTTAATAGGACTGTCTGTTTCTGCTCCATCCTGCGGTGAGTAACTAGTCAAATTAAGGGTAATGATCAGTAAAATAGAGTGAATGGACCAGACATGTAAAATGGGTCAAATATTATGGTCAAATTGTGACCTAACTTATTGACACCCTGAGAACCTAAGAATTAATGTTAGTAAGTTTTGTGGGGGCCATCATGATTTGTGTTGAACATCAACACCGTGCATTTGATGTGTCCCCTTTAGCTTATGAGATATCTCAAAAATCATCCGTATACAAAACTCAGGTGGGCCATCCATCTAAAACTATGTGAAGACATCTAAAAAAATATAAAAGCACTTGGTGGGGCCCACATGAGTTTTGAATGCGGCTGAAACTGGGTCTCACCCCTCATCCAAGTGGGACACACATAATGAGTGGGTTGGATATGTGAATCACATTGGGGCCATAAAAGTTTTGGATCAAACTAATTTTTGTTTTTCCCCTTCATCTAGCCCTGTATGACCTAATCAACATATTGGATGTCAAATAAACAATACAGTGGGCCTTAGGAGGATTTTAATGATGGATATATAATAATTTTATAATTTATTATATATATGTATATATATATATATATATATATATATATATATATATATACACACACACACACATATGTATGTATGGGAAAAGGTTCCATACGGTCAAACTCATGAGAACTTCTCGTACGGTCGATCGGTGTGGGCCCCACCGTAATGGGTGTTGAACATCTACCTAATCAATCAGATGCACCATTCCATGGTGGGCCTCGGGCTTAAAAATCAAGTCATGTCTGTGACTTTTTTGGGCCACACCACATACAAAAGTTGAGAGGGGTTACCCTCCATTAAAATATTCATAATCATTTGTTGGGCTCACCAAGATGTGGTTCACAAATCCAGCCCATCCATTATGTGTGTCTCACTTGGATGAGGAGTTAGACCAAGTTTCATATGCATTAAATTTTCAGGTGGGCCCCACCAAGTGATTTTATATGTTTTAGGCATTTCTTCACATGATTTTAGATGGTATGGCCCACCTAAGTTCTGTATCTGGCTGATTTTTAGGATATCCCATAATTTAAAGGGGGCCCATCAAATGCACAATGTTGATGGTCGACACGCATCACAGTGGGGCCCACACAGCTCGACCACATGGGAAGTTCCCATGAGCTCGACCATACAGAACCCTTTCCTAAAGTATCCGACCCCACCCGACCCACCCAACCTTTGCTACAGATTTATATAGCTCTCATTTTTGGGCCCCACGATGATGTATATTTTATATCCACATCTTCCATCCATTTGGAGAGATTATTTTACGCAATATCTAAAGAACGAGTTAAACCCAAAGCTTCAGTGGAGCCCAGCACAAAAAACAGTGGGACAGTGACGCCCACCATTAAAAACTTCTAAAGGCCCAAAAAATAACTATGAATGTTTTAATGGAGGGTAACCCCTCTCAACTTTTGTATGTGGTGTGGCTGACACAAGTCACGTATTGATTTGATTTTTAATCCCTAGGCCCACCATGGAATGGTGCATCTGACTGATGGGGTAGATGTTTGCTTCTTTTTTTTTAATCTACTCTAATCTAAAATGATATGAAAAAATGGATGGATAGTGTGGATACAATTAATACGTCTCTCCGAATTGATGGATGGTGTGGATACAAAACACACATCATGGTGGAACCCATTTAACTAGTAACGTCACTTCAGTAAGACTCTTGCTTAAACAGCTTGGCTATTCCCCATCCCACCAGCCAATGGCTGGTGGTTGATGCTCGAGCTGAGTTTGAGCCAAGATTAAGTCGAGTTCGCTATTGAGGCATTTTCACAAACACCTAAACTACAACTTCAAAATCCCACTGTTTTACAAACAAAAACAATGGTTTTATAGGTATTTTATCAAACACCTTCTAAACAACATAAAAACTAAGAAAAACAAAGAGAAAAAGAGTATTTGTTTCTCATGTACATACCTTTTTTGCCACTAGCCACATTTCGTTGAGTCATTTTATCAAACAGTTGGTGAGCAACATCAATGGCAAAGTAACCGAGTCACCGAACTAGTTCTATCCGAGTTCAATTCGAGCTAGATTATATCCGAGTCGAGTCGAGTCGAGCTGGGGCTTGCCTAAACTCGGCTCGAACTCATTTTCAAGCTAAAAAAATCAGCTCGACTCGGCTCAAACTCAGCTTCGAACCAAGTTGAATCGAGCCTTTTCGAGTATAGGTGAGTGAGCTAACCAAGCTAGCTCGGTTCGTGTACACCCCTAGTGGGGGCACACCTTGTTGGATCTGTAACATCCACACCGTCCAATACCAGGATCTAGTCTAAAACTTTCCAGGTCAAGCCATACCTACAATACAATTTGTGGGGTCCACCATGATGTGTTCATTACATCGAATCTGTCTATCACAAAAATCAAGCTGAACCAAGACTCAAGTCGGACACACCATTGAAATCATGCCTAAAATATCTAAATCCACATGGTCTTTCCTATTTGTGTTTCGGAGTGTCCGGATTTGGTCGTCCCATCATCAAAGTGTTATACATGGTTGCATGTTATACATCGATATTTCTTTATTAGGCAGATCTCAACGGTTGAATTGGGACCTACGGTATTAGGCGTTCTTCTAGATAAAGCCGAAGATCTTAAGTTATAACAAGAGTGTCTGAGAGTGAAAGACATGACTACTTTTCGTTGCTCCAAAAAACTGATACTCAACAGATTGGATGTCAAATAAACAACACAATGTGCCTTAGGAGGATTTTAATGGTGGATATCCAATCACTATTCTTTTCCCATGGTGTGGTCCACCAGATATTTATATCTCTTTAATTTTTAGGATCAAGCCCTAAAATGATATATAAAAATGGATGAATGGAATGGATGAAAAACATACATCATTGAGGGGCCCACAGAGCACCGACCACCAGCCACCGGGCTAGTGGCAGGGAGAGTAGTCAATCCATTTCGCATTTTCACTAATCCTGAGAGAGGGAAACCAAAAACCCCTCCCGCCTGAAATGCCCTAACCTTAATCTCTCTCTCTCTCTCTCTCTCTCTCTCTCTCTCTCTCTCTCTCTCTCTCTCTCTATCTTCTTGCAATGAAAAGAGGGAGAAAATAGCATGGAAGATCCATTCCATTCCCTTCATTCTCTCGCTTTGTCCTTCTCTCTCATTCCCATAGATGCCTTCATACACAACTCCTCAGGCCTAAGATTCATGAGTAGGGCAACACTTTCGTCGTCCATGGAGGCAGTGAATGCCTCTATGCCACCTCCATTTCTACCCACAATAGAAGTTTCACAACGGGCAACAATGATTCTTATATATGGTAATTCCATCTATAACCCTCGATCCTCTTCGGATTATTCTAGGTTGTGCTACAAATGCTGCCTTAGCACACATGTGAGTGATCTAGGATGCTGATTGAGTGGTCCTGTGGTGTGTATATTGGGATAGACCGTTCATCATGTGAATGATGTGTGCATGTTGAGTGTAGGTCATCGGTTGTGATTTTCTTTTAGGGACGTGTAGGTGTGCCAGTAGATTTTCAGGCTGAGGGGCATTTCTCATGTAGTTATTGCATGAACGCTTCAGATCTGACACGGTTTTGAAAATGGAGCATTTGGGATTACTATTCCTCAGTTTTGCATTGTTTTGATGTGATTTTCTAACTAGGGTTTGGTTGGGGAATGTTGTTGGGATCTATAATGGATCTTAGTTTGAATTGATGGATCATGGCAATGCTCAATAGTTTGTGATCTGAAATGTCTGGTGGGGTCCACTGAATTGGCCATGGTAGGAAAATCTCATGAACAAATAATCTTAAACATTCAGTCGGTTATTGGCCGCGGTCAATTGATTGGGAAAATGTTCACTGATGGGACAAGTGGTTGGATGTAGATCATTCATGTGGGACCTATCCAATGGTTGGTACACATCACCACCAAACTGTTATGACATTTTCCTGGTGGTACATTTTGATGCTTCCTACCGTGGGGAATACTTGGACAATCTATGATGTATATGCTAAGATATGTTCAGCCCACATGGATTGTGCAACTTGCTCATTTATACAAAAGCTCATGTGGCAATATAACATAACTGCAAATAGGCTTGGACAACTTCATCAAACCCATCATTGACAAATTTGCACATTGATTGAGTATGAACATTTAGGTCTTGAAAGATTTGACTATCTTGTTTTAAAATGTTAAATCCAAGTATGTAGTTGGATCTAAATCAATTTTTAGTAGTATATTAGGGCTAAAGACTGTAAAGGTTTCATATGCAGATGCACCATGCTCCCATTGCAGTAATCTGGCATTTTGATCACCTGAAATCTTTTTCCTTTTCCATTGATAAATGACATCATTACTAAGTTTGCAGCTTGTGGGACATGGGCAGTCTATTGTTATTGCCAATGTGGTATGTTCTTTTAGTCTACAGTCCAATATTATCAATTTACTTGTCAAATTACTATCCTTTAATTGGTTAGGTCCAACTAAGCTGACAGTTCTACGTTTTGATACTTCACAGGTTTTGAGGGTCCAAGTATGGATCTGTTTAAACAAGTCCAAGTATGAATTATAAGTATCGATACTTTTTAACTTGGATTGCAACCTGTAGGTATTACCCTTAGCTTTATGGAAGGTCAGGTTGCTATGAAGTTCTTTGATTTATTTGAGGCCTTCCACCCCATGTAAATTTTACATGCTTTTGTTATGATAGATGAGAAGGCTACTTACAGGCACATTTGCCCGCATGGCATGTGTAAGTGTGTGGTCCAGGTTACATCCTGTGTATGTTGAGGTTGGGCAAGTTTACTCTGGTTGAAAAAAGAGGGGGGGGGGGGGTGTGATGTGATCATTATTGCATTTGTATTTTGAGGATGGACCTTTTATCATTTCTTTTTCAACTGCCCTTCTCTTGTTGTAGAAGGGTGGGTCACATATAGGCAGAACAACCATTTTTAGGCAATGACATGACAAAGACCACCTGATGACTAGCTCACATCTTGCACATTTTGGCATATGGCACATATGCAATAGTCATAATAACAATGGTTACTTATTCTCGTTAACTCACTCCCTTGCAGCTACAATACATTTTCCACTGGAGGATGCGACAGGTATGTAAACGTGAATTTCACATGGGAATAAATACACATGCTCATAATGGCGGGCCTACTTTCTTACCGCTAAAAGTGAATTTCTATAGCTAGGAAACAACCACAGAAACCATAAAACTAGAGCCTTCTTCTTAGATGTTGTATCCATGCGAAGAGTTTCTGACTTGCATGGAAAGAACAAAACTATCGGGTGTCTTTTTGGATGAACAATGAAGTTAAAGACGACCCAAGCAAGGAATGTTGGCATTTTAAATAGCTCGATCCACTATGGGAAAATGGAAGTGCACATAAAAAATTTGTGTATGTAATCAACCTCTTCCTTCTATTCCGCTTCCGGCTTGCTTGGATTGATCTCTATAGTGTTTTTTCAAAGCACTTAATTATGGTTTTGTCTTCATATTATGTAGTGAATATTATATGATGGAAATTGGACCTCATTTTTTACGTTGGGTTTCATTATAGGCTTGACTGATTCCAAATGAAAACAATGCGGTTCAAGTAAACAATAGATAAGAACATTTTCTTCTCTTATTTTCTTTTCTTTTTCAAAATTTTAAATTATGACATTTTTAAATTTCCAAGGTATGGATTTTACGTCAATTTTGTTCAATATTCTCATGACAAACATTTTGTTTCTACAAATATCTCTCGATTGTTTCTACAAATAGCTTTAGATTGGAATATAAATTAATGTTTTATTTGTTGTATTTGAATATAAATTAATGTTTTATTTGTTGTTTTTGATTTTTTAAAGTTTAGATTTGATTTTATATTCCCTCTCAGCTCTCCACAGACTTTTACATTGAAATTTCTTCACAAAATTGCTTATCGGACTCAGGTAATTATATTCTTCTGCAGACCGCTTTGAAGAAAGAGCACTTCTTGTGGCAACTTTTAAACATTGAAAAGGATATGAAAAAGATGAATGATAACCTTAAACGAGAAAATGAGAACCTATAAGAGGTTTTGAAGGTACAGGAGGAATGTGAACTTGAAGCAATTGCTAAGAAGAAAGAACAAGCTAGTTATTTGAAAGAGGTGATGTAGTGTGGAAAGAAGATTACGAAGAAAAAAAAAAGTTGAACTTAATAAAAGGTTAGTTCAACACCATTCATCCATTTCTACAACCCATTTTATCAAGTTTCCTTCAACTCATGGCAAGGACAATTCACCATGTCATAGGGATGCAATATGAACAAATAATGACATGCCTTAAGGCATCCATCCCAAACGTGAAATGATATCAAGTTTTATCATTTAAGTAACAACTCAAAATTAACCTAGCACATAAAAGGAATATAGATACACTAGTAATGCAACCCTCACAATGCAATATCAACATCTTAGTTATAATCAACTCAAAATCAACCTAGTACATAAAAGGAATATAGATACACTAGTAATTTCCCTCAATATCTTCATATGGATGTTTCTTGCTTTACTTTCCTTTTATGTTGTTTTTAAATGTATTAGCTCAAAATTGATGGAGCAAACTCAGATGTGCGTCGGAGCTATCCGGATGTTGAGCGAGGGTCCCTGGAAAGTGAGAACCGTTGTTATAATCATGATGAAGCTATCCATTTCCTATGAATAGCATTGGAGTGGCCTGGCCATTTGGATATTCACGTGTTTATGTATTTACTCGAAATTGATGGAATAGACCCGGATGTGCATCGGAGCTATCCGGATGTTGAGCGGGGGTCCCTGGAAGGTGGGAACCATTGTTATGACCATGATGAAGCTGTTCATTTCCTATGGACAGAATTGGAGTGGCCTGGCCATTTGGACAAGCCGTGTTTATGTATTACCTCGAAATTGTTGGAGAAGACCCTAGTATAACCCTAAACCTAAACCTACACCTAAAACTAATACCTAAAACTAAACATCATGGTGGAGACAGTGCCCTGACCATTGATTCCTTCCTGGGACCCACCATGGTGGTTATTTGTGATCCAACCTGTTGGTAAGTTCACATAGACCTAGACCTGAAGAAGGAATAACATAAATAGCAGCTTGATAGAAAACTTTTGTGGCACCAATTCATTTCGAGGTCTACTTGAGCTTTAGATCTACCCCAAAACCTAGACCTATTCTCAAATCCCAAAGCCTATAACCTAAACCTAAACCTTAACCTAGACCAAAACGTATAACCTTAACCTAAACCTTAACCTATAACATATAACCCATTACCTAAACCTATAACCTATAACCTAAACTCAATTCCCTAAACTTTAACCTATAAACTAACCTAAACCTAAGCCTACACTTAGAACCTAAGCCTAAACATATAACCTAAACCTAAAACCTAAACCTAAACCTAAACCTAAAACCTAAATGTATTCTCAAATCCTTAAACCTAAACCTACACCTAATCCTAATCTCAACTCCTTAACCTAAACCTAAACTTGAAAACCCAACCCTAAACCCGATCCTGAACTCGAACACGATTTCATAAACCTAAACCTTAACCTATTTTCAATTTCTTAAAGCTATAACATATAACCTATAACCTATAACCCATAACCTAAACCTTAACCTAAGCCTTAACCTAAAACCTAAATGTATTCTCAAATCCCTAAACTTAAACCTACGCCTAATCCTAATCTCAACTCCTTAACCTAAATTTAAACTTGAAAACCCAAACCTAAACCCGAACCCAATTTTCTAAACCTAAACCTTAACCTATTCTCTATTCCCTAAACCTTAACCTAAAACCTAACCTCAACCTAAACCTATCACCTACACTTATAACTTAAACCTAAACCTATAACCTAAACCTACAATCTTAAACTAAACATAAAACCTAAACCTAAAACCTAAATGTATTCTTAAGTCCCTAAACATAAACCTATAACCTACAACATTAACATAAACTTATAACCTAAACCTATAACCTACAACATTAACCTAAACCTATGCTTATAACCTAAACCTATTCTCAAATCTCAAAATCTATAACCTTAACCTTAACCTAAACCTATAACCTAAACCTAAACCTAAACCTTAACCTATAACCTATAACCTAAACTCAAATCCCTAAACCTTAACCTATAACCTAACCTAAATCTAAACCTATAACCTACACTTATAACCTAAACATGTAACCTTAACCTAAATGTAAAACCTAAACCTAACCTAAAACCTAAATGTATTCTCAAATCCCTAAACCTAAACCTACACCTAATCCTACTCTCAACTCCCTAACCTAAACCTAAACCTAAACCTAAACTTGAACACCTAAACCTAAACTCGATCCCGAACCCGAACCCGATTTCCTAAACTTAAACCTTAACCTATTCTCAATTCCCTAAAGCTATAACCTATAACCTATAACCTATAACCTAAACCTAAACCTAAGCCTAAACCTTAACCTAAACCTAAACTTATAACCTTAACCTAAACTAAAACCTATAACCTAAACCTTAACCTATAACCTATAACTTAACCTAAACCTATAACCTATAACCTATAACCTATAACCTAAAACCTAAACCTAAATGTATTCTCAAATCCCTAAACCTACACCTAATCCTAATCTCAACTCCTAACCTAAGCCTAAACCTAAACCTAAACTTGAAAGCCCAAACCTAAATCCGATCCTGAACCTGAAACTGATTGATGTAATAATGTAGCCCAATCACATGGCAATAAATAAGAAAATCTTGCTTTGTTGGCAAGCATACTCGAACTCAAGCATCACAATGCATCTATTTCCATCTCCACTATCTCTTATAGCATAGATTATTTGAGATTTGGATTTATCTCATTTTTAGAGTCATGTCCTAACATAATATGATAATATTAATAGACAAGGTGGATTTGTCACCAACATTATTCCAAGACTAATATAACTTCTCCTTATAGAAAGTTAGGTAGGGCACATGCAGCTTGAATCCATCAAAGGAGATAAGGATCACCTCTCATATGTTCTCTCTTTTCATTTATTTTTTTTCCATAGGATTATTTATTTTGTGGTGTCTGCTCACGTACAACATTTTATCATGTTAATAAAATTATAAGTGGCCTAATCTCACTTTTCTAAAAACAACTAATAGTAATTTCTACCTGATGAGAAATCACCAAGTACCATTAGGCTCAACCGAAAAGATAAATCAACATTTTCTTTCTTTCTTTTTCTTTTAACACATACTCATACACCATAGTTGCTTACGGCCACAATGGGTACTTGAACTCGTGACCTTGTATTGAAACTATTTTGAATCTACCATGAAGGCATGAGTAAGGACCTAGGTGTGTGTGCACAGTCAGCGATGTGTTCACCACTGAATTTTGTGAGTCCCACCAGAAAATAGGCTATGAATAATTTTTTAGTATTTTATTTATGATGTTATGCATGGATGAATATGATGTGGATAAGATTGTTTGTGTTTGGATGGATGTAGTTTATGTTTGGATGGATTTACGTAGTTTGGATTTAAATGGATGTGAATGTGAATATGATGAAATATATTACATAACAGGTGTATATCAGGAAGAATATGATGAAATATATTGTAACAGGCGTATATCAGGAATTTTGTGCTGGAATATTGAAAAAAAAAAAAAAAAAAAGACACTTTTACCTACGAAAATTTTTGTAGGTAAAAGTCTCAACCACGTTTTTTACCTACGAAATTTTTTGTGGGTAAAAGTCCTATCCATGTTTTTACCTACGAAAATATTCATAGGTATAAGTTTTATAAGTATTGTTAGCTACGAAAGTATTCGTAGGTATAAGTTTTGTAAATATTTTTACCTACGCATATGTATATGTTTTGTAAATATTTTTACTTCGTAGGTAAAAGTTTTGTAATACTTTTTACATACGAAAATATTCGTAGGTAAAAGTTTTGTAAAAATTTTTAGCTACGAAAATATTAGTAAATGTTTTGTAAGTATATTCTTAGGTAAAGGTTTTGTAATACTTTTTACCTACGAAAGAATTCGTAGGTAAAAGTTTTGTAAATAGTTTTAGATACGAAAATATTCGTAGGTATAAGTTTTGTAAATATTTCTACCTACCAAAATATTCGATGTAAAAAGTTTTGTCAATATTTTTACCTACGAAAAAAAGTGTTGGTAAAAGTTTTTATCGACGAAAAAATTCGTCGGCAAAAGTCTTACCTTTGCTGACAATTTTTTTTTTTTCGTTGGTTAAAGTTTTTCCCCTCGGTCTTTTAGCGACGAATTTACCGATGCAAATTTTCGTCGGTAAAACTTTTTGCCTATGAAAAAAAGGCGTTTAGCAATGAAAATTTTCATCGGTAAAATTCGTATTTCTTGTAGTGTTGTTGCATTTCATGGCTACACAGTTCAGTTCGCATGGTTGCTGCATAAGCTGCAACTACCGACTTCATTCCACTGCCCCTAGTCCTTATAAAAGGAAGGAAGGATGTGGGTAGCATGGACCAGGCAGCCATGGAGGCATCCTTCAACATGGACCGTGCGGGCCATGCACACGTGGAGACAGAGAGGAGAGAAAGAGAAGGGCAGCCAGCTATGGTGTTTTCCTCCTTTTCTTCTTTTTCTTTAATCTTTGCTTAGTTTATTTTTTAGAGATTTTAGTTTGAACATGTTTATGATAAGCTAAACCTCTTAGCTAGGTGTGACACCCGACCCTACTTCTCATGTGTGCATGTGTGTGTGAGTATGTATCTCGTTCATTTTGGTCTCGCAGTCCTACCAGTCAAATTTCGGCGACCCGCGACCCTCGGATTGTGTTTGCAATCATCCTTGGGTCCGGTCACATAGACCTGACTCGGATCGACCCTAGACCTATGTCATATGGTTCGTATCATCGTTACAGTTCCACCGACGTGTCTTGTGTGTTCATCAGACTTATAGATCAAAAGTTATGAGCATTTCATCATGTGGCCCACTTTTGTACAAAAAAAATATATGGACCACTTCTATGGCACAACTTCCCATTCATACCACCCATACACACTACACAATTGCATGGAATTGTCACCATCTAAACCTAGCCTAAGTATAGTAACTTTGTTATTGTCACCATAAGCCATCATTTGCTTTCTTATAATATAATCATTACTTCCCTACAAATCCCCTCTCTCTCTCTCTCTTTCTTCCCATTTTCTCTTCCATTTGTAAAATTTCAGCAACCTTCTCCTCATCTTCCCTCTATTTTTCAGTCCCCTTCTTCTTTAATCCCCCACCATCTAACCTTTGAAACCTCATCTTCACCATTGATCCATTTTCCTTGGTGCTAGAGGATCTTAGTGTGGAAGTTTAGTGATCATCTTTGAGGTGGGTGAATATTCTTTTCCTGAATTCCTTTCTTTTATTTAATCTCATTATTTCTTCATGGATGGATCACATGGGACCCACCAATCCATGGTGGGGATCCCATTTGATCCCATAGATGTGGCCATTTGGCCCATCCTACATGCATGTCATGATCCATGATGGAGCCATTCTCCATAGACCCCATCATGATGTATTTAATGATCCATTCCATCTCAAGGTCATCTAGACCTTAAGGATCATATTGAGATGACATCCCAACCATCCATAGCAATTATAGATCATGCATGTAGTGATTTTATGTTACATGTACAATCATTGTAGTTGTATGGGTATGATTTATTCTTGGGAGGGCCCATTAGTGGAGGGGCCCTACCCCATGGCCGGATTGTATTTCTTCTCCATCTTTTGTTTCCTATCTTTATAGTAAATTTGATGTATGTGTGGTCCACTTAATGTGCCCTGCAACTAGGCCCAAGTGGTTAGACGTTCAGGCCCACCATGTTGCCCCATATTGTTGGCATGTTTTGGACGGCCTTTGGGCTTGATTTTATGGATGATCTTGGAAGGGGCTTGGGTCCGAGAGTTGTGTGACCCATTTAGGTGGACCCCACCCTGAAGAAATGGGGATTTATTTCCCTTTTAATTATCTTTTGGGGTGGTTTGGACAGCAATGTTGTCAAATCTGTCTAGACAGATTTTGGGTCAACTTGAGGCCAGGATTTGGAGCTTTTGGTGGAAAATTTTATACGAAGTAAAATATAATTTTTGAATATGTATATCCCACCTATAAGAATGCCAAATTCCAACCCCAATTGACCTCATTAAGGTCCCCAAAAGGGTAGGCCAATATAGGTACTTGCTGAAATTTCTGCTGTAATTCCACCAAGGTTGCAATTTGGAAATATAAGATTATAAAATAGTTTCTGATCAGGTGGGCGACTTTGGTGCACCCTACATTATACTACATATATGTGGGGACATTTAAATTTAATTTTTCCCAATTTTTGGACATCCAGGGCCCACCCCATTGGGTGTACAAGATGGGACCAGCAACATTTTTTTTACCAACAGATTTTTTCAGGAATACCCTGTTGTCCGTAAATTGCAAGAGTTAAATAAAATATTTTTACTACCCCAAAAATTCTAAATTTTTGCATATAGGTTTCTCACCCATGGTAGGACCTACCTACAAAATTTTAGAGCCAAGGGATCCCATTTGGGCATCCAAACGTGTGGGCTAACATACTAGACTGCCAGAAATTTTTGTTGTGCAATCCAGCAGCATAGTCCCAAAAAAAAAAAAAAAAAAAAAAAAAAAAAAAAAAAAAAAAAAAAAACCAACTTTCTAAGAAGGTGGGCCATATTTCTAGGTCTCACCTTATTGTAGACTTAATGAAGGACCTTGGGTCCAAATTTCAAAAATTTTGAAGGCCCAGAACCCACCCATTTGGATGGCCCAAATTCAGAACAGTTATTTCCAGCAACATTCCACCCTAGAAACATTGTAACTCCTGAATTTATTAAAATACTTTTGAGTATTCAAAAATTATAAAAATTTACAGGGAAATGGTCCACCCATGGTGGGACCCACTTACAAAATTTTGGGACCAATGGACACCTATGCACACCGTGCCTAGGGCAGGACTGGCCCACCACGTTGGGATGTCCAGGTAAGTCTGATTTTCTTGACACACTGTTTTATTTAAATTAATTAAAATACTTAGAAATATCCAAAAATTCTAAAATTTTTTGGGGGTGTGTCCCACCTATGAAAGTATCATCTTAAAAAATTTTACACCCAACGGACATTCGAGCTGACCGTGGTGCGGTCTGTAAATTGGGTCAGTTTTGGGCTAAATACCTAGGCCCGTAGGACTACCCACCATGGAATGCCCCTACCTTGGGCTATTGCTAGGCCTGTAAGTATGGCGTACTAGATTTGAAGAAGATTTAAGTCAGTTATCTTGCCATCTTAATTTTATTTTTGGGCTTAATTAGTGCATGATTAAAGGCCTATTCCAATTGGATTCTTCTTGGGCTAGTCTTCTAGTTAATGGGCCTTATAGCCTTGGTTGGGCTAGAACTTTTGATAGGCCCATTGGACCCTTTGGTCTTATACTTACCATGTCATTGTTAATGGGCCAAATACTCAAGTAGTTGGACCCTTGCTTGCCCTCTATAATAAATTCATACTTGGGCTGAGATGTGAGGCCCAACTTAGTTGTGTTAAATATAAGGATTTTTCATATGTTAGGATAATGGGCTGCCTCTTTAGGCCCACCACAATGAGTGAACCCATGACCCTTATGGTTAGGCCCTAACCTTACTTAAGGGCCCACCAGGTTGCCTATGTATTGGGCTTAGTGTATGGCCCACTAAGCCATAAATTGATTATGCCTTGGACTTTTCTTTACATACGTAGCAGGCTACCTTTTGGGACCCAGTTGAGGTTAGATGTCCTCCTTGGTGGCCCTAAGGTAGGCCCATAAGGCCCTCATAGGTGGTTGAAGGCCCACCATAGACCTTGTTAGGCCCGTCTCCTCCTTGAGGCTTTATGATTCTCCTAGCTTGTAGGTTATCCCAAAGTATTGGGTCCCCACTAGAGGACTTCGCTTCTCCTTAGTACCTATCTATGGAGGAATATATTCTACAGGTAGCACACTTACATCATTGTGACCCATATGTATCATCTGTGTGAATTGATTGCATTGTATGGTGGTCATTGAGGGATGGAGTTCCTCCCCTTATGCACATTGAATGCCTGAAGCTTGTGCATGATCTATATGTATGACTCATGCATTAACATTGCATTTCATGATGATACCGCCCTTACTTCACCAGGGCCTTGCCTCCACAGGGACATTCGTGGATGGTCGTATGTGTAAACACCGGAAATATTACTTGAACATACAGGGTGCATAGGATGCCCATGGGTGAAATTTCTAAAACTTCCATGGTACCAAGGATCTGCTCGAACGCCGTGACCGAGTGAAAACTATGAGTGCACAAGGGCCTTATACCATTAGGTCGTGACTCCCATTGTCGTGTAATCGGTTTGATAGGGGTATGGCCTTACCTGCCTGGTGTGAGGAGGCATTACTAGGTTGAGTCTGACTAGCTCGTAAATGGGTCTGCTACCTTTAGGCCTTGATAGTGATTGATTATCCACAGGCAGGTAGTGAGGTCTTTTACGCTCGTTTAACTGTGCGGGGTCTGTAGAGCAGCAGTCATTCAGTAGTGTAATGGACCCCAGTGATTTCCTTATAAATGGAAATGTACTTGACATATGGTTTAGATATGAGTACTAGCATTACTTATATTACATTAGCATTGGTTGCGTAAGCCCCTTCATGCATTGCCTTGGTATGGCTCCCAGTACTCATTGCATGTATTCATGATAAGCCTTGGTAAGGATAGTGATATTCTCATTGAGCATGTTCTTTCTTCGTACCTCCTGCTATTCTTCTGTATACCATTAACACACACTTTCACCACCCTCTAAGCTTCTATAAGCTTATGCACGATTGATGCAAGCAGGAGACTCTAGGCAGGCGTCGTAGCAGTAGATCGTGAAGTAGAGTTGAACACTGAGGACTCCAGTGTTGCTGATTTCTCTCTCTTTTCTTATTACCTTATGTATGTCCTTTTGAAACTGTCCTTTTGGGCCTGATGTAAGCTTGTAAAAGTTCAAATTCTTAGTAGATTTTTTGATGTATGCCCCTTGTTATTCTCAGATGTACTTGTTGTAATCTTGGGTATGTTCATATTGGAATAATTATACTGTTATGAAAAATCCTCCTTGTAGGATCCCAAGATCGGAACCTGTCTCAAGAGCCGAGAATGGGGTACTACGGAGGCTGTTGCGGCCAGAACTGGCCATCGGGTTCCTTGTGAGTCTGATTACTGAGTCTAGGGCATGACAGGAGTTGGTATCAGGGCATAGCAAGTAATTCTGGGTTGACTCAGGATAACATCGCACGTCTGTCAAGAACATAGGACAAGTAGTGTCCCAAGATTCTTCCTTTCGCTTTGTATTGAGTCTATAATTATCCTGATTCCTTGCATCGTCATTATTTTGTACACGATGCTGCGTGGACGTGGAGCCCGTGGTCATAGTACCCATGGTCATGGTGCCCGAGTTATCCATCTTACTTGAGCACATCCTACTCCCGTTGTTGAGGATCCGATTCCTGAGGTCCCGATCCAGCCTGTTCCTTTAGTTGAGCCCATAGCGGCCATACCTCCAGTTGCTCCGGTTCCCCCACCTATCCCCCCTCCTCAGTCTGTTATTCTAATTATAGAGGCTTCATTGGCTTCGATTCCCCCACCTATTCCCCCTCCTTAGTCTACTATTCCAATTTCGGAGGCTCCTTCTCCGCCGACCGCACCCGTGCCTCCGCCTGAGGTGAGTGTCACCCCTGCCTTTCCAACAGTGCCTATAGGAGCTGAGCATTTTCAGCAGTTGATGCAGCTTGTTGTCACTGCATTATAGACCCATCAGCCAGCTATTGCTGAGGTTTCTGAGCAGTCTGATTTACCACATTCTAGTGCGATAGCTCAAGAGTTTCGGTAGCATGATCCCCTGAGGTTTAGTGGTGACCCTGACGCTTCTACCGCCGAGGCTTAGCGCACTAAGGTTGCGATGATTTTTAACACTATACAATGTCCTGCTGGCCAGAGAGTATCCCTTGCGACCTATCCTCTTCAGGGTGAGGCCCGTCATTGGTGGTCATTCGTATCCAAGATGGTCGGGCCTCAGTTCGTTTGGATATAGGAGGAGTTTGTGACCCGCTTCGACCAAAAGTTCCTCCCTGTGTACGTTCAGATCCAGTGGGCTATCGATTTTGAGACCCTAGTGTAGGGTGATATGATTGTATCTCAGTATGAGGCCCATTTCTTAGCCCTGTCTAGATTTGCTCCTCATCTCACCAGCGATGAGAAGATGAGGACCCGTCGTTTTATGACTGGTTTGCATCCTGCCCTTCGCAGCCATGTTGTAGGGTATTGCTTGGAGACGTTCGACCAAGTCGTTCATCAAGCACTAATTTATGAGGAAGACTGGGCTATGACCCAGAGGTCGAGACAGCAGAGTTCCGGTGGAGACTGGAAGAGGAGAACAACAACCAACAGTTTCAGGCAGCACCTTCAGCAGAGAAGAAGGGGCAAATCAGGATTTCAGCAGCCTGCGGTTCAGATAGTAGCTTCATCATCATCGTCAGCACCGCCAGCCGCTTCATCTTTCAGCTCCTTTTCTGGTATATGCTTCAGTTGTAGACGGGTTGGGCATTAGAGGCGTGAGTGCCCTCTCCCCATTCAGCAGCAGAGGCCACCGCAATTGCCTCCTCCTCATCTTCCTCAACAGCCAGAGAACACAACTTCCACCCGCCGCTCCTTGGGCTCCTCCTCAGCAGCATAGGCAGCCAGGCAGTCCTCCTCAATAGAGACAGCAGTAGCAACAACAGCAGCAGCCGTAGTACCAGCAGAGGGGATATCCATATGTTGTTCGATCTCTGGGTCCAGTGTGTATAGCAGCCCGGCAGGCTCAGACTCAGGACCCTCAGTCTTTCGATTTGCTTCCCCTACCAGCTCAGGGCCATTTTTATTCTGCACAGCAGGCATTGGGCCAGGACTTGCAGTCATTAACCAATGGAATCGTTGAGGATATTCTCCTTGTTTCTACTTGTGTTGCTCATGTTTGGTTTGATTCTGGTGTTTCCCATTCTTTTATGGGCGAGCAGTTTTGCCAATCGACCCGTATTTCATTGGAGGCCATGTATGAGACCTTAACCGTTTCGACTCCTATGGAGAAGTCTATTGTGCTAACCTGTCGCTGTCCTTCTTGGCTGGTGTTAGTGGGTGAGATGTTCCTCCCGGCCAATCTATTCTTGATGTCAATGGTAGGATTTGATATGATTCTAGGTATGGACTGGCTTGCAGAGTATGGTGTCATCTTAGACTGTGCTGCAAAGATAGTCACGTTTCATATCTCCGGCTTGCCAGTGTGCCAGTTCGTCGCCAAGCCCAGAGGAGAGCCGTTACTAGTTCTTGGCTTCAGTCATTGAGAATTCTATGGCAGAGAGTATTGAGCAGCTGTCAGTTGTTTATGAGTACCCAGATGTGTTCCGGGAGATTTCAGGTTTACCGCCGCATCGACAAGTGGAGTTCCAGATTGATTTGGTGCCCGGTACCGCACCTATCTCAAAGGCCCCATACTGGATAGCACCGTTAGAGTCGAGGGAACTGTAGGAGCAGTTGGATGAGCTCCAAGAGTTAGGTTTCATTCGTCCCAGCAGTTCACCTTGGGGAGCCCTAATATTATTTATGAAGAAGAAGGATGGTTCGTCGCAGCTTTGTGTAGACTATCGCGAGCTCAACAGAGTCACCATCAAGAACTGATACCCGCTTCCCCATATTGATAATTTGTTCGATCAGTTGCAGGGTGCGCAGTACTTTTTCAAGATAGACTTACGTTTTGGTTACCATTAAATTCGGGTCCGAGAGGAGGACATTCCGAAGACGGCTTTCCAGATGCGCTATAGTCACTTTGAGTTTCTGGTCATGTCATTCAGACTGATCAATGCACCCGCCGTATTCATGCAGCTAATGAACGAGGTTTTTCAGCCATTCCTCGATTAGTTCATGGTGGTATCCATTGGTGATATTCTTGTATATTCAAGGACCCGAGAGGACCATGCTAAGCACATGTGGATTGTGCTGTAGACTCTCCGTGCCCACCAGCTGTATGCGAAGCTGGAGAAGTGTGAGTTTTGGCTGGAGGAGGTGAAGTTCCTCGGTCACGTGGTGACGAGAGAGGGTGTCGTTGTAGACCCCTCGAAGGTTAATGCAGTGCGTCAGTGGGGCTAGCCCAAGAACGGGTCCGAGATTCGTAGTTTCCTTAGTCTAGTGGAATATTACCAACAATTTATCGAGGGATTCTCCCGTATTGCTGCACCGCTAACCTGGTTAATGTGGAAGGGCATTGAGTTCGTATGGAGTGATGCTTGTGAGAAGGCATTTAAGGAGTTGAAGGACCGCTTCACGTCTGCTCCTGTTCTCACTCTTCCTAATGGGAGTGAGGGTTTTGTCGTTTTCACCAATGCCTCTAAAGTTGGCTTAGGTGCTGAACTGATGCAGCACAGGAAGCCAGTGGTGTATGCCTCATGTCATCTCAAGGTCCATGAGCTGAACTACTCCACTCATGATTTGGAGCTTGTAGTAGTTGTCTTCGCACTGAAGGTGTGGAAGCATTATCTATATGGGGTCAGGTTCGAGCTCTTCTCAGATCATAAGAGCTTGAAATATCTATTTTCGCAGTCCGAGTTAAACTTGCGTCAAAGGTGATGGATGGAGTTATTGAAGGACTATGATTTTAATCTTCAGTACCACCCGGGCAAGGAGAACGTGGTGGCGGATGCGCTCAGCCGTCAACCACGAGGCCTGATGGCACATATGATGGTTCAATAGTGGCAGATGCTCGAGGATGTTTTAGAGTATGACTTTGAGTTCAGTCTGCAGTCTTTCATTGTTCAGCTTTCAAGCTTGTCGATTCAACCCTCTTTGGTGGCTAGGGTGATCAAAGCTTAGCAGACAGACTAGCCACTTTAGGAGTACCAAGCAGAGGTCGCATCCATGAAGCAGTCAGACTGAAAAATTGGTTTCGATAGTGGATTACGCTTTAGAGGCCGATTGTGTCTCAGATGTGCCAGAGTTACGTCGTGATCTGATGACCGAGGCACACCGACCGAGACTTACCATTCACCCGGGCTCCACGAAGATGTATCGTGATATGAGGAGGCAATACTTCTGGCAGGGGATGAAGCGCCAGATTACGATTTTTATGGCTGAGTGTGACACATGCCAGTGTGTCAAGGCCGATCACCAGAAACCCCCTAGTCCCTTACAGCCGTCGAGCATTCCAGAGTGGAAGTTGGAGCATGTATCGATGGACTTCATCGCAGGCTTGCTAAGGACTCAGCACGGTCATGATACCATCTAGGTTATCGTCAATCGTCTGACGAAGTCGGCTCATTTCATTCCAGTGCATGCTTCCTGGTCGATGGACCGGCTTGCAAAAGTCTTGATTGAGAAGATTGTGAGACTGCACGGCGTTCCAGTTTCGATCGTCTCTGACCGAGACTCCAGATTTACGTCTTAGTTTTGAAGGAGTTTCCAGCAGGCGTTGGGGGTCACTTTACATCTCAGCACCGCTTATCATCCACAGACGGATGGACAGACTGAAAGGGTCAACCAGATCCTTGAGGATATGCTCAGGGCTTGTGTGATCGACTTCACGGGCTGTTGGGATGAGCATATGCGCCTCACCGAGTTCGCATACAACAACAGCTATCAGGCAACTATCGGCATGACTCCTTTTGAGGCACTTCATGGCAGGCCGTGCAGATCTCCTAGTTGTTGGACCAAGGTAGGAGAGTATAGTCTCTTAGGTCCTGAGCTTGTGTAACAGACGTCAGAAGCTATTGATATTATTAGGCAAAGGATGGGCACAACTCAGAGCCGACAGAAGAGTTTTGCTGATCGTCGGCGTCGACCCTTCGACTTCGCAGTTGGGGACATAGTATATCTCAATGTCTTACCTATGAAGGGCGTGGTTCATTTTGATATGAAGGGGAAGCTCGCCCCGAGATTTATTGGACCTTTTGAGATTACCGAGCACGTAGGCGTTGTGGCTTATAGGCTTGCCTTACCTCCTGAGTTATCCGCGAACCACGATGTGTTCCGTGTTTCTATATTGCGAAAATGTGGGTCGGACATTATTCCTGTGATTGATTGGCAGCCACTTAAGGTCCATGAGGATGCTTCCTACATTGAGCAGCCGATTCGTATTCCTGATCAGAAGGAGCAGGTCCTCAAGATTAAGGTTATTCCCTTGGTGAAAGTGCAATGGAGTCATTATTCGAAGGCCGAGGCATCTTGGGAACACGAGTCCAAGATTAGAGAGTGTTATTCCCATTTATTCGATGATTGATTGCTTGTATTTCTTACATTGCCTTTTCTTGTGTTTGATGATTGAGATATATGTATATGATAATATTTATGTATTTTGTTGTTCCAGTTTTATCAATTTCAATGATGAAATTTCTTTATTGGTGAGGAGGATTGTAAGACCCGACCCTACTTCTCATGTGCACATGTGTGTGTGAGTATGAATCTCGTTCATTTTGGTCTCGTGGTCCTACCGGTCAAATTACTGCAACCCGCTACCCTCGGATTGTGTTTGCTATCATCCTTGGATCTGGTCACATAGACCTGACTTAGATCAACCCTAGACCTATGTCATCTGGTTCGTATCGTCGTTGTGGTTCCATCGACGCGTCTTGTGCGTTTATCTGACTTATAGATCAAAAGTTATGAGCATTTCATCATGTGGCCCACTTTTGTAAAAAAAAAATATGGACCACTTCCATGGCACAACTTTCCATTCACACCACCCATACACACTACACAATTGCATGGAATTGTCACCACCCAAACCTAGCCTAAGTATAGTAACTTGTTATTGTCACCATGGGCCATCATTTGCTTTCTTACAACATAATCATTACTTCCCTACAAATCCTTTCTCTCTCTTTCTTCTCATTTTCTCTTATATTTGTAAAATTTCAGCAACCTTCTTATCTTCCCTCAATTTTGCATTCCTCTTCTTCCTTAATCCCCCACCATCTAACCTTTGAAACCCTATCTCCACCATTGATCCATTTTCCTTGGTGCTAAAGAATCTTAGTGTAGAAGTTTGGTGATCATCTTTGAGGTGGGTGAATATTCTTTTCTTGAATTCCTTTCTTTTCTTTAATCTCATTATTTCTTCATGGATGGATCACATGGGACCCACCAATCCATGGCGGGGATCCCATTTGATCCCATGGATGTGGCCATTTGGCCCATCCTACATGCATATCATGATCCATGATGGGGTCATTCTCCATAGACCCCATCATGATGTATTTAATGATCCACTCCATCTCAAAGTCATCTAAACCTTAAGGATCATGTTAAGATGGTATCCCAACCATCCATAGCAATTATAGATCATGCATGTAGTGATTTTATGTTACATGTACAATCAATGTAGTTGTATGAGTATGATTCATTCTTGGGAGGGCTCATTAGTGGCGGGGCCCTACCCCATGGCCGGATTGTGTTTCTTCTCCATCTTTTCTTTCCTATCTTTATAGTAAATCTGATGTATATGTGGCCCACTTAATGTGCCAGAAATAGTGATTTATTTCCCTTTTAATTATCTTTTGGGATGGTTTGGACAGCAACATGTTGCTGTCCAAATCTATCTGGACAGATTTTGGGCCAACTTGAGGCCAGGATTTGGGGCTTTTGTGGAAAATTTTATACTAAGTAAATTATAATTTTTGAAGATGTATATCCCACCTATAAGCATGCCAAATTCCAGCCCCAATTAACCTCATTTGGGTCCCCAAAAGAGTGAGCCAATATGGGTACTTGCTGAAATTTCTGTTGTAATTCCACCAAGGTTGTAATTTGGAAATGTAAGATTATAAAATAGTTTCTGATCAGGTGAGCCACTTTGGTGGACCCTACATTGTACTGCATATATGTGGGGAAATTTAAATTTAATTTTCTCAATTTTTAGACATCCAAGGCCCACCCCATTGGGTGTACAAGATGGGACTAGCAACATTTTTTTTAGCAATAGATTTTTTCAGGAATACCTTGCTGTCCATAAATTGCAAGAGTTAAATAAAATATTTTTACTATCCCAAAAATTTTAAATTTTTATAAGGAGGTATCCCACCCATGATAGGACCTACCTACAAAATTTCAGGACCAAGGGATCCCATTTAGGCATCCAAAGATGTGGGCCAACATACTGGACTGCCAGAAATTTCTGCTGTGTAGTCCAGCAGCATAGTCCTATATATATATATATATATATATATATATATATATATATATATATATATATATATATATATATTAAAAATTAAAAATACTCTCTAAGAAGGTGGGCATATTTCTGGGTCCCACCTTGTTGTAGACTTGATGAAGGACCTTGGGTCCAAATTTCAGAAATTTTGAAGGCCCAGAACCCACCCATTTAGATGGCCCAAATTTAGAACAGTTATTTCCAGCAACATTCTACCTTAGACACATTGTAACTCCTGAATTTATTAAAATACTTTTGAGTATCCAAAAATTATGAAAATTTACAAGGAGGTGGCCCACTCATGGTGAGACCCACCTACAAAATTTTTGGACCAATGAAGACCTGTGCACACCATGCCTAGGGCCGGACTGGCCCACCACGTTGGGATGTCCAGGTCAGTCCAATTTTCTGGACACACTGTTTTGTTTAAATTAATTAAAATACTTAGGAATATCCAAAATTTGTAAAATTTTGTGGGGGTGTGTCCCACCATGGAAGTGTCACCTTACAAAATTTTAGACCCAACAGACATTCGAACAGACCGTGAGGCAGTCTGTAAATTAGGTCAGTTTTGGGCTAAATACCCAGGCCCGTAGGACTGCCCACCATGGAACGCCCCTACCTTAAGCTATTGCTCGTCCTGTATTCCAACAGTATAGCCTACTAGATTTGAAGAGGATTTAAGTCAGTTATCTTACCATCTTAATTTTATTTTTGGGCTTAATTAGTACATGATTAAAGGCCCATTCCAATTGGATTCTTCTTGGGCTAGTCTTCTAGTTAATGGGCCTTATAGCCTTGGTTGGGCTGGAACTTTTGATAGGACAGTTGGACCCTTGGGTCCTATACTTACCACGCCATTGTAATGTGTCTTATAGGCCAAATACTCAAGTAGTGAGGCCCAACTTACTTGTATTAAATATAAGGATTTCTCATATGTTGGGATAATGGGCTACCCCTTTAGGCCCACCACAATGAGTGAACCCATGACCCTTATGGTTGGGCCTAACCTTGCTTAAGGGCCCACCAGGTTGCCTATATATTGGGCTTAGTGTATGGCCTACTAGGCCATGAATTGATTGTGCCTTAAACCTTTCTTTACATACATAGTAGGCTACCTTTTGGGACCCAGTTGAGGTTAAATGTCCTCCTTGGTGGCCCTAAGGTAGGCCCATAAGGCCCTTATAGGTGGTTGAAGGCCCACCATGGACCTTATTAGGCCTGTCTCCTTCTTAAGGCTTTATGATTCTCCTAGCTTGTGGGTTATCCCAAAGTATTGGGCCTCCACTAGAGGACTTCGCTTCTCCTTAGTACTTATCTATGGAGGAATACATTTTACAGGTAGCACACTTATATCATTGTGAACCATATGCATCATCTGTGTGAATTGATTGCATTGTATGGTGGTCATTGAGGGATGAAGTTCCTCCCCTCATACACATTGAGCGCCTGGAGCTTGTGCATGTCTGTATGTATGACTCATGCATTGACATTGCATTTCATGGTGATACCGCCCTTGCTTCACCAAGGCCTTGCCTCCCCAGGGATATTCGTGGATGGTCGTATGTGTGGACACCAAAAATGTTACTTGAGCATACAGGGTGCATAGGATGCCCATGGGTGAAATTTCCAAAACTTCCATAGTACCAAGTATTTGCTCCAACATCGTGACCGAGTGAAAACTATGAGCGCACGAGGGCCTTATACCATTCGGCAGCGACTCCCACTGTCATGTAGTCGGTTGGATAGAGGTGTGACCTTACTTGCCTAGTATGAAGAGGCATTGTTAGGCTGAGTCTGTCCATCTCGTAAATGGGTTCGCTACCTTCAGGCCTTGTTGGTGATTGGTTGTCCATAGGCGAATAGTGAGGTCTCTTACGCTCGTTTGACTGTGTGGGGTCTGTAGAGCGGCAGTCATTCAGCAGTGTAATGGACCCTGTTGATTTCCTTATAAATAGAAATGTACTTGACATATGGTTTGGATATGAGCACTGGCATTACTTGCATTACATTAGCATTGGCTGTGTAAGCCCCTTCTTGCATTGCCTTGATATGGCTCCCAGTAC
Source organism: Magnolia changhungtana (assembly GCA_030180095.1). NCBI lineage: Eukaryota > Viridiplantae > Streptophyta > Magnoliopsida > Magnoliales > Magnoliaceae > Magnolia > Magnolia changhungtana. The sequence continues at coordinate 6,881,750 of JASAUF010000596.1, forward strand.
TCATTGCATGGTATTCATGATAAGCCTTAGTAAGGATAGTGATATTCTCATTGAGCATGTTCTTTCCTCGTACCTCTTGTTATTCTTTTGTGCACCATTGATACACACTTTCACCACCCTCTAAGCTTCTATAAGCTTATGCATGATTGATGCATGCAGGAGACTCTAGGCAGGCGTTGTAGCAGCAGATCGTGGAGTAGAGTTGAGCACTGAGGACTCCAGTGTTACTGATTTCTCTCTCTTTTTTTATTACCTTATGTATGTCATTTTGGACCTGATGTAAGCTTATAAAAGTTTAAATTCTTAGTGGATTTTGTGATGTGTGCCCCTTGTTATTCTCAGATGTACTTGTTATAATCTTTGGTATGCTCATATTGGAATGATTATACTGTTATGAAAATCCTCCTTGTAGGATCCTAGGATCGGAACCAGTCTCAGGAGCTGAGCATAGGGTACTACGGAGGCTGTTGCGGCCAGAACCGGCCATCGGGTTCCGTGTGAGTCCAGTTACCGAGTCTAGGGCATGACACTAGGGCTAAGAGGTGAAGCTTGTAGCGTAATAGGATACCTTCTATAGTTTGATTCGTGTTTATGGAACTCCCTTTTATTTTAGTTTGATTATAGGAATGTTTTCAATTTTTAATGATTTGTTGTGATGAAATTACAATAGATCTGCGATAGCTTTGAGCATGTTCTTAGCATTATAGGGTTGTGAATTTGGGCACCCTGTTGTTCACCATCGTCCCCGGGGCATGGTTGGATGATGAAATCTTTCTCAACATTCATACATCCCTTGGATTAGGTATGGATTGTCTAAATTCTATTGTTTGCTTGTTTCATGGGCATGGTTTTGTGATGGAATCAATTCTAATTCTCATACCTATCTTCTCTTGAAAACTGGATCATAAGAAGTTTATATTTGGATTTTAATGTTACACCTTCCAACTGAATGAAGATGGGACTCTAAGTCCAGTTGTGTTCTTGAATCAAGCGTAGATCTCCCTGATCTCTACAAGTGGATCCTCTAAATCCCTAGTTCCCACCTTTGAATTTTATAAGTTTTAGATTAATACTTTCACCATTATTCCCTCATATTCCTCTGATTTAGATTACATCTTCGTCTAGTTCTATTTCTGGTTACTTTCAGATTACGTACAAGGTTCAGTCCCTGTGGATTCGACCTTGGTCTCACCAAGATTATTACTACATCACAACCCTATACTTGGGGTGTAAACAAATATCTTCGATATCATCAGTTGAGTGGCCTACTCCAAGAGAGATAGAATTCCAAGCTTTCATGGCAGCATCTGCAAAGATTCCTCAAATGTGGTATCCGCCCAAAGTGGGTTGTGTCCCTTAGATAGGGCACCGCGATTACTAGCCAGAAGGTGGATGCCTCTGCTAGGATGAGGAGTCCTCAGGAAGATGCGGTTGGCTGGCTGGTTCTATAGGTCAGGTGGCAGGGGAGAATCCGATGTGGGCTATGGGGGGTAGCCATGCATGGTAGTGGTCTGTCCCGTGGGAGGGGCAGGGCCAGTTGGAGGGATGGGGGCAACACTGATAGTCAGCGTGGGTTGAGCTGGCACTAGGGGGTGGTGAGGAGGCAGGCCCTACCCCTAACAGAGTCAGGTTCTTCATTAGGACATTGTCTCGAGTAGGTAGTGGGAGTGTGGTTGTGGACTGTGGGTTAGGCATTGGGGCGTTCTCACGAACAGGTGGCGGGGGCTAGATTGTGGACCGTGGGTTTTGCATTGGGGCATTAGCACAACTTGAAAGCAGAAGCTGGATTGTGGACTAAGGGTTCTATATTGGGGCGTTAGCTCAAATAGATATTGGGAACGAAATTGTGGACTGAGGGTGAGGTAGAGCTGCTGCATCTTACTCATTGATATAAGGAGCCTGCTGAGAGACATTATGACAAGCACATGTAGGGGGAGGGGGAATGATACCTGTTGCAAGAAGTTCATCCATATCCATATGTTGTGGAGGGTCTGGAGGCCGAGTTGGGTGATAAAAAACCCACTCCACCCATTGTTTCGTAGAGACAGCCAAAGCCAACGACTTAGCTTGGTAACCATCTCCTAGAAGATTTGACAACGCATCGAAGGTTGCCCAGATTGGGTAATCTGTACCATCCAGAAACAGAATCCTAGCTCTGTGAGTGTCTATCCCCGGATGGAGGATGACTCTGACCCTGGCTTCAACCTGGACAAAACCTAGAGAAGATGATCTGGCCACTTCCACTACTTTCCCGAAGGTGCTGCCCAAACCAATGAAAATCGAGTCGAACCAGGCATGCGATGGGATGCCGAACAAGGAGATCTAAACATCGTCAGGAGCTACTTTGGCTAGGGACCACGGTTCGACCTTGGCAATCCCCATAGTTGAATGTAGAGATTCGTCTGCCATGAAAGATAGGACCTCCATTTTTTACTTGAAAATGAGAAGAAAACGGTCATTGGCAAGGCGGGATATGTCAATTGCAGAAGCCACATACCTGGAATCCCTAATCCCCTGCATGAGGCAAATAATGGGGGTATCAATGTTAACCGCATGGGCTATAAGGGCCAATTCCAGCTTCTTCAATCTCTGTTTGACCTCATGGGAATCTGTTGAGAGGGATAGGGAGTCGTCGCTGTTGGAGATGCCTTGCTTTGTCATCTCATTTCCCCTGTTGTGGGTGCCTGTGGTCGACGCAGTGGGTTTTGGGTTCACTTTTCCCCAAATGGGGTGAGCAGGCTTGGTTGGGGTGGGAGATTTAGGTCGGGGTAGGTTAGTGGAGGGTTGGCCTTGGTGTTTGGGGACGGTTGTTTTTGGGGTTGCATGCCCAGGGTTGGGTATCTCCGCAATGAGGGGCCAGTCGTCAACCTTCCTACCATTAAGGACCCCAATGGCTGCGTACGCATCTACCAAGTAGAAGAATCGGACGAAGCCATACCCTCTATGGCGCCGAAGCTTCTAGTCCCAAGGAGTGTAGCAGTCTTCAACTCTCCCGTGTTTGCTGAAGATCCGATACAAATCCTCTTCCGAAGTGTCAAAAGTTATGTTGCCAACGAAGATGTTGGATCCGCCATTCTTCTACATCACCTCTTCCCGACCTTACTGGCTATGTTTGGTTTCACCATTAAATTCAATTGTAATAATTATTTCAATAAAATTGAACCTTTTTTCCTCAAAAGGTGTGAGTTCACCACCTTGAATTTTATTGATTGAAACCAAAAATTACAAATTCTCTGCAGGAGAATACAAGCTCCTATACAAATTGGAATCTCCATATGCAGAGAGTGAGAGAGAGAGAGAGAGAGAGAGAGAGAGAGAGAGAGTCCCCACATATAAAGCTCAAGTATATCAAAATCACAATCTAACAGCGATAACCAAAAAGCAGTTGATAATTATCTCCAAGGAAGGTAGGACTTTTACTCAAGGTTAAATACGATGGAAAGTAGGGAAGGGGAGCGCCCAAAGCTGCTTCAACTAAATTAAATTGAACTGACCAAATTACAGTAACCATTTTTAGTATCATACAAATTGTCATCACAATCCTTTCGATCGGAACTTGAAATTCCTTTAAGATACAGTTCGATGGCTACTTCACCGTGAATTGAGTGATTATATTTTGGTCATTTTCTCCCTGTTGAACTTATTATTGTAATATAATTCAATTAAGCATCAAATGACCCTAGCTACCAGTATGAAAAGCATAGTCATTTAATGGAAGCTAGAGTTTTCTGCATTATACTCTTGCTTCTTTTTTTACTTTTTCTTTTTTTTAAGGAAAGGTGGGAGCACACAGTTATGGAAGCTAGAGTTTTCTGCATTATACTCTTGCTTCTTTTTTTACTTTTTCTTTTTTTTAAGGAAAGGTGGGAGCACACAGTTATGGAAGCTAGAGTTTTCTGCATTATACCCTTTCTTTTTTTCTCTTTTTCTTTTTTTTTTTTAGGAAAGGTGGGCGCACACCAATTGTAATTTTATTGATACGGAAAAAACTGCAAAACTTTCCAGGAGGCTTTACCTAACCCCTGCAAAACCACTATACAGGAACAGGAGGTCTCTGCCAAAAAACTACAAAGACTCTCTCAATATTAAATCCAACTATAGAAACAAACCTGACATTTTGGCTTTAAATTTGATAGGTAGTAAGTGTACATGTACGTGGTGCAGGGCATATCAGATCCTGATACAGTTTAATCTGAATCGAAAGCCTTTGACCCCAAGCACTGAAATAAATAAAGAGACCGAGGACAGTCATCTATAACCAAGAACTTAGCAGCTTGGTTGTCTATTTAACCACATGTAATAGAGACCAGGCAATACCTAAATGAAAGGGTTCATAATTCTAATGAATTCTTTTTGCTTTTCATCCGAAAGGACTTTTACTTACCACAATAACATAGATTGATCGATTAAAACAAAGGAATTATGAAAGACAAAAAAAAATTACATTTATAAAAGATAAACACTTACGAAAGAGAAAATTCTCAGCAATATAACGATTATTGCGTAGATGACGAGATCCTAAAGTTAAGCTTCTTTGGTCTAGTAACTTGGACATAGACTAAGGGAATTATACTAAAAAGAAAAAGGAAAAAAATCTTTATTGATCCATTAGCTTAGGCGTAGATGAAGGGAATTGCACTACTCATAAGCTAAAGTTGATCCAACATAACAAGGTAGACAAACTAAACTACCACTATGCAAAAAGGCTAATTTGCGAGCGACTTCTGCGATAGACGAAAAATCTCTTGGTTTAACAACGGATTTAAGCTGTCGCTAACGGAAAAAGTCCTTCGCTAAACTCGTCTTCCTCGAATATCCGTTGTCCGAACATCGCGGAATTTAGCGACGGACCAAAATCCATCGCTAAAATCTGATTTACGACGGATTTTTGTCCGTCATAACTAGGGCAAATTTTGATTTGGCGAGGGAAAACGAACAGTTGCAAATTCTCGCCCAAAATACAAAATGTCGTGCTTTTCAGTTGATTTTACGACGGATCAGGTCCGTCATAAAAGGACTTTTGCCTTGAACATTTTTTTTTTCATTTTTTTTAGCATATGGTAGAAAATTAAGTTTTTATAATCTAATAATTGTTTTTTAATAGAATTTCAGTGGTTTAATTGTACATATTTGTATCTAAGATTATTTTTTAACAATTGATTGAATACATAAAAGAAAATTTATTTTGTTTTTATATCAAATGAGTGGAATTTTTATTTTTATTTTTAATTAAAACTAATATATAAATGATTTGTAATATCACATGAAAAAGAATATTGAGAAGTTTAAAAATTTTAACAATGTTTGAGTAAAAAAATTAGATTTTGAAAAAATAAAAATCATAATTTAATAAAAATCTTTTTTGTGGGAACAAAAAAGAATATTTAATAAAGTTGATAAATTTGAAAAAAAAAAAAAAAAAAGCATTTGATTTTGAGAAAAAATAATATCCTGAAAAAGAAAATTAAAAATATTATCAAAAATGTGAAAATTATCACAATGTTGAAAAATGAAAATATTTTAAAAAAGAAAATAAGAGTTTAAAATTTGAAAAAAAAAAATTGTGAAGTTCAATAAAAATTGACAAGTTCGAATAAATTGCTTTTTAAAAAATGGAGAAGTGAAAAGGAATTGAAATTTTTTAAAATAAAACGATATTAAAAAATCGATACTTTATCAAAAAAAACAAACATTTTGAAACAAAAAATAAATAAGTTGAAAAGTTTTGTGATTTTGAAAAATAATTGAAAATGTTCAAAATTCAAAATTAAAAGAAAGTTATTTATAAAAACACTAAGATTTTGAAAAAATATATATAATTTTTTTAAAAAATTTTTGAAAAGTTGAAAACAACATGAAGCTTTTGAAGAAAAAAAATCGGCATTTTGGAATTTTTGGGAAAAAAATTAAAAATAGTGAAATTTTAAGATATTTTGAAAATAAAAATTCAGAATTTGCATTTTAATTTATTTTTTGAAATATTTTATAATAAAAATGATATTTTGTTAAAAGTTTTCAAAGAAAAATTAAGAGTAAAAAAATATACATTTTGAAAAAAAAAATGTAATTTTTAAATGGAAATTGATATTTATCTGTGAAAAAAATATTTTTTAATAAATTATTAGGCACATCCACTAATTGAACATTTAACCATTTTTAGACAATCGAATTAGTCCAAATTGAAGAGTAAATAACTTTAAATCAAATTTCACTTAGATTGTTGATCAATCTTGTATTCCCAATACCTTTCTCATGTGTAGCTAGCTTGATTGGGACGAGTAACTAGTCAAATTTAAGGTATTGATCAATAAAATGGAGTGAATGGACTATACATATAAAATGGGCTAAATATTATTGTCAAAATTGTGACCCAACTTATTGACCTCGCGAAAACCTACGAATTGATGTTAATAAGTTTTGTGGGCCCCATCATGATGTGTGTCGAACATCAACACCGTGCATTTAATGTGTCCCCTTTAGGTTATGAGATATCTCAAAAAATCATCCGTAAATGAAACTCAGTTGGACCATACCATCTAAAACCATGTCAAGACATCATAAAAAATATAAAAGCACTTGTGGGGCCCATGAGTTTTGGATACGGCTAAAACTTGGTCTGACCCCTCATCCAAGTGGGACACACATAATGAGTGGGTTGGATATGTGAATCACATTAAGGCAAGGCCAATATATGATTATGAATGTTTTAAGGAAACCCCTCTACATTTAGGTGAGTTAGTCATTACCTTTACCAAAGTAAACTTTGTGGGGTCCACCGTTATTTATTTATTTTATCCATTCCGTTTATCCATGTTAACAGATAATTCGAGGTCTAAAGAACAAAAAGGAAGCATATCCAAAGTTCAAATGGACCACACCACAAGAAATAGTGTGATTGAACCTCTACCACTGAAAAATCCTGCGCAAGGATGCTGGGTGGGGCCCAACACCATGTGTTTAGAAAATTTACTCCGTTAATCCATTTTTAGAGATCATATTAGGACAAGAGACTAAAAATGAGTTGGATCCAAAAATCAAGTGGGTCACACGAGAGGAAACAGTGGGGAAACAAATACCTACGGTTGAAACCTTCTGGACTCCACCTTGATGTTTATATGCCATCCAAATAGTTTATAAGGTCATTAACACTGGCAATAAGTGAAAATACAAAAGAAATTTTTTTAAACGAAAAAAAGCCTGAAACAAAGCCTTTTATGGTTGTAAGAATGTTTCAACGGTTCTCACTGAATCCCCGCTATTTCATCTCGTGTGGCCCACTTGAGTTTTGGATACACTTCGTTTTTGGTATCTTTTTCTAAAATGAGATCTATAAACGGATTAACGGTGTAGATTTCCCACAAACATGGTGGTGGGCCCCACCCAACATCCTTACGCAGGAGCTTCCTGTGAAAGGCTTTAGTGGGAAATCCACGTCCCCTAAAACGAGTGTGGATTGGCTACTGACAGGTTAAGTAGCCAAACTGCTACTAAAGTGACATCACCAAGTTTTGTGGGCCCCACCATGATGTATGTTTTGTATCCATGCCGTCCATCCATCTGGAGAGATCATTTTAGGGTAAGACTCAAAGAACGAGTCACATCTAAAGATCTAGTGGACCCCACCAGAGAAAATAGTGGGGAGAGTGACACCACCGTTAAAAACTTCTAAAGGCCACAAAAGTTTTAGATCAAGCTTATATTTGTGTTTTCCCATCTTTAATGTCTTTTTTAATTTTTGAACAAGTTGGATTTCGAAAAAACATCATGGTGGGCCTTAGGAAGGATACAACGGTGGGCATCAATCTTCCCTCTATTTTCTTTGGTGGGGTCCACTAAAGCTTTGGATCTGCCTCGATATCTGGGTCATGCCTTAAAATAATATCTCCAAATGAATGAACGTTGTGGATATAACATATACATCATAGTGGGGTCCACAGAACTGGTGATGTCACTTCAATAGCGACTCTCGCTACTCAACCTGTCAGTATCTAATCTGCATCCCCCTAAAACGGGGAATGGATTGGCTACTCCCCCTGACTCGGTGCTCTATGGGGCCCACCATGATGTATGTGTGTCATCCATGCCGTCCATCTATTTTTATATATCATTTTATGATGTCAGAAAAAAAATGAATTATATCTCAATCTTAAGTGGACCACATTACAGGAAACAGTTTTGAATCAATTTTGACCAATAAAAACGTTTTGGATCAAGCCGATATTTATTTTTTCCATTCGTCTGGGTCTTTATGACAAAATCAATATATTGGATTTCAAATAAACAGTACAGTGGGCCTTAAGAGGATTTTTAATGGTGAATATCCATTCATTATTTTTTTTCTATGGTGTGGCCCACTTAAGATTTATGTCCCTATCATTTTTTCTATAAAGCCATAAAATGATCTGTAAAAATGGATGAACGGAATGGATGAAACACGTACATCATGGTGGGGCCCACAGCACCAACCACCAGTCCCGTGTAGCCAATCTGTCTCCCCTAAAACGAGACCCCTTTTCTCTCTCCCTCTCATCCACTCTCCGTCTGTCCATCTCCCAGCGCCGGCCCTAGAGATCTCTCCCACCTCTCTCTTCTTGTCGATCTCTTCACGAACCTCAGGTAATGCTCTCTCTCTCTCTCTCTCTCTCTCTCTCTCTCTCTCTCTCTCTCTCTCTCTCTCTCTCTCCCTCTCTCTCTCTCTCTCTCTCAATCAATTGATAGCAGTGGTTCTCTCAATCTCTCTCTCAATCGATTAATCTCTCTCTCCTAGCGCCATGATTGGAAACCCCCTGGATTCAGAACCCCCATGATTTGAAACCCCCTATTTTTTTGGGTGTTGGGTTTATGTGTAATTGTTAAGTATATAGATAGGCCAATGGTGTTCTTTCCCTCTTAAAAATCTTTTCGGTTCAAGTAATCCACATAAAGAAGTCCATCTCTACTAAAAAATTTCAAGTTCTAATCAATTTTATCAACGAGCAATCTCCTTTTTTTTTAAATATTTCCCCAAAACTTATTTTGAATCAAACAAGTTTAATTTGGTTTACTCAAAACAGCAAGTTTTTTACCTATCTGCCGAAAAATATGGGGTTTTAAATGTTTAATCAATCATATGAGATTTTTCTTTTTTCATAAAGATGAGTTTAAAATGAGTTTTGCTGCTCTAGGAGAATCTCAGAGAAAGAAGTTGTTCGGCTACAGCATGGGTGGAATGAGCTTTTGCTACAGCGCATGCATGTGGTTGAGTTTGTTTTCACATAGTATGGCCCACTTGAGTTTTGAATTGAAAAGAGAAAATGAGTGGATTTATAAGATGGATGGACTGGATGTTATGGATAGGATTGTCTCATGACTTCTATTTTTAAATCATGGATAGGATTGCATCATGGGTTTTATTTTTAAAACATGGGACATTGATATAATGGATAGGATTGTTTCATGAGCTTTACTTTTAAAACACGAGCCATCCATCTCGCTTGATACGTAACTGTGCCTGTCATGATGTCCTTTAGAGAGATGGTTCCAATATATTCTGGTTTTTCCATACTAATGTATCTTATTAGTAATTTTAATAAATTTATTCTACAACCCTTGTGTACGTGGGACCATCTTAATGTTTTCATGCCATCCAATCTGTCCACATGGCTCTCCCCACCATGATATTTTGACTCTTCAAAAATAAGCTAATCCAACCATCATATGGCCACCTTATGAAATGGAAACTTTTTTTTTTCGGTTAATTTTTTTTTTAGTCTCTATGTGTCACCAACCAAAATCTCATGTATTCAAAACTTTAAATAATTGTGTCTTCAGCCTTTTTTATTTTTTTTTATTTTAAATGTGGTTGTATATTCCTTAAAGTTGCTACAATTTTCCTGTTGTATTAAAACTATGATAGGTGGATCCGTGAAGAAACGGGAGTGCAAGATACTTGAACAAGGAAAATGATAAGGGATCCACCTTTCCTTTTCCCAACATTTGAAATCCATACTTGCTTGGGGTATTTTTGCACCTTTTAATACAAGTTGGTTTTACAAACCCAAGTACTTCCATTTACACTTGTCCTTTTGGTGATGTTGTTAAGAAAGATAAACTATTGTAAATGGTGAGATTTGGTGCTGAGATGGTTTTCAGTTTAAGGATAGCACTATGATAAAGTGCATGTTGATTTCCCTAATTTTGATATTTGAAGATGGGCACTATGAGTTGTTGCTGATGTATTTAATTCTTTCACAAGTTTTGTTTACTGTTTTACAAAAACAAAGACTTGAAAGTTTACACTGATCGGATTTTATTTTGGATCACTCTTATTTTCTTCATAAATTAGATGAATTCCATTTCTAAGTTGCTTCATTATTGATTGGAGGTAATTCGTCCATGTTTCTTCAAATGATTGTAATGATGTGTTGCATTATCTTCAATGATATATAAGATTAATTATAACATCCCAAGTTGAGTCATGACTTGGCCGAGTTGGGCATATTTGAAGGCTTATTTGTGGTTCCAAACTAAGGTCTAAGTTTACTCTAACAAATCATGTGTAACTCAGATGAGTCGTCAATCCATGTCATCTGGAACAAATGGCTAAACTGTTCTTGGACAGTTACCATCCATAAGAAAATTTAATCACTTGAATCTTTTCTAATTTTTACTATATATAATGTGATTAGCTTTTCTTGGCCAGTTACGATCCATAGAAAAATTTTAGTCACTTGAATCTTTTCTAATTTATGCTATATAGAAAAATCAAAAGTAGAAGTTTATCGATGTCATGCATTGTTGGAGAAACTACTGGTGATAATTGGTCGATAGATGCATGTAGATGCTTCTTGTGTAGTTTTTACAGTCCAAGCATCCATTTTGGTTTGTTTTGAATCTTATTTTGGGTTTTGGATTTTGTTGGTTTTTGTTAGATTGATTAGGGTTTTCAGATTTTGGTCATGTCTACTTTCATGTATGGGACTAACTAGATTACACCCATCTGTTAGAAAAGAATATCCCCATCACCATGCTTAATAAAAAGAAAGAAGGATAAACTTGTTACACTTATATTGAGCATTTTCTTTTTGTTACTACTGGTGAAAGGAGGATTCAATGTTATTCAATGTCATGCTCTGAGTTTTGTTTATCTGTTTATGTATGGAGAACAAGTGGTCTTTGGTACTGGTGAGACTGGTTGCAGGAAAACAACTCAGGTTACCAGTTCTTTTGCTTTGATTCTACATTTAGAAATGAGTTGTATTTTGAATTATGTTCATTTAGATTACAAATTTTAATGTGATCATATATAGATTAAGACAATCAGTTACCCATTTAAGGGTTTTTATGTGGCCAGGCATAGATACAGTGTGCTCCTTAGTGCATAAAAATCCTTAAATTATCCCTATTTGGACAGTTCAATACCAGATAGAATGTAATGCTTTCATTTTAGTAATTCAAATGCACTTGCCTTTTTAGTGTAGGCATTTAAATTTGAAAATGAAAGCATTACAATCTATTCGGTCTTGGATGGGCGACTGATTTAGTCATTTAGATAGACATACTCATTCGTAATCTAACTTAAACATAATTTTTTTCCCTTCTCATAGTGTGGATGCATTTTGGTCAGGACTACTTAGTAATAAGAGTGAGTGTAACGCCCTGAAAATTAGGGGTCATGTATATACTTGACTCCCAAGTTCCTGGGTGTCACTTATAGCCGATTTTTACTATAATTTGTGTTTAATCAAATGTAAAGGCGCAGCGTGGAATTACTCGGAACATGAAGCACAACCATAACTAATCTGCTGAAATGAAAGAAGTCAAATACATATACAAATCCAAAAGAATATAAGTGGGTCGCACAAAGCGTTGCCCAACAAATCACAAAAAGAATAATATATCTAAAAAAATAAAGCTGAGTCCACTACTCAGCGATCCAAAATCCCGTCTACTGACCGATGAAGACCCGCTCATCAACTGAAAGTAGAAGAACTTGTCCTCCTCCTCAAGGCTCGTGTCGCCAGGCTCCTCCAAATCTGTATCACCTGCATCTATAGGCAAGTCTGGTTGGTGTTTTAAAACACCGTCTCAGAGTGGGAGTGAGTGATCAACTCAGTGGTGCTATTAATTTTAAGTTGTACAAGCAGCAGTCATATTAAGAATTTAATGAATGACATTCATTCACAGTAACTAAACTAATCTTGGTAATGTATATGCATGATGGATGATATGATGCATGCCCTCACCACAACACTCCCTCGAGCAACTCCATCTAACAATCGCATATGTCAACACTCCCTCAGAGCGACCTCGACTGCCGAGTCGCCACCCTAATTAGTGCAGTGTAATGCGATCGTATTAGCCGAGTTCTTAGTTAAGTCCATTCAACCAGCAGGTTTAGGAATCTATTACACCTCACGTATCAATGCCCTAATCTGGTTGCAAGGCCAAGGCCCCCAACATGTGAAGCCAAGACCCTACGATCCTTGATCCCGACGGGTTCCCCATCCCGACTCCAAGCACATGAGGAGTGCCAAGAGAAAAGGATCGCTCATGTCACTACGGGGAGTCGCATCACCCCAGCATAGGCTGACAGCTTGGACACAGTGTCCCATTCCACCATGCCCGGCTCACGCGGTAGTGGATCAACCTCAAGTAGTTATTAGTGAGCGGCAACGGTGGTAAGGTGTTCCATATTTCATACATATGTGAGCAAACAAGGTTAACAAATAGGGTTCATCGGTAAGTAGGCTAGACCGCACAAGTCAGGCGAATATGTAACGAATGACATCGGGTATAAGGGACCCATGTAGTCGAACTACTGCCGCCAGTACACACCTGCCCAAACCCACGAGTTTAGCCCTAGCATAGTCCTACCGATGAGACAACCGTCTCTCCTCATGTTCCCGACCAACCCAAGGGTATGAATAGTGATCCATAGCATGCCAATTACCAATGCATCATCCAGCATAAACAACATAGTTTCATACTCCTCAACATACAATTTAAATTCTCGTAGCAAGCAAGGCTAACAATATCATGAAATAAAGTGCATGTGAGTTATGTGTGTGGGTGAGGAAGTTAAGTACTTCCTTCATCTTAAGAAATCATAAGCACAAGAGTAAGGAATCATGGATACTAAGAAGCAACACTATAAGGAAAAACTCAACAAGGCATGAGCATGAGATCATCCATACATAAAATCATGTGAGAGGCAAGAACATCATCGTATAAAAAGAAAACACACAATTCCATGCAAATCTAACAAATAAACAATTCCTAGGATTCTTCTAGATTCTCCAAATATAGCATCCAAACAATCAAAATCATTAAATTCGTAATAAAATTAGTGTTAGGCCACATAAGGATAATAGTCTGCACCTATGGATCGTTGGAGAGTTGGAAAATGACTTAGGAAAGAGGGCTTTTGGGTAACCATTTACATGTTAGAACTTCATGCAAAACCCTCTCACACACAAGGGTTTCAAGAAAAAGTGGTGAGAGATTCATCTATACAATCAATGGAAGCGAACGGGCAGTCGTGGTGGAGGATTCGTTGAGGAAGAGGTGGGGAGTTGCAAGCATCGGACTCCCTTGGCCCCACTTTGATCTATGGCCCACCTTCACTCTCCCTTCCTCTCTTCTTCCTTTCTTCTTTCTTCCTTTTCTCTCTTCTCTTTCTCTTCTCTAGGGAAAAATTCGTATGGGGAGAGGGGGTGCCCAAATAGGGCCTTTATATATTGCCAGGTTTGATGCAAATGGCCCTAAGGGATGGGTTTTTACTACACTAGCCCTAGGAAATATTTTTCTACCATTTTAGGGCTACTAAAGGGTATAGGAGACGGCACCCACTGTTAGATAGTTGGCCCTAGTGCTGATCTATGTATGGGTATGATCGGCCCGCTATTTGGATGTGTCGATCGACAGATATGATTAGAAGTCTATTCAACGGTCACTGATAGTTGATCGAGGCCGCAGCTATACGGCTATGAGCAGGGAAATATCCTCACCCCATGTGTGAAGTTTAGTCGTAAACCGACGGTCTGAATCCTCAGCTTTGCATAAGAGTAGATGACCCAATTCACTTAAGTTTCAGCTCCTTTCTTTAGGGTATTTGCACATCTCATACACTCGTCTTTTAGCTCAAGTTAAGCGGTTCTGGACAGTACCCAAGTCCGACTCCCGCGATGGACGTGAAGCACAAGAAGACAGAAATTACTCTATAATTTTGGAACTAGTGGCCCACCAATGAGCGGTCTAGGGCTTGTTTGGAAAATCGAGGTATTTCTGGAATGAATTAGGTATTGAGATTTCTCGTGGGCAATGATTAAGGTTTGGATTAACTATGTTCACAATGTGGCCTATTTATAACTAGTAAAAGTGGAGATTTGGTCAATATTACTCTAAATCGTCAGTTTTAGACAAAAAGAGTAATGGGGTTAATTTGGTCTATTATTCAAGATCCGGACCTTATCTGATTCAGCCCCGGGTAAATCTTTAATTTAGTCATGATTGTCTTGATTAGTTAGCAATGAGTCGGTTATATTTGGGCCCTACGTGAGTAAATCATGGGGCTAAACTTGATGTTCAAGTGATCAGGCGTATTCGTTGGCCTCCTACAGTTGATTAATTTAACTTATGTGGTTCTTTAGTGGTTTTACCCCCAGTATATACTAACGTTGAGTGCTAATGGTCATTAAGTAATATTATAAGTTAATAACACAAAAAAAAAATCAAGAATTTTTGAAAATCCAAAACAGTAAAAATACGGGATGTTACAGTGAGGTGGATGTAAGTTCTCGAAACCTTTAATTAATCTCGAATCATTTATATCTTTATCGCTTCATTTATATGTTATCGTCAGGGTCAACTTGTAACTACTCAGAACCCCTGCTGTAAGACATTACGGTGCATGACAGTTCCCAGTAGGTTAAGTTATAAATTATTATTAAGAGTTGGTTAGATATATTTTATTTTTTGTAAATGTTGTTAATAGTTGATGGATGATGAATGTATTTGTGAATGTAAATGAAAATAAAACTTATTTTATATATATATATATATATATATATATATGTTATCAATGGAGGATGCCTTGTTTAGGGGGACATGAAATTTTGTAGCTTATGGTATGGTGCCCCAATATTGGTTGTATGCTACTAGTATGTAGTAGATAATACTAGGATCAATAGTAAACATTTTGTTTTGAGTGGAAGACCGAGTAAAAGAACTTGGAAGATGCATTTTTTATGCCTTTCAGCTTCAAACTGGATACCTTTTAGATAAACCAAACATCCATTCACCACTAGTTTTCCAACTTCAGTTCGTACTTTGGAATTCAGATTTAACAAATACCAACCTAGCATGTTTTGGTAGGAAATGAATAGATAGTTTAATTTATTTTTTTTTCTTCTTCTTCTTCTTTTAATGTGATTTGTGTGATGGACGGTTGCAATTGTTCAGTTTATGTGATTAAATTTGTTATTTTTTTCCTTATTTTTTTTGTTCCAAAGTTATCTGGGGTTTTTTTTAGTCTAATACCATCCCTTGCACTTGCATTAAGCACTTTTGTGGGCATCTTCAAGTTTTGTATCTTTTACAGGATACATGGATGACTCCAATGATGATGGTTATAGCAAAACTAAAGATGTTAATGCAATTGACAATCATGGTTTTTTTTTCCCCCAACTTTACAGTCATTGAAATCAACTGATTCAGGTGAGATTTTACAAGGACATTGGTAATGAACTGCACATGCATTGGATTCTTATCTTTAGTTTGATCTCCAAATTCTTGCATTTTACTACTGACAGTATTTGTTTTAGTTGCAATGCATGTTTGGGGATCTATTTATCTTTTCTTCTATTCCATTGCACTTAGAGCTCTTCCTTAGCTCTGGAACTGTTTGCCTCTCTATTTATTCATTGGTTGTTGGGATCTTTAGCATAAATCTCTCATATACATGGAATCTAAACCATGGATATCTATTTAAATGGGTACATTTTATCCTTTTTTTTTCTTTCAAATAGACAATCTGTGCTTGACCAAACACATGATGTTTTCGTATATAAATCAAGTTTCTTCATGTGGTCCCAAATAGTCAACATGCATGTGGGATCAGCCTGAATTATGGGTCAGTGCATCTATACATATAGGGTTCATCTGATGCATGGATTGTGATGATTTTTACACAAGGTGCTCCTCATGGTAGGCCCACCTTTTGGATAAGTTGGATGTTGCATGCACGACAAGTTAGAAGTTATCCACTGGCTGGACAATAACCTACGGTCCAACTTAGCTAAACTTGATGCATTATCCCTGCTCATAAAAGAGTTCGGATTGTTGGGAAATAGGAATTTTCCAGTTCCTACACTTTCCTTTGGTCATGTCGTTAGACACTAGTGCATTAAATGCAAATTGCATTACGCTGTTGTGTATTGATTCCAACATCTAAAGATCTTTTCAAACTGTATTGTGCTCTCCCAGTGAATGCTATGAAGTTAAGAAACGCTCTTACCTAAACCTCTAATTGCTAGGATGAATTCTAATCTTTTATTTTGTTAATTGGTTTCAGTTGATTTAACTATTCACATTTCATGGATTTGAGCTGGTTATTTGTAATATATAAAGGGTTAACTAAACTATTCTTTTCTTGGATTGAATCTGGTTGTTTGTAATATATGTAGGAAGGGCTCAAAAGAAGGTTGAACAAGAGCAGATAGTAAGTAACCACTTCAAGGCAAGGCATAGCCAACAGTTGAAGTTTCGGGTAATTTCTTTTGTATGGGTCCTAGTTTAAGAGGTGGAAGTGTTTAGTTAGGAGGGTTGAAGTCAATTTTTGTTGAAGTGGGCCACTTGGGTCATTTCCTCTTTTATCGAATTGAGTTGTTACCAATATTGTGAATAGGATTCTTATCAAACAAGTGTGAATTATTTTTTGAATGACTATCAGGTGCATGAATTAAAACATAATAATAATAATTTATCGATATTTTGTTTTATTTACAGATCTTTTAGCGATGGACCAAATTCGTCGCTAATTTCTGAACATTGAAAACCAACAACGAATTTGAGGTCGGTCGCTTACTCATATTAGCGACGAACCTTATCCGTCGCTAATTTCTGACCGTTGAAAATCGACGGATTTGAGGTCCGTCACTTACTCATATTAATGACAGACCTTATCCGTTGCTAATTTCTGATCGTTGAAAATCAACAACGGATTTGAGGTCCGTCGCTTACTCATATTAGCGACGGACCTTATCCGTCACTAATAATTTTAGTGACGACTAATTTTTTGAATTTTACTGACGAATTTTTTATTTTTTATGATGAATCTTATCTGTCGCTATGAAACGACTGATGTTATCCACCGCAGATGAAACGACGGATTTTATCTGTCGAAAAAAAAACGACCCAGTAAACAGCGACGGACGAAATCCGTCGTTTATTTGGTTTTATGACGGATTTAGTCCGTCGTAAATTGGCGATTTTAGCGTAGTGCACACTAAAAGCTAAGCTAAGCTAAGAGCTAAAGTAGGATAAGCAGTGTTGCACTATAGAGTTTTATTATTTTGGGTTTGCGAGGGCCTAAAGCTCATCGATCTTCCTCCTATTTATAGGAATTTTAAGCGGTGGTTGGAGGGAGATCTTCATAGCCACTCACATTTATTGTTTTGGAAATAATCATCTAGGCCTGTAAACGGCTTTGGCTTATTATGTAACGCCATATGTGCTAGTTGTTTATCATGGGTTGGCCATTCATCACGTGCATGTCCTATGCCCACTGCGTAAATGAGAGTTCTTCTCATGACACCACGTGTAGATAATCGTTATCCTTTTCTCTACCCGAACATGCCTTGTGCGCCAAGAAAATAAGCTAGCTTTATGTTGCTTAATAGCTCCTCAAGTAGTTTCGACCATGAGGGTTTCTTTTATGTAATATCATGGCACATTAAATGAATTCATCACTAACCATTACTATATTTTGATCAATACCGCTCAAAAGGCCACTATAGTGAGTGGTCAACTCAGTTATACGAGCAAGATAGCCAGCTATACTTGCCCCATGACATTAGCCAGCTATACTTGCCTTTTTTGGGCTACTCACGACTTATAAAATTCTGATCAAATTCGGTAGTCAAAGCAGCTAGCCAAAAATATCTTTTGTTTGTCCCTTATCAAGATCTTCCTGCCACGTGGCATCATCTGAGTCGTTAGATCTCACGCGATCAGATCATGTGTAAACAATATCTCCCACGTCTCTTTGCATTCGACTAAAATGTGAAGAGACGACGTAGCCCGGAATATTTTTAATATCACTGATATCAGCCTATATATTGTTTATAGTGAGTTAGAGATACGATACACTTTTGTATTGTCTAAAATATTTGGTATCATAAAAAAATATCACAATGTATTATAAATATCATAATGTATCACATGTATGGTGATATATCGTTGTGGATACGTTGGCCACCCACAAAGCAGGTGTGTACACTCGAAATGTGCCTCGCAAATGCTACGATCTAATTTGACAGGTATTGGGTAGACTCAAAATAGTGTGTTTGAAAGACTTGGAGTCGCCCTTAGCTGAGGGAGGCCTAGAATCTATAGTCAACTAGACTCATAGAATCATTTTGGGTTGGAGAATCAAAGACTCTCCAACTTAGGATGACTCTTGAATAAGGTCTGCGACCAGATATTCTAAGGACCTTAATTGCGATGTGGGAAGGGGTTAGACACTCTCAACTACCCACGCTTACGCATGGTCTTTAATTTACAATATCTAGATTTATTAGAAATTTTTGGGATTCCAAAAAGGCTTATATATAAATAAACTAGACTAGTTGCTAACGGTGTTAAAAACAGTCTAGTGAGTGACTACTCCTCCAAATCACCACTAAGGAGATTATAGTGTCTCAACTTATGATATATTTAGAAGAAATAGTAGTTGTGAAGAAGGAAATGAAAGGTAATGTGATGTATGAAGGATTCAATAATGTGTGTATAACTAAATATGTTATAGCTCACTCAAGTTACCTACCAGGGATATCATAATGTCTCGATCTAGGGTGAACTTAAAGAGGTGATAACTAGTAGTAAAGATGAACATATGCAATATGAAAGTGATTAAAGAAAGAAAAGGGTAGTTCAACCAAGACTTAGCTTCTTATGCAGTACGATCTAATAATTCGACAAGGTGCAGAGCATATAACTAAGGATCACTCAAACTATGAGTAAGGGGTATAAAAGAGGAGGAATATGCAAATTGTGAACAGAAAATAAGAGAACGGGTGGATTGCTGCCAATGCACTTGGAGATGTGAGAGAAGGAAGAGAGGGCTAAGACACTCCTCCTAAAGGAGATGACCGTAAATCTCGAATCCCAACCCTACTCAGTTGATCTTGAAAATCTGAGATGGCTTGGATGCTTGTATAGGCTGGATTATAAGGTTTGGATGGATGGGAACACTCTTACTGCCTCCTTCATTCTTTATACACTCACTAATCACACTTTACTTTTCACTAATCCCTCCCTAAAGTACATTCTCTCTCCTCTACTAACTTTTGATGGATTGAGCCAAGCATTTGAAAATAATAGGGGAGGGCCTTTGTTTATAGGCATCGGCCCTGGTATTTTGGTAAATTGTAACAACTTGGAGGGAAAACATAACCACATGGCATGATTTGAACAGTTGGAAGACATGTGACATCATATATTCACTTTGATAAGTAGTAAAATAGGTAATTTCACCCTTTAGGAGGATGAAATGGCCGTTTTACCTTGGGGTGGCAATCAGATCGTTGCCTAGTTGTTGATTTTCCTTTACCGCTATCCAAAGATATATGAGGAGAGATCCTAGTATCTGTCCAAATTTGTAAAGATTCGGGAAGTAATGGGATTACCGCCCATTCATATTTTTTCACTTTTGGTCACAGTGACTCTGGGGCCTGATTCACTACATGGGCTTGTTGGAATGGGCCTGATTGGTGGCCTATTACCACTAGCATATGTTGTGAATCCACAACAGGCCATCATCCATTGTAAACAGTAAGAAGGGCAACGTGGATTACCCAGGCAAGGGCTTACACTCCAAATTTACATACGAATCCTAACGACTCAGTTAGGCCCACAAGCCTTATTGTGGATTAGGCTTTGAGGGTTGTTTAGGCTATATTCCTAAAGGGGCTCCAAGCTCACAAGTCATCTCACATGATCTAACATAAGGTGCATGTTTGTTGGGATGGATTGTGTTGTCTGATGTCTTCAATCTGTACATGGAACAGGGTCTCGATCAATCAAACAGCATGTCGATTGATCAAGTGAGCCCTGAATTATATAGATTGGTCTTTAGATGGTTTTGGACAATTTCAATCAATCGAACTATCAGGTCAATCGATTGACAAAATTTTAAAAAATACTTGTAAACTCTCTAAACACTTTCGAGCATATTTGAGCGATCGAACATGTGGTGCTCGATCGATGGTTAGATCGACGGGGCACACAATTTTACGTAATTGCATGATTAGTTACCTATTCCGGGTATTATGCTATTATATGGGGGTAATTATGGGATTAGGGTATTCCAATTGGGGCTTAAACATTTGTACGATTTAGAGAGGAGAAAACAAGAGTTTTCATGTAAGTGTATCCATCTCTTGTACTTTTCACTTTCATAGTGATCGTTGTCACTTTGTGCTGTGGGTTTTTTTCCCAAGAGGGTTTTTCATGTAAAAATCATGTGTTCATGCTTTGATTGCATTTGATTATTGTTGTGTGATATGAATTCAGGGTTTTCTTCCATTATTCCCTAACATGTGCAATCAAAGCTAACGTTGATATTCGAGTTTGGATTTGAGACATGATTATTATGGATCAAATGTGAAGTCCGAAATTGAGAAGTTCGCAGGGAAAAACAACTTCGAACTATGGAATGTGAAAATCATGAGAGACCTTTTAGTTCAATAAGGGTTGCAGCATTCATTCATTGGTGTCGAAAAGTGTCTAGCGTCTATGAGTGATGAAGAGTGCAAAGAATTGGATGAGAGGGCGAAAACCTCAGTTCAACTATGTTTGGCAGATAATGTCTTTTACAATGTTCTTGATTAAAAGACCACCGTAGGATTTTGGAAGAAGTTAGATAGCTTATACATGACAAAATCATTGTCGAATTGTCTGTATCTGAAAAAGTAATTTTATAATCTAAAGATGGAGGAAGGGTCGGATATTAATGATCACATCAGTGCGTTTAATCATATACTTTACAAATGATGAGCATGGAAGTGAAGATTAAAGAGGAAAACCAGGCCCTAATTTTGTTAAACTCCCTTCCAGAGTCTTACGATAGCTTCATAGACACTATGTGCCACAGTAGAGAGACCATTGATGTCGAGATTGTCATTTCAACCCTTCAAACGAAGATGTTAAGAAAAAAGGACAACAGTGCGGGGTCCTCTACAGATGCGCTGGTAGTTAGGGGAAGGAATTTTGAGCAAGAGAAGAGAAACTTACTATCACGATCTAAGTCTAAGGGCAATGGGAAAATGAAGTACTGGAATTGTGGGAGATAGGGGCATAGGAAGAAGAATTGTTGAAATCCCAAAGCCCAGAAGGGAAACAATCATATGAAGCACCTAAGGAGGCCAACACGTTAGAATCTCTTTTTTTTCAATGGTCATACTGCATCTCTACCATTTCCCTTTTTTTAAAGGATAATTTCATTGATGCATGAGGCTATACAAAGATTCGGGTGCTGCTGTGAGCAAAAACAGAACAGCGATGCCTATCTTGAGCAGAAAAGGAGGGTTAACCCTCTCTTAAATGCCTAAGCCTACTCTATCCAAAAATAGGAGACCTCTAACTATAAACGGGAGCTCGGACTAGGACCGATAGAATGAGGGAACTTGACCCTCACTAGCTTTGCGGGCAAGGGCGTCAACCACTGAGTTTGCTTCCCTAGGAATGAAGGAGAGATTGATATCCCGATGAGCCATAAGAGCTTTAATTCTGACTATCCAGTGTCAGATGGTCCGCGTAGGAGATGTAGAGTCGGAGAGGGTATCGACCATGGATTTGGACAACACGTTAGAATCTGATGAAGAGGTGAATGGTGGTAACATCTTGACCGCATCTAAATCCGACTATCTCAGTAATGAGTGGATTTTGGATTTGGGGGTCTCATGGTACATGACTTTTCATCTAGAATGGTTCACCGGTTACAATCAGAGCGATGGTGGACATGTGTTTATGGGTAATGAAATTGCATGTAAAGATGTTGGAATCAGAACGGTATGCATTAAGATGTTTGATGGAACAGAGCTCATCTTAATAGATGTTAGCCACGCTCCTGAGCTGAGGAAGAATTTGGTATCCCTGTGAGCTCTTAATGCACTTGGGTGCAAATTCACCAATTTTGATCATGTCCTAAAAGTTTTAAAAGGAGAACTCATAGTGATAAAGCATAAAGGAGTGGTAACCTTTATAAGTTAATCGGGAATATTGTTTGTTCTCATTTTGCAAAGCTTCTCCATGTCCTCCTGCTTCCTGACCAATCTATTATTGCTCACATTCACCAATGGAGCTCGATTGCTAAGAGATCTTCCAGATGGCAGGTCCTTCGTGGATTGGCCCCTTCATTTATTATATGGGAGTTGTGGAAACGCAAAAATGCTACCAAATATGACAATGCCAAATTTTCAGCAATGCAGTCCATTCGTAGAGTATCCATCTGGTTGTATGAGATGGGGAATCAACTTCATGTTCCAGCCTTCTCATCTTCCAGAGATGACATTATTCAGTGCACCCTGGGCCTGATCAACCGGCCCCCATGCCATAACGACTCTGTTCATGCCATCAAATGGGGTAAACCAAATAGGGGCTGGAAGAAGCTGAATGTTGATGGCTCTGTCAGAGGTAACCAGGTCCGGGAGGCGAAGGAGGTGTTTGTAGAGACCACCATGGAAACCTGATCTTTGCCTTCCATATCAAATATGGATCTGTCACAAATAACATGGCAAAAGCACAGGCTATGGTCGACGGTCTGAAAATCTGTGCCTTAAAAGGCATCACCAATGTTATCGCTGAAACAGATTCTCGCCTCATTTTTTATGCAGTCTCTAGCTCTTCCTTAACTTGTGGGTGGAACCTTTGGTATCGCATTGGTATCATTCATCAGCTCGTTTCATCACTCAACATCCGCTTCTCTCACACTCTCCGGGAAGGCAACTCGGCGACGGACAGCCTTGCCAAATTAGCTAGTTGTGGTGAACCAGATCGAACCTTCTCTTCCAGCTCCTCTCTCCCGCGTCCCATCGGGGGTTCCTTAGTTCTAGATAAAATGGGTGTTGGGGTTCTGAGAAGAAGCAAACTAAAGATGGGTATCGGTTAATACCCTCCTCCGCTCCTTCTGCGGGTCCTCTTCCCGGGCCAAGCTCTTTCCTTGATCCCAGCAGGGCGTTTGTAACACCCCGCTTCCCGAAACTTGAGTACACTACTCGTTTTCTAAAAAACCCGAGTGTTAACCTTTAACGGTGGCTCAAATTTCATGTACATTTTTTATCAGATTTAGTAATATAGCGGAATAGGAACAATTAAGTATAAGAGGGAGTCCAAATATACAAAACCAACTATTTCAAGCGATCACCTGAAAACTTATACAAACTAATGTCTTAACGTTTTACAAAACATGACAGTACAAATTTAATATAAATGAAATCAGGAATAGAGAGTCCCGAGATCATCTGGCTCCTCCTATTTCATAAGAACACCAGCATGCACATCATCTGCATCTCCTACACACTGAGTACGGTTTGATAGCATCAATGGTTATCCCAGTGAGGTATAACCCCCAAGATTTATCGTATCATCAAGATAATTAAGTATAACTATCAAGAACAGTGTATAACAATTATTTTACAATAATTATCATAGAAATCAAATAAGGTTCATCAGATAAGCATTCATCAAGTAAATTCTACAAAGATAAGCTTGTTTAAATGCATGAATGCATGCACATGTGCACAGACCTGGGGATGCACATCCAGTTGGTAAAAAGTCGCCCAAGGAGAACTAGCCACCTGAAAAAATACTCAAAGGTACGCTCAAGGAGAACTAGCTACCCGAAAAAGACTATACAATGAGGACACACAATGTGAGCTAGCTTCCTGGAAGAGTATTCTCTGATACGTCCAAGGAAAACTAGACATCTGGAAAAGTCCATGCGAAAAGGACGGCCCATGATAATCGAATGCACGCAATGAAAACATAGGATCACTAGGTAAAATACTTTACAATACAACCTGTATTGACCCAAGAAAACTCTGTCTTGTATCGACCACCCGATAATGTCTGTATGTCATGAAGATGTATGACTAGCCCAACCATTATTATTCTATTTTCAAACAACCATTTTAAGAAAGATCAAAGGTCACTATGGGGGGTTTGTCACCCAGCATAGGCTGACAGCTCAGGCATAATATCTCATTCCACCATCCCCAGCTCATAAGACTATTAAGGGTAACCTCATCAACTAGTGGCTAATCACAGTTCAACGAGTGGAACTTACCATCAAAGGGTTATTTAATAATAATACATCAAAGCCGCAAAGGGCAAATAGCCGATCAAAGCTGCAAAGGGCAAATAGTTCGTCCCAAGGACCCAATAAAAATGGGATCATCCCCAAAAGCCACATAAGCACAGATGGTAATTCCACAAAAGACGTTCTATTTATTCTATTAGATAAAATGTCCACTAGTTTGAGGACTTCCAAAGTTACCATCAAGTAATCGCAAGTGGTAAAATGAGTCATGTATAATCTCAATGGCACTTACACAAGTAAAATGTTCATCTTAACCTAGAACAAAGGTAATTAAATTTCATCGCACTTAATTTCAAATGTTTAAATTTAAATCCAATCCATCAATCATCTATAAAGGACCAAAATTAACAATAGAAATTCACCATTTAAGCAATCAATGATAAAAATGTATAAAGATGAATAAACCAAGCTAACTATCAAGATGTAGAAAAGCTTGAAGGGTGATCATCACCTTTCAAGAGTCGGTTCGTCCCCCCGATAATGCTAAAGATAGTTGTATACACCCTAATATCAAGATCTAACAAAATTAAAATGCTTTGAGTGGTTAGATTACAACGTAACAAAATTTATATGGTTAGGATTAAAGTTTAATGTTTAGATCATGTAAATTTTAGGGTTTTATCCAATAATATAAATCTAAGTATATATCTTAGAACTTGAACTCTATTTTTTTTAGCGTAAGGAATAAAATAATATTACTAATGATAATTTATGAATTGGTATTAATTTTTCCCAACAATATCTAATATCATTTTCATAAAATGAGAGTTTAATAAATGCTAAAATGATAAAATAATTATTAACAATAATCTAATAAGAACTAATATTAATATTTATATTAATCCATAATGGAGATGACAATATTATCTAATAATGATAATGATTATAATTATAATAGCTAATAATAATGAACCTAGACATATTAATTATTCTAATGATAATAATAATGCCATGATAATAACAAAAAGTAGACCTCAAATTACCTTGTTGCGAAACTCGACCCAATAACGTCTGGAATCAACCAATCAGTGAGTCAGAGGCCTGACTCGATTTTGAACCGAGTTAACTCAAAGACTCGCCTTTCTTCTTCCTCTTCTCTATTATCTTTCTTCTCTCTCCTTCTTCTTCTTTGCAGCCAAACATGACCTGGAATCAGTCTAGATTTGAGTCTAATCACATGACTCGCATTGAGTCACAACCCAAATTGGACTGGACTCGGTCCAGACTTAGTGAATTAAAGTATGAGTCTGACTCTTCCTCACTCTACTTCCTTCTGCTTCTCAGATTCTTTTATTTTCCCTTCTCTTCTTGTTCCTTCTCTGGCGGTCCAGAAATGGATGTCGGACTAGCTAAACTCAGTCCGGAACTTGGCCTAACTTGGGCCTGAATTTGACTCAACTCGGCCCTGAACTTTGCTCGACTCGGGCACGAGTGCTGCAGCGAGTTGCAGCCCTCTGATCGTCTCTCTCTCTCTCTCTCTCTCTCTCTCTCTCTCTCTCTCTCTCTCTCTCTCTCTCTGCATACCCAAACAAGTCTAAACTCAACCCGTGTTCACCCCGACTCGAGTCAGCGAGTCATGGACTCGCCCACCATTTCCTCTCTTACTCTTCCTGATTTTCTTCCTTTCTCTCCTATTCTTCCTTCTATTTTTGCCACTGGGAATGCCCAGTAAGAAACTTGGTCTGGACTAGACCCGGTGGCCCATCGGTGCATCGGGTTGGTGCAGCATTGACTCGACAGTGAGTCGCATTTGTGCGACACGACTCGAGTCCTCTCTCTCTCTCTCTCTCTCTCTCTCTCTCTCTCTCTCTCTCTCTCTCTGTCTTCTCTTCTTCTTTTTCATCTTCCATTCTTCATGCTCCTCTTCTTTTTCTCCTTTCCTTCTTTCTCGCGACCAGACATGACCTGGACTCAACAGTACACCTGGGCTAACTTGTGACTCGATCCGTGTCGGCTAATGTGGAAAGAGAGAACGGTGCACCTTTCCTCTCTTCAAGGCTTTCCATTTTTGGAAAGCATAGCCCTAAAAATAGCCCTTTTTAAAGGCTCTACTAACTGCATTCTAGAGGGTTCGAATCAACTAATCCTATGATTAATTACATTCGTTAATGACTTAATAGTTTAATTGTTAATGCCTACAGAGGAAATCTGATTACATGGCTGTATTCTAGTCATTCAAGTAGATTTTTTGTGTTATGGGCCACTAGACGGTCTTCTCTGATCAAGAGATGGGGTCCACTTAATGACGATGGGTTTTTCCCATCGCTTTGAGGAAGATGATCCACCAATCATGGTGGATTTTGATCAAGTGGGCCATCCTTCGTGCCGAGGCACATGAATGGTCTCGATTGGTCCTAAGATCATTGTGGGACCCACCATTTAGAGAGATTTTCCCAAAAACTCAGTGGGTTCTGAGATTTTCGGTTGCGGCAATAACTCGAGCACTCACGAGAACTCCGTTTCAAGCGAGATTCTTTTGTCGGTTGCCCTAGAATGGGTGTTGAGGATTGATTGGAAGGCTTCTAGAAGCAAACTGAGGGTTGGGATTGTGTCAGCAAATGAATAGCGGACACTCTTTCTGACGGCGGCTCCTCTCTCTTTCCTTCGGTAAAACCCTAGCTTCATAAGGCTAGGATTTCTTAGATGAATGGTCAGGATTTAGGGAAGAAAATCCACGTGGAATGCCCAACGCAACAGCGGTACGAAATTTCCATATTCGAAAAGCCTCTGCATGAAGCTCGACTTGTGCTCTCTGTCGTGCGCATGCATAAGTGTTTCAACACGTAGGGAAGGTCGGGTTCTAGTTAAATCTTCCCATTGATCATGATGAACAGTTCAGATCATCGATTTGATTTGCGATGGTGGGCCACTAAAGATGCCAACGAGCTGTAGCTCGTTCAAACGGCCTTTGGGCGGGAAAAGCAAAGGATTCTCTTTTTAGGATCGTAATCGGATCAGCTCTATTTGACCAAGCTGACCGGTTCAGTGTTGCGCGGGTACACCCCGTTTATGTACATACGCTCCTAAAGATGGGGTCCACAATAATGCTTGTGAGAAATCCATTCCATCCATTTACTTTAGAGGTTCCAAAAAGGCCCTCTGATCAAGGGTGGGGCAAATCGAAGGCTCAGATGGGCCACACTAAGTGGTTTTGTGCGCCAAACTGCATATTTACCGATCATACAATTGCCAGATTGTACTAAAATTAGTTTAACAATGATCTCATAAATCCCCAACAACATTTAAGGAGGATTTAACTGTTAACTAAGGGTTAGTTTGCAAGATAGTATGGTTTAGGTGTGGATTGTTAAACAGATTGTTAGGGATGTGATGAACGGTGAATTTGGCATATTAGGTCTTGTTTTTATGACGCTTTAAGGTCAGGACCATCCATAGTCCTAATTGAACAGTTTTAGTGGTTTATAGGGCCGTCTAATCGCCACCTAATGGTCGATTTTATAACCCAATAGTCGAATTAGGGAAATCATGTGTCAGATCATTCCATATCTGACCCACATGGGGTCTCAGGTCTCTGAGAATTACTAGATTGGAATCCAACTGTGGTTTTAATGGTCGAGTGGTCTCATGGTGATGGTCAGGTGGTGGATTGACAACTCAAGGGTTATGCACTCGAAGGACGATGGATTTAATGCTTTAGGTCCCGATAAATGGTGGACCTGATGATTTGATGGTCCAGCTTTGAAAATTAGTGGATGGATGACTTGATCCATAGATGAAGATTACTCCTAACTGTCAGATTTAGGCTAGAATGAAGATGAGCGGTTCCATAAGTTAGGTGATCAGATAACATCGGAGTGTTGAAAAGTACAGGGTGTTATAGCGTTCGTCTCCTTTTTCTTGGCTTTCATTTTGCTTTAGCTTGGTCGGCCCTCTATTGCTACATCTTCGGCCTGTAGCAGACGAGTTGTGCAACTTCCCCCTCTGCTCTTCTTTGTCCTTTTTCGATCTATTTTAGTCCACATGATAGATGTGGCCACTTCTTTTTGTGTAGGGCCCATCTGAATCCTCACTCTGTACATCTCCTGTTCATCATTCTAATGCAATGAATCTTATTCAAAAAAAAAACTAGGAATATTGTATCGAGTGGAGTTGCATTGTCTGTAGTGGAATGCATGTCGACACATTTATGGCATGCACATGTAGGCCACATGAGTGAGCACGATATGAAGGTACTTTCTGATCGATGCTTAATTTCTATTTTTAAAGATGTTGATTTAAATATATGCGAGCATTGTATATACATTAAATAATTACGGTTATCTTTTATATCATGAAAGTATGTTAATAAATGGGCACTTGATTATGTGCATTCTGATGAATGGGGGTCGTCACTCATTATTCCTGGAGGGGATAATCATTCTTTATATCATTCATAAATAACTACTCTAGAAATGTGTGGGTATACTTTATGAAGTATAAATTAGACATTTTTGCCACATTTAAAGTGTGGAAGATGATGATAGAAAAATAGTCGGGGTAAAAATTGAAAGTGTAAAGGATAGACAATGATAGAGAATTCACTTCAAATGAATTTAATCAGTTTTGTAAAAATAAAGGGACGTATGGCATAACACAATCAGGCACACACCAGCAAAAACATTGTAGTGGAACGGATGAATAGGACTCTCTTAGAGAGAGCCCAAAGCATGTTGAGCAATTCTACGTTAAGCAAGGAGTTATAGGCTGAGGCCATTAACACAGCTTGTTACTTAGTGAATCGGTCTCGGTCTATGCTGATTGGTTGTAAATTTTCAGAGGAAGTGTGGAGTGGTCATGATGTAGAATACTCAAGGCTACAAGTATTTAGTTGTGACAATTACTCTCATGTACCATCAGTTGAGAGAGATAAGCTAGACCAAATGGAAAGAAAAGTGTACAATTGTTGGCTATGGTAATGGTGTGAATGGATTCAAGTTGTATGCCTGGGTCACACAGATGATCACGATTAGCCGTGACATTAGGTTTGATGAGAATTCTTTATTCCTTAAGGAAGAAAACAATGAACTAAAAAAATTAGCAGTGATCGATGTTAAAATCAATAAGGGTGAAACACATAATGAAGTTGAACCATAGCAAGAGGTGCGGGAGTAGGTAGAGCAGCCACTTATGAGGAGAAATCCACCTAGAGATCGCAAATTACCGACCAGATATAACTCAAATATTGTATTCACCATCATTATGAATGAGGAAGATCCGTCTACCTTCCAAGAAGCACTGGATGATCCAGATATTGAGAAGTAGATGGTGGTGATGCAAGACGAGATGTATTCTTTGTACAAGAATGAGACGTGATAGTTAGTGGAGCTTCCTATTGGGCGTAAAGAGATCGGATCCAAATGAATTTAAGAGAAGAAATAGGGCATGTAAAAGGTAAGATTGGTTGCAAAATGGTATGCTCAGAAAGAAGGCATCGACTTCAGTGATATATTTACATCGATTGTCAAGCAGGTATCTATCAGGTTTGTGTTAGCACATGTTACCCAAACAACCTTGAACCAGAACAAATGGATGTTAAGATTGCTTTCTTACATAGGAAATTGGAAGAGCATATTTACATGATACAACCAAAGGGGTTTAAAATTTAAGGGGCAAATAATAAGGTTTGCATGTTAATGAGATCGTTGTATGGCCTAAAATAATTTCCTAAGAAGTGATACAAGAAGTTTGATACTTTCATAGTGAGTCAACGGTTTACTAGGAGTGAATGTGTCTACTTCAAGACTCTGAGTGATGGGAAATTCATCTTATTGGTATTATATGTTAATGACATGTTTATCGCCATCCATAGTATGTCTGAAATCAGCCTATTGAAGACTCAATTATCAAGAACATTCGAAATGAAAGATCGGGAACAGCAAAGAGGATTCTTGGCATAAACGTACATAAAGATAGGGAGAGGAGCAGATTACAATTGTCTCAG
Organism: Magnolia changhungtana; assembly: GCA_030180095.1. NCBI lineage: Eukaryota > Viridiplantae > Streptophyta > Magnoliopsida > Magnoliales > Magnoliaceae > Magnolia > Magnolia changhungtana. The sequence continues at coordinate 6,912,268 of JASAUF010000596.1, forward strand.
GCAGAGTACCCTGCATCATAAGGCCATTGGAGTTTATCTTTTTTCTTCAAACATCTAAATGTCTCTTAGACGCTCTACCAACCATTTTGTAACTTGATCTTTTTGTAGAATGTTTTTGCCTATTCCGTATTTCCATGTAACGAACTTTTCACAACAATTTGTTGTTTCCCTTACAATCGACAATATATTCTTGTGTTCATTTCGGCCAATATTACATGCTTTTACTCCTTACTTTTCAATGCCTCCCACATAATAGGCACATTCTTCTTTAGGAATTGGCAGTTGATGGCCATCTTGGACACTCATTCATTTAGATCTTACAATATATATATATATATATATATATATACACACACACACACACACACATATATATATATAGGGTCATGCTCACCTGCACACCTACGCACGTGCACACTTTTGCACACATGTCATGGGTGTCTAATCTAAACGGTCCATGTGATGCGGAATCTCATAAAACCTCAAGGGACAAATTTTCACCCTGATCTAAAATTCTAGTGGGCCATATCAAAGAGAAATGAAAATCAAGGAAGGAAACTGTTTTCATTTTTCATGGCCCACCAAAGTTTTGGATCAAATTAAAACTTGGGCCTGGGGGGGGGGGTTTCATTAGGTGTCGCTTCACATGGACCATTCAGATTTTGGATCCACATCACATGTCATGGGTTCTCAAAAAAGTTTGCACCAACTCCATGTGAACTGGTACGCAGGTGAGCATTTCGCTATATATATATATATATATATATATATATATATATATATATATATATATATATATATATATAGGGAAAAGGTACTATGCGCTCGAGCGTAAAGCGGTCATCCGTGAGGTCGAGCTATGTGGGCCCCACCGTGATGCCGTTCGAAGATCCACACCGTCCACTAGATGCACGAGCCTAAGGTGGGCTCACATGGCCCAAAATTAGCCATCCATGTAACTCAGGTGGGCCATATCATTGGAAAACATAAGTATATACGTAAAAACATGTAAAAGCACTTGGTGGGCCCCACCTGAGTTGTGTATACCACCTGAAACTTGGTCTAAAATTACATTCAAGTGGGACACACATGATGGACGGTGTTGATCATCAAAAAACGTCTCGAAAGGAGCCCACAAATGGTTTTGAATGTTTCAATGGTGCACGGCCCCTCTCAACTTCTGTACGTGGTGTGGCCCACAAAAGTCACGGATTGACTTGATTTTCAGCCGTGTGGGCCCCCTCTGGAATGGTACATCTGACTGAGGGGGTAGATTTTCGAACGGCATCACGGTGGGGCCCACATCAGCTCGACCTCACGTACGACCGCTTTACGCTCGAGCGCATAGTACCTTTTCCAATATATATATATATATATCCTTCCAAGAGCACTTCTTTGACCTTCCTAGGTCAGAGACCACTTTCCATACTTAGCATTCCTTGTTTCAATTGGAATGATGGCTTTCCAAACAAGGGACCTTCGCTGAATGACTTCCCTTTCTCCATTTTTATTGTATGCTCTGGTAACTTTCAACTTGTAAAGTTTAAGTGAATCAAAAGCTTAAGCATGGCCTCGGCAAGTTCTTCTAACTTCAATTTACATGGCTTTAATGAATTCGATCGGGCTAATTAGGACTGAAATTTTATCCTGAGCGAAGGTACATTTACTTCCATTAGTAACACAATGTCATGCCCATATGTTAAGCCAAACGAATTTGGCACTAGTGTCGGTCCTTTATGAAGTCCGATAAGCTCATAACCACTACCAAAAAAAGGAGCAAAGGCTACGGACTATGGAGGTCTACTACTATAGATATAAACCATAGCTATATTGCTACGGCTTAAGTCCGTAGTTAAAAAGCCTAGAAAGTGTGACAAAAAAGCCTACCAACTTTAATTCATTATTGACGCAGGGATGAACGTGATGAGGTTGATCACCGTCTTCCTCGAGAATAACTACTCCGAATCCACAGAGATTCTCTAGACTCCTCACAGAGACTTCTTGAATCCACGAGGAAAAAGCAAGGAAAATAGAAAATAAATTCTATAAAATTCGTAATTTGATTGATGAATGAAATAATGTTCACACCCCAAGTATAGGGTTGTGATGTAGTAATAATCTCGGTAAGACTGAGGTCGAATCCACAGGGACTGAACCTTGTATGTAATTCGTGTTTGGCAGTAAGGACCAAAAAATGCACCAACTTGCATTTGGACCGAGTTCTCCACCAATAGACGTCCAAGAAATCAATTTGGACTCCAAGGTTGGGGTAAAAACTCCCCTATGAAGGTTCTGAACGGTTTGGATCACCCATCCGACCACAAATAGTGGCCCAGAACTCCCCGCAACGTCTGAAAAAATCGGACGTGCGTACGATGCGAACGAACCTGCGCTGACATGTTCGGTGGGCCCCACAGTGATGTTTACGGAGAAATTCACCCCGTTCATTGGATTCCTGACGAAATTTCAATCAGAAAGGAGTAATTTTGGTGCGATCCACTGTATAAAATTAATTCACCATCCATCCTGCATTTTCTGGCGATCCACGTGTGTACGGATGCAAGGGACCAAATGTCCACATTGGCGATGGTCATGCCTCCCCTCCGGACACAATGAACGGTCCAGATCACCAAAATGTGAGATGGGTGGGCCCCACTGAGTGAAACTGGCGAATGCTCGTCTGTCCGCTGGCGTGCCTGCGAGAGAGACGGATCAACCGTCTGTTGACCGGATCGGGCGTCCGATGCGCATCCAGTGCACGTGTACCCTATGTACACACAGTGTACGCGTGGGGTCCATAATGATGTTCTTGAGAAATTTGTTCCATCCATCCGTTCCGTCACCATATTAAAGGGGTAGAGACCAAAATTGAAGCATATCAAGATATCAGGTAGGCCCCAGATCAGTATTTTAGGGGCTGATCTATCCGTTGGGTCACTTTCACAAGGATCCAATGGCTGAAATTCGACGTGTACGGTTAATTTAGGGTCCTCAAGCCATATATAAAGTTTCGAGCTAAATAGATGATGGGAACCATGTGATCTTGCATTCTGGATAACTTTCAGGCCCGTTTAAACCTAATCATTTGATTTTCTCGGATCTTTGGCGTGTAAATTCTTCGATCTCGATCCCTTGGGGTCCGTCCCTTTCCTTAGTGACTACTGAGCGTTAAATCCATGCTTTTAGTATCATTTTCAGTCCAGGCTCCTAAATTCACCTTACAACACAAGCACGATTAAAATAGGCCGTTAAACATTATCATGTACGTAAAATTAGGTAATAACTGGGATCTAATATGCAGTATTTGACCATCAACAAATAAACGAGTTCACAACCCTTTAAATAAGGATACTAAGCCATGGGAGAAGTTTTGGAATCAAACTACAACTAAAACTCCTAGAAATCGCGACTTATTATAAATACTAAACTTACTATTTATAAATGATCGTGATGTCTACAAGTGTACATGGTTTTCAGCCAAAAATAGTAAGTGTCCTATTTGACTGGATCATGTTCTCCTAATTATTCTAAGCACTTTTCATGTTGGGCGCAACTCCTAAAGCCTAACGGATGAAGAGTTATACTGAAACTAAAACTTACTAAAAATAGTAAAAACGAAAATAAAATGATATTTCAACCGTCGATTTGATGGTATTTTGAAAATTCCGCATGGATAACCCGGCATACCTGGGTTGGGTGGCTAAAGTAGCTTATCCTACCCCAAAATCATATATGGTACATTTTATAGTTCATTCCGGTTTGCGAGATATATCCGTTTTAAATTCTGAGGGTCCGGATCACATCCATTGGGCCACTTTTCTGATCCATCTTGGCCATGAAACTGTCCACAACCCGTTCAAGGGTTGCGGCAACCGTTCGTCTCCAATGGTGGTAGCTAGCAGATTGAAGCTCGACAACGTAGTGAAGAGGATGAAGGATTTGAGCAAGGAAAGTAAAAGCAAGGGTTGATACTCCAGATCACGGTGGCATTAGCGTGCAGGAGGCAGTGACAAATCTGGATTGAGGCAACCGTGCGGGAGGCGGTCGCTAGATGAGGATGGGTTGCGATAGGGGCAAACGGTCGATCGCTAGATCAGGAGCAATAGGGGCGGTAGGTGGATCAAGAGCGGTATGGGCAAGGCTTCATCTCGTTCTTTAAAACCTTACCCCAAGTAATCTTCTTTCCCTTTTTCCCTCTCTTTACGAAAGGAAGTATGCAATTTTTTCCCAAACTTGGTGACATTACTGTCTGTCCATCGTAGGATGAGCGGGCCATTCGCTTCTTTGATCGCCTGCTGAGTTTGGATTTGCAGAGCATGATATCAGTGTAGAATTTTGTCTTTAGTTGTTTATTTGAAGGTTGTTAATTAGGGGTTGTCTCTTCTTCTTCTTGAGAAACAATCTAATTGTATAGAGTTTCGTGTTTAGTTGCTTATTTGAATGTTGTTATAAGGTTGACTCTTCTTCTTCTTGAGAAACGATCTAGTGATTGGCACAGACATAGAATCATTGTCCTGCAAGTCACCCTTGATCAGATGGCGATCAGCTCTGATGCCCCTCAACACTCAGTGGGAGAGTATCAAAAGAGGACTCGATGGACAGATGCCTGTTTGGAATTCATAGGTTTGCTCTAATCTTGAGTTCATCTTGTATGAATTCTGGTAATTTTTGTGTGTATATTGCATATACCATATATTAGTGTGAATATATATGCATATAAACTATGAAGCACTAGTGTCATGGTATTATGTAACAATATTAGCTAATATAGTTCTGTAATAGTTAAAATTCTTTTGGAAAAATTCTAAAAAGTTATTGAAAATTCCCAAAAAAAAAAAAAATGTGAGAAGTCCGAATATGTCGAAGGTTACTCAAGGAGGATGATCCTGCTTATGAGGGACTAGGAAGTTGAGGCTCTACCTCTATAGGAATTTCTTCATGTGGGTGTGACATTAGATTAACAAAAATTCTGGTAAACCTTCTACTCATTTCATCATTAGAATTGAATCAAACACTATACATAGGTCTTACTATGCATGCCAAAGAAGTTGTTTGGCTCAAAATTTGGTCATTAGTATATGTACACGATGCCAGGCATACCAAAGTCTAATGCGACTCAATCAGAACCAAACGCCTTTGACGCTAAGCACCGAAATAGATAAAGAGACTGAGGACAATCGTCTATGATGAAAAACTTAGCAATTCGGCCATCTATTCAACCACCTATAATAGAGACTAGGAAATTTGCGAAAGGAAAGGTTTATCCTTCTAATAATTTATTTATTTTTTTTGTCTTTTAGCCGAAAGGACTTTTTCTCACAATTATAGTAAAGATTGACTAATTAGGATAGTGAAAGCATAAAAGATAAGAAATTGCACTTGTAAAAAGTAAATGCTTTTTTTTTAATTATTTTTTATAACACATGCACTTGTTAGACAGCTCACATACTACCTTGTATATCTTTTTACCTTGTATAGATGATTGTAATATCTTTCCTTTCCTGTTATAGATGAGTGTAATATCTATATATTCAACCCCATTGGGTTGTCTAAAATACACAGAAAACCTTTTTGGATTCACGGTTTTCATGGTATCAGAGCCATACTGATCCAAATCCGGCCACTCCCTGCTGCGTCCCTGCTCGTCCGGCCTCCCTGCTGCGTCCGGCCTCCCTGCTCGTCCGGCCCCCTGCTGCGTCTGGCCTCCCTGCTCGTCCGGCCTCCCTGCTCGTCCGGCCTCCCTGCTGCGGCCCCCTGCTGCGTCCTCCCTGCGGCCTCCCTGCTCGTCCGGCCTCCTTGCTGCGTCCGGCCTCCCTGCTGCGTCCGGCCCTGCTCCAGATCCAGATCCGACGCCCCTGCTCATATTTTCTGCTCCAGATCCGACGCCCCTGCTCCAGATCCGACACCCCTGCTCGGTTTTCCTGCTCCAGCCTGCTCCAGATCCAGCGCCCCTGCTCCAGATCCAACACACCTGCTCGGTTTTCCTGTTCCAGATCAAGATCTGACGCCCCTGCTCCAGATCCGACGCCTGCTTGTTTTTCATACTCCAGATCCAGATCCGACGCCACTGATAGATCTTTCTTCTGCTCCAGATCCGACGCCCCTACTTGATTTTCCGATTTTACATATCCAGATCAAGATCCAGCGCCCTTATTGCCTCTGTTGCTGATTGCTTCCGATCTCCCTTTTCCAGATCCAGATCCAGAGCTCCTTTGCCAGATCCAGAAACTGCAATTCCTTGGGTATCTCCTGATGTACGGTACTTCTACGACCTTCTTCTGCTGCAACTTCTTGTTTGCTTTACATTACTTCAGATCAATGGACAAGAACTCATCACGTACAGAGGCCCCACGTTGTAGTTTTGATGGTACCAACTACTCTCTGTGGGCCATCCATTTTCAGAACTTTCTCAAGGGTCGTGGTTTGTGGGGACTAATTGATGGATCCGTTACTATCCCCACTTCCACAGATGCCGACAAATTAGCTGATTGGGAAATGAACAATGGAAGGATTATTACCTGGATTCTTGATTCCGTCGATCGGTCCATTGCTGTTGGTCTCACACCTCATCGCACTGCTAAGGCAATGTGGGAACATCTCCAGACGATTTATCAACAGAGTAATGCGGCCCGGTTATACCGCCTGGAACAGGATCTCGTTAACCTTACTCAGGGTAACGATAGTATTCAATTATTTTACTCCAAAATTGTCACAATTTGGACAGAGATGGCTATGATGGATCCACCATTTCCTCATGACTTTAAAATATTCCAAACTATGCGCGAGAGTACGCAAGTTCGTCAATTCCTTATGAAGCTACGTCCGAATTTGAGCATTGTCGGCCGCTCTCTTGAACCGTAGCCCTACTCCTTCACCGACCCGATTATTAATGATTTATTGGCGAGGAACAACGTCTGAAAGTCTCTCTCTTCCTTCCTCAACTCCGGCTCATCTGATATGGTGCTTGCTGTGTCCACCACTCCACCAACACGTGGTTCTGGTTCTTCTCCTTTGACTTGTCGCGGGTGCAACAAGGTGGGTCATGTTGTCGCTCAATGCAAGGAATGGTGCGCTTATTGTCGACGGACTGGTCATGGTATTCAGGACTGCCGTACACGTGCCAATGCATCATCGTTCGGCCGTGGACGTGGAAGTCGTGGTCGTGGCCGTGGTCGTGCTCTTTTCTGCTACTCGCTGCCACTATTTCTTGTGAGCAGTCTGTTAGTGATTCTGCATCTACTGCTTCCGCTGAAGGTCTTTCATCTCCGTTGACTCCTGCGATGCTCCAGCAAATCGTCCAGGCCCTTTCTGCAGCCGGTATGTCAGGTATATCCCCATCTTCTACATGGTTCTTCGATTCGGGTGCTTCCAATCATATGACCAGTGCTGTATCCCATCTTCGTAACATTCGTCCCTACACCGGCAATCAGACTATTTCTACTGCGGATGGCACTAGACTACCTATTCAGTCTGTTGGATCATTGACTTTCTCTCCTTCTGCTCATCGCCAGTTCACCCTTCGTGATGTGTTTCATGTCCCTAACCTCTCCTCCAATTTAATTTCAGTTGGTCAACTCACATCCAATAACTGCATAGTCATATTTCTTCCCAATTGTTGTTTTGTGCAGGATCTGGCAACGGGGAAGGTACTTGGGAGGGGTAGGCGGCATGGTCGTCTGTACGTGCTGGATTTTGATCCATCTGTCACTCTGGCTCGTTGTTTCTTTTCTCCATCTTCATCAGATATTTATTCGGCAAATAAATTGTGGAAATTGTGGCACTTTCGCCTGGGACATCCACATTCTGATCGGTTACTTCAGTTAATTTCGTCTGGCATGTTAGGGAATATTTCTCTTAATAAAAATAATTTGGATTATTCTTGTTCTTCATGTTGTCTTTCAAAAAGTAAGTGTGTTCCATTTTCCCTAAGTACTACAAAATCATCTTCTATGTTTGAACTTGTGCATACGGATGTCTGGGGTCCTTCACCAATTATGTCTCTCTCTGGGTTACGATACTATGTTATATTCATTGATGATTTCACACGTTACACTTGGATTTACTTTCTGCATTCGAAGTCACAGGTTTTTGAAAAATTCAAGTCCTTCCACTCTATGGTAAAGACTCAATTTCGGGTTCCAGTTCAAACTCTCCGTTCTGACTCAGGGGGGGAATATCTCTCAACAGATTTTCGTACATTTCTTCAAGGTCATGGGATTATTCATCAGACCACCTGTTCTGATACTCCACAACAGAAGGGTGGGTGAACGAAAAATCGTCATATTGTTGAAACTGCCAACACCCTGATGACACTATGAGTGTTCCTCGTTCTTTCGGGCGGAAGCAATGTTACATTCGTCTACTTGATTAACCAGGATGCCAACCAATGTTCTGAACAGTAAATCTCCCTACTTTGCTCTCACCGCTTACCTCTGCATATTCCACATTTCGTGTTTTTGGTTGTATCTGTTATGTTCACCTGGCTTCACGTGAACGTCACAAACTATCTCCAAAATCGATCAAATGTATGTACTTGGGATTTGGGGAAACTCAGAAGGGTTTTCGGTGTTATGATCCGGTTTCTCGTCGTGTTCGGGTTTCACGAAATGTTGTCTTTCTTGAACACATTGCTTTTCATTCATCTCCTCCTTCTCCGCACACTCCAAACCCTCCTGGTTTAACCGCATTTCCAGAAATTCCGGTTGCCTCAAGTACTCTCCCTCGTCCGTTGCAGGTTTACTCACGTCGACCACGTACAGATCCTCCTCCTATTACTCAACCCGAATCTACTGTACCTGTTGCAGATCCCGAACCTACCTTAATACGACGTTCCGCTCGTGAACATAGAGCGCCTGATCGCTTGATATGCTCTATGTCTGCCATGAATGCTACTCTGGATACTGTTTCTATTCCTAATTCATACTCTCAGGCAGTCACTCATGATTGTTGGAAGAAAGCTATGGCAGACGAACTTGCGGCTTTGGATGATAATCATACGTGGGACATTGTCACTCGACCTGCTGACCAACAGCTGATTGGTAGCAGATGGATTTATTCTATCAAGCTCAAGTCTGATGGATCATTGGATCGATATAAGGCTCGACTTGTCGCTCAGGGATACAAACAGGAATACGGAATTGATTATGATGAGACTTTTGCTCCCGTAGCCAAGATGAAAACTGTTCGTACTCTTCTGGCTATATCTTCTGTTCGCTCATGGCCACTCTCTCAGATGGATGTGAAAAATGCATTTCTTCATGGAGACCTCCAAGAAACCGTATATTTGAAACCTCCTCCTGGCTCTTTAATCCCTGACAATAAGGTATGTCGCCTAAAGAAAGCCCTGTATGGCCTCAAACAGGCACCTCGGGCATGGTTCCAACGTTTTCACGATGTTGTTACGAGTGCTGGCTTTACTCAAAGTGGTTATGACCCATCCTTATTTTTGCGAACCACTGCTCACGGAATTGTCATCGTTCTGGTCTATGTTGACGACCTCCTCCTGACTGGTAGCGATGCTACTGGCATTTCGGCTTTAAAGGAAGTTCTGCAATCATCCTTCAAGATGAAAGACCTCGGCCAACTAACATACTTTCTTGGACTTGAATTTTCACGTTCCAATCGTGGAATCCTGGTCAGCCAGCGTAAATATACCAAGGATCTTCTCGCCTTGGCATCATTGACGGATCAGAAGACAGTTCAGACTCCCTTAGAACTTAACGTTCACTATGGCCGTGACGATGGTGATCTACTTGCACAGCCCGACTTATACCGCCGTTTGGTTGGGAGTCTGGTTTACTTAACTATGACTCGCCCTGATATTGCCTACGCTGTCCAAGTCGTCGTCGGTTTGTTTCTGCCCCTCGGACTCTTCATATGACTGCTGTGTTGCGCATCCTACGGTACCTTCGTGGAAGTCTAGATCGATCTCTGTTCTTCTCCTCCACGGCAACTTTGGAACTTCGTGCTTATTCGGATGCTTATTGGGCTGGATGTGCTCTCACACGAAGATCTACCACTGGCTACTGTGTTTTTCTTGGCACTTCTCTCATCTCTTGGAAGTGTAAGAAGCAGGCCACTGTTTCCAAATCGAGTACAGAAGCCGAGTATCGGGCGATGTCAGCTGCGTGTAGTGAGCTCGTCTGGTTACGTGGACTTCTTTCAGACTTGGGCATTCCTCTACAGAATCCTACTCCACTCCATGTTGATAATCTCAGTGCAATTCAGATTGCCTCTAACCCGGTTTTTCATGAACGGACGAAGCATATAGAAGTTGACTGTCATTTTATCCGTGAGAAATTTCAGTCTGGGCTCATTTCTCTTCCACATGTGGTATCCCATGATCAGATTGCTGACATTCTCACCAAGTCCCTCACGTCTGCACGTCATTCTTTTCTTGTTGGCAAACTATTACTTGTCGATGACCAGCATTAGTTTGAGGGGGGATGTTAGACAGCTCACATACTACCTTGTATATCTTTTTACCTTGTATAGATGATTGTAATATCTTTCCTTTCCTGTTATAGATGAGTGTAATATCTATATATTCAACCCCATTGGGTTGTCTAAAATACACAGAAAACCTTTTTGGATTCACGGTTTTCAGCACTCACACCACAATGGGATTTCACCACTTATGGACACTCGAACCCTCGGCCAGGTGTTGTAAAAAGTAAACACTTACGAAAAAAAAAAATCATTGCCAATACAGTGGTTGCAGCATAAGATGGTAAGGTTCTAAAGCTAAAGTCTTCTTTTATCTAGTGACTTAAGTGTAAATAAAGAGAATTCCACCAAAAAGAACAAGGAAAAAAAATGTCTTCTTTGGTCCAGTGACTTGAGCATAGAGGGAGGGAATTACACTACTCCTAAGCTAAAGCCGGTTCAATGTAACAAAGTAGATGGAGTGGATTACACTAAACGTTAGTCTGAGTATCTTCAACCAGGAGTAATCCAATCCATGTTGCGATACTGGACCGATTTAGTTTAGCTTGTAGTATAATTTCTTTCATCTATGCCCAAGTCATTAGTCTAAGGAAGACCTTAGTTTTAGGACATCAACTTCTATGCCATAATTGGTAAAGTGTAAGAGATTTTCTCTTTTATTTTTAAGTATTTATATTTGATAAATACAATCTCTTTTATTTCTTTTTATTTTATTTTGCAATATTATGTTAATTTATTGATAACTATTATTTTGGTGAGAAAAAAAAAGTCATTTTGGCTAAATGCAAAACAAACTTATTAGAAAGACAATCCCTCTTCTTTATAAATCATTTATCTTTATTACAGTTGGCTAGATAGAAAGCTGATCTCCATCTCTAAGTGTATATCGGCACTTGGGTCACAAGTGTTCAATTCAGATTGAGTCGTATCAGGCTCTAGCATGCGTGATACTTCGCACATATATCAATGACCGATTTTTGAACCAACTACTAAGGGAGCCACACGTGCACTTTAAATTTGGACGGTCCACATTTTTCCAATACAGTGTGATTTGCCCGATGCCCGATCAGCAGACCAATATCATATCCACAGCTTAGTCATGGTGCACACTACCTGATGAATGGTTAGGATCACTGACATGCGAACCATTTTTTTTATTTTTCAATTTGATTCTTTTATATACTAGAGCTACTACTGAAGAGTAGGGCTGTACACGAACCGGGTGTTGTAGAGTGGGTCGCAGACAGTTTCATGGCCAAGATGGATCAGAAAAGGCCCGGTCGATGACAAAAGTGATCCGGACCTTCGGACTTTAGATCAGGCGTATCTCACAATCCGGAATGAGTTAGCTGACGTAAAATATATGATTTTGGGGTAGAACGAGCTACTTTAGCCAACCAACCCTGCTATGCAGGGTTGTGACGCTCGGAATTGCGAGAAACCCCTGATTTGATGGTCGTTTCCCTCTTTCAATTTCGTTTTTACTATAAATAGTAAGTTTTAATTTGCTTATAACTCTTCATCCGTCGGGCTTTAGGAGTTGCGCCCAACGTGAAAAGAGCTTAGAATAATTAGGAGAACGGTTTGGTGAAGCCAAATAGGACACTTACTGTTTTTGGCCGAAAACCTTGCGCACATCACGACCGTCTATAAATAGTAAGTTTACTATTTATAGTAAGTCGCAGATTCTAGGAGTTCTAGTTGTAGTTTGATTCTGATTTCTTTCCCATTGTTTGGTATCCCTATTTAAAGGGTTGTGAACTCATTTTTATTAATCAATTAATCAGTTTCAAATTTTATTAGAATTTATTTCTATTTTCTGCTTTCTTTCCTCGTGGATTCGAGAAGTCTCTGTGAGGAGTCCAGAGAAGCTCCGTGGATTCGGAGTATTTATCCTCATTACGTTCATCCCTGCGTCACCGGGCTAGCCCGGTTAACTCGCTCGACTCGGCCCGACTCGGAATCGAGTTCGGTCCAGAACGGGCCATTTTCTTCAGCTTGAAACTGAGTTCGGGCCGAGTTTAAACAGGTCCCTGTTCGGTCCGACTCGATCCGAAACCCGATTCAACCATTTATATATATTCAGCCATTTATATATATATATATATAGAGAGAGAGAGAGAGAGAGAGAGAGAGAAGCGCTCACCTGCGAACCAGTTCGTACGTAGTACGTACGAACTTTTTTGATGACCCATCATACGTGATGAATCTCAAATCTGAACCGTTCATGTGAAGCAGACCTAGTGAAACTTCCCAGACCAAGTTTTACTTTTATCTAAAACTGTTATCTATACCGTCCATAGCAAAGAGAAATTCAAATCAAGGAAAGAAGCTGTTTACATTTTTCACGGTCCACCAAAGTTTCGGATCAAAGTAAAAATTTATACTATGAGGTTTCACTAGGTGCTGCTTCACATGAACGGTTCAGATTTGCGAGATTCATCACGTATGATGGGTCATGAAAAAAGTTCGTACGTACTACGTACGAACTGATTCGCAGTGAGCTTTTCTATACATATATATATATATATATATATATATATATATATATATATATATATATATATATATATATATATATATATATATTCTAAATCCTTACCTTGACCATTTGAGACATATATATTCTAAATCCTTACCTTGACCATTTGAGACAGAAAAGTGAGAACACTGCCCAACTCATGAACTTGCTGTAAGGTTTGAAACTAGCCCGAACTCCCCCGATTGCTAACCGTGCCGAGTTCGGGCTGGACATGTTGGCCCGGTGACCGGGCCAGGTTTGGGCTAGGTTTGGCTAGTGACCCGGCTGGGCCGGATAAGCCCAACTCGGTTCAACCCAATGTACAGCCCTAATTTTTGAGGTGAGGAGAATCTAGCAATGAGCCGGATTTGAGCTGAGCCGAACTAGGAAGGAGCCCACTCTAAGGGCAGAGCCCACATGGGCTTACCATAGTAGCCGACCCTGAGAAAAATTGGTTAGGCGTGGCCCCAACCCAATCCAACCTGAAAATTAATCAAATCCATATTTCCCACTTGAATCTGTTGATCAAGTGGGCCGCGCCTTCACAAAGAAATAGACACGTAGAAAAATGAAACCAACGGTCTGGATTGAAGATGCATGTCTTGCATAATCAAGGAACGGGATGGCTTATTAAGAACTCGGGTCGGATTAAAATGACTAGCCTGCATACCAGACTGAAAATTGATGGCCCAAGACCGGCCCAAGCTAATAGGTCTATGCCTGGTCCGGTTCGGGTCAGGATCGTTGGGCCTGGCAGTAGCCTGGCCCATTGCTACGTGTAATAATCAATGAACATGGGACTGGACGCGGATTTCCTGCGAAAGCCTTTGGTAGGAAGTTCTTACGGTGGAAACCTAGGTGGGACCCACTGTGATGTTTGTGAGAAATCCACCCCGTCCATCTGTTTAGTGAGCTTATTTTAGGACATAGGTCAGGAAATGAGACGTATCCAATACTCAAGTGTGCCGAAAACGTGAGGATTGAACGTCCACGGTTGAAATATTCGTGGGGTCACAGAAGTTTTGAATCAGGCTAGTATTTTTGTTTTCAATTCATCCCAGTAGGAATGACGTTATGAACGGTATGGATGGCATGTAAACATCACTGTCGACCTAGGGAGGTTTCAACGATTTCCCTACCCACCTTTTCCTTTAGTGCGGCCCACTTGAGTCTTGGATCCTAATTAATTTTGGTCTCAGGTCCTAAAATATTATCAAAAACGGATGGACGGGGTGGATTTCTCACAAACATCACGGTGGGCCCACCTAGGTTTCCAGTGCAGGAAGAACTTCCTGCAAGAGAAATCCGCCTCCATGGGGACTGCTTCTTAACTACTTGAAGCAGATTGGGTCCAACCGAGATGGATTCGACTTAGATGAGTCGCATCCGACTCGTCCAAGTCATCAATCCATGGCTGGGCTAGGCAAGTGTTCAGGTCCTTCTATCATCTGTCCGGCAAAGACTACTGCATCTTGATGTGCTGAAATGGGTCCATGAACAGAAATGGACCAAAGCAACGAAACAGTGGGACCAGAAATGTCCACCGTTGAAACCTTTCTGGAGCTGACCATGATGTTTATATTCCATCCAAACCGTTCATAGGGTTATTACCACTCAGATAAACTGTAGGAACCAATATCATCCTGATACAAAACTTCTGTCACCCTCAATCGTTCAATCCCCACTCTTTCGTGTAGTATGGCCCACATGAGTCTTAGATCTGCCTGATTTTTAGAATCCTATCCTATTAAAGTATTTCAAAATAGATGGACAGAGTGGATTTGTCACGGACATCTCTGTAGGCCCCACACTGCCCCAGGCACACGAACATCTCTGCACCCGGGTCACAGGCAATCCGCTCCCCTCAATGGGCCGGGCTCGAACTTGTCAAAATCATAATCATGAATACGCCCGGCCTGAAACAGTTCAAAATCCGGGACGAGACCAACTCAGGCCCAGCCCGTTGACAGATACGAATCTCTCAATACGGTACAATAAGGAGTACTATTTTAACGTAGCATAGGTTATTACCAGCCATCAAGTGTATCGACCACCACATTCTAGGATAGTGGACCCACGCCAAACTAGCCGTCTGATCAAGATCTAACGGTTCGCGATGTGCAATCCCACCAAATTTCACCGTTGATCATGCCATAAGAGAGGCTCCTTAAATCTTACTCCCACATCTCTTCCTAACTGGTTACACGTGCCGCTTCGATATAAACTTGTGAGGGTGGTAAGATGATGATCATGGCCATAAGATGAGTGGTTCTGATGGGGCCATTTTCCTGGTGATGATGGACTCATGAACTTGCATGGGGCCAACGCTTATACAGTTGTATGGTGTATAAGAGATGGATGTGCTGGCAGGACTGAGAGGAACAAATCACGTACTCTTGAGTGGGTGGGTTGTTGAGGAAAGAAACGTGATAGCTACACGCACTAGTAGTCATCAGTTGTCTACCTTCATCGGCACGTGTATCATGATCTAAACCGTTCATCTGAAGATCTCCTATGTTCCATAGCCAACAGGTCGGGAAGGTCCATTCATCAGGTACACCACACGTATATGGGACACGTGTTGAAATTTTATCAATCGTGCACATTTCATCCATAAATGTGGCCCATCTGACAAATGAATGGTGACAGTATTTTCAGATTTTGAACAATACGAGAGGGGTATGACTGATGAACGACATAGATCTGTCACACAGACGTCACATTGTAATGAGTGATGCGAGTAGTATTTGAATAGCTACTTCTGCGAGTAACCATGACAGTGCGAGTATTTGTACGAGTCATGTTGCTTGTGTGCGTGTCTGGGACCGGAATCATGGCCCACCATGTTTTATATGTAAATCCAATCCGTCCATAATGTGATAAGAATCATTTGAAAGGGCATAAAAAAATCGGCCCAATAAAAAACTCTGATGGTCCACACCAAATGGGAACAATATAATACTGCTCCTAAATTCACACGGTGTGACCCATCTGATATTTCGATCAGGTTTATTTTTGTATTTTCCATTTCATCCTGGTGAATTACACCTGACTAACGGTTTTGATGAATGATATAATAAACTGTGGTGGCCCACAAACAAACCTACGGTTGGCATCTCATCTCCCATTGTTCTCTGTGGTGTGGTCCACCTCAGTCGTGGATCTTGCTGATTTTTTTCAACAAGTCCTAGAATGGACGATGGAACGTGATGAACAGAGTGAATTTTACATGTACAATATTATAGGCCCCACATGCTGGGATATTTCAGGTGTTGCGTAAAACAAGGTGGAAAGCAAGCGGTCCACTTTGTAGTTTGTGGTGCTTTTTCCTTGTCAATGCCCAAATTATTCATACCATGGGCTTTCCCATAGACCGTGGACACCCAATAATTTTATCACATTGAAATATTTTGGACCCTTTGACTATTTAAGGGTGAAGGATGCATTTATATTCAAACCACTTTTTGTGTATGAAATGAAAGTTGGCTTCCACACACTTAGTACAAGCATGAAAAATAAGACTCAATGTCAGTGATATGGCACTCATATTGTCGCAACATATAATTCGAGCTTTGACTAGAAATATGCAAAGATCTTTGAGAAGCAAATGAAATAAACCATGATAAGTTAGCTATTGTATGAGCTAGAAATTGACACTTAAACACCATGGAGAAGCAGGCTACAGTCAGCTGGTAGGAAACTAGATTTGCGATAAAGAAGGTACAATAATCCAAATCGAATAAGGCTTGCAAACTGAAATCATGGTAATTAACGGAAGTCTAACCCATGATTGATAGTGCCCTATAGATATTGTAGGATAGGTTTGACAGCAACCTTGGAGAGTGCATAAACTAACATACTTGATTGACCGCAAATGTAACATCAGATCGATGCATTCTCACATTCTAAGGGAGTGTTTGGATCGTAAGTTACTTAAAATAAGCTACTTATGCCTGAAGTAACTTAACTTGGTTTCTACTTATTAAGCCAAAGTGATTAAGTAACTTTCAGTTTTTTTTTGTTTTTTTGAAGTTACTTATAAGTGATCATAAATCAAACTTATTTCAAATAAGTTACTTATCTACTGCCTGTAAATAGATAAAATAATTTATTTGATGGTATCCAAACAGGCCCTAAGAGATGGTCATAATTGATTGATGCATTAGGCCAACAACATCATATTTCAATTAAGAAGGGTTGCATCATGTGTCAACAAAGATGAGTTTCATTTTCAACGATGTCTAGTTGCATCATATTTTCAATATAATGTGCCTTGGTAACATATTTCCATACGTTAGTCATCTAGCTCATGTGGAGAAAAGGAGAGAAAAAACCATGTTTTTACCGCTAATAAACTTTGAATCTACAAGGGAAGAAATCTCTAAAAACAATAATAAAACTTGATGATTGGTTGTTCTTTTCCATGCATTGATATCATTAATTCAAAATATTAAAAGAAAAATATTTTTTAAACATGGTAAATTACTAGAAAGAATATAGACATCAAAAACTATTTAGCCATAGCTCAACTGGCAAGCGGAGTGGAGATACCTCGTTTCAACACTTGCGGTCTTGGTATGATCCCTAGTGGGAGTGGCTAACATGGAGTGTGAGTACTAACATGGGTGTGTACTAACAAGCTAACTCAATAAATAAATAAAAACTCTTATATAGCAAAATATATATATATATATATATATATATATATATATATATATATATATATATATATATATATATAGGGAAAAGGTACTATGCGCTCGAGCGTAAAGCGGTTGTCCGTGAGGTCGAGCTGTGTGGGCCCCACTATGATGTCGTTCGAAGATCCACACCGTCCACCAGATGCACAAGCCCAGGGTGGGCCCACACGGCCTAAAATCAGCCGTCCACGTAACTCAGGTGGGCCATACCATCAGAAAACATAAGTATACATGCAAAAACATGTAAAAGCACTTGGTGGGCCCCACCTGAGTTGTGGATACCACCTGAAACTTTGTCTAAAATTACATCCAAGTGGGACACACATGATGGACGGTGTTGATCATCAAAAAACGTCTCGAAAGGTCCCCACAAATGGTTTTGAATGTTTCAATGGTGCATAGTCCCTCTCAACTTCCGTACGTGGTGTGGCCCACAAAAGTCACAGATTGATTTGATTTTCAGCCATGTGGGCCCCATCTGGAATGGTGCATCTGACTGAGGGGGTAGATTTTCGAACGGCATCACGGTGGGGCCCACATCAGCTCGACCGCTCGAACGACCGCTTTACCCTCGAGCGCATAGTACCATATATATATATATATATATATATATATATATATATATATATATATATATATATATATATATATATATATATATATATATATATTGAATTCAAATTAAAATTCAATTCTTAAAGTCTCGTTTGGATACCACCAAATAAATTACTTTATCTACTTATAGCAGTAGATAAGTGACTTCTTTTAAATAAATAAGTTTGGTTAATGATTAATTATAAGCAACTTTTTTACTTAAAAATACTTAATCACTTTAGTTTTTTTTTTTTTTTTAAGCTTTTCTACTTTTCTCACATTGCTATAAAGGGTCATTAGGAGAGACAAAAAATATGAGAAGTTGACAAGGATGTTGTTTGTCAAACATACTTACCTTCTTAATAAATAGAAACTAAGATAAGCTACTTGAGGCATATACAACTTATCTTAAACAACTTAAGATCCAAACACCCCGTAAACAACTTATGTTTCAAAATTGTTCAGGTGATCAGATGTACGGCTCATTAATAGCTTTCTGAGAATATATTATATTCGCATTTCGACAACCTTTAATCTTTCCTCAAATGTCCATTTCAAGAATACCTTTATATGAAAGCAGTCCAATAAACAATACTTCATTGAGTCAATTCATCAAACACTCAACGAGTAGCATCAAGATTAAAATAATCGGGTCACCGAGCCAATTTGATCCGAATCAATTCAAGTCAAGGTTCGAGCCGAATCAAGTTGAGCTCAAGCAAGCTCAAACTCGGTTCCAAAATTTTTTCAAACTCCAAAAATCAGCTCTTTCGAGCCAAGGCCAGTTGAGTTTTTTTGAGTTGAGTCAAGTAGACTACCTGAACTAACTCAACTCATGTACAGCTCTACTCTAACCCACGCATTCACACCATAGTGGTTTTTCACCACAATGGGTACGCGGCCCTCTTAATACCACAAGGATCCCATGTTGATGACTAGCTAGTGATGGCCTCTGTTCCTTTGATCTTTTCACTTATGCCCGACTTTCAAACTTCCTGAGCCGAGCCTTTGATTAGCACTGGACTGCCAGTGGGCCGAGCCCACCAGGACCCACTTTATTATTTCACTCAAAAGGTCAAAAGGTCAATAGAAACATTTGATACTCTGGCAGAGTGTGACAGATGATACACAGGCACTTAGAAATTCCACACGCGGCATATATAATTCAAATTAAACTGTCCAAACTATGGGTCTCACTTTAGATATATCATTAACCAAAAAATTAAGATTATTTAATTATCGGAATATTGGATCGATAGACATTTATTGGACGGTTAAAAAATGATGGCCTTTTTTAAACAAACGAGCGTCCGTGAATCAGATTATAGAATTGTTCAACCAATCTGATTTTGAGAACGTGTTAGTGACAGTCAATTCCACAATTTAGTCTGTTTAATTTGAGTTAATATATGGCAACTGTACAATTTCTGAATGCCTGCGTATCAAGTGTTATGCCTTGCCACAGTATCAAAAAACTCCTCAAAGCCAATAATCCTACAAGCAATAATACATGAATCCCTCAATCCAGTACAGACTCATATGCATTGCAACATAGCATCTTTTATTTATTTACTTTTTTCCTCAGGACATCATATAAATGCCATCCTCACCGTCCATAGCTGAATTTCCTAACCAGCATACATGAATTCCTCAATCTGATACAACAAGGACTACCATTTTAACATAGGTTCCTACTCATATGGTCACTACATAGCATCTTTTATTTAGCTTTCCTTTTTCCTCGGGACATCATCTAAATGCCATCCTCACCGTCCATTGCTGAATTTCCAAGCTCAAGTTCTCAAGGAAGAACATAACCTGAAAAATAGACTAACATCAGTATCAATCAGAACCGATAAAAATGAAAAATCGGATGGGCTTAGATGGGCCTTGTCCAGGCCCAGGCCTAGCCCAGACGACATGTTAAGGAAACAGGCCCACGTACACAGCCCCAAAAGCTGGCAGTATCTTCATGCCATTAAACAAATCAGCCATAGGTCGAAATGGAGTCATTGGACCTATGATCTCAGGCCCGGCCCAATTACAATATTCCAAGATAGTCCAGATCTGGACAGTTCATTCTCGACTTTATGGAGGTCCCATATCATGCAGACCATCAGATCTTGAGAGCTCACTCTTACACACAGACTTTCACCATCAAACATCATATTCATCCGATCATGATCAGAAAGCCATCAAGCACGACAACCACCACATTCTACGATGGTAGTCCATGCCAAACCAACCGTCTGATCAAGATCTAACGGTTTACGATGTCCAATCTCACCAAAATTAATCATTGATTGTATTATAAGAGATGATCATTGAATCTTACTCCCACATTTCTTCCCAGCTGGCCTGTTCTTGATGTTGCACCGCTTCGGGACGGTGATCGCTACCGCCGGGTTGATCCCGGCTTGCTTGACGAGGGGCGATAGGAACACGGCACACAAGCATTTGGGTGAGTTTCGGAGCAATGCCGCCACCCTCGAGCAGCAAGCCGGCGGGACCTTTGCCTTTGAATTCATAGATGCACCTAGGCATGGGCTTAGGCTAACCGCCGCAGTCTTTACCGGCGTTTTGCCACACTCGCCGGCCGCACATGCTGTTTTTATGTAAGTGTGTGAAGCTAGTAGGATGATGATCATGGCCACAACATAAGTGATTTTGATGGGAGCCATTTTGGTTTGTGATGCTCTAAGAGAGGTAGTGATTGGGTATATGAACTTGCATGGGTATATATGCTCTAAGGCATATATATATAGTTGTATGGTGTATAAGATATTAATATAGTGGCATGACTAAGAGGAACTAATCATGTACTCTTGCCTCAGTGGGGTGGTTGTGGGGAGAAACGAAAAGCTACTCGCGAGAGTAGTCATCAAGTGCCCTACCTTCATTTCTTGTCAATGTGGCATGTTTTGAAATGATCTAGACCGTTCATATGAAGGGGCACACTTTATTTAGCCCATAGACAAAGGGCCAGGAACGTCAGTCACCGGATGCACCGTATGGTTATGTGACACTTTAAAATTTTATCAATCGTGCAGATTTCATCTACATGTGTGGCACGCATGATGAATGAAAAGTGATGATATTCTGGATTCTGCAAAATCTAAGAGGGGGACGGCTGATGAACGACACAGATCTTATGCACACATGCTACAATGAAATGCAAGGTGCGAGTAGGATTTGGATAGCTACGTGAGAGTAGGTATGGCATTACTAGGCTGTGGGACGTGTCATTGCGGTGTTGTGTGCGTGCGCGTACATGGTATGATTCAGTGGTTGATTATTTGATCATGAAGGTGAAAAAGTAAGTGGTCCACTTTGTGATTTGTGGTGCTTTTTTATTATAACAAGACTAGTGCTGTCGACTGGGCCGGGCCGGGCCTGGGGCACGTCTCAGCCTAGATTTTGAACTGTTGCAGACCGGGCCTCGGGCCGGGCCTATTCGAAATTCTGATTTTTCAGGCACAAGCTGGCCCACCTCTAGACAAGACCTTACCACAGACCGACCTAAAGAAGAAACTTAGAAAACGGTAAGAGACAAAAATGAGTGTTCACACCATCAGCTTGAGGTATTAAGGTGTTCACACAACCACCTAATCCTTTTGCCAATAGATAGTAGAGTAGGAGGGAATTACTCTTACGTAACCTTCTCCACGCATGTCTCATCCACACATGCATGTGGAGACTTGAAGTCTTTCCTAGTAAGCCTTAGCCTAGCTTGGACCTACTAGCTTGATTCATGGGTTGTGCTCAGGCCTTGCATGCATAGCCTCATTAATATCAGTGCTGAGTGTGTATTCATAGTAAAAAATGGATGAAATCCACCTTTAATGTGGGTTTTCGTTTTCGTTTCTCTAAAATGTATATGTGGCCCACTTGATCAACAGATAGATTAAGAACATTCAATGGGAAATAGGCAACCAATTTTTTGGGCTTGAGGCCCGGCCTGCTGCTATATGCCCCATGGTTGTCTTGGGCCAAGCTTAGGCTGATGTTCGCCTTGAGCCTGCTCAAGCTTTAGGCTATAAGTAGGGCGGGGCCACAGGTAGGCCTATTTCTCCAGAGAGAGAGAGAGAGTCATGCTCACCTGCACCTACGCACGTGCGCACCTTTGCACACATGTCATGGACATCTAATCCGTACGGTCCATATGATGCAGAATCCCATGAAACTTAAAGGGATAAATTTTCACCATGATCTAAATTTCTGGTGGGCCATAGCAAAAAAGAAACGTTAATCAAGGGAGGAAAATATTTTCATTTTTCATGGCCGATCATAGTTTTGGTTCAAAGTAAAAATTAGGCTTAGGGTTTTCATGAGGTGCTGCTTCACATGGACTGTTCAGATTTTAAAGTCACATCACTATGATGTGTTCTTAAAAGAGTTCACACAAGCGCAACTGGAGCATTCGGATATATATATATATATATATATATGGAAAAGGTACTATGCGCTATATGAGGTCGATATGGGCCCCATATATATATATCAGATATATATATATATATATATATATATATATATATATATAAAATACATCCAGTGGGACACACAATCAGTGTTACAGCATTCCCTGACTCAATGAGCCATCTGGTTGCCCTCTGGAATGATGCATCATCAAATTTCGAGCAGCGTCACGATGGAGCCCCTTCCCACCGAATCAGGTAGGCCTAGAAGGGATGGTAGGTCAGCGGCTTCATTCAGCAGCGGATAGAAAGGCGGGCAGGATGGCAGCATCGAATCATGAGCTCTCCCCCGATCAGTGAATATCTTTCTTGTCCTGATTGGTTGATTGTAAGACCATTCGGTCTAGGCTTCCCATCAACCAATCGGAACCCAAAAAGGCTATCTTTCTTGGCTTTCTTATTTCGAGCATTAGCCTCATGGGCAGGGATACGCTGGGGCCCAAACTCGACCTCACGGACTACCGCTTTAAAAGGCAAAGCATATATATATATATATATATATATATATATATATATATATATATATATATATATATATATAAGCTTCATTCAATACATTTGTTCGTCTCAAGAGGTTTTTAACGGTGCGGTCCACCTCATATTTGGATATGCTTCATTTTTTTGATCACATCTTAAAATAAGCTAGAAAAACAAATGAACAATAAGGACATATAATACATACATCAAGGTGGGCCCCACAATTAGGACTATCTTTTTGGGTGAGGTCTAGCTATACTTAATCAGCTTTATTATAAAGCTATTATGTTCATCTCTAACAATAACACGTGGCCCAGTTAAATCACACCAGATAATTAGCATCTATCTAAAGCTATCAACGTGCTGGGGATAGGTCTCTGCCTAAATTTTAAACTGTTTTGAACTGGGCCATTGGACCGGGCTATTCGAAATTCTAATTTTTTATAGCCCAGCCCGGCCGAGTGACACCCCTTCCATCGAGTTATTTGATACACCGGTGGCCTATGGAGCTTAATACACAGGGGCAAAATATTCTTACAGGTCGAATGCATTAACTCAAATTAAACCATCCAAATTTCAGAAACCATCGTCTCTCAGTAAATTTTCAAAATGAAATCAGTTCAACAGTACTAACCTCTATTCATGGGCACTTCTTTATTGAAACAGGACCATTGGATATTTTCCATTTCAACGGTCCAATATCATGCTCACCAATTCCATATAACGATAATCAAGTAAATTTAATTTCGGTTCAGCTAAAGAGGGACACATTATTTGGACGGTTCAATTTGAATTAGTTGTATCCATGTATGCAACTTCAAAGTAATTTCTAACTGCCTGCGTATCATCTATCAAACTCAACCCGAGT
Source organism: Magnolia changhungtana (assembly GCA_030180095.1). Classification (NCBI taxonomy): domain Eukaryota; kingdom Viridiplantae; phylum Streptophyta; class Magnoliopsida; order Magnoliales; family Magnoliaceae; genus Magnolia; species Magnolia changhungtana. The sequence continues at coordinate 6,936,352 of JASAUF010000596.1, forward strand.
AACAAAGTTTCCTCCTTCGATAAGTAACACAGACAGGGTAACCCCCGTTTGCCAACTCACCGGAGAGAAATGTATGATACGTGACCCTGATCTTTGTACGGTACACACGCGTTTTCAATTCTAACAAAAGTAACCTGTGGTTTGATAATCCAGACCATTGAACGGTTGTTATTCAACGTGGATTATTAATAATCTCTCTTGAAAGATCCAAGGAACCAATATTAGGACCCTTTTAATATGAATGTGGACCATTGTCGTATATATTGTCTTACCAATCCATCTGGGCCACGAATTGAAAGATTAAGATCGTTATAATGAAGAGATCTTTAAGCCATTGACCATCCCTTTTAGGATACCACAAAACAACGGTCCGATTACCGAACCATGGCCCACTTGTCATAAAAGAAACGCTTATATTGTGGAAAGATACAGGGCCGTGCATGTATCATGTCATTCCTCATTTCCTCCACACCAAATCCTCGAGAATGTTCGAGAGATTAGAGCCTGGAAGTGTTTCAGTGATAAATAAATCATGTCCGTTCAACTAGTAGTCGACCTTACTTGGATGGATAGTGTTGCGAAATATACAAATATTTAGTTATCCTGTCCATCTGAAAGGTGGCTTTCAATGCTACGGCATGAGATTAAATAGTTAACGGCCAAAATTCATCAAATGAAAATGGAGAACTTTGATGGACAGGATTTATCTAATTGGATCGATGCATATCTCTGAAAGTTCACTGTATTTACAAAACTGCAACCATCTTAGCCAATCATCCTGTGGTGGAATCTTCGGGCCCACCATCAAAGGGGAGTCGTTTGATACTGTGGCTGAGAGTGGCAGTTCATACACATGCACTCTGAAGACGTACACGTGGCACAGAGCTAATTCAAATTCATCCGTCCAAATAGTGGGACCCATTGTAGGTAGATAATAAGCCTAAAATCAGGTTGATTTTCCAATACATACCTCTGATGGTTTAGTATTTTACATTCAACCGTCCACCAAACGTCTACAAATCCGCTCACAAGATTATTATTTCAATTTTTTTTTTATATTTACTACGCATCTAAAGTGGGCCAATCAATTTGGACGGTTGATTTTTTATATCCATGTGCACAATTTCTAAGAGAATGAGCATGAAACATTGTGCTGCCGGAGTATAAAAGTTTTTTTTTTCTCAAAGGTAGCAATCCACCGTCTTCCAGAACCTCCTCGCATGTACTTCGTGATTTCACTACACTGTGGCAATTGACTAAATGGTGGAAAATATCCACCACATGCATGCATGCCAAACAAGACCATCCAACCGTGTGCCCCATTTGTAGATGGATCATGATCCAAATCTCACACTAATCGGACGGTCTTAACCATCTTTGTTCCCACAATGTATTTGGACCGTGGCCCATATTATTTTCGACCGTTCATTTGATAACACCTATTGGACCGCTACAATCTCCTATCCTATGATGATTTCATGAATTGGACAGTCAGGATTAGTATTCATGTATACCACGTATCATTGAGTAAGCAGGCACTATTTAGTAAATGATTGCAAACGCACATCATTAGTTAAAAAAGGTACTCCGCCACCGTAAAACAATCCAAACGCATGCAAACTAATACACTACAAATAGAAACCATTCATCTCAATCCAAACCGTCTAAATCTTATTTTCAATTATAGGTGGGCCTTATCTATGATATTTTCATGAATATAATAAATATTAATATGCTATATTCTTTTTATCCATTTAATGCTTCTGAGTTCACTGATTCCTTTATGGAAAATAATCAGACAGTCAGGATCATTTTATGAATGTATTTCTCTTATTATACCGAACCCACAACGTGGCCCACCATATTTTGACGGTATATCCCACATTGTGGCCCACCATATTTTGACGGTATATCCCACATCGTGGCCCACCTTAGTTATGTGTCTGCTAGCGTACCATATGACCAGCTGGCAAATCCAGTCTTTAAATTCTCATTCCCTTCACTCCCACCAACTCATACGAGAGAGAGAGAGAGAGAGAGAGAGATGGATGGGAAACGAACGGTTGGGATTGGCATGGACAACTCGGCAACTAGCAAGTTGGCTCTACGATGGGCCATCGACAATCTAGTGAACGGCGGAGATCGGCTAATCGTGATCCACGTAGAGTCGAGCAAAGCAGAACCAGCACAAAAGGAGCTATGGGAAGACACGGGATCACGTACTCCTCCTTTTTTTTCCACAAATACCCTTGCTTTTTCCTGACAATTTCATCTTTTTAGCTTTTCTTTACTTGTTATTTCTTGAAATAATAGGGGCCTTTTTTTCTTATTCTTCTTTTTTTTTTTTCTAAGCTTTGATTCCGCTCGAAGAATTCAAAGAAATGCATATATCGAAGCAGTACGGACTACCTCGTGATCCTGAGGTTCTGGAGATTCTCGATACTGTGTCGAGGACAAAACAGGTATAATCTCTCCATCTGTTGAATCTAGACCGTTGATCTTTTTTTAACCGTTCATCTGATACGCACTAATTGGATGGTTTGTATCGTTCGATAGTGTGAATCCCTATGGACCCTAAGGTATAGACGGTGTGGATTGAGTTGATGTATGGCACTTGTATGATGGCATTGTACAATGATTGAGTATGAACATGCATACGCATGCATACTGACTCTGTAGACGTGGCATACATTTTGTAGAATCCTAACCGTCAAAACGTTGGCCCCCACTGCAGATTGGGCATTTACCGAAAATTAGATTGACGAGAGATTCTAATCTCACGTTATATTTTAATTTCACCTTTTTTTTTCCCAATGGTTGGCTGTTCTTCAACTAGAAGGGTCCTTTAGTTTGATTTTTGGGGTATGGCCCATCTGAGGTGGGGTCCACTATCATTCGTGGGTAGGGGTTTTATAAGGACTTGGATTGATGTGAGTATGAAACACAGGTAGATGTGGTTTCTAAGATCTACTGGGGGGACCCACGGGAGAAGCTCTGTGATGCTGTCGAAGATCTAAAGCTAGACTCGCTTGTGGTTGGAAGTAGAGGCGTGGGGAAGATCAAACGGTCCTCTCTCTCTCTCTCTCTCTCTCTCTCTCTCTCTCTCTCTGGAATGGGCCAGATTTCTCTGGAATGGACCGGATTTGGTCCGGTCCCAGCTAGGCCTGAGAAGCCCAGACCTTCGACAGGATGCTCATACCCGAGCCCGAAAAGAATTAGCTGGGTGCTGGCCTCGGCCCGAAAATTGATAGAATCTCTCCCAACCATCGTTAGATCAAGTGGGCCCCACTAAAAAATGAAAACCGATGATCCAAATGCAAGTTGCATTTGTTGCCTAACTGATGATTGGAACGGATGGGATAGAACACATGAGAACATGAAGATATTGGGCTGGGCTGAGTCAGGCGCTGGCCTACCCCATTATTGTAAAAAATGGACGGTCACAACAGAGATTTTATCAAAAATCGAGTGGGCTGGGCCCATTTATTGATTGGGCCTCAAATTCTTTCTGGGATGCAATTGAGAAGGATTAAAACAGAAGACCAACCATAGCCATTGGATCGGTGCTTGGACCTATTAGACTGGTCTGCATGGCCCAATTACTTTCTTGGATGGTCTGGCCCACCTATTGTGGGCCCCTTAATTACTGGGCTTATATAAACAATGAATGGTATGTGGTGTGCAGGGTTTTGCTTGGGAGTGTGAGCAAATACGTGGTGACAAATGCTTCATGTCCTGTGACAGTTGTAAAAGGGGCCACCATCTCCAAATCCTAACTTGTCCCCTCTTTTGAATGGAGGCAGTGCAAGGAATGGACGGTTGTAAAAGCTTGTCTTTGTATGTGGGTCCCACTATATGTTGCTTGGTATTGCGCGTGTACGACCGCTTCGTGTGTCTCTTTTTATGGGCTTTGTTTTTCATTTCTGGATAATGTACGTCATATATTTTTCTGTATTAATTGAATAAATTTGGACGGGATCTCCAGCAACTAAAAGCACTTTGGGACCCACCATGATGTGTGTGGAATCCACTCCGTCCATCATTTTACGCCAGGTTATTTTAGGACCAGAGCCCAAAAATCAAGCCCATCCAAAACTCAAGTGGACCACACCATAGTAAATGGTGGGGATGGCCCACACCATAGGAAGTAGAAGGGAAGGGACGGTGGTTGGATAATAAGATCTGCACTGTCCACCAGGTATGTTGCCTCATTTTAACCATTGAAACTAAAATTCATGATAAGGTAAAGCTCGAGTAGGCCACGCTCTAGGAAACAGTTGAACAGTTGGGATCAAATGCCCACTATCAGTTTTGTGCAGCAGTGTGATGGATTTTTTTGACCCATTGTCGACTGGTCGTTAGCCTTGCTCGACTGGTCGAAGGCTGGTCTCGACCAGTCGTAGGAGTCGAGCCGTGGCACGACTCAAAGTCCAGCGACTTGGGCTATTTTTCTCCGGGGTGCTCGACCGGTCGTGGGTGGCGCTCGACTGGTCGAAGGTTTATCACGACCAGTCGTAGTTACGCAAATTCGTTCCGCGACTTTGCGCGGATTTCGTGTCGCAAGTCATTTCACAATTGGGATGCGAAAAGGAGTTTCCTAAAACTTTAAATATGAGGTACCTGGGGCTTTCTAGGTACAACAAGAGAGTTTCCTAAAGCTTTACAAGAGATTTGCTAAAGGGTTTAGGGCTATCAAAGGTGAGAGAGAGAGAGAGAGGAAAAGAGAGAGAGGAAGCTTATAGAAGAGAGATTATGCTCATAGAGGTTATCTACTGTGCAATCTATATCTCAACGCTTCTATGTCCTCGTAATCAGTGAGATCTCCCCGTTTTTCCTTTTGTTTCTCTCATTGTTTATCCACTCCTGCGTGAGTAAAGAAGTTTATAACGTTCTACTTCATAGTTGATTGTTGATCTGGACGAGGTCCCGTGGTTTTTACCTCTTTGAGGGTTTTCCACATAAAAATCTCTTGCTTGGTGTGTGATTGATGCATTGATTATTTTCATTGCTTTATTATCCATAATTCTGGTTTGTTTTGGAGGGCTAGATCCTAAGGTTTTGTGCAAGGCCCTCAACAAAGTAGTATCAAAGCTAAGTTCATTGAACGTGTAGGATCGGTTTTGAATTATGGAAGGTGGTTCATCAAGGATGATCAGCCTCGATGGTTCTAACTGACCATATGAAAGGCTAAGATGGAGGACTTACTTTTTTGTAAGGACCTATATTCTCCGATTTTAGGCATATCAGCAAAATCCAAGGATATGGCTGATGATAATTGGAAAAAGATGTACCGAAAGGCGGTGGAGTTTATTAAACAATGGTTGGATGATTCTGTGTTCCACCATGTGTCTACGGAAACCTAAGCCGCTAGCCTATGGTTGAAATTAGAAGGGCTGTATGAGAGGAAGACAGTCGGTAATAAAAATTTTCTGATAAGGCGACTTGTAAATCTCAAATTCAAAGATGGTGGTTTTGTGGCCGAGCACATGAATGAGGTCAGTAATATAGTGAACCAACTCTCCTATATGAAGATGGTTCTGGATGACGAAATCCAGGCTTTACTTTTGCTTAGTTCATTGCCTGACAGTTGGGAGACATTAGTGGTGTCTCTAAGTAACTCCGCGCCAGATGGAAAGATATCCATGGAACAGGTAACCAATTGTCTCTTCAATGAGGAGACAAGGAGGAAGTCTCAGGGATCTACTCAGCAAGAGGCCCTTGTGACACAGGAACATGGGAGAGGAAAGAACAGGAAGTGCAGGAAAGCCGAGATAAATTAAGAGGCAAGTCGAGTAACAGAAAAGATGTTGATTGCTGGAATTGTGGCAAGAAAGGCCACTATAAGCATGAATGTCGTGCTAAGAAGAACGACAAGAAAGGAAAAGGAAAGAAAGATGAATTAAATTCCACTGTGGTCGCTTCAGATGGCAACGTCGTAGTTACTCTTTCTGCAGATCATGATATATGTCTCACGGCTACTAGTCAGGACACCGACTGGGTGATAGACTTGGGAGCTTCTTTTCATGCTACTCCACGCAGGGACTTCTTCACAAGCTACAAGCCAGGTGACTATGGGACTGTGAAGATGGAAAATTCTGGCATATCGAAGATTGTGGGAGTCGGTAATATTTGTGTGAAGACTGATGTGGGCTGCACATTGGTTCTCAGGGATGTGAGGCATATCCCAGACCTTCGCCTCAACTTGATGTCGATGGGAAGGTTGGATGATGATGGCTATGAAAGCCGGTTTGCTGGTGGGCGTTGAAAGCTTATCAAGGGTTCATTGATCACAACTAGAGGAAAGAAGTGTTGCACCTTTTACAAGGCAAGTGTCAGTATGTGCAAGGGTGGGTTGAACGCAGCAAAAGATTTAACTATTGACATGTGGCACAGGCGTCTAGGCCACATGAGTGAAAAAGGGTTTCAGCTACTAGTAAGGGAGCGGCTCCTTCCAGACGTGATAGGTATACCTCTCAAAACCTGTCTTGATTGTTTATCAGGGAAACAGCATAGAGTTTCATTTATTAAATCTGCTTCTCAGGTTAATAAAGTGCATACATTAGATTTGGTTTATTCTGATATTTGTGGTCCTATGAGGACAAAAACCTTGGGTGGAGCATTATATTTTGTTGCTTTTATAGATGATGCATCTAGGAGGGGTTTGGGTTTATGCTTTGAAATCCAAGGACGAGGTCTTTAGTGTGTTTAAATTGTTTCATGCTATGGTCAAGAGAAAGACAGGTAGACCATTGAAGTGCATCCGCATTGACAATGGTGGTGAATACATTGGCGACTTTCATGAGTACTGCAAATCTCTGGGTATACGGCATGAACAGACGGTTCCCAGGACCCCCCAGCATAATGGTGTAGCTAAGCGAATGAATCACACCATTGTAAAGAGAATCAGATGCATGTTATCCCATGTGAAATTGCCTAAGACATTCTGGGGAGAAGCAATGCACACAGTAGTGTATTTGATAAACATGTCTCCATCAGCCCCGTTGAATGGAGAAGTACCTGAGAAGGTGTGGACTGGATATGATCCATCGTATAGTCATCTCAGGGTGTTTGGATGTAGGGCATCCTTTCACGTACCAAAGGACGAGAGGTCTAAGCTTGATCCAAAGGACGAGAGGTCTAAGCTTGATATGAGATAAGGCAATGTGTGTTCTTGGGGTACGGTGATGAAAAATTCGGTTACAGATTGTGGGATCCGACCAAGAGGAAGCTCGTCAGAAGCAGAGATGTGGTTTTCTTTAAAGATCAGTGTATAGAAGACATTGGTAACTAGAGAAGAACCAGCCTAGTTCAGGTGAGCTAGAGGACATGGATCCGGTTACTCTTCCCGTGGTGCCTGATGACGGGGGAGTACAGTAAGGTACAGAGGACGAGGGAGTTCCTTCAGAAGATGGACCAGGGGAGCAGCCCCCACTTGATCCACCTGTTGAGCCATGGTGAGGAAGTCATCTAGGGACAGACAGCCGTCCAAGAGGTACTCGCCACATGAGTACATTATGCTGACTGATGGGGGAGAGCCAGAAGATTATTTTGAGGCCTTAGCCGACGAGCATAAGGGGGAGTGGTTGAAAGCTATACAAGAGGAGATGAAATCCTTATATAAGAACCATACCTATGATATGGTGAAATTGCCTAAGGGCAAGAAAACTTTGAGCAACAAGTGGGTGTTTAGAAAGAAGATCGAGCAGAAGAATTCATAGACGAGGTTCAAGGCCAGACTTGTAGTGAAAGGTTTTGGTCAGAGGAAAGGTACAAACTTCGAAGAGATATTCTCACCAGTGGTGAAGATGACATCCATACGGGTGTTGCTTGGGTTGGCAGCTACCATGGATCTGGAGATAGAGCAGTTAGATGTTAAAATTGTCTTTCTTCATGGTGACCTGGAAGAAGAGATCTACATGTACCAACTAGAGGGGTTTGAAGTCAAGGGCAAAGAGTATATAGTGGGTAGGCTGAGGAAGAGCTTGTATGGGCTGAAACAAGCTCCACGGTAATGGTACAAGAAGTTCGATTCGTTCATGTTACAGCATGGGTGTGACAGAACGGAGTCGGACCACTGTGTGTTCATGCGCAAGTTCTCAGATGGTGATTTCTTAGTTCTGCTCTTTTACGTTGATGACATGCTCATCATGGGAAAAGACATCAAGAAGATCGACAGGTTAAAACAGGAGTTGTGCAAGTCTTTTGCGATGAAAGACTTGGGCCCGGCTAAACAAATCCTAGGAATGGAGGTAACCCGTGATGATAGAAGAGAGAAACTCGTCGTCACAAGAGCGATATATTGAGAAAGTCCTAGAGCGGTTCAATATGAATGCAGCGAAGCTGGTCAGTACTCCACTAGATGGTCACTTCAGATTGAGCGACAGGCAGTGTCCCAAAATGAAGGCAAAGGTGGAAGAGATGCAGAAGATACCTTACGCGTCAGCGGTAGGAAGTTTGATGTATGTTATGGTGTGTACACGCCCAGACATAGCATATGCGGTTGGTATTGTCATCCGGTATCTTACCAATCCTAGTAAAGAGCATTGGGCAGCGATGAAATGAATACTGCAATATCTAAGAGGCTCATTCAGGTTGAGGCTATACTATGGTGACTGAAAACCTGTGTTAGAGGGCTACACAGATGCAGATATGACAGGTTACATAGACTCCAGGAAGTTTATATTGGGGTTCATGTTCACGTTTGCAGGGGGAGCAGTTTCTTGGCAGAGCAAGCTACAAAAGATCGTAGCATTGTCGACGATAGAGGCCGAGTACATTGCAATCATAGAGGCATGTAAAAAGATGCTTTGGATGAAGAGGTTTCTACAGGAACTTAGATTGAAGTAGGAGGACCACGTGGTCTATTACGATAGTCAGAGTGCTATACACTTGAGCAAGAATCCAAGTCAGCATCCCAAGTCAAAGCATGTAGAGATTCGGTATCACTGGATCAAGGATACTTTGGAACAGAAGGTGTTACAGCTTAAGAAGGTCCACACGGACGATAATGGGTCAGACATGATGACCAAAGCTTTGCTCAAGGGCAAGTTTGAGGTTTGTAAAAACCTGGCTGGCTTGAAGTATGTGGATCCCTCCTGAGTCAAAAAGGGAGAGATTTGATGGGTTTTTTTAACCCGTCATCGACTGGTTGTGAGCCCTGCTCGAAGGTCGGTCTAGACTAGTCGGTCCGAAAGTTCAGGGGTGCTCGACGTGGGACCGGTCGTAGTTACGCATATTGAAGGTTCATCACGACCGCCGTAGTTACGCAATTTTGCCTGATTTCACGATTTCGCAAGTCCTTTCTGGCAACTGGGATGCGGAAAGGAGTTTTCTAAAACTTTAAGTAGGAGGTACCTAGGGCTTTCTAGGTACAATGAGAGTGTTTTCTAAAACTTTACAAGGGATTTGCTAAAGGGTTTAGGGCTATCAAAGGTGAGAGAGAGAAGAAAAGAGAGAGAGGAAACTTATAGAAGGAAGATTATGCTCGTGGAGGTTATCTACTGTGCAATCTATATCTCAGCGCTTCTATGTCCTCGTAATCAGTGAGATCTCTCTGTTTTTCCTTTTGTTTCTCTCATTGTTTATCCACTCCTGCGTGAGTGAAGAAGTTTGTAACGTTCTACTTCATAGTGGATTGTTGATCTGGACGAGGTCCCATGGTTTTTGCCTCTTTGAGGGTTTTCCACATAAAAATCTCTTATGTGGTGTGTGATTGATGCATTGATTATTTTCATTACTCCATAATTCTGGTTTGTTCTGGAGGGCTAGATTCTAAGGTTTTGTGCAAGGCCCCCAACACAGTGTGTATATGCCATCCTGTCCATTCATACGATGAACCTCATCAGGATTAAAGAATTATAAAAAATAAATAATAATAATAATAATAAATTACCTTATTCAAAATTCAGGTGGTGAGATGGACAATCTAAGTGTTAATCAGGCTTGAGTGTTTAAAAAAAAAAAAAAAAAAATTCAAAGCAAAACAAGGGGTAATGAATGGAATTTGTTTAGGATACAAAATCTATTGTGATTTATTAATTTATTTAGAATTTTAATCCTTCAAACCATAAAGATTGAGATTTGCGTACCTATTTATGCAACCGTGTGCCTATTCCTCCAACCGTTAATCGGCCAAGGCAAAAGGCTTAAGATCTTTCTCTTCCTTTCACGTAGCGAATGGAATTGGGCTACTATCTTTGACGGAGAGTAAGGACCGTGAGCTCAACTTTATAACATTACTTTTACTACGTAGAGCAGGTTATAAACCTATTCTTGGCACAATTGGATTAAAAGAAGTTCAAATGGAAGTGGGCATAGTCTATTAAATCTGCACCCAATCCTACATGGTATGACTGCGTTTCGAACACGTTATATTCGCACTTTAAACACGTTATATTCAAAGAAAATTTATTCCAGATAAGGAGAAATTGTTATTCAAACTGTGAACCATAAATCTACTATAGCTTTTAATTTGGGTATCATTACTGGTATCGTTATGAGACTCGTGATCTATTAAACTTTATCATAATGGGCCATCTAAGGTCAATCGATCCTTGTAGCAGGTATCATAATGAGACACGTGATCTATTATTCATTCTGAATAAGGAGAATTTTCCTTTTATATTGTAGATTTAAGGTTTTGCCTGCTCGAAGAAAACGATAATCTTTCTCATTTCCTACTTTTCGCTGCGTTGCTTTACATCCAAATCTCGCCCATTGTGGGTTTTAGAGGTTTTTCCTTCTCTTCATAGCTCCATAAAAAGAAAACCCATATGTTTACAATGACTTGTACAATGAATATTTTATTCATAGGGCATTTTTCCATGGGCATGACCACCATCTAATGGGCTCCACCAATTTCTCATTATGTCAATCCTAACGATCCAAACCCACCATCCAGTCACAAGTGCCACGTGTGGCCCATCCTCGACTCTAATTCCAACATTCTCTCATTTGGGTCACATGTGGTATCATAATATATGATGCGCTTTGTATATGTAGTATTTTACTTTACAAGCTTGAAACTTTATTAGTTATTTGTGATTAACCATGAGTAATATGTTGAACAATCCAGCCTATTAAGACTATAATATGAGACCATGACAATCGTCACTTCTTTTAACAAAGTTGAACTGAACATGATCATATCATATAAGTACTCCCAATGACATGGATCCTCTTACAGTTTGGGTGTGTGATATATAGAAATATCATGGTATGTGGTTACACATGCAGATTTTTAAGTAGTTCTACCATCTCTATCAAAAGTGTTAATATCTCGGTTTGTTAATAACGTGTGCTAGTGTGTCTTAAGTCGATTGATCTTCCATGGGAAGACATTCAAAGATAGAAGACTCGAAGAGTTGCAACATCAATGCTTGAAGTCATAGGTAAATTGAGGTGCCTTTGTGAAACTTGCCCTAGACCCCTTTAAGTTCCAAAACAACATGCTTCTAGATTATTCACCTAATGGGAAAACATTTGATTCATATTCACAAGCCTAAGCCTTAAAAATGAACATGTTTAGTTAGGTTCAAAGATGTTTAGATCTTTTGATAACTAAAAACCATATTCAACAGAAGTCTAAAGGTTGTCGATCGAATCGACAGTCCAATCGAAAGCAGTCAAAATTGAGCTTTTCAGTTAAATCAGGAGTTTGTTGATCGAATCAACATTTCAATTGACAGTGTCGATTCGAGTTCGATCGAATCGAAAGTTCGGTCGATTCGATTGAACTAACTGTTATAGATTCGTTGGATCCTTTTCTCTATAAAAGTAGCAATCAGACCTTTGCAAAGAAGATGATTTTATTTTATTTTTATGTTTTAGAAGCCCTAGTGTATACAACTCTTTTACTTCACTCATAGACTTCAATCTAAAGAGATATATATCATCTTCCTTTTGATTCATCACTCTAATGAGCATTCCAAATTCCATTTGAAGATGTACAAATTCTCAAGTATTTTCTAGAGGTTAGACACTAATTAATCTCATAGGTAAATCACTTTATCTATTACCCCCTAGAATGCCCATATATGTGAATCTTCAAATTGGAACCAACTATCCCATTAGTTACACAAGATTCAACCACCCTGTTCACTTACCTTCGCATCCTCATAGGTACATCAATGCAAGGTAACCGATCGTTGTAGATGAAGAAGATCCGCATTAAAAACTAGATGAGCAAAAAAGAAGCCGCATCAAGATTTATCAAGCATCTTAAGAAGGCTCTATCAATGGGGCTCATCCAAAATTTGTAAGAGTTTAATTAGAGCCCATCGAGTTGAAACCCAAACTCAAATATGTCATTGTGTAGGACAACCTCCGATAGAAGTATATGTAAGTCCTTGTGTAGGACCACATCAGTTCCTGATTAGCCTATAAAAAACCTTATGAGTCTCCAAGGGAGCCACCGATACAGGTATGTACGTGTAATTATTGGTTAGCTTATAATAAAAAATTTATTGGTCTCTATGTGAGCCTACCGATGCAAGTGTACGTAGTCTCTGTGTGAGCCACCGAAACAGGTGTGTATGTGTAGGTTTGTGGTGAACCTATTGAAAACCATTATAAAGGTTAATGGTGAACCTATATGTAATACACCAAATTTTTTACACCCATGTACGTACACAGGTGTTTAAACATGTTGCATCTCGATCTAAACTCATTTTTTCGACGTATGGACACGTGAACTTTCATGCAAAGACATATATTTTTATGCGCACTTACACCCATCCATGCATTCCAAACCCAACTTAACTTCGTATGCTTGATTTATCATCGATCTGAACCATAGAAATTACTCTTCGCAAACCTATTAGGTATCCAGTGTTCACACCTCACGTATAGGGTTGTGATGTAGTAATAATCTCGGTAAGACCGAGGTCGAATCCACAGGGACTGTACCTTGTACGTAATCTAAAAGTAACTCGAACTAGAACTAGGCGAATATGTAATCTAAACCAAGTAAAATTTGGGGAATAATTGTGAATTATTAACTAAAATATGAGAAATTCAAAGGTAGGAAAACTAGGGATTCAGAGGATCCATTTGTAGAGATCAGGGAGACCTATGCCTTCTTTAAGAACACATCTGAACTCAGAGTCCTATCTTCATCCAGATGGAAGATATAATATAAACTTCCTTTTTTTTTATCCTGTTTTCAAGAGATGAGAGGCATGAGAATTAGACTGATTCCATCACAAGACCATGCCCAGGAGACTATGGAAAACAATAGAATTTAACCAATCCACAGCCAATCTGAGAGAGTTTTGAACGTAAGGAAGGGTTCTGTCACCCAACCATGCCCATGGGACGGTGGTGAACAACAGGGTCCCTATGATCATAACCTTCATACATGCATTGAAAATACCAAAAAATATCACAAATCAATTGTAATTTGAGCCACAACAAACCATTAAAAACTAAAGGCATTTCAAATAATCAAACTAGAATCAAAATCAATTCATAAAATAACGTTAAACAAAAGGCATAAAGGAAAACGTCTCCCATCACGCTACAAGCTTCACCTCTTAGCCCTAGCTAAGAGGTTTAGCCCATCATCGACATGGTGAAGTTAATCTCTCTGAAAAAACATTAAAAGAAGAAGAGAAATTAAAAGGAAAAGAAAGAAAACTCTATGTCGGCCCACGCTCTCACTTGTTTTTCTCACTTCCAAGCCAAGATAATCCTACACGTCCTCTCTCCTTCTCCTTTTATAGAGCATGAAGGTCGGCCCCGTGGCTGGCATTTTTTAGAAAATTCCTGGAAAGCCCTACGCAACTTTGTGCGTAACGGCAATGGAAAACGCAAGCCAAGTTGCATTTGGATTGTGTTTTTTTTTTAAGACTTGATCGTATCAAAACTTGGGTTTGGCTCCATGGTTGGGGTCGTGGGCTCCTTGCTGAACTCCTGGACGGTTCAGATCATCAAAACAACCGTGATCAAGGTCGCGTAACCGCCCACGGATGGCCGGTTTTCACGGACACGCGTATTACTTATGCGAGTTGGCTGACGAGTTCGGTGGGCCCCATATTGGTGTTTTCTGGGAAATTTGACCTATTCATTGGATTCTTGGCGACAAACCATTTGAAAAGTAGTGGTTTTTATCGAGTTTTGGTGCGGTCCACTGTATAAAATCAAGTCACCGTCCATCCTGCATTTTTCAACGATCCACGTGCGTACACGTGTACGAGTCCAAAAGGACACCTATGTGTGGGTTACACCCCCCTCTGGATGCAATGGATGGCTCCGATCTTTGAAAAAATGACGAGTGGGGCTCACAAACAAAACTCGACGTCGGTTAGCGCAAACATCGTTGCGTCTATTTGGATTTTTGGAAAATTGTCGGTCAGCAGGCGCCGACCGACCTTGGCTCTTTTGGTGCGCGATGGGAGTGTGTACGTGTTGTGCACACGCTTGCTTGCGTGGGTCTCACAGTGGTGTACATGTAAAATCTGCTCCGTCCATTTAATATGTTTTAGGGGCTGAAACTGAATTTGAAGCATATCCAAATATCAGGCGGGTCCCAAATCAGGATTTGAAGGGCTGATCCAATGGCTGAAATTTAACGTGTACGGTTAATTTATGGTCCTCAGGCCATATATGAAGTCTTGAGTCGAACGGATGGTGGGAACCCTGTGATCTTGCATTTTGGACAGTTTTTAGGCCCGTTTAATGCGATTAGCATGATTTTCTCGGATCTCTGGCATGTAAATCCTTTTATCTCTGTCCCCTGGGGTCCGTCACTTGCCTTGGTGATTTTAGAGCATTTATCCATGCTTTTAGCACCTTTTTTTCGGTCCAGACTCCTAAATTCACCTTATAACACAAACATGATTAAAATATGCCGTTAAACAGTATCATGTTTGTAAAAGCAGGTAATAACTAGGGTCTACTATGCAATATTTGACCCTCAACATCCAGTTGCCCGTTACCTATTTGGATCATCACATCATCACAAAACAACTAAATATCACAATTAAACCACCCAGACATCCACCCTTCATCTCACCATCAACCACCATCTAATCTAGTAGTTCGGAATAGCCCTCATCCTTGCGAATATAGCCCTCAAATCTCCACCGTCCATAAAAACTAACATAGACTAAAAAGCAAGCATCTTCCTACGTTTTGAATCATGAGGCCCACCTAAGTTCAAATCTACCTCATTTTAAAACCCATCGCCTATTATTTTGTTCCCACAAAATTGATTAACGAAATGGATTGTCCAAAATCCATCATAAAATCAACCACGAACTAGTGCCTTCTTAGCCATCCCTTATGGTGGAGCCTACCACCAAATCCAATCGATCCTTCAGCCAGATTCCTCTAACACGGCCCACCCGATCCTCCGATCAGCTTCCTTTTTGGAACCATGATGTAACTCGACTCGAGGAGCCTAAGGAACGGTTTGGATTTCACCAAAGCATCTTTGTGGGCCCGACCTAATACTTTGGCAAACGACAAATCTTTGTAACAAGATTTCTTCCACTTCCAGTAGCACTCCCGTTTAGCATCAATCAAATACATGAAAAGTTCCATTTTCCAGCCTACTTCTCAAAACCGCATGCGACGATGAATTTTCTTCAAACTTAGAAACCACCGAGTAAATCTTTCTAAACATTTAATCTGATGACCCCACAATGTAACACCCGTACTTTTCAATACTCGAGTGTTACCATAAAGACCTAACTTAGAATAAACATAAACTCAATTTATCTAACCACTCACCTTCATCCTAGCTTGAATTGGTAGTTGGGGGCAATTTTCAATCATAGATTGTCATGCCCCAAACTTAAAGAATGGGCTCACAAAATTCCCGTTCGCCAGATTCGGCGCGAATAGCCTCTGTAGTGCCCCATTCTCGAATTCCGACACTCACATGCCAGATTCCAATCCTGGGATCCTACAAGGAGGATTTTCAGTATGATTTTTTTTGTAATGGAGCATAACTACAAGCATAATGAAGTCACAAAACGACATCACCACATATCCACTATATCAAAAACTTTAAGTACAATGCAGAAAGGGAAATACAAGGTAATCTGAAAGCTCCAAAATGATCCGACACGCGCTCCTGCCTCAACATTGCTGTGATCCAATGACACCTACACGCAACGGTCGTGCATAAGCTTACAAAAGCTTAGAGGGTGGTGTAAGTGTGTGCGTAAGGCGAGCGTCAAGTTTACAATATCAGAGTAATGCGAAAATATGTGGTAAGTCCGTGAATGCTATCAGTTGTACCAAAGCTATATGATGCAAGACATAAATTGTAAGACCCGTATCCTAGTCCGTACTGTTCTGAAGGCTTCCGCGATCCTTTCGGTCGAATTTCGGCAATCCTCAACCTAAATCCAACGTTGCGCACGATCCTAAGACGAGACTTGCATGCCAAAGTCGGCTCGACCCGAAACCTATACCTTGGCGACCGCGCCGTCACCGCGGTTCCAACGCCGTGACTCACGCATCGACCCGATACCAGATGTCGGCCCGCGTTCAGTTTGAGAAAAACGCTGCGCATTGCAAATCCCAAGAGAATGTCCCATCAATCACATCAATCCATCAATCAAAGTCAAGTATAAGTAACCCATACCCTAGCCTTACCTCTCTCTTACACAAGTACCATAAAGTCAACAAGCACCTTACCCTCATGTCACTCCACCATCACTTCTCTCCCATCACTCCTCTCCCATCATCTCTCTCTCTCTCTCATTCTCTTATTCTACCAAGCAAGCCCAAGAGAAGAATCGTTCATGGCTTCCATGGAGAAGCTATGTGTGGCCCACCCTCCTATCACCCAATCCCAACCTCTAGAATCGATCTCAACCATTGAATCTTGTTCCCTTGGAGCTTTACAATGCGTTGGTGGAAGAATGAAGAAGAATATCCTTAGGTGGGTGCTTCTTTCTCTCTCTCTCTCTCCCTCTCTCTTTCAATATTTTGGTGTGATGATGTTGCCATGTGGCCCACCCAGATGTACCCCACCTCGATGTGTGTCTTATCCAACCGTTTAAGCCATGTGGGCCCTACCCTGGGTGATGGAAAACATGAATATCAGATTGATTCAAATCAGGTGGGCCACGTTCATGTGGGACCCACCTTGATGAAATGTGACCCACCTTGATGAAATGTGGGTGGCCACATCCGTGTGGGACCCACCACGAGGCTGTGTTATATCCCAGCGTCCTTGGACGCTGGACAGGGCATGGCTAATATGGAGTGCGTGTACTGACATAAGTGTACTAACGAGCTGACAAATAAAAAAAATTATTTTGGGTGGGCCACTTCCACAGACCCCACCTTAATGTATGAAGCTAATCCAGACCGTCCATCTTATTTCCCAAACCATTTTAGGCGTTGAGCCGAGAAATGAATCTATTTCAAATCTCTGGTGGGCCATATCATAAGAAACAGTGCATATGTTGTTAAAAAAATTTGATAGGGCCCACTGTGATGTCTCTGTGCATAGAAAGATTTGAATATTGGGCTTGTTGGATGCGTCACGAGGCATAGAACTCAGCCGACGGGCTGGATCATCTTGATAGGGGTCCCACCTATACATAACTTCAAAAAAAAAAAATTGTTACTGACGTTGCTGCTACTAGCGTCTAGAGGACGCTGCAGCTAGCAGCATCCTGGTGCTTGCAACGGGCGAGGAGAGTGGGCCCCACCTCAGTCGATACCATGGTGCATATGGAGCATCCACACCATGCATTTGATGGCTCCCCTTTAGGCGTGTAGATATTCCAAAAATCAGCCATATACAGAACTCAGGTGGGCCATACCATCTAAAATCATGTGAAGACATGCCTAAAATATATAAAATCACTTGGTGGGGTCCACATGAAATTTAGATGCGGTTGAAACTTGGTCTGACCCTTCATTCAAGTGGGACACCCACAATGGGTGGGCTGGATTTGTGAACCACATCTCGGTGGGCCTAATAAATGATTATAAACGTTTTAATGGAGGGTAGCTGCTCTCAACTGTTGTATCTGGTGCGGCCCACACAAGTCACGGATTGACATAATTTTTGAGACCTAGGCCCACACTGGAATGGGGTATCTGACTGATGGGTTAGATTTTGGCAAACATCAATGGTGGGACACACACAGCTCGACCTCATGGGACGTTAAAATCAGCTCAAGCGTATAGTACCTTTTCCCTATATATATATTATTATATTATATAATATTATATATATATTTAATATATTGTGGTGGCACCACATCCACGTGGGAGCCCACCTCACTGTACGTATATGTATATTTATATATATATATATATATACATATTTAATATATTGTGGTGGGATGGTGGGACTCCCACATGGGACCCACCACTAATGGATGTGCTGCATCCAGCCGTCCATCCATTTGCCTGGCTTGTCTCAAGGCTTGAGACTACACATAAGACAGATATAATATCAAGTGGGCCACAATGCAGATGACAGTGGGATGGACGTCCACCATTGAAAACCCCTTTGGGTTGCAGGGTTCTGGATCAGACTGATATTTGTTTTTCCCTCTATATCCAGGTCCTTGTGACCCTATGCACAGACTGGATGGAAATTAAATGTTATGGTGGGCCCACTGGAATTTAATAGTGGAAAATGGTCCTTGTGACCTTATGAACAGTATGGATGGAAAACAATTTCCATGGTGGGCCCACTAGAAATCTAACGGTGGAAATCATTATCGCCATTGTCATTGCAGTATGGTCCATATGATCCTTTGGATATGATTCATTTTTTGTGCACCAAAATGATCCTTTACAATGAATGCATGGTGTATTGGACTCGGCCTATTCAACTCGGCCCATTCGACTTGGCCGAGTTACTTCGGCCCATTTGATTAGGCCGGTGTGATATATGAGGCCCGATGTCGAGGCCCACCTAAATATATTTTGTGGCCCATTTGTCGGGCCCACTTTGATGTACTTTGTGCCTCATCCGTTAAGCCCACTTTGATGTATTTTGTGGTCCATGCGAGGTACCCACCTTGATATACTTGTGACCCTTCTATGAGGCCTACCTTGATATATTTATGGGGCTCATTAGTACAACCCAATGATGTGGCCCACTTGTTGTACATGAGGCCCATTAGTGCGGCCCATTAACACGGCCCAACTTGATATGATGAGGCCCATGTGCAGAGCCCACCTGTTACGTATATTAGGCCCATGTGCAGGGTCCGCCTGTTATGTATTTATGGCCCTTTTTGGCATGGCCCATTGAGTTATATTTAGGCCTGATTTAATATACATGAAGCCCATTGGTGCGACCCATCATGATGTATTTTGGCCAATAGGCGGGGCCTGCCCATTTTTATTGTTAAGCCCATGTAATGAGGCCCACTCGATATATAAAGACTAGTATTGAGGCTAGTGAGATGATGCTCATATGATATATTTGAGGCCTAGGTGCAAGGCCCACCTGTTGTGTACATGTGGCCCTAGAGTAAGACCTATTGTGTTGTATATTAGGCCTCTGTGTGAGGTCGTGGGCCCATTATATGTTTGGCTCTATGTGGACCACAGCTT
The DNA here is from genome assembly GCA_030180095.1 of Magnolia changhungtana. Taxonomy (NCBI): domain Eukaryota; kingdom Viridiplantae; phylum Streptophyta; class Magnoliopsida; order Magnoliales; family Magnoliaceae; genus Magnolia; species Magnolia changhungtana. Next base: position 6,955,894 of record JASAUF010000596.1, read on the forward strand.
GGTGCGGTGTTGGTTAAATGTCCACATTGATGGGCAATGACGGTTAGATGTCCTCATGGTGACCTTCCCTTAGGCCTTGTTAGGCCCATTCTCTTCGTGGGTCAACCCAAATAAGTGGGCCCCATTCACCATTGATAGATGGTTCTGTGCTATCAGATTTAATATAACCACGGTTGAAAGTCGATCTTTATATTATGGTTGATTGGTTGTCCATCTATGGACCCCGCCTTGTTTATATATATTGGTTGTCGGTGCCAATTATCAATGCTAATCGTCGGTATCGATTTGTCGAAGCTGAGTATCGAAGCCAATTCCGATTTGTCGAGGCCGAGTTTCGAGGCCAATTCCGAGTGTCGATTCAGATTATCGTGACCGATTACCGATTCCGATTGACGTGACCGATTATCGATTCCAATTGTCGTGACCGATTACCATTCCGATTGACATGATCGATTTACCAATTTCGATTATCGATCGATTCTGATTGTCGAGGCCGTGTATCGGAGTTGATTCCAATTGTTGAGGTTGATTGTATAGGCCGATTATGATTGTCGCGGTCGATTGACAAATTATCGATCGAGGCCAATTATCGTGACCGATTGTTGATTCCGATTGTCGAGACCCAATGTGATGTGTATGCGGCTCGTATTTGAGGCCTGTTGTGATGTGTAATCCACCCGTGTTTAAGGCCCAATGTGATGTATATGAGGCCTATGTGATGAGGCCCATTGTGATGCTTTTGAGGGCCAGGCGATGGAGCCCATTGTGATGTATGTTAGGCCCATGTGAGGGGCCCATCGTGATGTATATTAAACTCTTAAGTGAGGCCATGGGTCCACTATATATGAGACTCTATGTGGGCCTTTCCTTGGAGGCGATGTTGGTTAAATGTCCACATTGTCGAGGCCGATTGATGATGCAGGTTATTGATACCGATCATGAGTATGTGACAGCATAACATCATAATACATGCCCATACGCATCATCTGCATATTTGTTATGAGATGTGATTGACCATTGCATATGCCATAGGGTAGGTTGATCATGGGGCTCTCTGATAGGTGAAGTTGCTCACATGAGAGCACGACATGCGCATGATTGATGCATGATTGGACTGTGTGACTCATACATCTTGCATTTGTGTGACATGACCACCGTACGCCCTAGTGACATCAGGGCCATAGCCTCCACAGGTATTTCATGGATGGCCAGATGAGACACCGAAAATTTGTTCTATATGGGGTGCTATAGATATCCCTGGGCGAAAGTCCCTAAACCCTCTTAGTTTCAGAGGTTGCTCCAACGTCTAGACCGAGTGGATGTATAAGCGCATGAGGGCCGTATACCGTTAGGCCACGTCTCCCACTGTGTCGTGGTCAGTTGAAAGAGGGTACGGCCTTACCTGCCCGAGAGGAGGGGGCAATGCTAGGCTGAGTCTGACCAGCTCGAGAAATGGGTTCGCTATCGACGAGCCGAGCCCGATATTGGCAGGCGGATAGTGAGGTCTCTTCCACCCACCTTGTTGCACGTAATGGGGCGGCAATCTGGTTTGGAGTGTAATAGACCCCGGTGATTTTCCAGAGAGGAACCATACTGATATGTGGACTTATTAAGTAGGAGTTGCATGCTCATTCATTCATTTATTCACTATCCACTCGGGCTGGTGGTGCGTAACTAATTGTTGTGTACCTTCGTTATAGCAAGGATTTCGGTTGGGTGCGCGACTCACCTGAAGTCAGGAGTTTACCACATTGAGTCTGACTATCCAAATTTAGGTATGGGACTGGTTTGGATAGAAGTCCCCTGTGGTGGACCACATAGCCTGCAATACTACGTACCATCATCCCAACTTCACACTCCAGCATGGTCATTCCATTCGCACCACATATTGCATTTCATTCGCGACATATGACATTTATATGGTTTAGATATGACATCTGATATTTGACTCTTTATGACTCCTCATTTGTATAGTTGATTTGTATTGCATATTTTAATATTGTTCCTCATTTGTATAGTTGATTTGTATTGCGTATTCTAATAGTGTTCCTCATTTGTATAGTTGATTTGTATCGTATATTCTGTTATTATTTGACTCGTGGACTTGTCAGTATTTTCGCTTACTTCGATAACGTACGATTCATGACCTTGCACCTATTTCAATATTGTATGATTATGACATTGTATTGAATACTTGGCACTTACCTTATGCATACACTTACACCACCCTCTAAGCTTTCTATAAGCTTATACACGATAGATGCGTGCAGGTGATGTTAGGTTGCGGCAGTGTTGAGCTTAGAGCGTGCAGCGGTCTTCTGGAGCTTGATTTTCGATATCATGTATTTTCCCTTTCAGCATTGTACTCAAATGATTATATTAGTGGATATGTGATGATGATGTTGCCTTTGTGAATTGGGTAATCTTGTGGTTATGCTTATTATGAGTTAAATGTACAAAAGAAAAAAAAAATCCTCCTTGTAGGATCCCAGGATCGGAATCTGGCGTATGGACGCTAGGAGCCGAGAATGGGGTACTATGGAGGCTGTCGGCACCGGATTGGGCAATTGAAATTCTTGTGAATCCGATTTTCGGGTTTAGGGCGTGACATAAATGCTATCGGCCATACCAAGGCCATGTGATGCGAGGCCTATGTAGCCAAATGTCATATACGAGATGCAAAGCAAGAATGTCAGTCCTCATCAAGTACACATATCAGTACATTTCCTCTTTGGATATCACTGGGGTCTAATACACTTCACACTGACTGCCTCCTCCCTAGCTGTACAGTCAAGCAAGTGAAAGAGACCACACTATCCGCCTGACCAGTAGTCTGCCAATACCTACCCGGCTCATTGATAGCGGACTCATTTGCAAGTTGGTCAAACTCAGCCTAGCTTATAGCCCCCTCACTCGGGCGGATAAAGCCACACCCCCTTCCAACTGACCACGACACAGTGGGCGACGCGGCTTACTGGTATTCGGCACTCGGGCGCTCGTGTATCTACTCGGTCTAGACGTTGGAGCATCTCCTAGTACCAAAAAGGTTCTAGGATTTTCATCCAAAGACATCTTAAGTGCCCACAATGCTAGAGCCAATATTTTTGGTATCCGATACGACCATCCACAATGTGCCTGTGGAGGCCACAGCTCTGATGTGGCTAAGGCGTGCAGTGATCACACATATGCGGAATGCATGAGTCACATCGTCAAATTATGCAGCAATCTTGCGTGTACCACGTGCTCATGTGGGGGCACTCCGTCTCATAAAGAGTCCCATAAATGTCTCAGCCCAATGGCTTATGCTATGATCAAATATTCCTCATACCAAGCATACATATGATGCGTATGGGCATGAATCATGGAGCTATACTAAGCATGTTATAAAGTGATGAATTATTAATAAGTATGGACCCATCAATGGGCCCTAAGGAGAGTTACGATGCGGACATTTAACCAACATTGTATTTACAATGTGGACGTCAAACTAACCTTGTTCCTTAGGCACGGCCCGCCATAAATATCATTACATAAACCATGGGGGAATCACACATTGCAATGGACCCTAAGGACATCCCTTTGGGCCTCAACCCATGGGCCTTGCATACATCAAATGGGCCGCATCATATGGGCCTTATATAAATCAAGTGGGCTGCATCAATGGGCCTTATGTACATTGCAATGGGCCATAACTCATGGGCCTTAGAATGCATCAAAATGGGCCTAATCACATGGGCCTTATGTGTATCAAATGGGCCACACCAATTGGGCCCTATGTATATATCAAGGTGGGCCTTAACGGATGGGTCATAACTACGTCAAGATGGGCCTCCTCAAATGGGCCCTATAAATATCAAGGTGGGCCTCAACAATGGCCATAAATACATCAATATGGGCCCCATCACATGGGCCTCATATAAATCAAGGTGGGCCTCAATGGACAGCCATAAATACATATACCAAGGTGGGGTCCACTTGAACTATAGATCTGTCTTATTTTTAATCTCAAGCCCTAAAATAAGTTTTCAAAATAGTTGGACAGATTGGATGCAACACATGCATCATGGTGGGGGTCCACATGAACTATGGATCTGACTCATGAGCTTTTAAGATGGATGGACAGTTTGGATGCAACCCATGCATCATGATGTGGGTCCCACTGTCCAAGTGTGGACGGGGTGGATAAAACACCTAAACCATGGGGTGGCACACCGTCCAGCGCTCTGGACGGTGTGGACCAGCAAACACATCACGGTGGGGCCTGACCGGTGTAGCACCCCAGTCAAGGGGGGCCAAGCATGGATAAAACACATACCGCATGGTGGGTTCCACCGTCCACAGCCATGGAGGGTGTGAAATAAACACATACATCATTATGGGTCCCACGTGGGGCCCACCATAACGTTTTACTTTCCATCCAATCCGTTGATAAGGTCACGCGGACCCAGATGAATAGGAAAAACAATTTCATAATGTTCCAAAACTTCTGTGACCATAAAAATGGTTTCAATGGCAGTCGTTCAATCCCACTATTTCCTGTGATGTGGGCCACCTGAGTGCCAGATAGGGCTGATTTTTGGAGGGACCCACTTCAGGAAGGGGCCTACCGAATGCACGGAGTGGATGGTCGGCACACATCACGGTGGGGCCCATGGCTGGGACCGTGGGTCCTCGTCCGTCCGTCGTCGAACACCGCAGCGCGCCGCTTGCGCACCTCGCGGCAGCAGCAAAGATCGCGTGTATTTTTTTTTGAAAAACCTGTTTTTCAAGGGTTTTTCATATGTGGGGCCCGCATCAGGCGAATCCACCCCGTCCATTGATTCTCATAGTTCAAGACTAGCCAAACAAGCCCAATATCTGATATTTTTCGGTGTATAGAAACGGCAGGGTGGTTTTCAACGGTAGAAACCACTATTTTATATGCTATGGCTGGCCAGAAGATCGGATGGACTTCATTTTTCGAATCAACGCCTAAAACGGACCGAGGAATGGAATGGATGGCGTGGATTGAATACATATATCAAGGTGGGGCCTACATAAGTGGCCCACCCAATAAGCTTGAAATCAAGCTTATATTTGTTTTCACGTCCAGCATCCAGGGGACGCTGGACGTTCTGGCGCACAAGAACGTTTAAGGTGAGCCCTGCTCAGGTGGGGCACCACATGGCTAGGTGGTGTGGAACAACACATATAAAGTGGGCTTCACCTACAAATGACTTGGATACAATACATGCTTCATGGTGGGGTCCATCCATGTAACGCCCCGGACTTTCAGTGCTCGGGTGTCACCACGTAGATCTAAATTAGCTTATATGGATATGATGATGCACGTAGTTCAACTTACTTGTCACCATCACCACACGATTAAGTTAACCCTGTGATTAAATAAACATAAATTCAAAGTTTTAGAATCTCAATCTTGAGAATGATTTAGGAACACGCCCGTTCAGTCCGATTAAATCATGTGAAGTAAACTTAGGGATCAAAATCACAAGAACCACCGTTCATCGGTCTACAACATCCTGTTAGACGCTCCACCATTTGAAGACACAAATCATACCATCTAATTTCATGATTAACCTCGGACCACACCCAAATGCTCTTTAAAACCCTTAGGGTTATGGGTAATCAGATATCAATCGATCCAACCATTAAATTTATATTAGTCAAATATTGGTCGACCCGAATATTAGTCAATCCCAACCATTTGATCTGCATGGGCCAACAATTTGAAACCGTAAGGCTTCAAAGACGTGTAACCAACTAATAAGGACTTTAATTAAAACATCCTGAGGGCCACCTACATGACCGCCTTAAAATAAGGCCTTATAATTTAATTCCAAAAATAATAATAATCAAGTATTCAATAATATAAATTCATGAGATGGACAGCCCTGTAAAGTGGGACCCACGACCTACTAAGAAATGCATGCATGTGTGGGGGAAATAATAGTAATAATAATAATAATAATAAATGATAAAATTATTTTTAATAATAACATTTAGTGTTCTAAATGCATAGAACAGGGGTCCCGGCTGTCGGTATAAATTCTTGGATCATTTTCAACCGTTGACATCCAACTTCGAAATCATCCGACCGTTAGATGGACAGAAAACCCCCATTAAGACCTTAGTTTTGTTAGTATGGCCCACCTGAACCTTGGACTAGTTTGATCACTGTCCCGATGTCTCAGATGAGACCCCCTGAGAGAATGGACAGTGTGGATTTCATAAAATCCATCTGTGGGCCCCCACATTTGATTGCACGTGTACACAATGTAGGGCTTCTCGTTGTGCACTGGGCGCCCCAGGTCAGTCAGACCATCTGACCCGTGTTTCACCGAAAAAGGGAAGGTTTTCCCTCTCTTACTGTTTGAAATCAGCGGATGGGCATACGTCCGTGTTTGCAGTCAACGGCCCATCTACACCAACCCTTTGAGTAATCCAAACCGTCCATCGTGTTGGGCGGATCGTTCCAACCAAAACCATGGCTTCTATACACATTCATGCAACCACATGTGCACACAATCCTGGGTGCAAACAGGTCCCACAAGCACACCATATTTCCAAAAATGGAAATTTTCTCTCCTTGCCACGCTGGCGATCCGTGCGAGCTCCCTTCCCCTCAATCCTAGCCGTCCATCTAAAGCAATCTCAGCCACCTAAGCCACTGTTTAGAGCTTCCTCCCATAGCTACGAGAAAACTGACCGGTTTTACAAATACCGGCTGTATTACAAGGAGGTTTTAGCAGATCTAATCCTGACCGTTTGGATCCAATCCAACGGTCTAGGAAAGCCAGGTTTACCCATAAAAAGGGAGAGAAAACGACTCTCCACTGGCATCTCCCAGAAATTCGAGAAACCGGCTGTTTCTTCCTCCATTCGAACCCACCACCCAAATCATCTTAGAGCGTCGAAAAAACCTATCCATAAGCTCTTTAGGGTCCCCACGAACAGCCTGATGGAGGCAGATTTGAAGAAAATGCGGTGGTGGCGAAAATGCCAGTAACGGCCATCGTCTTCTTCGACGTTCTACCTCTCCAGGTCGATGTGGTTCGACCTTGGTTACAATCAATCCCACTCCTGGACGTCTCCGGAGAAGGAACAAGAAGAGAAAAGTAAGAGAAAAGTAAGAGAAAAGAAGAAAGGAAAAGAGAGGCAGTGAGATTCAGAGGGAGAGAGAGAGAGAGAAGAGAGAGAGAGAGAGAGGAGAGAGAGAGAGAGAGAGAGAGAGAGAGAGGTGATGCATGTTGCACCAACTCAAAACCAAGCCTGGTCAGCTGGGCTGAGTCCGCTCGCCCTGATCTCACCTCCTCTTCTAAATCCCAGCCGATCCCTTCCTCTGCTCAGATTTTCATCAGCCCTCACAGAGGTTGTCGTCCCAACGTCAACACCATTTTCGCACCTCCGTGCAACGTCGGCTCCAATGCGTAGGTATGACATTGGGCCGCAGCTAAGCCTAAACTCAGTGGACCTCACCATGTATCTCAGTGGGCCCCACCACACATATGATGGGCCACATGTGAGGCAGGTCTCTGTGGTCCTCATCACGTCTTGTATGGTGGGCTGCACTTAAGGCCTTTTTGCTAGGCCAGAATCAGTCTAACCAGCCCACCTCGGGCCTGTGTCGCTGTTGGGCCACATTTGGTTCAGCAGGCCCGCCAGCATATATGACAGCCATCTATTGGGCTGTATCAATGAGACACTTGCATCTACTTATCATTCTTAAATACTCTCATTGATAGTAGATCACCCTAGTTGTTACCACTCTTATTGTAAGGATTTCCAACATTAGGTATGGTTAACCATTAGTAGGATAATTTTGCTAAGTAATAGTTATTACATAAACTTGATATTAGCAATTTTCATTTTTAAGGCTACTCTCATTTCGTCATTGGTTATAACACTAGTATTGTTAGCGTTACTAGACAATTAGTATTTTGTCACCATAGATAATAGGTCTTGATATTTATTTATTATCATTAGTATTACTATGATATTTGTAATTATATAGCATGATTAACTATTAGAAGATTATCCATGCCTATATTAGTTATTATAAATAAAGAAGAAATTTTACGGTTATTAAATATTGGCATTTTATTTATCACGTTTGAATATTATCATTGATAATAGTTTGTACAATTTAATATCATCATGAAGATTATCATTGCTACATTAGCTAACATTAGCCGCAACATTGATGTTAATAAATATCTTATAACTATTAAATTAACCTTTCAATTAACTATACATTAGCTAGAGGTTCAAATCCCAAGACCTAAGCCTAGACCTAGACTCTAGGGTGAAACCCTAAACCTAAGTGATCCAAACCTTAGATTATAATCTTGGCCATAGATAGTTTGTACAACTTTGATCTAACCATACGATCTTATGGTTCATGTTAGGGTTCGATTCTAAGGGTGTCTTAGCGACACTAGAATGTGATTCAAAGTATAAGGTGATGATTTTTTCCCCTGAGCTTTTCATCTTCTCATTAGCTTAAGTTACAGTTTTTATTAAAAATTGTAATTGATATCTCTCTCTTATAATCACATGTGTTAGCTGGTGGAAATTGAATTGCTATATTGCTTGCTTAATGTTCATCATGTATATTTGTTCATGCTTGTGTATTGCTTATGGACTTTAAACTGGTACATTAGTAGAAAACCCCCACCTATAAATGTACACCCATACTTGGAATGTAACCCGACTGGTTATGATTAAAACGGACCTTCGACTTAGTGGTTATTGAGTGGTGGTCTAAATGGATCATTGATGTGGGCCTACCATCCAGGGTTATCGTGTCCAATGGTTTTCAAGGATGGTCTTTTGTCTCATGGTTTTGATACTCACCCTATGAGGACTATTTTGATAATTGCCTTATGCAGCTTGTTTAATATCGCCCTATGTAGCTTAGTCCTGGTATTTTTCCTATATGGGTTCGATGTTTTATACTGTGCAACCATGCGATAATAAGCCCCATATACTGAATATGATTGGCCACAAGTGATTGAGATCCATTAAACATCCTAAGGTGGTAGCCTCATGAGTCAGGGATGGTGGGATGGGACACTATGCCTGAGTTGTTGGCCTACGCTGGGCTCTAAGCTCCCCGTAGTGACCTTTGAGCTTATTTAAATTAGCTAGTTATAATTGGATTAATAATAGATTGGCTAATCATGCATCCATAGCATGTTGGCGATGATGGGTGGCTATTCCGGATGCTGTAGCCCGTGCCCTTAGGATCTTCGGGGTATCGTTTCTCTAGCTTCCAGACCACCGACTATCGACCCCTTTTCGACTGAATGATGTTTCCCAGGTTCGATGATTGCATGGGTGACGGCCCACTGTCTGCACGGATGAGCATCCCCGGGGCGATGATTGCGTTCATGCATCCACGCATCTAATAAGACTGCATTTACTCTGTTTTGATTGTCTGGATGTTTTATAACTATGCTTACCTAATGCGGGGGTGTGTAATCTTGAGGAAAATTCACACTGAGTTGGCCGCTCATCCATCAAATATACAACCATACATGTAGTACAGGTGGCTTTAGTGATATGCATGCTTAGATTTGATGAGGAGCAGGGTACGATCGCCAAGGATGCATGTCTATATTTTTCTGGAGGAGCTGCGTGATCTAGCGGCTTATATTTATATGTTTTCTACTATTCTTCATGTATTAAATTCTTGTAAATCTTATACTTGTTAAATTCAAAGACATTGGTTTGTATAAGTCATTATGGGCAGCTTCTTGTATATTTGAATAATAATGAAATTTTCCTTTATGTCAATTTGCCACACTACGCTCATCTGTTAACTCTGATGAATGAAAAAATGTACACTTGAATTTGACCATCCTTTAAGGTTAACACTCGGGTTTTTGGGACACGGGTCATATACTCGGGTCATGAAGATTCGGGGTGTTACAATCCAAGTGGGCCACACGGCCAAATCATCACACACAAAAATAAATAAATAAAAAGAGAGGGAGAGAGAGAGAGAGAGAGAGAGAGAAAGATAGAGGGACACGCGTGATGGAGGGACCCTGGCACTATAGGCCCTCCGTTTCAAGCATTTAATCATACATCAGGTGGTCCCATTGCTTCTGGGCCCACCAAATCAAAGATCAACAGTGGAGATCCCTTCTCTACCAAGATATAAGGTCTAAATGACCCCTTTTTAGACTAGAAAGTAAACATCATGATAGGGTCCATGGAGAATGGCCCCATCATGGAATGATAATAAAATCAAGGTGGGCCATCGGCCACATCTAGGGTTCCAAGTGAGATCCATACCATCAATCGGTAGGCCTCACTTGGCCCATCATCAAAACATGGAAAGATCTAGCTTAATAAGCACCCACCTTCGATCTTCTTGGTCCGTTGGAAAGCCGATCTCCTTGAGCTTCACTTTGATGGTGGAAGATGAGGTTTGAATGGCTATGATGATGGATTTGGGATGGGAAAGTTGGCCATACACAAACTCACTTTTCTCTCTCACATGAAATGCTTGGATGTGTGGTTTTTGGTTGCTTGGAATAGCTTGGAAAATGTGAAGAGAAAGAGAGAGAGAGAGAGGGGGGGGGTTGGAAGGAGAGAGAGTGAGAGATGGGTGATGGATGTGAGTGATGGGTTAGGTGATGGTGTACTTGATATGTATAGGTGTATAAGAGAGAGGGTGAGAAAGAGTTGACTTGGTGGTTGCTTGACTTGTGGAGAAAGAAAGCATTGATTGATTGATTGATTTGAGTGATTAATTGATGGGACATGTTGTAGAGATTCTCTTGGGATTGCAAATGCGCGGTGTTTTTCTTTGAACTGAACGTCGGCCCACAACTCCCTGCCAGGGTATCGGATCGGTGCGCAAGTCGCGGCATTGGAACCACGGCGACAGTACAGTCGCAATAGTACAAGTCTCGAATTAAGTCGACTCAAATCTATAGGATACGACTTTGGATCGCACGCAAACATCGATTATAGGTCGCGGATTGCCGGACTTCTACAGGAAGGATCGCGACAGTCGATGGAAAAGTACGGACTAGGATATAGGTCTTACATAGATCAAGCCATCCAACCATTTAATTTCAAAATAAACATTCACATCGATTAAGTAGCCTCTCTATAAGAGCCCATTCTCCTTAAATAGATAGGATCTAACTCTATATGTTAGACTAGGAGCCATGACCATGAGATCCATTGTTTCAATCACTCTAATATTTAAATCAAATCACTTGTTGTCAACAATAAAACTTGGGGTCGTAAGATCCGCCGTTCATCGAGTTCTTAATGGCTTGACAAATTAAACCACACGTAAAACACATAATCCAACTGATCAACACTAAACTAGCCATTACGTTCCCTCTAGAGCTAACTGGGAATCCATAGGAAACTTGAAGATCGGACATAGAGGCGATCTAACCGTCCAATCGATAGAAATTCGTAGTAAAAAAAAAAAAATAAGACAGACGTTGTGTGGCTTATCCATGTAAGAAGAAATCAATGTAAAATAGATGGCAGCCCTGGGAAGCTCACCAGTTAGATGGACGGTCCTGATCGCAAGGATATGCATGTCATCGAATCCATAGTAAAGGACATATTTTAGTTGAGAACACGAGTTCAAGATTTGACTCACACAAGTAAAGATCTTGTGTGTTTCAGAGAGCACGCCACTGCACTGTGGGACTAACAATCGAGTTTGACTCGAAAATTGAGATCAATGTGGGCCACCATGATCAATCGTCAAGATGATCGGAGCCATCCATCATGTGCACCCCTCGAAGATGACCTAAACCCAAGTGTTTGCAAAGCCCCACACACATGTGTAAACGTCCAACTCGATTTCTCGAGCAAAGATGTGTTTCCAGGCACGCCAAAACTAATCCGTTAAGATCGATGTGGGCCACCTAAATCCAATCCAAACCATCCAAATGATTCAAACAGTGGGCTCGACCAAAACCCAACTAATTTCTCGGGTTCCCTTATACATATGGGCACATGATTCTTCGCCAAACAAGACTTGGGCACAAAAATTTCTAAAAACGAAAACTGCCATGCTGTTGCCAGCTTGGTAATTCGCGTGCGTCCTCATCCTCAATTCTTGGCCATTCATTAAGGGGAAATCTCAGCCATCCAGTAGCTCCCCACGTGGGAAAGGGTTTCCACCCATAGAAAACCAAAACCACGTCCAGTTTAGGTCTTACCGGTGGTATTTTGGGCTGTTGCAAGGCAAACCAAATCCTATACATTCATTGCTCATCCAACGATGCAGGAGAGCTAGGTTTCAAGATAAAAGAGAGAAAATTTCGGACAACTGCACCTCTTCTCAACCTCCAGCGCTAACCCACAGAAAAACACCCGAAACCTTCTCTCGTTTGAACCACCGAGGAAACTGATGCAAAGCTCCGATCTGTTGATTTCCCAAGCTCTGTTGGCAGTACGGAGGCAGTCCAGCGACTTCGTTTTGAAGAAATGAGCTGTTGTTCGAGATATGCCGTTAGAGCCTGAGCATCTTCCTCGAGTCATGCCACACCGAGTCATGGCGATTCGGGATGAGTTCTGGTCAGGTTGGAGCTGTTGTTGGCCAGGGTTGAAAGAAAGAAAAAAAAAAGGAATTGAGAGATGAAGAGAGAACGAGAGAGAAGGAAGGCAGCGGATGGTTGCACCCTTCGAGGCAACCCGACTCACTGTCAAATCTGTCCCAAGTCGAGACGAGTCGAGCGTCCATTGCTGGATGTTTCCAGCAGAGAGGGAAGAAAGAAAGGAGAAGAGAGGAGAAGAAAGGAAGGTGTCCATGAGATTTGTTGCAGAACTAAACAACAAACAGGTAGAGTGTAGTGTCTGGTAGTAGAAAGAAAGGAAAGAAGAAACAAAGGGAAATGGGAGCTTCTTCTTCTACAATGCAGCAGCAATAACATCAGGATGAGGAGGAGATTGAATTGCTAGCAGCTTCCATAGGGTCACTTCCAATGCTCAAGAACGCCTTCTCCATCCTCTCCGATGACACGAAAAAGGCCATCCCCGCGAGATCACTTCAGGATTGTTTCTGCTTAAACGTCACAAATGTAGCATCTGAAGCATCCTCCTCAATGCCTAATTGCTTTATGGAGCTATTGGATCATCTGGGTCCAGCCATAGTAGACCTGTTTTTCACCTCAAATGAAGGAGGAGTTCATTGGGTTGAATTCTTGAGAGGGTATGTTAGGTGTTGTGGAAAGATGTTATTATCGATGTCCATTAACAACTTGTACAGGTTATATGCTGCAGCTAGTGCAAAAGCTAACATTCCTTCAAAATTGGATTTTGAATTGGATGATGTTGCCAGTAAGATTAGTGGTTCCCTCATGCCTAGTGATGTCCTTATGCTTCTATGGATGTGATGGATTATATCACGGAGTTCAAGGATTCGGAAGCTGTTCGATGAGAAGGTCGTCCTAGCTAAACCGAGTCAACTTGGCTCGAACCTCTTGGCTCGAACTTAGTCGACAAAGTGAGTCCACATTTTCTTTCCAGATTGAAATTATTTCAATTATCATTTCTACTATTATTATCATTTTTAGGATTATTAAATTTAGATATGATTAACTATTAGTAAATTATCCATACTGATATTAATTAATATAAAATTTATCATTATTAAAAATATTAGTATTCTAATTGTCATTCTTAAAATATTATTATTGACATTAGAGCATACTATTTATTTTCATCACAATGTTTATTTAGTGTCACGTTAGCTAACATTAAGTACATCGTCAATATTCGTGGTCGTTTAGGAATTATTAGTATTATTATTCATCGTGGGTTGTTGTTAGATAATTTAATGTAGTAGTAGCCATTGTTAAAATTCCTAAAATTAATAACCAATTTACTTGTTTAATTTTACTCATTATCATTCTCACACTACGTGAAAAATGAAAAAAAAAAATGACGGATTTAGAGACGGTTCTGGACCGTCTCTAAAATTGCTTGGTTTAAAGACGCTTTAGAGACGGGCCGTAAACCGTCTCTAAACTTTTAGACGCCCTTGACCGTCCTTAATATTGTCTTAAAATTTAAACGTCCATAAATCATTTAAGACGGTAAAAAACCGCCGTTAATCGAGGATAAAAGACGGCCATTGGACCGTCTGAATAAGAGACGGTCTCTCACCGCCTTATATGAAGTTATTTGAGACGGCCAAAGACCGTCCGATTAGAGACGATCATTGGTCGTCTCTTCATCGGGGTAACTGAGATCGGCAAGGACCGTCTCAATTAGAGACGGTCATTGGCCGTTTTTCTCGCAATACGAGACTATCAAAAATAGTCTGTATTAGAGACGGTCCTCAGCTGTCTCCATTTGAGACTGTCAAAGGCCGTCTCTATTAGAGACGGTCCTTAGCCGTCTTATACTTGTCATTAGACTGTCAACGACCATCTCTATTAGAGACGGTCCTAAACCGTCTCTAATGCTCATGTAAAAAATTAAGAACAAAAAAAATTATGAATTTCGAAAAAAAAAAAAAAGAGTTTAAAAGCTTAGAAAAATAATTAACAATGTTTAAGAAAAAAATTTAGATTTTGAAAAAATGTAGTTTTATAAAAACTAGATTTTGAAAAAAAAAATTAAGAACTTTGAATAATGTTGATAATTTTGAAAAAAAAAAAAAAAAAAAAAAAAAAAGAAGAAGAAGATTTCGATAAAAAATGATATTTTGAAAAAGAAAATTTATAAAATTAAATAAAATTGTGAAAAAATTGACAAATTGTAAAAAATATATATTTTAAAAAAAGAAAACTAGATTTTGTATTTTGACAAGAAAAATTAAAAAGTTATATAACAAGATTTCGATAAAAAAAATGATATTTTGAAAAAGAAAATTTAAAAATTAAACAAAATTGTGAAAAATTGATAAATTGTAAAAAAAATATATATATATTTTTAAAAAAGAAAACTAGATTTTGTATTTTGACAATAAAAATTGAAAAGTTATATAACAAAAGTGAGATTTTAAAAATAATATTTTGAAAAAGAAAATTTAAAAATGAAACAAATTTGTGAAAAAATTGATAAATTGTAAAAAAAAAAAATAATAATAATAATAATAATAAAAAAGAAAGCTAGATTTTGTATTTTGACAAGAAAAATTGAATAGTTAGATAACAAAAGTGAGATTTTGATGATGTGTTGTATATCCTTGTCGCTCCTATGTTTCTCCAACCCATTTTTGGGGCTGTATAAAAATTGTGTAGATTTAAATCTTAAGTGGACCACACCACTGGAAAAAATGATAATATAGTACCTCACAATTAAAAATTATAAAGAGCCCATCGTAAGGTTTTAGTAATGTTTATTTGCAATCCAACCTGTTGATAATGTAAAGAAGATCTAGATGAAGGTAAACTACAAAGATCAAATTGATCCAAAACTTTTGTGGCCTTCAAAAGGTTTTTAATAGTTATTCATCATTGTTTTAATTGGTATGGCCCACCTGAGATTATTGAGTTCTTATGATTTGAAATCACATCCTAAAATATGATGGAAAAATATATGGATGGTGTCGATATACATAAAATATATTAAGGTGGGCCTTACATGGTTGAGTAACACCCATGAAGGAGTTACCTAAATAGTGAAATAGTACTATAAGGTCACCTCATGGGAACTTCCCATGAGGTTAATTTGTGTGTGCCCCACCATGATGTGTGTAGAACATCAACACCATGCATTTGATGTGTCCCCTTTAAGTCCAAAAATCAGTCGTATACGAAACTTAGGTGGGCCATAGCATCTAAAACTATGTGAAGACTTCTCTAAAACATATAAAAGCATTTGGTGGGGCCCACATGAGTTTTGGATGTGTATGAAACTTGGTCTAACTCCTCATCCAAGTGGGACACACATAATGAATGGGCTGGATCTATGAAGCACATCTAGGTGGGCCTAATAAATGATTATGAATGTTTTAATGGGAGGGTAACCCTCTCAACTATAGTATGTGGTGTGGCCCACCCAAGTCATGGATCGACTTTATTTTTAAGCTCTAAAACGTACCTCCCCATAGGATCTTATTAGAGACTGACGATGCTTAGGGGGCTCCATGGGGCCCATTTCAATATATTTGTTTTATCTAAACCGTCCATAAATTTTGAAATATTATTTCAATGCATGAGCTCAAAAAGTAGAAAATATTAAAAGTCTAAGTGGACCACACCATAAGAAATAATGAAAAATAAATTTATAACATTAGTATGTGGTGTGGTCCACCTACAATTTTCGATTTGACTCATTTTTTGGATCAACCCTAAAAATGAGTCGTTAAAATTAATGGACGGAGTGGATAATTAACATACACAATGGTGAGCCCCAGAAGCCCTAAAATAATGAAAATTCGGGATCAACCCACACTATTCATCCATTTTTCGAGATAATTTTAAAGAACTATCTAAAAAATGATTCATATCAAAAGATTAATTAAATGAACCACACCATAAATAAGGGGAACAAATTGACTACTCCCCCTAACACCATCCAATGGCTTGTGGTTGGTGCTATATGGGCCCCACCATGATGTATGTGTTTAATCCATGTCGTCCATCTATTTTGATAAAAAAATAATATTTTGAAAAAAAAAATATAAAAAATTAACCAAAATTGTGAACAATTTGATAAATTGTAAAAAAATATATTTTTTTTAAAAAAGAAAATTAGATTTTGTGTTTTGACAAGAAAAATTAAAAAGTTATATTACAAGATTTCGATAAAAAAATGATATTTTGAAAAAGAAAATTTTAAAAATTAAACAAAATTGTGAAAATTTTGACAAATTGAAAAAAGAATATATTTTTGAAAAAGAAAACTAGATTTTGTATTTTGACAAGAAAATTTGAAAAGTTATAGATAACAAAAGTGAGATTTAAAAAATGATATTTAAAAAAAGAAATATTAAGAAATTAAAAAAATTTTGAAAATTTTGACAAATTGTAAAAAAATATATATTTTAAAAAAGAAAAGTAGATTTTGTATTTTGACAAGAAAAATTGAAAAGTTAGATAACATAAGTGAGATTTTAAAAAATGATATTTTGAAAAAGAAAATTTAAAAAGTTTTAAAAAAATTGTGAAAAAATATATATATTTTAAAAAAGAAAACTAGATTTTGTATTTTGTCAAGAAAAATTGAAAAGTTAGATAATAAAAGTGAGATTTTGATTTTTAAAAATGATATTTTGACAAATAAAATTTTAAAAATTAAACAAAATTGTGAAAAAATTGTCAAATTGTAAAAAAAAAAATATTTTTAAAAAAAGAAAACTAGATTTTGTATTCTGACAAGAAAAATTGGAAAGTACTTAGATAACAAAAGTTAGATTTTGAGGTCCACTGTTATTTATTTTTTTTTATCCACTCCATTCATCCATGTTAACAGATAATTTGGGGTCTAAATAACAAAAGGAAGCATATCCAATGCTCAAGTGGACCACACCACAAGAAATAGTGTGATTGAACCTCCGCCATTGAAAATTTCTTGGAGGCCATAGAAGTTTTGGATCAAGTCGATGTTTGTGTTTTCTATTCATTCAAATATTTTTAATATTATGAACAACCTTTAACTATTTTTGGACAATCTGATTAGTCCAGATTGAAGAGTGAATAACTTCAGATGTTTAAATCAAAATTCACTCAAATTGTTGATCAATCTTGTTTGCCCAATATCTTTTTTATATGTAACATGATTGAGGTTAATAACTAGTCAAATTGGGGGTAATGATCAGTAAAATAAAGTGAATGGACCAGACATGTAAAATGGGTCAAATATTCTAGTCAAAATTGTGACCCAACTCATTGACACCCTGAAACTCTAAGAATTAGTGTAAGTTTTGTAGGGCTCATCATGATGTGTGTCGAACATCAACACTGTGCATTTAATAGAAGTTTTGGATTAAGCTGATGTTTGTGTTTTCCCTTCATTCATATCTTTTTGATATTATGAACATGTTGGATGACAAACATTACTGTGGGCCCACCATAATGTATGGCCCTACGACCCTTTTTAAAAAAAAACTTTTGAACCAGTTGGATTTCAAATAAACATTACGATGGGCCTTAGGATAGTTTCAATGGTGGGAATCACCCTCCCGTTGTTTTCTATGGTAGGGTCTACTACAGATTTTTATCTATCTCATTCTTTGGCTCGTGACTTAAAATGATATCTCAAAATGGATGGACGGTATGGATATAACAAATACATCATAAGTTTTTATATTTTTAAATATTATATATATGGAAAAGGTTCTATTCTTCGAGCTCATGGGAACTCCCCGTGAGGTCAAGGTATGGGCCCCATCATGACGTGTGTCGAAAATCAACACCGTGCATTTGATGGGTCCCCTTTAAATTATGGGATATCCCAAAAATCAGCCGTATACAGAACTCTGGTGGGCTATACCATCTAAAATCATGTGAAGACATGCCTAAAACATATAAAAGCACTTGGTGGACCATATCAACCGATCGAAAAGGACCATATCAATCGATCGAAAAGGACCAAAGCTCAAGTGGACCATACCACAGGAAACAGTGGGAATAATGATTTCCACCGTTGAAATCTTCCTATGGCCTACAGTGATATTTATTTGTCATCCAACCTGTTCAATAGATCACAAATACATGGATGAAGGAAAACTAAAATATCAACTTGATCCAAAACTTCAGTGGCCTCCCAAAATTTTTCAATGGTAAACGTTCAATTTATACTTGTTTCTATGATGTGGTCCACTTCAGATTTTTATGGGCTTCAATTTTGACCTTACGTAATAAAACTATATGTTAAAATGGATGGATGGAGTGGATAAATTGAATAAATCATAGTGGGCCCCATAGGACGCTTAGGGTATAAGGAAATAGTGTTAAATGAATTTTGATCATTAAAAATGTTCTGGGGGCCATAAAAGTTTTGGATCAAGTTGATATTTTTTTTTCCCTTCATCCGGGTCTTTATGACCAAATCAACAGATTGGATGTCAAATAAACAGTACGGTGGGCCTTAGGAGGATTTTTATTGTGAATATCCATTCATTAATTTTGTCCGGTTGTGTGGCCCACCTAGGATTTATATCCCTATCACTGGTGGTCGATGCTCTGTGGCCCCCACCATGATATATGTGTTTCATCCATGCTTAGTCCATATATTTTTACAGATAATTTTACTTAAATGAGACCGAAAATGAGATATATCCAAATCTCAAGTGGACCACATTATAGGAAACTATGTTGAATGAGCGTCGACCATTAAAAATATTTTGGTAGCCATAAAAGTTTTTGATCAAGCTAATTTTTGTTTTTTCCCTTCATCTCGTCCTGTATGACCAAATCAACAGATTGGATGTCAAATAAACAAGACAAGTGGGCCTTAGGAGGATTTTAATGGTGGATATCCAATCACTATTATTCTCATGTGGTGTGGACCACCTGAGATTTATATTCCTCTAATTTTTGGCGTAAAAATCTAAAATGATTTTTAAAAATGGATGAACGGAATGGATGAAACACATACATCATGATAGGGCCCACAGAGAACCGACCACCACAGCCCCAAAATTGGGAGCGCGCCCAAAACCAGCCGCCGCGCGCCCAATCCCCAATCGGCACCCTCCTCCATCTCCCTCTCTCCTCTCTCTCTCTCTCTCTCTCTCTCTCTCTCTCTCTCTCCCGCCCTCCCTCGCCACCCTCCCTCACGCCCTCTCTCACTCTCGCGCATCCTCTCTCTCTCTCGGTCCTCTCTCCACCGCGCCACCTCTCTCTCTGTCTATTTCTCTCGGTGCTCTCTCTCTCGCGTCTCCACATGAGGTACTCTCTCTCTCTCTCTCTCTCTCTCTCTCTCTCTCTCTTTCTCGCTCAATCTCTCTCAATCTCAATACCTATTGAAGCGATTTGGGGATTCGGGGATTTGGGGATTTAGGGATTTGGGGATTTAGGGATTTAGGGCGTGTTTGGACGGGCGCATCCCATGGGATTGGATTGCATTAGGGTGGATGGCAAGTAATGATGGCTGTGTCAGTGAATTGTTGGCAATCCCATGGGATTGCTATATCCAGGGAATTCACCACCGAGTATGTTTGGCTCGCCTGGCCAATCCCGAGATTACGTCAGCCAATCCCAGGATTGCTCCATCTAACCAAACATGTCCCAAGAAAAATAGATGGGATTAAGAGGGAATATCGTGAAAGGACCCACGTTTCGATCGGACCTGCTGATTAGGTCATCGAAGAAGAAGATAGGTAAGGGATCTTTTTTCTATTTTGGGGTTTTGGACCTTCGATTTTCTCATCCATCATGGACCCACGTTTCGGACCATTTCCTTTGAGTTATATGGCTCCACGGTTTAGAGCGTTTGGTTTGAGTTTGGATTTTTTTTTTTCCTTCTTGGCGTTGGGGTTTTGGACAATTTTTTTTTTCTCTTCGATTTCGTTTTTATTACAGTACCGTATGCTTTAGAATTACATGGGGCCATGGCTCTGGGTCAGCATGATATAATTTCTCGTTTGTTAATTATTACTTGTAGTAATAATCCTAATGTATGTACCCGCATCTAAATCTCTAAAACCTATGTACCCGCATCCACCAGCCGCTAAAACCTACCGCATCTTTGGTCATCAACGGCAATAGAAAGTTGTTGAGCTCCCACCTGCTGCCAATCTGAGAAGGTGATGTTGCATTTTGATTTTTAGTCTTCATTTTGGTTATGAATCTCTATTTGGATGACTGGATCATGGAAAGTTATTTTGAGGATTTTTGCATGTAAGGTGTATGTTGATATGCTTGTGAGAATACCAGATTTGGTTTGTGATTTGATTGTAAGCCCATGAGGACCCCCACCTGATGCAAATATTTTATGCCCACTGACCACTTGCTGTATGCAGCTAGGCCTTATTTCAAGTTTCTACAGCTAACTCCTTGACAATCAAATCATTTTCATCCTTTTGAATGTTTTGAATGAGATCAAATTATGAACTGTCTATCTATTCTGCAAAACTATAAGGATCTAGTGATATTTGAGAATGAAGGATTTGTTTGAGAGCGGGTGTCAACACCATGCTCAGGCTTCTACAGAGATGACATCTTATGCAGCCGCAAGATGACACCCAACACCATCCTCATCATGATAAGAAACTCGATTTTGAGTTTGTGAGGAACTCGATTTTGTGTTATGCTTAGTCGAAATCATTTGTGTTATGCTTAATCTCGAAATCATTCTTTCAAAGAACTTTCACTAGAAAGAACAAAGAAACACAGATTATAATCTAGTGAGTTTTGTTAATTCTTATTACCTTTCAAAAAAAAAAAAAAAAAAGTGGTGGGAACAAGTCGGGCATTTCATTGAAAGAATGGCGATGGAACCTTAAAGTTTCTGGTGGTCTGCATACCAAAATTGGATGCTTAAAAAGTTAGTCAAGCGTCCACATTCATCGCTCTGATTGGCCCACCGATTCATGGGCTGCCTCGATTTTGGGTACAATAGCTCATGTACCCATGTGGAACTGCATAATGAGCGGCCCAAATTCATTTAAGGCCTCTCACACTGGAGTATGTGACTGCGGTATCTGTGTGTGAATCGCATGTTTCATCAACAAATTACAAAGATCAAGATCCTTCATTCTCAAAGATCGATTTTATATTTTATATTTTATTTATATTCTTTTTTAAAGTGATAGGTGATTCTACCCTCTGAATGTAGACCACTCACTATTTTACCTTTAACAAGCCATTTTGTAGCTATCAGTTGGATGGTTAGGATTGCTTGATCAATGTATTTTTTTTTTATATAGATATGCTCCATCCACAATGTGCCCCACAATTTGGATGGTCTGGATAGTTGTGCATGAGGGCCACAGTTAAGGAGTATGAGATACCAGCATTTTTTTTTTACATAGTGTGCTTATCACATGAGTCTAGCCCATGAGTGATGATTTACAGTGTACCGCAGTATGGTAATTTACCAAACTCTTGAGAAATAGAGAAATAGGTGATTTTATTCCAAAACAGAACAAGACAAAAAAACTCATTTAAAATATAAGAAGGAACATATTTTATTCCTACAGATCCTAAGAAGAAGAAAAAAAAAAAACAGCCTTCCAATTATTTTATTTGTGAGTTGAACCATAGATTAATAATAGTTTGAATTCAAATTGGCCCATTATTCCTAACAGCCTTAAAAATATCTTCCATGAAAAAATTACAAAAACAAACGATCTGATAATTACCCAGAAATTCAAAATCAAAATCAAATTGGAATCCTCTACCAAAAAATGAAATATATAGATGCATATTTCAAAATCAAAATCAAAATCCTTTACCAAAAACGATTGTCTATGTTTGTATAGCCCGCAAATTGATTAAGCCTTGTAAATGGATATATATATATATATATATATATATATATATATATATATATATATATATATATATGCATATTTTTTGTGATTGGTGAACACATGTGTGGTATGTTTTGATAGTTTATGAAAAGCCTCTTTTTTATTGTATCTCACTTTTTATATCTTTGCATGCACGTGATATCGACATGGATTTGATGCCCCGAGCAAGAATTGGATGACGAAACCTTAACCTGAACCACACCCTAAACCTGTAACCTAAATCTATTCTCAATTACCTAAACTCATAACCTATAACCTAAACCTAAACCTATAACCCTAAACATATTCTCAAATTCCAAAAGCTATAGTTATAACCTAAACCTAAACCTTAACCTATAACCTAAACCTAAACTTATAACCTTAACCTAAACCTCATCTCGGGATTGCTATATCCAGTCTGTTTGGCACGCCTGACCATGATGTATGCATTTTATCCATGTTGTCTGTACATTTTGCCAGATCATTTTGCCAGATCTTTATTCATTACACTGCAAAACCTTATAGTTGCTTCTCTTGTTAAATACTTATAAAATAAATATTATGGTAGTTTACATTGTCTATTGGGCAATGGATTTATCCGACTTCAACTTCCATCCATGATGTTTGGTTGGTTAACTTTTGAAGAATACATACTGTTCAAATGAGTCAAGTACATGATATAGACTTACAATCTCAAATGGAAAATTTTCCCATGGTACAAGTGCAGGGAAAACTTTCCACATATCAACTTGCATTTGGATCAGTTGGCCTCCACATCACCCATCTGGACCGTCCATTAGGAAAACATTACAAGGAAAACATCTCCACAACATCAATCCAACTTAGGCATGTATGAGAATATGAAAGTATTATAGCACAGGAAACAGTTTGATTGAACATCTACCATTGAAAATTTTTTGGAGGCCAAAGAAGTTTTGGATCAAGCTATGTTTGTGCTTTCTCTTCATCCATGTCTTTGTGATCATATTAACAAGTTGGATGACAAATAAAAATTACTTTAGACCCTAGGAAGGTTTCAACAGTGGAAATCTGAATTTTCTTATTAGTAAATTTTAACTGAACTCGTTCTTTTGAAAAATAGAAAAATGGGAATATTAGTAAATATGGATTTTCTTATTAAGAAGAAAATGGAAGATGGATTGAAAAAACATAAAAGAGTTTTCTGAGAAATTATTTGTTCCAAACAGGACATTTATCAAAGGAGCACTATTGGGTGATATTTAAGATTTTCATAATAAATAGATTAAGAGCCAATGATAATTATAAGTAGACTTGCAGCCAAAAATAAAGAATTTGATTTTTTTCAAAACATGGAAAGACTAATCAGTCCTACTTCTTGTAACTTCAGCCACTGCTTCAAATGAAGGGACTGCACAAAGATTTGGTTAGGGAGACCATTGATGGTGAACTAGCAGCTGCAACAAATATGAGAGTTACAAAGGTGAAAAGAAACATAAGTCGGTCGGTAAGATAAGATGCATGATTTTCCTTTTCAATTGTTAGTCATAGATTGACTGTACTTGTTTCAATTTTCTTGGATGGATGATGAATGTATTTGGGAATGTAAATGAAAATAAAAAACTTATAATATATATATATGTTATCAATGGAGGATACCTTGTTTAGGGGGACATGAAATTCTTGTAACTTATGGTATGGTGCCCCATATTGGTTGTATGTTACTAGTATGTAGTAGATAATACTAGGTTCAATAGTAGATAATACTAGAAAATCCCTAAACCTAAACCTACACCTAATCTTAATCTACTCCTTAACCCGAATCCAAACCTAAACCTATACTTACAACCTAAAACTATTCTCAAATCTCAAAACCTATAACCTAAACTTTGAATCCAAACCCGAACTCAATTCCTAAACCTTAACCTAAACATATAACCTATAACCTATAACCTAAGCCTATACCTAAACCTAAAACCTAAAGCTAAAGTTAAACCTATAACTTAAACCTAAACTCAAATCCCTAAACCTTAACCTAAACCTACAACCTAAACTTAAACTTATAACCTTAACCCTAAACCTACACCTAATCCTAATCTCAACTCCCTAACCTAAACCTAAACCTAAACTTGAAAACCCAAAACTAAACCCGAACCCGAACCCAATCTCGATTTCCTAAACCTAAACTTAAGACCTTAACCTAAACCTATTCTCAAATCCCAAAACCCGTAACCTAAACTTAAACCTATAACCTATAACCTAAACCTAAACCTAAACTTGAAAACCCAAACCTAAACCCAATCTCGAACCCGAACCCGAATTCCTAAACCTAAACCTTAACCTATTTTCAAATCCCCTAAACCTAAACCTACACCTAATCTTAATCTCAACTCCCTAACCTAAACCTAAACCTAAACTTGAAAACCCAAACCTAAACCCGATCCCAAACCCGAACCCGATTTCATAAACCTAAACCTTAACATATTCTCAATTCCCTAAACATGTAGCTTATAAGTCCTAAAACCTTAACCGTAACCTAAACCTATAACCTTAAAACCAAAACCTATGACCTAAAACCTTAACCTAAACTTATAACCTAACCTTAACCTAAACCTAAAATCTAAACACCAATAACTTAAAACCTAAACCTAAACCTAAAACCTAAATGTATTCTCAAATCCCTAAACCTAAACCTACACCTAATCCTAATCTCAACTCCCTAACCTAAACCTAAACCTAAACTTGAAAACCCAAACCTAAACTTGATCCCGAACCCAACCCGATTTCATAAACCTAAACCTTAACATATTCTCAATTCCCTATACTTATAGCTTATAAGTCCTAAAACCCGAACTCGAACCTAAACCTATAACCTTAAAACCAAAACCTATGACCTAAAACCTTAACCTATAACCTATAAACTAAACTTATAACATAACCTTAACCTAAACCTAAAATCTAAACACCAATAACTTAAAACCTAGACCTAAACCTAAAACCTAAATGTATTCTCAAATCAGTAAACCTAAACCTACACCTAATCCTAATCTCAACTCCCTAACCTAAACCTAAACTTAAACTTGAAAACCCAAACATAAACCCGATCCCGAACCCGAACCCGAACCCAAACTCGATTCCCTAAACCTAAACCTTAACCTATTCTCAATTCCCTAAACCTATAGCTTATAACCTAAACTTAAACCTAAACCTAAACCTTAACCTAAACCTATAACCTTAACCTAAATCAAAACTTATGACCTAAAACCTAAATGTATTCTCAAATCTCTAAACCTAAACCTACACCTAATCCTAATCTCAACTCCTTAACCTAAACCTAAACTTAAACTTGAAAACCCAAACCTAAACCCGATCCAGAACCTAACCGGAACCCGATTCCTAAACCTAAACCTTAACCTATTCTCAATTCTCTAAACCTATAGCTTATAACCTAAACCTAAACCTAAACCTAAACCTATAACCTTAACCTAAACCAAAACTTATGACCTAAAACCTAAATGTATTCTCAAATCTCTAAACCTAAACCTACACCTAATCCTAATCTCAAATCCCTAACCTAAACCTAAAACCTAAACTTGAAAACCCAAACCTAAACCCAATCCCAAACCCGAACCCGATTTCCTAAACCTAAACCTTAACCTATTCTCAAACCCTAAACTTAAACCTACACCTAATCCTAATCTAAACTCCCTAACCTAAACCTAAACCTTAACCTATTCTCAAATTTCTAAACTTAAACCTACACCTAATCCTAATCTAAACTCCTAACCTAAACCTAAACCTAAAATTGAAAACCCAAACCTAAACCCAATCCCAACCCGAGGCAGAGATTCCTAAACCTAAATCTTAACCTATTTTCAAATCCCTAAACCTAAACCTACACCTACTCCTAATCTCGACTCCCTAACCTAAACTCCGAACCTAAACTTGAAAACCGAAACCTAAACCCGATCCCGATCCTAAACCCGAACCCTATTTCTAAACCTATAGCTTATAAGACCTTAAAACCTTAACCTTAACCTAAACCTATAACCTTAAAACCAAAACCTATGTCCTAAAACCTAAACTTATAACCTATAACCTAACCTTAACCAAAACCTAAAACTTAAACCTTAATCAATACCTAAAACCTAAAAATAAACCTAAAACCTAAGTGTATTCTCAAATCCCTAAACCTAAACCTACACCTAATCCTAATCTCAACTCCCTAACCTAAACCCAAACCCGATCTCGAACCCGAACTCGATTTCCTAAACCTAAACCTTAACCTATTCTCAATTCCCTAAACCTATAGCTTATAACCTAAACCTAAACCTTAACCTAAACTTATAACCTTAACCTAAACCAAAACTTATGACCTAAAACCTAAATGTATTCTCCAATCTCTAAACCTAAACCTACACCTAATCCTAATCTCAACTCCCAAACCTAAACCTAAACCTAAACTTGAAAACCCAAACCTAAACTTGATCCCGAACCCGAACCCGATTTCATAAACCTAAACCTTAACATATTCTCAATTCCCTAAACCTATAGCTTATAAGTCCTAAAACCTTAACTCCGAACCTAAACCTATAACCTTAAAATCAAAACCTATGACCTAAAACCTTAACCTATAACCTATAACCTAACCTTAACCTAAACCTAAAATCTAAACACCAATAACTTAAAACCTAAACCTAAACCTAAAACCTAAATGTATTCTCAAATCCCTAAACCTAAACCTACACCTAATCCTAATCTCAACTCCCTAACCTAAACCTAAACTTAAACTTGAAAACCCAAACCTAAACCCGATCCCGAACCCGAACCCAATTCCTAAACCTAAACCTTAACCTATTCTCAATTCCCTAAACCTATAGCTTATAACCTAAACCTAAACCTTAACCTAAACCTATAACCTTAACCTAAACCAAAACTTATGACCTAAAAACCTAAATGTATTCTCAAATCTCTAAACCTAAACCTACACCTAATCCTAATCTCAACTCCCTAACCTAAACCTAAACCCCGAACTTGAAAACCCAAACCTAAAACCCGATCCAGAACCCGAACCCGATTTCCTAAACCTAAACCTTAAGCTATTCTCAAATCCCTAAACTTAAACCTACACCTAATCCTAATCTAAACTCCCTAACTTAAACCTAAACCTAAAATTGAAAACCCAAACCTAAACCCAATCCCGAACCCGAGTTCCGAATTCCTAAACCTAAATCTTAACCTATTTTCAAATCCCTAAACCTAAACCTACACCTAATCCTAATCTCGACTCCCTAACCTAAACCCGAACCTAAACTTGAAAACCCAAACCTAAACCCGATCCCGATCCCTATCCCGAACCCGAACCCGATTTCCTAAACCTAAACCTTAACATATTCTTAATTCCCTAAACCTATAGCTTATGAGACCTTAAAACCTTAACCTTAACCTAAACCTATAACCTTAAAATTAAAACCTATGTCCTAAAACCTAAACTTATAACCTATAACCTAACCTTAATCTAAACCTAAAACCTAAACCTTAACCAATACCTAAAACCTAAAAATAAACCTAAAACCTAAATGTATTCTCAAATCCCTAAACCTAAACCTACACCTAATCCTAATCTCAACTCCTAACCTAAACCTAAACCCGATCCCGAACCCGAACCCGATTTCCTAAACCTAAACCTAAACCTTAACCTATTCTCAATTCTCTAAACCTATAGCTTATAACCTAAACCTAAACCTTAACCTAAACTTATAACCTTAACCTAAACCAAAACTTATGACCTAAAACCTAAATGTATTCTCAAATCTCTAAACCTAAACCTACACCTAATCCTAATCTCAACTCTCTAACCTAAACCTAAACCTAAACTTGAAAACCCAAACCTAAAACCCGATCCAGAACCCGAACCCGATTTCCTAAACCTAAACCTTAACCTATTCTCAAATCCCTAAACTTAAACCTACACCTAATCCTAATCTAAACTCCCTAACCTAAACCTAAACCTAAAATTGAAAACCCAAACCTAAACCCAATCCCGAACCCGAGCCCGATTCCTAAACCTAAATCTTAACCTATTTTCAAATCCCTAAACCTAAACCTACACCTAATCCTAATCTCGACTCCCTAACCTAAACCGAACCTAAACTTGAAAACCCAAACCTAAACCCGATCCCGAACCCGAACCCGATTTCCTAAACCTAAACCTTAACATATTCTCAATTCCTTAAACCTATAGCTTATAAGACCTTAAAACCTTAACCTTAACCTAAACCTATAACCTTAAAACTAAAACCTATGTCCTAAAACCTAAACTTATAACCTATAACCTAACCTTAACCTAAACCTAAACCTAAACCTTAACCAATACCTAAAACCTAAAAATAAACCTAAAACCTAAATGTATTCTCAAATCCCTAAACCTAAACCTACACCTAATCCTAATCTCAACTCCCTAACCTAAACCTAAACCCGATCTCAAACCCGAACCCGATTTCCTAAACCTAAACCTTAACCTATTCTCAATTCTCTAAACCTATAGCTTATAACCTAAACCTAAACCTTAACCTAAACTTATAACCTTAACCTAAACCAAAACTTATGACCTAAAACCTAAATGTATTCTCAAATCTCTAAACCTAAACCTACACCTAATCCTAATCTCAACTCCCTAACCTAAACCTAAACCTAAACTTGAAAACCCAAACCTAAAACCCGATCCCGAACCCTAACCCGATTTCCTAAACCTAAACCTTAACCTATTCTCAAATCCCTAAACTTAAACCTACACCTAATCCTAATCTAAACTCCCTAACCTAAACCTAAACCTAAACTTGAAAACCCAAACCTAAACCCAATCCCGAACCCGAATTCATAAACCTAAACCTACACCTAATCCTAATCTCGACTCCCTAACCTAAACTTGAACCTAAACTTGAAAACCCAAACCTAAACCCGATCTCGAACCCGAACCCGATTTCCTAAACATAAACCTTAACATATTCTCAATTCCCTAAACCTAGCTTATAAGACCTTAAAACCTTAACCTTAACCTAAACCTATAACCTTAAAACCAAAACCTATGTCCTAAAACCTAAACTTATAACCTATAACCTAACCTTAACCTAAACTTAAAACCTAAACCTTAACCAATACCTAAAACCTAAAAATAAACCTAAAACCTAAATGTATTCTCAAATCCCTAAACCTAAACCAATACCTAAAACCTAAAAATAAACCTAAAACCTAAATGTATTCTCAAATCCCTAAACCTAAACCTACACCTAATCCTAATCTCAACTCCCTAACCTAAACCTAAACCCGATCCCAGAACCCGAACCCGATTTCCTAAACCTAAACCTTAACCTATTCTCAATTCCTTAAACCTATAGCTTATAACCTAAACCTTAACCTAAACCTATAACCTAAACCAAAACTTATGACCTAAAACCTAAATGTATTCTCAAATCTCTAAACCTAAACCTATACCTAATCCTAATCTCAACTCCCTAACCTAAACCTAAACCTAAACTTGAAAACCCAAACCTAAAACCCGATCCGAACCCGAACCCGATTTCCTAAACCTAAACCTTAACCTATTCTCAAATCCCTAAACTTAAACCTACACCTAATCCTAATCTAAACTCCCTAACCTAAACTTGAAAACCCAAACCTAAACCCAATCCCGAACCCGAACCCGAATTCCTAAACCTAAACCTTAACCTATTTTCAAACCCTAAACTAAACCTACACCTAATCCTAATCTCGACTCCCTAACCTAAACCTGAACCTTTTTTTTTCCTTTTTTTTTACTTATGAAGTTAAACTTTATATGTATTATGCGTGGATGAATAATGTATTGTGGATAAGATTGTTTGTGTTTGGATGGATGTAGTTTATGTTTAGATGGATTTACGTAGTTTGGGTTTAGATGGATGTGAATGTGAATGCGATGAAACAGTGTATATAGAGTCATCTGATGATGAAACAGGTGAATGTGAATGAAACAGGTGTATATTAGTCCTGTTTGGATGAAACAGGTGTATATCGACCTGTTTGGATGAGACAGGTGAATGTGAATGAAACAAGTGTATATCAGTCCTGTTTGGATGAAAAAGGTGTATATCAATTCTGTTTGGATGAAACAGGTGTATGTCAATCATGTTTGGATGAAACAGGTGTATATCAGTCCTGTTTGGATGAAACAGGTGTATGTGAATGAAACATGTGTATATCAGTCCTGTTTGGATGAAACAGGTGAATGTGAATGAAACAGGTGTATATCAGTCCTGTTTGGATGAAACAGGTGAATGTGAATGTGATGAAACAGTTTGGATTTACGTATGTGAATGTGAATGAAACAGGTGTATATCAGTCCTGTTTGGATGAAACAGGTGTATATCAGGTGTATGTCAGTCCTGTTTGGATGAAACAGGTGTATGTAAATGAAACAGGTGTATATCAGTCCTGTTTGGATGAAACAGGTGAATGTGAATGAAACAGGTGTATATCAGTCCTGTTTGGATGAAACAGGTGAATGTGAATGTGATGAAACAGTTGGGATTTATGTATGTGAATGAAACAGGTGTATATCAGTCTTGTTTGGATGAAACAGGTGAATGTGAATGAAACGGGTGTATGTCTTGTTTGGATGAAACAGGTGAATGTGAATGAAATAGGTGTGTCTTGTTTGGATGAAACAGGTGAATGTGAATGTGATGAAACAGTTTGGATTTATGTAGTTTGTATAACCGGTGTATATCAGGAAGAATACTGTAACAGGTCAAATTTAAAAATGTCCTTGTAAGGGTCATAAGAGACGGCTGACTATATAGTGATCCTTTAAAAGGACGGTCCATGACCGTCCTTTGAAGGCTCATAAGAGACGGTCTATGACAGTCATTTTAAAGACGGTCCATAACAGTCCTTTTAAAGGACGGTCTATGGCTGTCCTTTTTAGGATCATAAGAGACTGTCTATGACAGTCCATTTTAAGGACGGTCCATGGCCGTCTTTTTTTTGTCAATAAGAATGACGGTTTTCAACCGTCCTTTAAAAAATAAGACACGTCAAAATTTGACGGCCTATGCGACGGTCCATGACCGTCCTTTTTGGTCATTTGAGACGGTTTTAGACCGTCCTTTTTTTGCTGTTTTGGCGTAGTGTCATTAATAGTATCATTAATGGCCACCCAAAATAAGAGCTCAAACTCCATAACCAAAACCTAAAATCTAAACCTGGAACTAAACCTTAGGATGAAACCCTAAAACCTAGGTAATCTAAACCCTAGGTTAAGACCCTAATCCTAAATAGTGAGTAAGCTTGGATCTAATTGTACAACTTTACAATTGATGGTAGGAATTGATTTCAAGGGAACCCGCATTACGTAGCAATGGTGCAGGCGATTCAAACATAAGGTAATGATTTCTTCCCCTTGACCTTTTCATTTTCCCATTAGCTTAAGTATAGTTTTATTTTAATTTAAATTGATAATTGATATCTCCACCTTATTATCACATGTGTAATTGTTGGGATCATATTATCTCATGCCTGTGGATTATTTGTAGATTACTTATGGAACTTAGAGAAACCCCACCTATAAATGTACACCCATACTTGGGATGTAATCTGACTGGTTGTGATTATAATGGACTTTCGGCTTAGTGGTTATTGAGTGGTGGTTTAAATTGATCAATGATGTGGGCCTACCATCCAGGGTTGTTGTGTCCAATTGTTTTAAGGATAGTTTCTTATCGCATGGTTTCGATATTGGCCCTACGTGGCTTAGTTTTACTAATCGCCCTATGTGGCTTAGTTTTAATATTCGCCCTACATGGTTTTGTTTTGGTACTTGCCCTAGATGGGTTCGACATCTTATTTTATACAACCCTACAGTGATAAGTCCCATATACTGTAATATGATTAGTCATTAGTCGACGGGTTCCCATTAAACATCATAAGATGGTAATCTCATGGGCCGGAGATGGTGGTATGGGACCTATGCCCGAGCTGTCAACACACGTGGTGACAAGCTCCCGTAGTGACCTTTAAGCTTATTTAAATTAGCTAGTTGTAATTAGATTAATAATGAGTTGGCTAATAATGCATACATGGCACAAATCAACATCTATTGCTATCATACGTGATGTATGTATTTGTCCGACTGGATGTTTTTCCCAGGTCAATGATTGCATGGGTGATCAGCCCACTGTCCGCACGAATGAGCATCCCCGGGGCGATGATTGCATTCACACATCCATGCATCTAATAAGACCTGCATCATGTATTATTTTGTATGCTTTGCTTTATAACTATGCTTACCTAATGCAGCGGTGTGTAATCTTGAGGGAAATTCATACTAAGTTGACCACTCATCCATCAAATATATAACCCGTACAGGTAGCACAGGTGGCCCAAACAACATTCATGTTCTTATTGATGAGGAGCAGGCTATAGTTTATAAGGGTGCATGACTATATTTGTTAAGGGTTGTTATAGGATTTCACAGCTCAAGATTGGTGTAAATTTACTTTGTATCACATGTAATATTATTTTATTTTGTAACTGCAAGAATGAGGACATTGGTTTGTATAAGTCATTATGGACAGCTTCTTATATATTTAAATGATAATGCAACTTTCCTTTATGTAAGACTCGTATCCTAGACCGTACCGTTCCGTAGACTTCTGTGGTCCTTCCAGTCGAATTTCAGCAACCCTCGACCTGTATCTGACGTTTGCGGGCGAACCTAAGTTGAATCCTACATATCGAAGTAGACTCAACTCGAAACTTGTATCCTAACGACCGCGCCGTCGCCACGCCTCACGCGCCGATCTGATACCCGGGCCAGAAGATGTGAGCCTACGTTCATTTCAAGAAAAACACCGAGCATTGCAATCCCAAGAGAATGTCCCATCAATCATATCAATCAAGTACACATCACTCTCATTACTCACACCCATCCCCAAGTACAACCACCCACCCCCAAAGTCAACTCTCTCCCTTACTCATGTACACCAATCCATCACTCACCATCCCTCTCTCCCATCACTTCTCTCCCATCATCTCTCTCTCGCTCATTCTCTCTCTCCATTTTCAAGCAACCTCATGAGAGCAATCGTCCAAGCTCCATGGATAGAGTTTGTGTGGCCCACTTCCTACCTCCCATCTCCACCATCCAAGCTTTATCTCAACCCTTAAATCATGATCCTTAGGAGTTCTAGGGTTGTTGATGAAAGAAGAAATCCAAGAAGAAGCATAGGTGGGTGATTTTTATATGATTTTGATGATTAGAGGGCCCACTTATGGTGGGACCCATCTTGATGTATGCATTGTAAAGAGGGACCCATAATGGCGGAACCTCTCCGCTACTCCGATCCTTCTCTCTCTCTCTCTCTCTCTCTCTCTCTCTCTCTCTCTCTCTCTCTCTCTCTCTCTCTCTCATCTTATGATCCGCCATGATGCACGTATTTGATCCCCACCGTCCATGCTTTTTGCTGTCCAAGGGGTGGGACGCACCATGACGTGTATGTTATATCTACGCCACCGTCCATCACCGTGGGGCCCACCTTGTTTGCTACCACGAGTGGACCACCATGATTTATGTATTGAAGTTACACCGTTCAGTAGCAGGCACTGCTGGAGATGCACGTTGCTTAAGATCGGGTGGGCCACGTATACATGGACCCCACCCATGATGTATGCGTTATATCCAAACCATCTATCTATTATCCACCCCGTCCATGCATGGGGTGTGGGCCCACCCTCTGCAAGTGTGGCATCCACACCGTCCAGTAAAGGGACAGTGGGATCCACCGTGCTGTAAGTGTTTTATCCTCACTGTCCAACGACAGTGGACCCACCGTGATGTTTATATCAATCCACACCGTCCAGATCTCTGGACGGTGGGCCCCCCTTGAATGTATGGATGGAATCCATCCGTCCAGACAATCCATCTGGACGCTGGAGGGTATAGAGCCGTGAGCTTATATATATATATATATATATATATATATATATATATATATATATATATATATATATATATATATATATATAATATTCATATATATATATAAATATAATATTCATATATATATAATATATGTTAATATGATATTATGGTGGGCCCCATGTGGGGACCCACCTTGATGTATGGAATCATCCCCACCGTCCAGTAGTTTTGGACGAGGGGTCATCGGACTGTCCAGATCATGGGTCCCACGTGGGACTCCATGACGTATGCGTTCCATCTATACTATCACCCATTTGTTTAGGCGGGGCCCAGCTCAATGTATTTAGTCTATATCCACACTGTCCAGATTGTGCCAGACGGTGCTGGACAATGTTTGGATAGTTCTGGACAATGTTTGGATGGTGCTGATTTTCATAGACAATGTTTGGATGGTGCTGATTTACCTGGAAAATGTTTGGATAGTGTTGATCATCATTAGTGGGCCATGTGCCCCATGGAATGATGTGTATTTGCACCTGCAACTATTGAAATGATCATAGATGTAATCGAAGCTCCCATCTATGAGGCCCACTTTGATATATTTTTATGGCCCATCCGTCAGGCCCATTTTAATGTATTTTATGGCCCATCTGTGAGGCCCACCTTGATATATTTGTAGCCCATCTATGAGGCCCATTAGTGAGGCCCATTGATGTAGCCCACTTGATGTGTATGAGGCCCATTAGTGCGGCCCATTGATGCAACCCACTTGATCTGTATGAGGCTCATTAGTGTGGCTCATTGATGCAGCCCACTTGATGTATATGAAACCCTTTAGTGCGACCCATTAATGCGGCCCACTTATTATATTTGAGGCCCATGGGTTGCGGCCCATTATGATGTATTGGGCCCATGGGCCATGGCCCATTAGATGCATTTTCGGCCCATATGGCATGGCCATTGTGATGTTTTTGTAACCCATTTAATGAGGCCTATTATGATGTGCATTAGGTCCGTGGGTTGTGGCCCGTGTGATGTATCTGAGGCCTATGTGCATGGCCCACCTGTTGTGTATATGAGGCTCATGAGTGAGACCCATTGCGATGTGTTCGAGGTCCATGTGATGCGGCCCATCATGAAGTGTATTAGGCCCATGTCATGCGGCCCATTGTGTTGTATATTAGGCCAGTGTGAGCGGCCCAATTTGATGTATATGAGGCTCATGAGTGAGGCCTGATGTGATATATATGTGGCCCAGGAGTGAGGCCAGTGTGATGTATGTGAGGCCCAGATGGCGAGGCTCGATGTGATGTATGAGAGGCTCATGCGATGCCGCCCACTTAATGTGTATATGGCCCTTATGTGAGGACATGGGCCCACTATATGTTAGGCTCTATGTGGGCCACTCCTTGGGAGCAATATTGGTTAAATGGTCACATTGATGGGCAATGATGGTTTAATGTCTACATTGTGACCTTACCTTAAGCCTTGTTAGGCTCATTCTCACCGATTCCGATTGTCGAGACCGATTATTCTTACCGATTTCGATTATTAAGGCCGATTATCGAGGCCGACTCTGATTATTGAAGTTGATTCCGATTATTAGGCTGATTGTCGAGGCCAATTGTTGAGGTCGGATATCGAGGCCGATTATCGAGACCGACTCCGATTATTGAGGCCGATTTCGATTGTCAGGCTGATTGTCGAGGCTGGATACCGAGGCCGATTGTCTTATCAATGTTATTTATCGGTGCCGATTATCAATACTGATTATGAGTATGTGACAGCATAGCATCATGATACATGCCCATATGCATCATTTGCATGTTTGTTATGAGATATGGTTAACCATTGCATATGTCATTGGACAAGTTGTTATGAGACTCCTTAATAGGCGGAGATTGTCTCACGTGAGTGCACGATATACGTAGGATTGATGCATGACTGGATTGTATGACTCATGCATCTTGCATTGTGTGTTGTGATTACTGTACGCCCTAGCGACATCAAGGTCGTAGCCTCCATAGGCATGTCATAGATGGATAGATGAGACACTGGAAATCTGTTACTAGCATCGGGCCACCATAGCTCTGGGTGAAAATTTCTAAACCCTCTTGGTACTAGAGGACGCCCCAATGTCTAAACCAAGTGGATGTATATGAGCGCATGAGGGTCGTATACCAGTAAGCCGCATCTCCCACTGTATCGTCGTCAGTTGGGAGGGGGTGTGGCCTTACCCACCTGAGGGAATAGGCAATGCTAAGCTAAGTCTGACCAGCTCATGAATGGGTCCACTATCGACGAGCTAGGCCGATATTGGTAAGCGGATAGTGAAGTCTCTTCCACTTACCCAGTTGTGCGCTTGATGGGGCAGCAAGCTGGTGTAGAGTGTACTAGACCCCAGTGATGATCCCAGATATGTACAATACTGATATGTAGACTTAGTAAGCAGGAGTTGCATACTTAGCATTATACTCATTCATTCATTCACTATCCACTTGGGCTGGTGGTGCACAACCAATTATTGTGTGCCTTCGTAATAGCCAAGATTTTGGTTGGGGCGGGTGACCAACCTGAGATCAGGAGTTTACCATATTGAGTCTATCTATCCAAATTTAAGTATGAGACTGGTTTGGATAGAAGTCCCTTGTGATAGACCTCGTAGCCTGCGATACTACATACTATCATCCCGACTTCACACTATATTTGGTCATTTCATACGCACCACATACCGCATATTGCATTACATCCATGACATATGGTATTTTGGGTTACTATGTTTATGCACCTATATGGCCTAGACAGACTTAACAGGATTTATGTATTGCATAGCTGATCTACACTGCTTCCTCAGTATATGATATTGGTTTATTATGTTTTTGCATCGCATAGCCTGGATAAGGTTGATGATATTTATGGACTTACCAGCATGTTTCTGCATTACTCTAATATTGTACGATTTATGGATTGTCAGTATTTCCACTTACTCTGATATCTATATGCTTAGCACGTGCATCGCACACACTTTCACCACCCTCTAAGCTTTCTATAAGCTTATACACGATCGATGCGTGCAGGTGGCGTTAGGTTGCAGCAGCGTCGAGCTTGGAGCGTACAGCTGACTTCTGGATCTTTAATTTTCTTGATATATGTATTTCCCTTTCAGTACTGTATTCAAATGTTTATATTAGTGGATATGTGATAATGATGTTGCCTTTGTGATTTGGGTATACTTATAGTTATGCTTCTTATGAGATAAATGAACATTGAAAAAAAAAATCCTCCTTGTAGGATCCCAGGATCGGAACCTAGTGTATGGGGCTGGGAGCCGAGATGGGGTACTACGGAGGCTATCGGCACTGGATTCAGCGATCGAGAATTTTGTAAGCCCGGTTTCTGAGTTTGGGGCATGACACTTTATGTTTGATTTGTCCATACTACGCTAACTGCTAACTCTGAATGAATAAACTCTGAAGAAAAAAATGTGGACTTTGGCTCTTTATAGGTTAAAACTCGGGTTTTTGGGAAACGGGTCATATACTCGGGTTCTGAAAAGTCTGGGCATTACACACAAGCTCCATGGGACCCATCTACACAATCTTGCAACTGTTCGTTCGAAGGAAAATCCCCTGAGGTAAGATTTACCATGATTTCAAAGCCCTAACTATAAAACCCGTATCCCAACCCGTACCATTCTGTAGGCTTCCGCGGTCCTCCCGGTCGAACTCCGGCGACCCGCAATCTGTAATCGGCAGTTGCGCTCAACCAGTGTTCAAATTATCGCCGATATTATCGAAATATCGCCGATAATTTCGGTGTCGCCAGTGCAGCAACACCGAAACCCCAAAATTTCGTTTCGTTTCCAGATTTCGCCGAAATCTCGCCGATATTATCGGTATTTTCAAAATACGGCCGATATATCGCTATTCCTACCAACCACGGGTGGGAACTGTAGCCAACAACCCACTTTTATCGATAAAAGGGGGGGTTGTCGGGGAGAAAATCATAAAAAAAAAAAAAGAAATACCCGTTTTTTTTTCCAATTTGGAGGAAGACGCGGATTCAGCTGCTGTCGAGTGCAGATCGGCATTTCTGGTAAGATTTAACCCTAAAAAAATCTTTTTTTCCCATCAAAGAATCCTCTGCAAGTTGCGGAAACCGCTTGCGAGCCGAGATTTCTTCGAAAAAAGAGGTTTTTTTTAAAATTTGTGATGAGGAAGAGAGATTTGTGATCGAAAACCTCGGAGAAATCGGTGGGAAGGAATGAATTTTTGAAAATTTCAAAATGGGAGAGGGATTTAGGGTTTTTTTCCCAAATTGGGGATCGGGAGGGCCACGGGGTGAATGGGAATGCGTACTGGGTTACTCTGTACGCTTTTATCGTACTGAGCACACTCTGTTGGGCCCACCGAGAATGCATCTGGTCCATCCATGCGGTCCATCCATTTTTCTATATTATTTTAGGGGTTGAGACAAAAATTTAAGGGTACCAAAAGATCAAGTGGACCACACCATTGAAAACAGTTTGAATAATGACTTCCACCGTTAAAACTTTTTAGGGCCCACAGTGATGTTTATTTCTCATCCAACCTGTTCATAAGATCACACAGACATGGATGAAGGGAAAAAAACAAATAGAAGTTTGATCCAAAACTTCTGTGGCCCCCAAGATGTTTTCAACGGTAAATGTTCAATTCATACTGTTTCCTATGGTGTGGTCCACTTGAGGTTTCGATAAACTTAGTTTTTAGGCTCAAGACCTAAAATTATCTGTTAAAATGGATGGACGGAGTGGATAAATTACATAAATCATGGTGGACCCACAGGTGGGCTTTGACGATGCAAGTTGTTGCATCACTTTTACCGTGGAATCTCACCACCCCACCACGGCTTGGACTTTGGTGCAGGCAGGTGCTATATAGGCCCCACCATGATGCATCTGTTGTATCCACACTGTTCATTAATTTTTAAATATTATTTTAGATCTTTCCTCAAAAAATGAGGTAGATCTAAATCTCAGGTGGACCACACCACGGGAAAACAGTAGTGATTGGATATACACCATTTAAATCCTCCTAAGGCCCACTGTACTATTTAGTTGACATCCAATCGTTAATTAGATCATAAAGACTCAGATGAAGGGAAAAAACAAAAATCAGGTTGTTCCAAAATCTTTATGGCCCCCAAAAAGTTTTTAATGGTCAAAGTTCATTCAACACTGTTTCTTTTAATGTGGACCAATTGAGAATGGGATATACATCCTTTTTTTTCTTATCATAAAATAATTTATAAAAATAGATGGACGGCATGGATGAAATACATACCTCATGGTGGGGCCCACAGAGTACGGCAGGGGAAAAGTGGGCCCAACTTAGAGCGTATTGATTAAATCAGCAGGTAAGCTGATTTCTGGATTGGCTACAGATAAAAGCTATAGCCAAAGACACCCAGAACCACAGCTCAACTCGCAGACTGAGTGAAGATACCCCTTTTAACACATGGTATTGATCCCTATGTGGACCCAACCATGATGCATGTGTTGTATCCATACCACCCATTAATTTGGAGAGATTTTTTTATGACATGAGAAAAAGAATGAGATAGATCTAAAGTTCAAGTGGACCCCACCATAGAAAATAGTGGGGACAGTGACGTCCAGCGTTCAAAACTTCTTAGGGGCCACTGAAGTTTCTGATCAAGCTGATATTTCTATTTTCACTTCATTTATCTCAATATTAACTTATGAATAGGTTGGATCTCAAAAATACATCATAGTGGACCCTATAAATATTTCAACGGTGGTTGTGATTGCTACAACGGTTTTCTGTGGTGGATCCACTTTAACTTTAGATCTTGCCACGTGCTACATACTGGCATTCCCCTTTAAAACAATGGTGCACAAAAATTACTAAAATCTGATCAATGATTTCTGCACCACATCCTTACATGGTTAGGATCATCCTATCATTGTAATTATTCGTCTATGGTAAATTCATGGTGCCTTAAGACGAATGAGTGGTTCAAATCATCACACACTTCAGATCATCACACCCTGAAGTGGCCCACACACTTCATTGAGTGGTGCAACTTACTATGACTCTAACATTTGCTTTGATATCTTACAAGGAGATTAGATTCCGAAGGTTTCCCAGCTCTTTGGGGATGCTCCCTGATATGGCATTCCTGCCAACGTAACTGAGATAGAAAAATAAAAAATAAAAAATAAAAAAATCAAAGCAAATGTTAGAGTCATAGTAAGTTGCACCATAAATCAGGCACATTCAAATTACACCTTGCACACACATTATTTATTTATTTTTATTTGTGCATTTAGTGTTAGTTTAAAAGCAGTGTTGACCTAATCAACAGATTGGATGTCAAGTAAACAGTACAACGATCCTTAGGACCACTGTTATTTTAATGGTGGATATCCAATCACTATTATATTTCCTGTGGTGTGGTCTACCTGAGATTTATATTCCTATCATTTTTATACTGAATACAAGCCGATGCACTTTTTTTGGTCGATTATTGCAAATTTATATACTACTAGGGAGCAAAATGTCGTCTGGATCGGGAAAAGGAGGAGCAAGGGACATTGGGTGGAAACATGGATGGCCAGTGGAGGGGAATAAATATGGAGCCATATGCAACTATTGTGGCCAAGTGATACAGAGTAGGGGAGTGTCTAGGCTAAAGGAACATTTGGCAGGGGGATACAAGAATGTGAAAGACTGTTCAAGTGTAACAAGGCCAGTGAGAGAGGAAATGAGAAGAGTGATGAATGAGCGAAGTCACGCAAGCTGCAGCAAAAGGATTAGGAGAGGGATATGAGGGAAGAGCTACGAGGCACTAGACGGGGCCTAGGTGCTATCGATGAGCACAATGATGACGACGATGAGGGGATCGTGTACCCCGATGACTGTGATACGGCTCGAGAAAGGAGTGATTTTAGACAAGTGATTCGTGAGTCTCGGGCTTCAGAGTGGGAGGGGGAGCAAAGAAGACAAATTGATGAGAGTAGGCCGTCATTTGGGACATCCTAACATGAGACTGGTGGGAGCAGCAGACGATTTGAGGGAGGCAGCAGGCATGGCCTACAACGCACGTAAAGCGCTCGTTTCCCAGATGCACCCATCGCAGGCGTTAATCAAAAA
Organism: Magnolia changhungtana; assembly: GCA_030180095.1. Lineage (NCBI taxonomy): Eukaryota > Viridiplantae > Streptophyta > Magnoliopsida > Magnoliales > Magnoliaceae > Magnolia > Magnolia changhungtana. The sequence goes on from JASAUF010000596.1 coordinate 6,997,385, forward strand.
AGATTAAAAAGTGTGTGGAGCAAGGGGCTCAGGGAGAAAGTGGGTGGCGCTATATTTAGGTGGTTCATCTCGAGCCATGTACCAGCAAATGCAGCAGTCAGTCCTCACTTCAAAAATATGATTGAGGAGGTATAGCGTGCCGGGCCCGGCGTGAAGCCTCCCACGCCATAGGAGATTCTTAGCGTCTACCTCGATCGGGAGCACAAGAAGATGCAGGCTTAGGTACGTAGACTCCAGCCTAACTGGAAGCAGTATGGGGTAACAATCATGTGTGATGGGTGGACAGGACCCACGAAATTGTCCATTATCAATTTCATGGTGTACTGTAGAGGACAACCAGTTTTCCTCAAATCCATTGATGCATCGGCCAGAATAAAAGATCACGAATACATATATGCTCTCCTGAAAAGAGTAATTAGACATGTTGGGTCCTAGAATGTTGTCCAAGTTGTGAAGGACAATGACAGTGATTCGTTAAGGCGGGGAAGAAATTAATGAAAAAGTTCAATCTCTATTGGACCCCGTGTGCGGCACACTGCATTGATTTAATGCTCGAGGAGATAGGCTAGAAGGATTCTGTCAGGAAAACCATCCAGGATGCGAGGAAAGTGACAAACTTTATATACAATCACTCATGGTTGTTAGCTGTAATGCGTGAGTGTTGTGGAGGGGACATCATTAGACCAGGCGAGACACGATTCGCCACGAACTTCATTGCACTCGACAACTTATACAGGCACCGTGTGGGTCTCAGAAATTTGTTCAAATCCGAGAGATACATGGAGTAGAATCGGAGGAAGACTGAGTGTGCAAAGACCTATTCGAATATAGTGCTTTCCGATACCTTCTGGGATAAAGTTCACCACGTCGTTTCTTTCCTGCATCCTATGTACAAGGTCCTACGAGCCATAGATAATGAGATGTGGCCTTCGATGGGGTCAATGTATGAGCTTATGAGAATTATGAGACGGGATAATGACTGCAATCCCCACTTCGTGTCAGTGGGTGATCAATATCATCGATCGTCGATAAACTAGGACTCTTGAGCATCCACTCCACCAAGCTGGTAAGTTTGTAGATATAACTAAGTACTTTAAGCATCACTTCTGTTTGCATATTAATACAATTGAGTAACTAATATTAACGTCGGCTCCATGAGAATCAAGATTTGACATTGGTTGTCCACGATGCGTTCGAACGATTGTTCCCAGAATCAACAGCGCAAGCAGATTTCGGTAACCAAGTAATGCAATAAAATTTCTTCCTTTTAGCCTCTAGAAATATGGGTGTTTAAAAATAATCGCCTGTGAATCCGTGTTTACAGTTGTTACGGTTTAGGGATGTGAGGGGTACATTCTCATCCACACAGCAAAAGCATCGACTGAAACGATGATGCCATGTGAGTATGTTAACATAATTAAATAATTACATTTTTTGTTTAAACTTCAAACTAAAACAAGCTCCTCATGGATATATAGGTGAGTGGTGGGCGATGTACGGAGTCGACACGCCCACATTACAGTTATTGGCAGTCCGTATTCTCGCACAAATTGTATCCTCTTCACCGTGTGAGAGGAATTGGAGCACATGGTCACTCATACACACCAGCAAGAGGAACAGACTGGCATATGAGAAGCTGCAAAAGCTCGTTTACTGCCATTACAATATGAAGTTAAGAGAGAGGCAGTTGCGGGTAAACCGAGACATAGAGGAAAATCAAGACTCGTTAGACCTGTTGTCTATAGTTAACATGGCACAGATAGGTGATGATGATGAGGACCCACTTTATGAGTGGGTCAAATCAGCTGATTTAGATGATGCGAATGGAGGCCCTGCTCCACAGGTAGCTGAGGGAGCAGCGGCTCTGGGTATCGATGTCGATCAGGTAATAGAGGAACAGAAGGTAGATACAGACTCATTTAATCCTTTGGTGAGGTGTTCAGCACGTTCCAATGAGGGTGAGGAAGCATCTTTACGGCCCCCTCCTTATCATCAAGTCATAGTGAGTGATAATGATGATGAGACTCAACCCCCACTTGACACTGGTCCTGGGGACGACAATGACGACGATGACGACAGTGATGAGGGAGGGGACAGAGGCACCGGCACTAGTATAGGTGGTACTAGTGGGGGTGGGGGTGGCAGTGGTGGGGGGTACAGGACGGCTCACAGCCAACGATCCGTTGGCTAGTTCACTGAGGAGCAGAGCTTTGACCATGCCACTCAGGACGAGGATCATGGATCTCGTCCACCATCTAAGGCGAAAGCATCAGAGCCCAGATATATGTTCGAGCATCGTTCGAAGAAGAAAGTCGGACGCGCCGCGGCTGATGCTCTCACACGCAGCTTGTCATCTATGGACATAAGTTCATATCAGGGGAGCTCCACCTCTATCCCACCTTATGCTCATAGGAGATATCACGGGTATGGCCATGACAACTTTGACATTCAGTCACGCTCTTCTACCCATGAGTACATGCAGCCGGAAAATAGTTCTTCGAGCCATGACCCTTTGACAGGAGGATATCTGGGGTACCCGTATGACTGACAACAATACTATCAAGGAGTCGGGGTTGGACTTGATCTGTTCCCTCAGTACCCTGCTCAGGAAATGCCGTCGATGTATGTCACGCAATTCGCACGTCTGGGCGTACTCGTATGGTTTGGGGAGGATGACTATCAGAGGTACATAAGAGAGTTCCTCAATTGGTACGAGCAGGGATGACCTGAGAACAGTACTGTCAATATGTTGAGCAGCAGTACTACTCTCAACTGCCACGGGATTCGGACAATGATTACGAGCCACCTCGTCACTCTATGTGGGGATGAAACATGGGCAGAAATGTGTATTTTTTTTTCAATTCATTTACTTTTGTATGTCTTAATTATTGTAAGCTTGCATTTGTATTATATAAACTAATTTTGGTTACTATTTGAGTGATTTCTTACGATAACGAATACTTTTTTGGCCCCCATTAAATGGAAACTTCTAATTTAAAGCATTCTTTTTACAAAATTTTCATTCCTGAATATATAAATATGTGTAGTTAGGCATGTCCTGAAGTTTCACTGAAAAATTCTACCATTTTCTCCATATTTTCACCTTTTTCCCTGCATTTCTGGTTATCGGCAATAACGATATTATATCTTTATCTCCGGCCAGTGAAACTTGTAGCGATACCAACAACTAGAATACTGCACGCAACCCTATGTCATATCCTGTATTCCAGAATCGGCCCGACCCGAGACTTATACCCTAGCGACCGCGGTTCCGACGCCACGTATTACGCACCGAGACGATACCCGAACCAGGAGATGTGGGTCCGTGTTCAGTTCGAGGGAAATGCTGCATGTTGCAATCCCTAGAGAATGTCCCATCAATTGCATTAAGCATCAAGTACTCCATCACATCATGTCAAGTACAAACACCCATCCCCAAGCAACCCCTAAAGTCAACACACTCTCTCTCCACCCATCAAGTACACCTATCCATCACTCACATCTCTCACCTATCACCTCTCTCTCTCTCTCTCTTCCTCATTTCTCTCTCATTTCTCCCCAAGCTCCATGAGAGCAACTCACGTCCAAGCTTTCCTCCATTTTTTCACCCACCATGAAGCTTCATACCCCACCATCCAACCTCTAAAATCCAATCTCAAATTCTTTCTCCTTGGAGCTAGATTGCCCTAGTGCGGAAGGAGGAGTAGTAGTTTTGAAGGTGGGTGCTTCTCTCTCTCTCTCTCTCTCTCTCTCTCTCTCTCTCTCTCTCTCTCTCTTTCATTTTATGTGATGTGTGGCCCACTCGGATGGACCCCACCTTGATGTATGCCATATCCAAACCATCCTAGTCATGTGGACCATACCCCTTTGGTGATGAGAAAACCCAAATATTGACTTGATCCAAGTCAAGTGGGCCACGTCCACGTGGGACCCACCAGCCGTGGTTCCCACACGTGGGGCCCATCCCGATAAAATGTGTAGTCCAGCGTCCCTGGACACTGGACGTGGCCTGGAGAGTGAACCGGCAGTGGGTTGTACTCACTGTATCAAAAAAAAAAAGTCAAAAAAGGGTGGGCCACTCCTACAGGCCCCACCTTGATTTATTGATCTAATCCACACCGTCTAACCTGTTCCCCAAATCATTTTAGGTGTTGAACTAAAAAATGATGCTGATCTGATCATTTGGTGGGCCATAGCATAGAAGATAGTGGCTTTACCGTTGGAATCCACTCCGATGTTTTTGTACTCCGAAATATGTTCAATATTGGGCTTGGTGGAATCGTTATGAATTGTAAGATCCAATGGGTGGACTGGATCCATCTATTGCGGGCCCCACCCAAGAAAAACCTGAAGAATTTTGTATTTTAAAAAAAAATAAGGGAGGAAGCAGCAGCAGCTAGGGGTGCACATTTAACCGGTAGAACCGTGGAACCGGACCGGAACCGTTGGATCGGTCCGGTTGGGTCTGGTTTTGGACAGCACTGGTTCCGGTTCCAGTTCCAAAATTTCACGAACCGTTGTATACGGTTCGGTTCCGGTTTAGGGGCAGGTAGAACCGACCCGAACCGTGGAACCGTGGTCCCCACCTCTTCTTACACGTTAGTCGTTACTACGAAGAGGATGAGCGGAGTAGATCTCCGAGAATGCCATCAGAAGTGGGCCTCACTTATTTTTTTTTTCAAAATATCCAAACCATGCAAATACGTCTACGTGCATGGATTGGGTTTTGACAGTGGGCCCTACCCATCATCCCTTTTCGCGATCTGAACCGTCCATCATGTAGGGTGCTCAAAAACATCCCAAGGGACGTTCCCCTTTTCAACAGAAAGCGAGAAAAGATGGGGGTATCTGCCTGTCCATATTTGGGAAACCCAGAACCGTGGAACCGATCCGGAACCGAACCGGTTTTCACGGTCCGGTTCTGGTTCGGTTCTAGTGTGCTAACGGTTCGGTTCCGGTTCCGAAAATCCTAGAACCGTTAGGAACGGTTCGGTTCCGGTTTTACCTCGGAACCGGACCAAACCAGCAGCGCCTGCTGCTGCTGACTCATCAGAGGACGCGCAGACGTCCTGCGCTGTGGGCGGACGGGCTAAGGACCACGGTCCCAGCCGTGGCCCTACCATGATGTGTGTTCATATCCACACCGTTCCTTTTGTGGGTCCCCCTCAGGGTAGTGGGTCACCTAAAAATCAGCCGTATACGTGACCCGGAAGGCCCACACTACAGGAACATTTTCCATTGAAACCCTTTTTAGGTCACAGCAGCATGGGACCCACCCTTTTCACATATTTTCTTTTAATTCCAGTCGTCCATCTCTTCCTGACGCTGGAGATTCTTTTTTCATATATATATTATTATATATCAGCGGGCCACGTGTGTGGACCCCCACCACGATGCATACGTTATATCTTTACTGTCCATCCGAACGTCCAGGTACGCTGGACTGGAGGAGTAATAATAATAATATTTATATATATGTATATATATAGTATATGCATTGAGGTGGGCCACACGTGTGGACCCACCATGATGGATGTATTAGGTCCCATCGTCCAGAATGTCCAGAGGGTCTGGACGGTGGGCGTTTTAATGGCATTCAGATATAATATATCTTATATATAATATATTATATTATATTATATTATACTATATTATATTATAATATATAATGTATAATATATATTATATATCCTGCAGCTCTGACGTCTGCAGCTTGTAGACCCCACGAGATGTGTGTTATATCTAACCGCTCATCCATCTTCTGTACACCCCACCTTGATGTATCGTTCTATCCACACCCTCCATTCTAATTACGTGGGACCCACCAGTGATGATGGTCCAACCGTCCAGCAATTTGGATGAGTGGAGCCCACCATGATATATGTTTTGTAATCCATGTCATCCATCTATTGAAGGACCCATTATGATGTATGTTTTGATCCCACACTGTCACGCTCCAAACTCGGAAACCGGGCTCACAAAATTTCCGATCGCCGAATCCGGCGACGACAGCGTCCGTAGAACCCCATTCTCAGCTCTCAGTGCCCATACGCCAGGTTCCGATCCTGGGATGCTACAAGGAGGGTTTTCAACATCAGTTTAATTCGTCATAAGCATAACCAAAGGCATAACCCACAAACAACAACCAAAAACTCCATCACATTTCCACTATGATCAAAAACTTTACAAGTACAATGAGCATAAAGGGAAATACAATGAGAATGGACAAAAACTTCAAAAAGATCTGCTCTGCGCTCCTGCCTCAGAGCTGCTGCGTCCTCGCGTCACCTGCACGCAACAGTCGTGCATAAGCTTATAGAAAGCTTAGAGGGTGGTGAAAGTGTGTAAGAGCCTTTTTGACTTTGGGGCTTACTTGGGAAAGGGTGTGAAGTGATGGATTGATGGGATTGATTGATGGGTGATTGATGTGACATCTCGTTGAGATTCTCTTCGGCTTCACAACGCGCGGCGTTTTCCTCGCACCGAACGCTGTCCCACATCTCCTGGCCAAAGTATCGCCTTGGCGCGCAAGTCGCGACATCGAAACCGCGGCGACGGTGCGGTCGCAAGGGTACTAGTCTCGGATTGAGTCGAATCAGATTAACGACGTGTGAATCAAGGTTACGAGCAACGCCGGTTAAGAGTCGAAGATTGCCGTAATTCGACCGAAAAGACCGCGAGAACTTACGGAACGGTACAGTCTAGGATACGGGTCTTACAGCTCTCCCCTTCTAATAAAAATTTCGTCCTTGAAATTTACACAATCATCGCAACTAGTTATAACTCGTGAGGAAGAAGAGACATAATATCATCATATAAAATCAAGAATAACATACAAAATACAACACATAATCAGTCATCAAAGAGATGGGGATAACGCTCTCGAATCTCAGCCTCGCACTCCCATGAAGCCTCCTCAATAGAATGGTGACCCCACTGAACCTTCACCAACGGAATGACCTTGGTCCGGAGGACCTGCTCCTTCCGATCAAGGATACGAACTGACTGCTCAATATAGGAAGCGTCCTCACGAACCTCTAACAGCTGCCAATCAATAACAGGAATGATGTCTGACCCATACTTCCTCAACATAGAGACATGAAAAACGTTGTGGACGCCAGACAACTGAGATGGCAAGGCAAGCCGATAGGCCACGACGCCAACGCGCCTAGTGATCTCAAAAGGTCTTATGAATCTCGGGCAAGCTTGCTCTTTGCTCCAAATCGAACTACGCCCTTTATGGGCGAGACCTTGAGATATACATGGTCCCCTACATCAAACTCCAAGGGACGACGCCGACGATCAGCAAAACTCTTCTGTCGGCTCTGAGCTGTGCGCATCCTCTGTCTGATGATATCAATAGCCTCTGACGTCTCCTGCACAAGCTCGGGACCTAGGAGACGACGCTCTCCAACCTCGGTCCAACAACTCGGTGATCTGCATGGTCTGCCATATAGTGCCTCAAAAGGAGTCATGTCGATGGTCGCCTGATAGCTGTTATTGTATGCGAACTCAGTCAATCGCAGATGTTCATCCCAGCTACCCCCGAAATCAATCGCGCAAGCCCGAAGCATATCCTCAAGGATCTGGTTGACCCTCTCAGTCTGGCCATCGGTCTGCGGATGGTATGCAGTGCTGAGCTGCAAATCAGTCCCCATCGCTCTCCGAAAGCTCTCCCAAAATTGAGACGTAAACCTCGAATCTCGGTCAGAAACGATCGAGACTGGAACACCATGCAGTCTCACAATCTCCTTGAGGAATAACCTCGCAAGCCGGTCCATAGACCAAGTTGCACGCATCACGAGAAAATGTGCCGACTTCGTCAGACGATCTACAACAACCCAAATGGCGTCATGACCGCGCTGAGTCCTCGGCAAGCCCATAATGAAATCCGTCGACACGTGCTCCCACTTCCACATCGGGATACTCAACGGCTACAATAAACCAGGGGGTCTCTAATGATCGGCCTTGATACGCTGGCATGTATCACACTCGGCCACAAAACTAGTGATCTGGCGCTTCATCCCTACTCAAAAATACTGTCGCCTCATATCATGGTACATCTTCGTCGAGCCAGGATGGATAGAAAATCGCGATCGATGTGCCTCGGTCACAAGATCTCTGTGTAACTCAGGAATATCCGGGACACATAATCGGCTTCTGAAGCGAAGTCCACCGTCTGTACCAATCAGCCAATTTGCCTGACTCTCAGATGTCGCCTCAGCCATATAACTCTTCAACGACTCATCAGCCTGCTGAGCCTCGATCACCCTTGCGACGAGAGAGGGTTGAATCGACAGGCTCGATAACTGAACGATAGAAGACTGCAGGCCGAACTCAAAATCATACCCTGTCACATCCTCAAGCATCCGCCACTCCTGAATCATCATATGCGCTATTAGGCCTCGTGGCTAACGGCTGAGGGCATCTGCCACCACGTTCGCCTTACCGGGGTGGTACTGAAGATCGAAGTCATAGTCCTTCAGAAGCTCTATCTAGCGCCTCTGCCTCATGTTTAACTCAGACTGCGAGAAGAGGTACTTCAAGCTCTTGTGGTCAGAGAAGAGCTCGAACCTGACCCCATAAAGATAGTGCCTCCACACCTTCAGTGCGAAGACAACTGCAGTGAGCTCCAAATCATGCGTGGGGTAGTTCAGCTTATGGATCTTGAGCTGGCGAGACGCAAAGGCGACTGGTCTCCCGTGCTGCATCAGGACAGCACCCAAACCAATATGGGAGGCATCAGTAAATACAATAAATTCGTCACTCCCAGAGGAAAGAGTGAGGACAGGAGCAGACGTCAGACAGTCCTTCAACTCCGTAAATGCTTGCTCGCAGGCGTCGCTCTAAATAAACTCCGTGCCCTTCCGAGTCAACCTGGTCAGCGGGGCTGCAATACGAGAGAAACCCTCAATAAAACGCCGGTAATAGCCCGCTAAACCAAGGAAACTGCAGATCTCGGACGCAGTCGTGGGCTGGCCCCACAGACGCACTACCTCAACCTTCGAGGGGTCCACTGCGACACCCTCCCTCGTCACCACGTGACCGAGGAACTTCACCTCTTCCTGCCAGAACTCGCACTTCTCCATCTTTGCATACAGCTGGTGTGCGCGAAGGGTCTGCAACGTAACCTCCAGATGCTGCTCGTGCTCCTCACGGGTCATCGAATAAATCAGAATGTCGTCGATAAAGACTACAACAAACTGATCGAGATAAGAGCGGAAGACCTCGTTCATCAACTGCATGAAGACCGCGGGTGCATTGGTCAGTCTAAAGGACATGACCTGGAACTCAAAATGACCGTAGCGCGTCCTAAATGCCGTCTTCGGAATGTCCTCCTCTCGGACCCGAATCTGATGATAACCGGAACACAAGTCAATCTTCGAAAAGAATTTTGCACCCTGCAACTGATCAAACAAATTATCAATCCTCGGGAGCGGGTACTTGTTCTTGATCGTGACCTTATTGAGCTCGCGGCAGTCTACGTAGGGCCTCAACGATCCATCCTTCTTCTTCACGAAGAGTACCGGTGCTCCCCACGGTGAACTGCTTGGACGGATAAACCCCAACTCGTGCAACTCGTCTAACTGCTTCTGCAGTTCCCGCAACTCCAACGGTACCATACGATACGGGGCCTTCGAGATAGGCGCGGTACTGGGCACAAGATCAATCTGAAACTTAGTGAGTCGGCGAGGCAGTAATCCCGGAATCTCTTGAAACACATCGAAAAAATTGCAAACAATCAACATCTGATCAATACAAGTGGCAACAGGCTCCTCAACGGCGCATGACATCAAGCAAGATAGCGGCTCTCCTCGGGGCTCTGCAACGAACTGAAACTGTGGCAAGCCTGGTATATCGAATGTGATGGTCCTCGCGGAGCAGTCCAAGATGGCTTGGTACTCGGCAAGCCAATTCATGCCGAGGATGACATTGAACTCGGACATCGGCAATACAAACAGATCGGTAGGTAAAAAGGTATCCCCGACTAGAACGGGGTAAGACAAGCAAAATCGGCTCAACATTGTAGTCTTCCCTAAGAGAGTTGATACTGACAGACTCTCATGAATAGACTCCAACGGTAGGCCAGTCGATCGGCAGAAACTCTTGGCCATAAAAGAATGCGATGCACCAGAATCAAACAACACACGTGCAGCGCATGCAGAGACTAAAAGCATACCCTCGACAACCCCTCCAGATGACTGCGGATCCTGCTGAGCCGCGTAGAACCCACTTTGAGCTGGGCCGGGAGAGTGTCTGTCTCCTCGAACGTCTTTATTCTTCTTGGGGTTACCGAGGCGAGCCGAAACCACTGCCTACCGTGTGGCGGTCGAAACCACGCCTCTGTGCCGAGTCCGCGATCTTCTTCTTGTGGTATCCTCGGTGGTGGGGAAATTTCTTTTGTCGCCGCCGCCTTGTCGGGTCTCGCTTGTGGTGGAGGCTATTTGTGGACCTCTCGTTATTCTTCTTGTGGGGGCCTCTCTTCCGCTGCTGTTGAGGGCGGGGACACTCACACATACGGTACCCCATCTCACCGCACCCAAAACAGTGCTTAGGTGAAGCGCCCGGAGGTGGTACTTGGAGGTCTTCTTGGCGCTCGGAAGGCCGGGCGACCGTGCGCCTCGTTTCTTGTGGTCGATACCGTATGCGAGTCACCAGAAGGAGCAGGCCTCTTCCGGTCTCTCCTCTGACCGCAATCAGACTGAGAACCGGCCCACTCAGCCTCATAAATCTGGGCCTTCCATATCATTCCCTCGAAAGTCGGGAGCTCATGCCTAATGACACGGCCTCGAAGACCGTAGCGCAAACCGTCCTCGAATCGACCGGCTTTCCGCCCCTCATCATCTACTAGATATGGTACAAACCTGGACAGCGCTACAAAACGGGCCGCGTACTAAGCCACTGTCATATCACCCTACACCAGGGACTCGAACTCCAACGCTCGCTGTTGTCGGATGTGATCAGGAAAATACTATCGGTCGAACCGATCTACAAAATCCTCCCATGTCCACACAAAATCAGCGCCTGCTGCTAGGGAGACTGACGCCCACCAATGCTCAGCCTCACCATGGAGGAGAAATACGGCTAATCGGACTCACCGCTCGGTCGTGCATCCCATCGTCTCAAATATCTTCTCCACATCAGCACGCCATCTCTCAGCTACCATCGGGTCTGGCTCACCCTGGAAACGCGGGGGATCGAGCCGTCGAAACTCACGAAGGAGGGCACTCGCGCGGTCTTGCTCGGCTTGCTCCGGTAAGACAACAGGGTGTCTGCCCTGCTCCTGAAGTGCAGCCGTCACAGCCTGTAACATCTGCTGCAACTGGGAGGCACTCACGGATACGGTCGAGTTCGCACCGGTCTCTGGTGGAGGGGCAGCATACTCAGGATGGGCAGTAAGAATCCCTGGTGGTGGAATGGGCATCGTAGGTGGTAGTGCGGAAGTCTCAAGCGATGATGCGGGAGTCTCAGGTGGTGGTGCGGGGGTCGATCGGGTCACTCTCTGGCGCGCCATGTCCTACAGGAAGATCGAAGGTGCCTATCAACTTGAAAACTCTCGACGATACGCACGTTAAGGGTCGGTAATAAAGATCGCTAAGCTATCCGAACTAAGGACTCAATCATCCTAAATTCATAGCAGACATGTAATGTTGTTCTTAGTTATTCCCGAGTTATGCTCTGATACCAACTTCTGTCACGCCCCAAACTCGAAAACCGGGCTCACAAAATTTTTGATCGCCGAATCCGGCGCCGACAGCCTCCATAGAACCCCATTCTCAGCTCCCAGCGCCCATACGTCAGGTTCCGATCCTGGGATGCTACAAGGAGGGTTTTCAACATCAGTTTAATTTGTCATAAGCATAACCAAAGGCATAACCCACAAACAACAACCAAAAACTCCATCACATTTCCACTATGATCAAAAACTTTACAAGTACAATGAGCATAAAGGGAAATACAATGAGAATGGACAAAAACTTCAAAAAGATCTGCTCTGCGCTCCTGCCTCAGAGCTGCTGCGTCCTCGCGTCACCTGCACGCAACAGTCGTGCATAAGCTTATAGAAAGCTTAGAGGGTGGTGAAAGTGTGTAAGAGCCTTTTTTACTTTGGGACTTACTTGGGAAAGGGTGTGAAGTGATGGATTGATGGGATTGATTGATGGGTGATTGATGTGACATCTCGTTGAGATTCTCTTGGGTTTCGTAACGCGCGGCATTTTCCTCGCACCGAACGCTGGCCCACATCTCCTGGCCAGAGTATCGCCTTGGCGTGCGAGTTGCGGCATCGGAACCATGGCGACGGTGTGGTCGCAAGGGTACTAGTCTCGGATTGAGTCGAATCAGATTAACGACGTATGAATCAAGGTCATGCGCAACGCCGGTTAAGGGTCGAAGATTGCCAGAATTTGACCGGAAAGACCGCGGGAACCTACGGAACGGTACGGTCTAGGATACGAGTCTTACACACACTGTCCTTCTGGACAGTGGGCCTGCCATGATATACATGTTTCATTCCATGTTGTCCATTTGTTTGACAGGTGGGAACCACCTTGATGGATGCGCTTCATTCCATGCCGTCCGTGGGACGTGGGCCCTACTGAATGTATTTGTTTGATTCCAACGGCCCAATCTGATTTGTGCATGGCCCATTTGATGGGGCCCAATGTGATATATTTGTGGCCCATTGATGAGGCCAAAGTGATGTATTCATGGCCCATGTGTGAGGCCCATTGTGAAGTATATCAGGCCCATGTATGAGGCCATGGACCCACTATACGTTTGGCTTTATGTGGGTCACTCCTTGGGAGCAATGTTGGTTTGATGTCCACATTGATGGGCAATGATGGTGGGATGTCCACATTGTGACCTTCCCTTAGGCCTTGTTAAGCCCATCCTCTCGTGGGTTAACCCAAATAAGTGGGCCCCATTCGCCTAGACGGATGGCTCCGTGCTATCGAATTTGATATAACCAGGCCGAGTGCCGATCTTTATACTATGATTGATCGGCTGATCATCTATGGACCCCGTTTTGTTTAATCTGTTGATTATCGGTGCCATTGTCGTGACCGATTTGCCGATTTTGATTATTGACTGATTCTTCTTGTCGTGGCCAATTGACCGATTAGCGATTGAGGCCGATTATCGTGACTGATTACTGATCGTGGTCATTTATCATGACCGATTGCCGATTCTGATTGACATGACCGATTTAACGATTCTGATTATTGACCGATCCCGATCATGGCCAAATGCAGATTCTGCTTGTCGTGGCCAATTGACCGATTACCGATCGAGGCCGATTATCGTGACTGCTTACCGATCGTGGCTGAATGTCGATTCTGCTTGTCGTGGCCAATTGACTGATTAGCAATCAAGGCAGATTATCGTGACCGATCATGGTCGATTGTTGATTAGCTATCGAGGTCGTTTATCATGATCGATTGCCGATTCAGATTGACATGACCAATTTGCCGATTCTGATTATTGACCGATCCCGATCGTGGCTGAATGCAGATTCTACTTGTCGTGGCCAATTGACCGATTACCAATCGAGGCCGATTATCGTGACTGCTTACCGATCGTGGCCGAATGTTGATTCTGCTTATCGTGGCTAATTGACCGATTAGCGATCGAGGCCGATTATCGTGACCGATTACCGATCGTGGCCGATTGCCAATTAGCGATCGAGGCTGTTTATCATGACCGATTATCGATTCCATTGATGTGACTGATTTACCGATTCCGATTATTGACCTATCCCGATTGTCATAGCCGATTGCCGATTAGCGATCGAGGCTAATTATCATAACCGATTGCTAATTTCCAATTGACGTGATCGATTTGCCGATTTCGATTATCGATCGATTCGATTATCGTGACTAATTTGCCGATTCTGATTGTCGTGGCCGATTGCTGATTCCGATTGACTTGGCCGATTTGTCGATTCCGATTGTCGAGGCCGATTATCGATGTCGATGCCGATTGTTGATTCCGATTTCGATTGTCGAGGCCGATTCCGAGTGTTGATTCCAATTGTTGAGGTCGACCTCGATTGTCGAGGCCGATTTCGACTGCCAAGGCTGATTGTCGTAACCTATATGATGTACATGCGACCAGTAGTTGAGGCCCATTGTGACATGTATTACGCCCATGATGCATGGCCCATTTGATGTATTCAAGACTCATGTGTAGGGCCCACATGTCATGTATTGAGGCCCATGGGCAAGGCCCATTGTGATGTATTCATGGCCCATGGGTAAGGCTCATTATGATGTATTCATGGCCTATGAGCAAAGCCCATTGTGATATGTATTAGGCCCATGAGCAGGGTCCACCTATTGTGTATATGTGGCCCTTGAGTAAGGCCCATCGTGTTGTATGTTAGGCCTTTGTGTGAGGCCGTGAGCCCATTATATGTTTGGCTCCATGTGGCCATTCCTTGGGGGCAATGTTAATTAAATGTCTACATTGTCGAGGCCGATTATTGATGCCGGTTATTGATACCGATTATGAGTATGTGACAGCATAGCATCATAATACATACCCATGTGCATCATCTGCATGTTTGTTATGAGATGTGATTGACCATTGTATATATCATAGGGCAGGTTATTCATAAGGCTCCCTGATAGGCAGAGTTGCCCCACATGAGAGTATGACATGCACAGGATTGATGCATGATTGGACTGTGTGGCTCATGTATCTCACATTTGTGTGACATGACCACCATACGCCCTAGCGACATCAGGGTCGTAGCCTTCATAGGTATTTCATGGATAGCCAAATGAGACACCAAAAATCTGTTCTACATAGGGTGCTATAAATATCCCTGGGTGAAAGTTTCAGAACCCTCTTGGTTCCAAAGGTTGCTCCAACGTCTAGACCGAGTGGATGCATGAGCGCATGAGGGCCGTATACCGTTAGGCCGCGTCTCCCACTGTGTCGTGGTCGGTTGAAAGGGGGTAAGGCCTTACCTGCCCGAGAGGAGGGGGTAATGCTAGGCTGAGTCTAGCCAGCTCAAGGAATGGGTCTGCTATCGACGAGTCAGACCCGATATTGGCATGCGGATAGTGAGGTCTCTTCCACTCACCTTGTTGCGCGTGATGGGGCGGCAATCAGGTTTGGAGTGTAATAGACCCCGGTGATTTTCCAGAGAGAGGAACCGTACTGATATGTGGACTTATTGAGTAGGAGTTGCATGCTCATTCATTTATCCATTCACTATTCACTCGGGCTGGCGGTGCGCAACTAATTGTCGTATACCTTCGTTATGGCAGGATTTCGGTTGGACGCGCAACTAACCTGAGATCAGGAGTCTACTACATTGAGTCTGTCTATCCAAATTTAGGTATAGGATTGGTTTGGATAGAAGTCACTTATGATGGACACTATAGCTTGTGATACTAAGTACTATCATCCCAACTTCACACTCTAGTATGGTCATTCCATTTGCACCACATATTGCATTACATTCGCGGCATATGACATTTTGGGTTACCTGTGTTTCTGCATTTATATGGTTTAGATACAACATCTGATATTTGACTCCTTATGACTCCTCATTTATATAGTTGATCTGTACTACGTATTTTGATATTATTCCTCATTTGTATAGTTGATTTGTATTGCGTATTCTGATATTGCTTGACTCATGGACTTGTCAGTATTTCTGCTTACTCTGATAACGTATAATTCATGACCTTGCGCCTATTTCAACATTGTATGATTGTGACATTGCGTCGAATACTTGGCACTTACCTTGTGCACACACTTACACCACCCTCTAAGCTTTTTATAAGCTTATGCACGATAGATGCGTGCAGGTGATGTTAGGTTGCAGCAGTGTTAAGCTTGGAGCGTGCAGCGGTCTTCTGGAGCTTGATTTTCGATTTATGTACTTCCTTTCAGCATTGTACTCAAATAATTATATTAGTGGATATGTGATGATGATGTTGCCTTTGTGATTTGGGTAAACTTGTGGTTATGCTCCATTACAAAAAAAAAATATATATATATATATATACTGAAAATCCTCTTTGTAGGATCCCAGGATCGGAATCTGGCGCATGCGCACTGGAAGCCGAGAATGGAATACTACAGAAGCTGTCGGTGCCGGATTCGGCGATTGAGATTCCTGTGAATCTGTTTTCCGGTTTGGGGCATGACACTAACAAACCTCCCCGATCATATTCAGGTAAGTTAAAAGGTGTTTTGTCAAATTTTCATACATATAAGATTTAATATAAATATTGTTTTACAAATTTAACATTTTCATTTATTATTTAAATAAAATTCACGAAAATTGAATTCCTGGCAACTCGCATTTCAATATTATTACGAGTCCACGTAATCTATCATTGGATGATTATTGCTTATGTTTAAGAGACTCGACGACTTGGAAAAACTTATCCTCTCTCAAGGCGAGTTAGGACGCTTGGATTCGGGCCGATCAGCCCTACTCACCCGAGTAGGGGGTGACTCATCCAGTGTTAGAAAAATGTTGGATATACCGAAAAATAAAAAATGAAGGGGATGGAGTGTTATACCGGGTGAATTTCATGCAGCATCGTTCGAACGGTACTCTGGCACCGAACCATCAGCTGGGTAATTTGACGGGGGTCATTCGAATAATGGTCTATCACATCCATTAGTGCTCACTAGTCACTACGGGGAGGCTCGTCACCCCAACGTAGGCCGACAGCTCGGACACGGTGTCCCATACCACGATGCCCGACTCATGAGTCTTAGTGGATTGTATCACACTAACAGTTATGAGTGGATCATCTATTAGGAACGGGGTATCCTAGATTCAATTTGGTCTTATCATACATTGTGAATATACATGATCAGTCTGCTAGTGGACTAATTTGATTGACCTGGGAGAACCCTAATGCAACCGGCATTGGGTGCAAGTAACCCGTGTAGTCCAGCTACTGTCTGTTGTCCATGTTCAACCCAGGTCAATCAAGCAAGCCTAGGATAGTCACCCTAACTTGGACCACCCTTTTAGTTCAGGCGGTTAGCCAACTGACTCAACATCGTAACAATCCTAAGTATTATTATGGACTAAACACTACATCACATAATTATAGCATGGGTTCTACTACACAACCACTTAGGCATTTCATCGAAGATGTAAGCATACATAGGATACTACATTCACTAAGGCATTAAATCAAACATGTGAGCATGCATAAAGTAATACAATCATATTAAGTATTAAATCAAGCACATGAGCATTGAAAAAGCAATACATTCCACCATTCAAGCATTTCATTAAACATGTGAGCATCCATATCTAACAAATAGCATATATTATATATAAATCAAAACATTTACATATTAGCATGTACAAATTCATGTACAAGCATCTAATCATTCACTGAGACCCTCAAGGGTTGATAAATGATAACCTAGAGATAATGGTCTGCACCTTAAGAAGGAATATCCGATTTTGAGATTCCAGGGTTAGGGATTTGGAGAAAATCACAAATTCCTATATAAATACCAAGAACTATATGAGATGCATGCAATTCATTTTAGAAAAACCTAGGTTAGGAAGTAGGATTTGTTTCTTAACTCTCAATCGCAAGTAAGGTTAATTCAGTGGAGGAAAATGATTGAGGTCAGGGTCTTGGTTAGAGGTGACCAATGAAAGGAAGTACCAAAACCTCCAACTCCTACTCTCACTCTTTTTCTTATTCTTCTTTCTCTTTCTCTTTTTCTTTCTCTCTTTCTCTCCTTTAGAAAATACAAATTCATATGGAGAGATGGGGTGCCCAAATGAAGCTCTTATATAGTGCCAAATTTGGTGTAAATGGCCTCAAGGGCTGGATTTTTACTATACTAGCTCTATAGGAGGGTTTTTTTAACCTCTAGGGCCTACTATGGGGTGTACATATTGATATATACTGTAGGATAGTTAGCCCTAATGATGATCTACGTATGGATATGATTGGCCCGCCATTTGGATGCGCCGATCAATAGATATGATTAGAAGTCTGTTCAATGGTCACTGATAATCGATTGGGGCCGCGGCTATACGGATATGTTTGGAGAAATATCTTTAGTTGATACCCCGACTTTGGCCATGAATTGACAATCCGAAAGCTACAACTTTGTAAAAGAACAAATGGACTTATTTCACTTAAGTTTTAGGCTTCAGCCTAGGGTATTTGTGCATTTCGAGTACTCGACCTTTGGCCGAAGTTGCGCAGTTCTCGGTATTATCTTAATTCTCCACCCGTAATGGACGTCAAGCCCAATGAGACAAACATTATTTTATAGTTTCGGAACTAGTGGCCCACTAACAAGCGGTCTAGAACTTGTTTGGAAAATCAGGGCATTTCTGAAATGAATTAGGTATTAAGATTTCTTGTGCGCAATTATTAAGGTTTGGATTAGCTAAGTTCATAGTGTGGTCTATTCGCAATTAGTGAAAATGGCGATTCAGTCATAATTACTTTAAACTATTGGTTCGTAGGCTAAATGTATAATTAGGTCACTTTGGTTTGTTAATTACGATCCAACCCCTAGTTGTCTCATCTTTGGGTAGATCTTTAATATAGCTGTGGTAGTCTTGATTAGTTAGTGATAGGTCGGCTAGATTTGGGCCCTATGTAAACAAATCACGAGGCTAAACTCAATACTTAAGTGATCGGGCGGGTTTATTGGCTTTCTACGGTTGATTTATTGAATTTGTGCAGTTCTTTACTGGTACCACCCATGTATAGGCTCACTTTGAGAGTCAAGGGTGAATAAGTGACAATGTGAGATAATTATATCGAAAATTTTCACAGATTTTTATAAATTCAAAATATCAAAAATCCAGGACGTTACAGATAATATATCTCGAACTTTAATTTATGTTCTTGATTTATTTCTACTTATAATTGTGTTGAACCAATTGGATCCGTTTCTATTATTTGTTAAGTATGGGAGGTAGTTCGGGATATTATTTCATAAATCATGAGTGCCCTGCCCAGGATCATTCCCGAAATGGACATCACGGGTGTTGTGCCCTAAAATTTCCTAAAATGGTTGTGCAAGTGCCCTGCCCAAGGTCATTCCCAAAATGGATGTCACCTGGATGCTCTGCCCAGACTCCCTAAAATGTTGGATGCACGGTGTCTTGCCTTAGGAGGTACAAGACAATCATGATGCTCAGCCTTAGTGTAATCCCTAAAATGGGTGCATGGGTACTCTGCCTTGGGTCATTCCCTAAAATGGTCATCACTGATGCTATGTCATGGGTCATACCCTAAAAGGATTGAAACATTGAACTTGTTACATTTATCCCGAAGGTTCTTACCGTTACTTTCAATTCCCATGTTCATAATTTTTGGACCGGAAGTGTTATGCTATTTCATTTTTGAATTGTTTGTTTTATTTCCTTATTGATTGTAATTGTGATCTCATGTTGGACAATCTTGTAAACTTGGAACTTCCCAACTCATGAGTGCAAAGTGACCCTATGAGCTGTCGAGCTCATGGTGTGTTAATTATTTTAAGTGCACGTTTGAAGTATTATGATGATGCAGCTTACTATTGTTAGTGCATGGGGCTTTGGACATGATTCGAGTTCTCTAGTTGATTAATTTGTTTAGGGTTTAAATTGATTTCCTTTAAGTTGTTTTGGGTTTAAATTGATTTCCTTTGAGTTATTAAATGTAATGAGACTCTCCCCAAACCTTTATTATGTTACCTTTAAAATTAGATTAATGATTGGAAGGGATATCATTTCTAATGGCATTTAATTTTCTTCTATTGTATGTGATTGGATGTGGATGTGTGGAATGGCATAAATATAACTTAGTGATAAAATATTGTTTTCTTAATTCAAGAGTTTAGGATTCAAGTCCTGGATACCATATTCGGGTATTCGAATTTTGCGGTGTGACACCGTAGAAAACCATTGAGATGGTAAATTCAAAATACTCAGAGTTTGAGTTTGTCATCTAGTAATGGAGTAGGGATGTAGTTGAACTACTATATATCATTGTTTGCCATTATTATTGTATATGTTATTATATTTATGCCTGTGAGTTAAATTGTTTATCATATACATGAATATATTGTATTCTAGGTGCTTAATTCATTACACATACTTAGATATAACTATCTCACCTCATCAACTACTTCGTACATGTAATTGAATCTCATGTAATGTATAATATTAGACTCATTTAGCCTTGTGGTTTAAATTAAATTAATTGATAAATAATTTTAAGTGATCATATTCCTAATATTTAGCCATAAACCTAAGCTCCACGGGCTTTCATTTGACACGTTATCGTGTTAAATAACCGTACAACAAGATTGTCCAATCATCTTCTCTCAAGTTGAGTTAGGACACGCCTAGATTCGAGGCCAGTCAGCCCTACTCACCTTTGTAAGGGGTGACTCATCTGGGTGGCCCATGTGGTGTCGAGCTGGATAGGTTTGGGCTGAGCCCAAGTGGACCTGCATGAGTCTTAAAACCATGATTATCAAGCTTTGTTTTTATTTTTCCACTTTCCAAACAGGCCATAAAAATCCTACAACAGGATTTTCCAAACAATGTAAATTCTGACATATGGCCCACTTGATGATCGGTTCAAAAATGAGAAATAAAAAGATACACCACAAAACAAACTCTATAATTATCAATTACCATGTGCTTTTTTAAAAACAAAAGGAAACCCTCCGATGCCAGGTAATCATATGGACCCCACACAAATACCAAAAAATTGAAAATTCAAAAAAAAAAAAAAGTCATAATAAGACACGTCAGCGGTCAGCTCTAACATACGCCGTTAGTTTTGCTCTGCATAACGAACTTCTTCCAAACGGTCGTTATCTCCTTCTGCGTCTCTAACGCCGTCTTCTTAACAATAACGGTGCCGTTACTCCCCTTCTTCGGCTCGCACGTGACGGAAACTTTGGACGTCAGTTTAGAAGGCAGCGCGTCGAGCTCGAGCAGGACCTTCTGGATGTCCAGCACGAGGCGCTCGGCGAGCGTGCGGCTGAAGTCCTCTCGGATAACGACACGTAGGACGGTCACGTGCTGGGCGTCAGGTGGCATGGTGTAGGCCGGTACGATCCAACCGAAACGCCGGAGGTAGTCCGATACTTCGAACTCGTCGTGTCGGCTGTTGTCCTTGAGTGAAAAGGCCACTAACGGAACGCCGTTATCTTTGGAGACGATGTTAAAACGGCCCGTCTTCTCGAGTCCTACCTTCAGCACCAGCGCGTTCTCCCGGCAGTTCTCCATTATGTTTTGGTATCCCTGCGGCACACCATACCAATCATTAGTGCGGTGCACGTGCGGCTCACGTGATGGTGCCAATGCGGAAATACTTTAATACTCCGGTAGCGTGTGATGGACGATACTCAGGCACTTAGAAATTGCACACGTGGCATAATATTCGTCAAATCAAACCGTCAAAATTACGGTAATCAGTGTGGATTTGTCATGAACGAAACATGAAGCTTGTTTGATCCTCTGACCACTGGATTGTTGGACATTTATTGGACGGTTAAAAATGAAAGTATACAACGGTCCTATTTCCACAAACACGTGTCTCCTTATCAGAGGTTAGGATTAGTCGACCAACGTCCACGGCCTGCGGTTTTACATATGCCACGTGTACAATTCTGAGTGCCTGCGAATCAGCGTCATACACGCAGCCCGAGTATCATAAAACTCCTCAAAATAAAATGGACGGTTGGAAAAAAATTCGGCTTCCCCGGATTTTACAGATCCTTAGTTGAATGGCTATGATCATCTGATCAGGGTGATTTTGGGCCCACTTATGATATTGGTGTGTCCCACTTATGTCATTGGAACTATCACAGGATGCACGTGGGGCACACGTGACCTACCCAGAGAAAGCCATGATTGATCGCATGCAACATGGTATCACCGTCCATTTTGCAGATCCTTATTAGAATGGCTGTGATCATCAGATCATGGTGATTATGGGCCCACCTATGATATTGGTGTATCCCTCTTATTGAATGATCTTCCGTGATCATAGGTAGGCCCTACATGTGGTGTACACAGCATCCAAACCGTCCATCAGGGGGTCCCCCAAGAACTAGGCCAATCTAACTAACAGGTGGGCCACCAGATGGTTGGATCTGTGTGATTTTTCTCATGTCCCATTTTCATGGTGGGGCAAACCTGCTGGATGGATTGGATGCCATGTACAAACTGTATGGACCACCCCAACTAGCTTCATAATTTCCTCATATGCAACTAGTTGCATGTGATACATTCCACCTAATAGGATACAGGCTGGGGGTATTTTGGGGATAAGTTGTAGAGTTGTCCAAAATAGACATTTTGGGAACACATGCTATAAATATAAAAATAGGTCTAGGGGTACTAAAAAATTGGCATCATAATCGTTATAAATATATATTATTATTTTTTTGGTAGTGTTTGGTTGGTTCCAGATCATGATTTTAAAAAATATTGTTTTAGTGGTACGGGGAGAAATGAACTCGTGGGAAAATCCTAATTAAAAATTTTAAGAAACATGTGGTGGTTGGTTCATCATTACAAGATCCAGGCCGTCCATCAGGTGGGGCCCATTAAGGCCGATCCATAGGTAAGAAAAAAGTCAGCCGAACAAATAGGTTGTGTCTTTTTTTAACAAACATGGCTAAGCTTTTGTAAGCCATTCATATGTTCAAAGATTATGGCACATCTGATCAGTGGACCCCAGCTGATTTTTAGACCAGATCATCTATATGGTCAGGCCCACCTGATGGACGGCTTCCATTTTCTTGTTTACCATTTCACAAGTGGGGCACCACATCGATGGCCCACTTAGTAGGTTCCACCAGTATCCAACCGTCGAATGACGGTCCAATTGAAATTCAACATGTCTTTCGAATGCAATTTCAAATTTCTCATTTTGAAACATGTATCATGGTCCCCACCAGCCATATTTGAACAGTTGATTTGAGAAGTGGGCCTCTGATTAATATCTTGTAAGACTGTCTGAAGACTCACCTCATAACCCAAGCGAATCAGTTGATAGTACTGAGCAATAACTTGGCTGGAACCTGCATTTTGTACAGACGAAGATGTTAGTACCATGTTGTTACATGTCCCTGCTAAAATGCACCATGGGAACATGTTAAGTGAGTGAACATTAACCTCCTCAAATATATTTGCACGGTTCTCTAAAATGCACCATGGGGGATTGAATGAGTGAACCGTCGAACACATGCAATGTAGGAAATTTCTTTAAATTTTCCTATTAAGGTCTCTAGAGCTATGCAAACGTAGGGAATTTCTCTGCATTTTACTTGGGTCCCTCTAAAGTGCACCGTGGGGGCACATGTTAAGGTGGAACATAGAGCCATGCAAATGTACAGAATTTCTCTGGGGTTCCTCTAAAATGCACCATAGGTGGAATGATTCAAGTGGGTGGTCACTAGAGCCATGAAAATGTGGGTGAATTCCCTGGATTTTAGTTAGACAGACCCCTCTAAGATGCATAATGGGGAACAAGGTTAAGTGATTGAAGCCTAGAGCTATGCAAATGTAGGGATCTCTCTAATTTTACTTGGGCTTTCCATGTCAAGTGAGAGACCTAGAGACATGCAAAAGTAGGGAATTTCTCAAAAGTTTTGCTTGAGCTCGGGCTTCACTAAAATGCACCATGGGTGGAATATGTCAAGTGAGAGATCTAGAGCCATGTAAAAATAGGAAATTTCTCAAAGTTTACATGGGTTCCAGTAAAATACACCATGGGTGGGATATGTTAAGCGAGGGACCCTAAAGTCATGCAAATGCAAGGAATTTCTCTAAATATTAGTTGGGTTCCACTAAAACGCACTATGGTGGGACAAGTTAAGTGAAAGACCCTTAAGACATGCAAATCTAGGGAATTTCTCACAATTTTACTTGGGTTTGGGCTTCACTAAAATGCACCATGGGTGGAACATGTCAAGTGAGAGACTTAGATCCATGCAGAAGTAGGAAATTTCTCAAAGTTTACATGGATTCCACTAAAATATACCATGGGTGGGACATGTTAAGTGAGGAACCTTAAAGCCATACAAATGTAAGGAATTTCTGTTATTTTTGAGGCAGAAAATTAGAAAATAAATTACTTAAAGATAGGCTTAAGGCGCGTTACGATGTCGCTATCTTTAAGGCGATATTCGCACCCTACTGGTGATTAAAACCCAACAATTTCTCTAAATCTTATATGGGTTTACTAAAATGCACCCCGTGTGGGACATGTTAAGTGAAGGATCCTTGAGGCATGCAAATCTAATTTCTCAAAGTTTTACTTGGGTCCCACTAAAATGCATCATGGACTCCAGAGCCATGCAAGTTTAGTTAGTTTCTCTAAAATTTGCTTGGTTTTTACTAGAATGCACCATGGTAGAGGTATATTAAGGAACCTTAAAGCCATGCAAATATAGGGAATTTCTCTAAACTTTACTTGGGTTCCACTAAAATACACACTGGGTGGAGCATGTTAGATAAGGGACCATAGACCATGCAAACCTGGGGAATTTCTCTAAATCTTACTTGGGTTCCACTAAAATGCACCATGGGTGGGACATATTAAAGTGAGGGATCCTAAAGCTATGCAAATCTAGGAAATTTCTCTAAAGATTACTTGGGTTCCACTAAAACGCACCATGGGTAGGACATGTTAAGTTAGAGACCCTACAAATTTTAAGGAATAATTCTCTAAATTTTACTTAGGGGTTCCTCTAAAATGCACCTTGGTGGGATATGTTAAATAAGTAAAAATTCTATAATAGTACCTTTGGAGAAATTAAGGGTGAATGTTGGTTGATCAGCTCCAAGGTAGTTGATGTGGAAGATGAGTTCCTCAGGCAAGTCTTCCTTGTTCCTCCAGACGACCCACCCGATTCCGGCGTAGACGAGCCCGTATTTGTGTCCGCTGACGTTGATGCTCTTCACCAACGGCAGACGGAAATCCCACTCCAGCTCCGGATACAAGAAAGGCGCGATGAACCCACCGCTCGCAGCGTCCACATGGATCGGAGTGTCCCATCTACACATGCACATGTACGATTTAGCAATGTGCAATAATTATTAGAATTTGTGGTCCACATATTGATTGCCAGAGCAATAGAATGGACAGTTTGAATCACAATGATGAGTTTCAGGTGGGGCTCACAAGTGTGGCATGACTCTCCATTGATAGAGAGACATTAACAATTAATAATCACTCCCATCACAAAAAGCATATACACCAAATCACAGTGTATATCTACATGATCATGGGGGGTGGTGTCCAACAATCACTAGTTGGTGGACCAACGCTTCATTTCCATGAAGTATGACCATCACCCCATTAGCTTTGTTTGTGATCATTTATATATACACTGATGTTTTGGTGTATGCACTTTGTATTATCACACATTCACACTCTTCTTAAGTGTATGGAATTACCCAGTTTCCTTGTTCTTCTCCACCAAGAGATCATTCAAGAGCTTCACATCCTCAAATTCACCGTTGAGTGTCGAACCCAAGATCGCGGCCACACATATGGTGTTCTCATCCACCATCTCAACCGCCTTTGCAGGGTCCATTACATAATAGTCTTCCCTCAGCTTCACCTCCTTCAATTCAACTTCGAAGTATCGCGCGAATTTCTCCCAACAAACCTAATCCAATGACAATGATCATGAGTGAGAAAGACTATTAGTGTGGCCCACCTTGCTAATGTGTGCATGGTGCGATTAGTCCGCGTTTTTTTGTACCTGAACATTGGCACCAGTGACAATGTTGGGCTTGTCGCAGGGCTTCCCCTCGGCCCTTCGCTTGTTTTGCCATCTCCTCTTGAATGCTAATCCAGCCAACATTATCGCTTCCGATGATCCGACAGTCCCAACTCCGATCGCGGTCTCAGAATCTCCAAGAGGGGCATTAAAGAGATGTGCAATCATGTTTACACATCGATTCTGTAGCAAAAGAAAATTTAAAATTAGTGAAATTAGATGACGTTTTGACTACTAACCACTATATTGAGTATATGCATGCAATGGACGTTGGGTTGATACACCGAAGGTTTGGTGTATATACTATGATATGGGGGCATGATCGAGTGATTTGGGCCATTCATCTTGATGGCCCTGCAACGGATGGGTCTAGGGCTGTAATGGACTAGGCCGAGGAGGTCCCTCGAAGCCCAACCCAAGCCATGAAATATGGCACAAATGCCCTTGAAACCCTAAACATAGAATAGTGTAGACTAGGGTGCAGACGGTTCGATTCGGTCGAGTTATGGGGTGAAATAGGAACAGAATCATTCCCAACTGTTCCAGGAAAAACAAAACTAGAACCTGAACGTTTGCACCTTAGAACCGGATCGGAATCGGACCGTAAAAAATCAGTTCAATTAGGTTCAGTTCTACAGTTATGAGATTTTTATAATTCAGTCCAGTTACATGGTTTGTTTTTATAATCCAGCCCAATTGTATGGTTTTTTTTTTTTAATAATCCGGTCTAATTGCAATGTTCTTAAAAGACAGAAAGACCACAAAAGAAGGGGAGAATAAAAAATATTAGTATTTTTTGTTTTTTATGTTTTAAAAAAAAATTAATATTAAATATTTATTGATCGAGGGTCCCGTTCCATATTCAGATCCAAAGTTTGGTTATACGGTCTGGTTTGATTCTACGTAACTCCAAACTGAGAACTGAACCTAACTAACCAATTCCTTGATTTTTGGAACCGGAATCGAACCAATGTGCTTCGGAACCGGACCAAATCACGTGGTTTGGTCGGTTCGTTCTGGTCCGGTTTTCCGGTGGAGCACCCCTAACGTAAACCGAGCCATGGGCCTGGAGCGGGCTCATAGCCCTAATATTTCAGTCCAAGCCCAGTAAAAGGTGGGCGAGGCCCGGCCGGCCCGGTCAATTGACTGCCGTCGATGGGTCGGTGAACTGTCGATTGGTCGTTGGATTGTAAATGGACGGTTGGAGGAGATAGTCAACAGGTCCACATTCAATATAGAAATCAAGCTATAAGATTAGTGGTTTGATGTTCCCACACGCACGTGGAACGCTGCACATCTGCACGCAGACACACGTGGCAATACGAAACACCCGTGCGAGATCTGAAGGTTTGCATTCTTCGAGAAGGCCACATTATGCATTGTAAAAGGACGGCTTCAAACAAATTTTCTAGCCGTCAAGATTTTTCATGTGTTGATGGCCCACCTAAGGTTCTAAATGGCCTGATTTTTAGATAAAAAGATCTAAATAGTGGGGCCCACCTGATATAAAGCTCAGATCTCTCCCACATGCCCCATATTGGCACGTGTTCTGCGTATGGATGGGCAGGGCTACCACTTGCGTGTCGACTTAGCCAATCTCTAAAGATTATATACGTTTTTTCTTTCTAGATTATTTTCTTTTTTTCTTTCTTTCCCTCACGGAAATGCCAAAAACTGGCTGCACTCGAACATTCTAAAATTGGTAGATGACTAACTCAAATAAAACCGTCCAAATGGTGGGACCCACTTTACATTGATCATATTGCAATAATTCAACTGAACCAATGATCTAAATGACCGATTATAGACATCTAATGGACGGTTATTTTTTAAAAAAACAACCAATGGTCTGAATGAACCAAACAAATACCGATAATCAGAGGTTAGGATTAGTCGTTTAATCTGATTTTTTGGTATATGACCTATCTACTACAAATATGAAAATTTGGACGGTTTTATTTAATCAATTAAAAAAAACATATGAAGAATTTCTGTATGCATGTGTGTGAACATCTATACTTTTCCAGAGCATCAAATAACAAGACCCATGTTAGTTTTTCACCATTTAAAAAATGGTGGTGACTCATCTTATTCTTATGTATTATCTGGACCATTCAAATTGTGGGTCCCATTCCGATCAATGAATATAGCTATTCAACGAATGGATATTAAGTGCCTTAAGCAACAACGACATTTCCTTCTCGGCGTCCTGACGCCGTTCGTGGCAGATCTGGAACCGTCTGCCTTGAAAACGACCTACGGAGTGCCGACTCAAGACTTTCTTCCGCGTCATCAAAGGCGTTGATTTTTCCTAAC
Organism: Magnolia changhungtana; assembly: GCA_030180095.1. NCBI lineage: Eukaryota > Viridiplantae > Streptophyta > Magnoliopsida > Magnoliales > Magnoliaceae > Magnolia > Magnolia changhungtana. The sequence goes on from JASAUF010000596.1 coordinate 7,025,465, forward strand.
TTTGAATTTTTTTCAAAGATAAAAGTAGATATGGCCCACCACCCATCGTTGCTTCCCACCAACTAACTGGTGGTGGAGCCCACAAGACTGTATTATGATGAGTTCATGCACCGGTTGTTCCTTATATAAACCCTATCATCTATCATTAAAAAAAAAAAAAATAGGTTTGATGGAATTTGATTAACTAATATTTAATAATTTGCTACAAAACATATAGAACTTCTCTGAGTGGAGATACCTCCTTCCAACACTTGAGGTCCTAGTGGGGGTGGCTAACATGGAGTGTGTACTGACATGGGTGTGTACTAATAAACTAACCCATATATATATATATATATATATATATAGAGAGAGAGAGAGAGAGAGAGAGAGAGAGAGAGAGAGAGAGAGAGAGAGAGAGAGAGAGAGAGAGAGAGAGAGAGAGAGAGAGAGAGAGAGAGAGAGAGAGAGAGAGAGAGCTTCTCTGGTTTCCATCATGATTTATGTATTAGATCCATACCGTTCATAAAATTTTCAAAACATTCTAAAGCATGAATCTAAAAATAAGGTACATCCAAAGCTTTAAGTGGACCACACCAAAGAAATCGTATGGATTGAACGAAGACTATTTTTTAGAGATTATTTGCAATTTAAGTTGTACATAAGGTCACAAAGTGATATACAGTGGGTTGCGGATACTTTCATAGCCAAGATGGATCAAAAAAGGTCCGATTGACAACGGGAGTGATCCGGACTGCAGATATTTTCATGGTCAAGATGGATCAGAAAAGGCCCGATTGACGACAGGAGTGATCTGGACGGTACGAAACTTTCACGAAGAGCCTACTGAAATAAAAATAAAATTAAATATCAGCTTAATCAAAGCCTTCGATGGCCTTAACAAGCTGTCAACTATCCCATTATTTTCTATGGTGTGAAATGCTTGCGCTTTGAATCGCCTTAGTTTTGGGTGATCCGAGAAAACAAATGGACAACGTGAATCTAAGAAATACAACAGCATGGGCCCATGTAAATTCCACACGTCAACCGGCCCACCCATGTGCAACCAATTCAAATGAATTCGTAAGGTAGCCCATAGACCATGGCTCAGGTTGGCTTATAGGTTAGTTGACTGCACCGCAGACTAAAGCTCCACCCACATGGATTATCAAGAAGCTTAGCATAATCCAGAATAAAATATTAGCTGGGAGTTTTTTATTTTATTCTTTTAAAAGGTCTAAGTCTAATTGATTGGAGCCTAGTCCACTCAGCCAATGACTTCTAACCCTTCATGCATGTGTGCCATCCAACCCGTCCAATAGTGTTTTTTTTTTTTTTTTTTTTTTAATTAACACACGCACACACACTCACACGAGTGGAATTTCACCACCTATGGATACTCGAACCCTTGACCGGGTGTTGAAACTCATGAGAGTCGACCACCCAAGCAAGAGCAAGGATCCCGTCCAATAGGTTGACCCAATTACTAAGATTACTTTAAGCAAATATCAGCCACACCCACTTAGTAAGCAGACCATGCTTATATTTTTATTATTTATCAATGCCTAACCATTGTTTTCTATCATGTGACCCACCTAACAAGTGGATGGGGCTGATTTTGGCCACCCTAAATTATGATCCCACCAACTTAAGATTTATCAAAGAGTAAAAAAAAAAAAAAAAAAAAAAGAGTACCAAAATAAGAAAAAGAAAATTTCAACGCACTCATCAGTCTGTTAATGACCAAAAGGCACTAGTACAGGGTTTTTATATATGAACCATAGGTTCAAAAATCCTAACCATTGGTTTGTTGTACCAACCATCGCAATTTAGGACCATGCTCTAAAACAATATTTTAGATAAAATTTATTGATCGTTGGGTTGAATCAAGCCCGACCCATTTACAATGCGAAGGGCCGCGTTAGGTCTATCTTTGGGATTTTCAAATGAGCTGGATCAGACCATTTGACAGTGGGTCACAAATAAGCCATTTAATAGCGGATTACAAGTAAGTTTTAGGTCAGAATTCTTAGCTCATTTAGTAAAATTATAAAAGAATAAACCTGACCCATTTATCTGCCATGGTCAGTAAATGCAGCACATTATTTATTATTTTGTAAGAATAAACCTGACCCATTTATCTGTCATACTTAGAAATGCAACACATTACTTATTACTTTGAAATGCATGAAAATTAGAGGAGGAAATTAAATTAACTTGCCTGAAGCTCGGTCGTGACCGGATACTCGTCCATGTCCACATAGTTCTTATTAATCGCAGCCATGATCAGCTTATCGCACTCCGGCTCCATCCATGTGGTTACGAAAGAAGCCAGATTAAGACGGGGATTACCGTCCAACATCAGTTCATCGTTGATGATCTGATACGCGGCTTCTTTCGGGATAGAATTCTCCGGCATCTTAAACCTAAATTCATCACCAAAATCTAAATTAGTATTAATATAATCCACAATCATCACAAATAACTCATTGTATATGTGGCATAGGCGTAAAATGATCTGAAACCATTCATCCATCGAGTACTAATATAAATGAATTGCACGTAGACGATCCTAACCATCTAAAAATCAATGTACAAAATCACTGAACTGTAGTTTGCAGGTTTGTACAATGATTTTTGCATGGTTAGGATTGTCTGATCGTTGTGATTTCTCGTGCACTGTCCATTTATGGGACCTTGTGATGAATGAACGGATCTGATCATCATATGCATATACAAAACCAAGTGGGTGTGAATTGAAACACAACATTAGACAGTACAAGGACTGTAATTTTGAGTTAGAATATCACCTGGGGAGCGATGTACGAACGTAACGGGATGCAAAGGTGGAGTGCACCGAAACATCACTCTCTGAGGCTGTCTTGGAGAGAACCATGGTGTGAGAGATAGAGAGAGAGAGAGAGAGAGAGAGGGGCTTGGATTGAAGGGTTGTGAGGGAATAGGTTGTGTTTGCAATGAGTAAGAGGATTGAAACATGACTCTCTTTATATAGAGAGGAGGTGGGCCATCCACAAACACAAATATATTATGTTTTGGGAGGTGTATGGTACTTTCTTGCTATTTTCCTTTCTAGAAGAATAAAATATTCAAAAGAGGGAGAAAATAACGTGTTTCTTGAAGTACAATTATTTACATCCTCGACCTGAGATTACAAGTATGGATAAGTGGGGTTGGGTGATACAGACCGTTGATCTGATAGTGGGAACAGTTGAATTAAGGATTGTAACTTTAGTATATAATAAAAGACTCCATTTTTTTTCCCAAGTGGCCATAGAAGTTTCATGGGGACCACCATAATTTCTGTGTTATATTTAAATTAGCTTATGTTAGGACATGAGCCCAAAAATGAGTCAACTCAGAACACTCAAAACTTAAGGAGGTCGGATGATAAGGTGGTTGAAACCTTCTCAAGGTCATCCAAGCCGTTTGTAAGGTTATTCTCACATGGATGAACTGAAAGCACATATACTAGCCTCATCCAGCGTGTTTGTCGCCCATGAAGGTTTTGATGGTGGGTCGGTTTTGTATCCGTCATATATTTTAGAATTAGATTCTGACATGAGCTGGTGAAACCGATGAACAGAGTGGATGTTAGAAAGACGTTTGTGTTGGCCCCATATAAGACTTCCTTGGGCAAGGGGCAAGGGCAATTAAGATATTTCTTAAAGTAAAAAATTAGCACCGTAGATCTTTCCTCTTATCCTTTTTTTTTTCGACGTCCAAAAACTTATATTATCAAAGTAGATTTTTAAGATATAGAGAGAGGATTTTGGACAAAAATACCTTTGGTTTCAGGGTATAGCAGCGAAAAAAGTATGGGTATTTTTGTCTGTACGAGGTATGTTGTAGCGGTAGAGGTCTAGTTTAGTAAGATAAATTTTATTCCGTGTAATAAAAAAGTGGGTGGTAGGTGGGACCTCTAGTTAAAAATTACCCTTTCTCACATCTTCTTAGACGGTGGTTTGCAAATGGACGGTTTAAAATGAACCCAGCCAGGGCACACATTCGACTGAATAAGGACTAAAAGGTTGGATGGTAGTGCCTTCCCATATGAATGTTTTTCTGGCATGCGAGATGGTGTGTGGGGCCCATCAGATGGACGATACTGATCACTTAACTATGGTCCCAGTTCTACTTACAAGGAACCCCAGGAGGCAATTCATGTCCTCAGGTCGAGGATCGTATATGCGTGTCGTCAGGTACAACCTACCGTTGCTAAGCCACCCGCGTGTATAAGGCAGCCCCATGTATGTTCTACTACGTGCCCGTGTTTCAAACCAGCATGAGATCCGAACCGTCCATCAGTTTATCAGTCTTCCTTAAGTACTAAAATAAAAAAATCAGGACGGTAATGAGGTGGTCCACTTTTCAACAAAAAATGGATGGATGAAAAAAAGGGCCAATTTTTCTTATGCAAACCGGATCGTTGGACCGGCATGATTTCAAGTGGGGCCCACCTTATGGACGTCATGAATCTCGTGCCCCTCTTTGGGTTGAGTCAAAAGGCAAACCTAAGGAAATTTTGAAGGTTTCAATACCGACCATTGATTGGGTCCTTGACCCACGTAGTCAGCCACTACGACCCATCTATCTTTCCCTGGAGTTTCTTAATTCCACACGCGGGTGGGAGCCCTGCCCATCCTCATGCTGCCACTCGTGCCAATATGGAACACGTGCGAGATCCGAGCTTTTCCATCTGGTTGCAAATAGGTCTTCCGTCTTCTAGCTAAAAATAGGCAGTTTCAGACCTCATGTGGGCCACGATTTAGAAGGTAAGGTGACGGTGAGAAAAAAACTCTTTTGTATTCGTCCATTTGTTTTATATGGTTTGGCCCACCTGAGGTGAAAAATGGCCTCATCTTCACATCTACAGATCTAAACACTGGAACCCACTTGATGAAACGGTCGGATCTCTCGCACGTGTTCCGTATCTAAACACTATGTCCTACCTGCTTGTGAACAAGCAGATTCACACGCGCGTGTGAATTAGCAAACCCCGATTTCGTTTGCTCAATTATCGGAGATTATAATTGTTTCTGACAACTCAATTAAAGAATTCTAAGTATAATGTTAGTCGGGTTACGTTTATTAGGTACATACGCGTTTAGAGCCCATCACTTCTACACGCAAGCACACGTGCCAATATATCACACGTGTGCTAGATATCAGCTTCCATCAGGTGGGCCACACTGTTTTGATCTTCTGGGCTAAAAACGAGGACGTCCGGTCATTGGGTAGGCGGTGTACAAGGCAAAACTGTTTTGGCCACCGTACGTTTGTGTTGTAGAGTGGGGCCCATTTGAGGAGTGGTTTCACTTCTATTTTGAGCTAGAATATCTAGCCGATGTGGCCCACCTTATGGAAAGCTCCGATCTAGCCTACATGCACCATATTGGCACGTGTATTTACACATAGATGGACGGACGCGGATTAGGTGCGACACCGGATCCAGTCAGGTCGGTGTGGCCCTGACCGTAGAGATTGAATTCTCACCGTTAAAATTGAATCAGATACAGACCTCAGGTGGTCCACACGGTATGAGATTACGCCCTTAGCAAAACCTACAAGAAAAGAATCATCTTATTAAAATAATAAAAATGTAGGTGCCGAATCTGCTAGCTGGGCCATGCCTGTTGATAATCTGAACCGTTCAAGGGGTAGGTCTCACCATGAATATGCCAGCTGAGTAGTATGACTTGCTACAAATAATCCAGCCTGTTCGATCTACGGACAATCACAATCATAGGACAGTAAACGGTCTACATTCAATTTCAGTTCTCCAATTGTTTATTATCATCTCTATGGAAAGGAGGACTGTCCATGGCATACCCATGGTGGACCCCACCCTTAGACTGGGTCTTATCAACATGGCCGAGCTGGCGGACTACGATGATCGACGACTACCAACCTTTCGCCCATTAAAATATGAGAACTGGTCACATACAACCGTAGGTACAATAACCTGCCGTACAGCCCCATATAATATCTCCAACCTGCCATTTTATGGAAAATCTATACCAAATAACCGATCACTCCCAACATGAAGAACAGCTGGCACAAAAATCAGGCCGCTCTGTTAGGTGGGTCACACTGTTGAAATCAATGGACAAATGATGAATTTGAGTCAATATTCATGTGTGGCCCATATAACTAGAATACCGATCTGATTTCTGTTTCAGGTGATCTTCATAGGGGGGGACTATTTTAACAGGACATCGGGAAAGATGTGGCTGAAAGACAGCGAATATATTTCTCGCTACAAGTCGTTCATTAGATGGTTTCAACCATGCAGACGCCGTGCGACCCACCTTAATGTATTTATTATAGATCCACGCCGTCCATTCGTTTTTCCAGAGAATTTAAATTCATGTACGCAAAAATTAAGCATGTCCGTAACTTATGTGGACCACAGTATTTGAAAAGGTAGTAATTGACCATTAAAAACTTCTTGTGCGCCCTAAAAATTTTGGATCTGTTTTCCCTTCATCCAGGTATGTGTCACCTTATCAATAGGTTGGATGGAAAATAAACATTACGGTAGACCCTAGGAAGTTTTTAAAGGTGCACGTTCATTCACCATTGTTTCCTGTGGTGTGGTCCACCTGAGATTTGGATCTGCTTATTTTTTAGGCCTGTGCCCTAAAATAAGGTGAAAAAAATAGATGGACGGCGTTGATATATAACACATACGTCAAGGTGGCTCCATGGTCAGAGTCTGACCGAGCTCAGTGTTTCCCTGACCTGACCAAATCTGATTCCTGAGAAATAACGGGCGAAAGTGAGGATCAACCACCAGGTTTGACCTGGGCTGCTGTGTGAAATGAGACAACAACGGTTTTAATACAATGGACGAATTTTCTTTCGCTGTCCTTGCATGTGCGAATATAGACGTTTATTTCACCGTTATAACGGCCACGTGACAAGGTGTAAACAGCGTTAAAAGACGTTTATTTCCCCGTTTCGTGGTCCATCTCAGAGGGGGGAGCACTATTTTAACGGTAGGGATGTCCTGTGAAATGTTCATGTTGGCAGAAAGATGTGGCTGAAAGACAACAGTATATTTCTCTCTATAAGTCGTTCATTTGTTTCAGGTGATCTTCATAGGCCGGGGGGCACTATTTTAACGGTAGGGATGTCCTGTGAAATGTTCATGTTGGCGGGAAAGATGTGGCTGAAAGACAGCGGGTATATTTCTTGCTACAAGCCGTCCATTAGATGGTTTCAACCATGCAGACGCCGTGCGGCCCACCTTAATGTATTTATTATAGATCCACGTCGTCCATCCATTTTTCCAGAGAATTTAAATTCATGTACGCAAAAATTAAGCATGTCCGTAACTTAAGTGGACCACAGTATTTGAAAAGGTAGTAATTGACCATTAAAAACTTCTTGTGCGCCCTAAAAATTTTGGATCTATTTTCCCTTCATCCAGGTATGTGTCACCTTATCAATAGGTTGGATGGAAAATAAACATTACGGTAGACCGTAGGAAGTTTTTAAAGGTGCACGTTCATTCACCATTGTTTCCTGTGGTGTGGTCATCCTGAGATTTGGATCTGCTTATTTTTTAGGCCTGTGCCCTAAAATAAGGTGAAAAAAATAGATGGACGGCGTTGATATATAACACATACGTCAAGGTGGCTCCATGGTCAGAGTCCGACCGAGTTGTTTCCGACGACGACCAAATCGATTCCCGAGAAATAACAGGCGAAAGTGAGGATCAACCACCAGGTTTGACCAGGGTCACGTGTGAAATGAGACAACAACGGTTTTAATACAATGGACAATTTTCTTTTTTGTCCTTGCATGTGCGAATATAGACGTTTATTTCACCGTTATAACGGCCAAGGTGTAAACAGCGTTAAAAGACGTTTATTTCCCCGTTTCGTGGTCCATCTCAGAGGGGGGAGCACTATTTTAACGGTAGGGATGTCCTGTGAAATGTTCATGTTGGCAGGAAAGATGTGGCTGAAAGACAGCGAGGATATTTCTCACTACAAGCCGTTCATTTCTGTTTCAAGTGATCTTCATAGGGGGGGGGGGGGGCACTATTTTAACGGTAAGGATGTCCTGTGAAATGTTCATGTTGGCGGGAAAGATGTGGCTGAAAGACAGCGAGTATATTTCTCGCTACAAGCCGTTCATTAGATGGTTTCAACCATGCAGACGCCGTGCGGCCCACCTTAATGTATTTATTATAGATCCACGCCGTCCATCCATTTTTCCAGAGAATTTAAATTCATGTACGCAAAAATTAAGCATGTCCGTAACTTAAGTGGACCACAGTATTTGAAAAGGTAGTAATTGACCATTAAAAACTTCTTGTGCGCCGTAAAAATTTTGGATCTATTTTCCCTTCATCCAGGTATGTGTCACCTTATCAATAGGTTGGATGGAAAATAAACATTACGATAGACCCTAGGAAGTTTTTAAAGGTGCACGTTCATTCACCATTGTTTCCTGTGGAGTGGTCCACCTGAGATTTGGATCTGCTTATTTTTTAGGCCTGTGCCCTAAAATAAGGTGAAAAAAATAGATGGACGGCGTTGATATATAACACATACGTCAAGGTGGCTCCATGGTCAGAGTCTGACCGAGCTCAGTGTTTCCCTGACCTGACCGAATCTGATTCCTGAGAAATAACGAGCGAAAGTGAGGATCAACCACCAAGTTTGACCTGGGCTGCTGTGTGAAATGAGACAACAACGGTTTTAATACAATGGACGAATTTTCTTTCGCTGTCCTTGCATGTGCGAATATAGACGTTTATTTCACCGTTATAACGGCCACGTGACAAGGTGTAAACAGCGTTAAAAGACATTTATTTCCCCGTTTCGTGGTCCATCTCAGTGGGGGGGGGGCACTATTTTAACGGTAGGGATGTCCTGTGAAATGTTCATGTTGGCGGAAAGATGTGGCTGAAAGACAGCGAGTATATTTCTTGCTACAAGCCGTTCATTTCGTTTTGTGTGATCTTCATAGGGGGGGGGGGGGGGGCACTATTTTAACGGTAGGGATGTCCTGTGAAATGTTCATGTTGGCGGGAAAGATGTGGCTGAAAGACAGCGAGTATATTTCTTGCTACAAGCCGTTCATTAGATGGTTTCAACCATGCAGACGCCGTGCAGCCCACCTTAATGTATTTATTATAGATCCACGCGGTCCATCCGTTTTTCCAGAGAATTTAAATTCATGTACGCAAAAATTAAGCATGTTCGTGACTTAAGTGGACCACAGTATTTGAAAAGGTAGTAATTGACCATTAAAAACTTCTTGTGCGCCCTAAAAATTTTGGATCTGTTTTCCCTTCATCCAGGTATGTGTCACCTTATCAATAGGTTGGATGGAAAATAAACATTATGGTAGACCCTAGGAAGTTTTTAAAGGTGCACGTTCATTCACCATTGTTTCCTGTGGTGTGGTCCACCTGAGATTTGGATATGCTTATTTTTTAGGCCTGTGCCCTAAAATAAGGTGAAAAAAATAGATGGACGGCGTTGATATATAACACATACGTCAGGTGGCTCCATGGTCGAGTGTCGACCGAGCTCGATGTTTCCACGACCGACCGAATCGATTCCCGAGAAATAACGGGCGAAAGTAAGGGGTTTGACCTGGGTCAGGCTGGGGTGAAATGAGACAACAACGGTTTTAATACAATGGACGAATTTTCTTTCGCTGTCCTTGCATGTGCGAATATGAAAGACGTTTATTTCACCGTTATAACGGCCACGTGACAAGGTGTAAACAGCGTTAAAAGACGTTTATTTCACCGTTTCATGGTCCATCTCAGTAGCACCGCAAGTTTACCGTCCATCGCGCGGATACTGCCAATAAACCATACCTAAAGGACATCTGAGCCGTTGAAATAGTAGGCCTTATGTAACGCCACGGAAAATTGGGGGTCGTGCATAGACTCGACTCCCGAGTTCCCGAGTGTCACTTATCATACATTTATAGTTTTTTTTTATGATTAATCAAATTTAACTGCGTAATTTGGAATTATCTGAGGCACGAAGCACAATCACACCAGTTTACTGAAATAAAGGATATCTCACATATATGCAGGTCCAAAATAATAAAGGGTCGCCCAAGGCGTTGCCCAACAGAATAACAAAAGAAGGCTATGTCCAAAAAGAGTAAAGCTAAGCCCGCGGCTCAGCAAATCCAAATTCAGCCCGATCAAGTCGATGGAGAGCCGCCCATCAGCTGCAAGTAGGAGAGTCCGTCCTCCTCGTCCAAGCTCACCTCGTTAGGCTCCTCATGCCCTGAGTCACCTGCATCTATGAATGGGTCTGGTTGGTGTTTTAAAACACCATCCCAGAGTGGGAGTGAGTGATCAACTCAGTGTGAACTATTTGTCTCAAGTTACAATAGGCATCAATTGTAATATGAACTTAATGAAAAGCAGACAATCATCAACACCTAATAACTCTTATTTAAAATACATGCATGCGGGATGATATGATGCATGCCCTCGCCACAACACTCCCTCAAGCGACTCCATCTAACGATTGCATATGACAACACTCCCTCAGAGCGACCTCGACTTCCGAGTCGCCACCCTAACTAATGCGTGCAATGCGATCGTATTAGCCGAGTTATTAGTTAAGTCCATTCATCCAGCAGGTTGGGGATTCTGATTCACTCTACATATCAATGCCCTAAACTGGTTGCGAGGCCAAGACCCCATCAACGCGTGAGGCCGAGACCTCACGGTCCGTGATCCCGTCGGGTTCCTCATCCCCGACACCAAGCACATGAGGAGTGCCGAAAGGAAGGGATCGCTCGCGGTCACTACGGGGAGGCGCGGTACCCCAGCGTAGGCCGACAGCTCGGACATAGTGTCTCATTCCACCATGCCCGGCTCACGAGGCTGTGGACCAGTTGCAAGTGAGTTTTTGATGGGCTACAACGGTTGTAGGGTGGTTCAGGTTCCATACATATGTGAGCAAACAGGGTTAACATACAGGATTAGTTAGATAGTAGGTTAGACCGCACGAGTCAAGCGAGCGTGAGACGAGTGACATCGGGCACAAGAGACCCATGTAGTCGAACTACAGCCACACGAACACACTCGCCCAAACCCACGGGTCTAGCCCTAGCATTGTCCTACCGATGGGACTACCATCTCGCCTCATGTTCCTGACCAACCCATGGGTATGGAGGGTGATCCGTAACAAGCCAACTACACATGTTATCAACTAGCATACCAACATCATATTTCATACATCTCAGTCATATGAATCAAATATTTCTAACAAGCAATCATGAAATAAAGTGCGCGTGAGTCGTGTGGGTTTGTGAGGAAGTTATGCACTTCCCCCATCTTGAGAAATTCCATGCATAAGAGTAATGAAATCATGCATACTTTTAAGCAACAATATATATAGAAATCAATAAGCATGAGCATGCAACCATCCATACACAAAATCATGTAAGGAAACAAGAACATTATGGGGTGGCCAAACATGCATATCCATACAATTCCATCAACCTACGATCCTAGGGTTCCTCTAGACTTTCAAGTATAACATCCAACAATCAAAATCATTAGGCAAATCATTAGGCTCGTATAAAAATTGGTGCTAGGCCACCCAAGAACAATAATCCGCACCTTGAATTCGATGGAGGCTTGGAAACGACCTAGGAGATGTGGATTTCGGGGTAGATCGGCCGGAATCCCTAAAGGCGACCACTTGCTTGTTAGAATCCCAAGTAAATCTCCCTCATCACAAGGGTTTCAAAGAAAATAGGGAATGAAGCTTACCTAGTTGCTCAACGGACGAAATAGCGATTGTGGGGTGAGGTTTCTTCTTGGAGAAGAGGTGGGAAGATGCAAGATTGGCTTCCTTGGGCCCCACCTCGATCTAGGGTCCACTCTCCTCCTTCTTCACTCTCTCTTCCTCCTCCTTTCTCCTCTTTCTCTTCTCCCTTTTCTCTCTTCTCTCTTTCCCCCTTTTCTCTTAGGGCAAAATCGTATAGGGAGAGGGGTGCCTAAAAGAAACCCTTATATAGGCCAGTTTTTGTGTAAATGGCCCTAAGGACTAGGTTTTTACTATACTAGACCTATGAGAGGGTCCTTCTAAGCTCTAGGGCCGACTATGGGGTGTACAAGTCGATATACACCGCAATATAGTTAGCCCCAATGATGATCTACGTATGAATACGATCGGCCCGCCATTTGGATGCGTCGATCGATAGATATGATTAGAAGTCCATGCCCTAAAAATAGTGATCGAGACCAAAATATATGGATACGAGCGAGGAAATATCTTTACTCCATGTGTGAAGTTTGGTTGCAAACCAACGGTCTTAAATCCTCAACTTTGCATAAGAGTGGACGAGTCAATTCACTTAAGTAACCACAATTGCCCAAACTAGCCTTCTAAGGCTCCCTATTGAAGTTGGGGTGGCCCTAACACCCCTCTGGCCACCAAATTCGGCGTGTAGGAGCCTTATGGCCCGACTAGGGTCCATGCAAAAATTGAGGACGAACGGATGAACGGATATATGATCTGAGAAGGCGTTTCAGACCCTTAAATGGCCCTGTGGGGGCCATTCTGGCGATTGGAGCAGTTCTGGCGGCCCTCTGGCCATGAAACTTGTAGGGTAGGTGCTCCATGGCCCGATGAAGGGCCATGCAAAATTTGGGAACAATCGGTGGGTTTGGTCGTACGAGTCCGATTTTTGCGATCACGTTTGCCCCGATTTGGTGGACAGCGTAGAAAAATACATCAAACCTTGACCATAAATTTGGAAGAAACCAATGAACGCCCGGTATCTTGATTTTATTTGTAAGTGCCGATTCCAATCTGCATGTGCGAATATGTAAGTGTCGATGGTACTTTTGGTTTCACCGTCCGTAGTCCGCGATGGACCACAAGCCCAATGAGATATATGATTTCCTAAATTTTTAGATTTTTTCGACCTTCCCGTCGTCCGGGCGCCCACACGGGTCACGTTTAGTGTGTCAGTTACTCACGGCTTGGCGGACCACACTTGGTCTGATCATGACCCGACAGGTCTAGTCTAATGGGCATCTTAGATTTAATTTACTTGTGATACCCCACCCGAGTAGTTTAAACCGATCGTGGCAAATTCGTGGACACCCCGGATCATGTCTTGGTTGAACGGACGTTACAATCACTCATGTATAAAGTATTGAATGTCCTAAAGTGAAAATATAAGTTAATTACATAAAAAAATAATTTAAGAATTTTTAGAAATTCAAAACAGAAAAAATTCAGGATGTTACACCTTATGATGAGAAGATTGTTAGATGAAAATATTAGGCTGATCCATTCATCAGGGGTGCCCCACGTCTACAAATAATTCCATCTGGCCATCAGTCAGTCGATGCAGTCATCTTGCATGTAGACTACTGGTTTTTCATTTTTCTAAATGCCTATTTCAATGTTCACATGGGGCCCACCTGATCAACGGATCAATTAGACACCTAGACCTACCTTTTCATCCTCGGATACCACACACATGTGACACGTGGTCGACTCATGGTCCATTTGACGGTTGAGATCATTCTTTGTTATAATAATTGATTTTCTACTTCAAAGTTACAATCACCATCACATTGAAATCATGAGAAACATAATGCAACGTATGGTACACGCCAGTTGATTGGTACATCAGTGACATGAAAATGGTGGGCCCACCATGAATATTACCCTTCTAAGAAATCAAGCTAATCCGCGTACTTTTATCTTGAATCCAACCGTCGGTTGTCCGTTGATTCCAAGGGCATGACCCGCCTATAATTGGAACGGTCTGGATTTTATCCCAGATGATCTTCGTGTTGGGGACTACCGTTTTCACGGTACAGATGTCCTCCTTGAGGGGCACGATGGTGGGAAAGAATGTGTACCACAATTTGTTATGGTACACGTCGGGACTATACAAATGGACCAGATACAAAGCTGATGGGCCTGGCAGCAGCCCGAGGCATCTTAAGGACGGTTAGATTCCAATTTCAATCAAGGGCCCACAGAAATAAATAAATTATTACAAGGAATCGTTAATCGTTTTTAGTGGATAAGAGGAATCATATTCCCAGTATACGTGCGTTTTCAGCCTTCAATAGTGTCAGCGTGATTGTGGAATCTACAGAACAGGATTGTTACATTGGACGGTTATCTGAGTATGCAATTCTAACCGTTCGATTTGTGGCCTATGGGTAGAAGGATAAAAAGAGAAGTACAACGATCGTTCGTATTCAACTACAAAATGTTCTAAGATATGTCATTTGGATGGTCCGATCTGTGAGAAATCTTGAATGAGGTCCATCCAGCATGGGAGACGGTAAATAGACGGTCTAGATTGCAGAGTCACGGGCCCCATTTGTTAGAAATGAAAACCCACGTGTAGGGAACAAAGAGAATGGGTCGTGCATCATATAATTCCTCAATGGCTACGCGGCTACAAATCTTCGAGAAAATTACCACTGTAGATCCTATCTTTTATCTAACGTCTTTTATAAAGAATCTAAAACTTATCTTCCTAACTTATACCTTGCACGTACGGACAGAGCATTTGATGACGAAAATACCCCTACATGCGCTACCTTTAGCTACGATTATAATCCGTAGCTATAGCTCTACAGAAACGAAGTATCACTTTTAAAAGCAGGGGTATTTTCGTCCTCAAATGCTCTGTCCGTACCTACAAAGTCTAAGTTGGATAAGTTTTGGATCTTCGTAAAAGACGCTGGATAAAAGGTTGGGTCTACATTGGTAATTTTCTCCAAATCTTCTGAACGCGGATCGTATGGGATTGCCAACACCACCCGCAACGGTGATGTGTCCATGAGTTGGCCACTGTGGGGCCCAACTTGATGTATATATTTTATATCCATTCCATCCATCCGTTTTGCACCCTCATTTTAGCTTATGAATACAAAAAATAAGCATATCAGAATCTCAATTGGACCACACTATACGAAAAAGTTATAATTAAATTCCTACCGTTAAAAACTTTTTAGGGTCACAAAAGTTATAGATCTATCTGATATTTGTGTTTTTCCTTCATCCAGGTATCTTATCAACAGGTTGGATGATAACTAAACATTACGGTGGGCAATATAAAGATTTCATCACTTTTTTTCCCGTGGTGTGGTCCACTTGCTGGACGGCGTGGATAAAAAAACACGGATATATTTTGGCTACGGACGTTGCCAGTAGCTACTGGCTATTGGTCAGCACTATGTGGGCCCCACCATGATGTAAGTGTTTCATCCAGGCCGTTCATCCATTTTTTGAGATCATTTTATGCAAGAGACCAAATCTTAAGTGGACCACGTCACAGGAAACAATGTTGATTGAACGCCCACCATTAAATACCTCTTGTGGCCACCGGATCAAGCTGATATTTCATTTTCCCTTCATCCAGGTCTTTATGACTTAATCAACGGGTTGGATGTCAAATAAACATTACAGTGGGCCTCAGGAGCTTTCCATGATTGACATTCAATCACTACTATTTTCCTGCCGTGTGGTCCACCTAAGATATCTTAGATCTGTTTCATTTTTGGGATCAAGTCCTAAAATAATAAATGGATGTACGGCGTGGATAAAATACATAGATCATGGTGGGCCCCACAGAGTGGCTTGTGGGCCCCACCATGATCTGTAGCCAAACCGCGTCCGCGTCCATAAAACACATACATCACGTTGACCCACAACACCCAACACATCATCACGCCTCCCACTGGGGTCGTCTTTGCTACTTACAAGAAAAGTATCGTTTTCCACCTTTTCCTTTTAGTAGAGAAAGGATCCAACGTGGCTACATGGCCACCTCACAGGGCCCACCAAGTGAACGGTCAAGATCCTGCATGCCAGGAATAGAATAGCTCACAGTTTCCGTTCATCACAATTTACTAAAATGTAGCAGCTCATCCACCACGTACAAATGGCATACATAAAATCATACAGTTCAGATGATCCCAACCACGTGATTAAATCTAGGCCGTAGCCCACTTTCTTTTTTGCCATATTATTCCTTTTTAACCGTCCAGTAAATATCCACCAATCTGATACTCAGATGATCAAATATTCGTAACTTGTAGTCCATGAGGTCCATGATGCATCCAACATTGGAATTGGACGGCTTAATCTGAACTACTTATATGCACATATGCAATTTCTAAGCGCCTGTGTATCATCCATCACATTCTGCCACAGTATCAAAGTTTCTCTTTACTAAACCGTGGGTAACGCACACTGTAGCTTACCGCTCCAAAAATAAAATAAAATCGGGGGTATTCTTGGAATTTGAAAAAACACGTGTCATTGTCCCCCTTCCTACCGTCAAAGTCAAAGGAGATATGGTTGCGTGGTCTGAAACAGACAGCGGTGACCACACGCTAAAATCAACGGCTAGAGTTAATTACGTGAGCTTTAGATAGCTTTATTCTCTCAGCTATCACCCGACTTACCACCCTCTGTAAAATCAACGGCTGGAATTACGCGAGCGCTTTTGCTTTATTTTCTTAGAAGGTGCGTCTGAATACAAGTTGTATTCGTTTGAGGTTGACGAAAACGTGGGGCGACAGTTGGATGGCGATTCAAACATCGGACGGTGGTTCGACAACACCGCCAATCCCGACCGACTTTCCTTTCGAAAAAGGTTCGGTGGAGTCGTCTCTATACAGATAACCATATTCTTTTGGTACAGGTATCATGTGGATGGTTGATCAGAACCGTCCATCATACTCATCAGACGATCTGGTTGTATGGGCCACAAATGGATGGTCATGATCGTAAGCAATGGGCTGGGGTGGTCTTTTGGGCTTGTGGGTCTGCAATGATAGGAAATGGTCTTGGCCTTGAAGTTCAATACCGTGGCCATGCCTGAATTTTGGACCCGATTAATCAAGCAATGGGCTGAAAAATAGAGCTGATTCAAACCTCAAGTGGGTTCCACTACTGGGAGAAGTGGGATGGATACACCTACCATTGAAACCTGCTTGCAGCCGGCTGAAGTTTTAATGCCATAGAAGGTTTCAATGGCCGACGTTCCATCCCTACATTTTCACTGTGGTGTGGCCCACTTGAGGTTTACGTCGACCTGATTTAGCCTCGTGTCCTGGGAGTGCAGTAGGTGCTGCGGGTGTAAGTCGGTTGGGTTGGGTTGGGTTGGGTTGGTCTGGTCTTCAAGCCTGGCTTAATCTAATTTCGGGTTGGGAATTCTCAGCACAAGCTTAATTAAAGTGGGTTCGGTCAAGTTCGTCAGGTGGATATATACTAATATAGCATATTAGCTGATTTTATTTCTAATACATGCCTTATTTTTTCTACATATGATTTTATTAATTGTATATGTAATTATTTATGATAAAAAAATTATTTTTTCTAAGCAAATAAGCTTTTATTTATTATTTTTTTTTTTAACTGTTAGCTTGTTAGTACACACATTGCTAGATCACACTTCACTTATAGCCACCCCCACTAGGGAATCGATGCCAAGACTTCAGTGTTGAAAAGAGGTATCTTTCACTCATTTAAAAGTTGTGTTGTGTAGCAATTAATTTATTTGGTAGGGAAGAATCTGGCGTATCTTGTTAGCTTGAGTCATCAGAAATGACGTGGACCAATAAAACCCCATGCCACTTAAATTTTTCATGCCTTCAACATAGACAATTCACACTCGATTATAATTTGTAAGTAACTTTCACATTGATTGGGTTTAGGTAGGTTCGGGCAACCCAAGCCTAACCCAAGTTTTGTCAAGTTGTTGTTTGTATAGCCCAAGCCCCAAATCGAACCCAATAATACATCCTACCCGAGCCCAACCCAATGTCGGGTTTGTCGTGGGCCAGTCGGGTTGAATCCACCTAACTTTCAACCCTGGTAGGTGCGGCCACGCCTCACTCTGGAGAGTGTGACCCTTACCATGAGACCATCTTCATGTATGTTGTAATGCCCCGGATTTCGAGGGCCAAGTCAATACTCGACTCTTGATATCTCGAGTTTCACCCATGCTTTGCGAACCCGTAGTGCCATGAATTTTAGGGGTTGAGTAAATACTCGAGTCCCGAGTGTCACTTATGCTTTACGGAAGCGGGATTCTATAGTTCGTTTCACCTGACATTTGAGCATATCATAGAATTAAAATAAACTATACAATGTACCCTGGAATAACATAAATTTTAATACAATTAAATCAGCTAATAGTAAAATATATTCATCCAGAGTACGGGACTACGGCTGAGCAAAATATACAGTCCAAAATTTACAAAATGCGTCAATTTTAAGATCTCGTTGACGTCCCACAGGCGTCCTACATCGGTCTGCCCAACAACTGGAAGTACAAGAGCTCCTCCTCTAAGTCCACGTACGTCTCTTCCAACGCATCAAACTCCATGATACTTGCATATATGATAGGGTCTAGTTGGTGGTTTAAAACACCGTCCCAAAGTGGGAGTGAGTGATCAACTCTGTAGTTTCATTAACTATAAGTTACGCATGTTATCAATTCCACTAGCTCAAGTAATAATAAAGCAACTTAAATACTCAATTCTTATTGCTCTCATTAATGCAGGTGCATGCTGTCATGAGATGATGCATGCCCTCATAATCCAACACTCCCTCATAAGTGATTCCAACACCACATTCACAAATGTCAACACTTCTTCAACACGCAACAACAACTCTCAAGTCGCCACAGTCTAGACTAATGCGATGCGATGAGTGTTTATATTAGCTGAGTAAATTAATTAAGTTTGTTCATCCAACAAAATAGGGGAAGCTGGAGCACCTCCATTTAGTCAAAGGCCTTACCTAGATTGCTAGGTTCAGGGCGATTGTAGCGGCTCTGTGACTGCGATGATCCATATTAGAGTTTACCACTCAGACGACAACTTCTCAATTAATGTGAGGCTAACACTAGCCCGACCAATCATTAAGGACTCAGATGACACAGCCCTGATGCACTGGGTTAGGCCGCCCATCGACAGGTGGAGGGCGCCCACAAATGATGTAAGAGTCATCATCCAAACACAATTGTGGAGCGATCACATTATCATTACAATTTGATGTACTAGGTTCATAGCCTCCTTAATTGTTCATTGCTCACTACAGGGAGGCGCGTCACCCTAGCGTATGCCGATAGCACGGACATCGTGTCTCATACCACCATGCTCGACTCCTAAGACTCGGGGATCGTATCACTAATGGTTATCAGTCGACCTCTCATGGGTATGGGGTGCTTTAGATTCAGGCAGGCGTGATCGTACATGGTGGACACACATGGTTGATCAGCTATTAGGCTAGTTCGGTTGACTTAGGTGAGCATCAGTGTAACCGACATTGGGTGCAAGCATCCTGTGTAGTCCGACTAGTATCGGTTGTCCACATTCGCCCCAAGTCGATCGGACTAGCCTGGGGCAACCGACTTGATTAGGGTCGCCCTCAAGGGTCTATGGTTTGCCGGCCAACCCGACTACTCAAGTAGTCCCAATCAATCAATGATACTAATAAATCAACTACGCAGCTATAGGGAGGGATACAAATAATAAATCAGAAAATTTTATTCTATTGGACATTTTATCGAACATGCAGGCCGTGTTACGACTAATATAAAAATTCATGAGCGGTAAGGCAAATTGAGTACATAGGCAAGTGAGTAGTAGGAAGCATCAACAACATATTAGTAAATTCAACCTATTATAGCAACCAATCAAACATGCAGGCTTCATTACTTACGGATAATAATTCATGGAAAGTAAATTTGATACCATATGAAATGCCCCACCTAAGGACACAATATTGTTCGCTTTGCCCAGAGGGCTCATGGCTTTGTTCTCAGGGTTGCCCCCAAAATGCATTGTATCTTTAAGGTGTGAACCCCACATATAACCACCATAACTTCCTATGACTCTTTCGATGTGGGACACGTTCAACCCTCACTGCGTACACAGTAGCCTTTCAACCACTGGTAGCTTACTCAGGCCCTTAGGCCCCGCCCACATCAGCGTCCGCCCACATGCGCTCGCCCACATGTGCAACCGTGACAGGCGTCATAGTAAACAAGTCATATGAGTACGCACAAGTTATCATACATTCATCAATTCATGATACATATCATTAATCATGACACGGGGTTTGATAAATAGTAAACTATGGGTAATGGTCCACATCTTGGAGTGGTACGTTAAATTTCGGACTCTCTTGGGGCTAAGATCTCATGGATCAGCTTGTCGGTGCCCTATAATAGTGTGGTTAGCTTGCAAGGGAACATGCAATTGGTGTTCAACGTCTGAATCTCAAGAAAATGCACAATAGTTACCTCACCTTTTATATATATATATATATATACACACACACACACACACACACACACACACACACACACACACACACACACACACACACACACACACACCCCATACACTCATGCTAGTGGAATTTCACCACCTATGGGTACTCAAACCCCTGACCGGGAGTTGAAACCCGTGAGAGTCTACCACCCGAGCAATAGTTACCTCCTTGTCACTAGGGCAAATTTCGGTTGTGAGTCGCGGCTACGTTGCTTCTAGCGGTAGTGGGCGAATTCTCCAATCAGCCCCCTCCTACACCTCTTCTCCCCTCTCCTCCTATCTCTATCCCCTTGTTGCAAATGAAAATTTGTATGAGAGAGTGTGTGTGGAAAATGGGGCTATTTATAGTATAAGGAATGCGCACAAATAGCTCCAGTGCCCCCTTTTCTATTAAACTTGCCATAGGGGAGGTTGTTTTCGATTTACGGGATCTTTCCAGTGGCCCACTGACTCATCCATACCATGGGGGCAGGTGCCCCACTATGGGATCTATGTTTTGTCACAACCGGGTGGCAATCGGACGTTTCGATTAGTCGTGAGGACCCCACTCGCGATAAACGGTTGTCGGTGGTCGATCGAGGTAGTGACTATACCAATATGAACGGAAAAGTGTCTTTAATTCGCATATCAAGTTTAGTTGTGATGTAACGTACAAAAAGTCACAACTTCACAAAAGAGTGGGAGCCTATTTCACTTAAGTTTCAGATTTCAGCTTAGGGCATTCGGGTATTTCAAACACTTGTCCCTTGACCCAAGTTGAGCAATTATGGGCACTTTCTTTATTCGCCACCCGCGATGGACGTCAAACCTATTAAGACGAACGTCTTTCTATAACATCAGGTTTAATGGCCCACTAATGAGCAGTCTAGATCTTGTTCGGATAATCGAGACATTTTGGAATGAATTGGGTATGAAATTTCTTGTGTGCAATGTTTAAAGTTTGGATTAACTATGTTCATAGTGTGACCTATTTGAAATTAGTGAAAATGGCAATTCAGTCATGATCACTCTAAACCGTTGGTTCTTAGGCTAAATGAGTAACTAGGTTGACTTAGTTGGTTAATTAAGATTCGACCTATAGTTGTCTCGGTTTTAGGTAGGTCTTTATTTAGTTACGGTTGTCTCGATTAGTCAGTGATAAGTCAGCTAAATTTGGATCCTATGTGAACAAATACTGAGGTTAAACTCGATGTTTAAGTGATCGGACAGATTTGTTGGATTCCTACAGTTGATTAATTGAATTTACGCGGTTCTTTACCAGTATCACCTACGTAAAAGCTCACCTCAAGCATCAAAGGTTAGTAAGTGATAACATAGGCTAGTTAATTCAAAAGTTTTAAAGATTTCTTAAAAAAAAAAAAAAAATCAAAATAGCAAAAATTCACGGCGTTACATATATATTCTATATCCAAACGGTTCATTTGCTTAGCAAGACCTTTTTAGGTGATGAGCCCAAAAATGAAGCATATCCAATTCTCAGATAAACCATACGATCTGAAACAATAGTGATTGACCATTAATAAGCCAAAAAAGCTTTGGATCAAGATGATATTTGTTTTTTTTACCTCCATGCAGGTTTATGTGACCTTACTCTTGGACGGATGGTAGACTCATGGGAGTTTCAACTCCCGTTCCAGGGTTCGAGTATCCATAGGGGGGTGAAATTCCCCAGGTGTAGGGAGTGAGTGTGTGCGTGTGTGGGGGTGTCTGTGTGCGTGCGTTAAAAAAAAAAAAAAAAAAAATGTGACCTTATCAACAAGTTGGATGGCTAATAAACATTATGGAAACATTACCATGGCCCATAGGAAGTTTCTAATGGTAATGCATTCAATCATCACTTTTTCCTTTAGTATAGTTTACTGGAGATTTGGATGATCTTCGTTTTTGAGCTCATGCTCTAAAACGACCTAACAAAGCGGATGGACAACATGGATATAGAATACATATATCAAGGTGGGCCCCATAGTAAGGGTCACACTATCTTGAGTGAGGCTCAGGTCACACCTAATCAGCCCGCTCATGTTCTAACATGAGCTGACACAAACAATGCACTGAGTGGTTGTCTCCCATATGTCATGGTAGGCCTCACATAATCTTTTGTTGTATAAATTCCCTACAAGCAATTGCATGAATTTAGCTTCCTAAACAGGAGCATGATAGGACCCGGTCACTTACAACCATTGTTCTAAGACTTGGACCTACTTAGACTCAATCAGACCCAATGCGGTTCACCAACCGAGTCACCCACAATTGGGGTGAGTCAGAACGATTCACCCTCAACTCGGCAAGAGTCGACTCAACTCAATCGTGCCCAATCTAGTTCATCACCCGAGTCATCCCAAACTTAGAACAGTCGTCCGATTCACCCCCAACTCAAATGACTTGGTACGAGTCACCCCTGACTCAGTTGAGTTGAGACTTGACTCGAGACCGAATGAGTGGGTCCGAGTCGTTTGGCCACACCGATGATTGGTTTAGATCTGGACTGGGCCCAATTAGGCAATGGGCCTGCCCCAACCGACTTTCTGAGGCCCAGATGCTGATTTCAGCTGGGCCCGGCCCACAGAATCAGGAATGTTAGGAAGTCTTTCTATGGATTGGAAGAGTCTTTGCTTTTTATTCATCCATGATACGTCCTCGTCTTGCTACAAAACCCATTCTAAAATCTTGACATGTGTCATGACAAAGAGATCAAGACCATTCATCCTGTGATCTTACGTTAGACGGCCAATGTGATCAGATTCAGTTAGACGAGTTCCTGTGATCTTACGTTAGACGGCCAATGTGATCAGATTCAGTTAGACGAGTCTTGATTGTTGAATAGAGCCGACTCTTTAGACCCGACCCAACAAGGTCAAAATCGGGTCCCAGGTCAAACCCATGCCCGACCCGTTAACAGCCCCAATTGGACCGCTGTATTCAACGCGCATGCCATCGATTTTGTCAGCCATTCACAAATTGGTTAGAGTTGAGGAACGTCCAAACTCACTTTCGATCTTTTTTCTGTTTTTATGTTCAATAAAGAACATTTATTCAATTGGCCATCGATTGGATGGTTATGATCATCCAATAAGAATGATTCTTGGAAGGATGAGAAATCAATGGTGGGTCCGCCATCGATGAACGACCTAGATGAATAACTAGACCATTTTAAAATTGATTCATATTATTCATTTCGTTGACCGCTTATCACAAACGGTTAGATCATTGGGCAAGGTAATTCCTAAGAAATCTAAGTCAATCCTAGGTGGGGCCCACTAAATAGACGGTAATTGACTGTAGGTTGGCCTAACCTGCCACCTACTTTACCCTACATGACATCTTCAAGGGCAAAATTGGAAACAAAAGGTACGAAGGTAATCAAGTGGCTCGTATACTCAACCTGGTCTCAAATCTGACAACGGCCTACCTCTCAATTTCACAACATTGTAGAAGGGACAGTACCCAATTCCGTATGGTTATGGTTGGTCAACCCTAGTCTAACCTAAGGTTCCTATACTTCAATCCTAACCCAACCAAACCGCAGGTTAGAAATTCTCAACCCAAGTCCAACTCAACTGGGCTCGGTCGAATATTTTCATTATTGTATTAGTCTATTATATATCTATACAATCTTATTTTCTACACCTATGATTTTATTAATTATATATGCAGTTATTTATAGTAAAGAATTACATTTTTCTAAACCAACAAGCTAAAATATAGGACAATTGCTCCTTTAAAAGTTGTGTTGTGTAGCATGCAATCTGTTTGGAAGAGAGAAAACTGACATATCTTATTAGCTTGAGTCATCAAAAATGGTGTAGACCAATGAGACCCGACGACACTGGAATTTCATGTGCCTTCAACATAAACGATCTACACTCAATTATAATTTATAAGTAACGTATATATTGATCGGGTTCAAGTTGGGTCGGGCAACCCAAGACCTCAACCCAAGCCAGACCCAAGTTTTATAGGGTTGGCATGCAGTTATAATTTATATATATATCTTGCCCGAGCCCAACCCAATGTAGGGTCAATCACAAGGCGCTCGGGTTAAACACACCTAGCTTTTAGCCTTGCATATTGTTGCTAAGAGGAAAGCGCAAGGTGAATGAGTCCTACCATCACTTGGGCAAAGTTCCTTGTGCCTGTGCCCTCTAAGAATTTAATTGTAGGATAGGTTTTTGTCAGTGATGCTGCTGGAATTGATTATGTATTTGATTGTACAACTTTTAATCAAGTATGACTTGCATGTGTCCACATCTAACAGCAGCTTGTTATCCAATCAAATCCTTCAACGTTAGGATGAAGCAACTCTATCTAGGCGGAGCAGTACACAATCCACTCGCGGACAAAGCATGTAGGAGACTGTCCATATCTAACAGTTGCCTGTTAAATCCTCCGACGTTGGGATGAAGCAACTCTACAGAGGCGGAACAGTACGCAATCCACTTGCGGACAAAGCATGTAGGAGACAGATCACGTATCAAGATCAGTGGGCCCCACCGAGATATGCAAGTGAGCTCCGTCCAACACACCCATCAGATGTGGCCCCATTTATAACTCATATGGGCCCCACCAAAGAGAAAATAACAATGGAGGACATTGGGCAGTCCAACTCCCTCCACAGAAACTTCCAGATGAAATGTGGGTATATTTCTTCCAACCCAGTCATCAGGTGGCCCCCACCATGACGAATGGACGCACATGAAACTCAAGCCATTCAAAAACTAACATAGCCCAGAGCAATTGAATAACTTCCAGATGTTTCTCGATGTACGGTGAGCATGTAACTAATATACGTTCCCACGTATCTATCCAGTCAGCCAAGATAGGGCCCACTAGATATCATGCAGAACCGTCCATTTGTTACAATCCGATGATCTAGGCCGTTCACCTTATTGGTTCCATTGTGGACGGTCCATGATGTCCCACTCGCATCCAGTGATGAAAGTTGGTTGTCTAGAAATTTAATTCCAATCAGGTTAGCAGTCCTATATGTAGGGCACACCTTCAAGACATACAGACCGTTCACCAGTTGTTGAACTGTGTCCCATCAGAAAATCTGGTCCATCCTGCTGCAAAAATAAAAAATAAAAATCCACCAAGAGGATGGATGGGGTTATTCAACGGAGGAGATTTTCAGCACATGGCCAATTCGTAGCGGGCCCACTAGGTAAGAAATCTGGATCGTTGAAACAAACCTCACTTTACACAGAAGGTTGTCCCCAGTGAAAACGTGGACAACTGGTGATGGACCGTTGTCTAATCAACAATTGTACGGCTAGTATTGACCGTTAAGGTCGTTTTCTAGCAGGGTCCATCCAATGCAGGGTCCAGAAGATGACCGGTCT
Organism: Magnolia changhungtana; assembly: GCA_030180095.1. Taxonomy (NCBI): domain Eukaryota; kingdom Viridiplantae; phylum Streptophyta; class Magnoliopsida; order Magnoliales; family Magnoliaceae; genus Magnolia; species Magnolia changhungtana. The sequence continues at coordinate 7,051,136 of JASAUF010000596.1, forward strand.
GGTATGCTTGTTGTAAGATCCAGTCCTAACTAGACTAACTAGACTAGGGCTGAAAGTCGGGTGGGCTAGACTAGGGCTGAAAGTCGGCTGGGCTGGGCTGGGCTGGGCTGGGCTGTGCGGGGTTCGGTCGGTGCTCAGCCTTAGTCCAACCCAAGTTTCCCCTACCTCAACCCTAATTCAACCCAACCCAATCTCGGGTTGGGAATTCTCAACCCAAGCCCAATCCAAGCGGCCTCGCTAGTCGGGTGGATACATGCTAGTATTTTCATTATTACATTAGTTTATTATATTTTAATATAAGTCTATAATTTTATAAATTATATATGTAGTTATTCACAGTATATAAAAATATATATATATATACTTCATTTTTCTAAACAACTAAGCTAAAATACATAATTGGGAAAGAGAAATCAGGCATATCCTGTTAGCTTGAGTAATCGGAAATAATGTAGACCAATAAAAACCAACAACATTAAAATTTTCCATGCCTTTAACACAAACAATCTTTCCATGCCTTTAACACAAACAATCCACACTCAATTATACGTTATAACCTATATATCCATTGAGTTTGGGTTGGGTCAGGTAACCTAAGACCTTAACCCAAACTCGACCCAACTTTTACCGGGTTGGTGTTTATACGGCCCAAGCTTGAGGCCAAACCCGATACATCAAGTCCGAGTCCAACCCAATGTTGGGTCAGTTGGGTTGAACCCGCCCGACTTTCAGTCCGACTAACTACCACCCAAGGATTGATGACTCAAACGAGTCTATGCAACTTGTCTGAGTCGACTCGGACTCGGTCGGTCCAATTCACCCTCAAAACAGGCGAGTCCAGACTCGTATCAGTACAAACGATTCTGCCCGAGTCGCCGGGTCTATTATTTGATGCTCTGGTAGAGTGTTATGATTCATATGCGTGTGAACTTAAAAATCATACACGTGGAAATATGCAACACAAATTTGCACATCCAAAATGTGGGACCCACTATAAAAAGGCCATAAGCCAAAACTCAGAAATAGTATCTGTTGGGGAAAAATATGACAAGTCTGGAGACCCGGTTATGGAATGGACCAACTCTACTGACATTGCCCAGAACATCCGAGGCAACAAGCCCGACCGAGGCAAGTGAACTAAATGCCCAAAGGAGAGACTTAGCTCGTATGGCAGGGGATTAACCTCGACCGAGACTCATAAAGTCATGAGCCATAGGCGAAGCATATAAGATGCATGAAGTTGACTCGGTAAATGAGGTAGCAGCATCCCAAAAGGGCCGATTAAGGCTTGAAGCATAGAAGCCACCTGACTGACCATAAAACCGACCTAATTGGGTCGGTTATAAGGTCGGTTATCGGAGAAAAAAATGATGTCGATTACGGATCGGCTTCATCTTGTCCGACAGATGGCGAACAACTTAATCCTTAAAGCCGGCCGAGACTGACTCGTTATAAGATTCGGTCAGAACAAAGCCAAGCAAGGGAAAGACGGTGTAAATGGAAACGCTGTCCCAAATATCTCGTAAAAGGATCCCCGATCCCGATTATCTCGGAAACGGATGGAGACCAAAAGCGGGCCAAAATCAAATTTCCATGAAGGATTGCCCAAAACGAGCCTACTGAGGTCATCATTACTGGACCGCCGACCCTCGAAGGTCTACCGGGTACGAACGGAGCTCAAGGGGCCTTGAACCAACCCGATAATCGACAAGGTTCTACCCCTCATCTAGCGACCTCCGCTTCAACCAGGCATAACCAACGAAATGAGGAAACAGTCTGTTAGATAAAGAAGTCCAAGAGCTCAGGACCGATCTAAATTATATGAAGCAAATGCTGGAGCAGATCTATCGCCAGCAAGTTCCGCATCAATATGACACTGGCCGAGCGAATGTTCTACAACAATTCGCTGACCCTCAGCCTATTGCTCCGCGATCTGTCCCTCAGCCGAGTCAGCACCAGGGTCCTCCCAAGCCTACGCCCGCTCAGTCCATGACCGCCCCGCTGCCAGCCTCCGACCTACGACACGAAATAGATCGGAGGAGGCGCAACAGGCCTCCGGTTGAGGGTATGGCCGATAGTGACGAACTCTGGAAAGCCGACCTCCAAGACTTCAGGAGGGAAGTGCAGGAAGAAATCGCTGACATGAAGCAAGGCCGTAATGCGCATCCAACAAGGCCCGAAACAAAAACTTCTCCGTTTATAAAGGAGATTATGCATGCTCGATTACCGGAACAGTTCCGTTTTCCGCAGATTACGCCCTTCACCTGCAAAACCGATCCAATCAAGCATATCGAGTCTTTCCAGACGTATATTAAACTACACGATGCCTCAGACGCGATGATGTGTCGAGCCTTCTCCCTTACTTTAGTCGATGTACCTCGGCTTTGGTTCAAATAGTTGAAACCGAAATCTATTAGCTCGTTCACGGAGCTTAGCAATGCTTTCCTCATCAATTTCATTGGTTGGAAGAAAAAGTTGAAGCCACCCAGGCACCTGAATAATATAGTTCAAAAAGAGGGAGAATTGCTGAAAGATTACATCAAGTGCTTCAATTTCGAGTCACTCCAAGTCTGGAAACACTCGGACGAAACAGCGCTTAACTCAATCATGCAAGGCGTAAGAGACAAGTCGTTTCTGGCCTCCTTGGATAAAAATCCGCCGATGACTTTGGCAGAGTTCATGGCTCGGTCGGATAAATACGTGGATGCCGAAGAAACTCGGATCATGCGCGAAGCTGCTCAGAACACAAAAAACCTCAGCTAAAGAGTCAGCTAAAAAGAAAATTGATTCGACTGGTAGTAAGAAGCGAAAAGAAGATCAGTCCCATGACGATCGCAAGACGAACAAGCGACCTGATAACAAGTTTTCAAGCTATACTCCGCTGAATAAGTCACGAGAGCAAGTCCTTATGGAGATAAAGAATGAATGGTCCATGAACTGGCCCAATAAGCTCCGCGACAATTCCAACCGATGAGATAAAGACAAGTACTGCCATTATCATCGCAATCATGGGCACAATACGAGTGATTGCTACCATTTGAAGCAAGAAATCGAGCGGCTCATCCGAGAAGGCCATCTCAAAGAACATGTTGAAAGAATGTAGGAGTAACGTACCAACAGTTGGTGAATAAAATATTCGCTCGGCAGATTGACCGAACCATGGAAGTATACATTGATGACATGCTCGTCAAAAGTATACACGCGGCCGATTATACTATCGACCTAGAGGAGATGTTTCTCATTCTTCGCAAATACCAGATGAAGCTAAATCCGAGCAAGTGTACTTTTGCGGTCGGCTCGGGTAAATTTTTTAAATTTTTAGTCAGCCAGCGAGGAATCGAGGCAAACCTAGAGAAAATTAAAGCATTACTAGACATGGAATTCCCAAAAACAATCAACGATATACAGAGGCTAACTGGACAAGTAGTCGCACTCAACCTCTTCCTCTCCCGAGCTACCGATAAATGTCTCTCGTTCTTCAAACAACTTAAGGGTTGGCAAACGGTAGAATGGAAGGAAGAGCGTGAAGCGACGTTCTAGTAGTTAAAGTCATACATCGGATCTCCACCTGTCTTATCGAAACCCGAGCCTGGAGAAGCCTTGCTATTGTACCTGGCAGTTTTCGACGCAGCCGTAAGTTCGACCCTGATACGCGAGCATGAAGGAAAGCAATTGCCGGTGTATTACGTCAGCAAAGCATTATTACTGTTAGAAACAAGATATCCGCATCTAGAGAAGGTGGCCCTGGTCCTAATTGTCTCTGCGCGACGACTAAGACAATACTTTCCAGCTCACAATATTATCGTTATGATCGACCTCCCACTGCGTCAGATCCTTAAAAAATTGAAAGCTTCCAGCCGACTAACGAAATAGGCGATCGAGCTTAGCAAATTCGACATTCAATACAAGCCGAGAATTACCATTAAAGGACAGGCTGTGGCCGACTTCATAGCTGAAGTAACACCACAAACTAATCCACTTACCAGGCTTGGAGATGGATCAACCGATCGATCAACAACAACAGCTTCTCCTGAGTCATCTCCCGACCCAATTTCCTTGAAGCTTTTTGTCGATGGCTCATCCAACTCTAAAGGCAAGTGAGGCAGAAGTCATCTTGAAAATTCCCGATCAAACCTACATGCAGTATGCCTTAAGACTTGGATTTTAAGCCTCGAACAATACAGTAGAATATGAAGCCTTATTACTCGACCTTCGACTAGCAGCCAGCCTGGGAGTTACTCATCTCAACGTATTCAGTGACTCGTAGTTGGTTGTTAACCAAGTCACCAGCGTATATCAGACACGAAAAGAGCAGCTAAAAGCATACATGAAGAAAGTCAAAAAGTTGATCGACGGTTTTCAACTATATATTGTGACTCAGATCCCTCGAACAGAAAACGCTAAGGCCGATCTACTGCCAAAACTTGCCTCTACCGACAAGGACAACTTACCTAGGTCCGTTCCAATCGAGTATGTTGCTAAGCCGAGCATCGATGACCCGGTTAGCTTGACTGTACATTCAATTGATTCGGAACCCACTTAGCTTGACCCGATCGTCTAATATCTCAGCAGTGGAAAGCTGCCCGAGGATCGTGCCGAGGCCCGACGATTGAAGATCCGAGCTACTTAACGGGGTATTGTATAAGAAAGGATTCTTCGCTCCTTTACTACGGTGCCTAACTCCCAATGAGGTCGATTATGTGCTACGAGAGATCCATGAAGGGATCTGTAGAAATCACTCGGGAGGACGGTCACTAGGGCATAAGGTCTTACGACAAGATTACTACCGGCTGACTATACAGCATGACGCTCAGAAGTTCGTCCGGAGCTGCAACAAATGCTAACGATTCACGGTTATTCCGAGGCAACCCCGCGAGGAGCTGACTCCTATGACTGGATCGTGGCCCTTCGCACAATGGGGAATCGATGTCATCGGACTGCTCCCCTTAGGGAAAGGCCAAACTAAGTTTGTTGTTGCTGCAGTGGACTACTTCATAAAATGGGCCGAGACCGAGCCATTGACCAGAATAACCGAACAGAAGATCACGGACTTTGTATGGAAAAACATCATCTGTTAGTTTGAGATACCTCAAACCATTATCACCGATAACGGGAAGCAGTTCGATAATAAGTAGTATCGAGAGATATGCAATAATCTCGGAATCAGAAATGTCTACTCGTCCCCCCATCATCCTCAAATGAATGGACAAGTCGAGGCAGTCAACAAGATCATATACAGCATCTTCAAACCAAACTCGACCGAGCTAAAGGAGCGTGGGTTAAGGAACTTCCTAAAATACTGTGGGCATATCGAACCGCCACGGGAGAAACTCCCTTCTCCCTTGCATATGGGTCAGAAGCCGTTACTTTGGTTAAAATCGGGTTGCCTTCAGCCCGAGTTAGCTCGTTTAACGAGCAAGAGAATGAAGAATTGCAAGCTCTAGGACTCGATCTCGTGGAAGAATGAAGGGAAAAAGCTTGGCTACAGATGATGGCTTGGCAACCAAGTAACTCGGTTTTATAATGCCCGAGTCAAGGTTAGGCGCTTTCGAGTGGGAGACATGGTCCTCCGAAAAACGTTCCTAAACACTAAGGAAGTTGGTGCGGGCACAGTGGGACCCAATTGGGAAGGCCCCTATGTTGTCTCAAGCACCATCTGACCCGGGACGTATCGGTTGGAAGATCTCACTGGGCGATTGCTACCCCATCCTTGGAATGCCGAGCACCTGAAGATCTATTATCCTTAAGATTGGTCGATTGAGCGTTCGGGAAGACTCAATTAAGTAGAGAATGAAAAACATGTAAACTTAGTTAAATGAATAAGAGAAAACCGAATATATTCATTCAGTACAAGTGTTACATCGGGTTACATTAGATTTTGCTTCAGCATTACATTGATGGAAAAATAAAGATATTGGCAAAAGGGAGTTGACCACAACGCGCAATGTCCTCTCTCGGTTACAGATGCTCTCGAGCTCGCCTTAAAGCTTGGTGTGCTTAAAGTGTTTAGAGCTTGGTGCGCTTGAAGTGCTTAACACTCAAAATGAAGCTCCAAGGTTCATCAGGAGCCAACTCAGGAGGTGGCTTGGCCTCAGCTGCTGCTGCCACTGGGACCAACCTCTGGCACCGCCTCAAGAGCAACCTCAGAATCGATCGTGATACCAACCACAGCATCAGCAGATCCAGCTAACTCGGCCTCCGGACCTTTGAACCCCAAGGCACCTTCGTCAAATCCCGAGGATCAAGGTCGGGGAAAGCTTCCTTCATCAGTCCGATACGCTTGGTGTAACTGTCCTAATACAAGTGATTATGGGTTTGGAGAAATTAAGAGGTCAACTCACATGAATTCGAGGTCAACTTTGGCAATTCCAATTAAGAGGTAGACTTCAAACTTATGGGTTTGGAGAAATTTAATGACTTTTATGGAATATGATGATCCAACATCTGAACTAGAAGACATCCTTAAAGTTCGATTTAAAAGTCAATGTCGTTCTTGATGATTTCAAGATTGTGAATCTGAGGGGCATTTGAAAACCCAAAGGAAGTGTGTATTGAAAAATTCCTACTCTTGAGAATGAGTAGATGGAGAATGAATTCTTGAAACTGCGATTGTCAAATTTTGCCTCTCCTCACACCTGAACTCGATCAGCACCTAGCTTTCCGCCTACAAGTCAAATTGCCACATGATGACCACCCTTGATATACTAACATCAAGCCGTATCCAGAAGCCCAAATGCACCCTAAAGATAATACACACAAATCATTGCATATCAGACCAACTCATGTTTCACAGCAATATTTTGTACAAGCAAATCTCTCAACCATGTCTTATTATTATACATGGACGAAGCAGAGGCAATGAAAATCATCTCCGAAGTCCACAAAGAAGTCTATGATTTGTGCATGAATGAGCATATGAATACCAAAGAAGATCTTATGACAAGGATACCAATAGATTACTGCAAGCACGTAAAAAATGCTTTAAATGCCATGAGTGAGCGAATCACAACCAGGCTCTCATTTCTAAGCTTTACAACCTATCAACATCCTAACCATTCTCAAAGTGAGGTATCAACATCATTGGCTAAAGTGAGCCCGAAAGCATTTAACGATCACATGTGCATCCTCGCAGTAGTTAGTTAATTTGCTAAATGGGTAGGAGCAACATCTCATGTTGCCATAGCAACATTTTCAAAAAGCAACGTCACCAGCCGTCATGGAACCCTATAAGTCATCACCACGAAAATGGTACGCCATTCATGTACCAAAAGTCAAAGGATTTCTTCAAAAAAAGTGGCCACGTGCATGCTACAATCAACTACATCAAGCATATAAAAGTATACACAAGTGTCGTGTCACTCCCTGAGCTGTCAAAGAAGAATTGTGAGAGCTCTCAACAAGCAAGTTTGAACTAAAAGCTTCAAAATAGGGGGGCACAATTACAAAAAAAAAAAAAAAAAAAAAAAAAAAAAAAAAAGAGTCCTGCCTCCTCACCTACCCAATCTTGAGGGCAAAGTCAAACACATTTGGGGTAGTGCGCAAATTATCAAAGAAGTTCTTTCAAGAGGAGCTTCTTGCCTTACCAATTTGAAGAGTGAAGACTTTCCTGAGCTAGTCAATGCTGATTGCATTAAATTTTATCATGGTAATAAGTGTGTCACGAAAGCAACCTGAGATTAGTGACCAGAATGAGAAATTTTATACTTCTCCCAAAACATACCTAGGGAAAAAAAAAAAAAAGAGGGAAAAAATATATATAGCCTAAGCTTTAAAGAATAATAAAGGTATGAAAAAAAGAAGAAAAAATATGATAAAAATTAGCCTTTGGGGGCAAAACCCTCAATCCCTACCATAAAAGTTTCTCAAACTATTCTAAAGCTTCGAGCTCTGTTGTTCAAAATCTCATGCTCCTTGGAAAGACAAATCATTCAGCAATGAACAAAATCCCACCATCGATCGCAGTACTCGAAAAAGAAAAAAAAATCAAAATGAAATCTAAAGCGCAAAGGGTGAGGTGAAAATCTGCAAGGACGCCTCGAGAAAAATAGAGGATGCATCGCAAACTTGGTGAAAATCTAAAAGGGCATTAAGGGAAAAAATGCACAGCTGACAAGGGGGCAAGCAAGATCAAATACACGGGTCATAATGAAACCCTGAAAGAGTGCCACGGGCAAAAATGACGGGCAAACCGGATGTGGAAAAAATCTGAAAGGGCACTATGAGTAAAAATGGTAAGAAAAAGAAAAAGAAAGAAAAATCTCATATCCATGCAAGCACAATTCGAGCAAAACAGATATGACGGTCATGATATTTCAAGATCCTTCAACCATGCTCAAACTTAAGGCAAAGCTTCCTCTAAACACTTTCTAAAGCTATCACAATTCCCATAGAATCAACCCGAAAAATCATTAGCAAACATATGACAAAGTCAACGTGTTTGATCCCTACAAGTTAGAGCACCAAAATTCAAACCCCGAATTGTGCAGATAGGCGGTCACAAAAGCTTTTTCATTTCATTTCATTTCTTCCGTGATAGTTATATTTCTTTTGCAAAAAAAGGAAAAAAAAAACACAAAACTACAAAATAAAAAAGCAAAAGGCAAAAAAGAAAAATGTGTGCATATACATGTATATAATTAAATACCCAAGCAAAAAATCCATCTCTTCATGTTACATCACTTAAGCTAGGTACACTTCTCTAAAGTGACCAATCAACAACAACCTTAACCCACTGCCCAGGTAAGCATGAATCAATCTATTAATTCCATTTTCATTCACATGCATGCAATAAAACACAATATCCGATCTTGACTGTCCAACACTCGTATTGAGGCATTTAGACACCATATAATTGATTGGATATGCACATCCATTACACATTTATCGATCTTAGATGTTAAATGCCCTAATTGAGGCATTCTAACGTTATATGTCGGATCAGATTTTCATATCGATCACACACATCATGTATTTCATTTCATCCATTTTTCATTCCTTGGTGGATCAATCTTGACCTTCCCACATCCACTTGGAATCCTTTAGATATCAGATGACAAATCATATCCATTCCATTTCATTCCATGCATTTTATTTTATTTTATTTTCCTAGTGGATATTTGATCTTGATCGTCCCGCATCTACTTAGGGCCCTTTAGATGTCAGATGACGGATAAGATCCATTCTATTTTATCACTTCATGCATTGCATTTCATCATACCACACATTTGCATCACATCATGATCGTCATTTCATCATATCATGCATTCGCAACCATCACATTTTTATACATCATTCAATAAAGGAACTCGGATTTCGACCGTCTAAATTTTCAAAAAGACCCCTTTGGACGTCGGGTGGCAAATTAGGTCCATTCATTTCATCTAGCATCTCCAATCTTGACCGTTTAAAGCTTTAATTGAGGCTAATAAATGATGTATGATGGATCGAGTCTGCATCATCCACATTGATCAAACCCTGATTTCGACTATCTGAATTTCCCAAAAGGACATTTTGAACGCCGAGTGGCAAATCAAGTCTATTTCATTTCATCTAGCATCTCCGATCCTATCTATCTAATCCATTGATCAAGGCCATTAGATGTAGCATGACAAATCGGATTGACACATATCGATCACCCCAAATCTTGACCGCCCAAAGTTTCAATTTAAACCTATTAGATGTCTGCAACACCCCAGGTTTTCAGGGGCCGTGTAGGAACTCGGCTTCTAAATTCTCGGGTGTCACTTATATCCTAATTGTGGTGATTTGTACATAAATGAGTTTAATGAGTAATAAAGGAATTGACTGGAATATAAACCACAACCACAACTAATCTACTGAAATAAAGGCGAATAAGAAATACAAGTTTACAGGAACATCAAACGGGTCACACAAGGCGTCGCCAGATAAAATTTATATAAGAAATGTCCAAAAGAAATGGTGCGCTAGATCGCTACTCAACAACCCATAAACAACTTGCACAGTTTACGGTGATCCACCCATAAGCTGCAAGTAAGAAAGCTCCTCTTCCTCATCCATGCTGACCCCGCTCGACTCGTCGAGCTCCGCCTTACCTGCATTTAGTAAAGGGTCTGGTTGGTGTTTTATAATACCGTCCTAAAATGGGAGTGAGTAGCTAACTCAATGGGTGCCATCAGCCATAAGTTACATCAAATAACAATTCCATGATGAATTTAATGAAAAGCACACATTCATAAATCACTAACTAGTCTTTTTTAATGCGTATGCATGAGTTGTGTATAATGCATGACCTCACCCACAACACTCTCTCGAGCGACTTCATCTCATGGTCATGCATGAAAAATACTCCCTCATTGCAACCTCAACTGTCGAGTCATCAAATCCTAGCTAATGCAATGCATGAATAATGTTAGCCGAGTATTTAGTTAATTTCGTTCATCTAACAGGTTGAGGAAACTGGTACACCCTGACGATATCAATGCCCTCATCCATTTACAAGGCCCAAACCCTTCAACGCACGAGGCCGGGACCCCGCGATCCTTGATCCCATCAGGGTCCCCACCCCCGATTGTAAGCACGTGGGGAGTGATGGGAAGAGAGATCGCTCACAGTCACTATGGGGAGACTCGTCACCCCAGCGTAGGCTGACAGTTTGGACATAGTGTCTCATTCCACCATGTCCGGCTCACGAGACTGTGGATCAGTTTTTAGCTGTTATTGGTGGGCGTCAGTGGACGAGGGGTGTTCCAGGTTCCAAATAGGCGTGATCAAATATGGTTGGTCAGTCGGTGGACTAGACCGCCCAAGTTCAGGTGAGCACGTAACACACGCATCGAATGCAAGAAACCCATGTAGTCCCATTACCGTCACCCGTTCGTGTTCGCCCAAATCAGTCGGACTAGTCACAAGACGGTCCAAGCAACGAACCACCCTCATAATTCTCAGTTTCCTGACCAACCCAGAAAATGGTTGTACTCAGTATCACACCTAAGCAGCTAAGAGTTCATCTTCAAGTATGGATGGAATTATGTGTACAATACATCAAGCATAAAAATTTCAGAATATTAGAATGAATGCAACTACTCTTAACAACATAAGTTAGATGTGTGTGCGTGTGGTGCCGAATTTCCTAAGAGGCAAAAGATAGAACATCATCCATAGTGCAGAAAATTATACAGCAAGAAAAGTGCAATTATGCATATAACAAGGAATAACATGCAAATTTCAAATGCAAGAATGGACAGCAACACACATTTCATGTTCAAATGAATCGAAGACTATACAAACATCAATTTATCATCACATACGTGTTGGTTAAACCTAGCATGTAGGTTCCTAACTAGTTTTTCTCTAAATTACTCATGCGCATCAATCTATCATCCACAATCATTAAATTTATCCTAAAATTGGTACTTGGCCACCTAGGGATAATGGTGTAATGCCCTGAAAATCGAGGGTCGAGTAGTAACTCAACTCTCGAGTTCCAGAACATCACTTATGCAACAAAATGAATGATGATTGAATGTTGACTGTATTAGAGTAGTGAACATGAGTGAGATTAAGCCAAAACAACATATCATACTCTAGAAACAATTAAATTTGCAAGCGGAAGACTGTGATAGATAGATAATATATATAAACTATAATGAGTCTCCAGAGTGTGATAACGTTACCAGGTTAAATAATTACAAGTACAGTTCTAAAATATACCTAATGTGAGGAAGTGTAATGTCTCCTATCCCAAATACCATAGCCCCGTCAATACAGTACCAGGTCTTCAGAGACTCGTCAGAGAGTTACATGATAGGAGAACTCCTCATCACCATAGAAGTAGTCCGGCTCTGCTTCATAAGCATCGCCATCATCTGAAATTCAACAAATCTGGTTGGTGTGTACAACACCGTCCTGTAACGTGGGAGTGAGTGATTAACTCAATGGAACAGTAAAGCATAGGTTAACATGTTATCAATCCAATCAAGCAGTAATGATAAAGCAGTACAAATCAAACAATTCTAACTACTCTTATTAAGTGCGAGAATGAAATGACATGATGTTGTATGCCCTTGCCAAACCACCCTCATGCGACATCATCTTAAGTTCGCGAATGCTTAACTCCCTCAGTGCGCCACATCTACTAAGCACATGCGGTGCGATGATGATCATGATTACCGAGTTATTATTAGTCCATTTCAAACAGCAGTATTGGAAAACTAAGGTACTTCCCTTGTATCATTCCCAAACATGATCCATTCTAGGGTCGTCAGTCCTAGTTAATCTCATACAATATTATGGTTTGAGAGGCGTAGCGAAGGCATCACAAAGGGCTCGTCACCGTCAAGCACGGATACTGATCTCACCGTATGCGGCTCAATTCTGCGACCGTCGGCTCGAGTACGGGTCTCACCGTACTCGGCTCAATCACTAGCCGTCGGCTCGAATACGGTCTCACCGTACTCGGCTCAACTCATACTCCGATTCTTTGTGAAAGACTCGTCGCCAATCACGGACCTTGGAGTATACTCGAAGATACTGAGAGGACTCGTCACTGTCAAAGCACGAGTACGGGTCTCACAAGTACTCGGCTCTCGCAGTAAGTATCGACGGCTCGAATATAGTGTCCCATACCACCATAATCGGCTCACGAGTGCGGTTGCTCACCGGTCACTACGGGGAGGCACGTGGCCCAGCGTAGGCCGACAACGGCTCGACCACGGTGTCCCATACCACCATGCCGGCTCATGAGTCTTAGCGGATCGAGGTACTATGGTTAAAAGGGATTTCACTGGTAAGTTTGGTACCCTAGGTTCAGGCAGTAGCGACCAAACATGGTGAACATACATAAAACAGATCGGGTTACTTGACGAGCTCGGCTAGCTCGAGCGCACAACAAGTTGAACGACATGAAGTGCATAAGCACTTCGCGTGGCCAACCACTATCGCCAACCGAAGTACGACTCGGGTTCGTCGAACACATCTCACGTGGCGAGATGAATCGCGACCACTAATTCAATTTTAGTGCCGATTGTCTGGACTATAATCATAGCCCCAAACATGATAACTTGCAGATAGATAAAGCAGTAATGGATCAAGATTCCACTCATACAATCAAGGTATGGTATTATCCGTTTAGGGCTGCCAGGGTTGTTGCACGCACTCGTTGCTCCGCTCCCCCATCACCCATGACGAATCATACAACGTAAATATAAATTTAAACATATGCATTACATAGTTATAATCATAAAGCAGTTGAGCATGTTATGAATCACAACACAAGCATGAGTTTATACATGTTCAATTCCTAATCACACAACAATCCAAGGAGATCATACACATAGTTAAAAGAGGTTGAGAATCACATCTCAACACCCTTATACATTACAATTTGCTAACTACTACTCATTCAGACATTCCAAGAAACACTTAAACAAACATACATTAACATACATGACATATGTCGATCACATAGGCATTAGGCCAAATCCTTTCCCTAGGGAGTTGCCCCAATCATAACACGTGTACACCCACGACGGAATTCATGGCAAGCAGGAATCCAAGTTCCATATTCATTCAGTCATTTCCACAAACACTTGGGCCACACATTTTAGCATATGTGGTGTATATTGGCCGTGGCGTGATTTAGGGCAAATCCTTTCGTCAAAAGGGGTATCGCCAATACAACAATCATGAATCCATGACAACTAGTCATGGCGAGTACGAATGAGAATTCGGTACTCATTCAATCATTTTCACAAACACTTAAAATACACTATTACAACATACATGGTGTATGTTAGTAAAACATGTATTAGGGCTATCCCTTAGCCAAGTGGGTATTTTATCCATGTATAATATATTACTACAGCAAATAATCATGATAAATTCATCTCCCAATATTTATACGTATACAGTATTTTCTAGAATACGCATTTTCAACATACATAGTGTATACAAGCAAACATGTATTACGGCGATTCCCTTCGCCAAGCAAATGTTTTATACGCACATAATATATTTATACGACAATTAATCATGACAAACACATCACTAAAATATACATGTATACGGTACTTCTTACAATACCGTATTTCTACATACATAGTGTTTATTAGTAAACATGTATTTAGGAGAATCCTTTCACCAAATAAGTATTTTATCCATACGTCATATATCCATACGTCAAATAAACATGTCAAACAAATTTCCAAAAAAAATACGTATACAGTATTTTATACGAATACCTAGAGTATGTGAATTTCCAAATTCTACAATTCTAATCGAAACAGAAAACGGAAAGCATTTTGTACATGTGCAATTGCATGCAGATCATGAATCTATCATTATCTGACATTGAAAGCGTTGAAAACCATAACCTATACACCTAAAGTCCACACCTTGTGTCGTAGAATCGTAACGGAGTCGATAGGTTCGCTAAGGTTTCGTATAAGGGAATTTGGCAGCCTAAAGAACGAAACAGGTTAGCTATTTCATAACCTACAACTTATACAACCCTAAAATAGATTAGGGTTAGGGTTTCTTACCTAGAAACGACACCGAAATTGCCGGGAAAGCGATGAGAATCAGGCGGTGGAGCCCGAATAGCGGCAGGGAACAGCAGCAGGGAGTTCCTCCCACATCTCCCTCACTTTCTCTCTCTCAAATCCAAATTCATATGGCTGGAATGGGAGAGGGTTTAAGGTCCTTTTATAGCCTAAAACCTTCCCAAAATAGACTCAGGTTCAAGGGTTACTGCTATTATAAGTATTTTATTTGTTCACTCAAAAGAGTATTTCTGGTGGCCCCCCTTGAGCCAAACGTCAGACTTAAGCTCACCACACATGGATCTATGTGGGATTACGTTTTCGACTCGATCGGATTCCCAGATCGCACGTGGCGGACCACTTTCAGTTCAACGGTCAGTGAGCTATGATCCGAAATTCCAAGCACATGTAAATGTTCCTGAAATTTTTCTTAATCCGAGGGTGTAATTTAGTCTGATTCTGACGGTCTGGTTGCTTAATACTGATGCGCAAGCGAATGGTGTCAGATCACTATTCCAGATATTTATTTTGTAAAGGGAATAGTGTTTTTCACACACCCTCGCTCCGGACTCAAGCGAATGGCCGTGGGACATCGAGTGGACCTGATTCCGAGGTGGTTGTCAAGCCTAGTGAGGCGGTCCTAGTTCCTTAACTTCGTGTTAATCGGACTTCCGATGTGCGGTCTAGACCTAATATGAAGTTTCGAGATGCTCCGTGAGCAAATAGGGTAATGAGATTGATCCTAAGTTTTAGGGTAACCTAGCGTCAATGATTCTACAAGTTTTGAGTCTTGCAGATCGTATTTAAAGCGATTGGTGCTAATTTCACAGGCACTCTAGTTTAACACTAGCTAAATCTCACTTAATTTCTAAAGGGTTTAGTCTGTAAGATTTACGTCTCGAGGTGGTACACGGGCCTTTGTAGTTTGTATATAAAGTGATCCAAGTTATACTACTTAGCTAGTTTAGGATAGTGTCTAGGATGAAAGTACTTTGAAAATTTTAAAGAAAAAGGTGGTGAAGGGTGGAATTTGTGAAGAAAATGGTTAAGGAGCGATTTTTAGACTGTAGGATTTAGTTCTGACAAGTTAATAAGTTCTTAGGATCGACCCATTGCCTAAGGACGTCTAATTCCAAGTTGGCAAAAATCCGGAGTGTTACAAATGGTCCGCACCTATTCTTAGTCGGAAGTTGGTGAGGTGGACCTAGTGATGCCAGGTCTACAAGCTCGAGGTATCAGGGCCCTGCATTGCATAGAACGGAGGATAAGACACATGCATGTTGTAAAAATTTAAGGAAATGGGGTTTAAGATCCCAACTTACCTTAGATGGGTTGGAATTTCTCTTCCAACAGTGGAATGCGACGAAGTTTGCCAGTAAAGGAGAGGTGAGGGTGTAGGGATCTCCATAATCCAAGCACTAAACTCACATGCGCATCAAGGTGGGCCCTCTCTCTCTCTCTCTCTCAGATTTTCTCTTATTAAAAAATCAGCAAATGGGAGAGGGTCGGGTCATATATACTTTGGGAATTAAATCCCTTGGCCCTAAGTTTCATAATATCCCTCCAATGGCCCTGTGGGGCCCATTTTTTATTGTTGGGGCCACCCTATGAACATAGTTAATCCTTAAAATTTTTGCTATTTGGGATTTACCAAAAATTCTTAAAATTTTTTTTTAATAACTAACCACGTCATCACTTTCGGACTATTGACACTCGAGGTAAGCTTATACGCGGCTGGTACCGATAAAGAACCATACAAATAAGATTAATCAACCGTAGAAAACTAATGAACCTAACCGATCACTTGAACATCAAGTTTAGCCCCACGATTTATTCACATAGGGCCCAAATTTAACGGACCCATTGCTAACTAATCAAGATAATCATAACTAAATTAAAGATCTAACCGAAGCCGAGTCAGATAAGGCCCGGATCTTGACTAATAGACCAAATCAGCCCCATTACTTTTTTAGCCTAAAACCGACAGTTTAAAGTAATTATTACCAAATCTCCACTTTCACTAATTATAAATAAGTCACACTATGAACATAGTTAATCCAAACCCTAATAATTGCCCACAAAAAATCTCAATACCTAATTCATTCAAAAAATGCCCCAACTTTCCGAACAAGCTCTATACCCCTCGTTAGTGGGCCACTAGTTCCAAAACTATAGAATAATATCCGTCTTACTGGGCTCGACGTCCATCGTGGGAGTTGGACCTGGGTAATGTCCAGAACTGCTCAACTTGAGCTGAGGGACGAGTGCATGAGAAGTACAAATACCCTAAAGGAAAAAGCTAAAACTTAAGTGAATTGGGTCGTCCACTCTTATGTAAAGTTGAGAATTTTGGACCATCGATTTATGACCAAACTTTACACGTAGAGTAAGAATATTTCCCTACTCATATCCGTATAGCTGCAACCTCAATCGAGGGATGATGACCGTTGATTGCAGATCGGACCCATGCAGTAAAACCCCGCTTCCGTTTACCGTTGAACTTTGTACAACCCTTCATCGGGTCATGAAGTATTTAGCCTACAGATTTCATGGCCAAGGGAGCATTAGGGTGGCCCCAATAACTAAAACTGAGCCCCGCAGGGCCATTTGAAGATCGGACACGTTTGTCGGTAAAATCCCGCGTCCGTTTGTCGTCAAAATTTGTACAACCCTTCATCAGGCCATTGAGCATTTATCATATAAATTTCATGGCCAAGGGGGTATTAGGGTGGCCCCAACAACCACAAATGTATCCCACAGGGCCATTGGAGGGATATTAAGAAACTTAGGGCCAAGGGATTTAATTTCCAAAGTATATATGACCCAACCTGCTCCTATTTGCTGATTTTCCAACAAGAGAAAATTTGAGAGAGAGAGAGAGAACCCACCTTGATGTGCATGTGAGCTTGATGCTTAGATTTTGGAGATCCCTACACCCTTACCTCTCCTCTACCGAAAAACTTCGTCGCATTCCGCCGTTGGAAGAGAAATTCCAACCCATCTAAGGTAAGTTGGGATCTTAAACCCCATTTCCTTAAATTTTTGCAACATGCATGTGTCTTATCCTCCATTCTACGCAATGTAGGGCCTTGACACCTCGAGCTTGCTGACCCAGCATCGCTAGGTCCACCTCAGCAACTTCCAACTAAGAATAGGTGCGGACCATTATTCCTAGGTGGCCAAGTACCAATTTTAGGATAAATTTAATGATTATGGATAATAGATTGATGTGCATGAGTAATTTAGAGAAAAACTAGCTAGGAACCTACATGCTAGGTTTACCCAACACGCATACGATGATAAATTGATGTTTGTATGGTCTTCGATTCGTTTGAACATGAAATGTGTGTTGCCTGTCCATTCTTACATTTGAAATTTGCATGTCCTTCCTTGTTATATGCATAATTGTACTTTTCTTGCTGTATAATTTTTCGCACTATGGACGATGTGTTATCTTTTGCCTCTTAGGAAATTCGGCACCATACACACATACATCTAACTTATGTTGTTAAGAGTAGTTACATTCATTCTAATATTTTGAAATTTCTATGCTTGATGTATTGTACGCATAATTCCATCCATACTTAAAGATGAACTCTTAGCTGCTTAGGTGTGATACTGAGTACAACCCATTTTCTGGGTTGGTCAGGAAACTAAGAATTATGAGGGTGGTTCCGTTGCTTGGACTGTCTTGTGACTAGTCTGACTGATTTGGGCGAACATGAATGGGCGACGGTAGTGGGACTATATGGGTTGCTTGCACTCGATGTCGTGCGTTGCGTGCTCGCCTGAATTTGAGCGGTCTAGTCCACCGACTAACCAACCATGTTTGTTAGCCATGTTTGATCAGGCCTGTTTAGAACTTGGAACACCCCTCGCCCACTGACGCCCACCGAAAATAGTTAGAAACTGATTCACAGTCTCATGAGTTGGGCATGATGGAATGGGACACTATGTTCGAGTTGTCGGCCTATGCTGGGGTGACAAGCCTCCCTGTAGTGACCGCGAGCGATCCCCTTCCCAACACTCCCCACGTGCTTACAATAGGGGGTGGGGACCCCGATGAGATCAAGGATCGTGGGGTCCTGGCCTCGCGCATTGAGGGGTTCGGGGCTCGCAAATGGATGAAGGCATTAATATCGTCCGGGTGTACCAGTTTTTCCAACCCGATGGATGAATGGAATTAACTAAATACTCGGCTAACATTATTCATGCATTACATTAGCTAAGATTTGGCGACTTGGCAGTCGAGGTCACAATAAGGGAGTGTTAGTCATGCGTGACCGTGAGACGAAGTCGCTCGAAGGAGTGTTGTGGGTGTGGTCATGTATCATACACAACTCATGCATACGCATTAACAAAGACTAGTTAGTGATTTATGAATGTGTGTTTTTCATTAAATTCATCATGGAATTGTTATTTGATGTAACTTATAGCTGATGACACCCACTGATTTAACTACTCACTCCCACTCTAGGACAGTGTTTTAAAACACCAACTTACTAGATGCAGATGAGGCAGAGCTCGACAAGCCGAACGGGATGAGCATGGATGAGGAAGAGGATCTTTTCTACTTCCAGCTTATGGGTGGATCATCGTAAACTGTGCGGGTTGTTTATGGGTTTTGAGTAGGGATCTAGCGCACCATTTATTTTGGACATTTCTTATATAAATTTTATTGGGCGACGCCTTGTGCGACCCGTTTGATGTTCCTGTAGATTTGTATTTCTTAGCCACCTTTATTTCAAGAGATTAGTTGTGGTTCTGGTTTATGTTCCAGTCGATTCCTTTATTGCTCATTTAAACTGATTTATGTACAAATTGTCATAATTAGGATATATGCGACACCTGAGAATTTGGAGACCGAGTTCCTACACGGCCCCTGAAAACTCAAGGTGTTAAAACGTCATATGATGAATCAAATCTATCCCGAGCCATACCACAAGACCGAACTCTGCAAGCGCAACATCCATGCGACGCCAGAAGGTGAGTATGTTTGCTCAACATTATTTTTTTTTAAAAAAAAAAACAAATATAAGATGGCTAACCGGACCTCACAGCTTTAGGCCATCATATCAGGAAAAGGATAAATCAAAAATACGTTGTTTTGATACCTGAATTAGCCTAATCGCGTTCCAACCTGCGAAAAGAGCTTTTACAAACCACAGTGAAAAAATTGAGAATTTGATGGGATAAAGTATAATCCAGACAACTTTAGTCAGGTACATCTGTAAAACTATTGCATTGTAATGTGGGAGATTTGTAAAGCCGCAAAATGTGGAGGCAACTGCCCATTACAAATAATATGCTTGCAAGCAATCCTATGGGATTGTGCATTATTGAAAAAAATACTACTTCTTGATCCAACGTGTGTTATCATTGCAAGGTCGCACATACGCATGGGCTCTAACCACTCAAACATCCAACCTAGTGGATTTCTTTGATATTTACGTCGATCAACGTTGTGAAGGGCTTACAATCAGATATTGCAATGTTTTCCCCACTCTCGTGAATTGTCTGAGTTAAGCTCCTAACCAAGTAAGCTTCTATATCATGACACTCTGGTAGGTAAAGGAACCAATCGCCTCTCCATTGAATCTAGCTGGGGCGTCCACTCACTTTGCCATTCAATTGTACCTTAACCTCTACCAAAAGGGAGCATCTATAGACACCCCATAATCAAAACACGATTACGAGGCTTGATAGCTTTGGTGGGCCCTTAATCTTAGTGGATACACAGTTAAAATCTCCACGGGAAGGCAATCAATGGTTCAGATTGAGCCATCTGAGTGCCGAAATTGCCTAAATGTTGGTTTTACACCAAGAGTCGACTTTGCAATACAAGACACTACCAACGTCGTCTTTGCGTAAAGGCGGTGCTGCTAGCGTTGTCTTTGTACAAAAAGCAGTTGGACACTCAATTTTGACAGATTTTATAGGTTTTTCTCAAATCTGTTTGATAAGCTAGCCCAATCAACGCACTCCAATGCACCCTAACTTTGGCTCAGCTCACGTGCTGGACCAATCTTTGATTTACACCAATTTATACTCTACTCTAATTTACCCGAGAAGCTCAGGCTCAAGAAAATCGAGACTGCTCAATCCTATCCATTCAACCTTATGGGTCCCTCTCCATTTATCTATAAAAGGGAGCCCCGCACTCTATGCAACCTTATGGATCCCTCTCTATTCTCTCAATCTCTTTTATTCTATTTCAACTTCAAAGCCAACACCGTATTCTCGATCTATCATTTTCCAATATGTATATTCCAGTCCCACTGCTTTGAACACCTAAGGTATTAGACTATGCTTTGATATCACATAAAGTATGCTCTATAATTGTTTCTCTCAAGGATCTTCTGTATTAGAAAACGTGACTTAAAAGAGTAACCGAAAATTATGTGTTCTTTTTTCTTTTCTGTACTTTTATTTAAAAAATCATTTTTCTACCGTTATTATTTCGTTTTCAGTTTATCTTTTGTAGTTTAGGCATCTAAAGCTTAGTATTTTGCTAGAAGTTCTTTGAATCTCCTGTATAAGCATATAACCTGGCAAATTAGAGACTGTACACACAGGCGATAAAAGGGTGCCCAACCTCTACCTTTTATATTACCGAGACCCTTACCCAAAATACATAGTGCGGATCTATCCAAGAGTTAATCGAGCTGAGAATTCTTTAATTTTTCAATCTCTAGACAATTCCATTGATTTTAGCCAACTGTGTATTTCGGAGCCTTCTTTTTTGCCACTAGCAAATCCTACAACGCTGATAATTCATTTTACTAACCTTGTGAAAGGTGGTGCAAAATCAAATCGAGTTTACTAATCAATCACACCCCTTCTGGGGCTCAACATCTAAGGATACGAGTGTGTTGCATGAGGTGTTACGTGTTGGGGTTTTGGCCTGCGGAATCACACAAATATGGATCTATGATAGCAATCCAAGATCACTAAGCAATCACAGAGATTTAACGTGGAAAACCCTTGCAGCAAAAAACCACAGCACAAAGCGACAGAAAATTCCACTATGAAAGCACATCCTCAAACCTCACTTTTCCTCCACCCCTTGAAACTCTAGAGCCCCTTTAGAAACCCTAGAACCCTTTTAGAAATACTTGGAACCTCTTAGAATATCTCTTAGTCCTATATCCACCCCTATTTATAAACTTAGAAATAAGTGGAAACGAAACAAGAAACAAAATTCACAGAATCTGCATTTTCACAAACGAATCTGTATAAACCTTCGATGTCATCGAAGAAGGACCAAAATTGTCCAACGATCAGAGCCTAAAATTACTGGAAAATTCGATTTCATCGAACTGACTTCGATGTCATCGAACGGATGATTTGCAGATTCAAGACATCTGTCAGTAAGAATACAAACGGTATAAATATAATTATTAACCTTCTCTTCTCAACCTCTCTGCGAGGTTTTGGTATGGAGGTCTTAGCTATGGGTTTTATTAGATCTGGATAGACTTTGGATCTGAGCCCTCAAACATTACTGCTCATATTAGCCAAGCACTTAAAAATAATTAATATTTTCTTCTCAACCCCTCTGTGATGTTCGGGTACAGAGGTCTTAGCTATGGGTTTCATTAGATTTGGATAGGCTTCAAATCTGGGCATTCACATGCCATCACCTGTATCTACTGAACATACAATATTATAGGTTTATGAAAGACATATGCTCTATGACTTGCCAGGTATCCGGATCCAGTCCCATTAGAAATCTGAGTAAATTCTAGTTCTATATCCATTAACACATATATATCTATATTTATAGTTCGACTCATGCAACCATCGGACAGTTGAACTCAGATGCATAGTGGGGCAACTCTGAGAAAAATTTCCCGTTTGCGTTCACACAAAGATTTGGATCTGCCTCATTTTTTGAGCTCATCCCCTTTGGAAAATAGTTGTACGGTGTGGATAGAGCACATACATCATAGTGGGTCCCATGGTTTGCATTGTAAACATTTAAAGAAGATTATATTTCAAAATTGAAAGATGTTAGAGGAAACCGACGGAAGGTATCTGGTTGAAAATAACTTAATTAATGACGTAACGTAATGAAAACTTTATAGAAAAAGAGAAAGCAGACTGTGTCCGGCCCAGCTGGACAATAATCCATCCAGGTAGAGCTCTACGAGGCCCACCACGAGGTATATATTTTAACCACCTTGTCCATTCATTTTTTTCATATCATTTTAGGATTTGAACCCAAAATTGAGACAAATCCAAGGCTCAAGTGGGCCACACAGTGGGGGTTGAATTCCCACCATTAAACACATCTTGCTGAGTGGTAGAAGTTTTGGATCAATTTGATATTTGTGTTTTCACTTCATCCAGGTCTATATGCCCTTGTAAACGGGTTGGATAACAAATAAATATCACGGTGACCCTCGAGAAGGTTTCACTGGTGAGTTTCATTATCACCATTGCTTCTTGTGGTGCGGTTTTCTTGAGCTAGATCCATATTTTTTCAGACTCATACCCTAAAGATATATGAAAAAATGGATGAACAGTATAGATAAAAAACCATACATCATGGTGGGCTCCACAGAGCCCTGGCTGAATGCATTAAGCATTTAACGGCCTAAGCGAGGGCATGATGCAATTAGCTTCCTTTTTAAAATATTGAGATGTAAATGCCATATTAAAATTCGGAGTTACTATTTTGTATTATCAGTAGGGCTGTCAATGGGCCGGGTAGTTATGATGGGCCTTCAGGTTTGGCCCGTATTAGGTTGGGTTTGGGGTGATGTATCAAGCCTGGTGGTCAGGCTCGGGCTTAAATCAGGAGCCTAATTGTAAGTCTGGCCCGACTCGGGCGTAACTCCCCAAAAGCCCGTAAACTCAACGTAGCCCAATAAGCCTTTTCTAAACCTACTTTTCTCCATTTTCTTTGATTCTCTCCCTTTCTCACACATGCGGTACACTAAAATATCATTTATCTACACTGATATTCAGCGGTTGGGCCAGGTTGGGCTAGGGTGAACTCGGGCCGGGCTTTGGGTAAATGTCCCGGCTGGACTATTTCAGCCTGTCTCGGGCCTGGGCTGGATTAGGGCTTAGGTTCAGAATTTTTGGCCGGGCTGGGATAATACTCGGCCCGGCCCTAACTCGGCCCATTGACAGCCCTAATTTTCAGGCCGAGCAAGCCGGCAATGAATTTTATTATTACGCACTTTCCACTCTACACTCTAAACGGGCCTAGTCACCTAACTGTAAGAGTACGAACTCTGCTCTCGCAGCACGAGATATCCGGACCGTTCATCAAGTGCGGCCCATGCTTTATTCATCCTCCCCAAAATTTGGGTGGTTGACTAATCAGGTGGGTCATACTTACACATGTGCATAAGAAATGATGGCTAGAAAGAAAGGACCAAGGATCCACATTGGACCTTCATGTAAGGATCATCTGATGGCCTGATTGGCCTGACTATCAAGCCGGGAACGGATTGGTTACTCCCCCTGCCACCAGCCAATGGCTGGTGGTCGGTGCACTGTGGGCCCCACCATAATGTATGTATTTCACCCATGACGTCGATGTATTTTTATAGATCATTTTATAGTTTGAGACCAAAATGAGATATATCCCAATCTCAAGTGGACCACATTACAGGAAACAGTGTTGAATGAACATAGACCATTAAAAACTTTTGGGGGGCAATAAAAGTTATGGATCAAGCTGATCTTTGTTTTTTCCCTTCATCTGCCTCTGTATGACTTAATCAATAGATTGGATGTTAAATAAACAGTACAGGGGCCTTAGTAGGATTTTAATGGTAGATATCCAATCACTATTGTTTTCCTGTGGTGTGATACAACTGAGATTTATGGATGAAACACATACATCATGGTGGGCCCACAGAGAACCGAACACCAGCCACAGGGCTGACGGCTGGGGAGTAGCCAATACGTTTCCTATCAAGCCACCGCATATAGAAAGGGCCCACCTGACGAAGGGCGTGGATGTCGCAGAAAGCAAGTGGAAAGGATAGGGTCTTGAGATCGGAAGCGGATTGGCCGGTGTACCACACCTCAGCTATATAGCTGATGTAGGTACGTGTCGTGCGAAAACGAGCGCTGACGTTCCACGAACTCCGAGTTGAACAAACGGTTCAAAGGAGATCAAAGTTACATGGGTCCACGGTGATGTATTTATTATATCCACACTGTTCACTCACTTTTCGAAATCATTTTAGAGAGTTATAAAAAAAAAAAAAAAAAAAATCATATCCCACAACTCAAATAGCAGCAGGGTAATGATTTTCACGTTAAAAAATTAGTAGGGCTCACCATAATGTTTATTTTCCATCCAACCTGTTCATAATTTCAAAAAGATACGAAAGAAGAGCAAAAAAAAATTCATATTGATCCAAAACTTCTGTTACCCCTAAAAGAGTTTCAATGGTAGACATTCAATCCCCTACTTCTTTTTTGTAGTGTGGTCCATTTGATAGTTATAGCCATCTTATTTTTTGTCTCAAGCATTACGACTAGATCAAAAAATGGATGTACGGTTTGGATATAATACATGCCTCATGACGGGACCCACAGAACTTGCTAACGTCAATACATCAGCGTATAGCTGGTGTGTGGTACACCAGCCAATCCGCCCCCAGATCCTTGAGATGCTTTTTCAGAGCTCTGTCGGTGGTCAAAGTCCCACCAGCTGCGTTTTCAGAAATAAAAAACGCCCACCAACCTCGTGTGGGTGTAGGTATGAGAGCCCAGCACGTGACGCCCTCATCCGACGGTCCTGATGCGATATGACGTACGCCGATTCGTCTTTTTTCTTTCTTTTTTTCCGGACACCGGTCTTCTACAGCCATTTGCAGAATAAGCATATTCTACAATGCTGTGCGTGGGGCCCACCGTGATGTGTGTACCACATCCATCCGTCCATAAGGCGTGCCCCTTCAATTTGACAATATAAACTAAAAATCATGCAGATCCAGAAGACAGGTAGGCCACACCACAGGTACAGTTGGTATGGGGACATCCACCGTCAAAACCTTCCAGATTGTGCGTAGTCCCTACAGTGCTTTGCACATGTTATCCAATCCATTCATAAGATGCATCCTAACAGGAAGAATATTGACACCCTAAAAATCAGCTCATTCAAAAAACTTATGTAGGGCCCGCCACATGATTTTAGACGTTTTAGGCATTATTTTAAATATTATGATCCACTGAGTTTTGGATTTTCCTGAATTTAAATCCAAGGAGAAAATGATAGGTCTCACATGATGGACGGAGTGGATGTCATGAATATATCCATGTGGGTACCACACAGAACGTTGTAGACAAAGTTATTCCAACGGTGTAGATGAACCCGCCTCACGAACGCTGACAACGGACGCAGATTTCCTCCCAAAGCCGGCTTCACAGGAAGTTCCTACTCACGAAAGTTAAGTGGGGCCCACGGTGATGTTCATAAGAAATCCACTCCGTTCATCCGTTTTTTCAGATCATTTTATCTAGAAGACCGAAATTCAGATGGATCCAAAACGCAAGGAGGCTATACGAGTAGGAAAGCTGGGGAAAGAAATGTCCACCGTTGAAATCTTTTTAGGCCCTACCCAGATGTTTATATGCCATATCTAATCCGTTTATAAGGTTATTTACATTGGGATGAACTAAAAACGCATAAAAAAAAAAAAAAAAAAAAAAAGCCTGTTACAGAAGTTTTGTCACATATATGAATGTTTCAATGGTGGTCGTTCAATCTCCATCGTTTCATTTTGTGTGGCCCAAATGAGTTTTTGATCTACCTCGTGTTTCTATAGATGTCCTAAAATGATCTCTCAAAACGTCCGGACGGAGTGGATTTCTCACAAACACCTCACGCAGGAACTTCCTGCGAGATTTCGCAGGAAATCCGCGTCCGCCCGAGGACAACCTCAGTTGGAGATGGATAACGCCACACGCAACCGCACAGAACGTGCCAAATTCCACGACAGTAGAGACGCCGGCTAACCCGGGCGCGATTTGGATACTGACAAGGTCAGTAGCCAAATCGCTACTGAAGTGACGTCACCAAGCTCTGTGGACCCCACCATGATGCATGTGTTGTATCCATACCGTCCAACCATTTTTAGAGATCAGTTTATGGAGTCACAAAGATAATGACATAGATCTAAATTTCAAGTGGACCCACCACAGAATACCGTGGGAGCAGTCACACTCACCGTTGAAACATTTATAGGACCCACCGTGATGTATTTTTGAGATCCAACCTATTCATAAGTTAACATATAGATAGATGAAGTGAAAAAAAAAATATCAGCTAGATTGGAAACAACTGTAGCTCCTAAGAAGTTTTGAACGGTGGATGTCACTGTCCCCACTATTTTCTATGGTGGGGTCCTCTTGAACTTTAGATCTATCTCATTCTTTTGTGATGTCATAAAACGATCTCTAAAATTTTTTGTACGGTATGGATACAACACATGCATCATGGTGGGGTCCACAGAGCTTGGTGACGTCACTTCAGTAGCGATTTGGCCACTGACATTGCCAGTATCCCATCCGCGCCCGGCTCACCCAAAACGGTCCGGCCCTTATCGTGGGGTTAACGTGGATCCCACCTTGATATATGTATTATGTATCTGTACCGTTCATCCGTTTTTACAGATCATTTTGTTGCATTTTACCAAAAATGAATCGGATCAAATCATCAGGTGGACTATGCATTAAGAAAAAGTGGTGATTGACCATTAATGGGTCAGAAAAGTTTTGGATCAAGCTTATATTTATTTTTTCCCTTAATCAAGGCTTATGTGACCTTATCAACAGATCGGATGGTAAATAAACACTACATAAACATTAATCTACTCCCTAAGAAGTTTTTGATGGTAGAACGATCGATCAACACTGTTTCTTATGGTATGGTCCATATGATAATCGGATCTAATTGATTTTTGGTATAATTCCAGTAAATGATCTGTAAAAACGGAATAACGGGGTGGATATATAATATATACATCAAGGGAGGCCCCACAGTAACCCCACAGTAAGGGACGCACCGCCTTGAATGGGGCCGGATTCTCACCTAATCCGCTCTAAAATTCTACCCATGACAGGTACTATTTTCATACTCTGGCAGTGTGTTGGATGATACTACGGCAACTTTAAATTACTTATAAATTGCATACGTGATTTAATATAATTAAATCATATAGATGTACAAATTATGGGCAAAATTTTATACGTATCTTTAATAAAAACATTACTCTTATTTCTTTATCTGAATATTAGATTGATAGTCATTTATTGGACGGTTACAAATGAAAATATGCAATGGTCCTTTTTAAATTAAAAAAAGTCTCCAAGATTCAGAGGTTAGGATCCCTCAACCAATCTAAGTATTAAAATACGATTTAGAAATATTAAATTCCACAAAATGGGCGGTTAAATTTTATTTAATGTATCCCAGATCTACAATTGCACAGTGCATGCGTATATAGCATCTATCGACCATCACACTCTAACCGAGTATTAAAAATAAGGGAGGGGATTAGGTACGGTCCCGGCCTAACCCGCCTAACCGAAGACGGTGCAGACCTTACCTTGGGGCCCACATTTCTATATTAATTCTATATCCAATCCGTCCATCCATTTTTTCAGATCATCTTAGGACATGACCGCAAAATGAAACGAGATCCAATCTCATATGCACCATACCAGGGAAACAGTGGTGATTGACCATTAAAAACTTATTGTGGGCCAAAATGTTTTTGGATCAATCTGATATTGTTTATTTTACTTAATCCTGGTTTTTTGACTTTATAAAAAGGTTATATTGAAAATAAATCTTACGAAAATATTAAAGAGGGCCCTAGGAAGTTTTTAATGGTGGGGCCTTCAATCAACACTGTTTCCTATAGTATGGTTCACATGAGACTTTTGTATGCTTAAAATTTTTAATTATAAAGTAAAATACATGGAAAAAACGGATGGACGGAATGGATATAGAATAGATACATCAAGGTGGGCCCCACGGTAAGCACCGTACTGTCTTGGGTAAGGCCGGTGCCGCATCTATTCCGCTTCAATTAAATAACTCTTTTGATATTATAATCCATAAGCCCAATTTCCGTAGAATACACATGCACACATTACAATAGCATATGTAGGGATTTTAGCAACTGGATCATTAGTTCTAATAGATCAAAACCGTTTATATAATGGGCCATACTTTGGATGGATGATAAGCCAAAATATTTTCTCATAAGGATGTTATAATCCATTGATTATCTAAATATTGTTAAAACTATCCGATTTCAATGAAAATTATTCAATGATAAAATGGTTTAATATTCTAAAATAATATTTTTATTTTTAATATCATCTCGAAGGTGGGACCCATCATATAAACGGTTCGGATTGTTTAAGTATGGTCACAGATCTAAAAAAATATAGTCCCGACCTATTTACATTGGGATGTATTATAGAAAACGTGTACATACATTGGCAGACAGAAGAAGCAACCAAAAAAAGAGCGGTTGCACGGATTCATTGCAGATTCCTGAAAATACAAGATAGAAATCTTGTGCGCTTCTTCCCTCAGAATCCGATCGAAGTCAGGGTGGCACGTTCTGTAAATTCATCAAACTCCTAGGGCAAGTCCGATTCGAGATGGGCTCTCAGGAAGAGGAGAGACTGCTCGTGGAAGACGGACCTTCAGAGGTCTGTAGCTCTATCAGACCTAATCAAGATCATGCTCCCATGCAAACGGTTGTAGGTTAGCTGCTCCCACTTTTCAGAAATCTGAGCCGTTCAAGCGGTTCCCGCAGTGGAGATCAGGGAAATCAGGTCAGATCATATTCGATAGACTGGTCTGATTTATGCAGCTGTTGATGATCTTCTCGCTGATGGCTGCCTTTTTGAACGGCTCAGATTTCTTGTCACGGGTTGTATGTTATGCAGCTAGCCTAGGACTGGTTGCATTGATAATTCGTCTTTGGCCGCGTTTGGATGCGTGAGTGATTGAATTGCAAACTGAGAGGATGTTTCCAGCATTATTAGTTAGGAAATCCAACTTGGAAGTTTGTCTGATTGCGGATTGGTTGAGGAATGGAAATTACGATTTCGTTTCTACACCTTATTAGACTGGCAATTTGCAATTCGATTCAGTAATGCGCCCAAACATGCCCACGTCACTGTAATTCCTCATTGATTTTCAATTCTGAAATATTGTTGAGTTGGCTGCTGATTCTGTAATTTATTGTAAATTCTAATATATTGGGAGCTGTAAATATACAAATATTTGTGTTTTTCGTGCTGGTCACCGCCAGTAGTTAGATATGCTTTTGGCTGTGTTTAGATATGTGAAGATTCTGTGCAATGGACACTGATTGTAAAAAGAAATTAAAGGGCGTTTCCAAGCAGCCTGAAGTTGAAGTTAGGAGTCCAAAAACTCAATGTGGATTAGGGCTGCAGCTTGGGTTGAGGTCCTGAAACAACCTGAGTTTGGGTCGGGTTGTCAGGGTCCTTGGGTTGGGTTAGGTTGAGCAAATTAGGTTTGGGTTAGGATAATCACATGTATTCAAGTTAGGTTGTGTCTGGTCGGGTTGGATTGGGTTGGCTCCAGTATAGAGGACTTTGGGTTGTGTTCGGGTTGGAATTGGGGATGGGTCAGGTTGAGGGTCGGGTCCTCTTGAGGTCGGGTTGACCCAAGATTTGCACCCCTAATGTGAATGTTAAGAAGGAAATTATATTTTGGTTATTTCCAGATTCTTTCAACTAACAAATGCAATTCACTTTTTTTTTTTTTTTTTTAACACACACACACTTGCACCCCACACACGCCCACGTACTCACACGCAGTGGATTTTTCAACACTCCTTCCAAGGTGGCACTGTTTGCCTGGTTGGTCGGGACATACTGGATTCTCACTATAGATAACTTGTAGACAGATTGCTTGTAATCCCCAGCTCAGCTCGGAGGCCGATCGTCTGAAGGCTCCTTTTGCGATCAATGAAGTGAAAGTGGCTATCGTTTCCATGGGAGGAGAGAAATCACCGGGCCCTGACGGGTTTCCTATGTGTTTCTTCCACACCTTCTGGGACACTCTCCGTCCAGATATCATGAATTTCCTACATGAATTCCATGCCAGGGGCAAGATCTCGAAAGGTCTCGGTGTGTCCTTTATTGCCCTTGTCCCCAAAGTCCCAGGGGCCTCCTCCTCTGAATTTAGGCCCATAAGTCTCATTGGCAGTCCGTAAAAAATCCTGGCTAAAATCTTTTCCCTGCTTTTGGCTTCTGTGATGGATCGACTGATCTCCAAGCATCAAAATGCCTTTATCAAGGGCAGACAAATCATTGATGGAGCGCTGATAGCTAACGAAGTTTTGCATACTTGTCATTCAGCTGGGATCAAATTTGTTTTCTGCAAACTTGACATTGAGAAGGCCTATGATCACGTCGAATGGAATTTCCTTCATTATATGCTTCTCTGGATGGGTTTTAATCAGAAATGGAGGACGTGAATGAAGGCGTGCGTCGAATCGCCTCACTTTTCCGTTCTGTTGAACGGAACCCTAAAAGGCTTCTTTCCCAGCTCGAGAGGTCTACGTCAGGGTGATCCTCTCTCTCCCCTTCTTTTCCTCACGATTGCGGAGGCCCTATCTCTGATGTTGCTTATGGGCCAAGAGGCGAGTCTGTTTAAGGGCATATTGATGCCAGGGGTTGCCCTGCCAATTACTCACATTCAATTCGCTGACGATACCTTGATTACTTGCGAAGCGGACTTTGAAGCCATTGAAAATCTCCACACTACCCTCAGATGTTTTGAGGCAGTTTCTGGGTTACGTATCAATATGGCGAAATCCAAGATGTTTGGAATCAACGTTCCTGCGTTGGAGCTCAACTCCTTTGCAACTATCCTAGGATGCTCAACCACCTCCTTCCTGACATCCTTTGTGGGCCTTCCCCTAGCCTTCGGCTCCCCTCCGCTCTCGATGTGGGACAAGGTGGTTGAGACATTCCAGAAGTCTCTGGCTAGGTGGAAATGCAGATTTTTGTCTATGGGAAGTAGACTTACTCTTATTAAAGCCGCTTTGACAAACATCCCCATATACTTCATGTCCCTATTTCCCTGCCCGTCTACTGTCTTGCGCCGGATCGACAAGCTGAGGAGGGATTTCTTGTGGTGCGGCAAGGATAATCAGAGGAAATTTCACCTTCTCGATTGGGAAGACGTTTGCAGGCACTTTCGCGATGGTGGTGCTAGCATTAAAATCTTAAAAGTGATGAACAAGGCCCTCCTTAGCAAATGGACGTGGAGACTAGGTTCGGAGCCTCACGCTATGTGGAATATGATCATCAAAGGGAAATATGGGTCGTCTTCGAGAGGTTGGTGGACAAGGGGTTCTACCACTTACAGGGCGTCTTGCATTTGGAAAGGAATTATTCGCTGCAAGACTCCGGTGATTGATAATGTTGGATATCAGTTAGGAAACGGGTCTTGTATTAGGTTTTGGGAGGACCTATGGATTGGGGATACCTGCTTAAAAGATAGCTTCCCTGCCATTTACCACCTGTCAGTTCTAAAGGACAGACCTGTTGACCACTTCTTCACTTATTCAGAGTCGGGAGTGGTCTGGGACATCTCCTGCCGTAGACACCTTCACGACTGGGAGGTCCATATCATTGCTGACCTTTACCTCTGCCTTTCCACGGTGTCTCCTTCCCTAACTGAGGCAGACAAAATCCTCTGGACAAAAGACAAATCTTCCCTATTTTTGGTGAAATCCCTTTACAATACCCTCATCTCCCCGTCCCTTCCCACCGTCTCGACCTGCTCGTTTATATGGAAATATCCTGTCCCTCCTAAATATATTTGCTTCGCTTGGCTTGCATCTAGGAATCGGATCCTCACCGTTGACAATCTTATGAAAAGAGGGATGTAGCTCCCCAATATATGTCTTTGTTGCATGGCCAGCGTTGAAACTATCGACCACCTCCTAGTTCACTGCCCGTTGGTTTCTCAGATTCGCCATGACTTTCTATCTCGTTTTGGTGTGCTCGGTTGTGCTCCTGCGTCTGCCTCCTCTCTTCTCTCCTATTGGCATGGATTCAAGCTGGGAAAAACCACTTCCAAGGTTTGGAAAATGGCTATTATTGTTATCTGGTGGGTAGTCTGGAAGGAGAGGAATGAAAGGTGTTTCAACAATGTGCAAGCGTCATCGGCTGTAGTGGGTTCGAGAGCGAAGAACCTGCTTATCGAATGGGGCTCTAATGTTCCTCTCCTTAAGCATTTCAATTTTCTTTTCCTTGGGTTGTAATTTTCTGCTTTTGGTGCTTCGGTTCTGCTATCTCAGCAGTCCCTTTATCTTTTCCTTTCTCTAATATATCTTTTGTTACTTAAAAAAAAAAAAAAAAGATTGCTTGTAATCCCGAATGGCTAGGTTAGCATTTGGGATGAAAGAAATTGCAGATGCTTTCAAAACAAACGCCAGTCAGAACAGTCTGGGGGGGTGGGAAAGAAGGGATTGATGCCAATTATTTGGGCCACTCGCGTCCTTGTTGTGGTCTATTGGCAGAACAGAATTAAAACACGTGTGAGTGACCATGTCGAAAGAATGGACTTGTTCACACATAAGTGTTATGAGATGGTGGTATGGACTTGGATTGCTTGGTAGGCCAAGACAACAAAAAGGCCAACTTTTAGTTTTGGGCTAATAACATTTTGTATTTAAAGGGGCCATCAGCCATCATCTACTGATGAAGCAATTCTGATTGATAAATTTGAAGAAGTGACTTTAACTCCCACATATTTTGGATTAGTACCAAAAAGGCACTTGGGATTGGACTTGTAGCTGATGCAACCAATCAAGGGATTAACAGTCTCAATTGGTTACAGCCTTCAAACATAGAACTACCAGATAGGCCCACTACTATTTCACCAAAAGACATGACCGTTTACAGGATTTAGTCACAACTTCCAGCTGTGAACATTTCCCAGCACAAATAATTGTCCTTGCTTGCATTACCTTGATCCCATAGTAGTGTATCTGGTACCTCATGTGTGGTACCCATATGCAATTTGGTAGGTCCTGAATCCAATTCCCTTAGTTGGGTCCAGATATGGGTACATCAGTAATTGATCTGAATCCGACCTGTTGACTACATTGCCTTCTAACCTTGAGTCATTCAATTGAAATCATGAAAGTAGGCGTTATGTATAGAGAAGCCTAGTGTATTGTATTGTGTAGTGTGTGTGGTGAGTGGGCTCTTTTTGTGTATGTGCATGTGCACACTTTCCTATTCTCCTGCAGTGTATTATATGCTTTATCATAATAAAATAGTATGTGTTAGGGCAAGCAAGCCTAACACATCAACTCTCCCAAACTCTTCTTCTTCTTCTTCTTCTCTCTCAATATTCTCATCCCTTCTTCACATTATCCTCACCAAATCCTTCTCTACTTGGTATCAGAGCAAAGATCTAGACATTCCGCATCCAACAGGTTGAGAGGCGACACGTCACTTTGCTGACGTCAGTGGCCGTACGGCTGACGTCAGCGTTGTAGGGACGTATGGCCTCCGTTTGAGCTGAAAGTTTAGGGGTTTGATAGATCTTGATTTTAGAAGATTTATCATGATTTTTCCAGAATTTATTAGACCTCTTTTCACGGTTTTTTGGGCGAAATAGAGAAATTCGAAAATCGATTCCAGATTTCGTTTTTCTTTGATCTACGTCAAATCGGTAAGCTTTTCTTTGGTTTCTTTGCTTGAGATGGACCAAAATCTTCCTCCTAAGCTATCCATAGTGGATTTTTTACTCAACATCAATGTTTGAGAGGTTTTTAACCTCAAATGGGCATGTGGCTAGGCCGTTTTTAACTCGAACAGGCCTCTTTTGACTGCGTTTCATGGTTTTTTGGATGATTGATGTTTGTTTGAAGTTTATCTCTTGTTATCTTGAAGGATTGAGGGCGATAGAGTTGTTTGAATCAGTCCTTCTTGGCATAGGGGGTCTCTTGGCATAGTTTCTTTCTCTTGGACTCTACTATGGCTGACAAAGGCCCTCATCTCTTGGCATAGGGTCTCTTGAACCCAACCCCTTGTTGATTACCTCCATTAGGTTGAATGGTGACAACTATCTTCAATGGGCACAATCTGTAAAAGTATTTTTAGGAGCCCGTGACAAGTTGTCGTATATTTTGAATGATCCCCCAAGCTCTACAGATGTTACTTACAAGTCTTGGACAAAGGAGAATTATCAAGTTATTGCATGGTCGTTGAATAGCATGGATTCCTCGATTAGCCACTCAGTGATGTTTTTATCCTGGGCTAAAGGCATTTGGGTTTCGCTTCATAATATGTTCTCGGAATCTCAAAATTTTTCACGGGTATTCCAACTTATTCAAGAAATTGGTCGGTTTCAACAAAACTCCAGATCCTTAAAAGACTACTACTCGACGCTTCGGGGTATGTGGGATGAGTTGGATATGTATCAGCCTCTTCCTTTCAAATGTAAAGAGGATCATGACATTGCTCATAAGCAACGGGATGATACTCGTATCATGCAGTTCCTCGCTGGGTTGAGTTCTGATTATCTGCACATTCGCGATCAGGTTGTTATGCAGGATCCTCTTCCCCTATTAATGACAGTTTATGCCATGTGTCAGCGTGTTATGGCCTCTACTCTTCCTTCTCATTCATTTGTGCCACCTGAGCGTTCGGCGCATCTTGCTGGCGATCAATCCTCCCTTGGTTTTCGGGTACCATCCTTGAGCTCAGGGCACACTCCTGGTTTTGCTGGTCGTCGTAGAGGCCGCGAGGGAGATCGCGGTCGTGCGCTCGTAGTCTTCGTGGTCGTGGTGGACGTGGACGTGGACGTGATGGTTCCCGCATTTGTTCACATTGCGTGGAACTAATCACACTGTTGATTATTGTTGGCAGCTACATGGTCGTCCTACGTATGCTGCTGCTTCTGTTGCTTCCACTGTTACTTCTGAGATACAGTCTTCCATCCCGACAGCTGAGCAGACTACTTCAGGGGAGTCTCTTATCATTTCTCGGGCGGCATATGATGCCCTTATGCGGCTTCACATTCGAGATCTTCTTGAGCCTTCTCATGCAGCTTCGGCCCAGTCAGGTACCGCCCTTCTTGCGTCATCCTCTCCTACCTCCTGGGTCATTGACTCTAGAGCTTCCTCCCATATGACTGGTAAGTTGCAATCCTTTTCTTCTTATTCTCCTTCATCTACCACTCAGTATGTCACAGTCGCAAATGGAACCCAATCTCCCATATCTGGGATTGGTTCCATCCCTCTCTCTTCTTCCTTATCTTTGTCCTCTGTATTACATGTGCCTCGTTTTCCATTAAACTTATTGTCTATTAGCTCTCTTACTAAATCACTCAATTGTTCCATCACCTTCTTTCCTTCTTATTGTTTGTTTCAGGACCTACAGACGAAGAGAGTGATTGGTGGGGGCATGAGCGAGGAGGCGTATATCTTCTCGATAATACACCTGTTGCCGCTTCTAGTACCTTTTCTCTAGATCGAGAGTCCATGACTCGGTGGCATTGCCGCTTAGGCCACTCATCCATTGCTAGATTGAGACTTTTGTTTCCCTCTTTATCTGTCACTAAACCATTATGTTGTGATATTTGTGAATTGTCTAAACATCATCGTGCTACGTTTCCTCTTAGCTCTTTTGGGAGGAAATCTTAACCTTTTCTTTTGGTTCACTCGGATGTTTGGGGACCGACTCCGGTTACCTCGACTTTTAGATTTAAATATTTTGTTACCTTTATTAATGATTATTCCCGCATGACTTGGATTTATCTTTTGAAATCTAAAAGTGAAGTGTTTGATGCGTTTAAAGTGTTTTATCATGAAGTGTGCACTCAATTTCATTGTTCCATCAAATCTCTCCATTCTGATAATGGGGGAGAATACATGTCTGCTGCCTTTCTGTCCTTCTTGCAGGAACGTGGTATTTTGTCTAGGACGTCATGTGCTCGCACTCCACAACAAAATGGTATTGCAGAACGAAAGAATCATCATCTTCTTGAAGTTGCTCGCACTCTTCTGCTTGGTATGCATCTACCCAAACATTTTTGGGGTGATGCTCTTTTAACTGCTACTTTTCTTATTAATCGTATACCATCACGTATTCTATCTTACAAATCTTCATTTACTATATTGTATCCTTATGATAATCCATTTCCTCTACCACCTAAAGTTTTTGGTTGTACATGCTTTGTTCAAATTTTGGATGGGAGTAATGATAAACTTAGTCCAAGGGTGATTAAATGTGTCTCTATAGGGTATACTTGGAGTCAGAAAGGGTATAAATGCTTTGACCCATTGACTCGCAAGAAATATGTCTCTGCTGATGTCACTTTCTTTGAAGATCTTTTTCTCCTCTCCCGGCCATTCCCTTTCTGATCCTCTTACGAGTCAGGGGGAGTATGACTCTTATCCTCTTTCCATTAGTGATCATGGGAAAACTCCTCTCTCCTCTATTCAGCATCCTGTTAGTGATATGGGTGAGTCTAAGCCTCTGCGGGTGTATCATCGTCGAGATAAATCTTCACAAGCTCAACCATCCACCCTTCTGCTCACTTTGGATGTTGGTTCAGGTGATTCTCCTAACTCGAGTTTAGACCTTCCCATTGCAGCTTGCGCAAGCAGGGTCACGATCTTGTACTCAACACCCCATTAGTAATTTGTTTCATATGATCATCTTTCACCGTCTTTTTCGTTTGCGACTTACCTTTCATCACAGACTATTCCCAGATCTCTCTCACATGCTCTTCAGAGTCCTGATTGGACAAAGGCGATGATGAAAGAAATTTCTGCTCTTAAGAAGAATCATACTTGGGATCTTGTGCCACTTCCTGTAGGCCATAAACCTGTTGGCTGTCGATAGGTTTATATAATCAAGTTTCTTCCAGATGGCTCAATTGATCGCTATAAAGCCCGTCTTGTTGCTAAAGGTTACACACAGACTCATGGTGTGGATTACTTCGAGACATTCTCTCAGGTGGCTAAGCTTAATTCCATTCATGTTGTGCTCTCCTTGGTCGTTAATTTATCATAGCCCTTGTTTCAGCTTGACGTTAAGAATGCATTTCTTCATGGGGACCTTGTAGAGGAAGTTTACATGCATCAACCTCCTGAATTTGTTGCTTCTCACAACCCTGCACTTGTATGTTGGTTGAAGAAGGCTCTTTATGGACTCAAACAATCTCCACGTGCATGGTTCGAAAAATTTAGTCAGGCTCTCTTGGAGTTTGGCTTTGTTTGTAGTCATGCCGATCATTCTCTCTTTATATGTCGTCAATCGACGGGCATCATGGTTCTCATTGTCTATGTGGATGATATTGTTTTGTCTGGTAGTGATTCTACTGGAATGAGGGAGATCAAAGAATTTTTTAAGACCAAGTTTGAGATCAAGGATCTGGGCCTCTTCGCTACTTCCTCGGAATTGAAGTTGCTCGCTCATCATCCAAATTGGTCTTATCACAACGGAAATATGCACTTGATCTGCTCATGGAGACCGGCATGTTAGGGTGCAAGCCTGCTACCACTCCCATGGATACTTCTGAAGCTTCGACGGATGATGGTTCTCTTCTTCGATCCCGAAATGTATCGACGACAGGCCGGCTTATTTACCTGACTATTACTCGCCCAGATCTCTCTTTTGCGGTGGAGGTTGTTAGCCAATTCATGCAAGCTCCCCGCACTTCTCATCTCACGGCTGTCTACCACATACTTCGGTATTTAAAATCAGCCCCGGGTCTTGGCCTCCGCTTTCAGTTGCATGGTCATCTTCATCTTTCTGGTTATTCCGATACTGATTGTGTAGGTAGTACTTTTGATCGCCGCTCTACATCCGGCTTCTGTACCTTCCTAGGTGGTAATATTATAACCTGGAAGAGCAAAAAGCAGCCAATTGTTGCCTGCTCCTCGGCTGAAGCAGAATATCGTGCTATGGCTCATACGACGTGTGAACTCATGTGGCTTCGCAATCTTCTTGAAGAACTTGGCTATCCTCCTTCGGATCCTATTCTTCTTCACTGTGACAATCAAGTGGCCATCCATATTGCTCGTAACCCAGTTTTCCACAAGCGAACCAAGCATATTGAACTCGACTGTCACTTTATTTGGGAGAAAATCACTTCTAAGGAAATTGTCACTCCTTTTGTTCGATCTGGGGATCAACTTGCTGATGTTCTTACAAAATCCTTGAGTCGAGATGCTCTTCATCGTGTTCGTGACAAGTTGAGCATGATCAACATCTATGCTCCAACTTGAGGGGGAGTATAGAGAATGCTAGTGTATTGTATTGTGTAGTGTGTGTGGTGAGTGGGCTCTTTTTGTGTATGTGCATGTGCACAATTGTATTATATGCTTTATCATAATAAAATAGTATGTGTTAGGGCAAGCAAGCCTAACACATCAACTCTCCCAAACTCTTCTTCTTCTTCTTCTCTCTCAATATTCTCATCCCTTCTTCACATTATCCTCACCAAATCCTTCTCTACTTTATGATCCTAAATTAGACTGTATTGACTACGGTCTAGATTCCAGTTGGAATTGAACTCTTTTATACAATTGAAAAACAACTCTATACTCGAAACTCTAGAGCAAGAAACCCTTATACGATTGGGGAGGCTGATGGCATGCTTACGTCAATCCCTTATTTGTCTTTTGAGTCTCCGAACTGCTGTTTGATCCCCTCTTCAAGATTTTGGACTAATTCCCTGCTGCAACTCACGGGCTGAATGTCGGCCCCAGTTTGTGACTGCTTTTTGCCCTATTTGGGTCCCATTTTCTTTCCTGGACATTGCTTACGCGGCTTCTTTTTGAAGGCTTGAACCTAGGATTCACATTTCAATCAGCAGCTCAGTTGGACAGTTCTCTTTGTTGCAACTTGCAACCACACGGTCACAGATCCAACCCAAGCTTTCCCACCACCACCATCATCATCAAAGCCTCTCTCCTAGGAACTTGGGGTTGGCCTTTAAATGGTAGATTGGCAAAATTTACAGCTGCGTGCTAGGTAATCAACCTTCCTTCCTTCCCTGAGCTCTTGGAATCTGCCATGGCAAAGGCTTACTTCAACATCAATCTGATGCCAACACGATCCCACCCGGTATTGACTGAAAAGGCAACTATTACATGCACAACTCAAGGGTGAGCAAGCAACGTAGGGTCATGGAGATGTCAATGTCAGGCAGACCACTAAACACAAAGCACCCAAACACATGAAAGCTCATGCTCTGGTGGTTTGGTTGCATGAAATAGCAGGGAAACCACAGACACACGACCTTCGTAGGAGACCAAGTATGGCACCAAGGTACAGAAACATACCACCATCGGACCAAAAGTGGAAGGGACACACTCAAGCAGTTGGCTGCAGCGAACAAAAGGGAGCTCACCAATACCACTCACATGCCAACTCAATCATGGTGCACTACTTGTAAGGGGAAGTTTGCAAACAGGTAAGGTCTCTAGCATGAAATGCCAAAGAAGCTTACCAGGGATGATCCAAGATTTCCTGTAAAAGGAAAAAAGTTACTAGAAAGAGCAAACTAACTTGTTTTGCTTCTCATTCTTCTCATTTTTGTCTGGTTTCAATGTCATGTCTATCGCTCCTAGAATTCCATCCTTGGACTGACCATGACTTCTATCTACAATCCCATATCTGTGAATGTCATCAGACTATAAGCAAATTCTTCTCTTCCCACATAGCTTCTTTCCATGTTCTCATATTCCTCTTAGTTGCTGATAGTGACTTTGGTGCCAAAATCTGTTGTAAACTAAAATTTTATACTATTATTACTATTATTTTTTAAAAAAAATAAGGATTTCTTTAGTGTTAGTTGGAATGGCTTTTGCCTAGAAAGAGGACTCTGGGCATTCTACAGTTCTATTTCCATTGGAAGTTCAGTCATATACCACATGGGGTTCTTTGGCTAACTATAGTGTTAGGAAGTTAAGAAAGTCACCATTTGTCTAGAAGTCCTTTCTCTGATATATATGTGGCCCCACCAGATAAGTGGACTGCCCTAGTTTTTGGCTAGGCCATGTTCACCGTTGCCTCCCACATGATGAATTTCCCGGATGTGTGCCTACTACCCATAGGTCCATGTTTTTCAAATAGCCTCTTCAATCGCTTCACATGTGGATCACCTTAACACTTCTCTAGGAAATTAAGATCAAGAGATCAAAAGATTTCATATTTTGTCAATTTCTTGTAATCTTGAAGGTGCAATTCTGCTGCAAAACCATGTTTTGTAGTAGCCCTTCTGCTGGAGCAATTTGAGGATTCCTACTTTATTGTAGTGGGTGCAACTCAGGTGGGTTGGGTTGGGTTGATGGTCAACCTGAGCCCGATCCAACCTGCATGCCGACCCCACCTGACCCAAGATCCAACCCGAGGTGCCCAACCCGAACCTAATACGAATTCCCTCTTTAGTCAACCCTAAACCAACCCAAATACTTGTGATTATTTCCAACCCAACCTAACCTGATCCAAATCTACTCAACCTCAACCCAACTCGATTTCAAATAGGGCTGGAGTTTTCAAATCCTAACCTAACCTGAGGACCCTGACTACCCGACCCAAACTCGGGTCTGGTCAATTGGGTTTGGTAAACCCAAACCCAAGTTGCATCCCTACTTAATTGTTTCTTTTCTGTGTCCTATGTATAGAGTAACTATCCACCTGTCTATTGAACGGTCTGACTAGCAAGCAATGTATTATATGTGGGTGCGACTGATACGAACTTGATAAGAAGCAGCCCAAGTGCATACACTCTATATCAGTTCTACATCTGCAGCATCAAACTCGTTCTGCATCATCTCTGGAATGATCCCTTGAGATCCAACTTCCTCACATTTTCTTCAGGTCTAGATAGGATGTGCAATTATACAAGTACTCCATCTGAGAAACTGATGTGGTTTAGACACTGTTGAATAGAACTTCATACTCAGGTGTGCTATTTCCACAGTAGTCAACTCGGATATTCTTTTGATTGGTAATGAAGATATTATTAAAAGCAGAAGGAACCAAACAGTGCATGCTCATACACACGAGCTACAATATCAAACAGCCATGAACAACTCACACCAAGCAATCTAGAAAACAGCCTCACAGGCGAGAAGCCGAAATATAAAATAGACATGCCAAAGGGCACCCAAACAAGTATTTTCTATCAAAAACCAGAAGATGAGTCCTCCTTGCTTCCTCTTTGGCCAAAGAACCAGCCTCGTTGTTTGCATCTCTAGGTGTAGACAACCCACTCAACAGAGTGTTAGGCTAATTATCCCATTCATCATGGTGGGGGAGCCTTGCATTGTATCAAGGTGATAGGTTTGTGGAATTCTGCAAGTGTGGAAGCCCAAGACCATTCTCAAGCACAAACTAAAGCCCAAATGCCCAGGCCCACCTACAGCCCAAAAACCTTGTCTCAGTTTTCGGAGTCTAAGAAATTAGGGTCAAAAGTGAAGCAAAATGGTGCTAGACCCTGCCTAACCCAAGGTTGGGCCACATCCAATATTTATTTATTTATTTATTTATATATAATAAAAAAAACTCCTAGAACTGGAAATAGTTTTTCCACTTCCAAAGGACAAGACCACAAAAAATGGCCTTGGATGCAGGAATGTTTCCATATCTAAGGCCAGTTTCTGGGCCAACTTTGTCCCAATTCAAGGTATTCCATATCCGTTACAGTACGCCCATAAAGGTTGATAAGTATAGGTAACGACCATGACTATTCCGCGATACGGGGGTGAAACAGGGCAAGTGGTTTTTTAGGACTGTATCGGCCATTACGGTGGCCATAAAGGCCGTTACGAAGCATAATGACTGCTACCCCTGTAACAGTAAAAAAACCACCACCTTTTTTTCTATTTAAATCCATTTTTCTCCTTATTTTTTCACTTTTTTCATTCCAAAAACTTTCCTAAATCATTTTACAACAGATTTCAACCACTCTTATTATAGTTTTTAAGATTAAAACCATAGATGGAAGTGATTTGAGTGAATAGAAGCTCTGAGGGCTTTTTTTTTTTCAAAAAATTGAAAATGTGGTATTTGTGCTTTTTTTTTTTTCTGATTTCTAGTTCTAGTGCTTAATTGTGGTGGGCAAACATTAGAGACATGTAATCATGTTAAAAAAATTCACTAGACAACCCGAAACAACACTCTCACCAAAGGCTGGACCATTGCACTGCCATAAACATGTTCAAAACAAAAAAATAAATACATATTTGGAATATTTATATTATTCTGGATTTTCTAGAAAAAAAATTCAGAATTTTTCTGGTAAAAAAAATTTTCAACCGTTATGGGGGTCGTAACAATTGTTACGCCCCCATATTGGCTGTTAAGGCCGATACTCGTATCAATGATGGTGGTGACCGTTACAGCCACTGTTACCTATACGAAATACCTTGACCCAATTTCTCAGGTTCCTAATGTTCTAACCTTTTGATCCATAGGTCCCATCAAATGGTCTTTCCAGTGAGCCTAATTTCAGGGCAATCCAATCCATATTCACAAAATTATGATCGAAATACCGGATAGTACACGTGAACGATTGACAATTACAAAACATGATTTTGACCCAATTTGTGGGCCCACATCTCCTTAGCCACTAGGAATTTCTTTCAAACGAAGAACATTAGTTAGCCCAAGTCCCCCTTTACAAAAGCTATAGATCACCAAAATCCGACACCTAAGCACCCAGTTACAATTGAAAAACCAAAAAGTGGGTTTGTTGGGCTATGTATAGGAAACAACGTTCCCTTGTCCTTGCACAAAAATCCCAAAACCAATTTCCATTTTTCTTTGACCCTTTGACCAAGTTTTAACAAAACTATACCTAGGAGGCTTAGTTTGACCCAACCTATCATATTTTTAACAAACTATGCCCGTAACTACATTAGTGAAATCCCAAGACTACCTCTCCTACAAACCACAAGATCTCCCAGGTGTTTTAATCTCTAACATTCATTTCTAGAAGCCTCCTAGAACCTTCCCTATATCCTAACAACCCCTAGAAATTCCTCAATTTACACTCAAGCCACCCAATTGGCATCTAGGATCATGCCACTTGTCAATCATCCCTAGTCTTCCAATCCTTTAACACATCCCAAACTCCCTAAGTTTACAACATTGCCACCCCTCTATAAATAGAGGTCTTTTGCTACAAGAGCGAGGGTCTTGACTCTCCAAAATCTCTAAATCCCATAGCTAGCATCCAAGAGCCTAAA
The DNA here is from genome assembly GCA_030180095.1 of Magnolia changhungtana. Lineage (NCBI taxonomy): Eukaryota > Viridiplantae > Streptophyta > Magnoliopsida > Magnoliales > Magnoliaceae > Magnolia > Magnolia changhungtana. Next base: position 7,094,913 of record JASAUF010000596.1, read on the forward strand.
GTCCCAATACTCAGAAAGTTTCTACAAGACCTGTGGTGAAGGAGGAGAACATGAGAAGGGGATTGGGAGCTTCAGAATTTCTTCTTACCCAAGCCAAGGCTCCAACAGCTGCTGGGGACAGAAGAATTCACTCGTTCTTCCTCCTCCCTCAGCTTGCTTTAAAGACTATACAAGGGAAGGTTCTCCTTCTACAGCCACCTGGAATTAATGTTTTTGGTGGCGCTCGTAGCGTAGCTAAAGCGCTATGTAGCGTAAGCTACGGGGCATGTATTGTTAGCTATAGAGCATGTATCGTACACTACATGTAACGTAGCATACAATGTGGCGTAGCGTACAATGTAGCGCAAGTAGCATATACTACATGAAATCTCCTTTTAAAAAAAAAAAAAAAAAGTTTTTCTTCTATGAAGGCTCAACTCCTATTTTAAAATGGGGGTGACTCAACCCATCACACGTGGCACTACATTAGATCAATCTGGACCATCTAAATTGTCGTCCATATCGTGGATATAGCACATATATCAATCCAGACATTCTAAATTGTGGTCCATATTGTGTATTTGTGATGTTTTAATAAATAAAAAAATGGTCACACTTAGAGATATCTGAAGGCAAAGAGGCATAGAGATTTTGCATGGAAATTTGTGGTTGACGATCCAGATTCACAGTACAAAAAACTCGTAGGAATTATGCTTTTTGTAAATTTTATCATATTTTCTATTATTTTAATTAAAAAATATTAAGTATTGTGTAGCTCATGCTATATGCTATGTAGCTTACGCTATACATTATAGAGGGCCAAACGCTAAGCTATATGCTATGCTATTTAAAACACTGCCTAGAATTCTATCTCAAGGAGAATAGATTCAAGCATCAAGTCCAAGAGTTTAGAAAATTGAGCTTATCTAAGCTAAGAGAAGACATGTCAAGAAATCAAATCTCTACAAAGACCACACCGCCCCCCCCCCCGCTATTTAAAAAACTTTTTGCACTGAATTCTATCTCAAGAGAAGACATGTAAGAGAAGAAATGAAGAAAATCTCAAAGACCCCCCCCCTTTCGAGCTTCTTTCTCTACCCCTCCAACATTCTCCTTTTATACTTTTTCATTCACTTTTAGGTGGCCAATCATTTGTTTATTCAAATCCCAAATTTTGGAATCTAGTTCTCCTCGGATAGAGACCGCTGTATTGAGAGTCATGCAGGGTGTCTAACCCTCTCTTACTCTACTACCCAAGTTGTGGTGAAAAGACCTTTGTGAAGTCTAATGTTTAGAAATCGGGGGTTTTCTTGTTAGCACATGAGAATTATGGGTCGTATAGCTATACGGCCCACCTAACGCCTTCTCTTGTCTATTCTTTGCTTAAATTGTTTTAGGAGTCTAGGTTAGGACTTAAAAAGGGAATTTTTGCTTTTGTTACTTAAGGACGTTTCTATTTTTTCCACTTGCTTATTATTAATATAAAAAGGAGGAGAGTGCACGACCATCCTCATTCATCCTCTTTCCCTTTCGTTTCAAAGCTATCTTTTTGCTACCCCCATTTCTTCTTTTCTTCTACCTATAGCATACAAACTTACATGGCATCATGACGAGGACATCCGAGCACCTTACAATGTATACCAGAGGAGGAGAAGATTAGTTCCAGTTTCACTTTGGCTTGGTGACCACTACATGGGCCCAAGTGGGCCACATTGAAGACCCCAATTGTATGATCGTGCATCTTTGAAGATCCTCCACTAGGAAGCTGCATGTGGGTTCCTTATCAAGGAGTTTGGACCTTTGGATTGTGAAGACACATCAATCAGACAGTTGGATCTTGAGGATGCTTTAATCAGATGGTTGGATCATTGTAATCTTAGATTACATTGATCGTAGACTTTAAGGTGTTTAGATTTATTTCTTTTATTTAATTAATTATTCATGTTGGATTTATTTTGATATTTAGTTGAGATTAGGGAGTCAGGAACAACTTTTATTTCATTGAGCGTCTTTATGTTGAAAATTTTATCTAAGAGCATCATTTTGTAAAAGTTTTTTTTTTTTTTTTAGACTATAAAAGGGAGAGAACTGCCAGCCCCAGGAATGTTTTTTTGAATGAAATCTATTTGCTTCCCTTGAAGCTTTATCTTCTTGTGAATGGATTCTCTTGTGAGTGGAGATTGATGGTCTGATGCTAAGGTGTGAAGCCTAATCTTTCCTCTCTTATCTCTATTTTACAAGGTAATTCTCTCTGGTCTTTCTCATCTTCTTCTTAAATCCCTCTTTTCAATCTTTCCAAAAAAAAATCTCTCGTCTTCTCTAAAACTAAATCCATTTACTCCTCTCCACCAAAACCTAAACCCATCTTCTCTTATCCCTCCACGAAAACCCAACCCATCCCATCTCTATCAAGCCCCAGACATATAGATTGCTTGTCCGTATGAGTCAGTCCGCACGGTTGTACGGATAGGGCCATACAACTGCACGACCAGCCACCTAACTTCCTTCCCCCCCCCCCCCCCCCCCCTTCAATTTTTCTTCTTATCCCTTAAACCCTAGTTCCCATTCACCTCTAAACCTTAGTTTTTTTTTTTTCTCAAGTCCTAATCCCCAATTCCCTATGAAGCCCTAATCCCCTCTTTCCTATAAGATCCTAGATTCCCAAATCCTTACTAAGCTCTAATTCCTTTCAAATCCCTAACCTTACATACTCAAAGCCTAACCCTAGATTCTCTATCCTTAACCCTAGAGAGACCAAATCAACCCCTTAGAATTTGGCCTAAGCCTATACTAAAGTGGAAGTTCTACCTTCCATTGATCCTTCGACATTCATGTTTTATATGGTTTAGTTTAATGTGGGATTGTGATTTAGCTTGAAATCTGAATTTTATTGTTTATTTGATTTCTTAGATTTGTGGTAGGTTAGTAGATTTTATGCTTTGAAATGCTCTTTAATCCGTTTATAATTTTTTTGCATCATATTTAGTCTAGACCATTCGTCCTACATCATATCAAAGCATCTTTGGTCTTGGTTTAATCCACCTTCAACTCTTTTCTACATTCTTATCCTTCTTTTTCTTTGACTTCTCATCAATCTTATGCTGAAACTTCTTTAAGAAACCTAGGGTTTCTTCATGTTCTTCTTATTTTTATTTACTAGGTCTTTGTAATGGCTAATGGCTCATGCATGAGTAGGTGAATGAGGTTTACATGATCATCACCTCTTGTGTGATTATTTGAAGTGTATGGCTAGTTTCTCTCATTGGATACCGTGTTTGTGACCCCCATGGTCGGCTGAAAAGTGTGGACTTGTGGCTGATTGCTCTCTCCAAGCGTGGTGTGCGCATTGTGTGAAGTGTGCGAGTGAATTGTTTGTCAATTGCGATAGCCAGCTCATGTGTGTGCAAGCCTTGTGACATTCTTCTTTCTCTTGTTTTAATGGAGATGGGAAATGATCCGAAAACTGGATTCATAAATCCATCTGATTTTTTAGGGGTCTAGATAACCTTTTAAAAAAAAATTTAATTAAATGGAACAAACTATCTCTAGTGGTTTATGTCCATTCAAGTATTTTTAACGACAAGGGGAAAATTGAAATACTTGACTGTGGAGAAACCTGATTAGAGTTCTAAACAACGGATTCAGGATAATTCTCAAATTATGATATGGCTAGGAATAGTATAGAATTATTCATCCATGCTAACATTATTGTTTTGGATACTACAAAGGATGTGTAGGATGCATTACAAGAAATGTATTCACCTGACAAAAACATCTCTCATACGTACCAATTGTTTGAAAGATATTTGGATTTCAACTAGGAGATAAATCCCTGGCTGAATACTATTCAAAACTTGAAGGAATGTGGGAGGAACTGAATTTGTACCAACCTCTCACTACGGATTTGGAAAACACCAACATTGTGAGAAGGCCTCCAATGGTGAAATTTTTTACTCCATATGTCCGGTCTCAGGATCAACTTGTTGATATATTCACGAAGGTTCTACTTTACAGGCAGTATATATGTATATACTCCAAGCTTCAACCGACAACATCTATGCTCCAGCTTGAAGGGGAATGTTAATGTATAAGAAATATGGGTTGTACGACTGGACAACCCACTGGACAACCCATCCAATGTTGATATAGAGGCAGTATATATGTATATACTCCAAGCTTCAACCGACAACATCTATGCTCCAGCTTGAAGGGGAATGTTAATGTATAAGAAATATGGGTTGTACGACTGGACAACCTTCTCTTGTCTATTCTTTATTTAAATTGTATTAGGAATCTAGCTTAGGACTTAAAAAGGAATTTTTTGCTTTTTAACACAAGGGTATTTCTGCATTTTTTCACTTCCTTATTATTAATATAAACAGGAGGAGAGAGGATGCTGAGCCATATCCATCCTCTTTTCCTTTCTTTTCACCCCCCCTTCACTTATTTCTTCTTTTCTGCTACTTCTAGTTTACAAACTTATACTTACAATTCAAGTTCCAGGCAACAGACAAGGATCCTAGTCATCCTTGAATTGTTGCAACATCAACACTAGAGACTAGGGAGAAAGACACTGGTTTCATTCACACTTGCTTATCTTTAAGGCCTTGTCCAGTGATCACATTGCTGAAAATTTTGATTTTAAGAAAATCCTGATTTGGTGGTGGGCCCATTCTATTGATTCAGCGCTTGCTTGTGGGCTTCCAGAGGAAAGGGTTTCCACTGCAACCGGATGAGTGAATGTTGACGTGGCAATGCAGGAAATCCTGATTTTTCTAAAAACTATATCTTTGTCCAAATGGAGCCCAAGTTTCAAAATTCTTATCATGTTGGGGTTTTCTCCACAAATTAGAATTAGCATTTTGAAGATTCTATAAGTAGTGTTTTGGGTTCAATGATGTAGAATTTTATTATTTGAATGGAATTCAGTTCTCTGTTTACCCTAGCAGTTGAAAATTTCTCCAGCATCAGAAACCATAATATCTCAAAGCCTGTTGGTCGTCAAAAACATGCTTGTTTATTTATGTTGTTTGCCTCTTGTGTCTCATAGATTTCAGTTACTCTACTTTTTGGAATCAGTCCGTAAGATCTCTATGAATATCTGCCCTTACATCCAATGCTTAGTTTCGGATTTCTTTCTTTATGTGTGTAATGTCTCTTTTTCAGATTCAGAATGGAACTGTTGGTCCCTATACGGGAGATGGATCAGTTGACCTTAAAGGAAATCCTGTCTTGAGGCACAACACTGGCAACTGGCGAGCATGCCCATTCATTCTAGGTATTTTATTTCTTGGTCTCTGTGCCAACTGCAATATATATAGAGGTGTGCTCCGGTAGTACCGGTAGCCGTACCCTCATAAGTTTATGGTGGCGGTATGAAGCAGATTTTGGGTCCACATGGTGTATGTACTACATCGGTGCATCCCTCAGGTTACCCACAGGTCCTGGAAATAAGCTCTATCCTAAACCCTAGTAGGCCACAACATAGGAAACAAGGCGGGAGGGGATGTCTACCCTTGATTCTCACTGGGTCCCACATGAGTTGTAGAACAGCCTGATTTCATCCTGCCTGGATTCCGTAGACACAACTTGGTGGGACCTCACCTCTCAACTTGTCCCCTGTGCTGTGGCCCACCTGAGTTTCCATTTGGTCTGATTTTTTAGCCCTGGGAGTGGCATGGGGCGATGCATATGATGCATGGACTGGATTTTGTGAATACATCATATGGGTTCCACTTCTGCCCAGTACAACCGTCGCTTAGAGTGTTACCAGTAACATTGAAACACACCCCATATATGTGCATGCATTTGTGCATGCATGTGTTTGTATGTATGTATCAGCTCGAAATTCATCTGATAAAGATTGTAATGTAAAATGCAGGGAATGAATGCTGTGAGCGTTTGGCCTACTATGGAATTGCTACAAATCTTGTCACTTACCTCACCAACACTCTACATGAAGGAAATGTTTCTGCTGCAAGGAATGTTACGACATGGTCAGGCACATGCTACCTCATGCCCCTACTTGGCGCTGTTTTAGCAGATGCTTATTGGGGAAGATACTGGACAATTGCCGTGTTCTCCACCATTTACTTCTTTGTAAGCATAAACCATCCTCGACCTTTGTTTCCACTAATGTTTTGGTATCCATTCCCACGGTCCCACCATATCAGAAAAAGTTGCTAGCTGACTTGCATCTACCTCTGCAAGAGCCAATGCTTTGAGCTGTCATGCATGTAGATGACCTGGAATAAGAATGGGGCCCAGTTAATTCGTTTGGTGGACACATGTCACATGTAGAAAAGCATTGGACAGTTGCTGAAGGTCCGTATTCAGCATGCATATCTTTTTGGTGTGGGTTTGGGCCATAGTTAGCAAAACTCCGTTTTAAACTTGGCATCTTTTGAAGAGCTTGTCTAATTGGTTCGGTGTTTAAAACTCCATATATTTTAGAAGATGGGCAAAAAAATAAAAACTAAATAAAAATAAAAATTAAATAAATCATTTTTGGGTGCAAACCAAATTAAACAAGTTTCTCTAAGTGTTCAATTTTATTTAAAAAAAAAAAGAAAAAAAAAAAAACTTTTTTTCATCCTAAAAGAAATCGGTCACGATTTAAAAGAGAGACTGGTAGTCACCATCCATTGATAGAATGGAGTAGAAAGTGAAAAATTTTAGTGGAGATTGATGGTTTATATGAGGATTACTTGAAAAATGAAGGATCGAGAGAGGCAAATAATGATAGCAACCACTTCGGTTTTCCCCACAACAACCACCATTCGATTACCTATGTACATTAAACATGATTACTCATGCAGATAGAAATATTTCCATTTTAAGTGAAAATTTTGTATTTTTATTTTATTTCTATATGATACACAGTGAGTGTGCATGCATTACATAGCCTCTTTTTTTATTTTTTCTTTTTCTTTTTTTATTTTTTCTATAGCTGAAATGTATTAAGCCCAAACTTTTCATTTTCCAATTTTTTGTTGTTGTTTCCTCTTATTTGTTGGAATTTTGATCGTCTTTTTAATGATCAAAAGCATATTAAACATGAAGATTTCCATTTACCTTTTCTTTTTTACTTTATGGTGTTTTGTTAGCTATTGTTTGGACCTAGGCATTTGACTTGGTTAACCCCCCAAATCTGAGGGTATGGGGATGCAGGGATATCTAATATTATATATTTATTCATATTCTACAACTTCTAGATAGTTATTTCATGAATAGGTATTTTTTATCCTATCTAAAATATTTCACTGTGTAATCCATATCAACACAGATCCAATATCATTTCACTTCAGTTCATAATACATTGGTATGAAAGGAAGTTAAAGGATTAATACCTGATGAGTGATCACTGTGTCTTGGCCAAGTCATTTTCATGGTGGGAACCCATGATGCAAGCTCGGATGTTGCACATGTGCCAATCCACATCTGCAGCGATGCATGTAGGCTCATCAAAACTCATAATAGGTGTTGGATCTTTTATGTCTTAATCAATTATATATTTTTCCTTTCAAAAAACAAATCATGTGTTTAAACTTGAGTAACTCATATCAAATTTTATTTTTTTTGGTCTTTACATAGGGTATGTGCATGTTGACACTTTCAGCATCCATTCCCGTGTTGAAGCCTCCCCCTTGTGTGGGGTCCATTTGCCCATCAGCATCTCCAGTTCAGTACGCCGTATTCTTCTTCGGCCTCTATATGATTGCTCTAGGGACAGGTGGGATCAAACCTTGCGTATCATCATTTGGAGCTGATCAGTTCGATGACACCAACCCAACGGAGAGAGTGAAAAAGGGGTCGTTCTTCAATTGGTTTTATTTCTCTATCAACATTGGCGCTCTCATATCAAGCAGCTTAATTGTTTGGATCCAAGACAATTGTGGATGGGGATTGGGATTCGGCATTCCAACATTGTTTATGGGTCTCGCTATCGGAAGCTTTTTCTCGGGTACAATCCTTTATAGGTTTCAGAAACCTGGCGGAAGTCCCATTACAAGAATGTGCCAGGTTGTGGTTGCATCTTTGCGGAAGTGGAATGTAGAGGTTCCTCATGACAGCTCTCTGCTGTATGAAGTACAGGATAAAACCTCGGCGATTGGAGGGAGTCGGAAACTGGAGCACAGTGATGAACTCGAGTATTTATTGATCTCATCTGAACTTCTCTTCTGAATTTTAAAAAACGTTTCAATCTTCCCCAACTATTTTATTGTTCCAATCATACCATAACGTTGCACATGTTTACCAATTCTAGGCTGCTCATCAGGCAGGCCCCACTACTAATATGCCATATCCCAAAAATCAAGCCGGTTAGATGGTTATAATTGCTGAAGTTGAGCAAAAAGAATGGATGGTTAATAAAAATGTTGAAATGGTCTGCATCCAATGGTTGGGATCATCTGAATTTGCCAATATCACATCCATGATGTGGCCCTCCTGATGATTAGCATTGATCATAGTTTAAAAACTTAACTCGACCTGATTTCTGGCCAGGTCGGGTTGACTCGAAGACTCGGACAAGTGTTCACATGACTCATAAAAAATTTAAATAGTAATTATGATAAAATATATAGATAATGGAAGAATATGCATGCATGTATCGCTTGGCTTGTTGGCTGGAAACTTAGCCCTCTTTGCTAGACGTGTCTTTTTCAAAACCCACTTCTTATCTTCTTATATCGAACTCAGCTGACTCGCTTGAGTCACGTCTACTTGAGTCAACTGGGTCATCAAGTTAATGAGTCAAGCTGAGTCGAGACAGTCATGCTCTCAAGTGAGTTTCAGGTTGACTTGGCTCAAAATCTCATTGACTTGAGTTGACTTAGCTGAGTTTCAAGTCAAGTCACTGAGTTTTAGAACTATAGCATAGTTTGCATATGCATGCCATGTACAAGGGGGCTGTAAGTCTGCATTTCTCTTGATACGAATTGAAATGAATCTTGTTACATGCTTATGGTGTGTTAGTACTCGCCACTAAGTTGAATTGCAAGCATTCAATACAATCAAAGACAGTGACCACATCATACCCACATTTCCTAGCATTCCTAATGACGTAGGAACCGCAAATCGTACTTTTGATTCCCTTACAGTCCATGCAGTAAGGTTGCTTATTCCAACCAGTGTATTGTCTTCAATCTCATATATAGAAGTGAGATCCTCATTTGGCTGACACATAGCTACATGGTAGATGGATAGTAATACTTTCTTTATTTGCATTGCACAAGTCTGGAGTTTTGACAATTGCTCTGCTGCAGGTGCCTCGACAAAGCTGCAACGGTGACCAATCTTGACATGAAGACTAATGATTTTTCAAATCCGTGGCGGCTTTGCACTGTCACCCAAGTGGAGGAACTCAAGATACTGGTCCGCATGTTCCCCATATGGGCCACTGGGATCGTCTTCTCCGCTGTCTACGCACAGATGTCTACCATGTTCGTCGAGCAAGGCACGGTCCTCGACACCTCTCTCGGTTCCTTCACCATTCCACCTGCATCGCTCTCAACCTTTGACACAATCAGCGTCATCATATGGGTCCCAATCTATGATCGGATTCTCGTCCCAATAGCAAGGAAGTTTACAGGGAAGGAAAGGGGCTTCTCGGAGCTCCAACGGATGGGCATTGGCCTATTCATATCAATATTGTCCATGACAGCGGCCGCGCTGGTTGAGATCAAACGGTTGGAGATTGCAAAGGCTGAGGGCCTAACGCATGAGAAAATAGCAGTGCCCATGAGCATATTTTGGCAAATACCACAGTATTTTCTGGTGGGTGCATCTGAAATATTCACATTCATTGGGCAGCTCGAGTTCTTCTACGACCAATCGCCCGACGCCATGCGGAGCTTATGCAGTGCACTGTCGCTCCTCACAACCGCATTGGGGAATTACCTGAGCTCCTTCATCTTGACGATCGTCACGTCCATCACGACCAAGGGAGGGAAACCCGGGTGGATTCCGAATAATCTAAATGAGGGGCATCTCGATTACTTCTTTTGGCTTCTGGCGGGCCTCAGCTTGTTGAACTTGCTGGTGTACATGTACTGTGCTTCGAGGTATAAATGCAAGAAGGCTTCTTGAGCATCCTTCAGAATGGTGTTTGGATGTACAGATGCATGCAATTGCAGAAATTGCCCAAATTGAAAATCTGCTGGTAATTCCTTTCTGGAGACTGATATTACACTCTCTCGTGTAATTTTTGGGAACTCAATTTAGGATTCATGTTGTAATAATCTGATTGTTTTTCATTAGGAAATGGCTGATATCACATGAACTGTTCTTTTGAGGGTTTGCAACTGTGGGTCTAAAACTCACTGATTCAACTCGAAAATCAGCCGGGTCAACTCAATGAGATTTCGAGCCAAGTCTCTAAAAGAAACTCGGCAGACTTGAACTGAGTCAGTCACCTTGTCAACTGGTTTTTAGTTGTAAAATGCAAAATGGGGCCAGTGAGAATTGAAACCAGAGCTGCAAACCATGGGCCGAAGTTGCATTTCTCTTTGGAGTCTTTGAGTTGACCTGACTCGACTGGATACTGAGTTGTGTTATCAGGTTTTTGAACTATGCTTGTACAAGTCCGAGTCAGATGCAACTCGTTCGAGTCGACTCAGACTCGGTTGAGTCACCACGAGTCAGCATCATAAATATGGGGTGACTCGGCTCAGAGGGCTGAACTAGTCAGTCTGAGTTGCGGAGTCTTATCCTTGCTTGCACCCATTTGTTAAAATGGTATTTTATACAAAAATGTTTGGGTTTTCTGGTCTGCATGTGTGAAGTCCATGCTCTGGTGATCCAAACCGTTGGTACCGTGGGCCTTTCGATGTTTCATGCATAAAAACGCTCCAGATTTGATGATCCTAACTGTAAAATATTTCACTTATTTTTGGTTGAATGAAAACTTGGGTATGGTTAGGATTCTTCTGATTTAGGGAATTTGTGGTGTATGGGCCATCAACTGTGGGGCCCACAATATCAACGGTTGGGATCTTTGAACCATGGGCCCTGCTTGTCCAAATTGAAAGCATGAATGCTAACTGTAGACCACAAAACCCAAACTATAGAACATTTCACTTATTTTTTGTTGAATGTGAACTTGTATGGTTAGGATTCTTCCGATTTAGGTATTTTTTGGTGCATGGGCCATCTACTGTGCGGCCCATAATATCAACGGTTGGGATCTTTGAACCATGGGTCCTGCTTGTCCAAATGGAAAGCATGAATGCTCCTCTATAAACTTTCAGCCCAAGCATTTCAGAGTAGTGCGAATCATCCATCGTAAACATGGAATGCATGAACGTCAATCCTCGGACAACGGGCCCCACAATTCAGACAACGGTCCAAATTCAGTGGGAAGAATCACATGGTTAAGATTGTCCAATCAGGATGATTTTGGAGCTATTCTTCGTCCACAACGGGCCCACTATTTGGACGTTCTGGATTCCTTTTGATGTACCCCACGTGTATGGTGGATCATCACCACCATTTCGAAAAGAGAAATGTTCACATACAAACGAGCACGCTTAACATACAATGTTTTTTTTTTTTTTTTTTTCATGCCAATGTGTCACATGTGTGTGAAATCCGAGCTGTGCAAAAGGTGGGCTTGATCATAAAGATCACCTAGGATTTAAAAAACAAGATGGACCGTTCATCAGGCGGGGGCCACACCATCGAAATATTCGGACAGTCGATGGTCTGTCTCGATGTATTCTGTGCCCATCTGATGAGTGGATTGTTCCAATTTTCGCTGGAGATGACCTTCATGATATGGTCCACCCATTTCATGGCTTGGATGATCTACTGAAGTGACACATCAAAGGAAAATAAAACGTTGTATGTCAAAAGAATCTGCATTTCTGTTTTGAAAATTGAATCGGGTTTGGAAATTCTAACAGCATCCTACGGTCCTCAGGGTTTAGTGATTGAGGCCATTGATCTGATGAGCCCCACAATCATGGACCATAAACCATCATGAAGGGTTAGGATTGTTTTATGGAGGAAATTTTTGGGGTGTGGTCCATCCACGGTGGATCATGATTAGTGGCTCTGATCACTGAAAATTGGACCCTCTCTCTCCAAACTGATAACCCACTGGGCTGGGCCATCCCAGACCAGTCCAGCCCTGCAAGCAACCGATCCGACTCAGTACCGAACGAGTTGGTCCGAGCGGCCGAGTCTTTCAACCATCGCTTGTCAGTTCTCCCAGAAGAGCTAGCTTTCTACGGTAACTTCCACATAACGGGAATAAACATTGCCGTCCGATCAGCTAGGTCATGAGAATTGTTGGGAACCGTGGAAGCAGATAGAAATGAATCAAGCTGGAAGCTGATAGAAATGAATCAAGCAAAGTACTCTAATCGCACAACCAAGTTCAAACACAAAAAAATTGAATTTTACATGGAAAAACCCTTGCGGGAAGAAACATTAATGATACAGAGCAATAGTAATGCATTATGAAAGCAGAAAATTACAAAAGAGAGATTATTGATTCGAACAAGCTTCAAATCTACTCTTCAAGCACAAGTTATGCCCTTGAAACCCTTATAAACGAATTTAGAAAACCTAGAACACCACTCTATACTCCTAAGTCCCAATTACATCCGATGTATATAGCCTCATATAGTATGATAATCGAAATAGAAAACAAATCCCACACTTACGTAATTCTACACGCGCGCTCGATGGCACCTTCGATGGAACTTTGGATCGTCAATGGCATCGAACACCTTCTATGGCATCGAGAAAAACACCATAATGTTCCAGCAATAAAACATGAATTTTTCTGATATTTCCGATAGCATCAAGCATCTGTCGATAGCATCGACAGACCCTGTTGTTTATAAATTTAAGACGTCAACAACAATTTCCACATTGTCTTCAATTTTCATTATTCATAACTTCATATCTTCTTCTCTAATTCCGCCTTACATCATTACTCTACAATCACTTCTCGCGCACTCTACTCCGTCCTTTTACACCTTACATCATTACATTGTCTTCGATTTTCATTCTTCATAACTTCATATCTTCTCTCTAATTCCGCCTTACATCATTACTCTACAATCACTTCTCGTGCACTCTACTCCGTCCTTTTACACCTTCGCCAAGTCTAGAGAAGTTGTACATAACTTGAAATTCTCTTTGGGAACCATCTTCGTAAGCATGCTAGTCGGATTCACGCTCATGTGAATTTTCTCTAGAGTCGCGCCTCATTCCTCAAGTACATGTCGGATAAAATGATGACGCACATCAATATGTTTAGTACGTGAATGATGAATACAATTTGGGCCGGCCAAATTGATCGCACTTTCATTTGTCACAATTAATCGGAACAATCCAAGATAGCCTTCGGATCAAAGTTTGATCCATTTTTTGGAGAAGCTAAAGCCAAGGAGATGAGGGCACTTGAAGCAACGGTGGTTAAAAATTCAACTGGAAAAGATCTTCCATCGGCATCTTGGAGAGAATGATTTATCATCCCTCCCAACCAAACACCTTCCTTAAATGATTCTGTCACCGCCATGTACTTAGCTTTGGTTGTAGAAAAACACACAGAGTCGATCGAGTCCGATCGGACATCCAAGTCGCTGGGGCAAAGTACAAACGAATAAGCCGAAAGTCAACATTCTATAAGGCCGCCCACACCGGTGGTTAAAAATTGCTCAGAAAAGCGTCCAAGTTAGAATCACATTTAGCATGTATTTTACTATGACCCATCCGTGGTAGGGCCCAACAAACATAATTTCTCTAATAAAGACATGGTAATTTGGTAGATTCATCTCTCTCCACGGGACACGTGGCAAGGTAATGCAACGATCTGATTCACCCATGTACATGCATCGGGATGGATGGCTTAGGTTTCAAAATGAAATAGAAAAATAGTCATTTTATTACTTCATCCCACTACAAAATGTTACTTTTGTTTTCCAGGGTTAGACATGTGGACCTATGTTGTTAATAAGTGTAATTTTTGAGAAATCATCCATCCATGATAGGACCCCGCATTTGAGTGGACCAGATTTGTAAATCACCTTATCACGATCGTCGAGAGATACCACCCACCTTTATCAAATATCAATGGGCGTCTCTTGTACAGTTTCTTTCTAAAAGGAATCTTATAAATAAAAGTAAGGCCATAGAGACAAGATGAAATCCACTACCACATAAGTTCTAGTTTTAACAAGTTAGGCGGCCTGAATTCACCTATCGAGAAAGGATATACTTTTATGAAAAGAAATATGACCAACGGAAATATATGAGGTAAAAATATGGCCCATATCATGAGTGGGTAGGAAGGAATTATAAGGTGGGCCCTACCGATGTGGCATTCAAATCACAGCATATGCCAAGTTCATACATGTGCCACGCATTGCCATTTCAATAAATTAAGATGAACCATCTCACCTCGACGTGCGCCGATGATGACTGTGAACTTGACCATTCTTCAATCAATGACTTGCTACTCGACTCTCTCTCTCTCCCTACAAGGTAGCTATACACTCATTTATATACAATAAGGCTCATGAATACTTTTCTTTTTCATCATATCATGAGTTTTAGGACATTGGGCCCTACCCGATGTGGCATTCAAATCACGAGGTGCATATGCCAAGTTCATACATGTGCCACGCATTGCCATTCAATAAGTAAAGTGAGGAAACATGAAATTAAGAGAACCATCTCACGCGACTTGACCATTCTTCAATCAATGACTTGTCCATCTCCCTCATGTACTTCATCAATTTAATATCTCTCCAACGTAGAAATCCCGTGAAGCTTCAAACCCAAGCAACGGCTAGTTTACCCTACATCTAAGATGACATCCAAACGCTCCTTTCCCTCTTAAATCCCCTTTCTATTGAGTTTAACGTCTGTGTAGAAGTGAGGCTGGGGAAGGTCGCTCCCATAGAACTCGATTCAATACAACTACTATCCCAATCTTTTTCCCTTGCTTTCTTTTTCGAGAAATGGGGGAGACAAATATGAGAGAGATATAGGGATAGAGTTGACAGACTTATGTAGACATTGGGCGGGGTTTTTTTGTACCAAAATTTGGACGGAAAAAATGAGAAAAAGAATTTTCAGGTATTTACAATGTTCGGGTCGGACCATTCGGTCGGGTTTCGAGATAGGTTCTCAATCGGATACATACTATCCGAACTTGATCCAAAAAATGATAGGAGTCTTGGAGCGAATGCAGAATCGGGTCGGATCGGGTCGGATCCACCGGATCGGGTCCAACATGATCATACTTTTCTTCATCGGGTTTATATATCTTGAAGTGCATTATAGCTTTGCTTGTCCATCCCATACTTCATCAATGTCTTTTCAAGGTATTCCACCTGAGATAATCATAGCCTGCTCTTTTTATTGTCTTTGTATATGTTAATGCCGAGAACCCTCTTTACAACCCCCAAATATATTAAAGCATGTCATCGATGAGCATGTCATCGATGTACAAAACTAGCATAATGAACTTTCCATCACCTAGGGTCTTGTAATATATATAATGATCATATTCACTTCCGGTAAACATCTAACTCACCATGAAAGAGTCAAACTTTTTATACCACTACGTAGGCTACTGTTTTAGGCCGTACAACGACTTCCTTATTCTACAAACATTGTTATATGCCTATGTATTTCGTAACATTTTGATTGCTTCATATAAATATGTTCTTCCAATTCCCTATGCAGGAAGACGGTTTTCACATCCATTTGCTCCAGCTCGATATTCTATTGGACAACCAGCGCCAACACGAATTTAATAAATACTTGCTTCACAACCAATACAAATATCTTGGTAAAGTCAACACATTCTCTCTGAGCATATCCATTTGCTACCAACCTTGCTTTGTACCTATTATATTTCTTCTTGAAGATTTACTTGAATCCGATCGCTTTATGGTGATGTGAAGCTCTACCAGCTCTCACGTTTTGTTCTTGTACAAGAAATCCACCTCATCATCCATCATTGTTTTCCACCTTTAGGCATTTTACTCATCAAGAGCCTCCTGAAGAGTAAACAGATGCCTTTCATGTATAATGAAGCCAAATGCGATATTCGAGTCATCCCTGTATCTCACCGGTAACCTACGATCTCACGGTAGATTCCTTCTTACAGGTAGCTACTCAATCTGCTCTTATACCTCTATCTGCATACTTGTATATTCTTGTGTATCATTTTTATCCAACTGAACGTCCATAACCAACTTCTCTGGTTCCTTGTGTTCATCCTTACAGAATAAGGATCCTTCGTCGAATTTAACGTTATGACTAAGGACGATTTTCCGTGTGACTCAGTTATACAACTTGTACTCCTTCACACCACCATCATAGTCGACAAAGATGTACTTTTTAACCATTTAGTATAGATTATCTATCTCAATTGACAATACATGAGAATAAGCATCGAGACCAAATACATGCAGTCATGAGTAGTCTACCTACTGACTACTTCACACTTCCTCTGGGATTTTACATTTAATGGTCGTAAAATGAAATCGATTCACCAAGTAATAAGTTGTGTTAAAGGCCTCGGTCCACAGTTCCTTGCCCAGCTAAGCATTACTGATCATGCATCAAGCCTTTTCCAAGAGAGTCTAATTCATATGTTCATCCATGTCATTCTGCTTTGGTGTGTGGCACACTGTGTTGTACCTCACGATCCCTTCATTTTTGTAATACATATTGAAATCCCCATAAAATGAATTCCCTACTATTATTCGTCCTTAATACATTCACCTTTTACCGTGACTGTTTTTCCACTATCATCTTTTACTACTTGAAGTTTGTGAAAATATCAAATTTATTTTTCACAAAATAAAACAACACTTTTCTGGAATAGTCTTCAAGGAAGGTGACAAACCATGACGACCCTCTACCAGAAACCATGGCGTCAATCCCCATATATCAGAGTACACATAATCAAGAACATCCTTACAAACATGTTTACTAGACTTAAAAGATAACCTCGACTGTTTACCACATATATACTAAAATCAATTATTTAAAAAACTGAAATTAAACGACATTTATAAAGTACATTCACCCTGCTCGCTCATGTGACTTAAACGCATATGTCACATATGTACAAATGTATAATCCGCTACAGATGACATGACTCTACCTGATGAAGTGTTCCCGATCAACTTGTAAAGGTTCCCGTTCCTCTATGCCTTCATCACTATGAGTGCCCCCTTTGAAATTTAAGAACACGATTAAATCCGGTAAATTTGCACCAAGCCCCTTGAGTGCTCCGAGAGATATCAAACTCTTCCTCAGCTCAGGAATGTATTTCACTTCGGTTAAGATACGCTCCATACCATCAAACATCTTGATGCGCACTGATCCAACACCAACTACTTTACATGCATTATCATTGCCCATAAAGACCCGACTACCATCGCACTCACTATAACTAGTGAGTGAATTCCGATGAGAGGTCCGAGAGATATCAAACTCTTCCTCAGCTCAGGAACGTGTTTCACTTCGGTTAAGATACACTCCATGCCATCAAACATCTTAATGCACACTGATCCAACACCAACTACTTTACACGCATTATCATTGCCCATAAAGACCTGACTACCATCGCACTCACTATAACTAGTGAGTGAATTCCGATGAGAGGTCATATGGTACGAAGCCTCTATATTCAAAATCTATTCTTCGTCGAAGTACCCAGATCTTGATGCGGTCAACACGTCACTACCATTTGTCTCATCACTAGATTCTGCTGTGTTGGCCTCCTTATAAGAACTTTTTTAATTCTCTTTTCTTGCTTTAGGATTCTAACCATCATTCTTCATGTGCCCGGACATCCCACAATTCCATTACCTCAACTTGCGTTTACCATTACCCTTAGTTTGGACCTCGATCGAGAAGATCTACTGTCTTGTTTAGAATTCTACCCTCTTGTAACTAGTGCATCTGTAGAGGAACTCACGCCACCACCTTTCTTTCTCATCGCCTTCAATTAAAGGATTGAGATAACGATTTCGACGCTAATGATTGATCTATTGGTGCACGATGAGTTCTTGAACGACTCATGCAAAGCTATGAGAGAATTCAATAGGATGCATGCCTGATCCTCGTGTGCGAGTCACGGAATACTCATCTGTAAGTAACGAAACACACAACCACCGCCTCTCATAAGAGCTTAGGCCATCACCAACACAAATCAATTAATCTCTTGTCAGCTCTACATTGCTTATCCATTTCATCATATATTAACAATTATTAATTTAGTTTCTTAATTTAATTCGTCCACTTTTGTCTAGTAACGTTGTAGTAAGTTCAGAGCCATAAAATCTTAGTTTAAATTTGCCACTGTCCAAAGTGTAAGTACTAAAATGTTTGAGCACACTTTTATTGTCAAATTTCCTATAGCCAAAACAGTTTGACAGTAGATCTTCAAGACCGGTCCATAATTAAGAAAAAGATTAAGCTCAAGATCAAGAAAAGATTAAGCTCAAGATCAAGAGAAGATTAAGCTCAAGACCTGTCCACAATCAAGAGAAAATCAAGTTAAAGATCGACTAAAGTTTAAGACAAGATCAAGCTCAAAAGTCAAGATATAGTTCAAGACTTACTTCAAGACAAAGAAGAACAGATATTTGATATATCTCAGGTAGTATAAAACCTTAGAAAGACCTTAGGACTAGGTACTTTAAAAAACGTTTAAAAATTGAATTTTTATGCTTATTTTACTTGGAATTCGGTCAGCCTAACTTTTGATTAGGTTAGCCTAAGCTTTCTTAGTCAGCCCAAACTTCAAGCTGAAGCAACAACTAAATTTAGTTGCAAATTTGGCTAGCCAGAGCTTGAAATTCGGCTAGCCCAAGAATCTTCGGGTCAAATTCCAACAACTTCAACATTTCAAATTTGCAGGAATTCGGCTAGCCGAAGGTCAAATTCAGCTAGCTAAACTGGGCTATTCGGCTAGCTGAAGATGACCTCTGGCCAGTTGAATTTTGGATAAATCTTATCACACCCGAACTGAAGTCTGTTAAGCTGAATCTGGTTTGCTCGGGCTAGTCGAAGACTGCCTTGGGCTAGCCGAATATTCAACTTCTTTGCCTATAAATTGAATTCCTATCTCAATTCAAAATATCTAAGTTAATTATCAAAATCATTCTGCAAGAGAGAGAGAAGCTCAAATTATTAGCAAACTATTTGAAAAGTATTTATAAATTTAATTTATATAGCTTTTTGTTCAATTTCCTTAATTTCAAATCTTTCTAGTTTGATTCTAAATAGAGTAAACTATATTATTCTTTTAAGATTTAAGTGAATTGATTCAAGTATCCATCGGTTTGATCTTAATTAAAATCAATAGAACCCTGGACCCTTTCTATCTGACTGAACAAAGAACAATTTATATTAAAAAAAGCAGTTATTCGGCTACAAGTTTCTGATACGTCTTCTATGATAAAGATAAGTATACATTCTAAACTTTATTTGGTTTTTCTGAGATAGCCTGAAAATCTCAGTGTAGGTTTTGTCCGAGATAGCCTAAAAATCTTAGTGAGGGATTTGATTATGATAGCCCGTGAAAATCACAAGAATTGTATTGGGTTTTAAGGTAACCATGGGAAAACCTTTTTCATAGTGAAAGCCAAAATTACATGGAGAGTAATTTTGGGAGTGAAGTAGGTGCAACTGTTTTTAAAGTACCAAACCACTATAATCCTTTGTGTTATGTGGTGAATGCATTTACTTTTTATGTGGTGAATGGTTGTATTTAATTTCAAGTTGAGTGGCGAATGTTGTAATATTTTATTTTTATTTACTCTTGCAAGTTTGAGGTATTAATTTTAAAGAAATTTGTGAAATAATGTTGTCCTGCCTAAAACTTTAGGTGAAGTTTGTCTTTCGAATTATTTGGAATCAACGTTTCAATACTTAAGCAATTGAGATATCTGATTTATTTACATATTCAACACTTATTTCAATTATTTAGCATAGTCCTATTCACCCCTCCCCCCCCCCCTCAAAGGACATCTTAAACTGTCATTTTCACAAAGCATCACTGCAGTATGCGTGTAAGAGTAGTTTAAATATTCACGACTTAATCGTCGAATCCCTAAAGTGTGTTCTTACTTGATACATCTCTAATCACGACTTAATCGTCAAATCCCTAAACTGTGTTCAATCGTCCAATTTCTAAACTATGTTCTTACTTGATATATCTCTAATCACGTCCTGCGAACTTTACACGATAACTATCTTACAGTGGCTGGTCTTTTTCATGATTGCTTTGCCAGCACAAATCAACATAAAGATTTTTCTTCCACGCATTTCCTTTTGTTTTGTTGATTATACTTATATGATACTTTAATCAATATATAAAGCCGATGATTTAACCTTTACTTTTAAATTTATATATTTTTATTGTTTATCGTGAAACACGATCCAGGTTTTTACCGTTGGAAAGAAAATTATTGTCTTCAAAGCTAAAAATAAAAATAAAAATAAAAATAAAATAAAATAAAATCTTATTTAAAAAAATTAACTAACTCTTCTAAAATCACCTAATTGCTACAGTAATTAATGGTGCCTAAACAGTCAAGAAAATCTTGATAGATTTAGTCCTAATATAACGGAATCAGACATCTAAAGTTGCTAGCGTTCAGTTTTATTTAGTTGATTAGAACTTGGCGTGCCCGGCCTCTATTCCAACCGCACACATTTAGTAGCTAAAATCGAGTCATTTGTTTCATGTGTGGCCACGTATCCGAATTTAAAGACAACCCTAGTATGCCATTTCATCAAACACTTTTTTTTAATAAAAAACATGAACGGCCACCAAAAACATTTGCACGGTGCAAGGGTTCAACATTTAATACAATTGATTTTCTGAGCATCCTCCATCCAAACGAATCTCTATGAAATTAACGGTTTGGATTTACTGAGAAATAACCAAATCCAACGGTTTTAGAACTCGATGTATTGTATTTCCATACATCTGGATGTATCGAGCAAACCTCCTCTACGAAGCCTCGTCTTCATTCCGTCTCCCTCGTTCTTTCTCTAACAACCATCACTTCTTTCCCGCCAAACTCTCTCTCAACCATGAAAGGCGTTGGCCAACGGTTTTTCAAACTTCCCGCCAAGTCGAAGAGGCCTCTCTACCTCATCACGGCCACTGCTGCTGTCGCTGCTCTGGCCCACCAATCAAACCCTAATCTCGCCACCCCCTTCCTCGACGACCTGCCTCTCCCTTCTTCCATTGCCGTCGGATTCCATGCCATTGCCCGCTCGTCTCGAGCTCTCTACACTGTAAGAGGGGAAAAAAACCCGCCTCTCTGTCTCTCTAATACAGCAACGGTCCACATTCAACAATAAAAATGCGAAAGATTTGATGGCCAGGATCTTCCGATCTAAGGGTTCTTTGGCATATGGGCTATCCATGGTGGGTCCCATTATACCAACAGATTAGATCACTGAAACATGCGATTCCCGACTGGATTATATGGGTAGCGTGCTCCGGTTTTCAGTTTATAAAAGTGGGCCCAAAGGTTATAGTGATCTAGACCGTTGTCTGTTCCGTCCTGATTTGTGGATGAGCAATCCTTTTTAGATGAATGGTGGTTCTCTTTGTAACCATCTACTTACGGGTCACAATTTGAAAGGATAAGATGCTCCAATTGAAAAGGTGTTTTGAGCATGGGCCATCCACAGTGGTGCCCAATAGATCAATGGTCTGGATGTCTGAACCATGGACCAGAGTATATTGTACATTGCCTTGGATCGACGATCCTGTAATTTCTTTTGTATTGTAAATACCTTGTTCTGTTCTGCTTTTAGAATGTGCTTTCTTCATCTACTTCTCCCTCTTCCTAATAGCTGCACATTGAAAAAAAAAAAATTTCTGAAATTTGCAGATCGCTTCCAATGTTATTGACTACAAGTATTCTTTGCATGGGTTATTGCTGGATTCCGATGAATATCACAGTAAAATGTCGGAGGTATGTTTTTCTTTCTGTGAAGATCAAAGTTCTAGGCTGATGAGTGCATGTTTGTCCTTGTCCCGATAAGGATGACAGTCTGAATATATGTCCCAGGAACGATTACGGTCCGATTATAGGTCCCGAGAATGATTATGGTATGATTATAGGTCCCAGGAATGATAACGGTGTGATAACAAGCCCCAAGGACAATTACGGTCTAATTAGAGGTCCCGGGAATAATTACAGTCCGATTATAAGTCCCAGGAACAATTATGGTCCGGTTATAGGTACCGGGAATAGGGCTGTAAATGGGTCAGTGGACCCGATGGGGTACCCGGACCCGACCCATTAAGACCCGACCCAAACCCGACCCGTTTGCTAAATGGTACGGGTCCGGGTCCAAGGATAGACCCATTTGTTAAACGGGTCTGGGTCTGGGTTCCTTTCATTTAGACCCGATCCGACCCGACCCGAACCCTGTTAGTAAATGGGCGGGTCTGGTCTACCTTACATAAGACCCGCCCAGACCCGGACCCGCCTAGACCCATATCCTTTCCACTTCCCTATATATTTTACTGGCGTTCCCACTTCCCTATATATTAAGCAACTAACGACGTTCCCACTTCAAAATAAAATAGAAACTAGTTTGAAAATAAGATACACTTCCTTGATTTTTTATCTGGCCCACCATGTTGTTTATTTGAGATCCACTCCAGCCAATAGATGTATAATCATTAGTTAATCCCGAGGCAAAAACATTAGGCTGACTTGAGATTTAGGTGGGCCACCTCAAAGGAAATAATTGGGAAAGAAAGGTCCACCCTTTATTTTTAATCGGCCCACTGTGATCATTATATGAAATCCACTCCATTCATTAGATGTCACACAAAATCTTAAGCCCTTTCTAAAAAAATCAGGCCCATATGTGATTTAGGTGGGCTAAATTAATGGAAAGAGTTTAGAAGGTGAGCTTTGTCCTATATAGTTCTTTTGATGGTGTGGCCCATTTTAATCACGGATGAAGCTGATTTTAGAGCCCATTTTAATCACGGATGAAGCTGATTTTGTTTCTATAACTTTAACATTTACAAACATTCCATTTGAATGATATTTAAAATAATTTCAGGTTTTTGGAAAAAGTTTATTTATTTAAGGCTAAAAACAGAACTACACTTCTCATGCATCAACAACCTGTTGGACCCGATTAGACCCGTTTCTAAACGGGTTTGGTTTAGGTCCGGATCTCCTTAACCAAACCCGTTAGACCCGACCCATTTATAAATGGGTCTCGGGTGATCTCCTACGGACAGGACCCATTTATAAATGGGTCTAATGGGTTGACTCGGACCGACCCGGACCCGCCCATTTAGTAAAAGGGTCTGGGTCTAAAATTTGGACCCAGACCCGTTTAGTAAATGGGCGGGTCTGGTTTTGGCTAAACCCGCCCCGAACCCGACCATTTACAGCCCTAACCGGGAACGATTACGGTGTGATTAGAAGTCCCGGGAACAATTACCGTCCGATTAGAGCTGGTGCAAGTATATTCAAAGTTTATTCATATAATTTATAAACGTAAGAAGTCATGTATGGAAATACAAGCAATACATTCAAAAGCAAAAGTAGAAAACTAGATATATATACCCGTGAATAATGTGTGTGGCTGTGGCTCAGACCCACGTAGAGCTACGCAATGGCTCAAAATCATCATCTGTATCTCGATGAAGCTGGGCATAGTATTGTTGCTCCACAAACCAATAATATTATGCCCAGGTCATAGTAGAATGATACCAGTGAAGATACTCTCTAGCATAATGTTGGTATTCATCCTCTCCGAGTTGAGAAAATTTACGAAAATTTTAAAAATTTTCCAATTTTCTGTAAATTGGTCAATCTTCCCCCAAATCCCAAAATTAGAGTGTATGTGATGATGATTTCATCCAACACTCTTGAATAATCTGAAATGGGGGCCAATTGATTGTTGATCGAAGTGGTATTTCGAACAAAATATTTTTTAACATTTTTAATTAAAAATATTTTTTTTTTCAAAAAATCTCCAAATTACCAAGAATCATTAGATCAAGTTACATACACATCTAATTTTGTATTTGGACACAAAGATTGCAACCAATTTGCAAGAAATTGAGAAATTTTGATATTTCCCAAATTTCTGTAACTCGGCTCATTTCCTTCAAATCTCAAAATTCATTAATTTCCATGCAAAACATGAAGAATCATGGATTTGCAACTATTTGACACCGATTAACATGATTTAGAGCAAAAATAAAAATAAAAATAAAAATAAAAAAGGGTTGAAAATTGAAAATGCTCACCAGATCAAACAGGTGGAATATATCGGCGCTACGTGTGCGTTTCATATCCCACAGGTGGGATACAAGATATATTGCGCGACATATTAGTCGATATTGTCGATACTGAAAACATTGCTATGTATATTGTGCTAGAACAAAACATACAAAGGTCGATTCGTAGAAGGTTTACTAGAAAGCAATTTAGGGCTCAGTACATCTCTATGCTCTCTCCACCAAGGACATTCTCATAGGGTTTGTCTAGACTCTAGAGATTGATGTGAATGTATCACAAGCCATCATGATGTTCTTACATGTTCAACTTCCTGCACCAGAAATGAGTGATGTGATTAATATTGCATTAATCGGTATTTGCTAAGTAGCTTTTTGTTAATGGCAGTAATGGGGTTTATTCGACTTCTTTGTTTGTATATTACTAAAGAGAAGATCTCAAGTCTAACCAGTTGGACAACAAGTTAGGTCCGCCCAGCGGATAACTTCCAAGATCTAACCTTTTAAGTGAATGTGACATCCAACCCGACCAATAGGGTGGCCTCACCATGAGAATCACCTACTGCAAAAATCTGCTCCATGTACTCATCAGGTGGGCCACACCATAGAAACAATGTCTAGCCATTTATAACTAGCAAAATACATGTGTGGTCCACTTAGTGAGTGGATATGGCTGATTTTTTGCACAAGGTAATCCTCATGGTGAGGCCAACCTATTGGATGGGTTGTGCCACACGCACTTAATAGGTTGGTAGTTATCCTCTGGGTAGACCGTAACTTTTGGTTAAACCAATTGGGACTTATGGCTTCATTACTAAATATCATTTAATCAAGTATATAATATTTTAGTGCGTGTGGATTTGCTACCTTCGGAGAAACTTTGAAATATTCATGCATTACTTTCATGTATTGAACTGCTTACAAAGAGTATTGGGGCCTTTTGAGAACTACTCTTGCGAAAATTACAAAGTCACCAGTGTGCTCTCACTGTATTTATTAAAAAAAGAAAAAAGAAAAAAAAAAAAAAAAGACAGTTTAAAAAAATACAATAATGGAAAATTTATGCTTGTATTTCCCACAGTTTTTGGTTTCTGCTGGGTTTTAGGTTCATCTTCGCTCAGCCAAGAGGATTTTGAAGTTATGTGAAGCCAATAAAGGTTTTTATGTGAAAGCGGGTCAGTTCGTTGCATCCTTGCGACCTGTCCCTACAGAATACTCTTCAATTCTTTCCTCCTTGCAAGACCAGGTATTTAATAACTGCGCATGTTTTGTGAGTGGATTTTGGGTCCACTGGCAGTTGAGTCTCTTGTTAACTTTCTTATCTCTATGCCTTAGGCAGTTCCTTGTCACTTCAAAGCTATTAAAGAAGTATTAATTAACAATCTGGGCAAGGATTTACCTGATATGTAAGTTGCTTATCCACTAGATTGTTTTTTAAAACATTACGTTTCTGTTAAATTCTCTCGTTGACATTTCTTTCACATGGACTGTCTTTTTTTAAAAAATAAAATTTAGAATTAACAAGTTCCCAAATGGCACATATGTATGAGATCATGACTGTTCATTTGTGAGTGGCTGAGTGCCATCATGGATAGGCCATGGCAAAAAAGAAATGCAGTTATAGGACAATCCTAATTGTGCCATCACAAGACTTTTGCCCATTGAATGTGAACTGTTGGTCCTTTTTTAACCATCCATTTCAGTTCTCAATTGTCCTCCATTAGGACAATTAGGATTATCTGATTGATGCAAATTTGGGGCTGTGGCTGATCCACAGTGGATGCTCTGGATGAGCAGTCCAGATCTCATGCTATGTGCCGAATTGATGGTATTAGATTGATTTATAGAGAGAAGAAAATGGTTTCATGCAGGATCATCTCCCTCGATAAACAGACCTTGTTTTATTAGTTCTCAAGGTGTTGTCGTGCAGAGTATTAATTTTTCTTTAGGGCTGGGTAGTAGCAAGACTTTGGTCTTGGACAGCCTGCCTAAGTCGGGGTCATGCCAGTTAAACATCCAGAATAAGGACTAATTTAGCACATGTGGCACATGTGCACATTGAAAACATGATATGTTGCATATTTGTGGTGTTTGTGGCATTGACATACATGCAGGGTGCTTGTAGATGTTACACATGTAGGTGCATGTTCATGTATGGTGGCACATTTGGTACTTGCACGTGCTTTGCATGTATAAGTTGCACATCTCAAATGCAACACATGAAGCGCATGAAAAGAATGTGTATACTTCCGACGCTTTAAGTTTGAAGGTGGCACTTGTGGCACATAAGCACGTGTGGCATACCGGCACACATGGCATGTGTGAATGGTACGCCCTGTACCATGACAGGGACAAACTGGTCTCTAGGTTTGTCTTTTTATTTATTTATTTGTTTGTTTATTTATTTTTAGTAACAAGAGAAACCCTACCATGGTAAAAATAATAATTTAGAAGCTTGTTTATTTTTATTGGGTTATGTGTTGACAAGTAGTAGAAAATCCATAGACGGGGGCTTCCCCTTGACTAACTAGTCAGGGACTGAACTTTTGCTGATACCAAATGGACCCTTGGATGTTATGGTCAAGCGCTTATGATGGGGACATCTTACGCACACGCACGCCCCACCTACGCACGTACATGAGGAGGAGGGCCCCACCATCAATCTGGATTGATGACGACGTCCAGGGAGGGCCTCCTAGTTAGAGGACTGTTTTTGTTCTATGGAGTGGACCCGATCGTCATGTGAATCCCACCATTGGATTTCATGATCGTGGCCCACTACTCTAAATGATCTAGTACTTTGAGTTTTGTTTATTATTGTTATTAGGAATATCATTGACGGTTTAGATTGCTTTGATTAGTTGTTATTTTTGTTACTTCGTCTCTAAGTAATAGGATGCGCACATGGCGGGGCTTTTGGGGTATAGGTTTTTCTTATAAATAGGCGATCCCTTGTAGGGTTTTTGGCATTGAATATTATGAATAAAATTCTACGTTTTCCTGCTTCTCTAATTCTCTGAGTTGTGGAAATCCAATTAGGTGCGAAACCCTTCCTTCTTCGAAGGGCTAACTACCGTGGTGCGAAGCCACACCCATCTCAAATCGCCCCCATCTCCTACCATCCATAATCATCATCTCTCACAACCATCCACTCTTCAAATCCACCTTTATTTTGCAGTCAATCCTTCTCTACAACAGATTTCCAGAATCAGGCCCTGCAGGAGGGCTGAAACTTCAGCGTAACCGTGCTCAAACCAGTCATCCGTTTGATCTGAAAATTGGTGTGTGGTGACCCACCCCTGGCCGACCAACCCCTTGCTGACCCTTTTTGGGTTCGTGGGCCCCACACACGTGTGGGCCACAATCCACGCACGTGCGTTAGGCCCGCTTACTGCCCACACACGTGGACTGATCCCAAGTTCTCTCTTTCCTCTCTTTCACTCGTCTCTCACTATATTTCCCTAGCCCTAACCCTAGATTATCCTAAATCCCAATTTCTATTCCCCCTTTTTAACCCTAAGGTTTCCTGAATTGAAACATGTGAATCCCTTTGATTGGGGAAATAATCCTTTGCATGTGTGGATGAATCTACTCTCATTTGATCATTGTTTGGTCTATAATTTTAATTGATCCAGCCCTAGCATGTGTAGGCTTGGACTCTTGTAGATTCCCCTTAATTGAATGCTTAACTTTATGTGGGATGTAGAAGTTTTGTGAATGTTTCTAAATTAGTATGATCTAAAGTCTAAAATCTTACATATCATGTTTAATTTCCATGTCCTGCATCAGCTTAATTTTATCATGTGAGAAGTGGGGTGGAGTTTCTAAAAAAAAAACATTTTAGATGCATTAACTTGAACCAGATTTATAGAAAAGCCCAGGCACATTATGAGCATCTCTAATCACAACTACATGTATAAACACATGAATGTGGGTCATGACAAGGCCTGTGCAAAGATAGGTTGAACGGGAGTAGGACTTGGCACCCAGTATTTTGAGCAACACATTGCTTCACTTGATAATCAGAGCCTTTGCCATTGGCATGAGACCATGAGGAGAAAATGTTGTATGCACTTTGTATTTGGAATCTTTTGACCCTCCATCCATGATTCGTACATACATATGAAGACATGGATACAAAGAGCAGGAACTTGACTCTGTATCTTTTGAAATTCAAGAGAGGGATACAGCTACAGGTGTCCCATATAACACATTGATACCATGAGATACTCATTAGAAGTTTGAGACGTCATGCCAAATGCAAGAGGATTTTGTTAAACCATATCTGACAAACATCCATAAAATATTTGGTACTAATATTGTTATTACATTGCGTCTATACAGTCATGCTGAGCATATTTGCTAGGTATCTTAGGCCTCTGTTATAGTTGTTTTTTGCATTTTAGTTAAATAATATCATCTTTCTGGTAAATAGTAGCAATAGATTCTTCCATTAATTATTTAATATTGACTATCATTGTTGAATGAATTCCTTAAATCCTTATAAAACGAGAAAGTTATGTGGAGAATGGTTCTAGTTTCTATGTACTTGATGCTTCAAGGCTATTATCCAATTTTGATTTGACCAAAATATCAGATTTTTGTTATTTGATGAACAACCAATAGCTGCGGCATCAATTGCTCAAGTACACCGTGCATTTTTGAAAGATCATCAAGAAGTAGCAATTAAGGTATCAATTAACAATGGTATACATATTTTTCTTTTGTTTTATCCTGCATTGCTTATCTTGCATAAATCTAGCCTTGTCTTTGCAGCTTAGTAACTTCATTTCATTGACTATATGGCTAGGTAACTTCTTAATGATTGATGCCTGATTACTCCCATCCTTAGAAGAGCTTTGATAAGCGCACATGCGTGTGCAATAAAGCTCATGTACATGCCGCACATGTACCAGCATGGCACGATAGGTCCGAGATCCTACCCGTCCATAAAAAAGAACCACTTGATTTATGCCGTAGCCCAAGAATCAGGTGGGTCCACTGGTCAGTTTGCCTACAGTTTGCAAAGCAAATTTATGGCTCAGAGAAATTTGACTGAAGTTTTTTAACCCATTCATCTGTTTCTAACATTGAGGCCCACATGTTGAATGGACCATATTTTCTTTTGGGGAGACATGTAGAAGGTCAAGCCAAACTGATGGATGGCTTGGATCTTGCACCTATGTGCCATGTTAGCACATGTGTGGCGTGTGCATGAGCTTTATTGCACACTTGGTGTGCTTAGCATAGCTCTCCTTATCATATGCAATTGTTTCATATTCCTTTGTCATTTTACCATGGATATTAAAGTGTTAGAGCAGGAACTATTGACTTATCATAGCTATGTTTTGGTCTTCTTGATGAACACTTTAGCTAATATGACTTGTGGATTTGGCATGTGCAATGCATGTGGAATAAAGTGGTTTGCAGGATGTGGGAGAGGGGTGGAGAAGCGGTTAAAGAGAGTTATGTGATATTCATGCAGATGGTTGATACTTAGGCACTTCGAAATTGTACTGTTGGAAAACATGAACTCTATCAAACCGTCCAAGCTGTGGGACCAATATTAGATAGGTTTAGTGTTCCTAATCCAAGCATTTATTTGTTGCATTTGGACCATTGACTGTTTTCATTTGTCTGTCTACTAAAGATCCACCAATCTGCCAATTAGGACATCTAATCAATAGATTCTGTTTAAGATTCATCTGAATCAAAGCCCATGACTTGTACAGTTTAGTTTGAGTCCATGGTGTTCCACTGGTACAATTTCTTAGTGCCTGCGTATCAACAATTTTACTATTCAATCAGAGTATCAAAGCAAAAGGCAGGAGAGCTTCATACAACAGACAGTTGGGCACACCTAATTAAATCTCCTAAATTCCCTTTCTTTTGGCTAAAAACCCTTTCGATGTCCATTAATAAGGCAAAGTTTTAAACTCTTCCAAAAACTAATTGCGTGGGAATTTTGCCCCTGGCTATTTGCATTATATATAATAGAGATTACGTAAAGGAGCGCACATCTGTTTTCATAATAATAGCAATAATGTATAGTTATATTGTCCGCTTCACAGTTCAATAGATCTGTAACTGGAGATGAAGCATTGTATCCTTTGGTTCGATAGTCATTAACATCTGTGTTGAAGGGAGGTGTTCTGCACTTTTTATTTTTAGAACTGAACCTATTTTTACCATTGATCATTCGCACTGCCACAACATAATTATTGTCAAAGGTGCTGTTTGTATATTAGGGATCGAACCCTAGTAAACTTTGCAAAGTAAGACAGCCAGGGATCGAACCCTGGATAATGGATGCACACTACTCAGTCTCTACCAGTTCAACTAACAAGCTAGAGACCCTTTCTGCTACTAGTAAGGTTTGCAAAGTAAGACAGCCAGGGATCGAATCCTGGATAATGGACACACACTACTCCGTCTCTACCAGTTCAACCAACAAGCTAGAGACCCATTTGCAATTACATGGGTGATGCCGAGTTCCATTCAAGAGTTTGGGGCCTGGCAGGGTATCCTTTCCATAGAAGAGGCAGGTGGTTTTGAGGCTTTGTTGCCATTCTATGGGCCCTTTGGAAGGAATGGAATGATCGATCTTTTAATGGCTTGTCAGCGGGGTCTTCTATGATCACATCCCAAGTCAAACTTCTTGTTTGCTCCTGGTTGGAGTCGCCGGGTACCCCATTTATAGCTTAAGGGCCCATCAATTTGAGATGGGCACCCCTTCTTTCTCTGCTTTGAGTTTTTTTTTTTTTTTTTTTTTTTTTTTTTTTTTTTTTTTTTTTTTAAGGTTCTATTTGCCATCTATATATATATATATATATATATATATATATATATATATATATATATATATATATATATATATGATGTATTCTGTTTCATTATTCAAAGCTGGCATTTGATAGCCGTGTAAATAAGTATCTCTTATTTCTCCCTGTGTGTGTGTGTGTGTTTTGAAAGGTAACAAAATATGGTGTCTGCTGTTTTGTTAATTCAAAGCTTGCATTTGATAGCCCTATTAATTCAATTAATCTATAACTGTAGATGAAAATCAATTACAATGGCCAGTGGTGCAATGTTGGCCCTTTAGGAGTGTCTTGTATTTGTAGGTTTGATAATCATTAATAACTTGTTTGAAGGGAGGTGTTCCACACTGAACTTTTTCTTTTTTTTTTTCATAACTGAATGTAGAGTTGCTCCATGATACTTGAACCTCCGTTTTTCTATCACATGATTCAATTCAAGGCTAGCATTTTATAGCCAATTTTCAATTCTCTAAAAGTCAAGTGTAAATGAGCTTTATAATGATGCATTAATTAATAATGTATATTGCTTCTTTGTGGAATCTAGGTGCAGTACCCGAGCTTAGAGAGTCAAATGAAAATAGACATTACAACCATGGCTATCCTCTCAAATGTTGTTGCTAGGGTATGAGAGCACATTTTCATTTGTTACCATTTTAATGGTTTCAGTTGGTGACATGTTATTCTTCATAAGAACCTCTTTCTATGTGTGTGTTTGGATGTACTATCAAATTGAATTGCATTTATTAGTCTACTAAGGTGGAAATAACCAATTTGGAACATCATTACTTACCATTCATAGTGAGGATCTGGTCTCCAGCTACAATTATGTTACTTCCAATCATTGTTCGAAATATCCCCAATATTTATCGAAATATCCCCGATATTTTCCGTATCTCCAAATTGGAGCTACTAATAACACTGGCAACGATACCGATAACATTGGTAGTATTAGAAATTCCATAGAAATTCCAGGTATTGGCAATGTATTGCTAAGTACTGCCGATGTATCGATTTCACCAATGTATCGCCGATATTTTTTTACTATGTAAATGTTAGGTGTCGCTTGTATTGCCAATGTATCAATATCGCCAATGCATAACCAATATTTTCAACTATGTAAATTCTAGGTGTTGCTTGTATCGCTAGTGTATCGGTGATATTTCGATAATATTGCATATGTATCGATATCACCAAAAATCTATTTATTAAAAAATTTTCATTTCAAAATTTTTTATGAGCGTATGGTTGTATCATATCACTCTATAACCTAATAGTGTTGCTTTGTGGTCTTTTAAAAAATAATAATAATAATAAAATAAAATTTTAAAAGATCTTGTTTTGCTTCTTTTGTCTAGATTTTTCCTGAATACAGGTTTACGTGGATGGTATCAGAATTTGAGAAGACAATTACTTTGGAACTTGGTGAGTCAGAGAGTACAGTAGGATATTCTTTATAATGATTATTAGAAAATTCCTTCAACATTTTGCATTCTTTTGATTTTTCTTTCTTTCTTTCTTTTTTCTCGAATCTGCTTTCTTTCTTCTTCTTCATTTAAAGCTGTTTTTTCTTTTTCTTTTTTATAGCTGCTGTTTGTTGAGGTTGTTAGAAAAAGATCTAGTAGTGGACCAGTGGCATACTTTTTGCTGTTATCCTGTTTTCTGCAGTTCTGTTATGATAACTTGAAACAATAGAAGATTGGATAACAACATAAATTTAGTTCTAGATTATTTTTCCTACAAGAGGAATTATATGCAGCTTGGTCTAGATCAGTGCTTGAAGTATCAGTGTCGCTACAAGTATCAGTGTCGCTACAAGTTTCGCTGGTTGGGGATACGGAAATAATATCGATATCATTGATAATATCGTCGATAACCAGAATTGCAGGGATCCATGGGGGAAAACGGTGGATTTTTTCAATGAAACTTTAGGAGAGGCTAAAATATACATATTTGCATATTTAGGAATTGAAAATTTTCAAAAAAGAATGCATACATAATAAGTTTCCATTTAATGGGGGCTTAAAAGCATGTGTTGTCATAAGAAACCAGTCCAACCATCCATTCCATCCCTTCTATCCAGCCTCCCATCCAAATACCTATCGATATTTCACAATATCAATAACACATGATATTTCATTGAGAAATTGTCAACAACTGGAAAGGAAATGAAAGATTGTGGTCTCAACATTGCGCATGCTATGACAACGATAATATTGCGATACGATTGATATTATCATTGAAAATTTGAGCGATGCATATAATTATGCACCCACAAAAAAATGAAATGGAAAGTTTTTTAATAAACATATTTTTGGCGATATCAATACAATGGTGATACTTAGTGATACATTGTCAATACTTGGAATTTCTGGGACTACCGCCGTTATCGGTATCTCTACCAATGTTATCAGTGTCGCCGAGCTGGAGATAGGGATAATATCAGAGATACTCTAAACAATGGTCTAGATTACTGTGTTTTTCACCTAGGTCAGCACTTCACGTCCATACCATTCGTCTTGTACAGCCCATCATGGATGGATGATACTGCAAAAGGCTTTCCCCATTAGACAATCCCAGCCACCGGTAATTGGTGTGAAAGTAGAAGTTTATCAAGAAACATGGCCAACAGTATGTATGCAATTAAAAAATGTACAAATGCATGATGTGCGTGTTTGTTCAATGGAGGAGATTCTTAGTCCATTGTCCATCCACGGTGCACCTCACCAGATGAACAACCTGGATCACTGAAAGATGGACCCCACCTGTAAGGAATGCTTAGCCCAAGTTAAAACATTGGGAGTTGAGGATGAGAATTGTATAATACCTCTTTTAACAAATCTTCTGTTTGCTATGATATAGAAGTGCTGCTGAGTGATGAACTGAGAATTCTGACATGGTTGCTCTACAGATTTTGTTCAGGAAGCAAAGAACTCTGAGAGAACTGCCAGAAACTTTAAAAACAACAGTGTGGTCACAGTCCCTCGTGTATTTTGGGTATGTTCTTTAACAATAGGGTCTGCAGTATGTTATTTCACATTTGGCCTATCTGAAATTTGGTTGATTCAGTGTGGATTGTGTAGTTTTTGTCTAAATTTGGAAGGTTGGTCAATATAGTGAGTGGAATGGGGTGCTCTCCAGTTGTACTGGCAATATGTGGGCCCCACATGATTTATTCACACCATCCGACCCTTCCATTATATGCATCACCTCAGAAAACCGCAAGAGTCCAAAAATCATCCCAACCAAAACTCATGTGGGCCACAACGCAGGAAAAATATTGAGAGGGAATGTCACTGCTGATTAGCATGGGGGATCCACTGTGTTGTGTATATATAATCAAGTCTGTTCAACCATTCCTCTAGTCAAGATGAATGGTGAGGCCAAAACTCAGGCTGTTTTTACAATTCATGTGGGGCCCTGTGAAATTCAAGGGTGGGCATTCCCTCACAGATTGATCCCTTTCCTGTGGCCCACCTTAGTGTTATATTGGGCAGAGTTTTTTTTTCCTCGCCATAGTGGTTTTCAGATGTGAGAACCGGTAGACAGGTTGGATGGTGTGAATACATCATGTGAGTCCCACATTTGACGGGTACCCCACCGTAAGCTTATGGTGGTACTGGTGCCGCTGGATTGTGCCCCTATATGAAATTCTGTAGCAAAAACTGATCATTATAAAATGCTTTCTCCAGGATTTGACAACAAGGCAGGTTTTGACAATGCAGTTTTGCGATGGACACAAGGTATGTCTGGTCAAATTTGTGCAACTCGTTGTACCTTGCTGTGAGGGAGATTGACTTTAGAAGTAACCATTTCCAATTTAAAAATTTTTTTAAAAATAAATAAAGGAAGCAACCTTTTGCGTCTTTGTTTAGATTCTAAAATTTGTTCTCTAGGCCATAGTTCTAAAACCCCGACTCAAACCCAGATCCTGGCTGGTTCAGGAACTATTTCAGGCAGATTCAGTGGGTTGATCAAGTCGGATCCACTCAGCAAGCCTTCTTACTTGGGTCCACTTGGCTTTTTCAATTATGCTATATATAGACTATAGACATACTGCACACACAAGTTACAGTCCAACTAGCCAGTAACTTCCAACCTATTAAGTGCATGTAACATCTAAACCTTCCAACAGGTCGGCTCCACCAATGTTTTAAATATGGATGATATCGGCTGATATGTCCCACGATATATCTTGTATCCCACTTGTGCGACACAAAATGCACAGGTAGTGCCGATATATCTCACATGTTCGATCCAGTGAGCATTTTCAATTTCCGATCCCCTTTTTTTGTTGAAATCATGTTAAATCAGTGTCAAATGGTTATAAATCCATGCTCTTCATGTTTTGCATGAAAAATAATGAAGTTGGAGCTTTGATTTCGATATCCACTGGTCTTTCATGTTCTCCATGTTTTTTTTTTTTTTTTCGAAATTTTCCTTTAACCAGCTGTCAATTGAGACTAATTTCGAAGTATTTAGGAGTATTTGATGAAATGATCATCACATACACTTTAATTTTGAAATTTGAGTGTAGGTGGTCCAATTTGGGGAAAATTGGGAAAAATTCAAAAAAAAAATCAATTTCTTCCAAACTACTAGCAATATTGCACTCCAAATATGAAATCAAGCATGTATGAGGGCTGATTTACTGATTTGTTAAGTCCTTGTTAATTTTTGGAAAATAAAAATCATTTTTAATTAATAACTAATTTCGAAGTATTTAGGAGTATTTGATGAAATGATCATCACATACACTTTAATTTTGAAATTTGAGTGTAAGTGGTCCAATTTGGGGAAAATTGGGAAAAATTCAAAAAAAAATCAATTTCTTCCAAACTACTAGCAATATTGCACTCCAAATATGAAATCAAGCATGTATGAGGGCTGATTTACTGATTTGTTAAGTCCTTGTTAATTTTTGGAAAATAAAAATCATTTTTAATTAATAATTAATAAAAAAATTATTGAAATATTGTTTTTTTTTTCAAAATTTCCCTTCAACCAGCTATCAATTGAGGCTAATTTTGAAGTATTTAGGAGTGTTTGAACTTTGATGAAATAATCATCACATACACTCTAAATGTTATGTATTCAATTTTAATATAGTTGCATTAGTTCAGTTAGATAGCGCATAGCTTAGGAACCTATACAAAGGAAACTTATTATATGCACTTCTTTTTTGAGATGTTATAATTTAAAAGTGTGTATTAAGGTCATTTTTAACAATCTCTGAAGTTCCATTGAAAAATTCAACCATTTTCCTAATGTTTCCCCATGTTTCCCAAAAAGTACGATAAATTACCCAATACAAATGATATGTCTCGTGTGATAACCAATACATATTTGTATCCCAAGGATGCGATACGTCATGAGATTCCGATATTTTGAACACTGGGCTCCACCATGAGGTTCACCTATTGAACAATTTAGCGTTACTACTCATAAAGTGGACCACTGTGTGTGCGTGACTTTCTCCAAACGATTGCGGTAATTTTAAGCAATCTCCAGAAGTGACATAATTTGCCATTTACAGAATCGGCTTGATTTTCTGATTCTAGTTTTGAATTTTCTCGTTCATTTTCATTTCTCAAGAAGATTTTGGGAGTAACTGCTTAATTTTATTTGTTGGCTTCTAAGAAGAGACAAGTTTTCATTTCTTTACAAGGTCACATCTATAACATGGTGCTTTTCTCTTCCTGTTCATGATTAAGCTGACTAACCGTCTTCCCGATTGGGTGTATTATGTGATCATGCACACAGCTTGTGTGAGGGTTGAACTCTCAGACTTGGCTAATGATTAATCCCTTTCAGGCAAGCCAAGTCAGCTTGATGAATAGACTCAATGAAGTCAGAAAATGAACTACATACATATGTACATATGTATGGATATTAATCAGTTAGTGTTCACTGTGCAGTATACTCAACTTGCTGTGGGGCTTGCTGTGATGTTTATGTTGAATCTGAGCCATTCATCAGGTGCAGATCGCCATGAGAATGGAACCCCCAAAGATTAACACGATCCAAAACTCAGATGGACAACACCGCCCGGAACAGTTCCAAATTACGTGTAAACCAAAACCACTAAAGTCACCGTGTAACGCCCACCTGAGTTTTGGAATGGCCCGAATTTTGTTTGGTTCCTTCCTCCAAGTGGGGTGCATAGAATGAACAGCTTGGACCACACATTAACATTATGGTGGGCCCCACACAGGAACCAACAGTGGGCTTTCACCCTTCACTATTTCTTGTGCTTGTGGCTCACATGGATCATGCTGTCATGGATCAAGCTGATATTTGGGCTTTGGACGTTGAAGGGGGGATGCAACTGATGGACAGGTTGGGTGTATGCGATGCATCATGGTGAGGCCCACACTTCTTGACTCACTGGGGCCAAATCATGTTGCAAGCTCTCTACATGATTGGTGTATATGCTATTAACACCTGTCTTTAACTTATTTCAATTGTAGTCTTAATACTTCTGATTATCCGATGGCGTGCCATTAATAAACAGTTGCTCAATCATACAGGTAGATGACTTGGAATTCTTGGAAACAACGGGAATAAATCCAGTAAAGGTTGGTTTCTATCTTTATAAATGGCGATGCTTCTCTCACATCTTAACATGTTCTAAGTTTGAATTGCAAAGGTCAACCTTATGTTCTGCATTTGTTTGCTAAATGATTGTTTTTATTTTTCTTTGGAATTGAACAAAAATCGCAATTGATTAAGAAAATAGTTATATTTTACCATCTGCTATTATTTCAAAATATTTTCTGTTGGATTGGTTTTGTAGGTCGCAAAAGCATTGATGGAAATATTTGCTGAAATGATATGTGTATATGGTTTTCTGCATGGAGATCCACATCCCGGCAATATATTAGTTTCTCCAAAAGGTCGCGGAGGCTTCTCCCTGGGTATGCATTGAACATTGATTTCGCCACTAAACTGAATTTTGAACTAAATTCAACTGATTTTCCATCTGCAGTTTTCTATGCAAGATTTTTGTTCTCCTCCCAATGGGGTGTGCTTCAGTAGTACCAGGGAAATGTGTCCGACGTAATGTATTTTCACCGTCAAAGCCATCTATCAGATGTGTTGCCTCCAAAAACCCTTAATGCCCAATACTCAGCCCGATCCAAAGCTAATGTGGGCCACAGCCAAGGGAACAAGCTTTGAGGGAATGGCCACCCTTGCATCCAACAGGGCCCACATGAGTCACAAAACATCCTGAATTTTGGCATGACCCTTCTGAGCCCGATGAAGAGTCTGAATGGCCTCGATTATATATACACAACAAGGTGGTCCCCCATGCTAATCAACAGTGGGTGTTTCCTCTCAATATGTTTCCTGGGCCATATGAGTTTTGGATCAGTCTGATCTTTTGGCTCTAAAGGTTTTCCGAGGTGATCATCTTATGGACGGGTTGGATTTTGTGAACACATCACTGGACCCCACATCTGCCTGGTGCCATTGGAGCACACCCCATTTAAAAATAACCCGCCGAACTTAGATTGAGTTGGAATGCAGTTCTTTTGGATCATGGCATCTATAAGGAGTTGGATGAAGGATTCAGATTGAAATATTGTCAACTGTGGAAGGCTCTTATTCTTCAGGACTCGTGCAAAATACAGCAGCTAGGTGAACAATTTGGTGTTGGAAAGTATGCAAGATACTTTCCAGTTATTTTCACTGGGAGAACTATTGACAGGTAACTGATGCTTATTGTAATCTAGAACATTTCCATTTTATTTCTTTGATATTGGCAATGTGAACTATGTGCACACAGAGGTTTGCTAGTG
Organism: Magnolia changhungtana; assembly: GCA_030180095.1. Taxonomy (NCBI): domain Eukaryota; kingdom Viridiplantae; phylum Streptophyta; class Magnoliopsida; order Magnoliales; family Magnoliaceae; genus Magnolia; species Magnolia changhungtana. The sequence continues at coordinate 7,133,789 of JASAUF010000596.1, forward strand.
CCACACGAGCATTTACGCACAACATACAGGTGTTGCATGTGAGACACCTGAGTCAGGCATAAGATGGACACAATCTTGTGTGATGAGATATGTGAGGGATGTCTTTTGTTTTATGCGTATGTGTACATTCTCTTGTGAACATGTGGAGTATGTATCATACTCCCCTTTTCTATTCTATTTATAAAGATGTGTTAGCCCTAGTGTTTAACATGACACATGAGAAACATTTCCCTAAATCCTCCCTCCCTCTCTCTCTACATCTTGTAGATGAAGACAATAGATAGTTTGAAGAGAACTTGCTGCAACCTAGGTACCTGTGGTCTGTCTGATAAGTCAATCAGCATGATTTCTGTGCCATGTAATCTTCATGGTGGTGCCCGCTGCCCACCATGTGCACATGCCAGGTTGGTATGTGTGTGGCATGTAAAGGTACATCTGGTGTAACTTCGGAGTATTGCCAATATTATCGAAATATCCCTGATATTATCTGTATCTCCAGCTCGGTGATATCGATAACACAGGTAGCGATACCGATAACACTGGTAATATAAAAAATTCCTAGTACCAGTGATGTATCGTTAAGTATTGCCAATAATTTCAACTGTGTAAATTCCAAGTGTGGCTTGTTTCACTAGTGTATCGGAGATATTTTGATAATATTGCCTATGTATTGATATCATTAAAAATTGTTTATTAAAAAATTTTCATTTTAAATTTTTTTATGGGTGCATGGCTGTATGCAATGTTCAAATTGTTAACAATAATATTGATAATATCGTGATATTGTCATTATCGCAACATTGGTGATATCGAGAGCACAATCTTTCGTTTCTTTTCCAATAGTCGACAATTTCTTGGCTAAGATGTGTGTTGTCAATATTCTGAAATATCAATGGATGTTTGGATGAAAGGTTGGATGGTTGGATAGATAGATGGGATTGATGGGATTGTTGGACTGATTTCTTACGACTGCCTAACAACGCATGCTTTTAGGTCCCCCCCCCCCAATTAAATGGAAACTTATTTTGTATGCATTTAAAAAAAAAAAAAATTTCCTAAATATACAAATATGTATATTTTAGTATCTCCTAAAGTTTCACTGAAAAATTCCACTGTTTTCACCATATTTCCTAATGTTTCTCTGCATTTCGGGTTATCGGCGATATTATCAACGATATCGATATTGTTTCCATATCCCCGGCCAGCAAAACTTGTAGCAATACCAATACTTTCAACACTATGCAAGCAGACCTCTTTGTTCACGTTACTTCCTGATCATTTTGAGCACTCCTTGCACAAGAAAATTGAAACTCTCCATATGCCTTTTTAAATAATCACTTCTCTTATGTTAATCAGAATGTCAATTACCATCAGCATAGAAATTTGTCAGGTTGTTATCATTATTGAGCAGGGACATAGGCCTTCAATGTTAAGCAATCATTCCTGTTCACTGCTTTATTCCCTGGGGCACGCTAAAGTGGTACCGGTGCCACCATAGCCTTACGGTAGTACCAGCTAGATATGGGGCCCATGTGATGTATCCATAGCATCGAACCCATTTATCAGATGTATCACCTCAAGAAACAATAGCTCCCATTATCCATCCCGATTCAAAATTGACGTGAAACAAGCTGGGGGAGAACACCCACCCGTGAATTTAACAGCCTGATTTTTTTGCCCGCCCCTTCATCTGGTCTGGATTAAGGGCCTGGCGGACTGGATTCTTTGTATACCACACAGTGGGCCCTCCATTCTAGTCCACGGTGGGCATTCCCTCTCAACATGTTCAATGTGCTATGGCTGGTCCACCTTAGTTTTGGATCAGGCTGAATTTTGGGTCACAGGGGTTTTCTGAGGTGAAGCATCTGGTGGATGTGTTGAATTCGGTGAACACATCAGTGGGCCCTACATCGGGCTGGCACCACCATAAGGCTAAGGTGGTACTGGTACCCCTAGAGTGAGCCCCTTATTCCTCATGACAGTTGAAGTAATTAAGCCAAAAAGACTTACACAGCAGCTTCTTCTTCTTCTTTTTTCATTGATCAGTAAATCAGCACTAGGGAGAGGAATGTCAATTGAGGAGAAAAGGAATCTGAAGCAGGAACTGAATTCTTTAAATATGGGTGATGTTTCTTCATTTATGGAATCACTGCCGCCTGACTTTCTTACAATATTACGGACAGAGTAAGAAATCATTCCACCAAAAGCCTGCAAATGTCAAAAGTGGAACTTGATTCACATCCTTTCTGTTTTTGTAAATGCTTCCTTGTTTCAGTGGATTACTGAGGTCAATAGTTCGCAAGCTGGGTGCATCATCTCATGTTCGGCTACTAGCTTATGCAAAATATGCAGTGTACGGTCTTGCAACCAAGTCCGACACAGATGCTGGTAAAATCCAACTGAAATACCAAGTTATATTAATGAACCTCAGAAAAATGAGGTCACATTTGGATACTAAATTGAGTTGAATTGAAATAATTCAATTCAATGGGGTGGAAATGGACAGTGAAGCTATACTCAATTCCATTCATGGTGATGGAATATTCACCACTTTGAAGTGCAACTGCTCCAGGATTGCAATTAGAGGTGCCATCATTGTGGATTAGAATGGTGCCACTTCCACTTTTGCTCTTTCTTCTTTACAAAATTTGGATTAATGCAATTCAGCTCACTTCTATCCACTCACAGCCAATATAGCTCACTCGAGTGTCCAAACACAGCCTAAATAACATGTCTTGCTATCATGTATTCAGGTTCTGCAGTTGATTATTTTCTCTCAAGATTCAGAACAAGAGTGAGTTATGTTCAACTGAGGGCACTTGTTGGTAAGTCTATGCTGTTTCTTTTACGCATCCATGCATATCCTATGGACTGAGGGGACATCTGAGTTGTATCAAGAATGAGTGTGGCTGTGCATGTGCATGATGTAGAACAACCAAGGGAAAAGATGCAATAAGAGAGAATGAACCCATGTGGTAATGTTCAAGTGAAATAATCTGGGGGAAATTCTCCAATAGACTCCAAAGTGGGTTACAAGTCTGTTAAAAAAGAAGAATTAGAACTAACATGAGCTACCCTAAATGCCATTCTCAAGCTCTTTATACTCAACCTTAAGCAACATTGAATCCTAGCTCTCCATTTAATCTCTTTCTTGATCTGAAACATATAACTCCTGAAACGTACTTCAAAATAACACCATAAATCAAGAAACCCAAGATACAATAATGTAACAAAGTCCCAAAAAAGCCTCCCCAAAAAATCATCAATATCCGCTCTAAAATTCATCATCTTCCTTTCACCCATATCTTGAGGCCCAAAACAACTTAATACCTAAAAATGGGTAGAAATAGCAAATGGTAGTATTCAAAAAGATCTTCACAACAGGCCAAAGACCACCCCAAATGCATGCTTGACCAAACACTATGGATGCATTAGAGAGACCATGACCAAAAGGTGAGGAATGGGAAAATGGTACTTAACCATTCCCTTGCTGATGGCCCCACTATAAACACACATCCTTCACGTGCCATTCTTTGGAGTGAGGCCAGAACCACACAATGGTTCATTGTATCTCTAATCAGCCCCTTTTTTCAACCAATCAGTCACTTTTCAATGATATTCTTCATGCTCTTTACGGTTTATATGGCAATGCAGCAGGTTTGGCAAATTAGATCTAGGCACTAGATTAACGTGATGTTGTGTTTCTCATGGGTGGCAAGCCACTAAACTCTTCCAAAACTAAATCAAAAAATTCATTCAGGGAAGGTGCTACATCTTCCAGTATTATAGGCATAGGAGCCACATGCTTTCATCACAAGCATATACACAACCCCTTCGTCCTTGCCTCTCCCTAAATTGACTCACGAAAGGAAGTTTCTCACCCTCCAACTTCTTAGGCTTAGATGGTTCTTTTAACAGCCAAAGAATAATTCTTGTTCCATTCTTCAAAAAGTATAGGTACTTTTCTTGCCATCGTGCATGACTTCTCGATCATATTGCTAAGATCGACCGAGAAGAATATGTAATGCATCCATTTGGAGCACATCACACCCCATTGATTTCTCATATGTTTTCCCAATGGTAAAAGTAACTAGACAACAAGAGTTTACCTAGCTAGAAACATGAGATATGGTAAGGCTTTGAATGCTCCTCAAGCTTCAAATTGATCTTGTCCACCATTTCTTTTGACATTATATTGCCACCACTTCCACTATCAATTATGATGGTGCAAACCTCTCCCTTGGATGTGCATCTAGTTCTGAAGATGTACATATCTTCGGTGATGTTAAAAGCCATTGAATAACTAGGCTTTCTCCTTAGCCTGGATATAAATCCTCACCATCACGTGGGTCTTCTTCTTGTTCCTCATCATAGTTCGAGTCTTCTTCACACCTCATCAATAGGATCCATGAGATGATCTTTGGCTTTCCATTCCAGTATTCATAAGAGCAAATGCCCACTCTTCCCACACTTAAAACATTTTTGAGAACTGATCTCAAACATTTGATGGTCAGTTTGATACAACTCTTTCTTCGAACCTTGCAATGGATGAAGCTTTCCACCATGGTCCAGGACTCATATTGTCCATTAAACCCTAATCCTACCTTCATGGATGTATTGGTCTCTAATCCTCCTTCCCATTAAACCAATACATCCATGAAGGTAGGAATAGGGTTTGTATATATTCAACCTTGAATGCCAGTTGATATGCCTCCTCAAGGTTGAATATATGCCACAACATCGATTCATTTTAAATTTGTGCCTTCAACCCACTAACATAACAGAAATCAATTGATCATTGGTTTTTTTAAGCTCAATCCGACTCATCGAATGTGAAACTTATCCATATACTCTTGAATTCTCACATCTTTTTTTATTTATTTATGAAGATGATGAAGCCGTTTGTATGCATCTTGAGCATAATCAATTCGACAACGATTCCCCGCAAACAAGATTTCATATTTCATTTTGCATCAGATGTAATTCTTGCCTTCCCCTTCCTTTCCCTATATGCTTGAACTTGTTGTGACCAAATTAGAGCACAAACCTTCAATCTTGTGGCCACAAATTTTACTCATTTAAGAAAGCTTCTATATCAGCTAGCCAATCAAGAATTTCTTTATGACATGTCATAATGACATCAACTCTAATTCAGGGGCTTAAACGTAGGTGATTGGCTGATGGTAAGCTTTCCTCTCCTTCCCACCAATTTTGGAAGGGATTCTCACTTGAGGTGTTGGAATCGCTGCTTCCATCAGTTACCAATTAACACTTTCCGCAAGTTTGATGTGTTTCCTGTGCCAATTTCCTCTTCAACTTGAACTCCTCTAGCATCAACTTGTTGTTTCAGTATCACTTCAAGCCCCATGGCCTCTTCTTGCTGAACAGTGGTCTTTTCCTCTCTCACTGGAAGTATGCACTGGATGTTTTATTTTTATTTATTTATTTATTTATTTTTTAAAGCTGAATGATGGGATGCAAACCATGTCACTTTTCTATTGAACAAAACCACGGTTTGACTCATGACATGGATGGTGATCTTGTTGATTCTCAGCGGAACAAGTGCAAAGATACCTACTCTAATATTGCTTGATGTAGAGCAACCAACAGAAAAGATGAAAAAAGATAGTACCCAAGATTCAGTTGGAATACCATGGAAAAGACTCTCCGATGGCCTCCAAAGAGCGTTGCCAGTCTGTAAAGTAGCAGCAGAATAAAAGAACAACTAAAATATGAACTACCCTACACTCCTTTCTCAGACTATTTATACTCAACCCTAAGCAACATTTACCCTAATCTCTTTCTTGATTGAAAACATTAAATTCCCAAAACACCCTTCAAAAATATAACACCATAAAACAAGAAACCTCAAAATATACTCACAAAAATTCATCCTCTCCCTTTGACTTAAATATTGAGGCCCAAAGTAGTTGAATCTCGAAAAATGGGTTGAAAAATATAGTAATATTTGAAAAGATCATTGCAACAAGCCAAAGACCATCCAAATGGATGCTTAAGCAAAAAGAAGTTACTCCTTGAAGTTTCTGCATCACTGCATCTCGCATCTGCATTTGGGGTGGCTGACCATCTGTCCTGTTCCTCAAAATACAGAACAGGATGTGTGAATTATCTCCACACGCAAAATGTGGGTATATGATGAAATTGCTCCTGCCCATTTTCACCGCAGCCTCATATTGGGTGGTGCATGTGCTGTCCCATCTGTGAAAATGGACAAACATCCAAACTAGCCCTTGTGATGGGTAACTGTTGTAAGACAGTTGCCAACTTATGTACGTGTCATGTTTCAGAAATCCTGGAGTTTCTTTCATTGGTGGAAGCATACAGACATTCACTCATGGATACATTGAAGAGGATGCTGTTCAAAGCTGTTCATTTCTTTAATAGAGGTTTCTTCAAGTTGAAGCCATAAACTGTTACTGGCTGTGCTGTTTTTCCAAAGATTATTGGGTATTATGACAGACCACAGGGAAAGATATGAAAAGAGAAGGCAAGAAATGCAAATGTCACATCGAAAATGCTCTTGTTTTGATTATGCAGATGGGCAATGTTGTACATGCAGTTTATATTCTTTGTACCAGTAATTTTCTAATCATTGCCACAATATATGGCATCTCGTCCAATTGATGTTGTGTTTTTTGGTTCTTTATGGAGTGTTTTATGAATACTACGTGTCAATTGAGGGATCTCGATTGTTGGAATCAGTTCAGGAACAGATCTACGAACAGATCTACCTTGGTATTTGGTAATTAATAAGCTGAGAACATCTAGTTGACAAACTTTAAGGATGAATTCTAAGATCCTCTGCCCAAGGTTTATTCCACTTTTTACAGGTCTGGAATCTTTATGCGCGAAACCCGATTCGGCGTGTGGAACTCCGGCTCCGGAACCGGTGGTTGAGCATTTGGTTAGAGACGACAACGATTGCTGATTCGCCAGAGGAGATGGTGTTGCCTGCATAATTGCAATTTGCAAAGCCCTCCTGGCTGCTGACTTACTCGCCATGTTACCCTAACTGTTGTCGATCGACCGCAGAAGAAGCAGCTGGGACCATCGATTGGGAATGCAGTGCCGAACCCATTCCACCTGTGTGAAGGGAAGAACCTCCTGCCTTGGTTTATATATGTTCGTTACCCAGGTCTGAAAACAAAGATCGGGGTGATCATCACCATCTGCAGCTCACATCCAACAATATTCTATGGTTTTCGGTTTGGACGTGGGGCCCGTGGTTCAGTGATCCAGAGTTGTTGATGAACTGCTTTCCTATATTCTCCTTGGTTGGACGATCACGGCCCATGTGTTGCCCACAAACATACAGTTAGGAAGAAAAACGGAAACTGACCACATTCAATGGAAAAAATGGCTGGAGAGGTGTGGCCAGCATCCTCCAATCTGGAGGAGTTTTGAGGCATGGTCCATCCAAGGTGGGCCAACTCACCAATGGTGTGGATCATTTATGCAACGGGTGGTCAGGGGGCAATTCTGATTTACGTTTGTGTATATCCAAATCTGTTGTGTTATAGAATCATCACAGGAATTGACCTAATCATCCTTGAACCCCATTTCAGCTATAATAAACTGATTGGAACTCACTCAAACAGCATCTTGAAAGCTAACTCGATTGGCTTTGAAAAGTGACCAATTTAGTGTCATTCTAACATTGTTGGATACCCAAAAGGTGGCCCACCAAAGAGTGGAATAAAAATAAAAATAAAGAAACAGGTGACAAATTCCTAACAGCTAATTGCAATAAAGAAACCCTATGCATTTCATGAGCCCCATAACGTAATTTGACTGATCAAATCATCCGGTTTGCCATCAAGCCAAACATAGACAGAGCACTCTTCTAACAGTATTCATTTGCTTAGCAGTACTTGTAATGCTGAATTTCTGGCAAACAACACAAACAGATCTGTTTTCAAAGATAAATGCCCATTTTATTTTATGAAGACACCAACTCAATTCAGGAATTTGATTTTGAACCCATTTCTGGTTGTTGCTTTTCTTCAAGAATTTCCTTTTGTTTAGAGATAAATATGTTGAAATTTTTTCGTACTAATACAAAAATCAATCCTCAATGAGTAATACAATAAGCAGAATCCATGTTCAGCATGGCGCCTGCAGCAATCACTGATGAAAGCCTCCATGTTTGCATTCCACCGCTCCGACCCTTGGTCAGATGATCCATCTTCAAGCCTGCATTCTGGACCCTGGCCATGGCATGTATGGATCCGAAATTTCTAATCTTATGTTCATGGATTGCATTCATCAGGAGGGTGAGATCGGCTAAGAGTTGCATTTCACCATTCGAATCCCAATGGGGATCGATGAATGCTCAGAACTGCTAAATTTTAGAGGGCTGACAACTCGACTTCTTGGGTGCAAGGACGATATGCCACGAATGTGCTGTCATTAGAAAAGGAACCTGGGTTGAAACAGGTGACACCAGTGTACTTGAACGCCTTCTGTTCACTCCGGTCCCCCAACACTATCTGCATCGAAGATGGGAGAAATGTGAGAAACCTTTTATAGCCTGTAATACAGGGCATGCATAGTCTTGATAGGAATAACCATCTTCAGGCACCCTCGCACTTGCCTAGGTGACATGTACAAGCACTATCCATGCCATTCATCATATGGGCAACATCATTTAACTTCTCTTGCCCAAACATCAGGCAGGTCCACTCACCAGGTGGGCCACATATACAGAAAAAGAAATAACCAATTGTCCCCATTCAACATTAATGTGCAGCACAGCGGATGAGTGGGATGGCCTAGTTTTGGGTTAGGGCACACATTCACAATCAGCCCTGCCTGATTAAAGGCCAGGATTCCACGCATGGGTCACTTTGGCAGATATGTGGCACTCATTCAGTGCTAGATTGAAAGAGATGTAGAGAAGATACCGTGTGTGGCGTCGGGTACAATCGCAGGCAGTGATCATAGTTCCAAATAATGGGTTGTACGGTAAGAGGAAGAGGGCAAAGATGACTTTGATGAGTAATGGTAGCTACAAGCTGCAATTAGCGAAATTCACAAACTTCAAAACCCATGTTCAGCATAGGTGGAAGATATATATATTTAAGGAAAAACGAATCAACTTACATGCTCGAAAGGATCGCTGGTTTCTTCCTTCGAAGGGGGTATCAAACAAGAGCGGCGCATTCTATAAAGAAGATCTTGCCGGAAAAATACAATTTCTTGGGTATAGAACTTGATTCTGAATCCATCCCAAAAAAAATTCTAGGCCAGTTAATTTCAAGCACTGGTCTTAGTTTCAGGAAAAGCTCCAACATAAAAGAAATTAACAAGACAAAACAAAAGCCAAGCCAAAGGCCCAAAACACAGATTTAGCTGGCAAAACTATGATCTATATAAATACCAACATGTCCATATCAGAATATAACTCCCTCCCTCCCTCAGGATGAGATGCTATGATTGCCCAACAAAAGTGATTCCTTAGAATCATAAGCAATCCATGATGGGCTCCACAAACAGATGGATTAAATTGTTGATCGGACCTATTTATGTGTAAATGATCTTGACCATCCAAATTAAAGGCCATTGATCAAATGGTTAAATTTTTTCAAATTGGTGTGATGTTTGCACGGTAGCCCCTGAAATATGCATTGGACCTAATGAACAATCTAGATCCATGGATAAGACTAAGTATCCAAAAGCATCCAGGAGCATTATATCTCATACCATAAGCACTGGATTATTTCTCATGTGTGTACATACCTATATGGGAAAAGGTTATATGAGGTCGACCTCATGGGAGCTTCCCACGAGGTCAAGCTCTACGGGCCCCACTCTAATATGTATCGGACATCCACACCATCAATTAGATGCACCCTTCCATGGTGGGCCACAGGCCTAAAAATCAGGCCAATCCATGAGTTAAGTGGGCCACACTATAGACAAAAGTTGAGAGTGGATGCCCACCCATTAAAACATTTCTGATTGTTTATAGAACCCACAAAGATGTGGTTCAAACATATAACCCATCCATTGTGCATGTACCACTTAGACGAGGGGTCACACCAAATTTCAGGCCATTGCAAAACTCAAGTGGGCCCCACCAACTGCTTTAGATGTTTTAGGCATGATTTTAATGTGGCCCACCTGAGTTTTGGATATGGCTGATTTTTGGGACAACCGGTAACCTAGAGGGGACCCACCAAATGCACAGCGTGGATGTCCAAAACACATTGCGGTGGAGCCCACAGAGCTTGACCTCATGGGAAGTTCCCATAAGGTCAACCTCATAGAACCTTTTCCCTACATATATACATGTATATATAGTCGCCACCCCTTTTTCAAAGCTATGTTAAATCTCTCTTCTATCCAGACATTTATTAACATTAATTACTCAAATCAGGAGAACTAGTTGGATGTACACCTAGTTGTGTGAGCATTTCTATACATGTGATGTGCATGTGTGCATGTGGTTGGGTGGGGAAATTCTAGTGCAAGCATTTTCACCACAACATGGTGCAAACGGTTGTCGTGGGCCCCATCATCATGTGTTGATGAAATCAACTTCAATTATCATGCACACCTTCCCTTGCTTGGTCATGGGCCCCAAAATTAGGCCAATCAATGACTGAGGTGGGCCACACAAATAGGAACAATTAGGAGGGTATGCCACCCTTGATTCTTGTTGGGCCCCACCCAATTCTCGAAATGGCCTGATGTTTTAGGTGTACCATCATCTGCGGCAGATGTTTATGGCATACACACAACATGTGTGTAGGGAAATTCTAGTGTAAACGTTTTCGGCACAACATGGTGCAAATGGTTGTCATGGGTCCCATCATCATGTATTAAATCAATTTCAACGATCATGCACGCCTTCCCCTGTTTGGCCATGGGCCAAAAATTAGGCCAATCAATGACTCGGGTGGATCACACAAGTAGGAACAATTAGGAGGGAATGCCACCCTTGACTCTTGTTGAGGCCCATCCAAGCCTAGAAATGGCCTAATTTTTTTAGGTGTGCCATCATCTGGGGCAGATGTTTCAAATCAATGGAATGGATGGCATATAGACAACATGGTGGGCGATCTACGAGAATAAAGGCTGGGCATCCACTCTTGTCAAATGGCATAAGCTATACTGTGCAACCCAAGGGGGTTGTGCACATATGCAATCGCATAATCACATGTGCAGTTGCCCACAAATTCAACACATGTTGGACCTCATGCTGGGCTTTGGGCATGCATCGTAAAGAGATAAAGTGCTCAATAACTTATCAACTCTTAGTAGATCTCTTATCAATCGAATAAAGCAAAATAGCAACAAATGAATGTAGAAAGATTCTCCGAAAATGTAATGGCCTAAAAATAGCTTATGCAAAGCCAGAGAATCATCTCCTAAGATCTTCAAAAAATCAGCAAAATCTTCAACTAGAATCCTCCAAAAATAGCAACCATAAACCCTGATTCTTTTAGGCCCAGAAATTGACAACAAGCAGCCACAAATTCAAACCATGCTGGGCATCATGATGCACCTTGGGTATGCATCATATGGAGATTGAGTGCCTGATAACTAACTTTAGTATCAACTCTCAGCAGAAGATCCTTTACCATTTCATTTTTCAGCTTATTTCCATGTTATTATTGTGTACTTTATGACAATCATGATAAGCAAGCAGCCTGTTGATTGAAATGAATAAAAAGAGTAAGGAGTAGGTGTTTAACCTGCAAGGATTACTTGAGAAGATGGCAGTGGGAACATGCTTTTGTAGCTCTTCTGTTAGATATTTTGGTAAGGCACACCTTGGAAGAACAGTTGATGGGCCTGCACATGCCAAAAGACAAGCTTAAAATTTTCACAAATTCCTTGAGTCAGAATGCGATGTCTTTGATTTAAAATGCTCGATGAGAATACGAGTACTTTATTAAGAAAAGCACCAAAAAGCACACGAAGCTACAACGTGATCAAAGGAGAAAAATTACATCCACCAAGGGCCTCAGAACAAGACACCCATCTCACCACATTTAATTTTGCCCAACTGAAGACACGTTGCTCCGAGGCACTTATTTTGAAAGTATCACCTACTCCTCTCCCCACACTGCCCACAAGACTGCCAACAAAATCATCTCCCACACCGCCTTATGATCTTTCCTTGTCCCTCCACTGTGCCAAGCCAAAAACAAGTCATCAATAGTGCTCCGCATTGCTCATGAGACATTGAAGATGTCAAGGAACCGACCCCAAACTTTATGCGAAAAGGATAATGAATAAAGAGATGATCTATCGATTCCGCATTTCTTCCTCCCAACTAACCATGCAAAAGCCACAACCCTGGGAGGAACACTATAGAACCAAATCTTAGACATGCAAAGTTTATACTCTCCTACCTTGGTGGGACAAAAAGCAACTTGCGCAAGGATTTGATAGAAAAATAACCTGTCTTTCCTTCCTCCAAACCACCATGTCCCTTTTCCCTAACGATGAGGCACATTCTTGAAGCCTTCTTTGAAGCCTAACAAACTCGTCAACTTCCTCATCCAACAAATTCCTACAGCAAGTGGGAGTCCAAACAACATCTCCACAGAGAAAGGCGACGATCAACCAGAATGTCTGTCTGGGGAAAGGCAAACTAAACATAGAAACTTGTTGCTGAGCGAAATTAACCCCAACCACAAATCCTCCCAAAAGCAAACTTTCTCCCCATTGCCAATAGAAAAGCTTATCCCTTCCCTAAAAGTGCACTCCAATCTGGACATTGCTTTCTACATTCCTAACGCCCTATATAAGGACCACCTAACCCACCATCCCCTTTCCTGACATCCATACTTGCAAGCAATAACCTCCCCCCACAATTTTCATCTTCCATCCCAAACCTCCACAACCACTTACCAAGAAGTGCTAGATTCATCATTCCAAGATCTTGCACCTCTTCCCATTTTAAAAGATGGAATTTGTTCTTCGCTTTCGAGCCACGGCACAAGAATTCCCACCTCAACCTTCAAGTCTATCCAAAACATTTGTAGGAAATCTAAAGGACATTAAGCACACCGGCACATTAGACATTGTTGCAGCTTTACTTAGCATAAGCCAGCTACCCAAGGATAAGTACTGACTCATCCACCCTGAAAGCTTCCTTTAAACTCTTTCCACTACCTTGTCCCAAAGGTGGGTCAAGGTGGGTCAAGGTAGGTCAAAGTAAAGGACCCAGCCCTACACTCGAAAACCTCCACTAGTCTCCCCAACTTGTCATTGGACATGTGAATGCCCAAAAGTTCACATTTCATAATGTTGACCTTCAACCATGAAACCACTTCAAAGCACCTGAAGATGAGAGAGTGGTGTTGTCCGTAAACTGAAAATGAGAGATTTGAAAATAGACAGTTTCTAGCCTAAACCCTCCAATAAGGCCAACTTCTTGCCCTCCAAGTAACATTTTGCTCAACGCCTCTGCCGCCGCCATAAAGAGAAATAGGGAAAACAAATCTCCTTGTTGGATGCCTCTTGAGGATCTTAAAAAGCCTTTAAAAGACCCATTGACAAGAATAGGAAACTAGGCCAACTGAAGGCAATCTTGGACACACCCTCTCCACTTTCGCTTGCACCCTAATGACCCAACATATGATCAAGAAACACCCAATTGACATGATCATAGGCCTTCTTGATATCCAGCTTGCAAACAATGCCCTTCTTTCCTATGCCGGGAGTTTACACACTCCAGTTGTAATGCATTAGGATGTGGATAACATCCTGATGCTGAAATTGTGGTTAGACCACTACACTTGAAGTATGGATGTATGACCAAGTGTCCTAGAAGGGGGTGAATAGGACTTTTAAAAAACTATAATCCTACAAACCATAAATTCTACCAATTCAAGTCTAGCTAAGCAGGATTATCAAGAAATCATCTATATTCATGTTCTAAGATAGTGAGAGATCAAGGTGTTGCGTTTCATCAAACATATATTGTGCATAAGTAAACATTTCAGCAATCAATCCATATGAACAAGAATAATCAATCACAAACACAACAATATATAGTGATTCGGCTATGTGCCTACTCCACTCCCGACTGACGCACTCCCCCTTAGAGTATACCGAATTTTCACTATCAAATGGTTTTAAATCAGGTTAACCATTAACCTTCACAACCTACACAAGGTTAGTTAAGGAGTCTACACAAGACAACCTTAGAAGCCTACCCAAGGCAAACAGGTCCTATACAAGGACAAAACCAAGAGCCTACGCAAGGCGACCTATGCCTACACAAGGCAACAAATCCTACACAAGGACTCAACGAATTCTCCCATCGGAGGCCTATAAAGGTCTTAGAAAGTTTGTGATATAACCTCTGAATCCCGGTCCTACACAAGGAAAGGTTTTCAAGATCTCTGGTCTCTAATGACTTACTTGTAAGTAGGTGAGCCCCATTTCTAGCACATGCTGAAATTGACCATCTTTGTTGATCAAGTGTCTTCAGCTCCCTTGATCAGCAACAACTGTAGATGCTCTAATACAAGTCGCTAGTGTTGGGTCAAGCTATTCTACGGAATCTTCTCTATTAAATGTTGGTCTTTAAGTGAATGAGAGATTCCAGAATATTAATCATTCAAAGGATTCCAGCTTAATAATTTGTCATTAAAAGTATTGCTAAAAGGATCCTTGAATGGTGGAGTTAATTCTTCAATCCAATCTATTGATTTAACAATGATTGCATTTAATAAGGGATTGAAGGATGAACTCCCATGAGAAAATGAATTTAAGATGGTAGGTAGATCTTCTATAGCAATAACTCTCTTAAATCTCTCTTTTTCTCACTAAGGAACCTAAGAAGCAACCATCTTCAAGTAGGCAATGAAGTTCAAACGGTAAGAAAACGGGCATAAGTCTATTAGGGTTCGATGTCATCGAAGTTTCCTTTGATGACTCAATCGGACTTCGATGTCATCGAGATTTTCTACCGAAAGTACTTGAGGCTTGCTTGGAGAGTTTTTGGGATTCAAAATTCGATGTCACCGAGCCTACTTCGATGTCATCGAAGTTTGAATTTCGATGGCATCGAATGGAGTTCAATTGCATCGACTAATTCATGATTTTCTTCACAAACTCTCTGGATAGATTGGTCCCAATTTCGATGTCATCGAACTGTGTTTTCAATGTCATCGAAGTTTGAACTTCGAGGTCATCAAATACAATTCGATTACATGGAGTAATTCGTGATTTTCCTATTGAGCTTGTTGGACATTTGGTGCCTATTTTTCGATGTCATCAAAATTTGAATTTCGATGACGTTGAGAAATTCTCCAGACATGTGGTTTGGTTGTTGGACATATTTGGGCACTTTTTCGATGTCATCGAACAAAGTTTGATGTTATTGAAACTTGAGTTTCGATGTCATCGAATCAGTGTTCAATATCATCGTCAGTTGTAGAAAACTTGTGAATTTTTCGTATGCTCTTGTAACTTGATTTTCTGTTTTCTAATCTTCCAAGGATGTTTTCCTAGTTGATTTTAGGACAAATTAGAGCATTTTTTAAGGATATTATTACCCGAGGTGTTTTGGTCATGGGATGTGAGGTTTAGTTTTCCTTTGAAGATCATTGAACACGTCCATTTTGTTGAGTCTTCAGCTTGTATTCTTCACGTGGGGCTCACTGGACTCTATGACACAACCATCACATTAATTGACAAACAAGGGCACTTTCAGATGTGTCCAGCATGGACATGTTGGTTCTATTTTTCAGCGATCCCGACCATTAATGGACCCCATCATGGATGCAAAATACCCGGATTGGAAGATTCCAACCCTTCAATCGCTGATTAACAAATGGATGATTAAGAAAATAAAGTAATGATCAAGAGAAAAGGCTAAAGATTGGACGGCCAGTATCTTTTAGTTTGGAAGAGTTTTAGGTCATCCCCCGTCAATTGTGGTGCCCATTAGATCAATGGTCTGGAGCAATGTTCGAAATATTGGTATCACATTACGTATTGCATCCTTGGGATACAAACAAGTATCGGTTATCGCACAGGATATATCGTTTATATCAGGTAATTTATCGCACTTTTTGGTAAACATGGAAAACCATTGGGAAAATTGTTGAATTTTTCAATGAAACTTCAGGGATTGTTAAAAAAGACCTTAATACACACTTTTAAATCATAACATCTCAAAAAAGAAGTGTGCATAATAGGTTTCGTTTGTATAGGGTCCTAAGCTATGCGTTGTCTAACTGAACTAATGCAACTATATTCAAATTGAATGAATAACATTTAGAGTGTATGTGATGATCATTTCATCAAACACTCCAAAATACTTCAAACTCAATCTCAATTGACAGCTGGTTTAAGGGAAATTTTGAGAAAAATAATAATAATTTTTTATTAATTGTTAAATTAAAAAACAAATTTTATTCATTTTTAATTTTAAAAAATGAAAAATCATGGTGATTGCGTTTGCGTGCATCCTCAGGGAATAGTCTCGCCTCAAATATGGGACGAGGAAACCCTGTGTTATAAAATAAAATTTTTTAAAAAATGCATTTTATTTTCAAAAAATTGACAAGGAGTTAACAAATCAGTAGATCAACCCTCATATATGCTTAATTTAATTTTTGGAGTGCAACATTGCAAGCAATTTGGGAGAAATTGGAGAATTTCGAATTTTTCCCAAATCGGACTGCCTACACTCAAATATCAAAATTAGAGTGTATGTGATGATCATTTCATCAAATACTCCTAAATACTTCAAAATTAGTCGCACTTGATAGCTGGTTGAAGGAAATTTTTGAAAAAAAAAAAAAACATGAGGAACATGAAAAACCAATGGATATCGAAATCAAAGCTCCAACTTCATGACTTTTCATGCAAAACATGAAGAACCAATGGATTTATAACCATTTGACACTGATTTTAACATAATTTCAACAAAAAAAAAAAAAAAGAGAGAGAGATCAAAAATTGAAAATGCTCACCAGGTCGAACATGTGGAATATACCGGCATTACCTGTGCGTTTCGTATCGCACAAGTGGGATACAAGATATATCGTGGGGTATATTAGCCGATATCGTCGATAATTAAAACATTGGTCGAGAGTACTAAACCATAGCCTTGTTGTATCCACTATCCACTAGGTGTGTAAGGACATTATTCGTATCCTCACACATCGGGACCTAACAATTCCTCCTAGAAAAATATGCATTCGACTGAAACCATTGGGGATTTCAGCCCATGCACTCAAAATTATATAAGGCCATCAGATGAGATAAGGGGACTGCTCTTTTCAGAAGATGAATCAATATGTTTGACCAGTTATCAAGCGAGGAGGAAATTTCATGCCTCCACAGCTTTAATATAAGAACACTTGGCTAATACCTGCATCATCAGGACCTGGAATAAACAGAAATCGGCTTTGCTCTTTCAACCGCGGATGGGCTCCTATCATTTCCCCGAGCTTTCCAAACTGCAATCTGCATGTCATGAGTGTTAATCTTTTATAAAACCAACACATCACATATTGAACTTTTGAGTAGCAAAAAGAGGTTTTCTAATTCCTCACCAGTTTATAGTACAGGCACAATATGTGTGGCTGCACGTACCACATGGCACATCCAAGCTGTCCATCTGTCCATTGGGCCCCATCATTTTGATTTCCCCATCCCAAAAATAAGGTCAGTCCACCCAGCAGGCGGGGCGGTCTTACAGTAAGAATGGACCATGAAAAATCTCGGCCAAGCTTTTCTACCCACCACCCACTTGATTCGCACGTTGCATGGCCCACATAATGGACAGTTTGGGAATCGCACATGTGCCGGCCTCTAGAGGCACTTGGTGTACGCATGTAGATTTAGCAAATCTCTAGGATAAATCTGAGTCTCACATTAGGATCTTACATAAGAGGGCTCTCACCTGAGACTTGAGAAATAGTTGAAGGCCAGGTTACAGGGGCGAGAGCAGAAATTTCCCATCAAAACAAACAGAGAAGGCACAACCTCCACGGTCTCATAACCATCCAAGACAGCAGCTAGCTTTGCCATGGTCTTCTCTACGAATAAAACAGTGTCAGTAAATTGTGGCTATGCAAACAATAATCACACGTCAAGAAATAGAAATTAGGAAATTATACCTCTTCATTGTCTAGCCAAACATCAGAGAGAATGACAAACATGTCATTGATTGCCTTCTTTTCCAATCCTGCAAGTCTGAGCTATTTGGAAGTTAAAATGGAAAATCAACACCATCAATTTTCAGTTACTCCAAGCCTTTGATGATTGAACTAACAAATGATTGATTGACTGTGTTTTATAAATAAGGTTGTGCTTGAGGATACAGTCTCTTCTGATGACAAAGAACCGCCACCAAAGAAGTCAAGTCCGACAAGGAGTGCAAGTGAGGAATCCCTATCCTCCAATGGGGGAAACCCACATGTATTTACCTACACGGTAATCAGAAGATAGTTTTATTCCTTCAGTTTGAATAAGTGAAGGCAAAGAGGCAATGCCAGCACATAAAATGATTCACCATACTTATCTACAAAACCAATTTGATACTCTCTTCAAAAACTGTAAACTAGAACCAGAACCCAAGTTGCCGCTCCAACTCTAACAGTCCTACTTCCCCAACGAACTCCCAAGAGCCTATTCAGATTCCTCATTGGTTTACTTTTCTTCTCCATTAGATTTCCCATCGAAATGGAAGTGTAGCCTCTGTTTCTGTTCCATGTATATCTCTAGATATGTGCCAATCTATTGCAGAAAATGTAAAGGATAGCCATGATGCACACGTTATCTTATGTAAGTGTGCATGTGTCATTTTTTATGAAATTTGGCTGATCAGTTGTAGATAACACGTGGTATGCACAGGAGCAGCCAGTGGTCCATGGTTATGAAGTACAGGAATGTCATTATGCTGGTTGTCAATGCAAAGTGCATCAAGACTAAGTCATCACATTTAAAAGAACTTTTCAGCATGAATATAAGGATTAAGTTCCTTGGATGCTTCACGTATTCTCTGAGAAACCAAAAGATAAGAATGTGAATAGAAATATAAAGAACCTGACCTGGAAAATGCCATTGGGGAGCAGCTCGCCTTCTGCCACAATTACGGTGTTCTCCACAAAGAATCCCGAAGTGATCTTGTGTTAAGCGTCAAAGATGACAATTATATCAATTCTTTTCTAACAACCTAGCTACCAGATTTGGCATTTAATGTAAGCGAAGGAAATGTTGGAGTCCAGATAACTTGTTTCCAACAACCATGATTCCCTGTAGTCACCTTAGGTAATAGCCTACGTGTTATAGATTATTCAACAGACATGTTTGTTAGTTAAGCTGAACCAAAATGAAACATGACAATATAAGTCAAAATGAATATTATATAAATAAAATAACCATGTTTAAGAGCCGCATTTTTTTCTTTGGCACACAATGTCCTGAATTAGATAGACATAGGGGGGTTGGTGATTTAGGTGACATTGGTTTAACAGCTGTAGATGTCAGCTTGTAATTGCCTTTATTCACACCTTCAACATTCGAGCCTGCTACTGTCACTTGTTTCTTACGATGCCATATTTCCTCGACAAATGATTCTAAAGAATATGAACCAATAGCGGGCCACCATGATCATGGCCTCTGCTCAGCAGCATAGAACCAGTCTATAATTTATCTTTGAAATGATGAATATTACTGTAAATTTTGCATGTGTAGAATCGTATTAAAAAATTACGCCATCATATTGAAGTAAAAATTTCAGATTCTAAATTTAAACTAAAAAAACTTAATCAACAATGAATATTAGGCCATAATTTTAGGTTGCCAAAATAGTTATCCAATCACAAATGACCCATGATCTGACCAAAAACATAGGGGTTAAGTGATACAAGTAACTTTGATACAGATTATATACCAAATTCCAATAGTGGGATAAATATTCTAAAAGACCATGAGATGACAGAATGGTCCTATGGCATGACACCTGCCAGTAAAAGAAATTATATATACATATATATATATATATAGAGAGAGAGAGAGAGACAATTACCCAATAGGAAAGATGACATACCATTGCACTGAATAAATTAATATAAATGGTTGCTTTTTTCCAGAAGGAAAGCAAGACCACTTACATAAGAAAGAACGAATTCAGTTGAGTTGGGTGGTGGTGTAAACTGATTTAGATAAGAATCATACAAGACACACCAGAAGTCAACTTTGTGCCTGTACATACAGCTGTGAGGAAAACTCTAAAAACTCATCACAAGAGTTCGGAATATTTCCAACTAAACAAACAAATTTTCAAGAGGCCTGATCCAATACGAAGCTTTTGACATTAGCTTAATCTAAAAAAGTGTGTCAAAGTGCATCTAAATACAGTTTGCAAGTACGTCTAAGCTCATCTAAGTGCAATGCACAGAAATGCACTTAGACGAGCTCAAACACACTTTGACCCACATTGTTCATTAAACTTAACGTACAAAGCTTTGTATTGGAACCAGCTCAAAATTCAAATTGCATAGTTCATTATACTTTTTAAAAATGTATGCCATTCCATGGGTCCTTACTCATGCCTCAGTGGTAGACTCACAAGAGTTTCAGACGAGGTCATGGGTTCAAGTACCCATTGTGGTGAAATCCTACTGAGGAGTAACCTGTGAATGCGTGGGTGTGTGTGGGGTGTGAACGCATGTGAAGAAAAAAAAAAATTGTATGCCGATCCACATACCATGGAATTTTCATCATATGTGAGAGTGCTTCTGTTTTTTTCTGAAGAACCATGTAGGAGAATGTTCGAGCAAATTCATAAATAACCAATCATTCACATGAAAAACAGGAACCCAAACAGCATCGAGGATATTGCATTGGACAAATTGACTGGTACTGCTGCAGTTAGATCTTCTAAGAAGAAATGACCGTCTTCCAATTGAGATATCACCCCCATGATCCATCTCCTCCCTATGCATCCGATCAGAGATTGAATGGGAGTTATCTGCAGCCAAAAATAAAATAAAATAAAATGGGCAACATTACCTATACCACCAAAATAATTTCAAAGATCATTGCTTCCAGGGCTTTATTATTTCAGATAAGATGCAGATGATCATTCAGGAAAGAAAAAAAAAACTTAAACAGAAATATACAGCCATGTAGACATGGCAAATATTGAATAAGATGCAAACTCATGTGTACAATGGGAGAAGAAAACAGAATGCGACAATATTAAATTTAGCATTTTAAAAAGAGGAAACATGTGTCTTACGGTGTTCCATGAATTGTGCACCAGAAAATTTCTACTATACACTTGGTACTTGTGTACAATGAGGGTGATGGGGACATCATGCACACAAGCGCACGCATGCCACCCCCCATATGCACATATGCAAGGAAAAGGAGGGCCCCACCGTCGATCTGGCTCGATGACGACATCCAGGGAGGGCTCCTAGCTAGAAGACAAATTTTGGTTCAGAAAAGTGGGCCCGATAGTTAAGAAAAGCCCATCATGGGATCTCATGATCGTGGCCCACTCGTCGGATTGATTTCATTTTTTAGGTTTTGCTTATTGTTATTATTTAGAATATTGTGAATGCTTTAGATTTCTGTGTTTGGTTTTTATTTTAGTTTACTTCATCGCCAAGTGTTCACATGGTTACAGTGAAAAGTTTTTGGTATAGGGCTCTCCCTATAAATAGGCACCCCTTGTAGTTCTTTTGATTCATTGAAGTTAATAAAAAAATTCCTGCTTTATTTTTCTGCTCTCTTCATGAGTTGTGGAAAAATTCAAAAGTGGGTGCGAAGCCCTCCCTTTTCGAAGGGCTAACTACCGTGATGCGAAGCCACATCGATCCCAATTCACTCCCATCTTCCATCATCTTTTCTTCTATCTTCCACCACCATCCATACTTCACGTTTGCCCTTGGCTGCATCAGTTTCCTTTTATTACAGCAGATTCTCAGATTTCGGCCCACAGGGGGGCTGAAACTTCGACGGAGTGCCCCAAGCCCGCTATCCATACGCGGAATCGTCTTTTGGCTCAGGTTTTTTATCCTCTCATAGCCGTTTTTTTTTATGAATCCTAGCTCTAGACTACATTTTTCCCAAGTTATTTGCCAATTTCTTACCTTAGGGTTCATCAAATTGGAATTTCTAAATCCCTTGGATTAGGGACTGATTACTATGCATGTGTGGATGATTATTTCTTATCTTTGAGTATCGTTTGGTTCATAATTTTTATTGATCCAGCCCTAGCATGTGTAGGCCTGGACCCGCATAGATTCCCCTTAATTGAATGTTTGGACTTTCATGTGGGATATGGAATTTGTGTAATTGTTTCTGAACTAACGTGATCTAAGCCTGAAATCTTGCATATCATATTTAAATTCATGTCCTGCATCAGAAGGCAGTTGAGTTGATGGGGCATTGTGTAGATGGGCCAAAGCCCAAAAGGCCAGAAATTTGGACCATGGTATCCACTTGTTCATTATCCTGAAAAGGGGCAATGAACTCCAAAAATGTGCAATTGTCCATAATCAACAGGCAAACCTCGCATAAACTGGATGGTCATAGTTGTCCAACTGCCACTGTTTTTGTCCTACGGTTCATCCACATGAGGGTCTAGCAAATGAACAGTTCTGATCACCTCATGAGCATATATGTTCATTGCATGTGACATGGAACATCACTTCATAGAGCCACGAAGCCCAGACATCATTGATAGCATTTTAAAATAAGGGTACAGCCAGCAGTGTAAATACGACTAAGGTGCAGTAAAACAGTAAAGAAACCAGAAGGGCATTTGAGACTAACCTCACAGTTTCCAGAATGAGTCATTTCAGCATCAAATGCAGGTTTAGAAAAATGACGATCACGAGATAGCCTCTGAAGCAACAACTGAAATCTGTCCCGGTACAAAGCAGCTTTTGCGCTTGCTTCACCATGAATTGGTAGCTTCCCTGTGTGCCTAAAGTTAAGCATCATGATGGTTGTTTAAGACATACAAGCAAGACTTAGTAGACTCATTTAGAAGTGTTTGACCTAAATCTAATATAGAAAGCTGATAATGTTATCGGTCTGCAACATAAACATGTGATGATGCTGATAGTCCACAAGGCACTCTACTTTTAACTACACTTTTAGAAGATTCTGAGGCACACCCATCTAGAGTGGGGCCCATCAGATCATCTGTATCATCAAGCCATGGTCTCACAGAACCAACGGCTAGACTGTGTTTATAGTTCACCACCGTTTTAAAATGGTGGCAACTCATCCACCCTACATGTGGCATACATGTAGGAAGATCCTGATTGTCCAAATTGTGGACCTCATTGTTGATAGGCTACAGCCCAAATACCACAGTACCACTCTAATTGGACAATCTCTTTTATCCTTCTATTTGGACAAAGTTTGTTGTTATCCTTCTAATTGAATACTCTAACCATCTAATTAGTCACCTTGAATTTGAATTGTCCAATTGATAGCCACATATTGGATGATTAGGATTTACTAGACTGTAATTTCGAGATAGAGCCCTAATCCAATACAAAGGTTTGGACATTAAGCTTCACATACAACATGCATCTAAGTATGCTTAAGCACATCTAAGTGAATTTTAAGTATCAAAGTGCATCTAAGTCCATCTAAATCTATACACTTACATGTACTCAGATGCACTTACGAATTGTATTGAAATATAGATCCACTTGGACACACTTTTGCACATTAAGCTTACCTTGCAAAGCTTTGTATTGGATCCAGCCTCTACAACATATGCTCCATCTGGAATCCACCACTGACCACTTTCTTTTCAAGTGATGGCCATAAATTGGATGGTACGATTGTTTGGACGGTGTGATTTTCAAGATATGCTCTAGGATGCCAGCAAAAAAGGGAGAAGATTAAAGATGTCTGTCAGAGATGGAAGGTTCAAGTAGTGACACTCCAAGAGATGAAGATGCATGCAATTGATATGAAGCTGAGTGGGATACAAGAGTTTTGTTGAAAGAGGATTGGAAGGGATTCACTCTTTTTCCGTCTCAGTGGTACTGCAAGATGTCATGAATTGGTTCCATTGGTGCTTTTCGCTGGTCTATGGCCTGAATCTGGCTGCAAGAAGACAAGATTTCCAGTTTGAGCTCACTTCAGTTCCTAGTAGGTTTGACCTACCTTCGTGAATAGGTGGAGATTTCAATGAGAAATCTAGTGGAGGGGGAATCACTCAAAGCATGCGCGACTTCTTTGATTGGGTTAAGCCTGCAGGAGCTGATTGATCTAACAATGATCAACAGTAAATTTCCATGGTCGAATGTTTAGGATTGTCTAATCATGCCCTAATTAGATCATTTCTTGGTATCGGCTGACAGGGAGGAGAAATTTCCGTTGGCTTCTTTGAGAGGGCTTTCCAGAAAAACTTTTGATCACTACCCTATCATGTTGGATGGTGTGGTGGAGAGTTGGGACCTGAAACCTTTGTTCGAAATTATGTAACTGGAAATGGAGGGTTTCTCAGATCATATTAAGGATTGGTGGAGGTCCTTTGAAGTGGAAGGCTATGCTAGTTTCAAATTGAGTCCGAAGTTAACGCTTTGAAAAGCCACAATACTAACACGGAAAAGGGAGGTGTTGGGAAGTCGGGAGAACGAGTTTGGTGGGATTCTAACAAGGATTAGTCGCTGAACTCAAAGGCGGAAGATATGGAGCTTTCGGAGGATGAAAAAAAATCCTTAGGCAAAAATATCGCAAGACTACTCAAATTAGCTAGAGGAAGAGATGAAATGGAGGCGAAAGTTGAGGCAACCCGGCTTAAAGAAAGGGGCAAAAATATGAATTTTTTTCCACTGCAATGCGAGTGCGCAAGCAAGAAGCAACAAGTTTGGAAGTGTGGCGGTGGATGGTAGAAGAGTTGAAGAGAAGAAGCAGGTGTGCGACAAGGTGGTCAACTACTAAAAATCCCTTCTCACTAATGACGGGTAGGAGCCCACTATTGATGACTTGAGGGCCTCTACGACATCGAGGCTACCTCTTTGGAGAAACCATTTTGAGAAGATGAAATCAAGGCAGTTGACTCAATGGGGTGAGAAAACGGATCGGGTCCGAACGGCTTCCCACCAGCCTTCTTCCAAGATTTTGAGAGGTGATGAAGAGCGATGTCATGGGCTTTATGGCAAAGTTTCATGAGAGGAGTCATCTAACAACGGAGTTGGGAGCTTCCTTCATTGCTATTATCCCAAAGGTGTCCGAGGCAAATAGCTTGAAGGGCATTAGATTTAAGGCACGTTCATTGGAGGCAAGCAGCTTTTGGATAGTGCATTGATAGCTAACAAGTGCATTGACTCCCGATACAAGAAGGGTGTGAAAGGATTAGTGTGCAAATTGGGCATGGAGTCATAGAGAAGGCGTACGATCATGTCAATTGAAAATTCTTGAACTATTTGTTGAGTCAAATGGGATGTGGGTTGAAGCGGAGGGCTTAGATGAGGGAGTGTATCCAGTCATACAAATTTTCAATGTTAATTAACAGTTCCCCTAAAGGGTTCTTCAATTCATCGAGGGGTGTTCAGTGAGGGGATCCCCCTCTCCTTTTTTATTTGTTGTGGTGGCAAAAGCTCTAAGCAAAATGTTAGCCACAGGCAGTGTTTTAAATAGTGGTAGCGTGATGCGTAGCGCTCAGCCCTCTATAGCGTGTAGCGTAAACACGTAGCGTGTAGTGTAAGCTACACGATACTTGTAATTTTTAATTTAAAAATAGGACAAATATAATAAATAGTGAAGAAAAAGGAAAAAATATATATATATAAAAATGCCTAAAAGATGATTTATTTTATCAATTATAAGCATGTTAAAAAAAGTTATTAGTTATCATTTATCAAAAGTCAATCCACATATATAAGCCAAATCAAATAATTATCGCATCAACAACTTTCTAAGCAAACCACTTTAATTAATAATGTCTAATTGAAACCACAAGTCACAATTATGAAAAGGTTAAAAGTATCAAGTATAATACAAGTGTCACATTCCTCAACATTAGAAACAAAGAAAACGTGAAAAAAATAATAAAAAATAAAATAGTAAAAAAACACATTGTAGCTTACGCTACGGATGTTTCGTGTTACGTAGTTGTAGCATACGCTACGATCCCTGTAGCGTACGCTACAGGGGATTTACGCTATTTGGGACGCTACGTAGCGCTACGGCTACCTACGCTACATAGCGTATGCTACCGCTACGCTACTGGCGCTATTTGAAACACTGGCCATAGGTCAAGATGCAAACATCATTTGTGGTTTCAGGCCCAACAAGGCAAGCGCTCCAATCTCCCATCTCCAGTTCACCAACGATACTATACTTTTTTTGTGAAGCAAGTGAAACTATGGTGGACAACTTAAGAATTATTATTTTATGCTTTGAAGTGGTCACATGTTTGAAGATAAATATTGCAAAAAAAGTGAAATGTTGGGGATGCATATGACCAATGAGGAAGTCGAACAGATGGCAACGATCCTCTGATGTCGAGTGGGGGCTTTTCCTTCTGCTTATCTTGGGCTCCACCTTTGTATTGGAAAGCCGGCAAAAAACTTATGGGATGCAATGGTGGAGAGGTTTTTAAGGAAGCTCTCTAACTGGAAATCTCGATACCTCTTGTTTGGTGGTCGAATCACCTTACTAAAGCATCATTGTCAAATCTTCCAATTTCACGTCCCTATTCAACTACCCAAAATAGGTTTTAACAAGCTTGAAAAGGCTAAGACACATTCTTTTATGGCATGAAACACACGATGGGAAAAGGTTTCACCTTGTAGGGTGGAAAAATGAGTGTAGACCTTATGAGGAGGGAGGGGTTGGCATAAGGGATTTGGAAAAGATGAACTTAGCTCTTATGGCAATAATAATTTAATCATTTCCTATATGAGAACTAATCACTTCCAGACACCAGTGTTGTGAGTAGGCTGCGTAGCATAGCGGTATCATAGCAAAATCGCTACGTAGCACAACAAATAGTGTATATCCCCTGTAGCGCACGCTACTGGGGTCATAGCATACGCTACGGATGTGTAGCGTGTAGCGCAGGTAGTGCACGCTACCTGTTCTTTTCTTTTTTTTTTCACTGTATTAAACAGTGGTGAACTCACACCACAAGCAAGCACTTATAATAAATAAATAAATAAATAAATAAATAAACTTATTCGAAAGGGCTTCCAGACGCAAGCCGACGCTGCTCCTCTCCCCATTCTTCAATCTTGCGATCGAAAAGCCCTTCGAAGGGGCTTCTTTGGCTGATTGTTGGAGACTACAAGGAACTCCATTTGGTGCAGTTTCATCCAAAATGGAGAAGCAATGACGGAGAAATCGGATTTCTCCTATTCCGGTTGCGATTGGCTTTGGAGCTTCAACTTTTGCAGTTTTCATTGATTCAACCTCATCTTGAGACAAAAAATAAGTACGCTTGTTCCTTTTTTTTTAATTTTTTTCGATGTACAATGAAAATAACTTGGTATTTTGAGTTTTTTTTTCTCATTTTTTTCCTTTCAAAATGCCGGTTACTGTTGTTTTTTTGTTCTTTATACTTTTTTCATTTCTTTTTCTGTGGTATGGCCCACGTGGGGCCCACTGAGGTGCATGAAGGGGTGGATGTGCATTATTTTCTATGGTGTAGCCCACGTGGGGCTTGCTGAGGTGCGTGAAGGGGCCCACGATGATCTATTAGATGTAGATGACCTTTAGAGTTTAGACACTAGAGTCTATAGACTAATTATTGAGAATTTGATATATTGATTTTGAGGAATGTGACATTTGTATTGTACTTAATGCTCTTAACTTCGGGATTTTTATTTTGAAGAATGTGACATATATATATATATATATATATATATATAAATAAAAAATAAAAACTAGAAGTATTGTGTAGCTTACGCTACAAGCTATGGAGGGTTGAACACTACGCAACACGCTACTGCTATTTAAAACACTGACGGACACCTGTACCACTATTAGTGGTACCAGACTTTTCTAGCCACAAGATGCATCAAGGGTGGAGAGAAAAATTAATAGTTCTGTTAATACATCTTGTGGCTAGAAAAAACCCTGAATGGCAAATAGCAGTGCAAGCACCTATAGGTGATCAATTCTCTTCCTATATATCAAAATAATTATTGTAATTCAATTCAATGGTGAAATGCAGACATAAACGCAGCCTTAATTCCCAATCCAAATGTTATAACCTCAAATTGGCTATCAAAATGAATAAACTAAGTTCCGAACTCCGCACTAATGGTAACAACTAGCTGAAAACAAATCATGGGTGGAAACTTACTCGTAAAAGACCTTCTTGATAGGATCATAGCAATATTTAGGAATTATAAAGGAGTCTATTATGCGAAGTGCAGACCGGTTGCTAGAGCTGGTGCTGGTCTCTACTGCAGCTTCAGCTTCGAGTAGAAGGCTGACAACGCGGTGGATGGATTCCTTGTCCAAGATAGAAGATTTAACTGCCATTCGGAAGTCGGAAGATGGATGAAAACCCAAAGCCAAATCAAATGAAAAAGAGGAGAGTTATGCAATATAAAATGACAGTGGTGGTGATATTATCTATTTGGTGCAAGGCATTGATGCTTATCAGGCGCTACCACAAAAGTAAAATTGAACATGCAATAGGAACAGCCAATGATCCAGATGGTTTAATTTGTGGGTCCCGCCTGTGGATTGGCTGCAGTAGAGAAGCATCACTAGCGAAGCATCTTAATGGTCTTTTACTGGAAAAGAATATTGGCCAGCGATCACCATCGGAATGAGAAAAGGTCTGCCAATGGATTGGGCCGCATTGTTCAATCTGTGGAAAGACCATGCCTCCAAAATCTACCAAATGGGACAATCCTGACCATTCGATCATTGGCCTGCAAATAGACACTTGAGATAAAAATGCATCAACTGAAAGAAGGCCAAGTTTTTAAATGGCAAGGATCAATCAATCTGGGAAATATTCACAAATTTATGGTCCATCCAAGATAAAGCCCATGCTCCATCAGTTCAATGTGTGGGTCCGCTGATAGATCAGCTGCAGTAGAGAAATATCACCAGCAAAGCATCTTAACGGTCTGATGGTCACCAATGAATGGATGATAGAAAAGAATATCGGCAATGATCACCATCAGAATGAGAAAAGGTCCACCAATTGGATTGGGTTGGATTGGCCAATCTGTGAAAAATCCCATCCCTCCAAAACCTACCAGATGGAACAATCTTGAACATTCAATACATGACCTACAAATAGATACTTGAGAAAAAAAAATGCATCTACAGAAAGACGGCCAAAACTTTGAATGGCTGGGATCAGCCAATCTGGGAAATTCACAGATATGCGTCTCCTAAGGACTGGCATCTATATACTGTGATGGAGAAATGATAAAACGATCTGTGCAGTGCAAGTAAGAGATCCGTGCCACTCATCGGACGGACCCTGCCATGAGGATGAGTGGTCCGAAAATCAGGCCCGACCAGTCATCATGTAGGGGCCACACATGCGTGACAAAAATGGACGGTCATGAAGAATAAAGATGATCGCCAGTCCTTATACGTGTGTGGCCCACCTGACAAGTCGGCGGACGTGATTTCCAGGCTAGGGCAGGTGGATCGCTACACCATTTCTCGATATGATGTATGAATGAATGTATGGATGGATGGATGGATGTATGCATGTAATGTGTATGATGAAATTACGGGATTCCTTTTCGATCTCGTCGAGGAGGAGATCCAGGGCTTCGTCTTCGGCGTCTTCGAATCGGGTGAGGAATGAGAGAATCTCTTCCAAAGCTTCTACTTTCAGTGCATATCCCCTTATCTTGAACTTCCGTTGCACCTTCTTCCTTGTTCCCGCACCCATCTCTCTCTCTCTCTCTCTCTCTCTCTCTCTGTTTTCCCGCTTTCTCTCTTGTGGAAATGGCGGGAAAGAAGTAGGGAGGAGAACGTTTTTTATTTTAGGACGCACCTGTAATTACTCGCGTGAGATAGACTAGGTCTTCGAGGAACGCGTGCAAAAATTTTATGCGTGTGAAATATCCTTTCCGTTTATCTGGAAGGGTTCGCTGTAAGTATTCTCTGAATAGAAAAATCAGGTCGGTTCATTCCTTATATAGGCCACACATATGTTCTGAATACGGACCGTTGCAGTTCCTAGGGGTGCATTTTAGATAGGAGCTGATCAAATGCATCGTTACTTGATGAATGTACTGGATCTTTCCCAGGTGATTCATGTTCTTCTTGAGGACCCAAAGGTTTTGGATCAAGCTGATCATTGTGCTTTCCCTTCATCCAGGTTTGTGTAACCTAATCAACAGGTTGGATGGTAAAAAAAAAAAAAATTTACAGTGGGCCTTAGGAAGGCTTTAATGGTGACCATTCAATCATCATTGTTTTCCTGTGGTGTGGTCCACCTTAGATTTAGATCTGTCTCATTTCATTCAATCATACCCTAAAATGAGATGCTAGAATGGATGGACGGAGTGGATTAAACACATACAACATGGTGGAGCCCACAGCACCGACGTGTCACTACCGGAATGAGTCCCCGTATCCAGGCCCACCACAGCAGGACACTGGTTTAGGTATACTGGGCCTTTAATCTGTGGGCCCATGTAGGAGCTGACGTAGGGTCTTTTGGCACCATGGATTTGAGGGGATTTCAACTCCCCTTGTTTCTTGGTGGCATAAAATAACTAGGGTTTCAAAGCCCCTCAAAGAAGGGTTTAAAATCCGGTTAGAGCTTAGATTACATATAAAATCCTTCCAAGAGTTGCATGAGTAACATGTGTGTCACCGAACTATTATTCTAATGGGCACATGGCCCACTAATGATATCCCATAACAATTAGATTATCAATTGCATCACTGTAATTACTATAATACGATGCCTCGTCCAAACATTGTTTATGTAAATCAATTGTTAATTAGTCACTCAGACATGATCTTGTGCTTGTGACCCATCTAAGACTTGGAATTTCATCATTTTCAAGGCAAAAGCATATATTTCAGTGGGCTTATTACGTCCATTGTGTCAAACAGTACAAACATCATTGATTAGAGATATTAAAGTAGCATGCATAGCTACTCTGATTAAAGTTGATTTCGAATATTGGATGCCAAACACAGCAGGAGAATTTCAAATATTGGGGGTTTCAAATCTAGGGGATTCCGAATCCAGGGAATTCCAAATCCAGGCTCCCAAACATGCCTTTAGGCTTGATCCAGGCAGCAAGCCTACATATGGCCCTGATCAACCCAAAGTGGATTGGACCAGGGCCGAGCCCAGCCTATTTGCAGCCGTCCTTTGTTGAGTGCTTTGTGGTTCCATTTGATTCCATCTATATAACGGTCCCACATCGAACATCGCTTTACATCAATTCAGACTGTCCAAATAGAGGGGCCCATTACAGCGACGATCGACCAAATTGACACTGATTGGATGATCCTAACCATCCAATCAGTGGCCATTAAATGGGTAGTTAAAGAAAATGGTCAGTGATCCAAATTCGAGAGGGGAGTTCACATCTCACCATTTATCTGGGGAAGACATCATGGACCCTTATGTATGAAAATGGACCCATCAAAGGAAAGGACCACGTCTTGGGCCCACCAGAATTACAAGGCCTATATCCCTCTGGCCCTGGTCAGACCGCTACCTTTGACATGTTAGTCCTGAACCCATACGGCCCACCATAATGTATATAGTTTATATCCATGTTGGCCATTCATTTTGTCATCATTTTATGGCATGAACCCGGAAACCAAAAAGATCCAAATCTCGAGTGGATCATACTTTAATAAACGGTGTTGATTTGATACCCTACAATACTTCCTAGGGTCCACTGTAATGCCTCCACAATATTTATTTTCCATATAACATGTCGATAAGATCACATAAGCCAAGGATGTACATATATATAAGGACATGAAAGTTGGGGTTAGTCCTAAGAGAGCTATGAGCTCAACACAATGGCTCATGCGGGTGCCACGATGATAATATGCCATCCAAGGCTAATCCCAGCCACCCATGACGACAAAATGCTTGGGATTTAAGTTGTTTGATAGGCATGTTGCATCACATATAATATATGAAAAAATGTTTATAAAATAGTTGAGCTTAACATATCTGCTTTAATACCATGTTAACACAAATGACTTAGTATTAGGATAAGTCGGGCCATTGATAGCCCGTAGTCTAATGTAACTTGTCCAAGTTGACTATGATTTAGTCTAAGTTAGGTATGTGCTCAACTCAGACATGATGCCACTTGATTTACCTCAGTCCCAACTGGAGGAAGGACTCAATGACACGGACCATGTTGCCGGTTTCAGAGTACTGTGATCCTGACTCCATCTAACTTGACATATTCAACACAGCTAGGCCGCTGGACCTGACTTGATACCTCATTGCAGGTATGGCCTTGGGCTTTAGGAGCTGAGTTGCAAGTTTAGGGGTCGTTTGGATGGGAGAGTAAATGAAGATAAATGGAAAATGGGAGTAAATTAAGATAAATGGCATTCAAGGTATGTTTGGATGAATGTAAATGCGTGGAAATAAAATAAGATGGGTAAATAAGCCTGTAAATAAAGATCTATCTGTGAGGAAGGATTTGGAAGTAAATAGAAACGGTGGACGCAACCTGCATTCACACATTAGTAGGTGTTACCCTTGCAGTAGGCCCAAGTTAATGATGTGTTGTATATCCACCCTGTCCATCCATTTTTCCAGTTTTGCAAAAAACTAAGCATATCCAAATATTAGGTGGACCACACTAAAGGAAACAGTCGTGACTAAACTTTCATCATTAAAAATATCATAGGGCCATGGTAATGCCCACCATATTGTTTCATTTCCATCCAACCCATTGATAAGCTCAACCAGACCAGAATCAAGAAAAAATTATAAAGATCAGCTTGATCCAAAACATTTGTGACCCACAAAAAGCTTTTAATGGTCATTCACCACTGTTTTCAATGGTGTAGTCCACCTGAGATTTGAATCTATTTAATTTTTTAGGCTCACGTCCTAAAATAATATAAGAAAATGGATGGACAACATGGATATACAAAAGATTCATCAAGGTGGCCCCACATTGTAAGGGTAGAACCCACTATGGCTTTTCTATATCTTTTAGAGAAATTTCCTACTGTACCACCTTATATGGCCCACAAACTTTTTTAAGCCCACTTGCCTTTTAGCTTACAAAAATAAGCCAGAGCTGTACGGCCTCATTTCTAAGGTCGAAAACGCCCCTACTTTTTCAGCTTTTTGATGGGTTCCTTGTGGCAACGATTATAAACGTAGTGCCATGACAGTACATGCACTTTTATTTATTTATTTATTGACATGGAGAACTTTATTCTACCTACATTTTTCTCTAATACATATTTATATAAATATATATATATATATAAACATATAAAAAAAATTCTCTTTTTCTATTTCATTTCTTTCTTTATTCATTTAACAAAAATATCTTCTAAACTAAAATTAGTTACCTGATGTACCATATGATTTTGGGGTAGGAGAAGCTACTTTAGCCAACCAACCTAGTTATTTTCAAAGATTCTATCAGGTCGATGGTTGAAAATCCATTTCATTCACTTTGCGGTCAATTTCAATCAGTTCGCAGTCAATTTCATTCATTTCATTAACTTCACGGTTAATTTCATTCACTTCGCAGTCAATTTCAATCAGTTCACGGTCAATTTCATTAACTTCGTGGTCAATTTCATTTACTTCCCTGTCAATTTCAATCACTTCATGGTCAATTCCCTTCATTTCACGATCAATTCCATGCATTTTATAGTCAATTCCAACGATTCCCCTTCACTTCACAGTCAATTCCCTTCACTTCACGGTGAATTCCATGCATTTTGCAGTCAATTCCCTTCACTTCACGGTCAATTCCATGCATTTCACGGTCATTTCTAGTGATTCCCCTTTACCTCATAGTCAATTCAATTCATTTCACGGTTAATTCCCTTCACTTCATGGTCATTTTCGTGCATTTCACGGTCAATTTGTAAGACCCGTATCCTAGTCCGTACTGTTCCGTCGACTCTCGCGATCCTTCCTAACGAAGTCCGGCAATCTGCGACCTATATTCGATGTTTGCGCGCTACCTTAAGTCGTATCCTGTAGATTTGAGTTAGCTTAATCCGAGACTTGTACTATTGCGGCCGCACCGTCGCCGCGGTTCCAACGCCGCAACTAGCGCACCGATCCGATACCCAAGCCAGAAGATGTGGGCCGATATTTATTTCAAAGAAACGCCGCATATTTACAATCCCAAGAGAATCTCTACAACATGTCCCATCAATCAATCAATCAATCAATCAAAGTATACACCCATACTTTCTTTCTTCCCAAGTCAAGTAACCACCAAGTCAACTCTTTCTCACCCTCTCTCTTACACACCCATACATGTCAAGTACCACATCACCTCACATCCATCACTCCATCACCCATCACCTCCCTTACAACCCTCTCTCTCTCTCTCCCTCATTTCTCAACACAAATTTCAAGCTAGCAAGAGAAGTGCACGTCCATGCATTCCAAGAGAGAAAAGTGATTTTTGGTGGCCCGCTTCCCGCTCCAAAACCTTCATCCTAGCCATTCATTCCTCATCTTCCACCATCAAAGTGAGACATAAGGAGATCGATTTTCCAACGGACCAAGAAGATCGAACGGTGGGTGCTCTATTAGGCCTAAATTTCCTTTTTTTGATAAAGGGCCAAGTGAGGCCTACCGATTGATGGTATGGATCTCACTTTGGACCCTAGGTATGGCAGATGGCCCACCTTGATCCACATGATCATTC
Organism: Magnolia changhungtana; assembly: GCA_030180095.1. Classification (NCBI taxonomy): domain Eukaryota; kingdom Viridiplantae; phylum Streptophyta; class Magnoliopsida; order Magnoliales; family Magnoliaceae; genus Magnolia; species Magnolia changhungtana. Next base: position 7,168,612 of record JASAUF010000596.1, read on the forward strand.
CATGATGGGGCCATTCTCCATAGACCCCATCATGATGTTTATTTTCTTTGCATGGCTAGAGGTCATCTAGACCTTCCATTTTGGTGGAGAAGGAATCTCCACCGTTGATCTTTGATTTGATGGGCCCACGTGTAATGGGACCCACTTGATATATGATTGATTGCATAGGAGGGCCCATAGTATCGGGGTCCCTCCATCACACGCGTGTCTCTCTCTCTCTCTCTCTCTCTCTCTCTCTCTCTCTCTCCCCTTTCTCTTTCATTTTTTTCTTATTGTATGTGATGATGTGGCCGTGTGGCCCACCCGAATGGACCCCACCATAAGTCACGTATTTTATCTAAGTCATCCATAGGTGGGGCCCACTTTATAAGTGTTGTCTCCACCCCTTCTCTCATTTGGTGGCCCATGTGGGCAGCCCATTTGAAATGCACAACTATCCAGCGTCCTTGGACGCTGGACGTTGAATGGAAAACACAAATATTAGCCTTAGTTCAAGGCTATTTGGGTGAGCCACTTGTATAGGCCCCACATTGACATATGGATTCAATCCAAGCCATCCATCCTTTTCCCCAACTCATTTTAGGCGTTGAGCCGAAAAAAATGAAGCTGATCCAACTAACTGGTGGGTCATACCTTAGCAAATAGTGATTTTCACTGTTTAAATTCACTTAAATTTTTCTACACACCGAAACATGTCCAATATTGGGCTTGATGGATTTGTTATGGACTGTAAAAACCAGTGGTCGGGGTGGATTATTCCGATGTAGGCCCTATGCATGAAAAACTCAATTTTACAAAAAAAAAAAAAAAAAAAAAATAGGCAACATCTGCTGTCGCTGACGTCAGCAGTAGGTGCTGCTGCGCTATGGACGGACAGGCAGGGACCACGGGTCCCAGCCATGGGCCCCACCGTGATGTGTGGCAGCATCCACACCGTGCATTTATTGGGTCCCCTATGGGACAGTAGGCCCCCCAAAACTCAGCCACATACAAAGCTTAGGTGGCCCACGTCATAGGAAACAGTACGATGAAATGCTTACCATTGAAACCGTCATTGGGTCAAAGAAGTCTTGGATTAATGTGAAAAAAAATTTTCCTTCTCATCCAGGTCCGTGTGACTTTATCAACAGTTGGATGACAAATCAACGTAATGGTGGGCCCCACGTGGGACTCACAATGATGTATGTGTTTTATGCCGTGGACGGTGGAACCCACCATGCATGTGTTTTATAAATGTCGTCGCTGGAAACCCACCATGCATGTGTTTTATAAATGTCGTCCAGGCACTTGCTAGACGGCCAATAGGCCCCACCATGTGGGTTACATCCACACCGTCCATCCATCCGTAATGACCCCACCCTGATGCATGATTCATATTCCACGTCGTCCGTCAATCTGGACGTGATCGAGGACCCCATCATGATGCAATATCTAAGCCGTCCAGGGCCTGGACGTTGCTGTCTCTTAAAAGGGGATACGTATCATTATTATAATGATATAATATATGTTATAAACGTAGTGGCTTGTTGATGTGTGTGTGTGTAACATCCCGGATTTTTGCCAACCTGGGATTAGACGTCCTTAGGCAATGGGTCGATCCTAATACCTTATTAACTAGTCAGAACTCAATCCCAAAGTCTAAAACTACTGTTGAATCCACTTCCTTCACAAATCCCACCCTTCGCCACCTTGTTCTTTCAATTTTCCTAAGTACTTGCACCCTAGACACTATCTTAAACTAGCTAAGTAGTATAAATTGGATCACTTTATACACAAACTACAAAGGCCTGAGTACCACCTCGACCAGAAATCACTTAGGATTAAATCCTTTAGAAATGAGACAAAGTAACTAAGTGCTAAACTAGATTAGCTACGAAATCCGTTTGATCCACTTTAAATACGATCTGTAAGACCCAAAACTTGTAGAATCATTGACGCTAGGTTACCCTAAAACCTAGGATCAAACACATTACCCGACTGCTCTCGGGAGCACTTTGAAACTCCGTATCAGGTCTGGACCGCACATCGGGAGTCCGATTAACATGAAGTTAAGGACTTAGGACCGCCTTGCTGGGCTTGACAACCATCTCAGAAATCAAACTCAAACAGTGTCCCACGACTGTTCGCTTGAGTCCGAAGCGAGAGAGTGTGAAAACACATGTTTCTTTACAAATAAATATTTTAAATAGTAATCTGGCATCTCTCGTTTGCGGATCAGTTTTAAGCAACTGCACCGGCCGTCGTAATCGACTCAAATTACACCCTCGGATCAGGAGAAATTTCATACACATTTACATGTACTCGGAATCTCCGATCGAGATCCGCTGACCGTTGAACTGAAACTGGTCCGCCACGCGTGATCTGGAATCCCGACCGAAACAAAAACTTAATAGAACATAGATCCTGTGTCTGTGAGCTTAAGTCCGACCTTTGGCTCAAGGAGGCCCACCAGAAGTCCTCCGTTGAGCTGAAAAAGTTCCGCTTTGGTTATAACCTAAGTAAACCTTGTCCAGAAGTCTAATTCGGTGAGTTTTAGGCTATATAAGGACCTTAAACCCTCTCTCATTGCAGCCCTACGAATTTGAGAAAATCCTAGGAGAGAAAGAGAGAAAAGAGAGAGAAAGTGTGGGAGATGTGGGAGCATCTCCCTGCCGCTGCTATACGTGTTCAACCACCCATTTCTCATCGATTTCCTAGCGATCTCGGCGTCGTTTCTAGGTAAGAAAACCCAACCCTAATCTGTTTTGGGGCTGTGAAGGTTGTAGGTTATGAAATAGCTAACCTATTTCATTCTATAGGTTGTCAAACTGCCGAATGGGGAAGCTTAGCAAACCTATCGACTCCGTTACGATTCTACGACACAAGGTGCGGACTTTAGGTGTATAGGTTATGGTTTTCAAAGCTTTTAATGTCAGATAATGATAGATTCATGATTTACATGCAATTGCACATGTACAAAGTGCTTTCCGTTTTCTGTTTCGATTAAAGTTGTAGAATATGGAATTTTACATATTCTAGGCATTCGTAGAAAATACCGTATACGTATATTTTTTGGAAATGTGTTTGACATGATTATTTGTTGTATGGATATACGATATATGGATAAATTACTTATTTGGCGAAAGGATTCGCCTAAATACATGTTTTACTATATATACACTATGTATGTAGAAATACTGTATTGTAAAAGTACCGTATATATGTATATTTTAGAGATGTGTTTGTCATGATTAATTGTTGTATAAATATATTATGTGTACATAAAATACTTGCTTGGCGAAAGGATTTGCCCTGATACATGTTTGTTAACATACTCTATGTATGTTGAAATAGTGTATGTTAAGTGTCTGTGAAAATGCTTGTGTGAGCAAGTGTTTGAATGTTGATGCCTTAGGAGAGTGTTGAGATGGGATTCTCAACTACCCTAGTGACATGTATGATTACCTCCATGAGGTTGTTTACTTAAACCGCTTACTTGCAATATATGTGTTTGTATTCCTATTGACGTAGTGCTTTACAACATGCCTTATATCATGCTTTATAACATGCTTTATAACATGTCTACTAGTATGTTTGAATTACTTTGTTTATCATGCTTTACTCCACATGTTATGGATGAGAATTGATTGAGTTTGGGACTATGTCTATAGTCCAAACAATCGGTACCAGATTGGAGATCGTGGTTGAGTTTCATGTCGCCACGTAAGATGTGTTTGACGAACCCAAGTCGTATGTCAGTTGGCGACAGTGGTTAGGCCACACGAAGTGCTTATGCACTTCATGTTGTCTAATTGATTGTGCGCTCGAGCTATTCAGACTCGTCATGTAGGCTAATTTGTCTAATATATATTCACCATGTTGGGTTGCTACTGCTTGAACCTAGGGTACCAAACTTACCAGTGAAAACCCTTTTAACCATGGTACCTCGATCCGCTAAGACTCATGAGCCGGGCATGGTGGTATGGGACACCGTGGTCGAGCTGTCGGCCTACGTTGGGGTCACATGCCTCCCCGTAGTGACCAGTGAGCAACCGACTCGTGATCCGATTATGGTGGTATGAGACACTATATTCGTGCTGTCGGCCTACATTGATAAGGTGATGGGGGAGTGGTGTAACGAATGCGAGCAATGACCACAGCCCTTTGAAGTGACCTCGAGCATACTCGAAATCGCGGTGAGCCTTAGAGTTTTGCACAGGTATATAGAGTATGAACTAGACCTGTTTCGTATAGTGATGAATCGTTTAAGAGGTGATGGAGAAGTGGTGTAACCTTTGTGCGTAATGTCGACAAATTTGACCTTTGCAAGTGACCTAGAAAACACACCATCGTTCGATATTAACTAGACCGACGACCCTAGAATGGATCATGTTTGGGAATGATACAAGGAGGTACCTTAGTTTCCTAATCCTGCTATTTGAAATGGACTAATAACAACTCGGTAATCATACTCACCATGCATTGCATGTGCTTGGAAGATGTGGAGCACTGAGGGAAGAAAGCATGCCGCGAACGTGAGATGGTGTCGCACGAGGGAGGGTGTGGTGAGGGCATACATCATGTCATTCATACTTGCATTAATAAGAGTAGTTATGAGTGTTTGATTGTACTGCTTTATCATTACTGCTTGACTGAGTCGATAACATGTTAACCTATGCTTTATTATTCCACTGAGTTAGCTACTCACTCCTACGTTACGGGACGGTGTTTCGAACACCCACCAGACATTGTCTGATTTCAGATGACGACGCTACTTCTGAGGCGGAGCCGGACCTTTGTAATGACTACAATGTCTGCTTGTATTGGTTGTCTTCTGACGGCTTCCTATGAGCCGTGTCCTGATCGACGGGGCTTTCTGGGATATTGACTAGAGGACCTTACACATTTTGTATATTTTAGGATTGTACTTGTAATTATTTAACCTGGTAATGTTATCACACTCTGGAGACTCATCATAGTTTATATATTTTATCTATCTATCACAGTCTTCCGCTTGCAAATTTAACTGTCTCTGTAGTATGATAGGCTGTTTTGGCTTAATCTCACTCATGTTCACTACTCTAATACAGTCAACATTTAATCATCATTCATTTTGTTGCATAAGTGATGTTCTGAAACTCGAGAGTTGAGTTACTACTCGACCCTCGATTTTCGGGATGTTACAGTGTGTGTGTGTGTATGTGTGTGTGTGTGTGTATATATATATATATCCATATATTTATATATAGTGTACATTGTGGTGGGTCCCATGTGGGACCCACGTTGATGTATTTTATCTGCACCGTCCCTCTGGATGATGCTTGTGTGAAACCCAACATGATGTACGTGTTTTCAACCACGCCGTCCATTTGATTTTCAGACAAGTGGGGGCCCACCTAGATGTATGTATTTTGTATTCACACCGTCCATTCACGTGGCCCCCACGTAATGTACATGTTTTATCCAAGTTGTTCATAGATGGGCCCATTTAGAATGAGCAGGGCCCAACCCGTTGAGATGTATTTGAGGCCCAGTAAGAGGCCCAGTATGTATGTGTAGGACCCACTTCAGATTATGTATTTCATCTTGCGATGTGGGTCCCCTTTAATGTATGTATTCTACGCACCATCCATGTGGACGGTGCATTTGAGGTCCATCTGTGAGGCCTACCTTTGATATGTATGAGGCCCACCTTTGATATGTTTATGGCCCATCTGTGAGGCCCACCTTTGATATGTTTATGACTCATTGTTGATGCCCACCTTGATGTGTATGAGGCCTATTGTTGAGGCCCACCTTAATATATATGAGGGCCATTGTGATGTATGCAAGGCCCATGGGTTATGGCCCATTGCAATGTATGTAAGGCCCAATTGGTGCACCCTATTCGATATATATATGAGGCCCATGTGATTAGGCCTACTATAATTTTGGCCCTACGAGGGCCACTCCTTGGGAGCAATGTTGGTTGAATGTCCATATTGATGGACAATAATAGTTAAATGTCCTCATTGTGACCTTTCCTTCGGCTATTTGTTAGGCTGATTACTGATTCTTCTTGTCGAGGCCGATTGTCGGGACTAATTATCAGTGCCGGTTATCAATACCGATTATGAGTATGTGATAGTATAGCATCATAATACATGCTCATACGCATCATATGCATGTTTGTTATAATTTGTAGTTAACCATTGTATATGTCATTGGGCAGATTGTTATGAGACTCCCTGATAGGCGAAGGTTATCTCACATGAGCGCACGGTATGCACAGGATTGATGCATAACTGTAATATCCTGGATTTTCACTGTTTTGGATTTTTCAAAATCATTGAATTTTTTTTAATTAACTTATATTATCACTTACTGACCATTAGCACTCAACGTTAGCTTATACACAAGTGGTCCAGTCTGGTCATGATCAGACCGTGTGCAGGCCATCAAGTCAGATGATCAGTTTGTACTCGGCGATAGATTGTGCAGGTCGTGCAGCAGCCGAGGAAGATCAGAAAAATCTAAAATTTTGGGAAAGCATAGATCTCACTGGGCTTGTGGTCCATTGCAGACCACGGACCCAGTGGACACCCAGAAATAAATTATTCAGGCCATCCCAATGGCACTTGCCAAATGTAACCCACCAATGCCAGAATTAGAATCTGACACTAGTAAATAAAACTGGGATTTCAGGCATTTCAGCCGTCGAATTTCTTCCAAATTTACGGTAAATGTATAATGTATTTGTCTACGCCCGTCCATAAAATCTGGGTCCTGATGTGGCATGGTGACCGTTGATCACAAATCAGACCCGTGTGACCAAACCCCATATCCAATCATCCCCAAATTTCGCATGGCCCTTCATCGGGCCATGGAGCACCTATCTTATAAGTTTCATGGCTATAGGGCCACTAGAACTGCCACATCAATCAGAATGGACCCCATAGGGTCATTTAGAGACCCGAACCATATGATCAAACTCCATATCCGTTAATCCATTTATTCCCAAACTTTGCATGACCCCTCATCGGGCCATGAGTCACCTACCCACTAAATTTGGTGGCCAAGGGGAGTGCTAAGGCCGCCCCAACACCAATAGGGAGTCCTAAAGGGTCATTATGGGCATTTTAGGAAACTTAGGGCCAATGGGCCTAATTCTAGTAAATAAACCCTACCTCTCTCCCTCATAACTTCTACCATTCTCTCCCTCATAACCTCCACCATTCTTCAACAATCAGGTTCTCTCCCTCATAACCTCCACCATTCTCCAACAACCAAGCTCTCTCCCTCATAATTCTCACCATTCTCCAACAACAAAGCTCTCTTCCTCGTAACTTTCACCATTCTCCAACAACCAAGGAGAGTAAAGAGAGAAAGAGAGTGAGGGAGAGTAAAATGGACCCTAGATCGAGGTGGGGCCTAAAGAAATCAAACCCCACAACTCCCTACATCTTCTCCAAGAAGAAACCCTCATCCACGACCGCCCTTTCATTCCGTTGATCGTCTAGGTAAGATCCATCACCCCTTTTTCTTGAAACCCTTGTGATGAGAGGAGATTTACATTGAAATCTAACATACAAATGTTTGCTTTAGGGATTCCGGCCAATCGACCCCAAAAATCCACATTGCTAGGTCGTTTTCCAACTCTCTAACGATCCATAGGTGTGGACTATTATCCTTAGGTGGCTTAGCACCAATTATAATATGAGTCTAACGATTTTGTTTGCTCGGTTGTTGTATTGGAGAATCTAGAGAAACCCTAGGAATCATAGGTTTGTTCGAATTGTATAGAATTGAATGATTAGTTCTCATCTTGATGTTGATCTTGTCTCTCACATGATTTAGTACATGGATGATCATATGCTCTTGTTTGTTGATTTTCTCATATGGTGTTGCTTCATAGTAGATAGGAGTTATTACTCTTGTGCATTGATTCCTTGAGATGTAGGAAGTGCTTAACTTTCTCACTAACCCACACAACTCACATGCACCTCATTCGTGATAACTTAGCATGCTTGTTAGGAATATTTGCATCATATGTTGTGATGTATGTAAACATGATACTATTATACTAGTTGATAATCTTGATGGTTGACATGCTATAAATCAACATTGAACCCTTAGGATGGTCGGGAACATGAGGAGAGACGGTAGTCCCATCGGTAGGACTATGCTAGGGCTAAACCTGTGGATTTGGGCTGGTGTATGGGCGGCAGTAGTTCGACTACATGGGTCTCTTGTACCCGATGTCGCTCGTCGCGTACTGGCGTGGCTCGCGCGGTCTAGCCTACTTACTTACCAACCCCATTTGTTAACCCTGTTTGCTCACATATGTATAGAACCTAGAACACCTACCACTGTTGCAACCCATCAATAATCACTTGAACCTGATCCACTGCCTCGTGAGCCGGGCATGGTGGAATGGGACACTGTGTCCGAGCTGTTGGCCTACACTGGGTTGACGAGCCTCCCCGTAGTGACCGCGAGCGATCCCAGTTCTCATAACTCCTCATGTGCTTGAAGTTGGGGATAGAGAACCCGACGGGATCACGGATCTCGGTGCCTTGGCCTCGCACGTTGAGGGACCCTAGGTATCGCAACCTGTTGAAGGCATTGATACGTGAGGTGTATCAGTTTCTCTAACTTACTAGATGAATGAAATTAACTAAGAACTTGGATAACATTTTCATCACATCATATTAGCTAGGTTGGCGACTCGCAGTTAAGGTCGCTCTGAGGGAGTATTGGTCATACGCGATCGTTAGATGGAGTCGCTCGAGGGAGCTTTGTGGCGAGGGCATGCATCATATCATCCATCATGCATACGCATTAATAAGATTAGTTTAGTAACTGTGAATGTTTGTTTTTCATTAAATTCTTAATATAATGGATGCTTGTTACAACTTAAGACTAATAGCACCCACTAAGTTGATCACTCACTCCCACTTTGGAATGGTGTTTTAAAATACCAACCAGACTCTCCCGTAGATGCAAGAGATGCCGATTTCGAGGAGTCTGGCGACGCGCACCGTGAGGAGGAGGATGAGTTCTCCTACTTCCAGTTGATGAGCGGGTCTTCACCGGCTCAGTAGATGGGGTGTTGGACCGCTGAGTAGTGGACTCCATTTTATTCTTTTGGGCATACTATTCTTTTTGGTGATTTTGTTGGGTAACGCTTGTGCGACCCATTATACATTCTTTTGGACTTGTATATATACTTGATCTCTTTTATTTCAGTAGACTTGTGTGTCTGTGCTTCATATTCCAGGAAATTTCAGGCGGCACATTTAAACTTGATTTAAGCGAATATTAATGAAAATCAGTTATAAGTGACCCCGGGAACTCAGGAGTCGAGTGTATGTATGACCTCCAATTTTCAGGGCGTTACAATAACTGGATTGTATGACTCATGCATCTTGCATTGTGAGTTATGATCACTTTACGCCTTAGCGATATCAGGGTCGTAACCTCCACAGGCACATCGTGGATGGCTAAATGGGACACCGAAAATACTTGGTTCTAGCACTGTGGGTACTTAGAATGTCTTTAGGTGAAAATTTTAGAATCTCTGAGGCCAGGAGGTGCCCCAACGTCTAGACCGAGTGGAACATGAGCGCTCGAGTGCCGAATACCAGTAGGCCGCGTCTCCCACTGTGTCGTGGTTGGTTGGGAGGGGGTGTGGCCTTATCCGCCTGAGTGAGGGGGCTATAAGTTAGGTTGAGTATGACCAGCTCGTAAATGAGCCCGCTATCGACGAGCCGGGTAGGTATTGACAGACTACTGGTCAGGCGGATAGTGAGATCTATTCCAACCGCTGGGCTGTGCAACTACGGAAGAGGTAGTCTGTGTTGAGTGTAATAGACCCCGGTGATTTCCCCAGAGAGCAATTGTACTGATATGTGGACTTATTAAGTAGGAATTGCATATCCATTCATTCATTTATTCATTATCCACTTGGGTTGGTAGTGCGTAACTATTTGTTACGTGTACTTTCGCATGACTAAGATTTCGATTGGGCGCGCGACTAACCTGAGATTAGGAGTTTACGACATTGAGTTGGACTATCCAAATTTAGGTATGGGACTGGTTTAGATAGAAGTCCCTTGTGGTGGACCCCGTAGCATGCGATACTGTGTATTATCATCCCGACTTCGCATTCCAGTATGGTCATTTCATTCACACCGTATATTACATTGCATCCACAGTACTTAGCATTTTGGGTTACTATATGTCACGCCCCAAACTCGGAAACCAGGCTCACAAAATTCTCGATCGCCGAATCCGGCGCTGACAGCCTCCGTAGTACCCCATTCTCGGCTCCCAGCGCCCATACGCTTAGATTCGATCCCTGGGATCCTACAAGGAGGATTTTCAGTATAAAATTTTTTTGTAATGAAGCATAACCAAAAGTATACCCAAATCATAAAGGCCACATCATCAACACATATCCACTTATATAATCGTTTGAATACACCGCTTGAAAGGAAAATACATATATCGAAATCAAAACTCCAAAAGCTCCAGAGGTCACTGCATGCTCTAAGCTCAACGCCTATCGCAATCTAACGCCACCTGCACGCATCTATCGTGCATAAGCTTACAAAAGCTTAGAGGGTGGTGGAAGTGTGTGTAAGGTAAGTGCTAAGTATCAATAAAGCACATAATTCATACATCATTGGGATAAACAGAAATACTAATAAGATCATGAATCATATGACATCAGAGTAAGCGAAGTATACTGGTAAGTCCATGAATGTTATCAGCCGTACCAAGGCAATGCAATACAAAATATAATAAGACAATAACAGATGCTAAGAATGCAATGCAATATACAAATCCTGACGAGCCACGAATACCATCAACCCCATCTAGGTCATATAAGTGCAAAAACATATTAACCCAAAATGCTAAGTACTGCGGGTGCAATGTAATATGCGGTGCGAATGAAATGACCATGCAGGAACGTGAAGTCGGGATGATAGTACGAAGTATCACAGGCTATGGGGTCTATCACAAGGGACTTCTATCCAAACCAGTCCCATACCTAAATTTGGATAGTCAGACACAATGTGGTAAACCCCTGATCTCAGGTTAGTCGCGCGCCCAACCGAAATCCTGGCCATGCGATGGTATACGTAATAAATAGTTACACACCACCAGCCCGAGTGGATAGTGAATGAATGAATGAATGGGTATGCAATTCCTGCTCAATAAGTCCATGTATCAGTACGGTTCTTCTCTGGGATCATCACCGGGATCTATTACACTCTACGCCAGCTTGCCGCCCCTATCCGAGCGCACAACTGGGTAAGTGGAAGAGACCTTACTATCCGCCTGCCAATATCGGGCCCGGCTCGTCGATAGCGGACCTATTCCGTAAGCTGGTCAAACTCAACCTAGATATTGCCCCCTCACTCAGGCGGGTAAGGTCACACCCCTTCCCAACCGACTACGACACAGTGGGAGACGCGGCCTCCTGGTATTCGGCCCTCGTGCGCTCATATATCCACTCGGTCTCGACGTTGGAGTCATCTCCTGGCCACGGAGGTTCAGGGATTTTCACCCAGGGACATCTATGGCGCCCGTATGCTAGAACCAAACACTTCTGGTGTCCCGTCTAGCCATCCACGATATGCCTGTGGAGGCCACGGCCCTGATGTCGCTGGGGCGTACAATGATCAAGTAACATGTATGCGAGATGCATGAATCACACCGTATAATCATGCAGCCATCTCGCGCGTACCATGCGCTCATGTCGGGCACTCCATCTCATATGGAGTCCCGTAAATGTCTCAGCCCAACGGCTTATGTTATAACCAAACATTCCTCATATCAAGCATACATATGATGTGTATGGGTATGAATCATAGAGCTACACTAAGCATGTTGTAAGGTGATGAACTATCCTTACAACTCAGATGGGCCTAGACGGCCTGCAGAGTACAAGTATGGGCCTATCAGTGGGCCTTAAGGAGTGTGACAATGTGGACATTTAACCAACATTATCCTTACAATGTGGACGTCAAACCAACATTGTTCCCAAGGCATAGCCCACCATAAAGTATCATTACAAAAACTATAGGGAATCACACATTGCAATGGACCAATATACATCTCATTGGGCCTCGACCCAAAGTCCTCAAATACATCAAATGGGCTGCCTCGTATGGGCCTTTCATAAATCAAGTAGGCCGCATTAGTGGGCCTTATGTACATTGCAATGGGCCATATCCCATGGGCCTTTGAAAACATCACAATGGGCCTTGTAATATGGGTCTCATGTACATCAAAGTTGGCCTTAACAACGGGCCACGAATACCTCGAATGGGCCTAATCACATGGGTCTTATGTACATCAAGGTGGGCCTCAACAATGGCCACAAGTACACATCGAAGTGGGCCTTAACAACGGCCGTAAATACACATCCAGGTGAGCTTCAACAACGGCCACAAGTACTCATCCAGGTGGGCCTCAACAACGGCCATAAATACACATCAAGGTGGGCCTCAACAACGGCCACAAATATGATAAGGTGGGCCTAAAACACTTGGGCCTTATATAAACCAAGGTGGGGTCCACCATATAAATATAATACAATATATATAATATATATATACAATATTAATAATATAATATTATATATATATACACACATATACACACATACACTCTCACACACACGCTCACACACATGTGCACACTCACACACATGCACACACGTGCACACTCGCACGTGCATGCACACACACGTGCATATACACACACGCACACATACGTACGCACACCCGCACACACACCGTCGAGGACGGTGTGGATAGAACATATACATCATGGGGAGCTCACCGTCCACCGTCAATGGACGGTGAGAATGAAACACGTACATCACTGTGGGTCCCACGTGGGGCCCACCATAGTGTTTATCTTCCATCCAATCCGTTCATAAGACCACACGGGTCTGAAAGAAGGGGAAAATCAAATTTCAGCTTGATCTGAAACTTTTGTGGACCCAGAAAGGGTCTCAATGGTAGAGTTCAATTCACATTGTTTCTTGTGATGTGGGCCACCCGAGATCTGGATTGGCCTGGTTTTTTGGAGGGGGCCCACGTCAGGCAGTAGCCCACCAAATGGGTGGTGTGGATACAAAATATACATCATGGTGGGGTCCACGGCTGGAGCCGTGGGGACCCGCCTCGTTTCACGCCGGGACGCCCGGCGTCCTCTCTCTCGCCTCGGACAAAGAAAGGCGTTGCTTCTTTCTTTGTTGAGTTATTATTATTTTTAAAAAAAAATCCCTTTTTCCAAGGTTTTCATGCGTGGGGGTCCACTTCAGTCGAATTCACCTCGGCCATTGGTTTCCATGGCCCATAACAAGTCCATCAAGCCCAATATTGGGCCTGTTTCGGCGTGTAAAAAGAATCTGGAGGACTTTAAACGGTGAAGATCATTGATTGCTAAGGTATGGCCCCCCAGAAGACTAGATCAGTCCCATTTTCCGGCTCAACGCCTAAAATAGTATGAGGAAAGGTATGGACGGCTTGGATTTGAAACATACATCAAGGTGGGGCCTGCATGGGCGGTCCACCCCAAAACTAAGGAAATCTTCTTTTCTTTTTATTTTTCTTTTTTTAACAACTCACGTCCAGCGTCCTTGGACGCTGGACGGCTCCGTCATGACACATATATGTGTAAGGTGGGCCCCACGTGGACCTGGCCCACCTACATAAATCTGATATTTGTGTTTTACCCATTATCAAGGGGTAGGGTCCACATGGCTTGGACGATCATGGGGTCTTCTTCATGGGCGGTTGGGACACCACATGCACTTATCATGTGGGCCACAAAATGATCAAAGAGAGAGAGAGAGAGAGTGGGACACGTGAGATGGAGGGCTCCGCCACTATGAGCCCTCCCTTGCAAGCAATCATACATCAAGTGGGTCCCAATACATGCGGGCCCATTAAATTAAAATCTAACGGTAGAGATCCCTTCTCCACAAAAATAGACGGTCTAGATGACCCTATGCATGCAAGGAAAAATGAACATCATGATGGGGTCCATGGAAAATGCAATCCGTGCTCGGGATCATGAAATTCGTGCTTTTAACATCAATTTTCAATTAACGCTCCTGATGTCATCCTGTAACAAAAACACAATTAATACACTCCATTAAGCCTTATCATGTACATAAATTTAGGCAACCATTGAAACCCTTTTAGGGGTCACAGAAGTTTTGGATCATTAAGAAATCTGTTTTTCCTCTTCATCTAGGTCTTTTGTGACCATATGAATAGATTGGATGGAAAATAAATGTTATGGTGACCGTGAAATGAAGGGGATTGACCGTGAAATGCATGGAAATGACCGTGAAGTGAGGATTGACCGTGAAATGCATAGAATTGACCGTGAAGTGAAGGGAATTGACCGTGAAATGAATGGAAATGACCGTGAAGTGAAGGGAATTGACCGTGAAATGCATGGAATTGACCGTGAAGTAAAGTAAAGGGGAATCGTCGGAATTGATCATGAAATGAATGGAAATGACCGTGAAGTGAAAGGAATTGACTGTGAAATGCATGGAATTGACCATGAAGTGAAGCGAATTAACCGTGAAATGTACGGAAATGACCGTGAAGTTAAGGGAATTGACCATGAAATGAATTGAATTGACCGTGAAGTGAAGGGGAATTGCTGGAATTGACCGTGAAATGCATGGAATTGACTGTGAAGTGAAGGGAATTGACTACGAAATGTATGGAATTCACCATGAAGTGAAGGGAATTGATCGTGAAATGAATTGAGTTGACTGTGAAGTGAAGGAAAATTGTCGGAATTGACCGTGAAATGAATTGAATTGACAAGGGGAATTGTCAGAATTGACCGTGAAATGCATGGAATTGACCGTGAAGTGAAAGGGAATTGACGGTGAAATGCATTGAATTGATCGTGAAGTAAAGTGAATTGACCGTGAAATGCATGGAATTGACCGTGAAGTGAAGGGGAATCGCCGGAATTGACGGTGAAATGCATGGAATTGACCGTGAAATGAAAGGAATTGACTCTGAAGTGAAGGGAATTGATGGTGAAATACATTGAATTGACCATGAAGTAAAGGGAATTGACCGTGAAGTGAAGGGGAATCGCCGAAATTGACCGTAAAATGCATGGAATTCACCGTGAAGTAAAGCGAATTGACCGTGAAATGCACGGAAATGACCGTGAAGTGAAGGGAATTGACCTTGAAATGAATTGAATTGACCGTGAAGTGAAGGGGAATCGCCAGAATTGACCGTGAAATGCATGAAATTGATCGTGAAGTGAAGTGAATTGACCGTGAAATGCACGGAAATGACCGTGAAGCGAAGAGAATTGACCATGAAGTGAAGGGAATTGACCATGAAGTGAAAGAGAATCGCAGGAATTGACCGTGAAATGAATGGAATTGACGGTGAAGTGAAGCAAATTGACTGTGAAATGCACAGAAATGACCATGAAGTGAAGGGAATTGACCATGAAATGAATTGAATTGACCGTGAAGTGAAGGGGAATTGCGAGAATTGACCGTGAAATGCATGAAATTGACCGTGAAGTGAAGCGAATTGACCGTGAAATGCACGGAAATGACCGTGAAGTGAAGGGAATTGACCATAAAATGAATTGAATTAACCGTGAAGTGAAGGGGAATCGCCGGAATTGACTGTGAAATGCATGGAATTAATCGTGAAGTGAAGGGAATTGCCCGTGAAATGAATTGAATTGACCGTGAAGTGAAGGAGAATTGTCGGAATTGACCGTGAAATGCATGGAATTGACCGTGAAGTGAAGGGAATTTACCGTGAAGTGAAGGGAATTGACCATGAAGTGAAGGGGAATCGCTGGAATTGACCATGAAATGCATGGAATTGACCGTGAAGTGAAGCGAATTGACCACGAAATGCACGGAAATGACCGTGAAGTGAAGGGAATTGACCGTGATGAATTGAATTGATCGTGAAGTGAAGGAGAATCGCTAGAATTGACCGTGAAATGCATGAAATTGACCATGAAGTGAAGTGAATTAACCGTGAAATGCACGGAAATGACCATGAAGTGAAAGGAATTAACTGTGAAATGAATTGAATTGACCATGAAGTGAAGGGGAATCGCCGGAATTGACCGTGAAATGCATGGAATTGACCGTGAAGTGAAGGGAATTAACCGTGAAGTGAATTGAATTGACCGTGAAGTGAAGGGGAATTGCTGGAATTGACCGTGAAATACATGGAATTGACTGTGAAGTGAAGGGAATTAACGGTGAAATGCATTGAATTGACCGTTAAGTAAAGGGAATTGACCGTGAAATGCATGAAATTGACCGTGAAGTGAAGGAGAATCGCAGGAATTGACCATGAAATGCATGGAATTGACTGTGAAATGAAGGGAATGAACCGTAAAATGAATTGAATTGACCGTGAAGTGAAGGGAATTGACCGTGAAATGAATTGAATTGACCGTGAAGTGAAGGGGAATTGCTGGAATTGACCGTGAAATACATGGAATTGACTGTGAAGTGAAGGGAATTGACGGTGAAATGCATTGAATTGACCGTTAAGTAAAGGGAATTGACCGTGAAATGCATGGAATTGACCGTGAAGTGAAGGGGAATCGCTGGAATTAACCATGAAATGCATGGAATTGACTGTGAAATGAAGGGAATGAACCGTAAAATGAATTGAATTGACCTTGAAGTGAAGGGAATTGACCGTGAAGTGAAGGGGAATCGCCGGAATTGACCATGAAATGCATGGAATTGACCATGAAATGAAGGGAATTGACCGCAAAATGCATGAAATTCACCGTGAAGTGAAGGGAATTGACCGTGAAATGAATTGAATTGACCGTGAAATGAAGGGAATTGACCGTGAAGTGATTGAAATTGATTGTGAAGTGAATGAAATTGACCGCAAAGTTAATGAAATTGACCGCGAACTAAATGAAATAGATTTTTGACCATCAACCTGATGGAATCTTTGAAAATAACTAAGTTGGTTGACTAAAGTAGCTTGTCCTACCCCAAATTATATATGGTACATCAAGTAACTAATTTTGGTTTAAAAGATATTCTTGTTAAATAAATAAAGAAAGAAATGAAAAAAAAAAGGGCAATTTTTTTTTTTTTTTATGCTTATATATACGTATTTATATAAATATGTATTAGAGAAAAATGTAGGTAGAAAGAATAAAGTTCTTCATACAAAAATTAAAAAACAAAAAGAACGTGGATAGAAGGGCTATAGCTACGGTTATAATCCGTAGCTGAAGACCCAGTTGAGACTTTTTTTTTTCCTTTTGTAATTCCCACCGCTCTTTGTGGGTCCCATTATGAGTAGGTGTTATATCCAAACCGTCCATATATTAGGCGAACTCGTATTAAGGCTTGAGACGAAAAGTAAGATAGATCTAGCTATCAAGTGGATGTTCACTCCTCAAGTATAGGGTTGTGATGTAGTAAAAACTCGGTAAGACCGAGGTCGAATCCACAGGGACTGAAACCTGTACGTATCCTGAAA
Organism: Magnolia changhungtana; assembly: GCA_030180095.1. NCBI lineage: Eukaryota > Viridiplantae > Streptophyta > Magnoliopsida > Magnoliales > Magnoliaceae > Magnolia > Magnolia changhungtana. Next base: position 7,186,128 of record JASAUF010000596.1, read on the forward strand.
ATAAACAGATCTAGAACTAGGCTAAGATGAAATCTAAACCAATTGTGATTTGAGGAATAATGGTGAATTATTAAGCTAAATTTAAGAATTCAGAGAGAGGAAAACTAGGGATTCAGAGGATCCACTTGTAGAGATCAGGGAGATCTATGGTCGATTCATGAACTCAACTGGACTTCGAGTCCCATCTTCATCCAGTTGGAAGATATAACCTGAAAATCAATGTGAACTTCCTTTTGATCTAGTCTTCAAATAGATGAAAGGTAGAAGAATTAGATATGATTCTATCATAAATCCATGCCTATGAGACAAGGTAAACAACAGAACTCAAACAAAACTACAACCAATCAAAAGACGTATGAATGTTAGGAAGGATTCCGTCATCCAACCATGCCTAGGAGACGATGGTGAACAACAGGGCTTCCTAACCCCATAATCAGAAAAAGGAAAAGGAAAACTCAAGCCATCACAGATCTAATGTAATATCAGTCACACTAAATCATTAAAAACTAAAATCTTCCTTAAATCAAACCGATCAAAACGAGTTCAACGGGCATAATCCAAGCCGCAGAATCCTCCCATCTCGCTACAAGCTTCACCTCTTAGCCCTAGCTAAGAGGTCTAGCCAACCATGATTGGCTAGATCTCTCAACAGGAAAGGGGAGAAAATAGTAAAAAAAACATAAAATAAAAGTTCTCTCTCTCTCTCTCTCTCTCTCTCTCTCTCCAGCAGTGAATGATCTCCTCTCTCACATCTCTCTCTCTCTTTTATAACATGCCAGAGCCGTAGGTGGAATCTGTTACGCACAAGAAAGAAGGGTCTACGCGAAAGCTTTATGCGTGTATTTGTGATGTCAGTGATCCAACTCCCACTTCCCTTGCTTTCTCTCCCAAAGATCAACGTCCCTTACAAGGATTTTGGCTGGCCTACACGATGGACGGTCCGGATCATCCATCCGATCATCGCCATGATCGGACAATCTTCCGCAAAACCCAGAATGGCCGGATGCGAAACAGAGAGGTCACGAACCGACCTCTGTAACGTTGGTGGGACCCATTACCAATGTCTGTTGAGAAATCCACTTCGTCCATTAGATGATACTCGAAATTTCAGTTGGAAATGACTAATTTGGGTTGCTTTTGATGCGGTCCGCCTAATTTTTTTGATCTACCGTCCACCCGATGTTTGAACGACTAGGATCCCACTCTCTTCATTTCTTCAAATTATGTCAGCTAAGCATTGGTAAGCTGGGCCATGGGAAGCTAATGGACAGTCCAGATTGTCCGTTTGGACGATGGGTGGGACCCACAACAGAAATCGATGGTTTCGGTTTCGAAACAGAAAACGGAAATTTCCGTTTTCGATTTTTTAAAAAAAAGAAGTCGGTCAGCGCCGCTGACTGACTTTTGAGTGGTTAGGTGCACACCCGGTGCACTTGTACACCGTACACACGTGCTGTACATATGGGTCCCATAGAGATGTTTTTGAGACATCTACTTCGTCCATCTTTTTTCCCATCAAATATAAGGGGTTGAGGCCAACTTTCTGGCATATTCGCTTATCAGGTGGACCCCAAATTGGAAATTAATGGGCTGATCTGTCCCTTGGACCACTTCCCGAGATCTTCAATGGCTAAAATTTAATATGTACGGTTAATTTACGACCCCCATCACATGTATGAAGTTTCGAGTCAATCTGATGGCGGAAACCATGTGATCCTGCATTATGGACCAATTTCGGGCCACTTAAGCTTCAGTTTCTTGGTCTTCTTCGATCTCTGGCGCACAACTCTGTCGATCTCAGTCCCTGTAGTCCGTCCATTGCCTTTGGTGTCATCAGAGCATTAAATCCATGCTTTAAGCTCCCTTTTTCAATTCACGCTCATAATTGCATCCTGCAGCAAAATACCATCAACATATGACATTAAGCACTATCATGTACATAAAATTAGGTACTAATCAGGGTCTAATATGCAATATACGACCCTCAACACAACCCCTAACCAGCATTTTGCTAGTCCCGAGCAAAACATGCGAAAAATAAGTTGAGAATTTACAGGGTAATTTCCATGAAACCGAGTGATATTTTTGAAGAACGATTCAGATATGAGAAATTTAAGATTAATGAATGTTGGGCATAAAATTTCTCCTGGAGGTAAGCGCATGGTAGACTTCATAATCAAGTTCAAATATTAATCCATTACTAGAATAATTCTACACATTGAGTTCCATGAGTGTATAGTGTGATCTCAGCTTATCAACATTAGGATCTACTTCTTTCTTTCATGATATCATTGGTAATAAATAAGAAAACCCATAACAATCCAAATCTAAACCAAAACCTGCCTCATAGATCAACATTCCATCCCTCGATTTCTCCATTAAAATTAATGCCAATGAAAGGAATCAAATCCTCACCTATAGGGAGCAAACCTATGGTGAAGATCAATCGCCCAGAAATCTTGTATTTTCTACAATTTTTTTTTTTTTTTCAAAGACAACCATGGGGAATCGACTCTACACCTATGGGGAGCAAACCCATGGTGAAGTCCATTCGCCCAACCCTTTCCGCAGGCAGCTGGATTTTCTCATTTTCTTTCATTCTTCTTATTGAACATGATGGACAAATTCCCCAGGTTGGTTCCTTTCATGCTTATTGATCACCAAGTCAATCCTTCAATATTGAACTGAAACCTCAATGCATAAGAGAGATGTGATATATGAAATCATGACTCCATCAATGTTTTAAAGCTTCTAATCATGAATTGATAATTCGAACTCAACTATGAAATCTAACAACTAACGGAATCCAAGAGTCATAGATTACTCACATTCTGTATCTTGTAATTTCAAAATCACAACTATCCTTCAAAATCACTTTGAATTCAACAGAAATTCAAGAAAAATTTTAAAAAATTTTCTCAATTTTGCTTAAGACCAAGAAAATACTGATTAGGTAACCTAATCTCCCAACCCCAACCTAAAATATACATTGTCCTCAATGTAAAAGATGTAAGCATGCAATGCACATGGGACAACGAAAGTAAATGAGAAGTGATGGGAAGATAGTACCTAGGTAACGAGTCGAGGGAGACTATTCCATAGAGATTTCAACATGAGAGCGGGTCAGCACAAGAGAGAAACCAACACAAGTAAAACACAAAAAATAAACTCCTACCTATACCACTTTCGCAGGTGCTCTCGATTGCATTTAGCGTATGCAACAAGCCTTTAAACCCCTAGGTTGCCCCTAGTGGACGAGTTGTAGTCTCGTGAGGGTTTGCAGCAATGTTACCCACAAACATTAAATTAACTGACTAGGAAAATGAAATGAAAAGCTGGGTTGCCTCCCAGGAGCGCTAAGTTTACCGTCTATCCTAAAACAACATAAAACAAACTACCCTAGTCCTATGAAAGCAAGGAAAAACTACTCGATCATGCCGCAAGGTTCCTCGTCCGGCCAATATCTTGATAAGTTTCTCAGTAAGCTCCTCAACAGGATCATCCAAAAGCCCTTTTTGCAATAGACTTGGGCGCCCTGGAGCATGACTTTCCAAAGAGACTTATATACCTCATAGGAATTTTTCCATTGAATTGCTTGAGGTATCCAAAGTATATACGATTCACCTGTGACAGAAGAAGTTTCAACGTTAGTATCCCATGGTGAATCAGAGACTACAAATAGATAAAGTTTAGAAAACTTCGCCAAAAGTGATGTAGCCTCAACACATTCCAAATTTCTAGACTTTGGTTTCATTTTCAGGTTATCGTCCTTTAATGGTAAACAATTAGGAGCTGGGGAAGAAGTGGCTTCAGAGTAAGGGTGCGCTTGGTCTGTGACAACCACCGAGGTGGTGTCATGTAAGGAATCCACCTTTTCTTGTATCATGAGGTCATTGGGATCCACAAGGTGTGCCAAGTATGAGTTCAAAGATGTGGGAAAGTCAGCTGGGAGTGACTCGTCTCCTGTATCGAAATCTGTGATGATGAGCCCAAGGATTCCATCATCTTTTGAAGTAGATGGATGCATGCTCGCTTGCTCTTGCCCTTCACAGACAGATGGACAATTAATAGGTGAAGAATTAATGTGAAAACTCTGGTCATTGAAGCTTCTCAGTAGAGACATTGAATTGTCTAAAGTGTGTAGCTCAGATTGTAGCCTTATCTGGGTAGTTTCAAATTCCAGAGTTATATCAAGCAAATCGTCCATCGCCCGAATCATATCATCATTCAATTCAGGGCAGTGGTCCAAACATGTATCACAAGGGTTGGAAGGGTTAGTTGAAAATGGTTCACTCTCCACATTCAAATCAGTCATGTCAGATGGGTGGAGTTGATCTTTATGGTTGATAACTTCCTGAACCTCTTGATCATTGGTAGGAGCCACACTTGAGATTGAATCCCAGTACTTATCATCGTCCAGTTCCGTGCAGTGTGAACTTGGGATGGGATCACATTCCTCACATTCTACTCCTAGATTGGGTTGAGGTTCAAATAAACTAACCTCTACCTCATCAGTGTAATCATGTGTGTCACGTGAGTGAAGTGTGTCACTATCACTATATTTGAAAGACACCCACGTCTCTTGATCATTCCTTTGGACAGTCATCGAGATCGACTCATCAGGAAATTGAACCATCTGCTCATTAATGGAATCCAATTCCTCATTCATAATTTCAGTTTCTGCCACAAGCGAATTATGATAACCTTCTTCACATTGTGCTTCTAGATTGAGATAAGACTGGGATAACCTAGCCTCTTCCTTCTCCATAAGTTGTGACTGAATGATTGGAATTGAGGATTTGAGCAATTCACATGATTGTATGACAAGTTGATTGAACTGCTCTTGTGCTTTCATGAGCTTCTGAAGTGAATCCTCTTGGATTGTTTCTGATTGGGTTTCAAAGGTAGATGACCCAAGAGAATTATCACTATGATATATAGCTGGTTCAGCTTCCTGACATTGATGTTTTCATTGATTATAGTCATACGGATCATAGGTAGGAGAATTTGATGGTTGGTAATACTTATTATCACTCATAATATAATTACGCATTATTTTCTTTTTCTCTGATGGGTGATAATAATTCTCACTCCCATAGTTATGATAACCCCAACATTCACATACTATCCGTGGGGTGGAATTGTTCTCCCGTATATGATCGCGTAAGGACTTCTTAACCAATGGAGTGTTATGCTCAGGTCGGTTCTCGATGATTGTTTCAGAAAAATTTTGAGACATAGGTGGATGTCTATCATCATTATCATACATCCCTTCGTACTGTTTTGCATGCTCAAAAGCTATCTCAGCATATTGACGTTCCCACTCGTGCATATACATGGTGGAATCCTCACTCTGAATTTAATCCTAAGAAAAATATAAGAAAAGATCCTACAGCGGTATGGAAAGTAAGAGGAGGAGAAGTTAGAAGGAAGGTACCAATTAAGAAGTTCCTATGTTAAGATCCTGCAAAAGAAAACAAAAGAGATTAGTTTCTAAAATAGAAAGTTTAAAATTAGAAAGTTCCTATAATTGAAATAGAAAATTAGTTTCTAGAAAGGAAAATTCCCTAAACCTATAATTAGAAAGTTTCTAAAAATAAAGAAAAAAATGAGTTAGTCTCTAAAATTAGGAAGAGTTTCTAAAAAGGAAAATAACTAACCTAGTTTCTAAAAACAAAAGAGGAAAGTTCTAAACCTAAAGTTAGAAAGTTCTAAATTAGAAATCATAATCCTAAAATAGAAAGTAATGTTAGTTTTTTAAAAAAAAAATTTCTAAAATAAATGAAAGCCTAGAAATAGAAAAGTTCTAAAAATAGAAAGTAGAGAAATTCTAACCCAAAATTAGAAAATCCTAAGAAGAGAAATAGCAGTAAACTAGTTTCTAATTTAGAAAAAGAGAAATTCCTAAGAGAGTATAAAATAGAAAGAGCTTACCGAATTAGAAATTTCTAATGAGCCTACAAAACAGGAAAGTTAGTTTCTAAATAAAAAATAAAATAGGAAAAAAAAATTAGATTCTAAAAGAGTTAGAATTAGAAACTTACTAAAAAGGAATCCTAACCTAGAAATAGCAAGGAAGAAATTAAGAGAGAAATTACCAATTTAGAAACCTATCTCAGAATCCTACAAAATAAGAAAGTTGGGTTAGTTTCTAAAAAGGGAAAAACTATCTAAAAGTAGAAAGTTACTTGAGAGAAAATTTCTAAAAATTAAAGGAAAACCTAGAATTAGAAAATTCTAAAAATAAACCCTAAAAATCAGAAAAGTCCTAATCTTAAACTAATCCTAAAACGAGTTAATTTCAGAAAACGTAGCCGTCAATCCCCGGCAACGGCGCCAAAAACTTGTTCACTCCCCAAGTATAGGGTTGTGATGTAGTAAAAACTCGGTAAGACCGAGGTCGAATCCACAGGGACTGAAACCTGTACGTATCCTGAAAATAAACAGATCTAGAACTAGGCTAAGATGAAATCTAAACCAATTGTGATTTGAGGAATAATGGTGAATTATTAAGCTAAATTTAAGAATTCAGAGAGAGGGAAACTAGGGATTCAGAGGATCCACTTGTAGAGATCAGGGAGATCTATGGTTGATTCATGAACTCAACTGGACTTCGAGTCCCATCTTCATTCAGTTGGAAGATATAACCTGAAAATCAATGTGAACTTCCTTTTGATCTAGTCTTCAATTAGATGAAAGGTAGAAGAATTAGATATGATTCTATCATAAATCCATGCCTATGAGACAAGGTAAACAACAGAACTCAAACCAAACTACAACCAATTAAAAGACGTATGAATGTTAGGAAGGATTCCGTCATCCAACCATGCCTAGGAGACGATGGTGAACAACAGGGCTTCCTAACCCCATAATCAGAAAAAGGAAAAAGGAAAACTCAAGCCATCACAGATCTAATGTAATATCAGTCACACTAAATCATTAAAAACTAAAATCTTCCTTAAATCAAACCGATCAAAACGAGTTCAACGGGCATAATCCAAGCCGCAAAATCCTCCCATCTCGCTACAAGCTTCACCTCTTAGCCCTAGCTAAGAGGTTTAGCCAACTATGATTGGCTAGATCTCTCAACAGGAAAGGGGAGAAAACAGTAAAAAAAACATAAAATAAAAGTTCTCTCTCTCTCTCTCTCTCTCTCTCTCTCCAGCTGTGAATGATCTCCTCTCTCACGTTCTCTCTCTCTTTTATAACATGCCAGAGCCGGTGGAATCTGTTAGCAGCAAGAGTCGGCTGCTGCGAAAGCTTTTATGCAGCTGTGATGTCAGCGATCCAACTCCCACTTCCCTTGCTTTCTCTCCCAAAGATCAACGTCCCTTACAAGGATTTTGGCTGGCCTACACGATGGACGGTCCGGATCATCCATCCGATCATCGCCATGATCGGACAATCTTCCGCAAAAATCGGCAGCGGTCGGACGCGGAAACAGGGGCTGCGTAACCGACCTCTGTAACGTTGGTGGGACCCATTACCAATGTCTGTTGAGAAATCCACTCCGTCCATTAGATGATACTCGAAATTTCAGTTGGAAATGACTAATTTGGGTTGCTTTTGATGCAGTCCGCCTGATTTTTTTGATCTACCATCCGCCCGATGTTTGAACGACTAGGATCCCACTCTCTTCATTTCTTCAAATTATGTCAGCTAGGCATTGATAAGCTGGGCCATGGGAAGCTAATGGACAGTCCAGATTGTCCGTTTGGACGATGGGTGGGACCCACAACAGAAACCGATGGTTTCGGTTTCGAAACAGAAAACGGAAATTTCCGTTTTCGATTTTTTAAAAAAAAGAAGTCGGTCAGCGCCGCTGACTGACTTTTGAGTGGTTAGGTGCACACCGGGTGCACTTGTACACCGTACACACGTGCTGTACATATGGGTCCCACAGAGATGTTTTTGAGACATCTGCTTCGTCCATCTTTTTTCCCATCAAATGTAAGGGGTTGAGGCCAACTTTCTGGCATATTCGCTTATCAGGTGGACCCCAAATTGGAAATTAATGGGCTGATCTGTCCCTTGGACCACTTCCTGAGATCTTCAATGGCTGAAATTTAATATGTACGGTTAATTTACGACCCCCATCACATGTATGAAGTTTCGAGTCAATCTGATGGCGGAAACCATGTGATCCTGCATTATGGACCAATTTCGGGCCACTTAAGCTTTAGTTTCTTGGTCTTCTTCGATCTCTGGCGCACAACTCTGTCGATCTCAGTCCCTGGAGTCCGTCCATTGCCTTTGGTGTCATCAGAGCATTAAATCCATGCTTTAAGCTCCCCTTTTCAATCCACGCTCATAATTGCATCCTGCAGCAAAATACCATCAACATATGACATTAAGCACTATCATGTACATAAAATTAGGTACTAATCAGGGTCTAATATGCAATATCCGACCCTCAACAGTGGACCACACTGTAAAAGGCAGTGGATGATTGAACGTCTACCATTGAAACCCTTTTAGGGGTCACAGAAGTTTTAGATCAATATGAAATTTGTTTTTCCTCTTCATCCTGGTCTTTGTGACCTTATGAATAGATTGGATGGAAAATATATGTTATGGTGGCCTTACTTAATTTTTAATAGTGAAAATCAAGATTTCTTCTGCTATTTGTGGTGTGGTCCAGTTGATCTTTGGATATGATTCTTTTTTCTGATAATGTTCTGAAATGATCTCGAAATATCGATGAACGGTGTGGATATAATAAATACATCATTGTAGGGCCATGTCGAGGAGCGTCAGCGCTCGTCTTGGCACACCAGCCAATCGGCTTCCAGCAGGAAGCCATGACGGGGATATTTTGGTCCCGTGAAAAGTCGCCCGTACACAGTAGTATTCTTAGAAGCTTAAAAAGAAGTGTGCTTAAAATGGCTGGTGGTCCATAAATGGTTCGTGCAGTAGGAAATTTCTCTAAGGGCATGGTCCAAAAACATGGGGGCTGATCCAAGGCTCAGGTGGGTCAGACGATAGGAAACCATGAAATTGAACGGCATTGTTAAAATATCTTAGGTCCATTATGGGCTAACTTTGAGCATTAAATTTATTTTATTTTTCAGGCTCATGAATTAAAATGAACTGAAAAAACAAATAAATAAGGTGAATTTCTTATAAACATTAATGCGGGCCCTATTAGCAAAATTAGGACCAACATCAATTCAACATAGTCTTGGGTGGCGATCAAGTAGTCGCAGCAATCGTGGGCGGTTATAGATTAGTTGGTGCAATAAGTCTAACGTAATACTAGAGTTTACCTTGATGTCCATGAGAAATCTACTTCATCCATCACATGGGCCACACAACATGAAATAGTGGGATTGAACCGCACCATTGAAACATCTTAGAGCCAACATGTGGCCCACTTTGAGCTTTTTGGGACGGCCATGCACTAAAATGAGCTGCGAAGATAGATAGAAGGTGGATTTCTCATAAATATCAAGGTGGACCCTACATATGGTTGGGAGTCAGAGTCATATGTTTTCTGGCCTTAAATCTAGCAAGGTTGCGTGGCTGTTCAGTAAAGATAGGTCATTTTAATAAATACAAAAAAAAAATAAAACAAGCCGCAGCTTAACGTCTAAGGAGAAAAACCATGGGTGCATTTTGAAAATTAATTTAAAAGTAATAAATTTTTGGACTATGACTCAAAAGACAGGATGTCATGTGAAAAAATCCCAGAGAAGATCATAACCTTTAACATTTAATGCTAAAGAGCGAAATTTTCAAGGGTTGTCGTAATCCCAATTGATAGCTTTCTTGTTTTATTTTCCACCATACAAAACGATAATCATGGTATTAATTAGATCATTGAAAGAGGGCCCACATATAATCATCATGGTACTAACAGTTTAGATCGTTGAAAGATGGCCCACATTCAATAATCATAATACTAACGGTTTAGATCATTGAAAGATGGCCCACATACAAAGGCTATAGTCCTGACTTATTGTATTGACACTTGAATGTATTCGGGCAAATCATCTTTCTCTTGAAAGGTCTACAAGTGCCACTTGTATGGTGGTGCTCTGTGGGCCCACCATGATGTATGTGTTTCATCCATTCCATTAATCCATTTTTAAAGATCATTTTAGGCTTGATCCCAAAAATGAGAGGGATATAAGTCTCGGATGGACCACACCACAAGAAAATAATAGTGATTGAATATCCACCATTAAAATCCTCCTAAGGCCAACTGTACTGTTTATTTGACATCCAATCTGTTGAATAGGTCATACAGACCAAGATAAAGGGAAAAAACAAAGATCAGCTTGATCCAAAACTTTTATACCGCCCAGATTGTTTTTTATGGTTGACGTTCATTTAAAACTATTTCCTGTAATGTGGTCCACCTGAGATTTATATCCCTCTCATTTTTGGGATTAAACCCTAAAACAATCTTTAAAAATGGATGAACTGAATGGATGAAACATCTACATTATGGTGGGGCCCACATAGCACCGACCAGTAGCCACTGGCTCGTGGCAGGGGGAGTAGCCATTCAGTTTCTCAAGCGACACATGTCATCACATGTGGAAGATTAACAACTGTCACCGATATTGATGGATGCCTGCGGTGGGCCCGCGTAGAGATGGAATTGTGCAAAACTTAAGGATTGTCCGTTCATTAAAGAAGGTCACGCGTGTACGGCTGGCAAGTGGTGTCTCATCTCATGATTGCCAAGTCAGCACGTTACGTTACGGACGCGTATTAGACACTGGCAGGTTGAGTAGCGTGTCGGCTACTGAAGTGGCGTCACCAAGTTCCGTGGGCCTCACTATGATGTATGTGTACATTGATTTTGAGACATCATTTTACATTGATTTTGAGATATCATTTTAAGTCATTCTAAGAATGTAGCAGATAAAATTTGAACTGGACTCCTCCACATAAAACAGTGGGACGAATGATCACTACCATTGAAGCTATTCTAATGCCCACCATCATGCTTATTTGAAATCCAACCTAGTGAAGAGTTAAAAAGCATAAAATAAGAATATCAACTCGATCTAAAACTTTTGTGGCTTTTACCACTTTTTAAGAGTGGACGTCACTGTCTATACTATTTTCTGTGCTAGGTCGACAGGAACCCCAGATTTAACTCAATCTTTAAATATTGCCCTAAAACGATCTCTTCAAATACATCATGGTGAGGCCACTGAACTTGGTTATGTCACTTTAGCAGTCCAGCGAGTCTCGCTACTTAACCCATTAAGGATTAGCTACTGAAAGGTTAAATAGCGAGACTTGCTGCTGAAGTTACGTCGCCTAGTTATATGATGTCCCACCATGATATATTTTTTTATCCATACCTTCCATCCATTTTGAAAGATCATTTTAAAGCATGAGATAAAGAATGAATCAGATTGAAATCTTGAGTGGACCCTATCACAGAAAACTGTGAAGAGAAACATGCCCACTATTAAAAACTTTTTAAGGACCACAAAAGCTTTCGATCGAGCCAATATTTGTGTTTTCTTTTAACTTATGAACAAGTTGGATCTCAATTAAACATCACGGTAGACCTTAGGAAGGTTTCAACGGTGGACATCACTCTCCCCACTGATTTCTGTGGTGGGGTCCACTCAAGCTTTGGATCTGCCTCATTCTTTAGATCATACCCTAAAATAATCTCTTCCTATGAATGGACAATGTGGATATAATATATACATCGAGGTAAGCCCCACGTAACTTGGCGACGAGTCTCGCTACTCAATCTGTCGGTAGCTAATCCGCGTCCGGGAACCTTGTCCATCGCGTGGGAGGTGGATTGGCTGGTGTACCACACACTAGCTATATAGCTGGTGTATTAAGGTATGTGTTGTATTCAAACCGTTCATCCATTTGGCAAGCTCGTCATAAGGTTTGATCCGAAAAATAAGACATATCTAAAGATCAAGTCGACCACACTGCAAAAAACGGTGGGGGATTGAACGTCTACCATTGAAACCCTTTTGGGGTCTGGAAGTTTTGGGTCAATATGAAATTTGTTTTCCTCTTTATCTATGTATTTTTAACCTTATTAGCATATTGGATAGAAAATAAATATTATAGTGGCCCTAACAATTTTTTAACAATGAAAACCATTATCCCCGTTACTATTTCTGGTTACTATTTTTGGTGTGGTCCATTTGAGCTTTAAATATAATTCATTTTTTGTCTAATCATCTAAAATGATCTGGGAGAATGGATGAACCATATGAATATAATAAATACATCATTTTGGGGCTATATAACTTTGATCTCATTTGAACCGTTGGTACAACTCAAGGCGTGTTGGCGCTTGTCTCCGCACGACACGTACCTACACAAGTTATATAGCTGGTGTGCAGTACACCAGCCAATCCGCTTCCCCCTCGGGTAAGGTATTGCCGAGTTATGTCAGAATTCTATGAGGCTGAGATGGGGCGTCGTTTTATTGATCCGTGGGGTCTACCAACTTTAGAAAAAGGTTGTCAGCCATATTATCAATTATTGTCTTGACAGGCAAATAAAATGGCACCTCATGATGCCTTGATCGAATCTGCTGTCCTTTATCCATTGAAGGTGCATTTAGGGTTTGACCTAACTTGAAGTATGTGTGTGGCATATCCATGCCATTCATTTATTTTGTTGGCTCATTTTATGACGTAGGTCAAAAAATCATGCCGATTCAAATCTTCAGTAAACTACACTATAAGAAACAATGGTGATTAAATGATTATCATTAGTATTTCACGTGGAGCACAAAAGTTTTGAATTAAGTTGATATTTGTGTTTTTTTTTTTTATCAACAAGTTTGTTAAAGTCTCTTAATATATATTAATATATAATTCTAACTTTTAAAGAAAGTGGTTGTTTTACATGATATTGAAGCTAAAGGTAAAGTATTCAAATTCCGAGATAAGTGACTTGTGGTTGGACTATGCTCATCATTAAATGTCCATCATTAACAACGGCTGGATGCCACAAAACTTAATTTTAGATGAAGCTGTTATTTGTGTCATCAAGCAATTTGTGTCCGTGAGTAGCTTTCGTGGATCCCTGAATATGTGAATTACACATGTCGTGCAGCCATTTTAATGGCTAAAATTAGGGTATGTTCCAAAAAATGAAGCACGGCTAAATCTTAAGTAGACCACACCACAAGAAATAACAGTGATTGAATACCTAGTATTAGCACTTTTTGGGAATCGGTGGAATATTTATTTTTCATCCAACCTTTTATTGATAAAGTCAAATGTCTAATGAAGGACCATACAAATATAAGCTTCATCAATCATTGGGAAGTTTTTAGGACCTCTTTAGTTGGTGCGGGGAATTAAATGGTATATAATTGCATTAGATCGAATTAACAGCATCGTTGTACAAAAATTACATCTCTAGAAATACCGTGCTATTTTGGCATAAGGCCTGCGTACCATGGATCATAGAATAATAATCAACCAACCATAATGTACTACTATCCCAATCACCTATACACATTTTGGAAAAATGTGTTGGAAATACCATTTCACTAGGATAAATCATGTAAAATATACGTTGTGGGTTACAGGAGAATTGTTTCAAAGATAAGAAAAGTCTGCTCGGATTGCGATTGCACCGTACGCTGCAACACGATGCATACGTGCGAACTGCACCAACTAGCACCACACTACCCACGTTGAGCCTGAGCGTGCATTCCAGTGCGCGGCACTAGAATACACAACCTAAATGTCTTAATCTCCAAAGCTCCAAGTAAGAATACTACACGTACCTCCATTATAAACAACGATTTTTTTATTTTCATTTCCGATGTGAGACAAAAGCACACGCTGCATTTTCCAATTCGAATATTCAAAAAAGCATTTTGACGTCAAAATGAAAATTCCAAAAATTTTCAAATATTTTGAGTTTTCAAAAACCACAAATTTCAACAACATATATAAATGTCACATGTAAAGGGCACACATAATTGAACAATATAGATAAAAACACATGCAACAATGTGGGGCCCACAAATGTGGTGGATTTCAAAATTCACCATAAAATCCAATAGTAGTTACTATTGACACTGGGTGATATGATATTAGGATTGATCCAATCTTTCCTATCATTTCCATACTAGATAACATTTGCATGGACCACCAATCCGTGTGATACTATACACGCCACTGTTTTCTGTAGTACGGTCCATATGAGATTTGTGGTCCATCTGAGATTTAGCTCTGCTCCATTTTTATAATAATACTCTAGAATTAGCTATGAAACTGGATGAGCATGGGATGTAAGGCGCACACATCATGGGTCCATGGATCCACTGAAGCCGTGCCCATCCCCGCGTCGCACTCACGTGTTGTGTTGCCTTACATATCTGCTCCACTCGTCTTTTTTAGGCACGTACCTACCGACAAATGCAAAGCCTGATACATTTCCTGGGAAAGCCTTTGGCAGGAAGTACCTGCGTTGGAAACCTAGGTGAAGCCTACCGTGATGTTTGTGAGACATCTACCCCATCCATCCATTTTTTGAGATCAACTTAGGACTTGAAATAAAAAATTAGAAAGATCAAAGACTCAAATGGGCCTCACTTAAGAAAAAAGTGAGTAGGGAAATTCTTACCATTTTATAGGCATACTAGTCTTGCCAAGAGCCTTCCAGAAGAGGTAAGGATCAGGTATACTAGTCTTGCCAAGAGCCTTCCAGAAGAGGTAAGGACCGGTAAGCAGGAAGTGTAAGGGAGCGGAGCGACCGATTGATTAAGAATAGAATCTGTTTAGTCCCTTCGGTCAGCTCTGTAGGTAGGCTTAGGCAAGCCATCCATAACGTTCATAACATCATTCTTAATGAGATGAACTGAAAACACAAATATTATCCTAATTCAAAGCTTATGTGGCCACTGATATTTAAACAGTGAATATTCAATTCTCAAGTTTTCGGCCCATTTTAGTATTGGATCCGGTTATTTTTTCCATATTTATTAAAATGATCTCAAAAACCGTATGAACCGGGTGAATTTCTCAAAAACACCACAGTCGCACTACCTAGGCTTACAGGCGCAGGAACTTCGTGTGACAGGCTTCCGCGCATCCGACAACCCCAACCCCCATTCTTGAAAGCGAATTAGCTGGTGTACAGCACCTCAGCTATATGGCTACTCCCCAAACACCAGCCAATGGCTGGTGGTTGGTGCTCTGTGGGCCCCACCATAATGTATGTGTTTCATCCATGTCGTCTATCTATTTTTAAAGATCATTTTATCATATGAGACCAAAAATGAGATATATCCCAACCTCAAGTGGACCACATTATAGGAAACAGTGTTGAATGAGCCTCAACCACTAAAAACATTTTGAGGGCCATAAAAGTTTTGGATCAAGCTGATTTTTATTTTTTCCTTCATCTGGGCCTGTATGACCTAATCAACATATTGGATTTTAAATAAACATTATAGTGGACCTCAGGAGGATTTTAATGGTGGATATCCAATCACTATTGTTTTCATATGATGTCGTCTGAGATTTATATCCTTCTCATTTTTTGTATTAAGCCAAAAAATGATCTATAAAAATTGATGAAACACATACATCATGGTGGGCCCACAAAGCACCGGCCACCAATCACGGGGCTAGTGGCAGGGGGAGTAGCCAATCCGTTTCCAGTTATATAAGCCTTGAAATGATGTATTTATTATATTTTTACAGCATTATAATAAAAATTATTTATATCAAAAGCTTAAATGGATCACACCACAAATACTAAGTGGGGACAATAATTCAATAATTCTTACCATTAAAACATTCATGGCCCATCGTAGCATTTATTTTCCATGCAATTTGTTCACAGAATCACATGCAATTTGTTCATAGAGTCACACAGATCTAGATGATTCATCTAGAACTTATTTGATATTTTAAAGGGTTTCAAAGGTAGATGTCCAATTTCCCCCCCGGTCTATTGTATTTTTCTGTTCAAGCATTAGGATTAGCTGGCAAAATAAAAGGTCAGTTGGGATATAACTCATACCTTATAATGGGACCCACATAACTTGGTGACGTCAGCACACCAGCCAACATGTGGTCTGCGGTACACCAGCCCATCCGCTTCCCCGTTCTTTCCGAGATGGGATCGCGAGTTAGTTAGTACATTTATCGTATTTAGTAAACTCAGTTGGGCCTACTGTGAATGTATTTGGGTTATCCACCCTGTCCATCCGTTGTTAAAGATTATTCTAGCAGTTGACTCCAAAAGATAAGTATGCCCAAAGATCAAGTGGGCCAAACCAAAGTGATGTTTATTTGCCATCCAACCTATTCATAAAATCACAAAGACATGAATGGAAAACACAAATATCAACTTGATCTAAAACTTCTATGAGCCTTGGGAAATTTTTAACAGTAGAATTTCAATTCACGCTGTTTTCAGGTCTCCAATGAATTTTCAATTCACAAATATCAGCTTGAGAATTTCAATTTACACTGTTTCCCTTAGTGAGGTCTACTTGAGATTTGGATATATTTCCTTTTTGGGCTCGAAGCATCAAATTATCTATTAAAAAGGATATACGAGTAGATAGAATATGTAAATCACGGTGGACCCCACAGGGTTTACTCAGCACGCAATCCGCTTCCATTCTTTCTTGTCCAAGTCTCTGTCGGAGGCGTATTGGCTACTCGCCTGACACCGGCCAATGGCTAGTGGTCAGTGCTTTGTGGGCCCTACCTTAGTATAGGTGTTTCATCCATGTTGTCCATTCATTTTTGTAGGTCATTTTATGTAATGAGAGAAAAAATGAAGTATATCGAAATCTCAAATGTACCACACTGTAGGAAACAGTGTTGAATGAACGACGACCATTAAAAACATTTTAAAGGCCATAAAAATTTTGGATCAAGCTGATATTTATTTTTCTTCCTTCATCTGGGTCTTTATGACACAATCAACAGATTGGATGTCAAATAAACAGTACAGTCGGCCTTAGAAGGGTTTTAATGGTGGATATCTAATCATTATTGTTTTCATGTTGTGTGCTCCACCTGAGATTTATATGCCTATAATTTTTTGTATCAATTCATAAAATAATCTGTAAAAATGGATGAACGAAATGGATGAAACAAATACATCATAGTGAGGCCCACAGAGCACCTGACCACCAGCCACGGGGCTAGTGTCATGGGGAGTAGCCGATCCGTCTCCGTCTCAGTCATGCGGACGTAACTGCTTGCAACCGCTTGCCTCCGGAAATATCCCGGCGTGCAAGACGTGGCGCAAGCCACTGGCTACTGAGCTCACTGTGACGTGTGCGTTTTGGACAGTAAGCCGATTACCTGGTATACCACACACTGCCAATATAACTGGTGTTTTGACATCACCAAATTTTATAGGTCCCGTGAGGTGTGTTATATCTAAAATTGTCCATTCATTTTTTTTAACTCATAGTAAAGCTTAAGTTTAAAAATAAGACAGATCTAAAGATCAAACGGGACACACTGAAAAAAGCACGAGGTATTGAACGTTTACCATTGAAACCCTTTTAGGGTCATGGAAGTTTTAAACCGATATAAAATTTTTTTTTACTCTTCATAGTGTCTTTTTGACATTATAAACAAATTAGATGAAAAATAAACATTATGATGAGCCCTACGAATGTTTAATTTATGTTGCGATAGATATGATAAATATACCATTTTAGAGCCATGTAACTTTGTTCTCCCTTCAACTGTTCGTACTACTGTAGTGTGGAGCTTGTCTTCCCGCGACAGTTATTGCTGGTGTGAGATACACCAACCAATCCGCTTCCGGTTTGGATGACGGTTTATCTTGAAGGGATTGGGTAGTGTACCGAGTAAATTTGGTGAGGTTTACTGTTATTTATTTATTTTATCCATTATGTTCATACATGTTAACATATAATTTTTGAGCTTGAGCTCAAAACAGAAGCATATCTAAAGATCAAGTGGACCACACCATAGGAAACAGTGTGATTGAACCTCTACCAGTGAAAAATTCTTTTTGGCTACATAAGTTTTAGATCAAGCTGATGTTTATGGTTTCTCTTCGTCCATGTCCTTGTGATCTTATAAATAGGTTGGATGACAAATAAATATTACTGTGGGCCCTATGATGGTTTCAATGGTGGAAATCATTATTCCACACTGTTTGCTGTGGCATGGTGCACTTGAGCTTCCGATTTACTTCAATTTTGGGATCAACCCATAAAATTAGCAGGAAAAATGGATGGACAGTGTGGATAAACCACATACATTCAAGGTGGGCCCAACTGAGTTTACTCAGTATGATAAGAGCGTACTGAGTGAGTTGTGCAATCCGATTTCCGTTTAAATATCCACGCCGTGCCGCTTCCCTTTTGGGCGACAGTTTATCCACACCGTACCCAACACCACCTAGCTAGCTGGCGTCAAAGCTCTTTAGTCTGCACTATGATGATGTGTTCTATCCCCTACCATACTTTCATTTTGTCAACTAATTTAGGACTTCAGTCTAAAAATGAGGCAAGTCTAAATCTCAAGTGGACCACACAACATATTACATCATGGAAGCCCTAGAGTTGGTGTCACTAGCCAAACCACGTTGTGTTTTATCTGCACCATCCGTCCATTTTTATGAATCATTTTTATCCGTGCAGTTTTAGTGGATCGTTAATTGTAGAGTGCCTTACATCTACACCGTCCATCTATTTTGATAGCTCATTTTAGGGCGTAATCTCAAAATTAAAGCAAATACAAACCTTAAGTAGACCACACCATATATTAAATGTTTATTTGACATCCAATCTTTAATAAGTCACAAATACCTGGATGAACAGACGTAAATATTAACTTGACCCAAAACTTTTATGGTCGAGTAAAAGTTTTTAACGAACAATTGCCACTATTTCCTTTACTAGGGTACACATAAAGCAAATACAAATCTTAAGTGGACCACACCATATATTGAATGTTTATTTGACATCCAATCTTTTAAAAGTCACAAAGACCTGGAAGAACAGATGTAAATATTAACTTGACCCAAAACTTTTATGGTCGAGTAAAAGTTTTTAACGAACAATTACCAATATTTCGGTCTGATTTAACTTTTGGAATCATACTTTAAAATGGGCTTTCAAAACAGATGGACGGCATAGATACAATGCACACACATTAACGTAGGCCTCACAGTCACTTATCCACCCACCTATGCGATTCGAGCCATACTCCACTTTTATGTCATGAGCTAAAAAGCAAGCAGATGTAAAGTTCAAGAGGAGATTGAACACCTACCGTTAGAAACTTTATAGACACAAATGTTTTATATCAGTTTGGGAGGGTTGATTTTGAACCCCATAGATTTGAAATCCTCCCGGTGTGTTTGGCACCTTGGAGTGTGAAACAATTTTAATCCAAAAGCACCTCTGCATGATATATTTATAGGGGTTTGAATTTTATTACTAAATTGACTTTAATGTCTCTAATTAGTGATATATGTAATTTTTGACACAATAGTTGTGATAAACCCGCTGAAATACATGTTTTGCCCGAAAACGATGAAATTCCAAGTCCCGGATGGACTGTGAGCACAAGATCATATTTGAGTGACTAACCAACGATTTTTAATCATTGATTTACATGGACAATCTTTGGATGGTGCTGGACAATGTTTGGATGACACTGATTTACATAGACAATGTTTGAACAATGCTGATCATCATTAGTGAGCCATCTGCCCAATAGAATGATAGTGTATAGTGACACACATGTTACACCTGCGACGATTGAAATGATTTTAGGTGTAATCTAAGCTCTCATGGTAGATTGCAAACCCCCTCAAAGAGGGATTTAAAACCCCGGTTACTTTATGTAGCCAAACAACCAGGGAATTGGAAACCCCCTCAAATCTCCTCCAATCCCTGGTGCCAAACGACCCCTTACATCTGTTATAGACAGATGTCTTAAATCTACCTGGTGGTCTGTCGATCATATCGACAGGACCGTCGATGATATCGAGGCTATCGTCGACAGGGTCTCGATGCCATCGATAATTCACAGTATTTTTTTACCCCTGGTCGCTGGACAGTTTGGTCCTGTTTCGATATCATCGAAGGACTGTCGATGATATCGAAGATGTTATCGAGGTTGGCTCGATGACATCGACGAGTTCCGCAGATGCGATTACAGAAATACAGATTTTGCGAATTTTGTTTCATATTTGGATTCTACCTCTATTTATTCTTATATAAAGGGGTGTATCTAGGATTGGGGAGGCAAGATGGTATTCTAAGGCTTTCTAAAGTAGTTCTAAGGTTTCCTAAAGGAATTTTAGGGTTTCTAAAGGGTGTAGCAAGGGTGAGATTCGAGGTTATTCGAATCGGGTAAGTCCTCTCTCTTTGTAATTTCTATTTTCATAGTGGAGATCTGTCGATTTGTGTCGTGGTTTTTCCCGCAAGAGTTTTCCACGTTAAATCTGTGTTCTCTTGTGTGTGCTTGGTGTCATTGGATTGCTATCCTAGATCTAGATTTGTGTGATTCTGCAGGTCAAAATCCCTAACAAGTGGTATCAAAGTAATCGGTTGGGGCACAGATCTGAATCTGCAAGATTAGTAATAATGGCGAGCGCCAGGTATGAGATTGAGAAGTACTCAGGGAAAAATAATTTTGAATTATGGAAGATCAAGATGATGAGTTCCTTAATCAAGCAAGGCGAAGATGGTGCTCTTGAGGAGCGAAAGTCTACTATGACTAATGATGATTGGAATACTTTTGATGAGAAAGCTTTATCGTCGATCCGTTTATGTCTCACGGATGAGGTTTTCTACAACGTCATGAGGGAGAAAACTGCGGCTAAGTTATGGGCGAAGTTAGACGATGTTTATGCAAAGAAATCCTCTGAAAATTGCCTGCACTTGAAGCGGCTGTGGTATAACTTCAAGATGGCAGAGGGTGGAGATCTGAAGGCTCACATCAGCAACTTTAATAAATTGGTTTGCAAATTGTTGGATATAGAGGAAGTGATGAAAGATGAAGAACAGGCATGTATGTTGTCGAATTCTCTCCCGGCGTCTTTGGAGGCATTCAAGGACACTATGTGCAGCACGAACAAAACCCTGAGTGTCGATACCGCTATATTGGCTCTTCAAGGGAAGGTTATGAGACAACTAAACAGCGACATGGGGACGTCTTCTGATGCACTGTTTACAGTAGGTAGTAATTCTGGACAAGGTACAGGTTCTTCAGGTTCTAGATCCAAATCCAAGGGCAATGGCAAATGAAATGTAAAGTACTAGAACTGTGGGAAGGAAGGACATGTGAAGAAGGATTGTGGAAATCCTAAATCGAAGAGAGAAGATTCTGAGGCTTCGTACAGGGAGGCCAATGTTGCCACGTCAGATGGATCGAGTGGATGTGATGGTGATGTTTTGTCTATGTCTTCGCTAAGACGGTCATACGATGATCGTAAGGACGAGTGGATGCTAAACACAGGGGCATCTTTTCACATGACTCCTCATCGGAGTTGGTTTGTCAGCTATAACGAGTGCGATGTGGACAAGTATTTATGGGCAATGACTTTGCCTGTAATGTTGTGGCTGTTGGTACGGTGCGCATCAGGATGTTTGATGGGGTGGAGCGTACCTTGACTGATGTCAGGCACATTCCTGATTTGAAGCAGAATCTGATTTCTCTTAGTGTACTTGAGGCAAAAGGATGCAAGTACACAAGTATTGATAGTGCTCTTCAGGCATCTAAGGGAGCACGGGTAATCATGAAAGCGCAACGACTCGGTAACTTATACAGGTTGATCGGGAGCACTTCAAAAGATGGAGCTGCAGTGGATGTAGCGGATTCCACCTCTGCACGTGTGTGGCGTGTTGGGCATGGCCACATGAGCATGCAGGGCAGGAAGGATGAGACGTGCGGACAAGGATATAGAGTAGGTGGAGCAGCCACCTGTGAGAAAAATCACACGGCATGATCGCAGGATGTTGGCGAGGTACATGGACGACTCTAATATCGCAAGGGATTCATCTTCTATTCAGATGGCTCTAGGTGAGCCTGGTGCTGAGAAGTGAAAGGTGACTATGGGTGATGTGATGGATTTGTTATACCAGACCGACATATGGGAGCTGGTGGAGCTTCCAGTGGGCCAAAAAGTGGTTGGATGCAGGTGGATCTTCGGAGGATACAACATAGATACAGGGGCGGGGTTGGTAGCGAAGGGTTATGCTCAGAGAGAAGGGATCGGCTTCTCAGAGATATTCGCGCCGACGGTATAGCAGGTGTCTATTAGATCCGTGATTGGCGCTGGTTGGCCAATGTGATCTTGAGCTGGAAGGATGGATGTGGAGTCTGTACTTCTGTAAGGGAAAGTGAAGAGCAGATCTACATGAAGCAACCAGAGTGGTTCGAAGTTAAAGGGGCTGAGAAAAGACTTTGTAGGAGGTTGTGGTTCGACCTGTCGCCTAAGCAGTGGTTTGATTACTTCATGGTGAGTCAGGAATTGATGACATGTAGATCGCCAATTATGACATGTCTGAAATCAATGTACTGAATACTCGGTTAAGTGGGACATTCAGGATGAAGGATCGAGGGGCTGCAAAGATGGTTCTCGGCGTTGAGACTGAAAGAGGAGTAGGCTTTGGTAATCACAGGAAGAATACCTTGTGTGTAGGTATTAATCAAGGATGTGATGGGTCAGGTAAAGCCGGAGAGTGTTCCTTACGCGTCTCTCGTCGATTTTTTCCTTAGGACATGTCCCAAAACAGATGAGAAAAAGCAGGATATCTCATGAGCCTTATTTCGAATGCGGTTGGTAGTGTATGCCGTGGTTTGGATTAGACCGGTTATTTCACAGGCTATCAGTGTTGTGAGCAAGTACCCCACCAAGCAATATTGGATAGCGGTGAGATGGTAAGAAGACTACGTCTTTTTTTTTTGGAAAGACAGGAGCAAAGGTGGTTGAGCATGTGGATTTAGATCCAGCAGACATGATCAACAATAATGTTCCTATAGAGAAGTTCAAGTTTTGTGCAACTTCTCTAGGCTTGGCGATGGCGTAAAAGGAAGACGGAGTGTGCAAGATAAGCTATGATATGGTGTAGAAATAAGAGGAGGACAAGAAGCTACACGATGAAGATTGAATACATGGTGGAGATTGTTATAGACAGATGTCTTAAATCTGTCTAGTGGTCTGTCGATCATATCGACAGGACCGTCGATGATATAGAGGCTATCATCGACAGGGTCTCGATGCCATCGATAATTCACAGTATTTTCCACCTCTGGTCGATGGACAGTTTGGTCCTGTTTCGATATCATCGAAGGACTGTCGATGATATCGAAGCTGTTATCGAGGCTGTCATCGAGAGTGGCTCGATGACATTGACGAGTTCCGGAGATGCGATTGCGGAAACGCAGATTTTACGGATTTTGTTTCCTATTTGGATTCTACCTCTTTCTATTCTTATATAAAGGGGTGTATCCGGGATTGGGGAGGCAAGATGGTATTTTAAGGCTTTTTAAAGTAGTTCCAAGGGTTCCTAAAGGAATTTTAGGGTTTCTAAAGGGTGTAGCAAGGGTGAGATTCGAGGTTGTTCGAATCGAGTAAGTCCTCTCTCTTTGTAATTTCTATTTTCATAGTGGAGATCTGTCGATTTGTGCCGTGGTTTTTTCCCGCAAGAGTTTTCCACGTTAAATCTGTATTCTCTTGTGTGTGCTTGGTGTCATTGGATTGCTATCCTAGATCTAGATCTGTGTGATTCCGCAGGTCAAAATCCCCAACAACATCTAAATTCATATGTTATTGTTGGAAGACTGGACGAACAGTGTGGATGATGATAGGTATTATAGAGATAGGCGCTGCACGCAATCGACGTCATCGCAGTGGAACCGGAATCCATCCTATTCATCTGTTTTTGCAGCTCATTTGAGGATAGGGAACTAAAAATGAGAGGATACAAAACTAAGTACCATATAAGAAGAAAAGGTGAGGATTGAACTACCATAGTTGATATAGTAGAGGGCCATGATTAGCTTTGTAGTAGTTCCAGATTTTTTTTTAGTTCATCCAACGTGGCAATGACTTCATGAATAATTTGGATGGAAGATAAACATAAAGACCTGAGAAAATTTCAAGTGTAGGTATTTCTTCCCCCATTTATTCCTTCGTGTGGCTCACCAAGTTTTGGATTACACCGTCCTGCAATGAAATGAAAAAAGGGATGGACGTAGTGGATTTATCGAAAAATCACGGTTGGCCCATGTACCTTCCTAGGCAGCGGACGTAGAGTGCCCACCTAGCTACTTACAGTACTCTATTAACCTTACATGATATATGCCCTTACATGATATATGTATTTTTTCAAAGTCGTCCACCTATTTTTTTAGATCATTACAGAGTATGTTCTTTAAAATGAAGTAAATTCAAATTTGGAGTAGATCACGTCATAAGAAAAGAGTGTTGATTGGATGCCCACCCTTCAGAACTTCCTAAGAGCTTGTTTGATTTTCCATGATACATGTAAATCTTGGTAAATAAATAATTATTACATTTTCACCTCGTTTGAAAAGGAGAGATTAATTTCACCTCGAAAATTGATACAAAAGTGTTGACTTAAATTTGTGGACCCCACAGTAATGTATATGATATATCTACATTGTCTATCTATTTTATTAGAATATTTTGGAGGATAAGGCGGAAAATGAAGCAGATCCAACACTTAAATAGCCCACACGAAAGGAAACAATAGCCTTAATTTGTATACCGTTGAAAGTTATTTCCTCTATTAGGTCACATTGATGTTTTTCATCATCTAACCTGTTCATGGGGTCACACGGACATGGATAAGGGGAAACACAAATATCACCTTTATCCAAAACTTTTAAGGGCCCCATAAAATTTTTAATAGTAGATGTTTGATTCCCACTATTTTCTGTGGTTTGATCCACTTGAGCTTTGGATTTGCCCTATTTTTTTTGCTCATGCCCTGAATTGAATTCAGCTAACATGACAAATGAGCGGTGTGGATCCGTCCCATACATCATGATGGCCCCCACATTAATTTTGTAAATTTCTTAATTTAAATGTTAAAAAAGTAAGTTGACACATCAACATTGAAAAAGATGTGGTAATTATCTAAATAAATATTATTACCCATTTACATGATAATAGCAGTTGAGCCCAAAATTTAAATGTGCTTAAGGCTTACTATAATGTTTATTTCTCATCAAAATTGTTGATTAGTATATGCAAACTTGGACAAAGACAGGATGCAAATATTAGCTAAATTCAAAATTTTTGTAGTCGTTAAAAGTTTTCAACGGTGAGTATTCAATTAACAACCTTTCTTATTGTATGGCCGACATGAGAATTGAATCCGCTCATTTTTGCATCTCCGGCTATAAAATAATCTTGAAAAATAGATGTAATACATATATCAGCCTTCATGGCCCTGGCAGTAGCCACGTCGCTGCTGAAGCTGTCGTAGGCAATTCACATCCCGAGGCCGACGACAGCACATCACGCGGCAGAAACTTGCATCTCATATTCCCCGCCTTGTCGGTCGCGATTGCCACGTGAGACGCACCATGAGGTACCATCTTACTGGCGATTTCAATTCTTACCATCTTCGAAGACATTCTAGAAAGTAAAATAAGGAATAATGGTAGAGGATTGGCTAGTGTACGATCCACCGACCTGGTTGGTGGGACGCGGATTAGATACTCACAGGTTAAGTAACGAGACTTACTACCACCGAAGTGATGTCACCACGTAACGCACTGATATATGTGTTGTGTCCACACCATCCATACAGTGGAAGAGTGGGAAGAGATCATCACAGGGCATGAGAGAGAATGAGTCAGATGGACGTATGAAATGACCCTACTATAGAAAACAGTGGGAAGAGTGATGCCCATGGTTGAAACCTTCTTAAGGCTCACTATAATGTTTAATCTGAGATCCAATCAGGACATATTAAAGAAGGGAAAACATAAATTTCAGCTTGATTGAAAACTTTTGTGACTCTTAGAAAATTTTAATAGTCGGTGACATTCTATCCATGGTTTTCTGTGGTAAGGTCCACTCTAGCTTTGGATTTGACTCGTTCTTTGAATTATGTCCTAAATTGATATCTCCAAATAAATTAATGGTGTGGATACAACACATACATCATGATGGGTCTCACAAAACTTGGTGACGTCACTTCAGTTTAGCTACTCAAAGTCGCTTCGCTTCGAGTTGTACAAACAGCTGTAAGGACATTAATGTTAGATGAACATATAATGTATTTATCTTATCCACACCGCTTCGTACACTTTGCGAGATTTTTTTTTTGGCATAAGCTCAAAAATTAATCATATTAAAACCACAAGTGGACAATAACACAAATCCATTATGTCAAATAAGGCCTTATTGTGCAGAAAGTGGTTAATGACCGTTAAAAACCTGTTGAATGATATAAAAGTTATAAGGGCTGTTTGGCCGGACCAATCCCACGGTATTAGGAGGAATGGGAACGCGATATCCCAGGATATGCATAACGAGCCAAATAAACCGGGTGAACTTATCCCGGGATATAAGTAATCCCATGGATCTTAAAACAATCCACTGACATCACCATCATTACCTTAAAATTGATCCTATCCCTTGGTTGGACGGATTGGAAGGTAAAATCCTGGGATATGCCGAGCATGCCAGTGTGGGATATAACAATCACATGGATCTTAAACCAATCCACTGACACCACTATCATTACCTTAAAATCTATCCTATCCCTCTTATGGGATTCGCTCGGCCAAACAAGCCTAAAAAGTTTCAAAACAACTTGATTTTTTTATTTTTATTTCGTCCAAGCCTATGTAACTTTATAAATGAGTTGGGTGATAAATAAATATTATGAATTTGCTTATAAGAGGCTTAGGAAAGTTTTAATGGTTGGCATTCAATTACCATGGTTTATGTGTGGTCTACGTTAAATTTGAACCTATTTAATTTTTAAAATCAAATGCTAAAAAGAGCTCGAGAAATGGATGGACCACATGGATGTATAACACATATTTAAGGTAACACCCATTCAAATGCTCCCAATGTAACAAATATTTAAGGAATTGAATTCTATCATTAAAAACTTCTAAGAAATATTGAAGTTTTAGATCAAGTTAATATTTGAATTTTCCCTTCGTTAAGGTGGTGCATGACTTTCTCAACGAGTTGGTATCAAATAAATATTACGGTGAGTCTCATGAAATTTTTAATGGGGATGTCCAATCACTACTTTTTTATGGTATGGCGTACTATCAAATGGGCCGATGGCTTTTCAGCCTGTCCATTTCTGACAGCGCATGGTCCACCAATCATATCTCGCCATGTAATTTTGCCACCTTGATAGTGTCTGACCTGGACATGCAAGGCATACGAAGTGGGTTGTATGATAGGGAAACGGATTGGCTACTCCCCCTGCCACCCGCCAATGGCTGGTGGTTGGTGCTCTGTGAGGCCCACCATAGTGTATATGTTTCATCCATGCCATCCATTTATTTTTTTAAATAATTTTATATTATGAGATCAAAATTGAGTTATATAGAAATCTCAAGTGGACCACATTACAGGAACTAATGTTGAATGAACGTCAACCATTAAAAATTTTTTGGGGGCCACACAAGTTTAGGATAAAGCTGATCTTTGTTTTTTCCATTCATCTGGGTCTGTATGACCTTATAAACAGATTGGATGTCAAATAAGCAGTATAGTGGGTCTTAGGGGGATTTTAATGGTGGATATCCAATCACTACTGTTTTCGTGTGGTGTGATCCACCTGAGATTTATATTCCTCTCATTTTTGGCATTAAGCCCTAAAATGATCTGTAAAAATGGATGAACCGAATGGATGAAACACATACATCATGGTGGGGCCCACAGAGTACCGACCATCAGCCACCCGCTGGTGGCAGGGGGAGTAGCCTATCGGTTCTCGTACGATAGAACTTAGTGAAATTATACTAAGGAGATGTAACACTGTAAGAGACATTAGTGAATAACTATTAAAAACTTTTTGTGGGCCACGAAAGCTTTAGATTAAGCCAATCTTTGTATCTACCCTCCATCTAGGTCTATTCGATCTTATCAAAGGGTTGGATGGAAGGAAAAAAAAAACATTATAATGGGCCATAAGAAGTTTTTAACAGTAAGCGCTCAATCGCCACTGTTTCCTCTAGTGTGGTCTATCTGAGATTTGGATCTACTTAATATTTGGTATTATATCCTAAAATGGGCTGAGAAAACAGTTGGACGGCCTGGATATAAGGAAAATCATCAATGTGGGCCCCATGGTAAGATTAAAGCCTACAGAGGTGTTACCCATGTAACACCTAGTCCACTCCGATTCTAGCTCAGGTCCATCTCTAACAATGGTGCATGCCCAATCCATCTCATCACATTGGTTCACCAGTTACAGCTGGCCTCGGCCAGATTTTGAACCCTGGCCCACTGACAGCCATAATCCACTTTCATATTTCAGGTATCCAACGGTTGAAAAGGATCACACAACATCCCTGCATTAATGACCATTGGATCATTGCCCTGTGACCCTGTCAGGAAAAATACAGAAACGGTCCACGTTAACAACCATAGAGGAAGTATAGAATCATCTAGTATGAAAAATATTCAGGAAATCACCAATCCACAGTGGGGAAAATATATCAACGGTCTGGATCACTGAAAAATGGGCCATAATTGGGAAAGTGGATGCGTCAGGATAGTATTGATGACCTTATGCATCAGTAAATTAAAGTTCGTCCTCCGCTTCTGCCACCCTTTAAAAGTCCGCAAGCTTGTGGAAAGACGTGCAATCAAGTGGGAGAGCCAAATTCACCGGGAAAAAAAATGGTGGTGACGACGACGGTGAAGTCAGATTCCGGCGAGTCTCTGCCCTCGACCTTCGCTTCCAGATACGTCCGCACGGCTCTTCCCAGGTGGTTTTTTTTTTTAATTTTTAAATTTATAATTTATAATTTACTTTCAGTCGCCGGTTCTTGGATTTTCTTTACAACTGGAGTCTGGTGTGCATCTGTGTTAAGTGGTGGTGACTGGATAACCTTACACGTGGCATGTATGCGTGCCAACTGCCAACCTAGGCCATTTATACTGGGCGAGGCTTGGGTGGACCCCCGACTGTGGGGCCCACCTTGATGGATTTTTCTTACATCCACGCCGTCCATCCGTTTTCGCAGATCGTTTTAGGGCATGATACGAAAAATTAAGTAGATCCAAATCTCAGGTGGATGACACCACAGGAAAAGTGATTGACCATTACCAACTTCTTGTGGGCCACAGAAGTTTTCGATCAAGCTGATATTTGTGTGGTCTCTTCATCCAGGTCTTTGTGATTTTATCAACACGTTGGATGGTAAATAAAACTTTCCGGTGGCTCGAAAGAAGTTTTTAATGGTGTGCATTCATTCACCACTGTTTCTTGTCGTGTGGTCCACCTAAGCTTTAGATCTGCTCCATTTTCAGAATCTTGCCTTAAAATGAGCTGTCAAAACGGATGGACGGTGTAGATGTAAGGCACATACATCATGGTGGCATCACAGTCGGTGATCAACCAACCTGGTAGCCGCGTCCGGTTAATCTGGGAGCGGATTCAGTCAGGTCGCACGCGGCGACTGTGTGGCCCACCTTAACATATTTTTTGTATATCCATGCCCTACATCCATTTTTCCAAGCTCTTTTTTGGACATGGCCCCGAATTTGAAGCAGATCCAGATCTCAGTTGGAACACACCAAAGGAAACAATGGTGATTGAACGCCTACAGTTAAAAACTTCCAAGGGCACACGGTAATGTTTATTTGCCATCTAACCTGTTGATAAGGTCACAAAGACTAAGGAGGAAGGGACCGTACAAATATCAGCTTGATCCAAAACTTTTGTGGCCCACAGGAAGTTTTTAATGGTCAATCACCACTTTTTCCTGTGGTGTGGTCCACCTGATATTTGGATCTGCTTCAGTTTTGATCCCACGTCTTAAAATTAGCTATAAAAACGGATGGATGGACTGGATATACAACACAGTCATCAAGGTGGGACCCACTGTTCCACACAGACATCAAGGTGTGTAAAAAAAAAAAGACTGTTGGGCTGTTTGTTTACCACTCAATATGCCCTTGAAACCTGAAAATCAGATTTCAGCCAATTAATATTCTATTTTGGGTGTTTGTTTAACACACTTAAAACAACTTAACGAAAATTAATTATGAGGTAACGTCACCAAGTTTTGTGGGTCCCATCATGAGGTATGTGTTAATCCACACTCTCCATCCATTTGGAGAGATCATTTTAGGGCATGAGCTAAAGAATGAGGCAGATCCAAAGCTTAAGTGGACCTGACGAGAAAAAAACAAATGGGGATTGAACGCCTATCACTAAAAATTTCTTAGGGGCTAGGTAAGTTTTTGATCAAGCTGATATTTGGAGTTATGTTCCATCTATAGTTTGGCCACAGTCTGGACGGTCTGGATTGAGGTACGTGTACGTGTCACCACCATTTGTCATGGTGTGGCAAACATATGGATCACCTCCTTCCCAGCGGAAGAAGTTTGCTAATACGGATTACAGAAAACCGTGGCCCACCACCTTTCCTACCATCTGAATGTGGAAAAAGTACGGGTGTGATCGGGACCTTTGATGTGGTGGGACATCACTTGGATGGTCCATGGCCTGAACAAAGGTGATCAGGCTATAATACCGTCTACCGTCTAGTCAGTGGCCTGAGATGAACGGTTGAAAATAGTTGAGAATTAAGGGAGGAGATGTTCCACATTCAACCTGCAAGAATTGCATCTGTTATCGTCCATGTGTGGTCCAACAGATCTGGTCTTCATCATTTTCTATTGTATTGCACGGTGGATGTAGTCGATCCAAACCATCGAGATTGTTGACCTGTTTTTGAATCCACATAACACAAACATCACACTGATTGGATGCTTCCAACTCTTCAATAGCCAGCCATCAGATGGTAACTTGGAAAATTTGTCAACAATTCAAATTCATCAAGCAAATGTCTGTTAATTGGGCGGTTAGGATTGTCTGATCAATGTTTCACGAGATCATAGCGTGTCCACGAAGATGCCCACAATTTGGACAGTTCGGATTGACTGAAAGTCTGGCACATGTGCTTGTGGATTTTTTTGCTATGGCCCATCACATTGCTGCCACAAGATCAAGAATCCTGATCATGTGGTTGGATTTTCTCACAAAAAAGTCATGATGGAACCACTTAACCACCCAGTTACTATATGAAAACAAATGGTTGTTGGAACCGTGGAAGCACATAGAGTGGAATCAAGCAAAGCATATGCAATCGCACAAACAAACCCAAACAAAAACAATCAGGTTTTTTAGGTGAAAAAATCCTTGCGGGAAAAAACCACATCACAAAGTGAGAGTAATGCACTATAAAAGCATAATTACAATAAATAGATGGTCTTACCTATTCAAACAAGCCTCGAATCTCCTTCAAATCCTAGCTATGCACTTGAACTCTTGGGAACGTTTTAGAAGGCCCTAATACTACTTAATTCCTCCTAATCCCGATTATACTCGATATATATACTATACTATCACAACCGGAATATGAAACAAATCGTGCACTTGCGTAATTTTGTGCGCAACTTCGATTTGACCTTCGATGGCATTGACATCCCTCAAAGACCTATCGATGGCATCGAGGCTACGATGCCATCGAGAAAACATTTAAAACAGTCTAGCAACCAACATGGATTTATTTTGATTTTCTCGATGGGATCGAGCATATGTCAATGGCATCGACATTTGCTTCATGGCATCGAGTGGTTTGTCATTGGCATTGACAGACCCTATTACTGACAGATTTAAGACATCAACAACAATGGTTAGACTCAAAATTCACCAAAAGATTAGCAACGGCCGACATTCAATGGATAAATCTCAAAATAATTGGATGGTGAGGATTACATGATCGCTTCGATACTTTGGCCACGATCCATTCATTATGGCCCTCCAAATCAACAGTCCTACTCAGTAATCTCCACATGAGGAGACCATCAAAATAGCATCTCTTTCAAGAATAGATAATCATGATTTTGCCAAGTTAGATGATGCAGTTGTTCAGTCAGGTTCTTATTTATTTATTATTTTTTGAAATTATAGATTTAAGTTGCCAGCAAATTCCATCCCGAAAGAGGCTGCTTATCAGATTATCAACGACGAGCTTATGTTAGATGGAAATCCAAGGCTGAATTTGGCGTCGTTCGTGACAACATGGATGGAACCCGAATGTGATAAGCTCATCATGGCTTCTGTGAACAAGAATTATGTTGATATGGATGAATACCCGGTCACCACCGAGCTCCAGGCAAGCCATTCTCTCCCTCTCACTTCATCTTATCAGATCAGATGTTAATAGCTGTACATTGGTCCGGCCCGGCTTGGAGATGAGCAAAATAAACCAAGGCTACCTAAATAACCAATCTCCTATGTTTTATGTTCTGAATCGTACTATCCGGATTATGGGTCGTTTGCAATTACCAATCTGAAATTATGGTTCTATACTCCTAATGTAGATTAACTCGTTGTGTCAATCTATATTCAAAACATAGAGATTTATATTGTAGCATGTGTGTAATGGTAATATTCATCATTTCATCCAAATTATGGGTTGTTTGCAATCCGAATTGCTATTTTTTTATTGATCCGAAATCATGGTTGTATACTGCTAGTGTAGATTGACTTGTAGTGTCAATCTATATTCAAAACATAAGAGATTTATATGGTTTTAGCAGCAACATGTGTGAGGGGTCGTTTGCGATCGAAATCGCTATTTTTTATTGGTCCAAAATCATGGTTCTATACTCCTAGTGTGCGCACGCGCGCATGCTTATGTAATGGCAATATTCATTTATTCATCCAAATTATGAGTTGTTTGCAATCTGGATCGTTATTTTTACTGGTCCAAAATCATGGTTCTGCGGTCCATGTGTAGATGAATTTGTATTGTCAATCTATTCAAAACATGGAGATTTGTACTTTGATTTATGCAACAACATGCATATATTGGTAATATTCATCATTTCATCCAAGTTATGGGTTGTTTGCAATCTGAATTGCTATTTTTACTGATCCAAAATCATGGTTCTATGCTCCTAATGTAGATTAATTTGTCTGTCAGTCTTTATTCAAAACATGGAGATTCATTCTTTCATTTATGAAACAACATGCGCACGCACGTGCGCGCACACACACACATGTATTCACTATTTCATCCAAAGTATGGGTTGTTTGCGATCTGAATCACTATTTTTACTGATCCAAGATCATGGTTCTATGCTCCTAGTGTAGATTAACTTGTCTGTCAATCTTTATTCAAAACATGGAGATTTATACTTTGATTTATGCAATAACACACGCAAGCACACACGCACGCGCACGCACTCACACACACGT
The DNA here is from genome assembly GCA_030180095.1 of Magnolia changhungtana. Taxonomy (NCBI): domain Eukaryota; kingdom Viridiplantae; phylum Streptophyta; class Magnoliopsida; order Magnoliales; family Magnoliaceae; genus Magnolia; species Magnolia changhungtana. The sequence goes on from JASAUF010000596.1 coordinate 7,219,564, forward strand.
GCACGGTTGGCCCATGTCAACTATGAACAACTAAAGTCCCCTTAAAGAGCTGCCAGAGAGAGCCGAAGCGTAGTCATAAGCAAAGCTTAGTCCATGGTTTTTGGACCCATCGATATGTGGTTGGTCAGGAGAGAGATCCAAACGTACCGCGATAATGGCAATATTCATCATTTTATCCAAATTATGGGTTGTTCCCAACATGGATTACTATTTTTACTTATCCAAAATCATGGTTCTATTGCTCCTAGTGTGGATTAACTTGTTTTGTCAATCTATATTCAGAACATGGAGATTTATACTTTGATTTATGCAACAACATGCATATATAAAATTCTATGCATGCAGGACCTATTATACTAATATTCATCATTTCATGTATAAATTACACAATCATTTGGAGTATTAAACTTTACTGTACAGGGACTTAGTGCTCCTAGAGCACTATAAGTTATAGTAGTCCTTGTTGCGTTGGCACACTTGGTCCAATCCATTCAACCAGACAGTTCATTAGGTCCAACACACATTTCATGGTCTACCATGCAAACATCACACCAATTTGACAAATATTAGCCATTTGCTCAATGGCGTTTGATATGATTTTTTCGATCTAAATTGAGCAGGTTTTACAGACAATGGTGAAGATTGTTTACGGAAAAATTGGACCAATTAACGATTTGATCCATCTATTTCGTAGGGCCATCATGGATTGCTTATGATTCTAAAGAATCACTTTTGTTAGGCAACAGTAATCATCCCATCCATGGATTGCTTGGAAAATGGTTAAAATAAGGCTAAATCAAGGATGGATTGGATCATTTGATCAGTGTCATTTTTGAATGGCAGTCTATAAAATGTGTTTTGGGCTTAATGAATAGCTCAAATCGATTGACTGGAATGTCCAAGTGAACCAAAGTAATTAGAACACTATAACTTATGATTGATTGCAACATGTATGGTCACAGCAAGCATGGTTATCTCACAAATTCTCAAAATGCTCTCATCCAATAAGCCCGTTTCGAAACTTTCATATATCCTTCCAGGAAATGGCCAATTTTCAGCTTTCCCAAAATACAATTGTCTTGTTTTTTTTTTTTGTTATGTATTTAATTCTACTTGTTGTTTTCTCCAGAACCGCTGTGTGAATATAATAGCCAACCTCTTTAATGCGCCAGTTGCCAAGGAGGAAACAGCAGTAGGTGTTGGGACGGTGGGATCCTCTGAAGCAATCATGTTGGCTGGATTGGCTTTCAAGAGGAAATGGCAGAACAAGAGAAAGGCTGAGGGGAAGCCCTACGACAAGCCCAACATCGTCACTGGCGCCAATGTCCAGGTATTTTCTGATTACTACAGCATATTGTTCTGATCTCAATAGTTTAAAGAGCTTAGCTCGACATGTCCCATAAGTCCTGGGGCTTTTGGCGTATCCATTAGTTTCTTACAGTTGCTGTCAGAGCCAACACCATGTCCTGTGTTTGAGTCATGGAAGGGACAACCTATGGAAAGGGCAACTTGGACCAGAGTGAAAGCCGTCACGGCTAGAAAAGGCTATGTGGATAACCAAAGTGCAGCCCCTATGCCATGGAAAGGGCTTTCTGGAAAAGAGGCCAGAGGGGGTCACTGTGGACACCGGCCGCAGAGCGGCATGGAATGTTACGATACCAAAAATTTAAAAAGCCTAGCTTGACGCAATGCATGAGTCTTGGGGCTTTTGGCCCATTGGTTAGGTTCTTAACACAAATGCTCGTTCTGAGTAATGCTAATTGCACACAATCTTATTATGCAACAAATGGAAGATGTGTATGATATGGGGACCTCTTATTTGGTGGGTGGGCCCCAGCATGATGAATGTCCTTAGCCATGGCCAATAGAACAATTCTGAATGCTTGATCAGAACAAGGCTGAAAATGGTGGTGGTCATTTCTTTCCTCGAATCATTAGGACAATCCTATCAGCCTTTTTAGGAATGGTGATGAATTTTATTAAGGGGCACTCTCTAGTTGTCAGTAGATGTGGGGCCCACTTGATGCACGCGCAATGTTAGGATGGCCTTAATACATCATGTGGGCCCCACGTCTGATGTTAGGCTTCTAGACAGGGTTTTAAGACTAGGACGCTTCTGATGCAACCTGCCCGAGTTGACTCAGACTCAGACCTGACTTGGTTCGTTACCATGAGTCACCTCCAACTCGGGCAAATCCCGACTCAACTCAAGATTGAACAGGCTTATTTGAGTCACCGAGTCTTTTAACCATGCTTCCTGGATTGTGAAACCAGGCCTGTGATTTTTCACTTATGATGAAAGGTGGTATTGGCATAGGTTTGCTGGGAGAAGTTTGCTAGATACTTCGAAGTGGAATTGAAGGAAGTGAAGCTGAGAGAGGGATTTTACGTGATGGATCCTGTCAAAGCGGTGGAAATGGTGGATGAGAACACCATCTGTGTGGCTGCGATCTTGGGTTCGACTCTTACCGGAGAGTTCGAAGACGTTAAGCTTCTCAACCAACTCCTTACTGAAAAGAACAAGGAAACAGGGTATCCTACTCTCTTAGTGAATTATTAATGCTAGCTACAGAGCTCATTGGTTGAACTGATGGGACCCTTCCATTTTGATTTGGTATCAATTCAACTAATGGGAGCATGAGGACTAGTGGACTACATTCCTTCTTTAGACTCCAACAACCATCTTTGAAATAATGTGATCCGCCCTTATTTCTGTGGGACAACAATCAGAAATGGATGGTTATGATCAGCCAATGGGAGTACCACCTATGGATTGCATGAGTTTCCTACTGAAATTGGGTGGGTCTCGTCAGTTCAGCTAATGGTAGTATGAAGACTATATGTAGAATCTACTACGTATTGTATGAGAGTGCCATCAATTCAGGTTAAATGAGTCCATCAGATGGCCATTCAAATTGATAGAAGTGATTGGATCCAATCATGATGAGTGGGTTTCTTTGCTTCAACCAATAGAAGTCGTACATCTGAATAATCATTCAGCAGCCTGTGGACTTAGAAATCAAACCTCTTTATCTTATGCGAGAAATGGTCGCATCCAACTAGTTGGACATACGTTACTGTCCACCCAGTGTATAACTTTCAAGATTTCATGTGTGTGCGACATCCAACCTGTCTAGTGTGATTTCCAACCTGTCCAACCGGTTGGCTGCATCATGAGGATTACATTACATAAAAATCAGCCCCATCCAATCATCAGGTGGATAACACTTGCATTTTGCTATTTGTCGACAGTTAAATTATTTTCTTTGGTGTGGGTCAACTGATTATTGGATATGGACCTTTAGGGCCCACTTGTGGGCAAATCACTAGTGGGTGGATCCCACACAATTCATCCATCGGAACATTCTCACTTATATATCTCTTTTCCTAATCCCCTTCTCTCGAAATTCAAATTCAAACAAGAGAGGATTGTGATGAGGGAGAGATTAGATGTGATAGAGATAAGCCCTATTGTATCCGAACTCCTTCCATTTATCTCGATTCAAAGGGAGGCATTCTCTCGGTAAATGCATCCGATTTGAGAGATTTCTGAGAAATAATCGAGAGAGGAATAACATCCATTATTCAGCAAGCACCTTCTCGATGATCTTAACTAACGATCATGTTTGGTCACTGTCCTAACTGTGGGATTAGAGGGGTGATTAGCTCCCTTCTATTCTCACAGTAGTTAGGTGGATTGTTGGATGTGGGCCATCCATTTTCAGCTTTATCAAAGGTCCCTAACATCATGTAGATACAGTCAGATCCTGTGGGCACACACATCCAGGCTTTTCACTGATGAGCGGATGGAGCTGATTGTTGCAATAGTAATCCTCGTGGTGGAGCCAACCTATTGAATGGGTTGGATGTTGTATGCACGTGATATGTTGAAAATTATCCATTGGGTGGACAATAAGTTATCATCCAACTGGTTGGATGCGAGCATATCTCATCTTATGCTAAGAACTCTTATATAAGTGAACGATGTAGCTCACATTTGTTAAATGCATGACATATCACATGTTTTTGTGAAGGTGGGATACGTCGATCCATGTTGATGCAGCGAGCGGTGGGTTTATTGCGCCTTTCCTTTACCCGGAGCTGGAATGGGATTTCCGGTTGCCGTTGGTGAAGAGTATCAATGTGAGTGGACACAAGTATGGCCTTGTGTACGCTGGTGTTGGCTGGGTTGTATGGAGGAGCAAAGAAGACTTGCCTGAAGAGCTCATTTTCCACATAAACTACCTAGGATCTGATCAACCCACCTTCACTCTCAATTTCTCTAAAGGTATGCAAAATGGTTCGAAAATCTAACACGGTGGTATCTTTGCTTGATTTGAGCTATGCAATTAGAGGCATTTTATTCGGCCTTATTTTCAGTGGATCACCTAAAAATGTTTATGTTGGGTTTACTTACAAAACTATTATTATCTTTTCTGATTGAATATGACTACTTAAAATTATTTACCAATTAATCCAATTAAGTGAGTCCAAGAATATAGACTATAAAAGGTAACAACTAAATAGGCAAAGAGTCTTATGATGTGATATAGGAAAATACCAATTGTATGTGCTTTAATCTAAGTACCTAGCATACAATCTATTTCATGCATTCATATAAACAAATCATTCATAAGCATAAATGGAATTGCATCCACATAAATAATCGTAAAGACAAGGATGTATAGTGGTTTGGCTAAATGCCTACTCTACTCTTGGCGGACGCACTCAAACTCGAGTGTACAAGATTTCACTATCTGAATTGGTTTTCCATAAGTTCATTAAAAACCTTTACAATGGTTTTCAATAAAATTACCACCAACTTATATGTATGCACCTGTGTCAGTGGCTCATTTGGAGACTCATAAGGTTTTCTATGGTTTAACCAAGAACCGATGCGGTCCTACACAAGGACTCATGTATACTCCTATTGGAGGCAGTCCTACACAAGAACTTACACGTACGTAGTTGTGTCGATGGCTTCCTCAGAGACTTCAAGGGTTTTCTATTTTCTAACCAATAACCTTCGATTAGTTCTACACAAGAACTAATCTTACTTAACACTCCTGCCGAAGACGGTCCTACACAAGGACCTATTTGAGCTTGGGTTTCAAACTTGATGGACTCTAATTAAAACATTATTTGTTTTGGATGAGCCCTTTTGATAGTGCCTTATTGAGATGCTCAATCAATCTTGATGCGACTTCTCTTTTTTTTCCCCAATATTTGATGTGGATCTTCTTCATCTCCAACGATTGGCTACCTTGCAATGATCTTTGAGAATGCTAAGGTAATGGGATTATGGTGGAATCTCCTACAACTAAGGAATAATTGGTTTCAATTGGGGATTCACCTAGATGGGCATTCTAGAGGATGATAGACATGAGGATTTATCTATAGGATTGATGTCTATTCTTTAGAGAATGTAAGAGAACATGTATATCTTCAAATAGAGCTTGGAATGCTCATTAGAGTGATGAATAACAAGGAAGATGACATAAATCTCTTTTGTTTTAAAGCCTATAAGCATGGGATAAGAGTTGAATGCATAGAGCCTCTAAAAATACTAAAAAACTATCTAAAATGCCAAGGCCCAAGTGTCCATTTGATAAGAAAAAGGCCCCAACTGATCTGTAATGACTAGTTTTTCAGTCAGACCTAAGTAGGTTCGGTTCAAATGAAAATAGCCAAGCATGGTCCAGAATGTTGCTAGACAAATTCAACAGATTTCAATTGGATCAAATCGAGCAAAAAATTCTCCAGGTTAGACTGAAAAATCCTGATTTTCCTGATTGCTTGCTGGATTGATTTGGTCATTTACGGTTGGATTGAACATGGTTTAGGTCGAACAAAAAATCCCTGGAATACTTCTAAAGCTAAGCTGATCTTGATCAAATTAAATCCCAAGGCTTGGGATAATGAAAACAAGGTTTTCCTATTTGATCCAATCATCTAGATATAAGTTGTTTTGGAGCTTAAAGGGGTCTAGGGCTAGGGTCACCAAGGCACCTCGGTTTACCTGTTTTCTTTAAGCTTTGATGCTTCAAGTCTTCGAGTCTTCGGTCTTCAATGTCTTCCAATAGGGGCTCAACCGACTCAAGACACTCTAGCACAAGTCATCAACAGACCGATGCACTTACATCCATCGGGTACCCATCAGGTCCTTGGATCTAGGTTTCAAGTTGGGTTTAGGACAAATAAGAGCATTTGCATGGTTAGGCGCACCCAATGGATAAATCTGTTCACACACACGTGCCACTTTGACACTTGCATGGAGTCTAAACCGGCTCTTTTACATGTGTGTGGCTTAGGAAACCTCAATTGTACTATGACAATTGACCTGACCTGCAGCCAACTAGACCTGACCCACATGAATTTAATTGAGTCCATGGCGAGGACGATTGGGCCCTACTTTTATATGAGTTCAAAAGGTGAGACAAAAACCTGACCTGATTTCCTAATGGGTCTAAAAAATGGGGCCCAGGCCTACTAAATCAGGTTGAGTCTATTGGGTACCTGTGGTTCCGGGTCCCATTGACAACCCTACTGACTGGAGGACTTCTAAAGGCTACAAATTGGCAATCAGTTAAAAGTCAAACGTACTATCAATGCTTTGTGAGAAGAATGGCACAATTCTTACTAGCATATGGCCTATCCTTGGTAGGATGCACTAGATGAACATTTTGGATCGTTTGTATGGTTTCCACTTGTATGGATATTAAATGCTTGATGGGCAGTAGAGATGTGTTTGACACTTGATTCTTGCTTCATCTTTTTGTTCTTTATTTACATTTGATAAATGTTTGTGGGAGATCATAACATAAATTTTTTTGACTATACAGGTTCCAGTCAGATAATTGCACAATATTATCAATTGATACGTTTGGGCTTTGAGGTAGCTTCAATGCTTTTGTTTTTTTACATTTTCAATGGCATGAAAATCTCACTCAAGAATGCTATAATGTGGATGTATGGTAACCAAACCCACAAGGATCCCATCCACATCTAGCCTCTAAATAGTATGTGCTAACTAGTGTTCAGGGTATCGGTAAATATATATCAACGACCGGTGATAGGAAAACATCTATCAATATCGCTAATATGAACATCGGAGAAATGTGGGGGAACAGATGGAATTTTTTAGTAAAACTTCAGGAGATGTTCAAAGACAAAGACGCATGTTTACACATGTAGGAATTTAAATATTTTAAAAAACAACTATACATAATTAGTTTTCATTTTATAAGAGTCTAACCATGTGTTGTTGAAAAAAGCAGTGTGAAATAAATATAAAAATTTGTAGACAATCAATAAATTGGCCATTGCCCATTAATATATAAAATTTTCACATTAATTAACAATGAAGAATACGTATTTTCCAATATAAAAATGGAAAAATTAGGATTTCCCTAATTTTTTTTTTTTCCTATTTTTCACTTAAATGTTCATTTTTCGCTACAAATCCACGTCAATGCATGAGAATTGTGCATAGACATGGACTTCCATTGCAATCGGCTCATTTGGGGGGGAAAAAAAAAATAAAGAAAAAAAAAAAAGAGGAAGTTTTTATGGATTCTTTGTCACCTTTGAGTTCCGGCTCATTTTCATTTCAAGTTGAGATTTCTCCTAAATCCAAACTTTGATTCAATAAAAATCCAGAGTGATCGAAATCACTTAAAGAACAAGATTCCAAAAAAAAAAAAAAAAAAAAAACCCCAAAAATGGAGAATTTTGGGTTTTTGGAAAATTTTCCATTTTTCTATTAATTTTTGCCTATTTATAGATGTTTCCCTAATATCGGGGATGTTATCTTGGTGTTGCTGATACCAGAGAGCTTTTATAAGAGATTCTTATCTAATTATCACTAGCATCAATAATATTGCAAAGCATCACTAATATTATTGAAAATATCTGTGATATTTAGAAATTTTTACACTTCCAGCAGTTCCAGTATTGCTGACCTGATGATACTGGATAATATTGGCGATATTATTGATAATATTGGCGATATTATTGATAACATCGCTTATATTTGAAACACGTTTGCATTCGAGCTGTGTATCAGGTGGGATCCACCATGCAGACCATGTGCCAGCCTTAAAACTAAAACAGTCCAAGCATCAATCAGGAAACCTCTATAGCATGCAGGCTAGACTAAAATTTGGTGTATAAAAACTGCATCTGTCATTCAGTTGGAGTGCATTCCATCAATCAGGACCGTCCTATCTGTGGATTCCTCTTGTACTGGTGATAGTCTAACGATCACCGTCCGATTGAATGCTGGATCTATCCGAGTTTAGGATTTATGCTCATGTCTATGAGCCAGGCCATTAATTGGATGGTTTGACAACCGGTTTCACATGATATTTGGTTTATGACACATCCAAAAGTGGCCCATCAATTGGAAGGTTCAGATTGATTAGTGGCCCTTCGATTGGAAGGTTTGGATTGATGGTGTGTTACCCAGTCAAGCAATTTCTTTCCATCTGCAACTAAATTGGGTTGTTGTATGCTTCTCTATAATCTTCAAGGGGTACAAAAACATCATGGAGAACTGCATGGAGAATGCAAAGGCCCTGAAAGAAGGTATAGTGAAGATGGGCCGGTTTGAAATCCTCTCCAAGGATGTAGGTGTGCCCCTGGTAGCATTCGCTCTCAAAGATAGCAGCAAACACAACGTGTTCGAGATTGCGGAGAGCTTGAGGAGGTTTGGATGGATCGTCCCAGCCTATACAATGCCGCAGGATGCTGAACACGTTGCAGTCCTCCGAGTGGTGATCAGGGAGGACTTCAGCCGGAGCCTGGTGGAGCGACTTGTTTCAGACTTCGAGAAGGTCATGACGGATATGGATAGCCTACCGTCGAGATCGGTAGCTCACATCACATCTGAGGTGGACAACAGCAATATGGCTGGTCAGGGAGATGGGGTTGTGATCAAGAAGAGTGCGAGGGAGGAGGAGATTACAAGGCATTGGAGGAGGATTGTGGATGGAAAGAAGGCTAGTAAGGTTTGTTAGGATCTAGAGTGGGCCATGATCATCTTTTCTGTGTTTGTTCTAAATTTTGGAAGTAAATGATATTATATGCTGTGTATTTTTTGTTTTCCTAACATGCATCCTTATTCGACCTTTGGTATTAGAAATTTGGAATAACGATCTTGTTTGTTGGAACGCATGGCTAGTGGGGTTGAATCGATCTTGTTTGTTGGAATGCATGGTCATCAATGGCCTCGTTATGGAACGGCTATCACCTTCTCATTCAAAAGCAGATGAAACCCTTCACCTCTCCTCTTGTAACAGATGCAGTGATTGCACAAAATCCTCTTCTCCGGTGGTAACGGAAGATCCCAAAATTGCTAGAATGCAATTAGGCAGAAGTCCACCAAAAGCAGATGCATGATGGCCCACTGAATTCAACGACAGTGTCTGGTGTCCAGTTCTGAAAAATGAATCAGCTTGGTGTGGAAAACACTTTCTTGAGTGTTTCAAAACATTGCACATTTCCATGTTTTCGATGAAAAATGGTTTGAGCGCACTCCAAAACGTTTTAACCAAATCAAGGTTTTGGAATTGGCATTGCCGCCATGTAACAGCATGGCTTTGGATAATATTTCTTGTTATGATAGACGCAGAAAAATAGAGAAATTAATCATCTAAAGATAGACTTAAGGCGTGTTACGATGTCGCTATCTTTAAGGTGATATTTGCACCCTATTGGTGATTAAACCAATTTGCAAGAGGGTTACAACAAATCTGCCTTCAGGATACAATAAGCTTCTTCTCCAAACCGGAGAAATGTGGGTTTCGGCCTACAAAACCAAAAAACCGCACCTAAAACACACTTTTACAGTGTATACCCCTAACTTCTGTGTTTTTACAATTTACCTCCTTTAAACTGTTTGCAATTTACCGCCCAAAAAATTGTTTTCAGTTTAGCACCTGAAAACTATAACTTTCCAAAAACCACTTGAAAATGAAAATGGAGAAGAATAAGATGGAAAGGAGATTATTGGAATTGTGATTTCGAATTGACTCAAAGATGAGTTTATATAGAATCATAAGAGATGCTTTAAAATCCTTTTGATGAAAAGACATTCTTTTATAGTGTCTTTTCAACAATGGCATCCCCCCATTTCAAATTCAAATGGTGCTCCCTTTACCAAGAGGCACCACCATTCACAAATAAATGGTCACCAACAATCACCAAAAGCCACAATCCTTTTCCCAAAATTTCTTTATATAAATTAAAATTCTTTTCTTCTTATTTTGAAAAAACCTAACAATTCCCGTTATTTTTCAAAATACAGATGTCAGGATATATAAGGAAAATATGTGCATAGGAGAAGGTGTCTTATGAACTTGAACCTTCACTTAGTGTAAACAAATCAAAGTTGAATCATAATCCTCAGTGACTATGGTCTTGAACTAAGTATTCTATATGACACAATCAGACATATTACACACATATATTTCAATTGTCATGTGTTCTAAAAATTATAGCATATTAACGACCTTGTGCTCTATTCTGGATTCATGAGTTCATGAGAGTATCCAAAACTCTCGAACATTAGGAAGCGGCCCCACTTCCAATACTCATATAGGTGAGTCCTTATGAATGCCCCTATAATTATAGCACCCTTGAAAGGACTCATTAAGAGCAACGACTCATCCTCCTTTTTATCATCACAAATACCTAACACTATACATACATTCAGGAATGAGACAGATAGAAAATGTACAGTGCTTCTTCAGAAACTTCCTGTAAGGTATTTTGTTCATTGAAATTATTAACTTAGATTGGGTTTCTCTCATCTGGTGTCTGTGAAATTGTTTTAAGTCCCATTCCTCATGATTTTCTACTGACAATATCCCTTGCCAGTCGCTTGGTGAACAAGTGTGTTAGATTATGGATAGATCGTACAAAATGTATTGTTATAACACAGTCACCAAGTAGTTGCCGCACAAAACTATGCCTTAAACTGATATGTCTGGATTTTTCATTATAAGTCTTGTTATATGCCTTTGATAGTGTCGCTTCACTATCATCGTAGATGAGACAGGTAGGCGGTGGTAAAGGCCTTACTAATAATGATATTTTTAATAACAGGTTTCTTAACCATTCTATTTTTTTACTACTAGCTACCAAAGCTATGAATTCAGATTCCATGGTAGAGTGAGATATGCAAGTTTGCTTATTGGATCTCCAAAAAATGACAGCTCCTCCAAGTGTAAAAATCTATCTACTGGTATACTTGCATTCATTATAATCAGTGACCCAACTTGCATCGCTATATCCTTTAAGTATACTAGGGTAACAAAAAAAAATATGTAAACCATAGTTAATTATTTTTCTCAAGTATCTAAGTACTCTAGAGACAATATTGTAATGATCTAAACTTGGATTACTTGTAAACCTACTCAATTTACTTTTGCAAAAATAATATCAGGTCGAGTAGAAATTATAGCATACATAAGACCACCAATCACCTTACCTTCATTTTTAATTAACTTGATATTAGAATCAAAATGAGTAAAAACTGGGTTCTTATCATAGTGATCAAACTTTTTAAGTATATTTTCAATATAATGTGATTGAGATAAGGTTATACCATCATTATTTCTTAATAACTTGATACCTAAAATCACATTAGTTTCACCCATATCCTTCATGTCAAAACTAGATAATAAGAATCTTTTAGTGTTATTTATAACTTATAAACATGTACCAAAGATTAACATATCATCTACATAGAGACATATAATTACTCCTTTATTATTAGAGAATTTCAAATATACATGTCCTCAGATTCGTGTCCTCTAGAGGACATATACACATGTATCGAATTTGTATATTATACACATTTATCAACAGTCTCCTTAAAGCCATATGAGGTGACTACTTTATCGAATTTTTCATGCCATTGCTTAGGTATTTGTTTAAGTCTATATAGTGACTGGATCAATTTACATACTTTATTTTTCTATCCTGGAACTATAAAACCTTTTGGTTGTTCTATATAAATCTTTTCATCGAGGTCACCATTTAGAAAAGTTGACTTTACATCCATCTGATGAATTTCTAACTTATGAATGGATGCTAGAACAACTAAAACTCGGATAGTTGATATCCTTGCTATTGGAGCATATGTATCGAAAAAATCAATACATTCTTTTTGTGTAAATCCTCTAGTTACTAATCTGGCCTTAAACCTTTCTGTAGTTCCATTTGGTTTTAGTTTTCCTTTGAAAATTCATTTACAGCTTATTGGTTTTGATCCTGAGGGCAGATTCATAAGTTTCCATGTTCCATGTTAACCAGAATTGCATGATTAGATTATACAATTAGAAACCTATAAGCCTTACTATTTTGTGCATATCCTATGAACCATTCAAGGGATCTCAACCCTATCTTGGGTTTTTTAGGCTCAGTAAGTCAAACTAAGGCTCTACAATCCTATAGCTTGAAGTATGAGATATTAGGAATCTTATTCTTCCATAGTTCATATAGAGTCTTATGAGTCTTAGAGTGTAGTATCCTATTAAAGATATGATAGACAGTCAATAGGGCTTCTCCCCAAAATCCTAAACTTAAACCTGTATCATTTAGCACGGAGTTTACCATGTCTATGAGAGATCTGTTTTTCTGTTCTGCTATTCCATTTTATTAGGGTGAATAAGGAGCTGTAATTTGGTGAATTATATCATGAGTTTTGCAGCGCATTATGATGTCATTATCTTTAAGGCGATATTCGCACCCTACTGGTGATTAAACCAATTTGCAAGAGGGTTACAGCAAATCCGACTTCAGGATACAATAAGCCTTTCTCCAAGACCGGAGAAATATGAGTTTCGGCCTGCAAAACTGAAAAACCGCACCTCGAACACACTTTTACAACGTACACCTCTGACTTCTGTGCTGTTACAATTTACCTCCAGAAAACTGTTTGCATTTCTTTCTTTCATGAAATGCTCATATTAGCTGTCGTGGACAGCCTTATTCAGAAGCATGCTTGCTTTCACATTTGGATGTGCTCAATCAATATAACTCATCTGGACTGTCTAGCAGATGGTAAATATAGTTTATTAGTTGCAATTATAGCCATTATAAAGCATTTGAGAACCTGTCTTCCGATCATTGTATCGTCAGCTGCATCGGCCCCATCCAATTTCAGTCAAGATTAACCAGATGGAACATTGCAATGTGTGTTTGGCGATAAAACCCCAAACAAAGCTTCGTCGTAGAATCTGTTTATATGTGCGGGGAAAATGGAAGAAACAGTGCATGAAACACAACATCCAGGAAAATTTGAAACGAAGGAAATGCATCCATGAAAATGTGAAAAACCAACAAGGGAAATGACATTTCCACAAATCCAAACAGGTGTAGATAGTGATGGGATACTATCTAGAACTGTAACCAGACAAACAACAGATGCATATAAGCAAGAAGAATATGTTGAACTGCATACAGATACAAAGGTATAGAGAGAGAATGTGGGGCGGTTCCACCGTCTCCAAGGCAAGCATAACATCTTCAAATCATGAGAGTTTTGAGGGCATTCCCCGACCTGTGGTAAATCATGAATAAGCAAATTGCATGAGAGGAGAATTGATTTCAGAAATGAATAGTGAAGCCAAAGGGCTTGTTTGGAATTTGGGATCAGGTGGTATGGAATTGCATTTGGTCCAATGTAAATTTCATCCAGCGTTTGAAAACGATGGGAAAAACATGACTAATCTAGGTATCATATTATCCAATCCCAGCAGGACATACGGTAAGATTTTTGATTAGATGTCCAAATCCACTACACTATGAGCCCCACGTTGATGCATGTGTTTTATACACAGTCCATCCATATTCGCCCTTTACGCAGGACAATCGAGTTGAATATGCATACAAGTGAGGTGACCGGCATCCGTTGTGAAATCTGGTCCATTGATTACAATTTCATAGTCCACCAAATCCAAGTTTCATGCAATAGTGTTTTTTCTCAAAGGAAGAATTTGATCCCAAACATGGGATTGAATGGTAAAAAACCATGGTATTTCCATACATATAATCGTTGAGTAATAATTAATGGTGTCAATTCCACCTAATGCAATTCAATACCATTTAATCCTGCGTTCCAAATAGGCCCAATGAATTGCATTACTTTCCAATTTTGAACCAATATGTCCCAGCACTCATCAACATAATTATGTCATCATATCACACACACACACACACACACACATATAATGAGATTAACTTAATATTCATTAGGACATATCACCATTTTGACTTTACTAAACTTCAAATTTCTTACACTGAAACATGAGATACTTTTCAAGTTACAACAATACTTACAATGCTATGTTATTGAGAACAAGGTATGTGGTCTGGAATTGTTACAGGCTTACAACTGATACAATTTGGAAAAACCTGAAATTCAGGAAGCATGTGTGGTTCCTTGTGTTTATTACTATCACAAGAGATTGTCCATTACAGAATACACAATGTGTTGAAGCTATACTGATACATGATTCATATACCATACATTAATTATTTTTTGAAAGATGATAGGAACTTAAATTGAAAAGCACTGAAATAGTAATGTAGGGACATTTTCACACTGGGCTCGTGGGGGGTAACATGTGGGATGTGGGGACACACTCTGGGTGGGTGACTCGTATGAAGTGAAACCCATGTGAAGTGGGGCTCACGAGGAGGTTTGGTCGAGGTCCTAACCCATGTGATGTGGGGCTCAGGAGGAGGTTCGGCCAAGGTCCTAACCCATGTGATGTAGGGCCCGGGCTATGAGATAAAGGGATTGATTCGTCACTCTCTATCAATTCGAGCTTTTAGAGCAAGTGGTTAATTGTCCCGCATCAGATAGCATCAAAGCAAGAACAACGGAAACATAAGCAAGAGCAAAAAACAAAACAACAACACAACAAAAAGAAATTACATATTTCCCATCGAAGCCTTACTGCCCATTCCACAACAATACCCCACACAACTAGCAGCCCATTCAACGGTTCGAGAGGTGTTATGGAAGCATCTCCCATTCCTCTCGCCCCAAATTGCCGAGAAACCGGCAAGGAGACAAGTCTCCAAACAGCACGCGACCTCTTGTGGAGGGACACTCCGTGACAAGCTAAAAGAAGATCGTCAATGTCAAGGGGCGTTGATCATGCCAAATTGAATCTAGCAATGATAGAAGCCCACACATGGCTAGCAAAAGTGCAATGTATGAGAAGATGGTTAACTGACTCCACATTGGACACACAGAGAAGACAAATATTCCGGATGATCATAGAACGCTTTTAAAGATTGTCGATAGTTAGAATTCTATTTCTTCTTGCAGGTCAACTAAAAGCCGTGACCTTAGGAGGGGCTCCATAGTGCCAAACATGAGAGGTCTTTCCAAAACTCTCCTCCTCCTTTTTTTTTTTTTTTACAAAGTGAAAAATAGAAAGATCTAGCTGTGAAGCATCCTAATTGCCGTCTTCACCAACCAATGGCCTACAAGGATGCAGCCAATCCAAAAGAGAAGTATACTCTTCCACTTCATCATCTCGAAGGAAACGGCAGCAAGGAGGACACCAAACAACCATCTCACCACAAAGCTCAAAACATCTATCAATCTTAATGTTTCAATTTGGGGCAAGACTAGCTATAGCCAAGAAGCGAACCTGAAGAGGCACATCGCCCCACCACACATCTTCGCAAAATCAAATCCACTTCCCAACTCCCAAAGAGAAATCTGCACCTAATGAGAACTTATGCTTTATACTGAGAATACCTTTCCAAACTGACAAAACTCTATAAGCAGAGGATTCCTTAGTTGATGAAGGACAATTAACCACTTGCCTTAAAAGCTCGAACTAATAGATCATGGCGAATTAATCCCTTTATCTCATAGCCCAGGCCCCACATCTCCCATGGGTTAGGACCTCGGCCGAACCTCCCTCGTGGGTCCTACATCACATGGGTTCCGCCTCATACAAGCCACCCGCCTCACACGGGCTGTCCACCTCAAGTGTGCCCCTACATCTCACAGGTCATCCCACTCGAGCACGGTGTGAAAATGCCCCTGCATTATTACTCCACCATCCTCCATATGTACATCCATCTTTGCTAGCAACAACCTCTCTCCAAAGATCTCCCCTTTCTGTACCAAACGGCTGCCACCATTAACCCAAGAAGGTGATTCATATACAATATGATTTTGAAAGTTCAGTTGAATTATACACAACATATTTGGTATTCGTATATGAGTTAAGAGGACTATTGCAAGTTATCTTTGGATTGTTAGAGAAGAGCATGACCTGCCACAAGCTACAACAATCTCATCAAATCAACTTTCACCAAACCCATTCTGAAGTTGCTGCTCTATCTCCCTAATTGCTTCAATGTAGCCCCTGAGGAATTAAAAAAAAAATAAAAATGAATAGGGAAGCAAGAACTGTTTTATAATCTTCACACTGTACAGAGAATAGATGAATCAAGCATATACCCTGTTTAAGCATAAGATTAAAGCATATTCCAAGCTGACTAATGTGTGATGGTGAAGGAGAAATAATGTGTGATTGTGAAGGAGAAATACAACCAAATTCAACATTGTCGAAGCTACTGAATAGAAGAACAAACCAAACCACTTCACTTAAAACTACCAACCAAACAAGGCTGGAGCATGAAAAAGAATTAAAAAAGAAAAGGAAAAAAGAAAGAAAGAGCAGTGTCTCCCTATACTATTCTCCATCCATTTCATCCTTGGCTCTTACAAATATAAAACAAGAAATTAAGATAAGAGCATGAAAGTCTGGAAAATGAAAATGTTCTAATGTATTTTGAATAGAAGTTCAACATGATTTAAAAAAAAAAAATAATGGTAGAAGTTCAAAATGACATACAAGCCAAAATTTTGAAATAGCAATGAAAAATAAGTCAAGCATATATAAGATTAGTGACCTTTAGTTACACCTGCTGCGGAATTGATTTCCTGAGTTAAAAAATAAATAAAAATTATTTTTTATTTTTTAAAAGAAGAAGAAAAGAAAAGGAAAAGGAAAAGAGACTAGAATGTTAACAACATAGCATCAAAAGTAATTGGTTGAAGATTAGATTACAGTTATCTCACAACATCCACAAACACCAAAAGAGTTAGGAGATGAAATTCCAGATATCATCTCCATCAGAGTACAAGACATCCAACAACATAAGCTTGGATAAATTATATGGTCCTGAGCCTCATCAAATGTACATTTGCTGATGGTTGGGATTCCATACAGGTTCCAGAACATTGGTCTGATGGGCCCCACAGTGGATGGTTGATGCCCCAAAAACCTCCTAGATTAGGAGATTCTATTGATTGATGTCTTAAATCTGTAATTCAACATGTTCATCGATGACCATTTGATAACATCGAAGTCCTATTCGATGCCATCACAAAAATCCGAAAATTTCCATGTTGGTTGCTGGACACTTTGGGTGTCCTGTTTGATGCCATCGAAGGAAGTTTGATGCCATTGAAGGTTGTTCGATGACATCGAAGCCCTACCTGATGTCATCGTAAAAATCCAAAATTTTCATGTTTAGTCAATGGAACGTTTTGATGTTTAGTTCAATGCAATCAAAGACTGTTCGATAACATTGAAGGCCCATTGAAGTGTCATCGAACGATCGCGCAGATTGATGCATAGTTGCGTATATGTGGGATTTGTTTCCGATTTCAATTGTGATTCCCCCAAAGGCTATAAATATGGGTGAAATCAGGATTAGGTTGCATTTCAGAGCTTTCTAATTCGTTCCTAGGGTTTTCAAAGGCTTGTAAGAGGAGATTTGCGGCTTGTTCAAATCGAATATTTTCTCAATCTCTTGTAATTTCTTCTTTCATAGTGATATTTTGCCGCTTTGTGCCGTGGTTTTTTCCCACGAGGGTTTTTCTATATTAAATTTGGAGTGTTTGTGATTGGACTTGGTTGTGCAATTGAAATACTTTACTTGATTAGTCTCCGTGTGCTTTTGTGGTTCCCCAACATATTCTAACTCTTCAATACTTAGCTTTTTAACATTGAATGTACACAGTTGACGCATTTGTTTCTTAACCACCTACTTTTAGACCATCAATCAAAGGGTTAGGATCTCTTCCAACCTGGGATACTATCGAGGCATCCCTCATCCATGGTGGGCCCCATCAGGACCAATGGACTAGGTCACCAAATCATGGGCCCCACAAGTACAAAGTCTTGCGGCAACTTTGTCTAGTGAGGCTCAGGACCTTGTATTTCACTCCAAGCTTATGATAACACATCAGGTGTAAACATTGTGTCTACCTAATTTTTGAACTCCTTTACTACAGAGAGCTTTAGAAATTGATGAAAGGGGTGGATTTTTCAACGGGCATATCTGTGGGTCCCACATAGCTTCCAACCAGGGGGGTTACAAGCAATTCACGTCCCGCTAGACCCATGCTCTATGGGCCCACCATGATGTATGTCTTGGTGGCTAATTAAGTTTTAGTTCAAACTGGTACTTGTGTATTCCTTTCATGCAGGTCTATGTGACTTTTTTTTAAAACCACAAGCACTCACAATGACATACACCACAATGCGTATTTGAACCTATGACCTCAGTGTTGAAGCTCTTGCGAGCCTACCATTTAGTCATGAGTAGGACCCATGTGATCTATGTGACCTTATGAACAGGTTAGATGAAAAATAAACATTATCGTTGGCCTTGGGAAGGGTGGGCATCCTAATCTTTTTTTCTGATATGGTCCACTAGAACTTTATATTGCCTCGTTTTAGTCTCATGATCAAAAAATAAATGAGTTGGCTCCGAAAAGCTTGTGAATAAAGCACATACATCATGGTGGGTTCCATAGAGCTTGGGCCACTTCTCACTCTATTTTGGGTCACGGGTTGCCTAACCCTATAAAGTTAGTGGTCGGAAGCCAAATGGGGCCACCATGATTTTTGTGAGAAATCTACTTGGTCCATTTGTTTTACCTGATTATGTTAGGGCATAAGCCCAAAAATAAGACAGATACAAAATTAAACAGGCAACATGATAAGAAAAAGTGGTGAGATGCATATAGTTGAAACTTTCCTAAGGTCAACCATGATATTTATATTCCATCCAAACTGTAATGTCCCGTCCAACTAGCACAGTATTATGGGACATCTACGTAGGATTTGCCGCAGGACCATCCGTTTAAACTACTCAAGGTGAGGTACCACCAGTTAATCAACCTGGGATTAGCCCACTAAAATAGACCAGATAGGTCATGATGGGACTTGGCGTGGCCCGCCAAGCCTGATGGCCGTTTGCACTTGACAACAGCCCGTATGGGCCACTCAGTGACCGAGGAGGGTAAAAAAAAATTAAAACTTTAGAAAATCATAGATCTCACTGGGCTTATGGTCCATCGCAGACTACGGACCCAGTGGACACCCATAACTGGGATCTGGCACTAGCCGAATGCACCCCACCAATGCCAGAATTGGAATCTGGCACTTACAAATGAAATTGAGATACCGGGTGTTCCAGCCGTCGGATTTCTTCTAAATTTGCGGTGACAATTTAATATATTTTTCTACACCCGTCCACCAAATCTGGGACCCGATCGTGGCATGGTGACAGTTGATCGCGAATCGGGCCCGTACGTCCAAACCCCATATCCGTTCGTTTCCAAATTTAGTGTGGCCCTTCATCGGGTCATGGAGCACCTACCCTATGAATTTCATGGCTAGAGGGCCTCCAGAACTGTTCAAATCGCTAGATCGGCCTCCATAGGGCCATTTAAGAGTCGGAAACGCTTTCTCAGATCATATATCCGTTCATCCGTTTGTCCTCAATTTTTGCATGGACCATAAGGCACTTACACGCCGAATTTGGTGGCCAGAGGGGTGTTAGGGCCACCTCAACACCAATAGGAGTCCCATAGGTCTATTTTGGAAATTGTGGAAGCCTGGGGCTAAAGGGGCCAAGTCTAGAGAATAAAGCCCTAAGGCCCTCTTTCTCATAACCCTTCTCCATTCTCCAACAACAAGCTCTCTCTCCCTCATAACTTCCTCCAACCTCCAACAACCAAATCTCTCTTCCTCATAACTCCTCTATTTTCCAACAATCAAGCTCTTCCTCATAATTTCTTACAATCTCCAACAACCCATCTCTCTCCCTCATAACTCCCACCATCTCCAACGACCAAGGAGAGTAAAGAGAGGGTGAAGGTAAGTTGGTGGACCCTAAATTAAGGTGGGGCCCAAGGAAATTAATCCCACAACCTCTTACATCTTCTCCAAGAAGGATCCCTCATCCACGGCCGCTCCTTCGTCCCGTTGAGCATCTAGGTAAGATCCATCACCAAGTTTCCTTGAAACCCTTGTGATGAAGGGGATTTGCATGAGAATCTAACATGTGATGTTGCTCCTAGGATTCCGACCGTTCTACACCAAGATCCACATCTCCTAGGTCATTCCCGAGTCTTCAACAAATCCGAAGGTGCGGACTATTGTTCTTAGGTGGCCTAGCACCAATTTTAGTGTGGGTTTAATGTAACATCCCGGATTTTTACTGTTTTGGATTTTCAAAAATCCTTAAATTTTTTTTTATGTAATTAACTTATATTATCACTTACTGACCATTGACACTCAATGCTAGTTATACATGGGTGATTGTAATGTCCCGTCCAACCAGCGTAGTGTTCTAGGACGTCCACGTCGGATTTGCCGCAGGATCGTTTGTTTAAACTACTCAGAATAAGGTATCATAAGTAAATTAAATCTAAGATTAGCCCATTAGACTAGACCAATCTGGTTATAATTAAACCAAATGCGAGCCGAAGTGAAACTTCCTGACCATTTACACTTAACAGATACCGTGTGGGCCATCCAGCGACCGAGGAGGGTTAGAAAAATCTAAAAGTTTAGGAAATCATAGATCTCACTGGGCTTGTGGTCCATCATGGACTACGGACCCGGTGGACACCCAAAAGTACCACCTGGCGCTTACCCAATACGCCCCACCAATGTCAGATTGGAATCTGGCACTTACAAATAAAACCGGGATACCAGGCGTTCCAGCCGTTGGATTTCTTCCAAATTTACGGTCAAGGTTGATGTATTTTTCTACGCCCGTCCACCAAATCTGGGGCCCGATCGTGACATGGTGACCGTTGATCGCAAATCGGACCCGTACAACTAAACCCCGCATCCGTTCATTCCCAAATTTTGCAAGGCCCTTCATCGGGCCTTGAAGTACTAACCCTATAAATTTCATGGCCAGAGGGCCACCAGAAATGCCCCATCAATCAAAATGGCCCCCAAAGGGCCACTTAAAGGTCGGAAACGCTTGTTCAGATCATATATCCGCTCATCCGTTCGCCCTAAATTTTTGCATGGACCCTAGTCAGGCTATAAGGCAACTATACGCCGAATTTGGTGGTCAGAGGGGTGTTAAGGCCACCCCAACACCAATAGGGAGTCCCATAAGTTTATTTTAGGAAATTGTGGAAGCTTGGGGCCATTTGCACCAAATCTGGAATTATAAAAAGGGGTTTCTTGTGGGCACCTCTCTCCCATACGAATTTGCCCTAGGAAAGGGAAGAGAGAAAAGAAAGAAAAGAGAGAAAGAAAGAGGAGGAAGAGAGAGTGAAGAAGGAGGAGTGTGGACCCTAGATCGAGGTGGGGCCCAAGGAAGCAAATCTTGCATCTTCCCACCTCTTCTCTAAGAAGAAACCTCACCCCACAACCGCCATTTCATCCGTTGAGCAACTAGGTAAGCTCCATTCCCTATTTTCTTTGAAACCCTTGTGATGAGGGAGATTTACTTAAGATTCTTACAAGCAAGTGGTCGCCTTTAGGGATTCCGGCCGATCTACCCCGAAATCTACATCTCCTAGGTCGTTTCCAAGCCTCCATCGAATCCAAGGTGTGGACTATTGTTCTTAGGTGGCCTAGCACCAATTATAATACTAGCTTAATGATTTTGGATGCTTGATTGGTACATTTGAAAGCCTAGAGAATCCTAGGAATTGTAGGTTCTTGAAATTGTATGGATGCGTATGACGGTTCTTCATAATGTTATTTGTTGTTCACATGATTTCGTGTATGGATGATAATATGCTTATGCGGTGTCATTCTTTCACATGTTATTGATCCATGTTGAGTATGCTTTCATTACCCTTATGCATATGATGGCTTGAGATGGAGGAAGTGCGTAACTTCCTCACACACACCCACACACCTCACATGCACTATATTTCTTGATTGCATGCTAGGAACATCTAATTCGTATGACTGAGATGCATGGAGTATGATGATGACATGTTAGTGATAGTTTGTATAGTCAGCTTGTTATGGATAACCCTCATTACATTAGGTTGGTCAAGAAACATGAAGAGATCGAAGGTGGCTCCAAGGGTAGGACCGCCTCGAGGCTAAACCCGTGGGTTGGGGCAGGTGTATTCGGGTGGCTGTAGTTCGACTACATGGGTCTCCTGTGCCCGAGGTCACTCGTCTCACGCTCGCTTCACACGTGCAGTCTAGCCTACTAACTGATCAACCCTTTTTGTTAACCCTGTATGCTCACATATGTATGGAACCTGAACCACCCTGCAACCATTGTAGCCCATTGATAATCCACTTGAAACTGGTCCACGCCTCGTGAGCCGGGCATGGTGGAATGGGACACTGTGTCCGAGCTGCCGGCCTACGCTGGGGTACCACGCCTCCCCGTAGTGATTGCGAGCGATCCCTTCCTTTCGGCACTCCTCATGTGCTTGGTGTTGGGGATGAGGAATTCGACGGGATCACGGACCGCGGGGCCTCGACCTCACACATTGATGGGGTCTTGGCCTCGCAACTAGCGTAGGGCAGTGATACGTAGGGTGAATCAGAATCCCCAACCTGCTGGATGAATGGACTTAACTAATAACTCGGCTAACACGATCGCATTGCATTACATTAGTTAGGGTGGCGACTCAGCAGTCGAGGTCGCTCTGAGGGAGTGTTGTTATATGCAATCGTTAGATGGAGTCGCTTGAGGGAGCGTTGTGGCGAGGGCATGCATCATATCATCCCGCATGCATACATTTAAATAAGAGTTGCTAGGTATTGATGATTGTCTGCTTTTCATTAAGTTCATATTATAATTGATGTCTGTTGTAACTTGAGACCAATAGTTCACACTGAGTTGATTACTCACTCCCACTCTGGGACGGTGTTTTAAAACACCCGGACCCATTCATAGATGCGGGTGACTCGAGGTCATAAGGAGCACAGCGAGGCGAGCGAAGCAGACGAGGAGGACGGACTCTCCTACTTGTAATCGATGGGCGGCTCTCTATTGGCTTGATCCCTTGAATTTGGATTTTGCATGCAACGAGCGGCTCACTTTACTCTTTTGGATATAGCCTTCTTTTGTTGTTCTGTTGGACAACGCCTTGGGCGACCCTTTATTATTTTAGACCTGTATATATGTGAGATATCCTTCATTTCAGTAGACTGGTGTGATTGTGCTTCGTGTCTCAGGTAATTCCAAATTGTGCAGTTAATTTGATTAATCATAAAAAAACTATAAATGCATGATAAGTGACACTCGGGAACTCGGGAGTCGAGTCTATGCACGACCCCCGATTTTTCGGGGCGTTACATTTAATGATTTTGAATGCTTGGATGTCATATTAGAAATTCTAGGGATTACATGTTTGTTGGAATTGTTTGAATGTGCATGCTTAGCTCTCAAATGTGATATAGATCTTACCTTTCACATGATATTATGTTTGTATGATAATATACTCATGGTTGTTTGATTCCTTTCTCTCATATGTGGTTTTTCATTGTGTGTATGATTATTTACACTTGTACTCATGATTTCTTAAGATGGAGGAAGTGTTTAACTTTCTCACACGACCCACACACTCACATGCACCTTATTTTCGTGATAACATTTGCTTGCTTGATAAAAGTATTCGCTTTGTATGCTTGAGATGTATGAGAATATGATATTGATGTACTAGTTGATAATATGGATAGTGGGCATGTTGTAGATTTCCTTCACTCCCTTGGGTTGGTCAGGAACATGATGAGAGATGGTAGTCCCATCGGTAGGATTATGCTAGGGCTATATCTGTAAGTTTGGGCGGGAGTGTTCGGGTGGCTATAGTTCGACTACATGGGTCCCTTGTGCCCGAGGTCACTCGTCTCACGCTCGCCTGGCCCGTGCGGTTTAGCCTACTGCCTGACCAACCTTATTTGTCAACCCTGTTTGCTTACCTATGTATGGAACCTGGAACACCTTACAACCATTGTGGCCCATTGATACTTAGATTGTAATGGGTCCATAGTCTCGTAAACCTGACATGGTGGAATGAGACACTGTGTCCGAGCTGTCGGCTTACGTTGGGGTACCGCGCCTCCCCGTAGTGACCTCAAGCGATCCCTCCCTATCGGCACTCCTCATGTGCTTGGAGTCGGGGATGAGGACCCTGACGGGATCACGGACCGCGGGGACTCGGCCTCACGCGTTGATGGGGTCTTGGCCTCGCAACCAGCTTAGGGCATTGATATGTGCGGTGTATCAGATTCTCCAATTTGCTGGATGAATGGATTTAACTAATAACTCGGCTAACATGATCGCATTGCATCACATTAGTTAGGGTGGCGACTCGGAAGTCGAGGTCGCTCTGAGGGAGTGTGGTCATATGCGATTGTTAGATGGAGTCGCTCGAGGGAGCGTTATGGCGAGGGCATGCATCATATCATCACATTGCATGCGCATTTAATAAGAGTTGTAGGTGTTGCTGATTGACTGCTTTTCATTAAATTCATATTATAATTGATGCTTGTTATAACTTAAGATTAATAGTTCACACTGAGTTGATCACTCACTCCCACTCTGGGACGGTGTTTTAAAACACCAACCAGACCCAATCATAGATACAAGGGATGCGGAGTAGATGGAGCATGGCGACGCCATTCTCGACGAGGAGGAGCTATCATACTTCCAGCTGATGGTGGTTCCCAGCCAGCTGGAAATGCGAGATCGGATCGTTGAGCTGTGGGCTCAGTCTTATTCTTTTTGGACATATCATTCTTTTGCGATTTTGTTGAGTGGCGATATGTGCCCCTTTATTCTTTTGGACATATATATATATATATATATATATATATATATATATATATACGTATATGCTTTTGGTCCTTCCATTTCAGTAGACTTGTGGTGGTGATTCTTCATGTTCCAGGAAATTCCAGATTTGCGCAATTAACCAGATTAAACGCACAATTAATTGAAAACTGGTCATAGGTGACCCCGGAAACTCGGGAGTTGAGTATGTACACGACCCCCGATTTCCAGGGCGTTACACAAACAGTTGATAAGGTCATTCTTGCTGAGATGAATTGAAAACACAAATATTAGTTTGATCTAAAACTTTCATCTGCCCATGAATGTTTTAGCTATGGACGTTCAATCTTACTGTTTCCTTTTCCTTTTTTTTTTTTTTTTTTTTTCTTCACACACACCCTCATACACTCACGCAGTAGTGGGCTTTCACCATCTTACTGTTTTCTGTTGCGTGGCTCACTTGAGTTTTGGATTTGCCTCAATTTTGGGCTCATGTCCTAACATGACGCGACAAAATGGATGGAGTGAATTTCTCACACAAATCATGGCAAAATGGATGCATGAGATGGATTGCACACACAAATCATAGTAGCCTAACATAGATTCTGACTGCATCCCATCCCGATGTTTGTGAGAAATCCAATCTGTTCATGCGTTTTGCCCACTCATGTTAGGAAATGACCCAAAAATGAGGTAGATTCAAAACTAGAGCTAGGCAAATGGAAAAAGTGGAGAGAACCATGGAAGTCTTTTGGAGGTCCACCGTATATCTACATGCTATCCAAACCGTTTAAAAGTCTTTTTCATTGGAATGAGCTAAATATACAAAATATTTGACTGATTCAAAATTTTTATGGTCCACGCATGTTTCAACGGTCAGCATTCAATCTTCACTGGGTGTTCAGAAGCGACAGTTTCCTCTCATGTAGCCCACTTGAGTTTTGGAATAGTATAATTTTTTAACTCATGTCCAAAAATAAGCTAGCAAAATAAATGAATGGATAGGATGATTTTCTCGCAAACATCGCGGTGGGAGCCTGCAGTCGGGAATCACATGTTATCGGTTACGCAGGTAGGAAACGTGGCTTCGTTGGATCCCTAGCTGTGGAGCCCACCCTGATGTTTGTCTTATATCCACGCCGTCCATACGTTTCACCTGGTCATTTTTGGGCTATGCAGCAGATCCAAATCTAAGGTGGACCACACCACAGGAAACAGTGGTGATTGAACGTCCACCGTTAAAAACTTCTTAGGGCCGCTGAAATGCTTTTTTGCCATCCATCCTTCTGATAAGGTCACACAAATCCGGATGAAAGGACTACATAAATATCAGTTTGATCTAAAACTTTTGTATCCCACCATTTTTTATAATGGTCAATTAACACTGTTTCCTGTGGTGTGGTCCGCCTGAGATTTACGTTTGCTGCATTTTTGAGCTCATGCCCTTAAAATAATCTGCTGAAACATATGAACCGCATGGATATACTCCAAAACTTTTGTGGCCCACAAATTTTTTTAATGGTCAATTAACACAGTTTCCTATGGTGTGGTCCACCTAAGATTTGGATTTGGAACTGCTGCATGTGTGGGTCTCATGCCCTAAAATAATCTGACGAAATATATGGACGACGTGGATATAATACACATACATCAAGGTGGGCCCCACAGTCAACGATCTACCAAAGCCGCGTTTGCAGGCAGGGGCGGCAGCAATCTGCTTCGCGGCCACGTGGGTCGCTACTGCCACGTCTAGACCCGCCACTTCCACACCACGAGGCACTTTCTTAGCGGCCCCAGCGGTTTCGATTCTTCGCGATATCAAGGGGAAACGGATTGGCTACTCCCCCTGACACCAGCCAATGGCTGGTGGTTGGTGCTCTTTGGGCCCCACCATAATGTATGTGTTTCATCCATGCCGTCCATCTATTTTTAAAGATTATTTTACAGTATGAGACAAAAAATGAGATATATCAATCTCAAGTGGACCAAATTACAGGAAACAGCGTCGAATGAGCATCGACCATTAAAAACATTTTGGGGGCCATAAAAGTTTTGGATCAAGCTGACTTTTGTTTTTTCCATTCATCTGGGCCTGTATGACCTAATCAACAGATTAGATGTCAAATAAACAGTACAGTGGACCTTATGAGGATTTTAATGGTGGATATCCAATTACGATTGTTTTCATGTGGTGTGGTCCACCTGAGATTTTTACTCCTCTAATTTTTTGGATGAAGCTCTAAAATTATCTGTAAAAATTAATGAACGGAGTGGATGAAACACATACATCATGGTGTGGTCCAAAGAGCACCGACCACTAGCCATGGGGCTGGTGGCAGGTGGAGTAGCCAATCCGTTTCCATATCGGAAAGGACGTTTTGGAAAGAAAACAACCTTAATGCTCTGACGGAGTACGGTGGATGATACACAGGCACTTAAAAGTTACTCATAATATACATGGCAAATACGTATTTTAAACTAGACTATCCACGTTATAAGTCCGACTAACGTTAGCTTACTGGTGGGATTGACTCAACATTACAAAATGAAAATAATAAACGGGTCCTATTTTGACAGACATGTGTCCGTGAATCAACGGTCAGGATTTTCCAATTAATTTTATTTTGGACATAAGACTTACCGACCGTGAGTTCCACAATCTAGTCGGTTCAACAGGTGTGTATATGTGCCACGTGTAAGCTATAGAGTGCGTGCGTATCAAGCAAGTCATCTGCAGTCGGAGTATCAATTGATCTGATAGCACAAGATCGTGACCATGAATGAGTGGCTGGACATGTGGAGCCCATATTTAAGGTATCCAGATGGTTGAACTGAAGGGACCTGCAAAATATGGGTGATCCGAATACATCTATCTGTTGAGGACCATTGGATCAGAGTCCTAACTAACAGGAAAAATACAGGAACGGTCCAAATTAAACAACCATATGGAAAGAATAGAATCATCGATTATCGAAAATATTTATCAAATCACCAATCTGCTGTGGAAAAAATTACGTCAACGGCCTGGATCACTGAAAAATGGGCCATTAGTGTGGAAAGTGGATGCGTCAGGATACTACTAACTTTCATATGCGTCAGGACCATAAAGTTCGTCCTCCGGTTTTGCTCATTTTAAGGATCCGGAAGGTTGTGCAGTAGTAAATACATGAAATAATTAGTAAAATAGGCACTGTCTTTTAGGGTAATTAGTGTTTTTCGCCGAGGGAATCTTAGACGACGGAAGGCGATTTTTAGGGTTAGGACGGACCACATGAATCATGATACATGGACGCGGATTTCCTGCGAAAGCCTTTCGTAGTGACTTCCTGCGCATGAATGCTGGGTGGGGCCACTGCAATATTTTCGAGAAATACACTCAGTTCATCCGTTTTAGGGGATTATTTCATGACACGTGACCAAAAATGAGATGGATCCAAAACTTAAGTGAGCTACAGGAGAGGAAACAATAGGAATTCGGTGAGCACCGTTGAAACATTTCTATGGATGAAAGTTTTGTATCAGGATATTTCTTCGGTTCTTTCACTTTATCCTATTGAGAGTGACCTTATAAACGGTTTGGATGGCCAATAAACATCAAAATGGAGCCCAGGAAGGTTTCAACGGTAAAAGTTTCTTTCCCCAATTTTCCCTCTTGTGTGACTCAGTTTAGTTTTCTATCCACTTCATTTTTTATCGGACGTCCTACAATGGGCTATAAAAGCGTATGGACGGAGTGGATTGAACAAAAACATCACGGTGGGCCCCACCCAGCATCCTTGCGCAGGAAGTTCCTGCGAAAGGCTTTTGCAGGAAGTTCCTGCGCTGGGAACTTAGGTGGGGTCCACCGTGATGTTTGTGAGAAATCCACAACGTCCATCCATTTTTTGAGCTCATTTTATGACCTGTGGCTAAAACTGAGACGGATCCAATACTCGAGTGGGCCGAAAAAGTGAGGATTGAACGTCCACAGTTGAAATATTCGTGGGGCCACAGAAGTTTTGAATGAAGCTATGAACGGTATGGATGGCATGTAAACATCACTGTCAATCACAGGAAGTTTCAACGGTAGGAATTTCCCTACTCACGTTTTCCTTTAGTGCGGCTCAGTTGAGTCTTGGATCCTTCTCACTTTTTTTTTTCATATACTAAAATGATCTCACAAAACGGATGAACGGGGTGGATTATCACAAACATCACGGTGGGCCCCACCTAGGTTTCCAGCGCAGGAACTTTCTGCGAAAGCCTTCCGCGGGAATTCCGGATGACCTGACAACTTACACGTGGCATGCGTGTGTACCAACCTGGGCTGTTTAGACTGTGAGGTCTATCGTGGATGGAGCATGGCTTGTTCACTGATTGGACAATCTTGACCATCTGATTTATTGTGTTGGATTTGGGCCGTTGATTGGATTCGTTATTTTTTTCTTCTCCATTTGATGATTAGGATTGATCGATTAGTGTAATTTTGGGGTTATGTTCCGTATGTTAGTGGGCCACGGTCTGGATGGTCTGGATTGAGGTACGTGTACGCGTCCCCACCATTTAATACGGTATGGCAAACATGGTAGTATTTGCATGAAAAAGTTTGGTAATACGGCTCCTCCGCACCACAGAAAACCGTGGCCCACCAGCTTTGTACCATCTGATTGTGGAGCGAGTATGGATGTGATCAGGGTCCTACTCATGTCTCATGGTAGACACACATGAGTTTCAACACAGAGGTCATGGGTTCGAGTACCCATATGGGTGTGTGTGGGTGTGAGTGTGAGTGTGCGTGTGTAAGAAAAAAAAAGTATGGGTGTGATACCTTTGATGTGGTGGGAGATCAGGTGGATAGGCCATGGCCCGAAAAGTATGGGTGAGTGGATCTCCCTCTACCAGACCCTCTGCCATTTATAAATGGGTCTGATGGGGTTGACTCAAATTCGACCCAAACCTACCCATTTAGTAAAAGGGGTCTTTAGACCTAGACCCATTAGGCAAATGGGCGGGTCTAGTTTTAGCTAAACTCGCTCTAAACCTGACCATTTACAGCCCTAATCAACAGTTATAATCAGTAATCCCGCGATGGTATGCCAAGAGAATAGATTAGGTGAGACCTTGGCCTCACCTAAGATAGTGCGGTCCTTATCGTGGGGTCCACCTTGATGTGTGTATTTTGTATCCACACCGTTCATCCATTTTTATAGATCATTTTAGGGCATTATCCAAAAAATGAAGTAGATCCAATTATCAGGTAGACGAAACCGTAAGAAACAGTGGTGATTGAACATCCTACCACTACCTTAATGTTTCCGTAGTGTTTGTTTGCCATCCAATTCGTTGATAAGGTCACATAAGCCTGGATGGAGGGAAAAACAAATATCACCATAATCCAAAAATTTTGTAGCTTATTAATGGTCAATTGCCATTTATCCCTATGGTATAGTCCACCTGATGATTGGATCTGGTTCATTTTTTGCATAATGCCCTATAATAATTTGGAAAAATGGATGTGCAGGGTTGATACAAAATACGTACATCAAAGTGTGCCTAACGGTAAGGGCCGCACTGTCTTAGGTGAGGCTGGGGTCTCACCTAATCCACTCTCGCATGCCAAAACAGCCCTAACAACCGTTACGTAATAGGAACAGTGGTAACCATTACGTGTTATGGGCTGAAATGGCCGTTATGACTCGTAACAGTTTTTCTTTTCTTAAGAAAATAAAAGGCTCATATGGCCATTATGGCTACTCTTACTGTTATGGAACACCTTGATCTCGACATGAGAGGCCAGCCATCAAAATAGCATCTCTTTCATGGATAGATAATCATGAATTTGCTGAGTTCGATGATGCAAATGTGTTGATTAGTCACTCTGTTTCTTTCTTTTTATTAATTTGTTTAAAAGATTTGAGTTTTCAGAAAATTCAATCCCAAAGGAGGCTGCTTATCAGATTATCGATGACGAGCTTTTATTTTTTATTTTAAAGATTTAAGTTGCCAGGAAATCCAATCCCAAAGGAGGCTGCTTATCAGATTATCAATGACAAGCTTTTATTTTTTATTTTAAAGATTTAAGTTGCCAGGAAATCGAATCCCAAAGGAGGCTGCTTATCAGATTATCAATGATGAGCTTCTGTTGATGGAAATCCGAGACTGAACTTGGTGTCATTCGTGACAACATGGATGGAACCCGAATGTGATGAGTGTTGGCGTGAGCTGTTATGAGAGAGATTATGGGAATCCCGAAGAAATATATAAGATTTTATTATATATTTCTTCGGGAATCCCATAATCTCTCTCATAACAGCTCACGCCAACAATGAGTCATGGCTTCCATTAACAAGAATTATGTTGATATGGATGAATACCCAGTCACCACTGAGCTCCAGGCAAGCCGTTCTCTCCCTCTCACTTCATCTTATCAAATCAGATGTTAATAGCTATACGTTGGCTGAGCCAGCCTTGGAGCTGAGCAAAATAAACCAATGCTACCTAAATCACCAATCACCTATGTTTCTCGTTCTGAATTGTGCAAGCACTTGTATATGGAAGACCCTTAGTGAAAATATCTGCCAAATGATTTTTCGATGATACATGCTCCATAGCAATTTCATGAATGCGGGACCTATAATAGTAACATTCATCATTTCATGTATAAATTACACAATCATTTGGTATATTAAACTTTGTTGTGTAGTGACTACATTGCTCTCAGAGCACCTATAAGTTATAGTGCTCCTTGTTGCATTGGGACACTTAGTCCAATTCATTCATCTAGACTGTTCATTAGGTCCAATGCATATTTCATGGGCTACCATGCAAACATCACACTAATTTGACAAATATTAGCCATTTGATCAATGGCCTTTAATATGAATGGTCATGATTGTTTATAGAAAATAGGTCCAATCAACATTTTGATCCATCTATCTGGTAGGGCCATCATTGATTGCTTATGTTTCTAAAGAATTATTTTTCTTAGGCAATAGTAACCATCCCATCCAAGGCTTGGAAAAGGGTTAAAATAAGGCCAAGTCAAGGATGGATTGGATCATCTGGTCAGTGTCATTTTTGAATGGCAGTCCAAAATGTGTTCTGGACTTAAGAAATAGCTCAGATCGATTGATTGAAACGTCCAAGTGAACCAATGTAACTAGTCACTCCTGCGCTACATGCACATTCAGCACACCTGCCAACATGGCAGGTGTGTTGGAATTTTCAGAGTGCATACGGTGGGTACCACGTTGAATGTAGACCTAGTTCAAAGTCCAAACCAGTCCACTCATCATGCAGTCCAGCTTCAATGCTTGTCTATTGGCTGCCTTTATGAGTTGATCTGACCAATTTCTGCGTCAGGTCATCTTCACCATGGGACCAACCTTTTGCACTGTTCATATTTCCCACAAATGTGCCAAGTTGGCATGTTGGCTGAGTGTAAAGATTATGTGTGAGATGGGTCCACACCGGGCTTAGGTGAGGTCACTACAAGAAAAACAACCATAGCCGACTGATGGGGCTAACCTTTGCCCGCGGCTAGTTTTAAGGGCTGCTGGAAAAGGGCCCTTATTAAAAAAATATTCCGCAGCCCTAATTTCATTTCCGCCTCTCGATCTCTCTCTGCCTTTCCCTCTCCCTCTCCCTCTCCCTCTCCCTCTCCCTCTCCACTCCCTCAAGCTCTCCCTCTCGCTCTCCCTCCCTCTCCCTCTTGCACGCTCTCCCTCTCCATCTCTCTCCCTCTCTGTTCTCTCTCTCTCTCTCTCTCTCTCTCTCTCTCAAAACCTACTAATTCTTCGGGACGAGAGCCATCACAGTACATCGGTTGTATCGGCAGTGGCACATGGATCAGATGGTAATTCGCCACCTGAAATTGCTATCGAGATCTTTGATGGATTCAAGGTATGAAGCCCAAACATCGAAAGATTTTTCTTCATCATCATCTTCTTCTTCTTCTACGTTGGGTGAGTCTTTGAGAAGAAGGTTGAGTAGGAGTAGATCAGAATGCTGAGTGTTTCCTTCGAGTCCATGTAAATGAGAGTCATGGAATCGTATGAGTTTGTATCCATTTGTGTATATGTGAGTGAGAGGCTGTAATTTACAAGTTAGAATGTCTATTTCATCAAGGGTTTGTGATGCAGTGAGAGTGTATGCGTGGGGCAAGTGGCCCACCTTGGGCCTGGATTTGGACTGTAAAATTGATTTGAATGTACTAATAGCCCGAATCCCTCATGGATTTCTAGCCCTTGGTGAACTCTGTTTCTCATCCCATGCGTCGTTTTTTTCTTTTTACATCATCATTACCTGTAATGTATCTTTGAATTTCTTCTTGGTGCTCACTAGTCTGATGCTTGATTTCTTCAGGATCCTTTGCTAGGAGATTGGCGCAAGAATTTCCCATGTGTGGCAGGTACTTGCATAGAACTTCGTTTAGTATACATTTGATACATTGAACATTGATCTTGTGATCAACTTCCTTTGCTTAATTGTCGTAGGTTTTACTTATGCTTTTCCTTCAAATGCTATTGAACTTGATTGATTTAATTGGAATGGTTTGCGAATACATTGGAAAGTTTGAGTAGATTAAGTTTTTGTAAGTGGCACTGAACACTCTTAACTATATGTATAAGCTGTTGACAGAAATACGCTTTGTTTGATGAACAGTCTGGACACAAACATGTCCTGTTGGACAGAACTACGCTCGATTAATGAACAGTCTGGACACTTGAGTGTTAGAAGTTCGATATTAAATCTTTCGCCTACACTTGATTTTTAATCATTTTCCCTTTTCTTTTTTAATGACCTAAAATGTAGGCCATTAATCAAAGGGCTGCCCCACATCCACCTTTACTAAGTTGGCCCATCAGGACACTACTCATTCTTATTCTCATTACCTAAATTTCCTCAATAAACAGATGCGACAAATTTGCAAAAGAGGATTACAAGAAACTTAAAATCTGGCACAAAGGAACATGACCCCATCAAAGGGATTGATACTGCTTACAAATGTTCTGGTAGGGTTTCTATCTTATGTCAAAATGGATACGAAAATTTCCTTGAAGACATTAAGATGGATATTTTGGACTCATTCACAGGACTAGGTTCACCAGCAAGAGCTACAAATTTGATATTATCACATTCACTACTAGCCACATTGAAACTACCAGTGAATATTAAGTGAAAGTAAATGGCTGTTAGAAAGAACTGACATTGTGTATTTTCGGAACATGAAGTGAAATGTTTAGTGTCATGTTGATTTAATTTTTAATTTTAATTTTTTTTTTACTTTCAATCACTAGTTTTTTTCTTTAAAAACCTTTCTGGAGGCCATTTTCTTAAGGCAATTGACTCTATCATGGCTTTATTATTATTATTATTTTATTTTTAACACTGTTAATTTACACCATGTCTTTCAAATCACATTTTCTTTTATTAGTTTCATTTAAGAGGAGAGGCTGTTTTACAAGGTTCGGCACGAGGCCCACCATTTGTGTGGCATCTAATTAACTTATCCAATAGGATTGCTCTATCATGAAATTAAACATATGTGTAACATCTATGTAGTCTCTACTTTCTATATAAACTGTAACAGAATCTGAACCAAAGCAAGAAAACAACCTTCTCTCTCTCTCACATCTTTTACATACTTTACATACTTGTACAACGAGAGTGTCAAACAGTTTACATGTTTGAGGGAGGTCGTTTAAATCCTGAGGAGTTTTTTTGCTATGGTCCCTTCCCATGAACACTGCTGATATTCAAATAAAGCTAAAGAGATTGGAGCAGTTCTATGGAACAAATTTTTATAGTGGCAACAAAATGAGGTGTGTTTGTTGGCATAGTTAAAATTGGCTCTCAAAATCCGCATTGAGTGTTTTAAGGGCCTGTTTGGTTTATCCATGGCTTTATACATTTTCTTAGACTTTGTATTCCAGTTTCTAAGGGCCTGTTTGGTTGCCACTTAAAGATGTGTTTATCTCGTTTTATTCAATCGTGATTATGTATTAGAGATCTTATTCAATTATAATTATGTATTAGAGATCAATTCTTTTGGTAGGGAATAAAAATAAAACCAACAACTTATAACTGTGGTCTCTAATAAGTAATTAAAAATAAAACCACAATCATGTAAATGGTCTTTGGACTTGCTCCAATGGCTAATGTTGTAGCTTCTTTCGGTTGTTTCCAATTTGTGTTCTTCTATGATAAATTGGCAATTCTATGCCCTATAGCCTATGGACCTTCAAATCCTATGGTTAAGGAATTCCACTCTCACCATGGAATATTACATAGAACTTTGTTGATAATTTTTACATCTTGTATCAGTTTCAGGTGTTAACCTTGTTAACCTTAAATCAGAGGCCTAGATCTTCCATTCGTTTAGTCATGGGCCTGGCATAGATCCCGCCTACTTTGATCTCATTGGAAGTAAGTCATAGTTCAAGGCCTTCCTCAAGATCCTAAACATTGGTTCCACCTTTGATGATCTAGGGTGACCCACATCCTTAGATAGCCTGGTGCAGTTGCTCTATGGAAAGATAGATGGCAAAGGACTTGTTCTGGGCGAACTATGGTCCCCTGCCTTGGCTTGGCAATGGGTTTGGTTCATGTTCATGCTAAGCTTGGCAATGGCTTGGCTTGGCTTTGGTGTAGAAAGTTACGTGTGCTAACAAGGAAGCCCATGTCTTGGTTGCGATCTGTCCTCTATTTATTTATGTCTTTATTATTTATGAAATGTTTATTTTCGGACTGATTGCAATTTAAAATATTTTTTTTTGAATGGTGAAAATTTCAAATATACTGCCTAATCCACAAAACAACTAGTTGTTTTCCAAATCCAACATCCATATGTATTTTCTTTAGCATTTCCTTGACTAATATG
Source organism: Magnolia changhungtana (assembly GCA_030180095.1). Lineage (NCBI taxonomy): Eukaryota > Viridiplantae > Streptophyta > Magnoliopsida > Magnoliales > Magnoliaceae > Magnolia > Magnolia changhungtana. Next base: position 7,255,538 of record JASAUF010000596.1, read on the forward strand.
GCTCCAAAAATATTCCTTACTGCAATATGTACTAGATTGTTATTTGGACTCTTGGCTGAGCACTGGATGTTTAATTCATGCAGTGTCTTGTCGAGTACAATGCAACATTAGCATCAATCTGCTTCATAAAGAATGGAAATGCTTCCTTAACTCTTGTTAATCTGAAAATGCCATGTTTTCCTTTGTTTCTGATGTTATGGGATGAAATAGTCTAGTATGTTTCCCCAATAAATTCAATTTATATAATTTTCAATTGGCATCCGTCTACCTAGTATCATTAGCAATGTTGTCGAATTGCATATGCGATCATGTGCGATCGCATATGCCTATGTGCATGTGCGATCGCCTATTTTTTTTTTTTTTTGAAAAATTAAAAAATATATATGTATTAAGGAAAAATTCAAAAAATTGTAAAAAAATTATAAGAAATTGAGGAGAACTTTTCTAAGTTAATAGATAACTAATTTTATATATTTAAAATACATTTGAAAGAGATAAAATCAATTAAACAATGAATTAAACATCAAGTCATCCACATTTAACAATATAGTTGACAAGAAGTAACAACAAAATCAACAACCTATTTATTTATTATGGCAGAAAATCAACAAGCTCTCTTCCTTGAAACTTAAAAGTGCTTGAATCTTGATCTTCCAACTTTCAAGAGAGAGGGAATGAGAGAGAGAGAGAGAGAGAGAGAGAGAGAGAGAGAGAGAGAGAGAGAGAGAGAGAGAGAGATTAAGATCACTTGGAAGTAGGAAATACAAGAGAGAGGGAGATTAAGACCACTTGTAATTAAGAAATATAAGAGAAAAATAGAGTAAGAGAGTTTTGGGGTGAGAATATTGCAAATGGAGGAGATTTGGAAGCCTTTTTTAGACAAAATGTTATTTTTTTGCAAAAAAATAAAAAAATATAAAAAATAATAAAAATTCAATGTGCCGTGGCAATTAATATGCGATCGCATGTCTTTGTTTATGATCGCATACATCATATACAATCGCATATTTTCGCATATGCAACATATGCGATCGCATATGTGCCAGATCGCATATGCCATGATCGCATATGCGATCTGCATGTGGATATGCACATATGCGATCGCACATGACAACAATGATCATTGGTAGTCAGGTGGTCTGGGATCCGCATTTAAAAGAGATCTTGCAGATGATGAATTTGATGAAATGCACTAACAGTCTACATTCAATGGAGAAAAAGATTTGGTAGTTAGGATCTTCTAATTAGGGAGTTTTTTTTTTTTTTTTTAATTTCATCCATGATGGCGGCATCAGATCAATGGCATGGATGAACTAGTAATGAGCCCTAAATTTCAGATTAGGAACCAAACAGGGAAGTTTCATGTTGGTGACAAACATGGTACTCGACATTTAAAAAATGATATTTAAAATCCTGCCAAAGTATAATTATATTAGTAAATAAAATGTACTAAAATACCTTTAAAATAGTAAGGCCCTGTTTGGTAGAAACCTAAAAATGAGCTCATCTCATGTTAGTCCTGATTGACATGTTGGATTTTATATCGCTTTTCCTCCAACTTTTTAATAAACTCGGATGTTTGTGGTGTATTGTCTTACAATGTCTACAAAATGCGAGGTTAATCTGTCTCTTTGGTCAAATGGTGGATTTGATACCTTGATGCTTACCAAACACGCCTATATAGGCACAATCAGTGGAAGGGATTATTTGGTAGGTTGGATTGGAAGGAAACTTCCCAACTTCCATCACAGACCCTCAGCCCATGGGTAAGGTTGGCATGTGCTTTCACCTATGCCTGGTGTTTACTATCCCCCATACAGAATGGGATTCATCCTATGCCTGGTAACTCCTCTCCATTCTTGACATTTGGTGGGTTTTAATAGGGAAAGCATGAACATACCCTGATATTCCAACGGATGAGCAATCCCAATCATGACCCCTTGTTCTTAGAAATGGCCATTTTATGCATGCAATCTTGAAATTACAAATAAATAAATAAATAAATGATGATCCCCCAAATTTTGATTCTACGTTTTGCTAGAGTTTTACGGACCTTGGTGTGCAAGAAAATAGCACCAATCTTAATTGAAGTTGCGGTCTCGTTTAAATCGATGAGGACGTGATCGTTACAAAATGCTCCTCGATTAAGGTAGCCACTTTCACCCACCATACACATTTCTGAGGTGGTATTACCTAATCTCTTTTTGAAATAACTTGTGTTCTTTGGTCACTTTGCTTCAATTGTTGGTGTGAAGTAGCTCAGATCCTTCTTTCCAAATGGTGAATCACTTTATCTTTGGGCCTTCGGACTATAGTTATTCTAAATGCCTTTTGCATTATTGCATCTGCAGCAACTTTTCTATTCCCTTTGTTTCAATGAATGTTACTTGGTTTGTTCTTTGCCTTCGGGTATTGTGGACGGAGTCAGCCACACAGTCCCAATCTGTGAAGGTTATGCTCATAGATCTCAGAAGAAACATAATGAATCACCATCATCAATATCATCTAAAGCTATCTATCTATCTATCTTATTCTAAAAATATCCCCTGCTAATGCGGATCAGAAGCTGAAGATTTCGATTTTGGGCTTGCATGTGTATCATTCAATGATGCTCCATCGGCTATTTTCTGGATTGTATGTTGCTCTTCCATGTTGTGTTTGATGCACGTTATTTGCATCTTTCGACCATGATTAATATCGGCCTTTTGGATTTTATTGTGTTCTCGCAATTTTGTTTTCCTTGCAAGTTGCAACCCATTGCCATTTTGTTGATTGTTCCAAGTGCTTTCTCATATGGCTTTTGGATGTCACCTAATCTCTATTTGTTTTTTGTCATTGCTCTAGAGAATTTTCGAGCACTTTGCACGAGGTAAGCCAACTTGTCTGTCATTTTAAGTGTTAGGTTATTCCTTAAGTTTATGTTACACGATGCAGATACTCAGATTTGGACTTCTTTTCTCATTACAAGAAGTTTGTATTGAAAGCATTGTTGATATTTAAAATAGTCAGTTGTAGCCAGGGTTCAAATTATCATTTGGGAGAGTTTTTATGGGAAGACAGTAAATGTGAGGAGGGTCAAATCAATGGCTTCCATATACTAACTTATGAACAGGTTAGATCTCGAGATAAACATCATGGTGGGCCCTAGGAAAGTTTCAGCAATGGGTGTCACTTGTCCCTCCTATTTTTTGCAATGGAGTTCACTCGAGCTTTGGATTTGTTTTATTTTTGGGCTCATCCACTAGAATGATCTCACAAAATAAATGGACCCAACGGATACAACACATAAATCTCACTACGAAACAAGTACTAGTAGTTAAACCATGCCCGTGTTTCACACTTGTTTCCTATTTTGTGGCCCATTTACGCATTGAATGTCTTATTTTTTATTTTTGGTACTAACTTGATTCAAAAACTGATGAATGGAGTAGATTTCGATTGACATCATGGTGGAATCCGGTAGAGACATCGTTATGCTGCATCGCCTTGTTTAAGACTAGATGAGAATCTCACAGTCCACTAGTCGAATGCAAGATAAACAACACTGATGAAGAAGATGTATGTTGTAGGAAACGAAAACATGGAACTCAAAATAAACATGGCATTGGTTGCATGGGTTTCTTGTGTATGATTCTTGAGCAACATCAAACACATGTTCATTGGATGGCCAACCTTTTTTGTTTATTTTTATTTCATGACTCATGTGACCTCGATTGGATTGGGAAATCTATCTTAAAAATGCAGTAGTGGTCAAAGAAAACCTGGATTACTGGCACGCTATATGAGGGTAAGGTTCAACGATATATTTTTTTCCTACCAAGTAATTATTTATTTATTTTTATTTTTTCTCTTTTATGATTACTAATTGAAATATCTTTCTCTATATACCAATTTTTGAAATATACTTTAAACTGGTCAATCTGTTCCTTTATTAGAATTGAACTTTGCGTTTTTATTTATTAGAATTGAAAATCTTAATCGTGAGTAGCATCCATTCATTTGATTTGAAATACTTGCTTGCGAAATTATCCATAATGCGGAAGGTGTGTGTTTGTGATTCCGATGCAGAGCGTTTGGATTTGATCAATTTTGCATTTGGAATCATTTGTTTCTCCCTCTTGTTGCTAGATGCATTGCACGATTTAATTTGTGTTCATATTCATTTTGGTTATGTATTCCTTCTTTGTGGGTTTCAGGTTGGTCATCCGCTTCTTGTTAAGCCATACATGATCGCATAGATCCAGAGCAACAACATAGTCATGTTGTAAATGAGGCTTTGAATGAAATCTATGTTGAAGAGGACTATGAGAGGTCAATTTGGGAGTCAATTGATATGCACGCTTACTTTGATCGAGATAGGACTTGCACAAGTAGGTGAAAAACTTACTTCTTTTTTTCTTTTCTTTTGAACTTCTTGTGGTCTCATCAAATCAAGTGTTTTTCTTATTCTTTTTCACAATCACTCCTTTTACATGGTCTGTGTAGATTGAGAAACATGTAAACATTTCTTAACACCATGTAAACATCATGGTCGATTCGAGAAAGGTTTCAATAGTGTACATTTCTATAATTGAAAAGTTGCAAGGCACATCTTCATTTTGTAGAATTCTTCTTGCTACTTGTTGCCTTTCAAGGATAAGTCCTGTCTTTTGAACTCACTGATATTCATTATTTCCAAGTTAGTTGCTACATAGACACAAAATGCTTTGTGGTCGGTATGTTAGTTGCTTAGACTGGTGTAAATAAATAAATAAAAAAAAAAAAAAAAATCTTTTTGATAAGAAAGATTCTCTCTATTGCTACTGATTGTCAGTGGCCATGAAAACCCAGTACACTTGATTGAGTATCCAATAAATATAATTCTTCTTAATGTACTTGAACATGGGATGTGAATTTATGCGAGTCTTTAAAGCATACATCATAGCTTCCATTGAAACCGTATTAGCTTTCATTTGTTTTTGTATTTGGTGGTTGATCTTTGATGGGATCAAGCATGTTCTTACTTCCCACTATGACACTTTTAATAGCAATTAGGAAAAGTTTAATTATCCATGGAGTAATCCTTCCTCTACAGGTTGCCCGTCAAGCAAATCCTTTTGAAGATGTTGCTGTTGTTCATGAAATTAGACAGAAAGTTGGGCACCTCATAAAAATTCGTGTTGATGCCAATCGTAATTGGACATATGAAGAAGTGTTTGTTTGGGTCCTGTGTAAAATGCTATGATCTTCAATACATTGAGGTATGATTTGTTGAAATTAATTATTCTTGGCATTTGAAATTACGGTATAAAGTGTTTTGCTTATAAGTTTCAGTTTTAATTTTGTAACCGATAAAAGCTCCTCATTTCAATTGGCAAAGAAAAGGCTTCTTAATCATCGTGCTTTAGTGCATAAATCATTGAAGACTTATATAGCCCTTGAACAGACAAAATACCAAATAAATTTGGAAGATGGATGATGAGGAACTTGAGTAGGATCTAAGCCCATGATCGATTTGCTTCCTTTCGGAATATTCATCAAGGATATCCATGTGAAACTTTAGAGGACAATACCTACTCAGCGTATCTTTGAAGTTGGTATCGTATTCCTAATAATAACTTAATCTCCATCCTGTCATATTTAATGTTTTCATGGTGCTTGAGAAAAGAGCTTTTTCATGGCAATTACATTAAAATGCAAAGTTGTTGCGAGAATCAAGGAGCTCGTAAGCTTTTGTTGTTCTCTGTTTGCTTATTTGCATGGACCTCACTCATGACCCAATACTTGGGCTTTAGTGACATGGTTTGATAATTTGTCGAAAGTTGTAAACTGGCTAAAACCCTGAGCTTTCCTAGCTAATGTATTTAATGAATATGTTATTGTTGCATAGCTTGACGCATTTCTCAATTTGGTTTTCTTTTTGTTAGTTTCTATACTATGACTTGCATTCATCATTTTGCTTATTATGTGGAAGTTTTTTGGCACTTCTTTCTACTGTAGTTGTTTTTCATTGTTATCTTATTCACTTTTCTATGCTAGATGAAAATTGTTGTTTCATGGAAGTAGATGAAATTATGAGATTTCAGGTGGGCTATACCATATGAAATTATGAGAAATCATGCCTAAAATATTGGATGATATTTATCTGATATGCCTAGTTCTTATGTGAGTGCTGTAGGTTCATAATCCATCTGGGTGATTTTACAATTATCAATTATAAAAAAACTTGGACACTAATTGACCAAGGTTTTTGTGAATCCATCTGCATTTTGTGGCGGTTGCTCGTCCAACTGTCCGTTGAGTCTAGGTTTTAAAACACCTGGTACTAAGTATTATGTGTATTGCAATTTTATTGCATTCAAAATGACTAAATTTTGCTTGGAGACTGTAGGTGTGTCAATGACATCTCTAATTGAGCTTTCATTCAACTGGACGGGCTTCATTAGTGCTATGATTTCCAACATCTCCTTCACTTACAGGAGCATCTTTTCAAAGAAAGCCATGGTCTGACAATATCTCTCTCTATTCTTTATATCTGGATTCTAAAATTTATCTATTTGTCAAATGAAGATTGACCCCTTTTTTGTTACAGACTGACATGGACAGCACCAATATCTACGCCTACATTTCTATCATTGCACTCATTGTTTGTGTTCTGTCAAAACATTGTTATAAAACCTTTGAATTTCTTCTCTGAATACTTTAACTTGAATGTTGGCTTAGGGAAATATCCATGAGCCTTTTATAGCTTTTGTCTTTACCTCTTGCATGCTCCATGATTTTCCTTGTTCAGCTTTCCTATTCATTTATAAAGGAATGCTTCACTCTAAAATAGATGTTTTTGTAATGCTTGAACTGAAACTTCCATATAATATGCTGTTTTTGTAATGCTTGAACTGTATTACCTTATCTATGTTTGGATTTAGTATGCTTATTCAAAGTGGAAGCTTTTATTTTAGTGTGTAGGCTTAAGAGGAGGTCTGCGATGCTTCATTGGGGAGTCCACTTGGGTGCATGATCAAAGTTGTCCATCAGATGCAAGCTACAATCTAGCTTCTCACTGCACAAAATTCAGTTAAGTCTAACTGTGATCATCGATAGGATATAAAAATAGATTAAATGCTCACCGTCCCATTTCATTGACATAAGTTTGGCTCACCTGGTTTACAACCAACCTGATTCTTAGACCTAATCACAAGTTCTGGGTGAGATTCGTTAAGCCCACACATGAGTGGAGCCTTGCACAACAACATGTAGCCACATGTGCCAATATAGCGAAGGTGCAAGAACAAAGCTTTCCATAAATTAACCTGCGTTGCCTAAAACTTCTGGCATAACTGTAGGGCTGTAAATGGGGCAGCGGACCCGATGGGGTATCCGGACCGGACCCATTAAGACCCGACCCAAACCCGACCCGTTTGCTAAATGGTACGGGTCCGGGTCCAAGGATAGACCCATTTGTCAAACGGGTCTGGGTCTGGGTTCCTTTCATTTAGACCCGACCCGACCCGAACCCTGTTAGTAAATGGGCGGGTCTGGTCTACCTTACATGAGACCCGCCCAGACCCATATCCTTCCCACTTCCTTATATATTCTACTGGCGTTCCCACTTCCCTATATATTAAGCAACTAATGACGTTCCCACTTCAAAATAAAATACAAACTAGTTTGAAAATAAGATACACCTCCTTGATTTTTTATCTGGCCCGCCATGTTGTTTATTTGAGATCCACTCCAGCCAATAGATGTATAATCATTAGTTAATATGGAAAAGTCTTTCCTAAATCTCTATTAACTAGGTTGTATGCCATGTGTAAAATTTATAGATTTGAAGGAGGAGTTGCATGTAGTAGAAGTGAATGACGATTCTAATGAGTTGGAGGATTCGTCTAGAATTGAATCCTAAGGTATATCTTGTTTAATTTCTCAAATTTTTAATTTTTTTTCTATAACTTTAACATTTACAAACATTCTATTTGAATGATATTTAAAATAATTTCAGGTTTTTGGAAAAAGTTTATTTATTTAAGGCTAAAAACAGAATTACACTTCTCATGCATCAACAACATGTTGGACCCGTTAGACCCGTTGGACCCGTTTCTAAACGGGTTTGGTTCAGGGTCTGGATCTCCCTTAACCAAACCCGTTAGACCCAACCCATTTATAAATGGGTCTGGGTGGATCTCCCTCTACCAGACCCGAACCCATTTATAAATGGGTCTAATGGGTTGACTCGGACCCGACCCGGACCCGCCCATTTAGTAAAAGGGTCTGGGTTTAAAATTTGGACCCAGACCCGTTTAGTAAATGGGTGGGTCTGGTTTTGGCTAAACCCGCCCCGAACCCGACCATTTACAGCCCTAGGCATAAGAGTGAAGTTGTTTCACACCTCAAGCGGACCTGTTTCAAAAGAAACGTATATCTAGAAATTTGTATTACCCTACTGTGCCCCACTGAGGAATGAAACTTGTGTTTTGCTTAAGAAGATCTAATCACTGTTGCCCTCCTCTGTTCGTAGTGGGAAGGTTAATGCTCTGCTTACATCTATGGCCCATCAAATCGCGTTTAATCACAATACCAAAAGCAATACACTTCCTTAAATTGCTTCACTTGGCACTTTTTTTTCTTTTTTTTTTTTTTTAAGTTCTGTTCATCCCTGAAGATGGAGGGCTTGAAAATGAGTAATAGAAGTTTGCTTAGGATTTAATATCTAAACGATTTTCACGAGACCAAACTGTTAATTCTTCTCAACAATCAGGCTTATAGTGCAGGTTGGGATTTACCTACTGTTGTTTCCTTTGTGCCCTGCTATACTTTTACAATTGGTTTCGACTTACAAGCTCTCTACACAATGTGTAGATAATTTCTTGGGAAATAAATTGGGAGTTTTTCTACTTGTCGAGATTCAGGTGTGCTCTAATTTATCCAATTATTTCGCTTTTGGATCCATGGCCGTAGGTGTAGATTGGTACACGCATAGCACTTAGATATATGAGTATTAATTTTCTTATCTTAGATTGGTACACGCATAGACAAAGTCATCTTAGTATTAACCTCCCATCTTTCCTTGTCTGTTTATATAATCTTTCACCGCCAAAATTTGCTTCTTTTCAAACCCAAGAAGCGGCAAAGAAGACAGACAGAGATGAGTTCGATTAGCGAGCATGGATCGTCATTGTTAGCATTGGAGCGGTTGAAGCAACCGAAAGATCAAGGTATTTGTAGATGGAATTATGCTTTCGAGATCTTTACATCGAGCAAGCAAAGAAGAGCATCGGATCGTATGCATGAGGCCAAGAGACTCTCCATCATATATTCGAAAGGCTAGAATCTATTAGCAGATTCAAAAGGTGGAAAAAATCCATTTAATGGCTTTACTCTTTCGGTAAGTGAATCCATTATATTTTTGTTTTGCAATCTGTGTTTCCTGTACATTTCGCCAGATTTTTGTCTTCAATTTCACTTTTTTTTTTTTTTAATGAGAAATATTTGCTTTATGGCTATGGTCGCACTTGTGGGGCTAGTTATATTTCGCTACGGATTTTATCCGTAGCTATGGGCCTATTTTCTATCGTGTAGCAAAACTGGCGATTTAGCGGCGTTCAAAGACAATCGTCAATAAAATCCTGACCGCCAGTAAAGCCTTTACCGACCGAGGCTTCACCGGCTGTTAGCTAACCGCGGGTAAAGGATTTACCGGCGGTTTTCTTGGCTTTTGCCGGCGGTTTTGACCGCCGGTAAAGGCCAGTTTTCTTGTAGTGGGTTGCCAGTGGGATGCAGGGGCACACTCGGGGTGGGCGGCCTACGTGAGGCGGGCCCCACCCGTGTGAGGTGGGTGGCTCATGTGAAGCAGTACCCATGTGAAGTATGGCCCACGATGGGGGTTCGGCTGAGGTCCTAATCTATGTGTTGTGGGGCCTGAGCTATGAGATAAAGGGATTAATTCACCATGCTCTATCAGTTCAAGCTTTTAGAGCAAGTGGTTAATTGTCCTGCATCAGTCTCACCTTGAATGTAGACCCGGTGGAAAAGCCAATCTGGTCCACTCATCAGGTGGTCAGGCTTCAATAACATTCTGTAGCCTTCCTAATCAGTGGACTGGACTAACTTGCGCATCACTTCATCTTCACTAAGCGACCCATGTTATGTATGGTCACAGAAAGCATGGTTATATAACAGAAGCCCTCATACCATAAGCTCATTTCAGCATTTTCATATATCCTTCTAGGAAAAAGGCCAATTTCAGCTTCCCCACAATACAATTGTCTTGATTTTTTTTTCTGAAAATAGTAATTGTTTTGTTCTCCAGAACCGTTGCGTGAATATGATAGCCAACCTCTTTAATGCGCCAGTCAGTGAGGACAAAGCTGCCGTTGGTGTTGGGACGGTCGGATCATCGGAAGCAATCATGTTGGCCGGATTGGCTTTCAAGAGGAAATGGCAGAACAAGAGAAAGGCCGAGGGGAAGCCCTATGACAAGCCCAACATCGTCGCCGGCGCCAATGTCCAGGTATTTTCTGAGTACTACAATGGATGCTCCTTGTGAGGAATGCTAATTGCACACAATCTTGTTACGAAACAAATGGAAGATGTGTATGATATGGGGACCTCTTATTTGGTGGGTGGGCCACGGCATGAAATGTCCTTAGCTATGGCCAATTGAACAATCCTGAACACTCGATCAGAATATGGCTGGCCATTTCTTTCCTCAAATCAAGCAATAGTTAGAACCATCCTATCAGCCTTTTTTTCTTTGGAATGGCGATGAATTTTATTAAGGGAGCGCCCTCCGGTTGTAGGTATGTTAGAAAATTGTTTTGTGGATACACCAAAAATAAAAATAAAATGTAAAAAATTTCTTCACTAGGCTGAATCACGTAAAAAAATTACGCTGTCCTTAAAGCGTGATTTGCCCCCTTATCAACTGCTGATGGGTTACAGGCGAATTGCTTCCAGGATAAGACAAGCTTTATCTGGATCCAGCGTGCAGCAATCATGATGGGTTCACTATGGAACATTTTGAATGCAGCAAATCTATTCTGGTAGACTCAGATAGTAGATATGTTCACAGTATTCTAAAATGGAGATTTGGATTGTATCTGATCTGATGGGAGAGTTGGTGTGTTGAGATGATGAAAATCGGACTGGAATGGTCTAGTTTATATAGGTATCAGGTAGTGGACCTTTGCTAGGAGGCTATCAATGGTTTAGAATGTTTGGAAAATATTTCTGATCGTTGATCATTAACTCCAGCCGTTTCTGGTTGTCGGATCAAAGGATCTGTCTGTTGGATCATCATGGTCCGTCCGTTTTTGGACCGTTGTGGCTTTCAAGTCAAAGAGTCGTTTTCAGAAACTGCTGAACGTTTCGGATTTATGATCCGACTGTTCTCAATCTTCTATAAAACTACAACCATAATGCCCACGCTCACGCCCGAACGCGAGTGTGTGTTAGCACTGGAACACGCAACCCGAACATCTTTACATCCAAAACACCAAGTAAGAATACTCTTCATAAGTCCACATATAAACCACGAAAAAATTTCAACCATTTCCGGTGGGACAAAGCGCACACTGGATTAGAAATTTTTGGAAAAGCGTTTTGCCGGTAAAATCCCGAAATTTTGAAATTTTTTTAAAAAAAACCACTAAATTTCAATAAGGTAGATGTGGGGCCCACGCGATGCATGCATAGAACCAACCCATCCATCATATGCGCCAGTGCATGTTACCACCAAGGCCCTAAATTCAGTCTGAGCCATGAATCAATTGGTTCACACCACATGGAACAAGTTGTGAGGGAACATCCACCCTTGATTCGCATGGAGGGCCATATTGTTTATATGAGAACCAGGACAATCAGACACTTCATCTGGTCTGGATGAACGGGCAGGATGAAAATTAGGTTGTTTCAAAATTCTAGGTGGGCCATGTAAATCAGGGGTTGATACCCCCTATCACATTGTTCCCATTTTGTGGCCTACTTGCATATTGGGATCATGCTGAGTTTTGGCACCTGGGGTTATTATGAGGTGACGCATCTAATGGACAGGTTGGATGGCCTCAATACATCACGTGGACCCCACATCTGATGTTAGGCTTCTAGACATGGTTTTAAGACTAGGATGATTCCGATGCAACTCGCCCGAGTCAACTCAGACTCAGTTGGACCTGACTTGGTTCATTATGACGAGTCACCTCTAACTCAGGCGAGTCGTGACTCGAATCGGGATTGAACGAGACAGTCCAAGTCACCGAGTCTTTTAACCATGCTTCCTGGATTGTGAAACCAGGCCTGCGATTTTTCAGTTATGATGGAAGGTGGTATTGGCATAGGTTTGCTGGGAGAAGTTCGCTAGATATTTCGAAGTGGAATTGAAGGAAGTGAAGCTGAGAGAGGGATTTTAAGTGATGGATCCTGTGAAAGCAGTGGAAATGGTGGATGAGAACACCATCTGCGTGGCCATGATCTTGGGTTCGACTCTTACCGGAGAGTTTGAAGATGTTAAGCTTCTCAACCAACTCCTTACTGAAAAGAACAAGGAAACAGGGTATCCTACTCTCTTATGGGTGCTAGTTACAGAGCTTGTTGGTTGAAAAGATGGGACCCATCCATTTTGATTTGAGGATCCAACTGAAAATGGATATTAGTTCAGCTAATTGTTGCATGAGGACTACATTCCTTCTTTAGACTCCAAAAACCATCTTTGAAATAATGTGGTCCACACTTATTTCTGTGGGACATCAATCAGAAATGGATGGGTATGATCAGCCAATGGGAGTCCCACCCATGGATTGCATGAGTTTCCTACTGAAATTGGGTGGGACCCATCGGTTCAGCTAATGGTAGTATGAGGACTACATGTACAATCCACTGTATTGCATGAGTGTGGTTTTAATTAAGCTGAAATGAGTCCATCACATGGCCATTCAAACCGATAGAAGTGATCAGATCCAATCATGATATGGGTTCCGTCGCTTCAGCCAATAGAAATCGTACATTTGAATATTCATAGAGCAGCCTGCAGACTACAGAACCATGCCCCTTTATCTCGTGTGAGAAATGGTCGCATCCAGCCAGTGGGACATACATTACTGTCCACCCAGCATCTAACTTTCATGATATCATGTGTGTGCGACATCCAACCCCAACCCGTCCAACCGATTGGTCCCATCATGAGGTTTATGTTACGTAAAAATCAGCCTCATCCAATCATCAGGCGGACAGCATTTGTATTTTGCTATTTTTCAACGGCTATACTGTATCCCTCCTGATTGTTGGATATGGACCCGTAGAACGCACTCGTGGGCAAACCAGTAGTAGGTGGGTCCCACACAATTATCCCTTAGAACATTCCTGGTTGGATATCCTTTTTCCCAATCCCCTTCTGACGCAGGGACGAATGTGATGAGGATAACTACTCCGAATCCACGGAGCTTCTCTGGACTCTTCACAGAGACTTCTCAAATCCACGAGGAAAGAAAGAAAAATAGAAATAAATTCTAAGAAATTCGAAATTGATTAATTAATTCTTAAAAACGAGTTTGCAACACCAAGCAATGGGAAAGAAATCAGAATCAAACTACAACCAAAACTCCTAGAATCCGTGCCTTACTACCTATTTATAGTAGGGCTGTAAATGGTCGGGTTCGGGGCGGGTTTAGCCAAAACCAGACCCGCCCATTTACTAAACGGGTCTGGGTCCAAATTTTAGACCCAGACCCTTTTACTAAATGGGCGGGTCCGGGTCGGGTCCGAGTCAACCCATTAGACCCATTTATAAATGGGTCCGGGTCTGGTAGAGGGAGATCCACCCAGACCCATTTATAAATGGGTCGGGTCTAACGGGTTTGGTTAAGGGAGATCCAGACCCTGAACCAAACCCATTTAGAAACGGGTCCAACGGGTCCAACGGGTCTAACGGGTCCAACAGGTTGTTGATGCATGAGAAGTGTAGTTCTGTTTTTAGCCTTAAATAAATAAACTTTTTCCAAAAATCTGAAATTATTTTAAATATCATTCAAATGGAATGTTTGTAAATGTTAAAGTTATAGAAACAAAATTAAAAATTTGAGAAATTAAATAAGATATATCTTAGGATTCAATTCTAGACCAATCCTCCAACTCATTAGAATCGTCATCCACTTCTACTACATGCAACTCCTCCTTCAAATCTATAAATTTTACACATGACATACAACCTAGTATACAACCTAGTTAATAGAGATTTAGGAAAGACTTTTCCATATTAACTAATGATTATACATCTATTGGCTGGAGTGGATCTCAAATAAACAACATGGTGGGCCAGATAAAAAATCAAGGAGGTGTATCTTATTTTCAAAATAATTTGTATTTTATTTTGAAGTGGGAACATCATTAGTTGCTTAATATATAGGGAAGTGGGAACGCCAGTAGAATATATAAGGAAGTGGGAAGGATATGGGTCTGGGCGGGTCCGGGTCTGGGCGGGTCTCATGTAAGGTAGACCAGACCCGCCCATTTACTAACGGGGTTCGGCCTCGGGTCGGGTCGGGTTTAAATGAAAGGAACCGCACCTGCACTCCGTTTGACAAATGGGTCTATCCTTGGACCCAGACCCGTACCATTTAGCAAACGGGTCGGATTTGGGTCGGGTCTTAATGGGTCGGGTCCGGGTACCCCATCGGGTCCGTTGACCCATTTACAGCCCTAATTTATAGACGGTCGTGATGTCTACTAGTGCGCAAGGTTTTCGGCCAAAATAGTAAGTGTCCTATTTGGCTTCACCAAACCGTTCTCCTAATTATTCTAAGCTCTTTTCACGTTGGGCGCAACTCCTAACACCCGACGAATGAAGAGTTATAATCAAACTAAAACTTACTATTTATAGTAAAAATGAAATTAAAGCAGGGAAATGACCACTAGCGGGGTTGGTTGGCTAAAGTAGCTTGTTCTACCCTAAAATCATATATTTTACGTCAGGTAACTCATTCCAGATTGCGAGATGATGGGGTTTTTTGCCCCGTGCTCGACCAGTCGTGAGCCCTGCTCGACCGGTCGAGGGCTGGTACGACCAGTCGTGGGAGTCGAGTCGTAGCTCGACTCAAAGTCCAGCGAGTTCGGACTATTTTTCTCTGGGGTTCTCGACCGGTCGTAGGTGACCCACGACCGGTCGTAGGTGACCCACGACCGGTCAGAGGTGAGGTGAGCTACGACCGGTCGTAGAGGTTAGGACCGATCCGAATTTCCAGACTAGTCATAGGTTACGCTTGATTTGTTCCGCGATTTTGCGCGAAATCATGCGGAATTGAATCCTTTCAACCGGGATGCGGAAAGGAGTTTCCCAAAACTATAAAAGGGTTGCCTAGGGTTTTTCTAGGTATCACAAAATAGCAAGAGGATTTCCTAAAGCTTTGCGAGGGATTTGCTAAAGGGTTTAGGCTATCAAAGGTGAGAGAGGGAGAAGAGAGAGAGGAAGCTTATAGAAGAGAGGTTCGCTCGTGGAGGTTCTCTACTTTGCAATCTACATCTCGCCGCTTCTATGTCCTCGTAATCGGTTAGATCTCTCCGTTTTCTCTATTTCTCTTATGTTTATCCACTCGCGTGAGTGAAGAAGATTGTAACGTTCTACTTCATAGTGGATTGTTGATCTGGACGAGGTCCCGTGGTTTTTACCTCTTTGAGGGTTTTCCACGTAAAAATCTCTTGTGTGGTGTGTGATTGATGCTTTGATTTATTTCATTGCTTTATCCATAATTCTGGTTTGTTTCGGGAGGCTAGATCCTAAGGTTTGTGCAAGGCATCCCAACACGAGATACGCCCGATTTAAGGTCCGACGGTCTGGATCACTTCTGTCGTCGACTGGGCCTTTTCTGATCCATCTTGGCCCTGAAACTGTCCACGACCCGCTCTACATCACCTTCTCTCAAATTTCAAATGAGAGAGGATTGTAATAAGGGAGAGATTGGATGTTATAGGGATGAACACTATTGTATCGGAACTCTTCCAAATCCTCTTGATTCAGAGGCATTCTCTCAGTAAATGCATCCCATCCGAGAGAGATTCCTTAGAGATAATCGAGAGGAACAACATCTGTTGTCCATCAGTCTCATAGACGATCTAAATTGTTGATTATGTCCGACGATATCCTAACCGTCGGATCAAAGGGGCGATTATCTCCTTCCCGCTCCTGCAGCAGTTAGGCGAGTCATTGGAGATACTGTTAGATCCTTTGAGCACTGAGCACACCTGTTAGGGCCCTTCACTGATGAGTGGATGGAGCTGAATGTTGCCAAAAGTAATCCTCATAGTGGGGCCAACCTATCAGATGGCTTGGATGTTACACACATGATATGTTGAAAATTATCAAACGATAAGTTATCATCCAATCAGTTGGATGTGAGCATATATCATCTTATGCTAGGAAATCTTATATAAATGAATGAAGTAGCTCACATTTGTTAAATGCATGACATATCACATGTTTTTGTGCAGGTGGGATACACCGATCCATGTCGATGCAGCGAGCGGTGGGTTTATCGCGCCTTTCCTTTACCCGGAGCTGGAATGGGATTTCCGGTTGCCGTTAGTGAAGAGCATCAACGTGAGTGGGCACAAGCATGGCCTTGTGTATGCTGGTGTTGGTTGGGTCGTATGGAGGAGCAAAGAAGACTTGCCTGAAGAGCTCATTTTCCACATCAACTACCTAGGATCTGATCAGCCCACCTTCACTCTCAATTTCTCTAGAGGTATGCAAAATGGTTTCAAAATCTAACATGCTGGTATCTTTGCTTGATCTGAGCCATACAATACAAGGCATTCATTTCGGACTTTTTTTATTTTTTTTTTCAGTGCATCACCTAAACTTAGGCATCCATTCAATATCCTCACACTTTGTTGTACCCATGAATAAGATCTGAACCTTTTGTCTGCTGTGCCTACATTGAATGGACACACCTGAAAAATCATATTGGTCAGGTGATCTTACAAGGCTACAACTGATTGGTAGTGCTGTCGGGTTCGGGTTGGGTCCTATAGTATCATACCTGGGATAACCAGGTTAGGGTCTTGCTGGGTCTAGGTCTGGTTCTTCAAGACCTTGACCCAAATCCAATTGGGTTCATGTATCCGTTGGGTACCTACCGGGTCTTTGGATCTTTTTTTAAAAGGTAACAATGGCTTGAACCCATGACCTCAATGTTGAAATGCATTATGTCTACCACTTAGCCATGATTTGGAACCCACCCAATGGACAAATAAGAGTAGGGGTGTTAATGGGCCTGGCTCGGGCCTGAAAATCAGAATTTTGAATTGCACCGGCCCTACAGCCCAGCCCAAAAAGTTCAAAATCTGGGCCAAGACCTACTCCAGGCCAGGCCCGTTGACAGCTCTAAATAAGAGTGTTTACTTGGTTGGGCCCACCCAATGGACATACCAGATCTCATTCTAAACCGGCTCTTTTACATGCATGTGGCTTAAAAACCCTCATATATGATTAAGTCTAACCTGACCCAAACCCGACTAGACCCTACACAGCTAACTTTAACCAGGTCCATCAAAATAATGACTGGACCGTATTTTTAAATGAGTTCGAAAATTGATACACAAACCCCACCTGATTTCCTAACGGGTTTGAAAAATGGGACCTGGGCCTACTAAAATCAGCTTGGATCTATTGTGTACCCACGGGTCTGGGTACCCATCGATATCCCTACTTACCGGAGAACTTCTAAAAGCTCCAAATAGGGGGTCAGTAAAAATCCAACCGACGGTCAGTACTTTGTGAGAAAGAATGGCTAGGATAATCTGAATGGCGCCATTCTTGCCAGCATATGGCTATCCAATAGTTTAGATCGTTTGCGTGGGTGCCAACTTGTATAGAATAGTAAATGCTTGATGGCATTACATATGTTCAGCACTCATTCTTGTTTCTTCTTTTTGTTCTTTATTTTCATTTGATAAATGTTTGCAGGAGATCATGACATTAAAATTTCTTGATTATATATAGGTTCCAGTCAGATAATTGCACAATATTATCAATTCATACGCCTGGGCTTCGAGGTAACTTCTTTTTCTTTTCTTTTCTTTTTCCTTAAAAATTTTTTTTTTTTTTAATGGCATGCAAATCTCGCTCGATAGTCGATAATGCTATAATGTGAAAGTATGGCAACCAAATCTACAAGGATCCATATCCACATGTTGGCATTCCAGCTCTGTATCAGGTGGGACCCACATTGTAGACCATATGCCTTAAAACTCAGGATGGTCCAAGCATCAGGTAGGCCATCATAAACAAGAATCATGTATGGTCCAAAAAAACACTTGCAACTAGAAGGGTAGCATCATGCCTCTACTTCTGATTGCAAAAGTAATAGACTGTCCACTGTTTTCGCTCATGTGTGGGCCACATTGTACTTGATTGGCCTGATATATCTGGCCACACGATCTCCAGTGTTTCCCACCTGATATATGGATTGGATAGCATGCTTATCTGCCAGTTTGGAAAGTGTATAGATGCATGTATAGGGGTCCATTTTGGAGTAGGAAACCTCTATAGCATGCAGCCTAGGCACTAAAATTTGGTATGTAAAATGCATCCGTCAGTTGGTGTGAATTCCATCAATCAGGACCGTCCAATCTGTGAATACCTCTTATACAGGCGATGGTCTAACAATCACCATACGATTGAATGCTAGATCTGAGTCGAGGCTTTATGTTCATGTTTGTGAGGCAGGCCATTTATTGGGTGATTTAACAACCAGTTTCATATGATATTTGGTTTATGACACACCCAAAAAGTGGCCCATAAATTAGAAGGATCAGATTGGTAAGTGGTCCATCAGTCGGAAGGTTTGGATTGATGGGTGTGTTACTCAACTGGGTTGCTGTATGCTTGTCTATAATCTTCAAGGGATACAAGAACATCATGGAGAACTGCATGGAGAATGCAAAGGCCCTGAAAGAAGGTATAGAAAAGACGCCGGTTTGAAATCATCTCCAAGGATGTAGGTGTGCCCCTGGTAGCATTTGCTCTCAAAGATAGCAGCACATACAGCGTGTTCGAGATCTCGGAGAGCTTGAGGAGGTTTGGATGGATCATCCCGGCCTATACAATGCCGCCGGAAGCTGAACACATCGCAGTCCTCCTAGTGGTGATCAGGGAGGACTTCAGCCGGAGCCTGGCAGAGCGACTAGTGTCGCACATCAGGAAGTTCATGAAGGAGATGGACAGCCTACCGTTGAGATCAGTGGCCCATGTCACAGCTGAGGTGGACAGCAGCCAGGAGGCTGGTAAGAGAGATGAGGTTGTGATCAAGAAGGGTGTGAGGGATACCCAAGAGGAGATTACTAGGTATTGGAGGAGGCTTGTGGATGGCGAGAAGACTACTTGGGTTTGTTAGATGTAGAGTGGGCCATGATCATGTTTACTATGTTTCTTGTAAATATGGGAAGTCTTTGTGAATTAGATAATGGGAAAATGATATTATACACCCTGTTTGTTTGTTTTTTATAAAACATGCACCCCTTATTAGACTTTTGGTATTAAAAATTTAGAATGTATGTAGCTGTGAAAGGGGTGGAAACATCAGTTCCTTAGACATTGTAGTATATGTATCTCCTCTTATGGTACTTGTATATTCTTTTGCTTTAAGGTCTTTAATATTACTTTCGTGTAACAATTTTCTAGCAGTTTTTTTTTTCAAATCTTGCAATTGGTGAAATGGGAGATGGTCTGAATGGCTGGGATAGAGCTATGATGATGTTTCAGTACTGTGCTTTGATTTTCGTTTCAGTACATATTCACAGATGATGCAGTGGATCTATCTGAGGGCAGATGTAGTCCTGTATTAGCGGCAATTATAGCCGTTGTAAAGCATTTGAGAACCTATCTTCTGATTGTTGTATCGTTAGTTGCATGGCCCCATCACATTCCAATCAAGATTAACCCAGATGGAACGTTGTAATGTGTGTTTGGCAATAGGAATCCAAACAAAATTTCCACGTGGTTGCTGTTTGTATTTGTGGGGAAAATGGAGGAAACGTTGCTTAAAATACACTATCCAGGAAATTTTGGAATAAAGGAAACTGTGAAAAACAAACTAAGGAAATGGAATTTCCATAGAAAGAGTGTTTCTACAAATCAAAGCAGGCGCAGATAGTGATGAGATAGTATCCAAACTTGGTCACCCAAAGGCCAACGGGTATGGCCGGGAGAAACAACAAATGCATGTGGTGGCTAAACGATTGATGAGCGGGAAGAATATGTGGAACTGCATGCAGATTACAAAAGTATAGATAATTCTACTGTCTCCAAGGCAAGCATAGCATCTTCAAATCATGGGAGCTCTGAGGCATTCCATGATATGAGACGTTGATCTCCTGACCCAGAGAGGATCACCAAATGTGATGTAGGACATGGCACTTGGATTAAAAGAAGGCCAAACAGAAGCAGAAGTAATCTATCAGATCTACCCCAAATGTGATGTAGGACATGGCACTTGGATTAAAAGAAGGCCAAACAGAAGCAAAAGTAATCTATCATATCTACACTCAGTCCTACGTAAGGCACGATGTAATTAGGTCCCGTGCATGTCTGATTCGAAGAAGTCCGATTCAAAGAAATTTAATCCGGATAGAGAGAAATTCTCATTTCAAGTGTGAACTGTAAATTGGCCATGACTTTTGATCCAGGTATCATTATGGGACACAACCTATCAATCTTTATCGTAACGGGCCGTTCGGGGTCAACCAACCCACAAAGTGGGTTGTGTCTGTACGTTTTGTGAGAAGATGCACGCTTCTAGTTCGAAAACAGAATTTTAAAGAAATTTTACTATTTTTACTAATTCCCATTTTATCATATTTTCTTATTTTTAGAGTATTATAATTTTATTTTTATTTTTAGAAATTACTTGTAATCATGCTAAAACTCCTCCAGTAAGGTTTATCTAAACTTCTTATTTTTGGCAAATTAAGCTTTAGATGAGTTCTACAATTTCAAGTAACTTTCAATAGTGGATAGAATTTTGCTATTTTGGGTAATTTCGAACTACGGTTTTTTTGCTTTTCTTTATTAATGGTAGAATCAAGAAATAGACACATAGACATTAGACATTATTCAGTATAATTATTTGATTTTTTTTTTTTGCTTTTTTTCTTCTGGATTCAAGGTTTTAATCACTCATATGAAAGATGGTGATCTTCCTCTTCACCTCTTCACACCCTTCCAGCGCCAAAATGGCTTGCATGTAGGCCTGGCAATGAGTCCAGTTCAGTCCAGGTTAGGGTCATCCCAAACACAATAATAAACAGCTCAAGCAATCTGGCCCTAACCCAACCTGCTATCCATTGTCCAGTGACTCCATCCAACCTGCCTACAATTTCTAGAGTCAAAATGCAACCTGACCCAACCCATTTTATTGCCCAACCTGACCGGTCTACTACCTGTAATCTCTTATATTCTACCTTCTGGCTCTTGTTGGAGTTTTCATGTGTATGGCTCACTTTTACACACTCATAGCCCATCCATGGACCATGGTGGATCCAGCATGGCTTGAATTCCTAAACCATGGGGCCCACTTGAATTGTTAAATATCCATTAGTTCTCTACATCCTAAACAAAAGAAAAAGAAAATAGACACAAAGCCAAATAACATATGTTGTGGTTCAAGTGGTAAGCAATTTGCTAAAATGTCTAAAGAGGCCTAGGGATCAAAACTAGAGCAAGGATATATTAATTTTGGGCATCAGTTGGTTTGGGTCAGGTCATTTGGCCCGGCCTCAGCCCCGGCACATTGATTCAATATATGGGGAGTTTGATTGAGAAGCCCAACCCATTAATATAAATGGCTATGTTGGCCAGCCCTAGCTCAATCCATAGCCCAACCTGACCTGACCGAAACCCAGCTTAGAAGACCTGGGTTGACCTGACCCATTGTCAGCCGTAGTTGCATGTAAACTTGGGTGAATCAATAAATAACTAAGCATTATGGAATGCTTGGGCCAAGAGCTTGTGCAGTACATTTTGAGTTTTTCGTTTGTACAAGTAGGATTCATTGCCTAGTGATCCAAACCACTGATAGGATGGGCCTCAATACAGTGGCCCACACATCTTTTCTCCACGTGTTATCCTTACCATCTAATTCCTATACAAGAGAAATTTTACAATACAGATGGGCTCGAGTACAGTTCTTCACAAACAAAGAGCACCATGTAACTGAAAACAGGTAATTACTTTTTTCTTGAGAACTCTTGCTACAACCCAACGATTTTATTGCTAAAAATAGACCATGTAGGGGTGCTTTTCTAGAACATCTTTCCAACACCATCCTCCCTTGGAACAGATTCGTGGATGTCCATCCGACGCCAGTTCCCCACCATTGTGCCCATTTCATCAGTTTTGTCAAACAGCCCGAGGAGACCGCCTGTGTGTATAAAGAGAACTTTTCTTCCTTGCCACTTCGTTGGATTCTCAGCCATGTCTTTCAACATTCCACGGGCAGCCTTTCCACTGCAAGAATGCAACAACCCAAGTCAAAAAGACAAATCAAATAAACCATCCCAAGTGGGTCATCAAAAACTCAAAAGTCTCAAATCCCTCGTGCTGCCCAACTTCAAAGGCATGGATGGAATCAAAGAAACCATCCTATGGGCCATCAAAAACTCAATGCCTCAAAGCCATTGTTTTCTCTGGCTGTCAACTTCAATGACATGGAAATCAAAGAAACCTCCCATGTGTTATAAAAAATCCTACGCCTCAAAATCATTTGCTCTTTTTTACATTTATAGATGTATAAAGGAAGAGGAATGATCTCCACAACTAGTTTGCACCATGATAGAGTGCGAATGAGTTGTATCAGACATATGGAGTCCATCTAGCCTACTAATTGGCCACCATGCTGAAACCATACTAAATGGATGTTCCTAACCGTCCAAACGAGGGCCCTTTTTGTTATGTCCACTCATTTTCTAAGACATTTATTAGAAGGTTGCGGTTGACGGATCAAAGTGATCCTTGAGGGACATAAGAAATATAAGGCAGGGCCTACTGAACAGACTATCAAATTTCACAATTGGACCTTTTTTGTCATAATTTTTCTGGACCGTCCATTTCTCAAGCTATTAATCGGATGGTTAGGATTGTCTGGGAACTGCGGTGGCCCATGAAGAGTGGGTTGAACGAAATAGTTGGTCCAAATTGATGAATTGACCGTCCATGTTTCCATATAGCAAGTTTGAATAGCAATATGGTGCATGCAAACTAGTAGCGTAGGATCATTCCCCAAAGACCAATCAAACTGGTGCATGCAAACTAGTAGTGTAGGATCATTCCCCAAAGAACAATCAAACTGGTGCATGCAAACTAGTAGTGTTGGAGGTTGGTTTGCATGTCAAACTATGAAAAATCCATGTCATATTCGACACTGTACCCAGATCCCAGCAAAAAAAAAAATGGAAATTTTGATACGGAATATGATCTTGTCATACCTGTAAACGGGGTCAAGAACAACACCAGTTGATGTAGCTATTTCTTTAACAAATTTAAGCTCCTCGGCAGTGTTCATTGCATAGCCTAGGCCCTTAGCCTATGAGACAAAAAAATTACCAGTTAGTTCTAGTCCCGTATCAATAAGGAAACAAAGATGGGTGCATTTTATAAGAAGATCACCACAGTGCCATTGCTGCACCCCAAGGTTTAAAAATGTTGCTATGACCTCATAGCAGCAGACTGGTCTTACCATTATTATCATGCCAATGGACCTATGAAATGGAAAATGGGAAAAATATAAAAATGGAAATGCGTGCAGCCTACAAAAGATAACGGCCATTTTTACTGGAAAATGGCATCATGATCCATAACATAATGCCCTTAGCCTATGAAACACAACTCTAATCCATGTATGCATGAATTGCAGGATCCTTCTAAGTAGGTGCCACTCCTGCTTTGAATTGCACTTTGGATCCTTGCACCTGCTTCCTAAGCATGTATACTTATTTAGATTTTGAAACAGACGCTTCCCAGCTACCGCACTCAAATCTTTTCCCGCTTCTTTTCCCACTTCATGCAACTATATGCATGATCACCACTGAAACTAAAAGAAAAGATCAATGCTATTGTCCAGCTCATCACGGTGGACTTGATCAATTATGACATTTCTAGTTTTACTTCCCATAAATAATAAGATTGCTGTTTCCAAACTGTGTTAGATTTAAGACTTCTCAAGATCTTACCTTTCCATTCTCAAAAAGGAATTTAACAGGATATACCCAACTATACTAAGAGGAGTTATATGATCCTCAGTCTGAGTTGCAAGTGGGACCCATGTCTAGAAGATAAACTGTTAAATCTGACAGTCACCAACATAGATGGACTATCCCCAAAAGTCTTCTAGACTGGACAATCTTAACACCCTAAATCAGACCCACAAATAGAAAACTTTTTTTTTCTTGAAAATTTCACCGACAAATAGACAATTAATGTAACAAGATAGCAATGGTCGACATCCAACAGGAAAAGGCCAAAGATTGGATGTGTAGGATATTCCCATCTCAGACATTATTGGGCATGTTTGATTCACTGTGGACCTGTTAGATCAACAACATCAACCATGGAACTATGGGCACTGCTTGCAGGAACTCAGGGCCCAAGGGTACCACACAAATCCCCAAGCTAGGGATCATAGATTTCCTACAGTAATAGACACAAACATGGGAAACTAATTAACGACATATGTAAAACAATCCAGCAATCTTTTGTTTATGTAAGAAACTGCTCACATCTTGAATGTCGACGATTTCATGCGAGTCAAGACCCGCTTGAAGTCCATCTATTAGGCCTTGAACATAGTCATAAAAGTAATCGGGATCGTCACAAACAGAGAATGCATGAACCTGCAGCAGCAAGCACTCGTTAAAGAAATGACTTGCTTAATTAGTGGAGACAAGGAACAACATCAGAAAAGGAAATGACATACTTTTGCCTTTAACTTACTTAACCTTGACCCCAATGCCAGACCAGCAATAGTCCCACCACTAGAAATTGAAGAATGGGAAAAGTTTAGCAGCCACTACACTCTAGTACTCAACATAGTTGCTATATAACAATTAGAAGAAAATACTACAAGAAAAAATATGCAAGATGGAATAAAGATACAGGGAAAAGGTACTATGAGGTCGAGCTCATGGGAGCTTCCATGGGGTCGAGCTCTATGGGCCTCACCATGATGCATGCTGGACATCCACGTCAGACATCTCGTGGATCTCCTCTAGGGTATGGGATGTCCCAAAATCAGTCAGGTCTGGAACCTAGGTGGGCAACACCATCTGGAACTGTGTGAAATCATGCCTAAAACATCTAAAATCACTTGGTGGGGCCCACCTCAGCTTGGAATGGCCTGAAACTTGGTGCAACCCCTCATCCAACTGGGACACACAATTGGTGGACCATATGCCTGAACCAAATCTCAGAGGGCCCTATAAACAATCATGAAGGTTTTAATGGGTGCGCATCCACTCTACATTGTTCCCTGTGGTGTGGCCCACCTAAATCATGGATTGGCCTGATTTTTAGGCCCATGGCCCACCATGGGAGAGGTGCATCTGATGCACAGTGTGGATGTCCAACACACATCATGGTGGGGCCCATTAGAGCTTGACCTCATGAGAAGCTCCCATGAGTTCAACCTCATTGTACCTTTTCCCATACAAACTGGATAAAGATAATGGCAAAAGATGCAAAAAAGTGTATATATGACAAGTCACACTACCAAGATTCAAGTAATTACAGTGGTGGAATAAAGTTGCCTTCGGAAGGGGAGTTGATACTATAGATGCAAGAACAACAATCACCATGTTAAGAAAGAGTGAGGCATGCTGAAATTTTTTGGTGTAGTTTGCATGAGGCATTCTTCATAATTTCTATGCACTATGAGGGAATTCTTGTAATATATGTAGATCTTTTTTAGATAGCTTCGAGAAGATCTCTAGGATCTTGCTAGATAAGCTTGAGAGTACTTCTAGAATCTCACAAGCTACACCTCAAAAGCCTATAAATAACATACCTTTGTATTTATGAAATTCATTTAATAGAGAAATGACTTCTATCATGGTATGCCAAAATGGTTACGTAACGGCCATAACGGCCAGTACATAATGGTAACGGTGGTAACTGTTGTGCGCTATAAGGCCAAAGTGGCCGTAATGGCCGTTATAGGGGAAAAAAAATGGCTTGTAAAGGCCCCCTACAACCCTTTTTTTTTTTTGAAAAAAAATCTGTTTCGGCCCCGTTATGGGCCATTTTTTTTTTGTAACAGCCATTGCGGCCCATATCATAACAGTGACAGTAGTGGCTGTTACAGCTACTATTACTGTTATAGAATACCTTGATTCCTTTACTTCCTAGTTTTTTCAAGGTATTAGAGCAAGACCTCTCATCCAACTTTCCTCGTAATTCAAGTAGCCCACTGATCGAATCCCTCCAACTCTAGCATTCAAAATTTACTGATCTCCAATCACGTGATGTGCTCATCTCATTCCATCGGTTTGTTTTCATCTTCTTTCTTTTCCTCCGCATAGAAAAAAGGGTCGTCTTCCATTGATTTCTTCTTTCCAAATCCTTTAATCCTTCAAAATCTCAATTTTTCATTAAAAGGACAAAAAAAAAAAAAACTTTCCTTTTCACCTCCCCTAAATATATCTTCTTCCATTAATTTCTTCCCCAATCTCCTTCTCTTCAAAATCTCCATCCCTTCCCTTAAATAATGACAACGGTCAGCTGCAGCTTTTTCTCAAATTAATCCTTCATTCTCTCCACTCTAGGCTCATTAGTGGTATTTGGAGATACAAACTAGAAGGTGGGAATGATGAATGTTGGTAACAATTGGAGTGGGAACGAGGAAATAGTAAAGATTGCTGACCAAAAAGTTTCCCAAAATGACCACTTTCGATATCTTGGGTCGATAATTCATGAGAGTAGAGAGATTGAGAAGGATGTTGCCCATGGAATTTAAGCGGAGGTGGAAGAGCGGAGATGTGCCTTGGGAGTTTTATGTGATCGTCGTGTACCACTCAAACTGAAAGGGAAATATTAAAGGATCGCTATAAGACAGCCATGCTTTATAGGACAGAATGTTGGGCAATTTAGGAACAAGATGTCCATAGGATGAGTGTATCTGAAATGAGGATGTTGAGATGGATGAGTGGCAAGACAAGGAAGGATATAATTGGAAATGAATGCATTCGAGGGAATTTAGGAGTCGCACCAATAGGTAACAAGATGAGGGAAAGTAGACTTAGATGGTTTGGTCATGTGCAATGGAGATCAAGAACTGTGCTAGTTAGGAGTGAGTGCGTACAAGTTGAAGGCTCAAAAAGGGCAAAGGGAAGGCCCAAAAGGACGTGGGTGGAGGTAGTAATAAAAGAATTGATGGCCCATGGTCTGACTGAAGTTATAGCCCTTGATAGAGTGGAATGGCAGAAAAAGAAGTATGTAGCCAACCCCAGTTAGTTGGAATAAGGCTTAGATGATGATGACCAGCTTCTGGTTGGAGCCAACATGGTCTGGCATGCATTTGGTGTATGGAAAACAGCACTCACAGTAATGGGCTTCCATTCTTCCACATTTTCCCCTCCAAATTACAAAATATCCACTGGAAGGTCCAGAAGATATCTCACTCAGAAACTGGGAATTTCTAATATATCCTTAGAAAATTGAAGCTTCCAACAACTAATAAAATTGAAAAATATTAGCCACCCGTGGTAAATCATGAATAAGAAAAATGCATGAGAGGAGAATTGATTTCAGAAAGTGAATAGTGAAGCTAAGAGAATTGCTTTGCTTTCCAATTCTGAACCAACACTCAGCACTCATCAACATAAATTTGTCATCATATCAGTGCCACACACGTTATATTATATAATGAGATCCTTTTAATATTTCACAAGGACGTGACAACATTTTGACTTTACTAAACTTCACATTTCTTACACAGAAACATGAGACACTTCCCAAGTTACAGCGATAACTTACAATGCTATGTTACTGAGAAACAAAGGTATGTGGTCTGGAATTGTTACAGGCTTAAGAGCTATACAATTTTGTAAAAACCTGAAATTCAGGAAGCATGTGTGGTTCCTTGTGTCTATTACTATCACAAGAGATTGCCTATTACCATCACAAGAGATTGCCCATTACAGAATACAGAAGTGTTGTAGCCATACTGATACATGATTCATATACTACACAACGCCTTAATTATTGGGAAAAAAAAAAAAAGGTAATTCATATACAATATAACTATCACTTTGAAGGTCCAGCTGAATAATACATAACATGGTTGTATTCGTATATGAATTAAAGAGGACTGTTGTGTGTTAGCTGTGGTTTGCTAGAGAAGAGTATGACCTGCCACAAGCTACAACAATGTCATCAAATTGACTTTCGCCAAACCCATTCTGAAGTTGCTGCTCTATCTCCCTAATTGCTTGAATGTAGCCCCTGAGAAATAAACAATGAAAGAGGAAGCAAAAACTGTTATATAATCTACATGCTGTACAGAGTGGATGAACCAAGCATACACCTATTTAAGAATAAGATAAAAGCACAGTCCAAGCTGACTATAGGAATGCCGATACAGACATAATGTGTGATGATCAAGAAGAATACAACCAAATTCTACATCATCAACGCTACCGAACAGAAGAACAGACAAACACTTCAGTTAAACTACCTACCAAACAGCACTGGAGATGTACATATGTACATGCAAATAGATTTATTTTCAGACATTAAAGCATATTCACATACTATGGTGCATGCATAGTGCATAAAGTACTACTGTGGAAATTCAAAGGTATCATTAAATAAATTTTAGACCTCACAACTCAAAGGCCAGCCAAAACAATCAGCCTCTGATCTCTTCCTTACGTGTATCTGCTCAAATTGAGTGAAAGTAAAAGAAAGACCTAGTAAAAGTGTGGCAGATAGAGAGAAGGAAGAAGCTTTGCTTCTGCAGCAGAAGAGTTCTGCTCCATCCTATCCGATTAAAAGAATCCACTTGGATTAATACAGCAGAGCAAAACCAAACCCAGAACATAACTTTAAAACCCTTAAAAACCAAGGTCCACCTTATACAGCAGGACCACC
This sequence comes from Magnolia changhungtana, assembly GCA_030180095.1. Taxonomy (NCBI): domain Eukaryota; kingdom Viridiplantae; phylum Streptophyta; class Magnoliopsida; order Magnoliales; family Magnoliaceae; genus Magnolia; species Magnolia changhungtana. The sequence continues at coordinate 7,284,642 of JASAUF010000596.1, forward strand.
CATATGCCATCATCGGTTTGTTCATCTGCAAGTCAACCCCACTCTACAGGGCCAGTAAGATCCAGATGCATAAAAAAATTTAAAAATTAAAAATTTTAAAATATAAAAAATTAAAATTAAAAAAAAGAAAGAAAAAGAAAGAAAGAGCAGTGTCTCCCTATACCATTCTCTATCTATTTCACCATTTGCTCTAACGAATATAAAAACAAGAAATTAAGTTAACAGCATGGAAGTATGGAATATGAAAATGTTCTAACAGCATCAGAAAATTAATGGCAGATTTTGAATAGAAGTTCAACGTGATTTTATTATTGTTGTTGTTGTTGTTGTTGTTGTTGTTGTTATGGTAGAAGTTCAATATACAAGCCAAAATTTTGAAGTAGCAATGAAAATAAGCATATATAAGATTAGTGACCATTAGTTTCACCTGTTGCAGAATTGACTTGAGTTATTAAAAAAAGAGAGAGAGAGAGAGCAAAGCAAAGAACGAAAAAGAGACTGGAATGCTAAAGATAGAACATCAAAAGTAATTGATAGAAGATTAGATTATAGTTAACATCCACGAACACCAAAACAGATAGGAGATGAAATTCCAGATATCATCTCCATCAGAGTACAAGACATGCACCAATATAAGCTCATAGAAATTATATGGTCCTTAGCCTCATCAAATTACATTTGCTGATGGCTGGGATTCCATACATGTTGGACCAATTATTCAGTGTTCCAGAACATAGGTCTGATGGGCCCCACTGCAGATGGTTATGCCCCAAAAACCTCCCAGATTAGGAGATTTTAACCCTTCAATACTTGGCTTCTTTTCCATTGAATGTGGACAGTTGATGTATTTGTTTCTTAACCACCTAGTTTTAGGCCACTGATCAAAGGGCTAGGATCTCTTCCAACCTGTGATATTTTTGAGGCATCCCACATCCATGGTGGGGGCCATCGGGACAATGTTCTAGGTCACCAAATCATGGGCCCCACAATGGCATTGAACTGTATGTTTGATGAGGCTCAGGACCCTACGCCCAAGAGAACACATCAGTGAAAGTGGATTGCATACGGCAGTCCAAAGCTCAACATGGCAAAACACCAAAACCTTTGACATGAACAAAAACAAGCAGACCAAATCTCCATTAAGCTCCTGTAGGTAAAACAAGTAAAAACTACTCGAAAGAAGATTACGACATCCCAATCTCACCAGGTCCCTAGTGAGTTTGATCCGCCAACAGGAATGACATATGGTCTTCTACCCTCATTTATTAGCCTCTCTTTTAGCAAGTTGCCAAGAGCCTGAGGTCCAAAAAGTAAATATAAAAATATTATGCAACTATGAAACTATGCAACAGAAAATAAAGGAATTTCTAGAAATATCAGCAATGAGGAAGTTGGTAAAAAACATAAATATGAGGTAATTAGCTCCAGCTCATACTTCTTTTTATTAATGTTACTTGCATCCAAAAAAGTAACATTGTTAGCAGAGATGCGAAATGATAGAAGCTCTCTAATCACACAATAAATGTTTTTGGTGCTCCTTATGTGCATAGTTATGAAATTGATGTTGATTGAAGGAAATCAATTCTCATAATGGTAGATGAAATGGTAGGAAGATCCTATGATTAATGAGGATAAATGAAGAGCCAAAGGTGCAAACAAATTCTCCATGATCTAGTTGGCATTGCATTTGAGTTTATAACCATGAATAAACCTGAAGACGCTAACCAAAATTTTTTTAAAAAAAAAAGTCCTCTCTAAAAGTTGTGAAACTGAGATGGATAAAGATTGAGTTCCAGGTTTTCCAAGAAAAAGATTGAGTTTCATTTCATTAGTTAAAAAGGATATTTGTACACATTTAATATACAATTATCATGATACTGTTATGATATTATAAACGAACAACAAGTGCATTGACCAAAATTCTGTCAACAAATAAGAAGATACTCCAAAATTCCCAACAAGGGACTCCCTTTAAGCTGATAAAACATGCAGTCCTCTGACAACTTCCCATAAAGAGCCAGAAGGCAGGTTTCTCCTTCAATGTAGCTTTGGAAATAGATTTCCGAGAGATACATTTGCTCCTCTAATACTCCTTTTCCTTTTCTCTTTTCAGGCTATCACATGAGGATGCATTTTCATTGAATCCTATCATATGAACCAAATGGGAAAATTCTGCCAACAAAGCATCACAGAATACTCAGTGATTTTGATACAGGACAATTAACCACTTGCTCTAAAAGCTCGAACTGTTAGAGCATGGCGAATCAATCCCTTTATCTCATAGCATAGGCCCCACATCTCACGGGTTAGAACCTTGGCCGAACCCCCCTCATGGGCCCCAAATCACATGGGTACCGCGTCACACGAGCCGCTCACCCCGAGTGTGCCCCTGCATCCCACAGGCAACCCCACTCGAGCCTGGTATGAAAATGTCCCTGCATTAATCACCCCTAGTGAGGAGTCTCGAACACGAGACCTCCTTATCTGATACCAATTTGATGTAGGACAATTAACCACTTGCTTTAAAAGCTCCAACTGTTAGAGCATAGCGAATCAAACCCTTTATCTCATAGTCCAGGCCCCACATCTCAGGGGTTAGGACCTCGGCCGAACCCCCCTCGTGGGCCCCAAATCACATGGATACCGCCTCACACGGGCCGCCCACCCCGAGTTTGCCCCTGCATCCCACAGGCAACCCTACTAGAGCCTGTTGTGAAAATGCCTCTGCATTAGATTTGTTTCTCTCATTTATCAACAAGATGAAGCTCTGATACCTTTTTCTTATGAATACTAAATACATGAAGCTACGAAACCTGGTAGTTGAAGCTCTTATATTTGTGAAACAATACTTATAATCACTGCAATATGCAAGATATCTAATTAAGCAGTACACAATCATCGTCAAAAAAATTGGAATATTTAATAATAACCTGAAAATAAATATAGATACTCTTGGAAGAACACTGTTTTCCAAAATGTAAATAAAAACAGAAATAAATTTTCACAAGTTCAGAAAAAGTAGGCAATTTATATGAAACTCTCTATTCTTTAAACCACATACAGTTAAAATAAATGAAAAATAGTGCAATAAGTATTGGAAGAAAATAAAAGAATCAAGACAATGAGTATTGGCAGATAGGAAGATCCTGAAAATGAGTATAAATCTAGCAAAAATAGATAACTACAGAGGATGAATGGTTTTGGTGGGACGGGACAAACCACGCTCCCAATTTTTGAATATTCTTCTTTTGAGACAAGTTCGACGTGCGCTCCTACCAGCCGCTCAACAAGGAGATTTCCTGTCAAACCGGGATCTTTGTCCACTAGAACCTGCATCATATAGAAGTAAATATCTGGCTAGATTTATTGCAAATTTAGAGATTAAAGAAGAACGAGGCAGGGATTATATGATCATCAGCCCAAAATTAGGTGATCCAGATTCCAGACCATTGATTTGATGGGACAAAGTGGATGGGCCTTGCCCTAACAATCTCCTCGATGGGAAAATCCAAAGCTTTCAATTGATACCCTACAAAATAGATGGTTAAGAAAAGAATATGGCTGTGGTCCACATTCCACTGAAAAGAAGGCAAAAGATGAGATGATTAGGACCCTCAAATCTAGGAGATTTTTGGAGCATGCTCCATCCAGAGTGTAGTACATCAGATCAACTGCTGAAGCACAAAACCATTGGCTCATGTATACTAAGCGCATGAGGAAAGTATGCATATCCTCAGACCAAGGATCATATAATTTCTCAAATAACAAAACAAGGTGCCCAGAGAAAAACAAGTGACCTTGGATGTGCGTAGTATCAGATAACAGTCGAGGTTCAAATACTTTGCAGCCACAGCAGTTGCACGGCAGTGGTTGCTCTGAATTCCTCCTATTGTTATAATACAGTCTGCATCATGTGCTATTGCATCTGCCATCAAGAATTCCAGCTTCCTGACTTTGTTACCACTCAGTTGCATTCCTGAAAGATCATCACGCTATATAGTTTGAAGTTTTTCTGTCAGTGTACAGATATATGAGGGCAAAACATAATGTCATTTTCACAAACAATGGTTTCAAAACTTCCAAAAGAAGAATATGCATTTCTAATAGCATGATTGGAAGGTGACAAGATATCAAAAACTAAATAAAGCTCCAACTTTCTTATGGGTGATTACCTTTATGTATACGTCGGTATCTTTTGGCAAACCCGGAAGATTCCATTTGTGAATTGGAGTGGGAAGCTGAATAAATCAAACGATTTTTCTCAATAAAACAAATCAGACATTGAACCATGAACGGTTACAGCAATTTGGTATTACCATGAAAAGCAACAACAATTTGGAGTCTACTCCTCCAATGTTCAAACTTCAAACTAAGAAAGGCAATTACAAATATGTAATCTCCATTTAATTGAACTAGTTATTGTAATGTAAATTAATAGTTCATCCAAACATGACCCAGCCATAATATACATGAAAAGTAGTTTGGGTTTTGAACTGCAATTGCAAAGTAAGGCCTTCATAAAAGTAATAACATGAGGCAATTTCAGAATCTCAGATGCAAAAGCAAAATGTCAAGAAGAGATGAGTGCATTTTTTTGTATACTAAATCACATTAATGTCAAAGAATCCAAACCACTGCAAAAGAATAGAAAAGACTCATACACACCACTCAAGCAAAAGGATACATATGAGGCTGTTGTGTTGTATCTACTGCAAAAATGAAGGGGATAAGAGTATGCGTTTCTTTTGTAATATAGCTAGCGCAAGGGCTTGGAGAAATAGATTAAGCAGTTTGGTAGTAAATGGTAATAGGACATCGGATGAGGGGCAATATGCATAGGCTACCCTTTTGGTTTCGATGCGGAGGCGAGCTCAGGCTTGGTTGATAGTCTTCAGAAAATCAGTGTGCTTTGATGCAGTTTCTGCCTTTCTGGGCTAAGCATCAACATTGCCAAGAGTGGAATGCTTAGAGTCCAAGTGTATGGTTGAGAAGCTTTCATAGTTGCCCGCCGTATTCAGATGTAGAAAAGGGGGCCTTTCCTTCAACTTATGTAGGTTTGTCTCTATGCATTAGGAAGCTGGCTAGGCACCTTTGGGATAAGATTATCGAGAGGAAGTTCTCGAGTTAGAAGTGTTGTTATCTATCTTTGGGAGGCAGTTTAACCCTTATTAAAGCAGTCTTTTCTAATATACTGGTGTACTTTATGTCGTTGTTCAACTGCCCTAAATCAATGCTAGATCGACTGGAAAATTGAGAAGCGATTTCTTGTGGCAAGGGGCGGAGGAGAAAAGGAAGTTTCATCTCCTTAGGTGAAAAGATGTTTGTAAGCCGGTATCTTTAGGCATAGCAGGTACAAAGGACTTGGGAACTATGAACATGGTGCTTCTTGGGAAGTGGTATGGAGATATAGTTCCGAAGAGAGAAGACTTTGGAGGGAGATTATTGCTAGTAAATACAAGGTGTCGAAGGGCAAATGAGGTGTGAAGAGCTCGTTTCTACACCGTGAGTCTGGTCTTGGAAAATAGTGGCTTCGGTTGAGTATTTATTTAGCAGAGGGATCTCCTTTTTTCTTTGGGGGTCGGGACTTGGGTTCGCTTTTGGGTGCATGTATGGTGCAGAGATCAAGCACTTCAAGAAGCTTTCCCCAAAGTGGTTCGCATTGCTTTAGATAGGATTATTTTTGTGGACGAATGTTATTCGATATGTGGTGGTTATGTGAGATGATCTCCTCCTTACAAAAGGGATATGACAGATGAGGAGATTTATGAAGCTGACGAAGATGCTGAATCTTTTGAAGAATGTGGTCCCCTTGGTTTAAGAAGAGGACTCGATGATTTGGCATGGTCATAGTTCAGTCCGCTTTTCTGTTTGTTCTTTCTATAGTATGATCCGTGGATCGCCTTGCATTCATTTATATCCGCTCCATAAGTGGTTTTATGGAGCTCCTCCTAAGGTGGCGGCATTCGTTTGATTAGTGGGAAGAACGAGAGTGTTAAATATCGATAATTTACAAAGAAGATCCGTTTGTTCTTCCCAACATCTGTTTGATGTGTATGGAAAAGGTATGATCAATTGATCACCTCTTCACTCACTGCATGTTTGCTCGAAAGGTGTGAGACCACTTCCTGTATGCTTTTCATATTGCTCAGATGATGTCGAAGTTGTTTGTGGATCTTTTATGAGCCTGGCGTGGAGGAGGGGTGGGAAAGTTGGGAAAGCTATATGGAGATTGCTTATCCTAGCGATTTTGTGGTCCATATTGGGGGATTGTAATGGGCAGTGTTTCCAGAACAAAAGCTCTTCACTTCAAGAGGTCATTAGGGTAGTTAAATGTAATGCCTTGTGTTGAGCTTCTTATGTTAAGGCAGTTAAATCTACTAATTTATCCCTTATTTTTTGAGGTGCAGTGTTGGGTGGTATCTTTTCGCAAGTTTTGTGTCTTCTAATAAATTTTATTCTCTTTTTAAAAAAAAAAAAAGAAAAAAAAAAAGGAAGCAATCCTCAAATTGAAATTGCATTTGTCCAAGTCCATTTCAAAAGTATGAATGCTAAGGAAATGACAGTCTGGTTGTTTCCATCTCACTGAACTAGTAATTGCAATTCAATTTGATTTTGCATCCAAATACACCCAAAATGTGGCCACCTCATTGCTCAACGAGATAGGTGCCATTCTTGCAATGCATCACTTCTGGTCAAGTTTTGCTGGATCTTAGGTTCAGCAGATGAGAGATTGGAGCTTATGTTATGTCCCCAAGGAACATGGCATAATACATATGATGGGCAAGCCATATGTAAAGGTTGCCAAATTAATGCAGAATAATCTTGTATACTGCCCATTTCAAGTGCATGCTTATTTTTCAATTTCTGGTTTATGCAAACTGTGAAGAATGAAGAATTATATGATATGCCCTTTTTTAAAAAATGAAGAATTATATTATATGTGATCTTTGTCTTTGCACAGCGCATGCCGGTTTTCGTGTCAGGGCCCCATGGTTTACAAAACCAGATCATTGGTCTGTTGTGCACCTTGCGTTCCACCGCGGATGGACCATTTCATAAAACCTTTCAGTTGAATATGGGCAGTTGCTTTATTTCTCTTCTTAACTATCTGTTTGTAGGACACAAATTGAAAGGTTAAGATTGTCTTACTGCGGAAAATTTTCGGGCATTAACCATCCACAGTTGGGCACAGTAGACAAGTGGTGTGGATCATAGAACCATGCGCCCACTTGCTAGAAGTGAAATCTCGCGCATGCTGTGCAAAGATGCAGGCTGTGTATCAGGACATACTACCTGAAAAGCCAATAAATAAATAAAATATGGCAGGCATTTTATCATACTCTGCAGGAGTATGGTGGAGCATATGTATCATGAAGCCAAAGCAGTAGTAGACTTTTTTGGCTAAAAATGCTTCAGAAAACTATCAGGTGTGGGTGGGTACTACACCTCCCACGATGGTAATAAATGTGTTAAATACTAGCCTTTTTTGTGTTGGTTGCCCTCATTTTTATGTAGTTAGTTTGTTCGGTATTTAGAAAATGGACGGATCGATCATATGGCACGCACGTGGATCAATCCAAACTGCCAAATTGAGGGGCCAATGCATATGAGATAAATCCCAAAAGACCAAATAAATGATCATGTCCATGTAATTTTGCACCTTCAAGTTTGGGCCATTAATCATTTCTATTTATCCTTCCTGATTAATTGGTCATCAATAAGATTGTGATGATCACCTGGTCAGTGTGATTCTGGGCCATGCCCCATTCATACCAATATCCACGATTTGGACAGTCAGCAATTGACGTGCATGTGTGCCACGTGTACAACATACATGTGTGTGCAGATGATCAACCATACTCTACCAGAGTATCATGTAATTCCTCAAAATTCTGTCCAATCATCTACTAACAATCCCCCCCCCCCCCCCCAAAAAAAAAAAAAAAAAAAAAAAAAGAAGAAGGAGAAGAAGAAGAAAAGATGCCTTTTCGATAGATACACCCACATTAGGCAGAAAGAGGGGAATCTATCAACAAGTGTGAGTGAAAATATCAACTTTCAAAGAGAAACTGCATAAAAGTTCATTTGGATGCTTGTAACGTTTTAAGTTGTAAACACTTTTGATGCAGGACAATTAACCACTTGCTCTAAAAGCTCGAACTGTTAGAGCATGGGGAATCAATCCCTTTATCTCATAACCCAGGCCCCACATCTCATGGGTTACAACTTCGGCCGAAACCCCCTCGTGGGCCCCAAATCACATGGGTACTGCCTCACACGGGCCGCCGACCCAGAGTGTGTCCCCGCATCCCACAGGCTACCCTACTCGAGCCCGGTGTGAAAATGCATCTACATTAACTTAGCACCTGAAAAGAGTTTTAGGTGCAAACTGTTTACATGTTATTATCTTTGGCTTTTAAGTGGTAAAGTCTCCAAGGTACATAGATATGTATTTGGCTAATGTGTAAAGTATCTACAATGTAAAAGTAGGTATTCACACCACATAAAGCCTAGGGCGATATATCCTGCCAAAATCTGCAAATCACATAAAAAGGGCTTGATTTTTATTGGGGCTTAGGAAAACATCAAAGTACATACGCTGGACAGATTGGATTTCCTGCATCCATCACAATTGTCCCCACACACAATCTGGAAGACTTTTAATGGTGGGTGTCCCATCCCAAACGTGCCCTCTCATGTGGCCCATCCAATAATCAATCAGGCTGTTTTTTCAGAGCCATAGGAGAGCATCAAGGGACACAAATGATGGACAGATTGGATCCACTTTACACATCATGGTGGGCCCCACACATCATGAGTGTGCATCAACCATTGTGTTCTACTATGTATAATATCTTTTCAGTTGTAAAGGTTTTTACGTGTAATGTGAAACATGGCTTTCCTGTAAGGGCCTGTTTGGATGCCTGTAAGTTGGGTAAGTGGGAAGTCACTTACAGGGAAGTCACTTACAGGTGGTGTTTGGGGGAGAAAAATCGCCTGTAAGTAACTTACAACCTGTAAGTCACTTACAGGCAAATCTACCAAAAAACTGCAGGGGCAGGGGGTCTGAAGTCACTTCCTGTAAGTCACTTACGAGCTCAACGGTCATATTTTTAAAAAGGGGGAAGAGGGAAACGCACCAACCCACCAACCACCATTATAGCCATGAAGCTCCGGTAATGAAGAGGAAGTGACCATTGAAGGAACTCCAAAAGCCTTGACCTTGGTTGAAATTGTAAGAACGGTAGGGTAGTGTCTCTTCTCCTCTCAAAACGGTAGGGTTTCATGCACCCTTTTTCTCCTTTCGGGAGTGGTTTGTGAGCGGATTATCTTTGAGCCTTGAGTAAGTAAGCTCGAGGTCCACCATGATTTATATATTTAATCCACTCAGTCCATCCAGGTAACTTTAGTGCCAAAAGATGATTCATATCCAAAGCTTGAATTGACCATGCTACAGGAAACAGTGTGACTTGAGCGTCCACCATTGAAAAATTCTTGTGGGCCACGAAGTTTTTTATCAAGCTTATATTTGTAAGATCTTATACAGGTTGGATGGTAAGTAAACATCCTTTGTGGGGTGAAAGGTTTCATCAGTGGGCCTCACCATGTAGATGTTACTGTCCAAAGATGAAGGTGATCCCCATGATATTAGAAATAAGTTGATGGGCTAGAAAACTTAGGCTGATTTTTATTTTTATTTTTTTTGCAAATCGAACAATGGGTTGAAGTACTTCAATTCGGTACAGGGGAGAGGATGAGAAGGTTCTTGCCACAGGCCATTCATTTACAATGGTTCCAAGTCCATCTTGAAATGCATGGAACTATTAGATTTTGGTCTTGTGAATTAAACAATGCCAACCCATCATTTATTCTACATTGAAGTGCTATCAGTTCAAGGAAGTATTCAAAAGCACCCTTAGATAACCAAAGGACAGTCATTTTAAATTTCCGAAACCTATGATTTTGCACGCAACTACACACAAACATGTTTTGGGACATGCAAGCATTCAAATTGAACACACGCTTCTTTCATCACCACATTCTATGAGACCACATCCCATCCACCTAAAACAAGCATTCTTTTAGTATGTTGGTTGTAGTGCGATTTTGAGCCTTTTGATGGATGACTTGGATACTTCATGCCATCTTTGGCATATATGGTGTTGTATGCATTAGCTGTCTTGTGGGCAAAACTCTTATATAACGCTGTCCCAAAGTGGGGCCTATGGTGCGATGATCCAATGCATTTTTATGGTGTGGACGGGCCATCCACCAAAAACCTCCCAGATTGGAAGATGTAGAAAAATATGATCTTATTTTGGTTGAAATTGTAAGAACTAAGAAGATAGAAGGCCACTATTCTCTTTTCCTTGGAAACATTGCTTGTAGACAAATAAATTGTTCCTTGCTATTGTTGTTTGGTATGTGCATTGAAAGCGGTGGAATTCGTTAGCAAGCTCAATTTCTCGACAAAATCCATTGAATTTAAATTAACATGAACTTTCTCACACGAATCGGTTCCATTAATGTGCGAGAAATGATCTGAAATGGCAGTTTGCATCATAACTCATTAATAGAGTTGAAAAAACAAAGCTAGATTGACAACATGATGGACATGAGTTTAGATGGGCTTCAAAATAACACATGGATTATAACATTTTAGAATGATTCCCAATCTAAGCTCGCTCGATGTGAATGCTTTCTACCTGTAAGTAACTTATGGGCTATCCAAACAGAAAACTAAAAACAAGTTAAACATGTTTGAATTGAGCTAGATGGAAAAGATAATTGCTTAATAAGTTAAACATGTTTGGGGAGGAAAGTCATGGTGACTTTCTCTCAACATGTAACTAAGTTACGGGAGAAACTTACGGAGAGAAAGAGTCGTTTTCCTTGATGATTAGTTTGGCTTAATAATTATCTGGGGAAGAAATATTGAAGAAGCATACCTTGATGGGCTTAACAAAACATCATATTTGATCTATGTCTCTCTTTTTTTATATGATTATAACATTTAGAATGATTCCTTGTGCTTAAAAAAGGGAGTGGTTTAGGTGTTCTACTCGATGTGTAATATACACATATCTGTTAAGTAACAGTCAATGTAAACATGGCCCACCAAAGTGGACAAATTAAAAGACTTGGGCCTAAATGGTTATCCATGGATGGTGGATAAGCCGCACACATTTATAGTGGGCCTAAATGAGTAAGTTTACTGGAAGTATAATAAAAGTATACCAGTCATTTTACATGGGCCCACTTTTATGGTCCACCTGTTGATTAGTTTACTTCCAAATCGGCCAAACTATTCATTTATGGGCTTAATAAAAGAAACTTAGGTCAGATTTTTTACCAATAGCCCCTTCATAGCTAAGGATTTTACAGGCATCTAACCGACCCATAAGGTTTGCTAGATAAACAGGTAACCATAACCAAATAAACAGCTAAGATCAAAACAAAAACCGGACCCAATTTCAAAATTTTGGCATTTAGGCCGCGTTTGGTTGCACTATCAAATCGAATTGCAGTTCGGTCACTTCCACTTTACTGGAAAAAAGGGGGAGGATTTTATCGCGACAGAGAAATGAAAAAGGGAAGGGGAGAGGAAATTACATGTCCGAGGGAGTAGATATGGGAAGGTATGGGACTGAGCTTGGAAGCAGCCCATGGTGGAGGGGTGTACGGCCTCCTGCTGAGGAATCCTATTTCCTTTGCGTTGGGGTTCACGCCATCTGTTTCCATGATTAGGGTTTTGAGAGAGCAGAAGTGCTTGTAAGTAGAGGAGGAGGTGAGAGCTGGGCGGAGAAAGATGGAAGAAGAGCCCATCTGTTTTTTGTGTCTCTTCTCTTTTTGGGAGGAGGTATTTTATTGAAATTTTACACAATAATACCTCAGTAATATGATATTTACATCCCAGTCCTCTTTTCAATTAAATTTTCATTAAGCTGCTTCATGAATTATTTTATTGTCAACCAATGCCGACCTTTTAACCCACGCTATCCATCGAATTTTAAAAATCACTTTGGGGCACTAGCCCGAAGATATGGCAGATCAAAATCTCAGGTAGACCACACTCCAAGAAACAGTCGTAATGAATCCCCACCATTAAATGCTTGTTGTGGGCTAAAGAAGTTTTGGATCAAGGTGATATTTGCTTTTTCTATTTCTGTGTCCTTAAAAATAGGTTGAGTGGCAAACAATGTGATGGTCAATATTACAGTGAGCCCCTTTGGTTTTTATACAAATACAAAAACAGGAATAGGTTCCAAATCTATATAATGTACCATTCCATTTGATTTTATTGAATCAGGTTAGAGTTTTTGGCTAGACCCTAGTTATAGTTTTGACTTCATAATTTAACTTTGAATAGATAGAGAGGACGGCTGAAGTTTTTAATTCTTTTCATGTTGTTAAATAATTGAATGATGAGAGAGCGAAGGCCAGGAAAAAAAGGAAAAGACCGTTTTATTCATAACTCCAGTTATAACATTCCTTTTCTACACTTCACACCTTATAACCTACTTATTTTTAATAGAGAAAAACATCATTTAACATCTTCTTCCTTATTGGTGGGCATTCAATAAGCACCGATAGTTTCATATAGTATGATTCATGTGAGATTTATATATGCTTAATTTTTTGGATTCTTGGTCTAAAAAGAACTGTAAAAATGGATAGGCAACCTGGATTTACAATACATACATCGAGGTGAGTCCCATAGTTAGAGTTGTACTATGTTGGGTGAAGCCAAGCAGCACCTATCCCGTAAACTTTTAAGGGACAGTGAATGGTATTGAACCCATTAAATGGGATTAATATCATTATTGTATAATAATTGCATGTATAGAAATACCATGGTATTGTAGTTATCCAATCCCATGGTTGGGATAAAAGTTTTGCTTAAGAAAAACACTAGATTAAGCAAAATTATGTTTAGTAGACCATAAAATTGTAATCAACAGACCAAATTCATAACCGATATCATTCACTAGTACACGCATCTAACTAAAATGTCGCGTATAAACAGTGTATATGAATGGATGGCATAGATAGACGTATGCAACAATGCGAGGCCACATGTGCGGTGGTTTCAAAATCCAATGAAATCATGCATAAGACCAAATACAATTCCATGGGACTAAATGCAATTCCATCCTACTTAATCTCAACCTTTCCCATTTTCTCCAGATGCTGTATAGAATTGCATGGACCGATCGAATGCAATTCTATCCCACCCAATACCATCTAATATGCGCCCAACATCACCTTAACGGCACACCCATATTTGATATGCTCTCATGACTTCCTATGGCGGAAAGCTTGTCGGGGCCACAGAGATTTATGTAACAAATCCAGTCGGATTCTTCAGTTTTGAAAGATCAAAAAACGGGAATTTAAAAATCAGGCAGATCAAAATTCATGCAAACCACACCACACGAAACCAAAGGGATTGGACGCCCACTAATGAAAACTTTGTGGGAGCTATAGAAGTTTTGTATCAGGATGATATTTGAGCCTATAGTTTATCTGAGTGTAACAACCCTATGAATGGTTTGCATAACCTATAAGTATCATAGTCAGCTCCATGAAGGTTTTAATGGTGGACGTTTGCATTCCCCTCTTTAACGTGGTGTCGTTCAATCTACCTGATTTTTAGAACCTTGCCTGGGTCTCCGCACATAGATATTTCTTTGTTCCGAGTTGTGTAGGCCACAAAGATGTCCGTGACAAATCCACTTTGTCCATCTATTTTACCCGAAGGATAAAGTAGATCTAAAATTCATGTGGGCCATACCACACGACACGGTGGGGATTGAACGCCTGTGGGGTCATGCAGGCCACAAATCAAAGGTTGTGATTGTCTTATAGAGCAGAGTTTTGAACCGTAAGTCCATCCATGGCGGGACCCAACGGACGGTTGTACGGAACATGAACCATGTGCACACGTGTCAAAAGTGAAAACCCTCGTGTACGGTGATAGTTCATATTCCTATCACTGGAAGGACCCATGATGGTGCGCGTCATGTGCTTGTGTGAATGCATCTGCATCAATCCAGACCATTGAAATCATACATCGGACCTGACACTATAAATCACGTTGATTGGATGATCCTGATCATTTAAGAAATGGGTAATTTTTCTCAACTACCATTTCGTGGGTCGCTGCATTCTTTCGGTCTGATCCTTTGGTTAGAAACCATCCACGTTAGTGATCACGATTTGGATGGTTTGGATCCAGCCATATGCATTCCATGTGGACACACCCACCATATGCCACACCCGGAATGATCGGGTGCTGCTCTGCTTTCTTTTAAAGCTGGCAATGGGCCTGGTGACCGGCTTGGGCTTTGAGCTATTAACTTAGCCCGTTGGCTGGTCTTGGGTTTGATATGCATGGCCCAATTACTTTTGGGCCAGGTCCTGGTTCATATTCAAGTTATTTTAGCTAAGGTGGACTAACCTGATTTCACATCTACATGTCTTTTTGTGTTTGTTTGGTTGTGGGTTATTTTTTCTTTTTAACTATGAAGCAATTTTATTAAGCATAGCCAAAAAGAAAAGACAAAACAAAGATTCCTAGTTACTTAATAATAGTTATTCTTGCAATTGTGCTGTTTAGGAGCGTTTGCATAGTAAGTTACTTTAGATAAGTTATTTATGTCATAAACAGCTTATCTTTGTTTCTACTAAATCTACGGATAAATATGTTTGGTAAATAACATATTTATTATACAAAAAGTAGAAAAGCATATTTGGTTTCCAATATCATAAGTAATTTATCAAAAGTTTGTTTGGTCTCTCTCATATCCATCGTTTATCGTGTGGGGTTAACTTTTGATGTGGATTATTCATTGTGTAGGCCTCACCTTTGATGTGGCATGTCCACCTTGCAGAGCCCACCTTTGGTGTGTGCCATTCATCATTAGGAGCCAACCTTTAATGTGTAGAGTTCATTAGGTAGGGCCCACCTTTGACATTAGCCATCCATAATGCAGTGCCCACCAACAATGTCATTGTCCATCATGTGGAGCCCATCTTCAGTATCCACTGCCCACCTTTGATGTGGACTGCTCATCATGTGGGCCCACCTCTAATGTGGGTCGCCCATCATACGGACCCACTTTGGATATGAGCTACTCATCATTAGGCTGCCCTTTGATGTAGATTGTCCATCATGTAGGGCCTACCTTGATATGGATCATCCATTATGTGCGGCCCATCATTATTAATTTCCCATCATGTGGAGCCCACCTTTGATATAGGTTGCCCATCATGTGAGTCCCACCTTCAATGTGGGTTGCTCATCATGAAGGGCTCGCCTTGGATGTGGCCCATACATCATTAGGGGCGGACCTTTGATGTTGAGCATCCATCATGTGGGGCCACCTAGATATAGACCATCATCATGAGGGGGCCCACTAGACCATCTACCTATTCATTGCATGATTTTCCAATCCAATGAACTTAGAAAGGGTTTATGTCCATAGGGAGTATATTTCCTTGGATAATTTTCTAAATTGTTGTCCCAGTCAAAAATGAAAAACATAAGTTACGTTTGGAAGTTGAAAAGCAACAAAAAATAACTAATAAAAATAAGTTACTTTTTTCTAAAAAGTTATTTACTTAAGTTTAATAACTAAACTGACTTATTTAAGAAAAAATAACTTATTAACTTACACAAGTAAAATTAAAACTAATTATTTGATAGTATGTCTCCAATGAGCCCCATCAGTACCTTGTAAGGAGGATTGGAGCCTTTATAACATTCTATGGGCCCACCATATTGTCCATGTGAAATCCACTCCATCTATCGGGTGCATTACTCCATTATATGCCTTAAGGCTAAAAATCGACCAAACCTGCAAATCAAGTGGACCACACCATAGGGAAAAATAAATATAAGATAACAATATATCTCTCAGCAAACCTATTTATAAGTTGTTACTCACTAGGATGAAGTGAAGCTACAAAAATAAGTAACAATGCTTTCAACGAATTAATTACGTTAGGAAATCATCATAATATGGTGCCATCTTTCATACAATTTTATTACCTATTTAGGAAATCAGTACTTAAAATAAAAAATAAAACCCTCCATAATTATAGTCTTTAAAAAATTCGGCTAATCCACTAACTAAATGTGTCAATCATGTACTTCGAATCAAACCAACGATTGTGTTCCATTAATCTGGACTACTTGATAAGTGGACCGTCTTATTTTTATTCTAGGTGATCTTCATGGTAGTTCATGCGCTGGCGACATGATGGTGTGAAGGTCGGTATGATGCCACACGTTATGATGCATTGCCCGTAGTTGATCAGCTATCCTAATAATAAAAAGGAGAAATTTGCGACTGTACGACCCATTAATGGCCCATTTGCGAGATGAAGCCCACCTCATTTTTCCTTGCAAAAATAAGCCCCAGCTGTACGGACGCTTCCTAAAGTCGAAAATGCCTATGCTCTTTTTCCTTCAAGCGGGGAGACGAGCGCTGACGCTCCTCGAACTCCGAGTTGTACGAACGGTTCAAAAGATATCAAAGTTACATGGGCCCGACATTATGTATTTATTATATCCACAACGTTCATCCATATTTCGAGATCATTTGGGACTATTATCTTTGAAAAAAAAAATCATAACCAAAGATCAACTGGACCACACCACAAAGAACAACAGAAAATTGATTTTCACAGTTAAAAATTTTGTAGGGCCCACCTAACATTTATTTTCCATCCAATCTATTCATAAGGTCACAAAGACCAGGATGAAGAGGAAAAACAAGTTTCATAATGATCCAAAACTTCTGTGACCCCTAAAAGGGTTTCAATGGTAGACGTTCAATCATCCACAGCCTTTAACAGTGTGGTCCACTTGATAGCTAAATCTGTCTTATTTTTCATCTCAAGCCTTAATACGAGTTCACCAAAAATATGGACAGTTTGGATATAACACATACCTCATAATAGGACCCACAAAAAGCAGTGAGATTACAACAACAAAAAATTTTAAAATAATAATAATAATAATAATAAATAATAATCCAAAAGTCTATTGAAATGTACTTCCGATTAATCGAAAATGACCCAGAACTGCCCAGTGAGTTTTCCTAAAAAATCCTACAATTTTCGATTAATCGAAAAAGGTATTTTTACCTTTAGCTACGGATTATAATCGTTGTCATAATTGAGTCCGTGCCAGTCTATAAAAATTTTATTTTTTTATTTTTTTAATTTTATTTTTTACATGGAGAAATTTATTCTACCTACAAATTTTTTTAATACATATTTATATAAATGCATATATATAAGCATATAAAATTTTTTTCCCTCTTTTTTTCGTATATTTCTTTATTCATTTAACAAGAATATCTTCTAAACCAAAATTAGTTACTTGACGTACCATAGATGATTTTGGGGTAGGAGAAGCTACTTTAGACAACTAACCTTGTTATTTTCCAAGATTCCATCAGGTCGATGGTCAAAAATCCATTTCATTCACTTAGCAGACAATTTTAATAAGTTTACGGTCAATTTCATTCATTTCACTGTCCAATCGTTGCACTTCACGGTCATTTCCATGCATATCACGGTCATTCCCACCTATTCCGTGTTGATTCACGGTCATTTCGACGCATTTCACAGTCATACTCCTTCACTTCACGGTCATTTTGATGCATTTCACGGTCAATTCGCTTAAGTTCAAGATCATTTCCATTCATATCACGATCATTCTCACATATTCCGTGTTGATTCATGGTCATTTCGACGCATTTTACGGTCATACCCCTTCACTTCACGGTCATTTTTGCGCATTTCACGGTCAATTCGCTTCATTTCACGATCATTTTCATGCATTTCACGGTCATTCGCACATATTCTGTGTTGATTCACGGTCATTTCGACGCATTTTCCGGTCATTTCGATTCACTTCATGATCATTTTCATGCATTTCACGGTCATTCCCACATATTCCGTGTTAATTCACGGTCATTTCGATGCATTTCACGGTCATACCCCTTCACTTCAAGGTCAATTCGACGCATTTCACGGTCAATTCGCTTCACTTCACGATCATTTTCATGCATTTCACGATCAATCCCGCATATTCCGTGTTGATTCATGGTCATTTCGACGCATTTCATGGTCATACCCCTTCACTTCACGGTCATTTCCGCGCATTTCACGGTCAATTTGCTTCACTTCACGATCATTTCCATGCATTTCACGGTCATTCCTGCATAATCCGTGTTAATTCACGGTCATTTCGACGCATTTCACGGTCATACCCCTTCAATTCATGGTCATTTTGACGCATTTCATAGTCAATTCGCTTCACTTCACGATCATTTCCATGCATATCACGGTCATTCCCACATATTCCGTGTTGATTCATGGTCATTTCGACATTTCACGGTCATACTCCTTCACTTCAAGGTCAATTGACGATTTCACTATTCAATTCGCTTCACTTCACGATCATTTCCATGCATTTACACGGCAATCCCGATATTGTGTTGATTCATGGTCATTTCGACGCATTTCACGGTCATACCCCTTCACTTCACGGTCATTTTCGCTCATTTAACGGTTAATTCGCTTCATTTCACGATCATTTCCATGCATTTCACGGTCATTCTCACATATTCCATGTTGATTCACTGTCATTTCAATGCATTTCACGGTCATACCCCTTCACTTCATGATCATTTCGATGCATCTCCCGGTCAATTCGCTTTACTTCACGATCATTTCCATGCATTTCACGGTCATTCCCACATATTCCGTGTTGATTCACGGTCATTTCGACGCATTTCACGGTTAATTCGCTTCACTTCACGATCATTTCCATGCATTTCACGGTCATTCCGCATATTATGTTGATTTCGGTCATTTCGCGCGATTTATTAAGCATACCCCTTCACTTCACGGTCATTTCGACGATTTCAAATTCGCTTCACTTCACGATCAAATGCATTTCTAGTTACATTAATATTAGTATTGATTCACGGTCATTGATGATTTCACGGTCATACCCTTCACTTCACGGTCATTTTGCATTTCACGGTCAATTAAGCTTCATTTCACGATCATTTATGCATTTCACGGTCATTACCACATATTCCATGTTGATTCACGATTATTTGACGATTTAACGATCATACCCCTTCACTTCAAATCA
Source organism: Magnolia changhungtana (assembly GCA_030180095.1). Lineage (NCBI taxonomy): Eukaryota > Viridiplantae > Streptophyta > Magnoliopsida > Magnoliales > Magnoliaceae > Magnolia > Magnolia changhungtana. Next base: position 7,303,822 of record JASAUF010000596.1, read on the forward strand.
TTTCACGCATTTAAATAATTCGCTTAATTCATGATCATTTACATGCATTTTATGGTCATTCTGCATATTTCGTGTTGATTCACATCATTTGACGCATTTACGGTATATTTCACTTCAAATAGTTTCGATGCATTTCATGGTCAATTTGCTTCACTTCATCGATCATTTCCATGTATTTCACGGTCATTTGATGCAGTGTTGATTCACGGTCATTTTGACGCATTTCACGGCCATACCCTTCACTTCAAGGTCATGTCGCTCACTTCACGGTCATTTCCATGCATATCACGGTCATTCTTCTTTATTCCGTTTGATTCATCATTTAGAGCATTTCATACCAATTCCCTTCATTTTTACGGTCATTTCCATGCATTTCACGGTAAAGGGCTTCACTTCATGGTCATTTCCGCATATCACGGTCATTCCTACTATTAAAGTAGTCAGCCACCAACAATGTCAATTGTCTTCATTTCATGTGTCATTTCCATCATTTCACGGCCAATTGCCACTTCACACCATTTCACGCATTTCCACGATGACCATGAATCAACACTAATATGTGGGAATAATGTGGGCATGGAAATGATCGTCTAAGTGAAGTTAATTGCCCATCATACGGAATCGACCGTGAAGTGAATGGGTATGACCGTGAATCAACACGAAATATACGGGAATGACCGTGAAATGCATGAAAATGATCGTGAAGTGAATCGAATTGACCGTGAAATGCTCGAAAATGACCGTGAAGGGACCGTAAATGAGTGAAATATGGAATCAACACCATTATGAATGACCGTGAAATGCATGGAAATGATCATGAAGTGAAGTTAATTTCCCGTGAAATCATGTGAAATGACCGTGAATGAAGGTATGGCCGTGAAATGCGTCAAATGTGAATCAACACGAATATGTGGGAATGTGGGAAAATGATCATGAAATGAAGGAAGTCGAAATGTACGAAAATGATCGTGAAGTGAAGGGGTATGACCGTGAAATGCGTCGAGATGACCGTGAATCAACACAAAATATGCAGAATGACCGTGAAATGCATGGAAATGATCGTGAAGTAAAGCAAATTGACCGTGAAATGCGTCGAAATGACCATGAAATGAAGGAGTATGACCGTGAAATGCGTCGAAATGACCGTGAATCAACACGGAATATGCAGGAATGACCGTGAAATGCATGAAAATGATCGTGAAGTGGAGCGAATTGACCGTGAAATGTGCGAAAACGACCGTGAAATGCATGAAAATGATCGTGAAGTGAAAAACAGGGAAATGCATACCGACCAGTGAAGTGAAGCGAATTTACCGTGAAATAATTTTCGACCATCGACCTGATGGAATCTTGGAAAATAACTAGGTTAGTTGGCTAAAGTAGAAAAATCATATAGGATATATCAAGTAACTAAGTTTGGTTTAGAAGATATTCTTATTAAATGAATAAAGAAAGAAATGAAAAAAAGAGAGAATTTTTTTTTAAAAAATGCTTATATATACATATTTATATAAATATGTATTTGAGAAAATTGTAGGTAGAATAAAGTTCTCTATGTAAAAAATAAAATAAAAATAAAAATAAAATAAAATAAAAATAAAAAATTTCATAGATTGGCATAGACTACAGTTATGGATACGGTTATAATCCGTAGCTAATGGTAAAAAATACCTTTCTCAATTAATTGGAAGACATTCGATTAATCTAAATTGCAGGATTTTTGAGGCAAACTCACTAGACAGTTTTGGGCTTTTTTGATTAATCGAAAGACCTTCAATACATATAAAAAGACATATCGAAATGGCATGGGCGAGGGCTATGGCTACGGATATGTAGCTATAGAGTGACCCGTAGCGAAAAGTTCCTGGTTTATTTATTTTATTATTATTATTATTATTATTTTGCTGTTGTTATACCACCGCTATTTTTGGGTCCTATTATGAGGTATGTGTTATATCCAAACCGTCCATCTTTTGGGGGAACTCGTATTAAGGCTTGAGACGAAAAATAAGACAGATCTAGCTATCGAGTGGACCACACTGTTAAAGGCTGTGGAGGATTGAACGTCTACCATTGAAACCCTTTTAGGGGTCACAGAAGTTTTAGATCATTATGAAATTTGTTTTTCCTCTTCATCCAGGTCTTTGTGACCTTATGAATAGATTGAATGGAAAATAAATGTTATGGTGGCCCTACAAAATTTTCAACGGTGAAAATCAATTTTCTGCTGCTCTTTGTGGTGTGGTCCAGTTGATCTCTGGATATGATTTTTTTTTTTTTGGATAATGCTCCGAAAAGATCTCAAAATATGGATGAACGTTGTGGATATAATAAATACATAACTGTGGGCCCATGTAACGTTGATCTCTTTTGAACCGTTCGTAGGAATTCGAGCAGCGTCAACGCTGGTCTTCCAGCACCAGCCGATCCGCTTGAAGGAAAGAGCAGGGGCATTTTCGACCTTTGGGAATGCGTCCGTACAGCTGGGGCTTATTTTTGCAAGGTAAAATGAGGTGGGCTTCCTCTCGCAAATGGGCCATAAATGGGTCGTACAGTCGCAAATTTCTCTAATAAAAAGCGAGTGGATCCGGTGCCTTGTGGATGCACCATAATTTTAGTGCTTCCACATCTACAAAAGCAGGTCATGTTGGTGAGATCGAAACCGTTCATTTTCAATATGATTGGACCATTACTAAAAGCTTGAAATATCTGGACGATCCTAACCCTTCAATTGGTGGAATGCAAATGAATACTAAAAGGCAAATCATCACTAGGTCTTATCCGCTAGAAGTTGGATGGCTAAGATGGTCTAATAAAGTAATTTTTAATTTGTGAAAAATCAAAGGTGGATCCCACAACATGTCTAGTTCAGATCACCATTCACATGTGCCATGTGTATGCCACGTAATATGGAAGTATAAAAAAATGTAATATAGTAGCTCCTCTTGATTATTTAACTAAAAAATCGATAAAAAAGCTGTGACACTTGGTAGAATATGTTTATTTGTAATCAGGCATTCATAACTTTTACAAAAGGCACACAATTCAATTGAATTAAACTGCCCAAACACTATATCACACTTTAGATTGATCTTAAATTAAAAATCATATTAATTTGAAGTTCTAACTAGTCGATTAGTTGACATCTATTGAATGGTAAGTGTGAAAATGTAAGCAGTGTAAATTGAAGAAACAAACATCTCAATATTCACAAGGGTTAGGATCATCCAATCAATGTCTCCAAAGGTTAAAATTGTTTAATGAGTGGAGTTATTGGATGAAAATTTCTAAATTTCAATCACAATATGCAGACCCTATCTATGTTGGAGATTATGATGTCCTGCATGAGATTTGGATGTGCTTGATTTTTGGGTGTCAAGCAGGAGATGAGGGCCACATGTGATGAATGGATTGGATGACATTCAGATATAACAATGGTGTTGGATATGAGACCATGAGGCCCACACAATTTCTACTTGAAATATCCTCCGGTGGGTGCCCTTTTTCAGTTGAAATTCAAATTTAAGTTTAAATAGAGAGGAGATAAAGATGAGGTTTGAAGTAATAGCAATAAGCCATATCCGTATCATAACGACTCCTCTTAATTAATTCCTCAAAGATATGGACTCTGTCAAATGTATTCCTAAATCTAAATAACTTAGATAAAAGATCAAGATAAGAGAGAAAAATACTTGTTTATCATTAATGATATTTTTTGACTTTGTGAAGGTCCTTAAAATTTATTTATATAAATATATATATATATATATATATATATATATATATATATAGGGAAAAGGTACTATGCGCTCGAGCGTAAAGCGGTCGTCCGTGAGGTCGAGAAGTGTGGGCCCCACCGTGATGCCGTTCGAAGATCCACACCGTCCACCAGATGCACGAACCCAGGGTGGGCCCACACGGCCCAAAATCAGCCGTCCATGTAACTCAGGTGGGCTATACCATCTGAAAACATAAGTATACACGTAAAAACATGTAAAAGCACTTGGTAGGCCCCACCTGAGTTGTGAATACTACCTGAAACTTGGTCTAAAATTACAGCCAAGTGGGACACACATGATGGAAGGTGTTGATCATCAAAAAACGTCTCAAAAGGTCCCCAAAAATGGTTTTGAATGTTTCAATGGTGCACGGCCCCTCTCAACTTCTGTACATGGTGTGGCCCACAAAAGTCACGGATTAACTTGATTTTCAGCCGTGTAGGCTCCCTATGGGTTCGTGCATTTGGTGGATGGTGTAGATCGTCGAATGGCATCACGGTGGGGCCCACATCAGCTCGACCTCATGGATGACCGCTTTACGCTCGAGCGCATAGTACCTTTTCCCATATATATATATATATATATATATATATATATAGAGAGAGAGAGAGAGAGAGAGAGAGAGAAGGAACAATGCGCTCAAGCTAACGATAAGATCCCGTGAGGTCGAGCTGTGTGGGCCCCATTGTGATGCGTGTCAACCATCAACACCATGCATTTGATGGGTCCCCTTTAAATTATGGGATATCCCAAAAATCAGCCTTATACGGAACTCAGGTGGGCCATACCATCTAAAATTATGTGAAGACAGAGTTAAAACATATAAAAGCACTTGGTGGGGCCCACCTGAGTTTTGCATGCGCCTAAAACTTGGTCTGAACCCTCATTCAAGTGGGACACACATAATGGATGGGCTGGATTTGCAAACCACATCTTAGTGGGCCCTCAAAAATGGTTATGAATGTTTTAATGGTGCACGACCCCTCTCCACTTTTGTATGTGGTGTGGCCCACACAAGTCACGGATTGACTTGATTTTTGAGACCTAGGCCCACGATGGAATTGTGCATCTGACTGATGGGGTAGATGTTCGAAACGCATCACGGTGAGGCCCACACAACTCGACCTCATGGGAGCATAATATATATATATATATATATATATATATAGGGAAAAGGTACTATGCGCTTGAGCGTAAAGCGGTCGTTCGTGAGGTCGAGCTGGGTGGGCCCTACAGTGATGCCTTTCGAACATCAACACCGTCCGCCAGATGCCCCATTCCATAGTGAGCCTGGACGGCCCAAAATTAGGTCAATCCGTGACTCAAGTGGGCCACACCATCTAAAACCATAAGTATACATGCCAAAAACATATAAAAGCACTAGTGGGACCCACTTGAGTTTTCCATGCACCTGAAACTTGGTCTGAACCCTCATTCAAGTGGGACACACATAATGGATGGGCTAGATTTTCAAAACACATCTCGATGGGCCCTCAAAAATGGTTATGAATGTTTTAATGGTGCACGGCCCCTCTGCACTTTTGTATGTGGTGTGGCCCACTAAAGTCACAGATTGACTTGATTATGGGCCGCCCAGGCCCATCATGGGATGGTACATCTGGTGGACGGTGTTGATGTTCGAAAGGCATCACTGTGGAGCCCACCCAGCTCGACCTCACGGACGACCGCTTTACGCTCGAGCGCATAGTACCTTTTTCCATATATATATATATATATATATATATATATATATATATATATATATATATATATATATATATATATATTATCTTACTCCTCCTTGCATTATGGGCTTTCAAAATAAGACTAGAGCGACTTCACCATATCTTTAATTTGCACACCAAGGTAAACGTCTTTTTCTATCTAAAATATAATTATTTAATGCCCTTCTTCTTTTGTGCATTCAATTAATTATCCTTACCTTTTAAGATGAAAGAGGCCCCTATGATTTCTATTTAAATGAAAAAAAAGGTGAATGATGGGGAAGAATTGTGATGCCCGTACGATGCAACTAGATTAAAATTTCGTGTGTGTGTGTGTGTGTGTGTGTATAAAGTAAAACAATAATAGAATAAAATACAAAATAAAATAAAAGAGGGGGAAGTGGAGGGTTGTCACAACTACCTATTGCCTGTGCTGCACGCTAGGGCTGTGCATCAAGCCGAGGTGGGCCAAGCTCGGCTTGACTCTTCCATGCTATACTCGAGTTTGAGCTCGAGCTCGAGCTTGCCTTCGAGCTCAACATTGAAGCTTGGCTTGTTTGCCAAAGCTTTTGAGTCGAGTTCAAGTCGAGCTAGTGATTTGAGTCAAGTCGAGTTTATCTCGAGTCGAGTCGAGTTTACCTTGGTAGGGTAAGGGAAAGAAAAAGAGGGAATAGGGACGGGTAGGGTCAAATAGGGTTTTTTAGTAAAAACTTTTAAGTTTTAACTTCTTTTTTTAAACTTATATATATATATATATATTTAATATTAATATAATATATATTATTAAAATATATTACTCGAGCTGAGTCGAGCTCAAGCTTGAGCTTCGAGTCAAGTCGAGTTCAAGTCAGGTCGAGTTGAAATACACCATGGTCGAACTTGGCTTGAACTAACTCGAGCTTTAGTAAACAAGCTTGACTCGCCTTGAGTCGGCCTTTCAAGCCAAGTCAATCCAAGCTGAGTCGAGCCGAGTTGAGCGAGCTTTTCGAGCTAACTTGACTCGTGTACAGCCCTAGTCGCCGCCACAATAGCAACCACTGCCCCTCTTCTCCAGCCTATCTTTATTTTGATCTCCTTTTTTCTTCACTTCCTTAGGAAGTTGTGTTCTTAAACAAATATTTAGAAATCAACATGACCTCTATATCTTAAATGATTGTAGTCGCTATATATATGTTACATTATATACAAGTCTCTATTATGTAATCTATGCAGACATCTAATATCATAATAATCTGAGATAGTTTCATTGTATAATTGTTAAATATGTGTTTTATTGTCTCAAAAGTCATTGAGTGTATGTATGTTATGTTATAATTGATTGAATATTTAAATTCAACACATTCTTAAATAATCTAGGTGTTTTATTGTACAATTATAAGCATATTTTCACCGAATATAGATAATACATCTTCCATTGATGTGATAGATAATCTCATATATATATATATATATATATATATATATATATATATATATATATATATATATATATATATAATAAGTAAAAATATTTATACGTTTATGATCGAATAAAAGATAATAAAGTAGTGCTTTTACTACATTCCAAGCTAAATAAATGTTAGTATATCTCCTGACGAAACTCATCCATAAAATTATTTATTAAATTTTTACAAGTAAGAAAAGATTGAGAAGGGCTCGAGTCTTGTGATTTGGTCTTTCCTTCTATCGGTTATGTAATAATTATCTCTTTATGTTTATATCACACTTTGCTCATGTGTTATGCACATTCATTACCTAGTGTTTAGATCATCAAAATTAATCTTGTGACCACTACTTTAAGTAATCACCTTTGTCAGTAAGCCGGTCATCATTCGCATAAGTGGACCAACCCTAAATGTATAAGAGAGATATAATTGAGTTGATGTTTATACATCAAGGTGTGAATCACCCTCGATTGTGAAGAATATATGATAATAATATGTAATTTGAGATATTTAATCACCTTTAGTTTAAAAAACTTGTCACGCTATGAAAATCGGCACCCTAATATGGAGACTCCAATCCTAAGTTTCTCGGTGTGAACCTAACGAAAATACAAATGTGTAAGTTCCCATGTGCCTGCGTACTCCGGTTAACATTCACATATGATCAAAATCAAAGTAGCTTTAAGATCAACAGTATAAAAGTTAAGCAAATGTAACTAAACCCATAAATATATGGCTAATATTCGAAATGTACAATTCTGAAAGCGGTGTCTACCCAAATGGAGATTATATAAGCCACAATATACATTCTCAAAATGATTAAAGTATAAAGTTTTCAGTTTTCACCCAATCATCCAAAATATAACGGTGGTGGTACAAGTCGATCTAAGCCTACCCGTTTAAGATCTTGATAGTACCTGTATCAATAATATCATTTGATTGGTGTTTTAAAATACCGTCGTAGGTGGGAATAAGTAGCTAACTCGTTGGTTCCATTAATTCTAAGTTACTCATGTTATCATCTCAATCAATGCAGGTATAAACAAGAAATCAAGCTCTTCCCGAATGTTCTTGTTAAATGTACGAATGAGATTATGAAATGATGCATGCGCCTTGTTGATGACAAAATCTGGACCACCCTTCACTCCATGCGATGCTGGCACTAGATGGCAAAATTTGTGATGCTCCTCGAACGGACCCTGGTCCTACACAAAGGGTGAGCAAAGGAGACCCTGGCTAGGCCGGGGGACCCTCCGATGCCTAAGTCAGGTCAAGGGAATCGAGGTCTAAGTTTAACTGTAGAGGGAGAGTGCGAGATATCGCATCCCTGTAGCAATGGGGTCCTCATGTATTTATACCTAACTGTAGGATGGTCTGGGCCCGTTAATCACGGTACGATCACGCAATCAGGGGAATTTTCGGATCATGGAGATACTGCACGTAATCCAATGATCGTGTACTGCGTCATGCACATCGTGTGTATCTGCGAGTGAAGTAACCGGTCACATCTACTTATTGTAGTTTCTAAGTTTAGTTCGTGGAGCACCTGCCTCAGGAGCTAACCTCGGCTCGGTCCCTTAGGTGCATAAAATCTCAGTCAGTGTGACTATCAACCCTCGCTGAAGAATGTCCACGCTTGTGATCCGAGCCGAGCTGGTATTCTTCCGTCCGATCGGATCAGCATGTCGTCGGTCCTCGGAATCATAAGGCGCTCGGATCTTCCCATAACAAGCCTTACAATCCAACACTCTCTCATAAGCAATTTTAATGCTTATTTTGCAAATGCCAACACTCAATCATCACAGGATTCAAACGCCAAATCGAAACAGCCTAATTTAGCACATTACTATTGATATATATGATTAGCCGAGTGATTATTAATCCCAAATTGTAAAGCAGATTCACGAAACTAAGAAATAGTCATTATATCACGAGTCTCTACTCGAATCATGAAGCTCAATGCGTTCGTAGTGGCTCCTCATCTGTGTCCCTCGAACCATTTTAGGATTCATCACCCAAGGACGACTACGAATAATGTAAGGGTTGTCACTCAAACACAAATGTAGTAAAGTCACAACATTAATTTCATTTATAATACGGTATGCTCATAACCTTCACAAATGCTCAATGGTCATTACGAGGAGTCTCGTCATCCAATTTTGTACTAATGTGGCAGGTTCGTCACCCTATTTTTACCAATATAGTAAGCACATCCCCCCATCGTATGCCGACAACTTAAACACGATGTCTCATACCACCATGCCCAGCTCATGAGTCTTTATATGATCATATCACTAACATTTATAAGTAAAATAATTCAATGGGAATTGGGGTATCCTAAATTCAATTGGTCGTTGTCATACATTGTGAACATAAATGGTCAATCAGTCGTTAGATTAATTTGATTGATCCGAAAAACCCCGAGACAACCGACATTGGGTGCAAGCATCGCGCGTAGTCCAGCTACTGTCGGTCGTATGTGTTTGACTCGGGTTGATCGAACAATCCTAGGGTGGCCAACCTAATTCAGGCCACCCCTTAGTTCGGACGATTTGCCAACTGACCCAACATCGTAAGCAGTTCTAAACATCACTAAGGGTTAACAATTCATTAGATAATCATAATGAGATTTCGTATAAACCCTAAATTTAATAACTTATTCATTCAAGCATTTCATCGAACATATGAGCATTAGTAAGTAAGTAATAGCATGGTTTGCATTTATAATTAAAGTGTAGACATGTTATCATTCATCAAACCATTCACAATCAATAATCATTAATTGAAACCCACAAGGGTCAATAAAACAGTAACCTGAGAATAATGGTCCACACCTTTGTGACAATTCACTTGATTTAGCGCTTCTGAGGTTAAGGTTTTAAGAAAAATCTCTGAAAACTTAAACATGTATATGAGCTCATAAGGTTTTGGGTAAATGAATCTTAAAATCTTATATTTACAAGTGTGTTTCAACACTTACCTCCAATCGTCACTAAGAAGACTCTGATGAAGGATTCGGTTGCGACTAAATCGCTAATCGAAGAGGAGAAGAATAAGTTCTTGCAATCTCTCTCTCTCACTCTATTTCCCTTCTCCTTTCTTATTTTTTTCTCCCTCTCTTCCAAAGATAAGGCACGAATTCGTATGAGGAGAGATGGTGTGAAATAAAATGACTTTTATAATGCCAGAAGGTGCACAAATTACTCCAATGGACCTTTATTCATTATATTAACCTTAGGAGAGTTGTTTCCAACCAATGGGACCCCACTAGGAGGTGTACGGGCCAATATAAGCCAGAGATAAGTGTCTTACCAAGAGATCTATGTTCAGACACAACCCTTTGATGATTGGACGTGCCAATCAACTCAGAAGGCCTAATTTAGATCGACGGTCACCAAGCGTCAATCTGGTCTGCATCTATACGGATGTGAGTAAGGTAATTACCTTGATCGATGCCCTATATTTGGTCATTATTTAATGGTCTGAAAGCTACAACTTTGATAAAGAGCGAAGTGTGCTAATTTCATTTAAGTTCAGGTTTCACGTAAGGCACTCGCGCTATTCATGCACTCACCTTGTGGGCCAGAGTTGAGTAATCCTAAGCACTATCTTGGCTCAATATCCACAATGGACATCAAGCCCAATAAGACGGGCGTTATTCTATAGTTTCGAGTTTAGTGGCCCATTAACGAGTGGTCTAGAGCTTGTTTGGATCATCAAGGCATTTTTGAAATGAATTGGATAGCGAGATTTCTTATGCGTGATGATTAGAGTTTGGATTAGCTAATTTTATAATCATCTAAAACCGTTGGTTATTAGGCTAAAAGAGTAAATGGGTTAGTTTGGTTTGTTAATTAATATCTGACCCCTAGTTGTCTCGGCTTTAAGTATGTTCTTATTTAGTTTCAGCTGTCTTGATTAGTCAGTGATATGCCGGATATATTTGAGTCTTAGATGAATAAATCACAAGGTTAGAATCAATGTTTAAGTGGTCGGGCGGATTCGGTAGCTTCCTTCAGTTAATTAATCGAATTTGTGCAGTTCTTTACTAGTAATACTTACGTATAAGTTAACATCAGGTGTTAATAGTCAGTAAGAGACAACATAAGTTAATTATAGTGAAATCTTTTGAGAATTTTTAAAATCCAAATAGCAAAAATTCGGTACATTACAAAACTAAAGATAGACTTTGGAGTTATCTGGAATTGTAAAAAGCATGGGAAAAATTATGTTTCTCATGAAATTATGATAAATGAAATATTATTTTCCTTATTTGTTTTAGTAAATTTTTTTTTAAAATGGACATATTTTACTTTTGGCAAAAGAATTAAAAATTCATTATAATTATTACAATATTAACATATTTAGCATGAATGGAATGCTAGAAAATAAACATCTGTATATATGACATACACAACATATATGAGGCACTTGAATTTGAATTGTGGCATATGTGGCATATATGAGGTGCTTGAGGTTGTATGGTGGCACATAGAGCTGGGCATTTCAAATCTGATCCGGTGGATCCAACCCGTTCCGACCCGATTTGAACCGAACCGACGGGGTGGATCGGTGCGGATCGGGTAGCTCCATCCAGATCCGAATTCTTTTCGGCTCGGATTCGGATTAGGCCTAATCCGACCAGATCCGATCCGATTGGATCTGATCCAAAATAATATCCCAAAAAAAAAACATTTCAGCAATCAATCTTTCACACCCAAATCACCTTCATTCAGAGCAGAAATTGACAAAAAAAATACAAATCAAATATACAAAGAACCCAAACAGCAGCTGTAACAAAACGATACTCCCATCCATCAATAGTAATAGCTGAGAGAGAGAGAGAGAGCGTCGTACCTAGGGTTTCCTTTCTCCATTTTGGACGGAAAGCATAAGAAAAAAGGACCCTGGAATGGAGGAGAGAGATTGAAAACGGAGGAGGGAGAGATTGAAAACGGATTGAAAACGGAGGAGAGAGAATGAAAACGAAGGAGAGAGAGAGATTGAAAACGAAGGAGAGAGATTGAAAACGGACGAGAGAGAGAGACGCTGAAAAGGAGGAGAGATTGAAAAGGAAGCTTTTCTTGCTTTATAGCCTTTTTCGTATGGTACTCCGGCTCCATATGACACTTGATACACAGCCACTCCAAGATTGCACAGTTGATATTTAATAAATCAAATCTGGACCGTTCAGAACCTAGCCCAATTGGAAAATCGAGTCGGGCACGGATCGGATCAGACAATCCACCTTTCGAATCTGTTCGACTCAGGTAGTCTAGATCCGGTAACGGATCAGTTCGGATTCGCGTCAGACCAAAGTTCTTTCAGATAGAATCGGGTTGGCCCGGATCCGATCCAAACAGGACCGATGCCCAGCTCTAGTGGCACATGTGGCATAAAGAGATCCATTTGCACATTTGACATTTAGGCACTTAAAACTAGAGGGTAGCACTTGTGCACATTGACATATATATATATATATATATATATGTGCACATTGACATATATATATATATATATATATATATAAATTAATCGAAGTTATACAAAGGCACATGTGGGGTGCAAGGGACATAATTGCCTACAATCCTGATTAAATTAATGGGCCCCTTGTAACTCTTGCAATTAAAAAGGTTCCACATGTATGTATTAGATGTGGGGCCTATAATGAATTTCAAAAATTCTCCTATGTGAAATAAAAATATTGCCCTTTATGTTATGGCACTAACATTCGATGGGTGCGCATGATGTTGCAATGGTATTGTCCAAATCACATAACTTGTAATGGCAATGTTTATCTTCATGCCACGACAATGATTACCAAATATGGAGTTTGCAAGTATCAAATGGCATGTCAGCACATGTGATGCTGCAATGGTATTGTCCATCTTTATGTCATTGCAGGGATTGTTGAATATACAAGTTACAAGGACTAAATGGCACGTTGGTGTATGTGACGTTGTATGGCATTGTCTAATAGCAATGTCCTTCTTCATGCCATTAGGATTACCAAATTATGGGGTTATATGAACCATATGACATATTCGCACATGTGATGTTGTAATGACATCATTCAGATCGTGTAACTTGTATGGTAATTGTAACATCCCAGATTTTTACTGTTTTGAATTTTCAAAAATTCTTAAAATTTTTTTGTAATTAACTTATATTATCACTAACTGACCATTAGCATCCAACGTTAGCTTATATACGAGTGGTCCAGTCTGGTCACGATCAGACCATGTGCGAGCCGTCAAGCCAAGTAGCCCGATTACACTTAACAACGTGGGGTATCGCCTTGACCAGGAAGGTTAGAAAAATCTAAAAATTTAGAAAATCATAGATCTCACTGGGCTTGTGGTCCATCACGGACTGCGGACCCAGTGGACACCCAGAACTGGGATCTGGCACTAGCCGAATGCACCCCACCAATGCCAGAATTGGAATCTGGCACTTGCAAATAAAACTGAGATACCAGGCTTTTCGGCCGTCGATTTTCTTCCAAATTTACGGTGAATGTTTAATGTATTTTTCTATGCCCGCCCACCAAATCTGGGTCCCGATCGTGGCACGGTGACCGTTGATTGCAAATCGGGCTCGTACTACCAAACCCCATATTCGATCATTTTTAAATTTTTTATGGCCCTTCATCGGGCCATGGACCACTTATCCTATAAATTTCATAGCCAGAGGGCCACCAGAAATGCCCTATCAATCAGAATGACCCCACAGAGCCATTTAACAATCAGAACCGTTTAATCAAACCCCATAATCGTTCATCCATTTGTTCCCAAACTTTGTATGACCCTTCATCAGGCTGTGGAGCCCCTGTCCTATAAATTTCGTGACCAGAGACTCATCAGAGCAACCCCGTTACTTTTTTAGCCTAAAACTGACGGTTTAGAGTAAGCACGACCAAATCTCCACATTCAATAGTTATAAATAGGCCACACTATGAACATAGTTAATTCAAATACTAATCATTGCCCACGAGAAATTTCACTACCAAATTCATTCCAGAAATGCCCCGATTTTCCAAACAAGCTTTAAACCGCTCGTTGGTGGGCCATTAGTCCCAAAATTATAGAGTAATGTCCGTCTTGTTGGGCCCGACGTCCATCGCGGGAGTCGGACCTCAATAGTGCCCAGAACTGCTTAACTTGAACTAAAGAACGAGTACATGAGAAGTGCAAATACCCCAAGAAAAGGAACTGGAACTTAAGTAAATTGGGTCGTTCACTCTTATGCCAAGTTAAGGATTTTGGACCGTCGGTTTACGACCACACTTTATCCGTGGATTAAGAATATTTTTCTTCTCATATCCATATAGCCACTGCCCCGATCGACTATCGGTGACCATTAAACAGACTTATAATCATATCCATTAATTGACACATCCAAATGGCGGGCCGATCATATCTATACGTAGATCATCATTAGGGCTAACTATCCTACGGTGTAAATCAATGTGTACACCTCATAGTGGGCCCTAGAGGTTAGAAAAACCCTCTCATAGGGTTAGTTTGGTAAAAACCCAACACTTGGGGCCATTGGCACCAAATCTGGCACTATAAAGGGGCCTCATTTGGGGCACCCCTCTCCCCATACGATTTTTGCCCTAGAAGAGAGAGAAGAGAGAAAGGGGAGAGGAGAATGGGGAGAGCAAAGAAGAGAGGAAGAGAGAATGAAGAAAGGTGAAGGTGGACCATAGCTCAAGTGGGGCCCAAAGGAGTTTGATTCTTGCAACTCCTCATCTCTTCTTCAACGAATCCCTCACCCACAACTGGAAGAACCCCTCTCATCCGATTGGGTAGGTAACCTCTCATCTTTTTCTTGAAACCCATGTATTGAGAAGGATTTGGCAAGGATTTCTAACATGCAAACGTTGCTCTAGGGATTCCGGTCGTCCGACCCCAAAAGCCCTCATTCCTAGGTCGTTTTCCAAGTCTCCAACGAATCCGAAGGTGCGGACTATTATCCTTAGGTGGCCTAGCACCAATTTTATTACGAATCTAATGATTTTGATTATTTGGATGCTATATTTGAAGAATCTAGAGAAACCCTAGGATTTGGAGGTTTGCTTGAGGATTGTATGGGATTGTTTGTTTGTTTAGTTCTCATATAATATTGTTCGTGTTTCTCACATAATTAGGCTACCATGGATGATCACATGTTTTTGCTTTGCTTGATCTCTCATATGATGTGCCTTATAACATGTATGATTTATTGAGTCTTGTGTATTTTGGATCTAAGGGATGTAGAAAGTGCTTAACTTCCTCACCCACACACATAACTCACATGCACTTTATTTCATGATATTGTTAGCCTTGTTTTCTATGAGAACTTAAATTGTATGTTGAGAACATGATGTTGTTTATGCTGGATGATGCATTAGTAGTTGGTATGCTATGATTCACTATTCATACCCTTGGGTTAGTTAAGAACATGAGGAGAGCGAAGGTGGTTCCGTTGGTAGGACCGCCTTGAGGCTAAACCCATGGATTTGGGTGAGTGCGTGTGGGCGACAGTAGTTAGACTACATGGGTTGCTTGCACCTGATGCCGTTCCGCCACGTACTTGCTTGGACTCTTGCGGTCTAGCCTACTTTTTAACCAACCATGATTGTTAACCTTGTTTGCTCACATATGTATGGAACCTGAAACACTCTATAACCGTTGTAGCTCATCGATAATCAGATTGAAATGGGTCCACTGCCTCGTGAGCCGGGCATGGTGGAATGGGACACTGTGTCCGAGCTGTCGGCCTACGCTAGGGTGCCGCGCCTCCCCGTAGTAACCGCGAGCGATCCCTTCTCTTGGCACTCCCCATGTGCTTGAAGTCGGGGATGGGGAACCCGATAGGATCAAGGACTGCGGGGTCTTGGCCTCACACGTTGGGGGGCCTTGGCCTCGCAACTAGTTCAGGGCATTTGATATGTGGGGTGTATCAGATTTCCCAACCTGCTGGATGAATGAACTTAACTAAAAACTCGGTTAACATTATCACTATATTGCATTAATTAGGGTGGCGACTCGGTAGTCGAGGTCGCTCTGAATGAGTGTTGACATACACGATCGTTAGACGAAATCGCTTGAGGGAGAGTTGTGGCGAGGGCATGCATCATATCATCCATCATGCATATACATTAATAAGATTAGATAGGTGTTTATGAATGACTGTTTTTTATTAAATTTATAGTATAATTGATGCCTGTTGTAACTTAAGACTAATAGCACCCACTGAGTTGATCATTCACTCCCACTCTGGGACGGTGCTTTAAAACACCAACTAGACTCTTCAATAGTTGCAGGTGACGCCGTGTACAAGGAGCCTTACGGCGTGATCTTGGATGAGGAGGACGAGTTGTCCTATCTCCAGTTGATGGGTGGTTCGCCGCAGAGTTCGCAAATGGACTTGGATCGCTGAGTGTTGGACTCAACTCATCATTCCTTTTGGATATATTTCTGTGATTTTGTTGGGCAACGCCTTATGCGACCTGTTTATCTTAATTTGGACTTGTATAAATTTAGACTCATTCATCTCAGTAGACTAGTTGTGATTGTACTTCATGTTCCAAGCGATTCCACGCTGCGCAATTAAATTTGATTAAACACAAACTAATAAAAATTGGATATAAGTGATGTCCTGGAACTCGGGAGTCGAGCTTATGCACGACCCCCAATTTTTAGGGCGTTACAGTAATGCTCATCCTTGAGCCATTATGAAGATCCTTAAACGTAAGGGTTACAGGGATCAAATAACACATTAGTGCATATGAACATCAGTAAGCAAGTAATAGCATGATTTGTATTTATAATTAAAGTGTAGACATGTTATCATTCATCAAACCATTCACAATCAATAATCATTAATTGAAACCCACAAGGGTCGATAAAACGGTAACCTGAGAATAATGGTCCACACCTTTGTGACAATTCGCTCGACTTAGCGCTTCTGAGGTTAAGGTTTTAGGAAAAATCGCTGAAAACCTAAACATGTATGTGAGCTCATAAGGTTTTAGGTAAATGAATCTTAAAATCTTATATTTACAAATGTGTTTCAACACTTACCTTCAATCATCACTAAGAAGACTCTGATGAAGGATTCGGTTGCAACTAAATCGCTAATCGAAGAGGAGAAGAACAAGTTCTTGCAATCTCTCTCTCTCACTCTATTTCCCTTCTCCTTTCTTATTTTTTTCTCCCTCTCTTACAAAGATAAGGCACGAATTCGTATGAGGAGAGAGGGTGTGAAATAAAATGGCTTTTATAATGCCAGAAGGTGCACAAATTACCTCAATGGACCTTTATTCATTATATTGACATTAGGAGAGTTGTTTCCAACTAATAGGACCCGCTAGGAGGTGTATGGGCCAATATAAGTCAGAGATAAGTGTCCCACCAAGAGATCTATGTTCAAACACAACCCTTTGATGATCGGACGTGCCAATCAACTCGGAAGGCCTAATTTAGATCGAAGGTCACCAAGCGTCGATTAGGTCTGCATTTATACGGATGTGAGTAAGGTAATTACCTTGATCGGTGCCCTATATTTGGTCATTATTTAATGGTCTGAAAGCTACAGCTTCGATAAAGAGCGAAGTGTGTTATTTTTATTTAAGTTCAGGTTTCACGTAAGGCACTCGCGCTATTCATGCACTCGTCTTGCGGGCCAGAGTTGAGCAATCCTAGGCACTATCTTGGCTTAATATCCACGATGGACATCAAGCCTAGTAAGACGGGCGTTATTCTATAGTTTCAAGTTTAGCGGCCCATTAACGAGTGGTCTAGAACTTGTTTGGATCATCAAGGCATTTTCGAAATGAATTGGGTAGCGAGATTTCTTATGCGTGATGATTAGAGTTTGGATTAGCTAATTTTATAATCATCCAAAACTGTTGGTTATTAGGCTAAAAGAGTAAATGTGTCAGTTTGGTTTGTTAATTAATATTTGACCCTTAGTTGTCTCGGCTTTAAGTATGTCATTATTTAATTTTAGTTATCTTGATTAGTCAGTGATATGCCGACTATATTTGAGTCTTAGATGAATAAATCACAAGGTTAGAATCAATGTTTAAGTGGTTGGGCGGATTCGGTAGCTTCCTTCAGTTAATTAATCGAATTTGTGCAGTTCTTTACTAGTAATACTCACGTATAAGTTAACATCAGGTGTTAGTGGTCAGTAAGAGACAACATAAGTTGATTATAGTGAAATCTTTTGAGAATTTTTAAAATCCAAATAGTAAAAATTCGGGACATTACAAAACTAAAGATAGACTTTGGAGTTATCTGGAATAGTAAAAAGCATGGAAAAAATTATGTTTCTCATGAAATTATGATAAATGAAATATTATTTTCCTTATTTGTTTTTACAATTTATTTTTAAAAAAAATGGACATATTTTACTTTTAGCAAAAGAATTAAAAATTCATCATAATTATTGCAATATTAACACATTTAGCACGAATGGAATGGTAGAAAATAAACATCTGTATATATGACATACACAACATATATGAGGCACTTGAATTTGAATTGTCGCAATTGTGGCACATGTGGCATATGTGAGGTGCTTGAGGTTGTATGGTGGCACATGTGGCATAAAGAGATCCATTTGCACATTTGATATTTAGGCACTTAAAATTATAGGGAAGCACTTGTGCACATTGGCATATATATATATATATATATATATATATATATATATATATATATATATATATATATATATAAGTAATTGAAGTTATACAAAGGCACATGTGTGGTGCAAGGGACATAATTGCCTACAATCCTGATTAAATTAATGGGCCCCTTGTAACTCTTGCAATTAAAAAGGTTCCACATGTATGTATTAGATGTGGGGCCTATAATGAATTTCAAAAATTCTCCTATGTGAAATAGAAATATTGCCCTTTATGTTATGGCACTAGCATTTGATAGGTGCGCATGATGTTGTAATGGTATTGTCCAAATCACATAACTTGTAATGGCAATGTTTATCTTCATGCCACGACAATGATTACCAAATATGGAGTTTGCAAGTATCAAATGGCATGTCAGCACATGCGATGCTACAATGGTATTGTCCATCTTTATGTCATTGCAGGGATTGCCAAATATACAAGTTACAAGGACTAAATGGCACGTTGGTGTATGTGACGTTGTATGGCATTGTCTAATAGCAATGTCCTTCTTCATGCCATTAGGATTACCAAATTATGGGGTTATATGAACCATATGACACATTTGCACATGTAATGTTGTAATGGCATCATTCAGATCATGTAACTTGTATGGTAATGCTTATTCTTGAGCCATTATGAAGATCCTTAAACGTAAGGGTTACAGGGATCAAATGACACATTAGTGCATATGATGTTGTGATGACATTGTCGATGTCACGTAACTTGTAATAGCAATATCCATCTTTGTACTATTATAAGGACTGTCAAATGTGAGGTTACAAGGACCAAATGGCATGTCCGTGCATGGGACGCTATAATGACATTGTCCAAATCACATGGACTATATCTTATTGAATGTTACATAAGCATACTTTTTACCCTCTCCAATAGAGTTCTATTCATCATGTCTGCCACCTCATTCTACTACGAGGTCCCTAAAGTTGAGAAGTGCCTTGTTCCTTGCAAAATTTCATGAATTTCGCTTCTCTGTACATCGTGTCATTGTCTGACATAAGATACTTGACCCATCTCCCGATTTGCTTCTCTACTTTTGCCTTCAATTACTTGAACCTGAAAAAATTATAATTTTATAGTTCAGGAAGTAGACCCAAAACTTCTTCGAGTAACCATCTATGAAGGTCACGGAGTATCGTGTCCCTCCCTTAGCCGGTACTGTCACTGGCCTCCAGACATCAGAATGAATATAGTCGAGTACCCCGCTACTAGTGTGTGTAGCTGACGTAAGGATGGACATGATGAGGTCAATCACCGTCTTCCTCAAGGGATAACTACTTCGAATCCACAAAGCTTCTCTGGACTCCTCACAAAGATACCTCAAATCCATGAGGGAAAATAAGAAAATAGAAATAAATTTTATAAATTTGAAATTTAATTGATTGATGATATATATATATATATATATATATATATATATATATATATATATATATATATATATATATATTTACAACCCTTTAAATTGTGATACCAAGCCTTGGAAGAAGTTTCAGAATCAAACTCCAACTTAAACTCCCTAAAATTTGTGACTTACAATCATAATTTCTTCTAAACTTCATAGTTTTCACCCAAAAATAGTAAGTGTCCTATTTGGCTTAACCATATTATTCTCCTAATTTTTATAAGCACTTTTCATGTTGGACACAATTCTTAAAGCTCAAAGGATGAAGAGTTATAATCAAACTAAACTTACTATAAATAGTAAAAATGAAAATAAAATGGATTTTCAACCATCGATCTGATGGAATCTCACAAATTCGGCATGGGCAACTCAACATAGCAGGGTTGGGTGGCTAAAGTAGCTTCTCCTGCCCTAAAATCACATATGGTACGTCGAATAACGCATTCCGGTTTATGAGATACACTTGTTTTAAGGTTACGATGGTCCAGATCACTTTTGCCTCCGATCGGGCCTTCTCAAGTCCATCTTGGACATGAAAGTGTTCGCGACCTACTTTACATCAATAGCAGTCTTGAACCTTACCCTGCACTACTTGCCTAGGATGTCATGCTCATAGAAGTCCATCTTGCATGCGTTAACTCCCTTCAACAGTTTTCATTTATGGAGTTCCATTATACCCTAATTGCATATTCTATAGATTTATATCATCTGTGCCAGATTCTGTGTATGAGGTGGTAATAGCCTCACCCATAACTGTATTCTCGATCAACTTATAAAGATTTTCAACCTTATTTCCCTTCATCAACACCATTTCACCTATGGTGACCTTTAATACACTATCAGATGTGATGAATGTACAACTGTTGTTCGTATCTAAAACTCTAATGATATTAAATTTTTCTTCAGATATGGGATATGCCTGACATCACCAAGAGTCCAAATGACTCCATCAAACATCCTTACCTTGACGATTATTATTTTGATGGCCTTGCATGCTGCATCATTTCTCATCAAAACACTTCCACCATCATATGACTTGTAGGAATCAAACCAAGTCATATTCGGGCACATGTGATATGAACATCATGAGTCTAGAATCCAAGTATCTGAGAGATGACTCGTACTTGAAGAGATCGAGAGGATATCTCCTTCTGACTTCTCTTCTGCTACACTCGCTGATTCGCTTGTGTTCTCTTTCATTTGCTTTTGCTTTATATGTTATCCATTTATTTATGGCAGTGTCTCTTGAAGTGCCCCTTAATGTCGCAATAAAAGCATCTGTCATCTGCATTCGACTTCAATCTGAACATTTTCTTCTTGTTTGACTGAGATCACTCCACGGATCGCTCAAGTCTCTGACTCCCATTCGCGTCTAGCCCTTCTGCCTGAGAGTCCTCATCTTTAGACTTTTTCTTCATCTCATTGGAAATGATCGCCACAGTGATTTCTCTAAGCTTCACTATATTCTTCTCATACAACAGAGTGGTGACGAGATGGTCATTTGACGATGGAAGCGATGCTAGAAGTAGCACCGCTTTGTCTTCTTCCTTAACCGTCTCTCCGAGCCTTACCAACTCGCTACATAGCTTTGTAAAGAAGTTCATTTACTCTGGGAGATCTGATCATTCCTTCAATTTCAAACCCGAAAAGTTATTTCTTCACAAACAACTTATTTGTGGGGGACTTCGATATGTATAAGTCTTTTAGCTTCTTCCACATCATCAGGGGTGATTCCTCATTTAGAATGTTGTACATAACTCATATAACACACATAAACGGATGGTGCTCATAACTTTCTTCCTGGCTTCATTCATTATCCGATATCTTTTCTGATTTTGTTTACAATAATGCCTTGTTGAACCCTTACGAAACTAAAATGTCATTGACCTTCCATTACCATAAACTGAAATTGTTATTCCCATCAAACTTTTATATATTGAATTTTGATATGACATCTTCGTTCAAACCCATACGTCCAACCTAATGCTCTGATGTCACTTTGTTTGAGTGAACCCGCTCTATATCACACCACAATGATGTAAACCCAAGCTAACAACAAACCCGGATCAAACTTTATGTTTGTAAAAGTATAATAAACGAAGATAGAATAATAAAATGATGCAA
Organism: Magnolia changhungtana; assembly: GCA_030180095.1. Lineage (NCBI taxonomy): Eukaryota > Viridiplantae > Streptophyta > Magnoliopsida > Magnoliales > Magnoliaceae > Magnolia > Magnolia changhungtana. The sequence continues at coordinate 7,325,997 of JASAUF010000596.1, forward strand.
TATAACAAAACCAAAAGCAAACACTCACAAACACAATAATACTTTACGTGGAAAAATCATTTTGGAAAAAAATCCACGGCACAAAAGGACAAAGATCTACTATAATTAAAACCTTAGAGTTGTATAGTCTCATCTTCTTCGATTACAGATATACTCAATCTCCCCTTGTGATGTGCACCTCTAGGAAACCCATATATCCCTTAAGAAATCCTTCCCAAGTCCCTTTACAAATGTATAAAACCCTCTCCCTTGGTAAACCCTAGCTTCTTGAGAAAACACATGTATTAGTTTTCTATTAACCTTAAGCCTTAGTGAGAAAATTGGGCTTAAATATCTTATTTCACGCAAAATCCCGAAACTCGATAGTCGCACCCACGGTCGACTATGAACCATTACGGAGAGTCATGGTCGAGTGTGAATCATCACAGAGAGTCATGATTGACCGTGGGATTCCATGGTCGATCATGAACATCATAGTAAGTTACAGTCGACCGTGAATCCTCAAAGTCGACTGTGACCTGCGGAATGCAAGGCATTTGCACAACATGTTCAAATGATCTTTATTCGATACTGGCTGATTGTACCAAGCCAGAGTGTCGTTCAAATGACATGCATTCGCATATCATGATATACATGGATCTAATAAACTAGTTTAGAAAAACTGATTGTTTTATTATGCTATCATTACCTATACTTGATTGTATTGATAAAACATGTAACTTAGAAAATGGTAGAATTAAGTTAGCTAGCTACTCACTCCTACCTGAGACGGTGTTTTAAAACACCAACCAAACGATATTAATGGTGCAAATATCACCGAGATTTCAGACGGACGGGCTTAGACCGCATGCACCATCGACGTAACTTTTTAGGAGCGTTAGGTGAAAATAGAAAACTTTACACTTTATTCATTTTTTACATGTATATATTGGAGTCCCCAACTGGGTGGACTCCATGGTTTTATCTTGTTGAATGTATTTTATGACTTGTATAGTCCTTATTTGGGCGAACACCACTATTGGAGTTGTACATTTTGAATATTAGCTATATATTTTTTATTTTATTTATCTCTACCTAACTTTTAATGCCACTAATTTAAAGTTGCTTTGATTATTGATTATGAGTGAATGTTAACAAGATTGCGTGGGCACGTGAGAACTTGACCACATGCATTTTTGTTAGGTTTACACCCGCGAACTAAGGATCAGAGTCTCAATACTCGGGTATCGATTTTCGGAGCATGCTAACCACTTTTAAAATTGTACATCTTGAATATTAGCAATATATTTATGAGTTTAGTTATCTCCACTTAATTTTTTATGTCGGTGATTTAAAGTTGCTCTGATTATTAATCATGAATGAATGTTAACCGGACTGCACATGCCCACATGCTTTTTTGTGAGGTTCACACCCATGAACTCAAGATCGAAGTCTCCATATTCGGGTGTCGATTTTCGATGTGTAACAGGCCCATGTATCGTATTAGAGGTTAAACTTAGCCTTTAAAAGTTCATAATGGATCAAGATCTTCCTTTAAATTGTCTACAACACTCTAATTTGACTATATACTTAATATAACTTCAAAAATATTGAATATCAATTGATAATTATATAAGATTTCGGTAGAAATTAATGGTTCAATGCACACACTTTTATATACTCTATAACCCAATTAAATGTCTAAGTTTATGGGAACCACAACACATTAATTAATTATAAATAAAATGAGGCATATGATTCTAACTTTCTATTAATGGACATAAGTTTTTCTAAAGTGAACCATTAATTATTTTTTTCATTCTAGCCTACCATTCTGCGTACAACACTTTGCTAGTTAAGGCATCAATTCAATTCAATGTAATTGTTAGTTCATGATGCATTTAAAGTTGGACCCACTACTTGGACGGTTTGATTTAAAATGCCCATGCACGGTCCATGTACAAATTTTTAGGGACGTGGATGGCCTACAATACCTTGACGTAAGAAGTTTGGTACACTCATAAGCTAAGTAGGGCTCACCGTGATGTTTGCCCGATCATATTGAGGACACAAGTCCAAAAATGAGGCTGATGTAAAAGTGGGCCGCACAATAGAAAACAATGAGGATTGAAGATCCACCGTTGAAACATTTATGATGTTGTAAAAGTTTTTGATCAAGCTAATTTTTTCTGTTTTCGGTTAATCCTAATAGATAATGTGGCGCACTTCAGTTTTGTATCTATTTAATTTTTGGGCTCATGTCCTAACATAATCTAACAAAACATGGACAGGTGGATTCTTCACAAATATTATGGTGGACCCCACCTAAGTATCCTAGCTCGAGAGGGTGTCACAGACGCACGGGAAATCTGCATCAATTTTCGAGTGCTTGCTTACCTTAGGATTAAAGTTCTTACTAATATTAAAATACATCTGCGAATGCCCATTAGGTTTGACGGGTTTTTGAAAGAACGACCTGACGCAGATGTTTATAGCTACAGCAGTAAAAGGCCGGTTTTTCAACAACATCCTTGTAATTATAAGCTTATTTTACCAGGCAGTGTGGCCCACGCTGGTGTAGTGTCCACATCCAATCCATTCATAAGATGTCTTTCCCAAGTTGAACCTACGGCCCAAAAGTCAGGCCAATGAAAAACACTGGTGGGTCGTGCCACGGGAACAGCTGGGATGGGGTGGCCCACCATTAAAATAACTTCCAATTTATTAAGTGCAAGTGACATACAATCCTTCCAATAGGTTGGCCCCACCATGAGATCACATAATGCAAAATTTCAGCCATAGATATTCTTCAGATGGGCCACACCATAGAAGACAATTTCTAACCATTGATAAATAGAAAAATCCAAGAGTGGTACACTTGATAGGTGGATATGGCTGATTTTTGCATAAAAAGATCCTCTGATACGACTAACCAATTGCACGGGTCAAGGGTTCGTGTACCCACGGTGTACGTGTGTGGGGTGTGTGTGCGTGTGGCGTGAGTGTGTGGGGGTGTGTGTGCGTGTGTTAAAAATAAAAAATAAAAAATAAAAACTGCCGAAAGAGTGCTCTATCATATTTCACTTCTCTAGTCTCTATCATGGACTTTGCTGAACCTGGGAAATGTGGGCCACAAAAGTTTTGGAAAATGCACGGTCCACGTCTCTTTGACCTTAGCAACAGGTTAGATAGAAAATAAACAACAGTGGGCCATAAGAAGTTTTTAACGATGGGTACTCAATGACCATTATTTCCTGTAGTGTGGTCCACTGAGATTTGCATCGGATTCAATTTTGGAATCATGACATGAAATGAATTGTAAAAACGGATGGACGGTGTAGATATACAAGGTATGCATTGAAGTGGGCCCCAACGGTCAGCTTAGCACCAACAACTACAGAAATAATTACAACCGTTGGATCAGTGGTGTACAAATAAACGGTTGAGAGTGGGAAAGTCATCTTATATAGAAAGTGAAATCCATGGCTTGGCCTGTCTCCTGAACAGTCTACCATGTGTCCACTTGTATAAAACCGTGTCCAGTTTGAGAAGACCGTGTCCACTTAGAATTACTCTAACCGTGTGGGGCCCACTTGATATATTTTTTGTATATCCAATTCGTCCATCTGTTTTTTCATATGAATTTAGGATGCGATTCGAAACTTTAAGAAGATAAAAATCTCAAATGAACCACACCACTAGAAACATTAGTGAATAACTATTAAAAACGTTTTGTGGGCTATAAAAGTTTTGGATCAATCTGATATTTATATTTTGATTTCATTCATGTATTATTGACATTATCAAGAGATTTGATGAAAAAGAAATAGTAGAGCCTTAAGATGAGCTCTTTGAAATTTGTGAGGCACTCAATCACCACTGTTTCCTTCTGTGTGGTATACTTGAGATTTGGATCAGCTTAATTTTTGGGAAAACTTAATAAAATGGGCTATAGAAACGGATGGACGGTGTGGATATACTAAAATTTATCAAGGTGGGCCCCATGGTAAGGCTAACACCTGGTCCGCTACCCATGGCGGACGCAACTGTGAAATGACGCGGCGAGGTTTGATAGGTGGGGCAGCACGTTGTCAAAGAGTTCCCGAGTTCGTACTCCTGGAAAGCTTAAAAAATGTAAGGGTGGATGCCCGACAGCGTATACATTTCACCAATTAAATTTTGCCACGTCATTTTACTATAGTTATTTTTTTCTAATTTAGCTTGTTAGTACACTCCACTGTCAAGTTAACACTTCACTGTTAGCCATGCGAGCGGATTGGCTGGTGTACCTCATATAGTTGCTGTAGTGACGTCAGTAAATTATGTGGGTTTGATCACGAGGTATGTGTTATATACAAACTGTTCATCTATTTGACAACCTCATCTTAAGGCTTGAGATGAAAAATAAGATAGATCTAATTATCAAGTGGACGACCTTGCAAAAACCAATGAGGGATTCTCTTTTTGGGGTTGAAAAAGTTTTAGATTATTATAAAATTTATTTCTCCTCTTCATTCAAGTATTTGTGACCTTATGAGCAGATTGGATGCAAAATAAATATAGCCATATAGTTCTGGTGTGAGGTACACCAGCCAATCCGCTTCGCTAGCCAACCCCACTAAGAATCTATACCAAGACCTCAAGGGGGGTGCTTGGCGCTTGGAATTGGGAAGGATTAGGTGGGATAGGATTAAAAAATCAAAACAAAACTTAATATTAAGTATTGCAGGGATTGTCTTTGTTGTCGTGAGATAAGCTTAATTTCATGTTATGTTTGTAATACGATGGTACATTGAATGGATATACCTGCCATCATTTGAAACTATTGAGAATGACACATGTGTTATATCTAAACCGTTCATCAGTTTTGTAACCTCAATTTTAGGCATGGCAGATCCAAAACTTATGTAGCCCCAAAGAAGTTTTCAACTATAGGTATTCAATCCCCACTACTTTTTCTAGTGGAGTCCACTTGAGCTTTAGATCTACCAGATTTTTTTCGCCCATACTCTAAAATGATCTCGAAAAATGGTGGACAGTGTGGATATATCCCACACATCATGGTAGGACCTACACAACATGCTAACATTGAGTCGAATTAGCACATGACCCACCCAATTCCATCTAATCTAATTTCAAGCTTTTCCATTCTTCCCAAACATTAAGTGAAATTGGCACGGACCAAATGCAATTCCATCCTATTTAATCTCATCTAATCTCATGCGCTAAACATGCCCAAGTGTTGAAACGAGGTATCCATATCAAGACGTCATTTCAGTACTTAGTAAGTAATCAGGTTAGGTAAATTCCACATGGAGGCTGATGTGGTGGGATACGGTTAGATGATACAAATGTGCCCACTCGAGTAAGTACTCCGCCTGAGCAACAGTGCGGATTGAGTAATACGCCGCCAGGATTTTGCTAGAGACGGTCTGCAAGGGGCTCTGTGAGGCCCAGCATGATGTGTATGTTTTATCCACGCCGTTAATCCATTTTGAAATATTATTTTAGTACATAAACCAAAAAGTGAGATATGTTGAAGTCTCAGGCGGACCACACTACGATAAGCAGTGAGAATTAAACTCTTTTTGAAAACTTCCCAAGACCAACGGTGCTGTTTTTTGCCATCCAACCTGTTCAGAAGGTCGCATGCATGGATCTAGATGGAGTGATAAAATAAATATAAGCTTGATCCAAAACTTCTATGGCCCATGAATTTTTCAACGGTGGACTTTCAATCCCCAGTGCTTTTTATGGTGTGGTCCACTTGAGTCTTTGATCTACCTTATTTTTGGGCTCATGCCCTAAAATGATCTTTCAGGATGGATGTACGGCGTGGATGTATATAATCACGGTGGTCCCACAGATCCGTCTCTAGCTCGGTCTTGGCGAGGGTAGTACCCAGTCCGCGTCCTCTCGGTGGAGTATCTAACCAGGCCGGCGGTACGTGATTCCAGTCTGGTGGCGACGTGGAAAGATGTAGATTCGATCTCCACCATTTAAGATTGTAGGTGACTCTTCAAACGTACCCTTGGCATGGTCATAAGGCAATCTAGACCGTCTGAATTTCTGACCTAAATGTACAAGGAGGCACCGTAATTGAAAATTTGCACGGATATTATTAACCATCTATTTTTCTTTTTTAATTTGAACCACTCTCCAATTTTAGCCATCCGTTTGATGGCCATTAATTGAACGGTTAGGATTTCTTGATTATTGTGAATTTGGCCATATGATCCATCCACAATGGGACCAGGAACTTGGACGGTCTATATAATTGTAAGCCAGTCCAGGTGTGAGCGAGGACATGTCACCACCATTTATTAAATGGAGCAAAACTAACACAGGAGTAACGGTTTTGAGTATCATGAAGACATTGGGGAGTTGGAGGACAACATGATTAGCTTGGGATTGCGTAGCATGACACCAAGTTGGAAAAAGAAAAAGAAAGAAAGACTTGCACGCAGATTATTAGGTAGGGACCCTGTCACCACCGGCCACCGTGATGGCAGGACTGTGTGGACCCACCCCTTATGTATATGTGTTATACACGCTGTACATCCCTTTTGCCAGCTCAGTTTAGGCCATGAACTAAAATTTGAAGCATTTCAAAATCTTAAGTGGACTACGTTAAGAAACTGCAGCGATAATGACGTTCACCATTAATCCTTTTCTAAGATCCAAGGTGATGTTTATTTGTCATGCAACTTGTTTAGTATGTCAGGGACGAATTAGTAAAAACAAGTTTCAAACAATGGACGTTCAATACCCACTATATCTTGTGGTGTGTGATATATGTCAGCTTTAGATATATTTTAATTTTGGTTTTGTGTTCTAAATGATCTGGGAAAAGGGATGAACATTGTGGATAAAATACACATATTACGGTAGATCTCACTTAGTCCTGCCAGGGTCATTACCCTGTCTGCGACCGTGATTCTTGGATAAAGCATATGTACGACTCCTGTAGCCTACAAGTTGGCCCATAGTTTTGATCATTGCAATGTTGATCTGATGGGCCATGGCTCTAGGATCTTCTAAGTTAATTTGGCAATTTTTGGGAAGCGGATTGGCTGGTGTACCACACATTAGCTATATAGTTGGTGTAGATATGTGTCGCGCGAAGACGAGTGCCAACACTCCTTGAGCTCCGAGTTGTATGAACGGTTCAAAAGAAATCAAAGTTACATGGACCCCACAATGATGTATTTATTAAATCTACATTGTTCATTCATTTTTTGAGATCATTTAAGAATATTAGTCAAAAAAATGAATCACATCCAAAGCTCAAATGGACTACACCAAAATTAGCAAAGGATAATGATTTCACCGTTAAAAAATTCGTAGGGCCACCATAACGTTTGTTTTCCATCCAATCTATTAATAAAGTCACAAATACAAGAATGAAGAGGAAAAACAAATTTCATATTGATCGGAAACTTCTTGACCTCCAAAAGGGTTTCAATGGTAAACGTTCAATCGCCAACTACGTTTTTCGATGTGGTCCAATTAATCTTTACATCGGTCTTATTTTTCAACTAAAGCCTAAAGATGAGCTCGCCAAATGGATCAATGGTTAAGACAAGCTCACCAAATGGATGTAACACATACCTCATGATGCGACCCATGGAACTTGCTGACGCCAATACACCAGCTATATAGCTAGTGTGTGGTACACCAGCCAATCCGCTTCCCAAATTTTGGTACAAGGCCGTTCATCCTGTCCCATCGGATCAACTATCTCCATCAAAGGACATGAACCAAATTGGCTGGTGTACCATACATCATCGACTTGGCTGATGTGGGTGTGGCACCTGTTGAGGTTGTATAAATGGTTTAAAGGGTTCTCCAATCATATTTATTTAGTAAATTTATTTTAAATCATGAGTCTAAAAATAAGTCATATTTAAAGCTTAAGTGAACCATACCACAAATAATAGTAAGAAAATAATTCTCACGGTTAAAACATTTATAAGGCCTGCATAATGTTTAATTTCTATATATAATCTATTCATAAGTTCACACAAACCTTGATTAATTAAGCGGAAGAAAATCATATTAATTCCAAACTTCTCTAATCTCAAAAGCATTTTAATGGTAGAGGTTCAATCCCCACTGCCTTTTGCAGTGTGGTCCACTTAATCTTTGGATCTATCTTATTTTTCAGCTAAAGCATTAAGATGAGCTAGCGAAATGAAAAACCGGTCTTATATAGCACATATATCACGATGAGACTCACACTACTTGGTGACGTCACCACATCAGCTAGATTGGTGGTGGCGGTTACACCGGCCAATCCAACAACACTTACACATCCGAAATGGATCATATAATTACTCATAAATGATAATCACGTTCATGTCTCTACAGGGGGGGTTCCATGGTTCGGTGATCCTCACCGATAATCTGATGGGATCCTGAAACTGGACGGTTAAGAAAAGTAAAAACGCCTGGATATTAAATGGCTAGGATCTCCCACGCTGGGAGACTTCCGACTGGGCCCACCCTCAACAGGCCTCATGCGGATGACCTCGGTCCCGAGGATCCTAGACATATCCCCGCGCCTGAAGACATTCCACATCGTAGGAGAAATGATCAAGTGGATTTAGTGCATGTAAACCTTTCCATGCACATAATTAGCTTTGGGTTTGTTTCCATCCGCATCATTCATCTGGAGCGTCCATTAGGTCCAGTCCCACTCTTCATACGCTTTCTTAAAAAACAGTACTCCTCGGATGGTCTGGATGATCCACACAATACAGTCAAATGACAGGAAATTTGGATGGACAGGACTGTCCACAGAAGACAGGTCCAGGAACATACGCTTAGGAGCATCCTACAGCTATATTTTTTGAACAGTAATGAAATTAGAGATGATTGGATTTAATGGATGGTCCTGATATGTGATTCATATGTCTAAGAATCCAAATGCAACTAGGTGTATTGAAAGGTTTCAATACACTCACAGTGCACTAGATCATTTCTCTTTAGTAAAATAAAAATTAACAAGTCAAAGCCTAATTATCGATCTTGACAAATGAATACGAGGAGTTTGTCTTGTGTCCGTCGCGACTCAGCACCAGATTGTACGGCCGCCTAATGGGGCCCACATACTGAGTGGAAATATTATCGGAACTGTCTATGGTGTAGTTTCACTGTCAGTAACTTACGCTGAATGGATGATTATAATTATCACTACTTTTCAATGAAACGGTGAGTTTCAGTGGCTGTGATCGACTCTAAAGATCAAAGGTTTGGATTTTTTGTGAAGCATAATCATTGGAAATAGTTTTATTTACAGTGAAAAGGAGAATATGAAAGGTTCAAATCATGGGAATATCTCACGTGTGTGACCCAACGGGTTGCAACGCACGTATATTAATCAGTCGCAATAGAGGAAAAACGAACTCAATACGATTATCTATGAGACTATGATGAACTATTAAATGCGATGGTTTACTCGCGAGAATATCCATCCGAATCCTTTCATACCCACACGTATCAAATTATTTTTTGGACAGGAGATCCAATCCGTCCATCTACTGGGCCCAACATTAGTATTTCTGAAATGCACGTTTCAGTAATCATAAAACCATAGTCAAGTGGAAAAATATACATTAAATGGAAATACTCCATCAATATGCAATCTACTCACTAGACATATTACTAGACCAACCCTAAGATTGAATTAGTGATGTGAATCATACGCCGTCAGAAACGATTGATGAACGGCACCGATCGATTACACGAGCCACAGAAGCACGTGTGCCTTTACACGAGTGCGGAAAGCATGATTTGTATCTGTACTTCGCTAGAAATGAGACGGTACGCAAGCCAGAATACCGTAGAGTCATCTCTCTGCGGTATGGATGTCAAGATTACATGCTTATCAGGACCATCCATCTAGTGGGCCATAATTTAAAGGAAATTGATTCGAAAAAGGTATTAGATAATCAAAGTCTTCATTTCTTGCACTTCTCACCAGTGCATATCTCCCGCTAAAGTCATTTTTGTTTTTTACCGTAAATTTGAACTAAGATGTCCAACGAATAATCTAATGAATAATATAGTTAGTTTGAACTTCCATCCATATATAGTTACAATAAATGGACGGTCGAGATTTTTATATACAGTGGAATATATACGGAATATAGACAGAGAACCACATATTTCGGTGCGACGCAATCTACTGCGTTGCTCTTATTCTCCGCCAAATGCGGCAGGTGTGAACGCGGCAGCGCCTGAAAGGACCGAACTCAGAAATTTCTTTTACCCGTGAAAGACTTCGATACTCAGGCAGAGTGTGATGGATGGTACGCGGGCTCTTAGAAATTACTTACAAATTGGCTCTTAGAAATTACTTACAAATTGCATACTGGAATATAAATAATTCAAATTAAACTGTCCATATTGTATGTATTAGTTTAGATGTGTCATTAACCAAAAATCAGGCTTATATGATTAACTGACCATTGGATTAGTGCTCATTTATTGGGCGGTTAAAAGTAAAAGTTGTCCACGGATCTTATTTCAAGAAAATTGTGTCCACAGATCAGAGATTAAGATTGCTCAACCAATCTGATTTTGGGCTCATATATTATCCGCATCTCTTTCCACAATTCAGTCGGTTCTAATTTGGTTAATATGTTTCATGGCATAGAACGTGGGAGTGCCTTAGCATCAAGCGTCATACGCTGCAAGAGTATCAAATAACTATTTCTGGGCATGTGCGTGAGACCCTGACTCTAGGGCCCACCTCGATCTATTAATTGTATATCCACGCCGTCCATATGTTTTTGTAGATGATTTTATGATATTATATGAAAAAACGTATATAAATTTTTACGTTGACCACACCACTAGAAACAGTAGTCATTGAACGTCCACAATTAAAAATTAAAAACTTTTTAGCGTCCACCTTAATCTTTATTGGCCATCTCTAACCTGTTGATAAGGTCATTCAGACCTGGATGAAAAATAAAAACAAATATCAGCTTGATAAAAACTTTTATTACCCACAAAAAGATTTTAATGGTAAATAACCACCGTTTCCTGTGGTGTGGTCCACCTAAAAATTTTATCTCTTCAATTTTGGGACGGTAACCTAAAATAAGCTGGAAAAGTAGATGAACGGAGTGGATATACGATTCATAAATCGAGGTGGCCCCTACGGCCACGTTGTCACCCACACTGCTGGTTCCGGGGCGGCAGCCAAAGTCAAGCTTATTAAAGTTGGGCCGCTGACCATCAACATATGAATGCAGATGCCGCAAAGACCGTGAACGGTAATCCAGGTCGTCGATTTTATGAGAACGATCGTAGACGTTGATTCCGCAAAAGTATTCTACAGCAAACGTTACCATCCGTTCAATCAATGGCCTAATAAACAGATGGCCAATATGAAAAGGCCACACATCATATACCTCGAGTGTTCTAACCTACAAAAGTTTTGATTTCATCCCAATTCGAGGTGGGCCCCATATGATCAACGGTCTACAATTCCTTTATCTCTCTTTTGTTATCTCCCAGTTGGTTTGATATCCTTTCGCCGTCCGTCGCAGGCTTGTAACTTCCCTTGTCAAGAAGTAGTCAACACCGGGAAGGCAAAGGTTTCCTAACCGCACCGCTCTCCACAGGTATCGCTACACGCAAACTGGCAAGCATCCGGGACATCCGAGCCGTGCATTTCTGATATCTCCCACCGTGTGTTAGGATTTCTCCTCGTGGTCCACACGTGTACTTTGAACATGGACCGTCGGAATTTTTTCTATAGACCGTCGATTCTTTTCTCTGTGGGAGCCACCTTATTCCCACTTCCGATGCCCCACTGTCTTGTCAGATGCTAAGCACGTGTGGCGTGTATGCTTGTGTACACAGAGAGGAGACAGAGAGAGAGAGAGAGAGAGAGAGAGAGCCTTCACACTCGAACTCTCTTTCGTTGCATTTTCTACAGTCATCTCTCTCTCTCTCTCTAATCTAACCCTTTTCTATTTCTTCTCATCTCTCTCTCTCTCTCTCTCTCTAATCTAATCCTTTTCTATTTCTTCTCCCATTTCTCCCCTCTTTTGGAAATTGAGAGAGAGAGAGAGAGAGAGAGAGAGAGAGAGAGAGAGAGGAATTCGTTCATTTCCGGATGTCGTTTCCCGATTCCTGGATTGACAGTGATTTCCGAGTCTTCTTTATGTGAATAGGTTTGGAAAAGAATCACTTCCTTTTTTTTTTTTTAAATTTTTTTAAATTTTAATTTTTTTAGCTCTCTTTTCTGTTTCTATTAATGATAGAATTGATAATAATAGTATGTTTATTCTATCCAGTTTTGAATCTTGATACTTAAAAATACTGTCAATGTATGTGCATCTTTCACAGACATCCCTGTAATTTCCTGCCTACCGTCACGCGTGTAGACCATCAGAGCCATGGGAAAAGGCTATGTAACCACCTTATATGAAAATTGGGCCGGTTCGGTTGTCCATTCAGTTGGAATCGATTGATAGCCGACGGTCTGACTGGATGTGCCGGCGCGGTTGGCCTGCATGATGAACTGGTTGGATTCATTTTCATGGTGGGCCGTTATTTCCTGTAAATTAATGTGAAATTATTTGTACAGAGTGGTTTGGCGATCCAGAACATTGATCTGGTGGGCCATACGGTGAATGCACTGTGCCCCAATAATCGATATGATGTGACTATGCTAACCTCTTCAATTGGTGCCCTGCAAATAGATGGCTAAGAAAACAATATCAATGTTGATCCTAAAGTGGGAAATGGGACAGATTGGATGGCTAGGATCTTCTAATTTGGAGGATTCTTGTGTCATGGCCTATTCACGTTGGGACTATCAGATCAACGGTCTGGATTACTGGACCATGGGCCCCATTTGTAGAGACTTCTCTTATATGCATTAAATTTGAATCATTTGGCAAACCTGTTACTCTCCAAATTTCTCATCTGTGGAATGTCTTTGCTGAAGTATGTATACATCTAATTGTTCTTTAGCTCGTAATAGGGGTTGCATATTTTCTGCAGTTATGTATACATATAAGATGTTTTGATGAGGAGATCAGACATTCTTCAATTGAGTATTTGCGTAATTTAATAAACTTCAATTGTGGGTCCCAAACTATTAGTGGAGAATGGAGATACTCCAAAAATCTCCCTCAGCAGATGGTCCTAACTGCTTGATTGAGCACATGTTAAATGTCGACCCTTGGTTGTAGTTAGTTCATTACACATCTGAAGGATCGGTTCATCTGATAGGGGAGATGTTTGGGCATGGCTCTTCCCATGGCTGGGCCCACTAGACTATGGCTTAGGTTAGCAGATGGTGGGCCTGGCATCTACCATTTCTGGGTTTAAAAAAGCAGCTTTGGGTGATTGGGCATCATTTAGTAACTCTTACGGAAGTCTTTTATAATAGATATCATCTGCATTTTGATGCACTGCACTTTCTGTGGTCGGTGTAGAAGATATTAACATGCAACAAATTCTCTTTTGAGATTCTAAGTTTCTAACTTCTCTTTTATAATACGCAGTATCTTGCTTTAAATTATGAATAACCCAAATATATGGAACTTCATTTATTTGACTTCTGCTTATCATTGCTAAAGTTATGATTTTATTTTTTAATTTGCAGGTCCGGGGCTTGAAAAATGGCAGGTGGTTACAAAGATGAGGTGCCCATGTTATCAGATACTCGTTCTCAACTATCAGATGAATGCATGGATGTGGAATTGGAAAGGTTTCATACTAGGACTACTACTAGGAGTGCCTCCATGTCCATATCAATGAACGGAATGGGGTTTTATGAAAATGAAAACAGCCTTGTATCTCATACTGGTCCTTTGCGGAGCGAAAGAAGAGCTCCATTTGTACCTTTTAGTGGGCCTTTAAATAGCAACCGGAAATTTGAGAACTTTTCCCGACCAAAGAATGGGAGATTGGGTGTCAAAGCACCAGCGGTTGCACCCGAAGAATTTTCTTCTGGTGAAGGAATGACTCAAGTGGACTGGCTGCATGGCAATGTTGCTGGCAAGAACGAACATTTATTGAGGTCAGGGCCATTGGGGAAATGCAATGATCCTTATTGCACAACATGCCCAACGTATTATAATGCCAAAGCTGCAGAAAAGAATTCAAGAGCTTCAGCTGGATTTGACTCTAAGGTGCTTTTTCTCCCCATAGTTGGCTTGCTTATCTTTAATCTAGGTCGAAATAAAAGCATTTAATTGAAAATGCTTTCTATCACCCAATTGATTTATTTTTGTAACTGATATTGATGTATCTTCACTAACACCCTTTTGACATATCATTTGGTTGTGCTGGTTCTCAGTTCCAATATGCTTTATATGGGGATGCCAAAGGTTGGGTGAGGAGATCTATTGACTTTCTAAATTCCTTTGTCCCTGGTATCATGAACCCTCATGCCAAGTTTGTTCAACGCTGGAACAAATTTTTCGTCATTTCTTGCTTGGTGGCGATTTTCATAGACCCATTATTCTTCTTCCTTTTGTCCGTAGAGGAGGTACAATCTTGTTGCTTTTCATGTTGAAGGCTTCATGATTTAGATTTCATTTGAAAGATTTTCACTTCTTTAGGTCGGATTGTGCTCTTGTATGTTGTCCTCTTCTCATTGTTTAAGGTGGTATTTGGTCTCAAAATTTTTTGGTGAGTATTATTAGGGAAACAACATTATCATTTGGTATTGTGTTAGTGTCCATAAATTTCCTTGGAGAGCCTGTTGTTATGTTAATCTGGCGGCTGCATTTCTTTTATTTTAGTTTTCTTTGATATCATTTTATTTATAGTTATATGCATGCTGACAGTTTTATATATTATGGATACTTTGACTACATTACATCGAGCTACTATTTTATGATGCTTGATTGTATTGAATGGTGTTTGGTTTTGTTTGATCCAGTAATTGTAAAGGTGGGCCCCACCTTTAAGTAATATAAGCAACTGTTCTGTTGGGCATAGGTTGAACCATGCCCCAAATTCCAAAATATTCCATATTAATGATCCTAGCTGCCCTAAGAAACTAAACCATTACAACCAATGGTCTCATTTAATGGTGCCCGGTTCGATGGTTAGGATTGTCTGATGGGGGAGAGTATGTAGTATATCTCCCATCCACCATGGACCCACCATATGGTATGTATGATTTGGATCATTATTGTCTCTCTCCTTTCTTTTACTAGATCCATTGTAAATTTTACAATTGTGCTGCTGTAAACACTGTTTGAATGTGTACTACTGCTCAAACGTTCAGGGCCTCCCATGTATAATGATGTGAAAGTTTTGGTTATGTTCTTCTTTTATTGCATATCTTTGATTTTGTTTGTTTTGACACCAGGATAACAAGTGTATAGCTCTCAACTGGTCATTGGCTACAGCAATTGCAGTCATTAGAAGCATAACCGATTTCATTTACTTTTTACACATATCTTTGATTTTGTTTGTTTTGACACCAGGATAACAAGTGTATAGTTCTCAACTGGTCATTGGCTACAGCAATTGCAGTCGTTAGAAGCATAACTGATTTCATTTACTTGTTACACATACTTCTTCAGGTAAGCCACTGTTACTCGAACTCTTATTTATTCCATGTTTATTGTTCTAAAGATGGATGATGTTTGTTGAGTGTTTTCAGGTGCTTTCTAGCATTTCAATTGTATTGTTATATTTGAATCATGCCCATGGGAAAGCTTGTCTCAGCAGCTAACTGTTATCTGGTGAATGTTACCTTTCTTTCTGATAACCCGGTTATATTGGGGACATCTACCCACACATTTGAGCTGACACACTGAGTAATGGATAATGTGCATAGACAGGTCCTTGACCCAATGGTACCAAAGGTCTCCGCCCATGGTTAAGTGATCTGGATGGTGATATGAGGGATCCCACCATAGGTGAACCATGCCCCAAAAATCTCTGTTACAAGATTCAATGCATCACACAACTTGACAGGAAATATTACAATAAGATGGTTTACAGTTTCACTATTTGTTTTCTTGTATCTATTTTATTATTATTTTATTCACAATGGAGTTTCTTTTTTATTTTTATTTTATTTATTTATTTATTTATTTTTTTTTGAGAGAACCAAAATGTTGTTTAAAACTGAACAAACATAGGATGTTGTGCAACAAGTCAGAAATTTATTTGGAAGCTTTCTAATTTGCAAAAAGATCACTCACAAGTTGTTTGGTGGGTTTATAATATTTTGCTAGGTGAAACCATTTGCAAATCAAGGGTCTCTACTCATGGCTCGGTGGTAGACTTGTGAGTTTCAACATTGAAGTCATGGGTTCAAGTGCGCATGTGGTGTGTGTGGGTGTGAGCGTTTGTGTAAAATAAAAAAAAACATTAGCAAATCAAGGATATCTTAAGGGAATGGCATAAGGGTGTTCATCAAGAAAATTTCCCTTAGTGTTTTATATATATATGGGAATGCTCACCTACACACCTTATGTGAGCACAGGTGCGCACCTTTGCACACGTGTCATGGGCATAGAATCTTACCGGTCCATGTGATGCAACACCCCCTGAAACCTCATGGGCCCAATTTTCAGCATGATCCAAAACTTTGGCAGGCCATAGCAAAGAGAAATGCAAATAAAGGGAGGAAACTGTTTCCTTTTGCCATGGCCCACCAGAGTTTTGTATTGGGCTGCAAATTGGGCTTGTGAGGTTTTAGGTGGGTGCCGCATCACATGGACCATTCAGATTTTGTGCCCATGACACGTGTGCAAAGGTGTGCATGGGTGCTCATGTAAGAAGGTGTGCGGGTGAGCATTCCTATATATATATATATATATATATATATATATATGTATAGCGGAACGCTCACCTATGAACCAGTTCGCATGAACTACCTACGAACTTTTTTGAGAACTCATCATATCTGATGAGTCTCGAAAATCTGAACGGTCCCCATGAAGCAGAACCTCATGAAACCCCCTGGTACCAATTTTTACTTTGAACCAAAACTTCGGTGGGCCATAAAAATGCAAATAATTTCTTCCCTTGATTTGAATTTCTCTTTGCTATGGCCTACCAGAATCTTAGATCAGAGTGAAAATTCACCCCCTAAGGTTTCATGGCGTTCGGATTCGACACCCATGACACGTGTGCAAAGGTGTGCACGTGCGTAGGTGTGTAGGTGAGTATGCCTCTCTCTCTCTCTCTCTCTCTCTCTCTCTCTATATATATATATATATATATATATATATATATATATATATATATATATATATATATAACGAAGTCAAGTTATCCTTTAAAAAAAAAAAAAAGCAAAAAGAAAAAGAAAAACTGAAAACGAAAGTTCAAAACAACGTTATGGGAGAGGCACTGAAGTTCTCACTTTCCCAAGAGTATCTGCACCTCCTTTCCTTCTCTTTGAACTAAAACAATCCATCTTTGAGTACATCTTTTCTTTATCCCAGCTAGACACTAAACATGCATGCTTACATGGTCTGGCTGATTTGTAAGAAACCGAATTATTGCAGTGCTAGAATCCCCTTCAACGATGAGGGTATCAGCTTTCGACTGTCTATAATGCTCAAAATTTCTTGAATAGGGGACATTTTCCTCTCATTAGTCCCCACATAACCACAAGGCTTGGAAGTTGGAATGTGCCTTAGGATACTATGAATAATCACCGCTCAATGACCTGGATTACCTTTGGAATCCCACTAAAGTTAAACTGTAGGTGCCCTATGTGAGGAGGCTCCCACTCCACTCTATGCTTACGTTCCTTCTTGCCTTCCGCTATTAGCCTTTTCCAGTTTTGAAGGAATTTCTCATTATAAACACCCTGAAACTCCAGCAAGACTGCAGCACAATCAATGATTGGAGACACCGTTTTTCTATTTTTGATTTCTGCCAATGAAACTATATTATCAAATTATCCCTTGACTCTTCTCTTTCCAGAGGGTGCAGATAAGTGTGAAAGGCACCATCTTCCACAAATTCTCTCATTACTAGTAAAATGTCCTCCATTCCAACCATTAATAATATCACTGAAAGGTGCCACTAGAAACCCTATTAGTGCTGAACATCAACAACAAATGAGTACATGCCTCTTGCCAGTTGACGAGGAATAAAATAAACAAGTGATCCACAGATTCCTCATCCTCCACTGAAAGTATAGCAACCACCCACATGAATGAGGTGATCGGAAGATATATTGTCAATTCTAGGAAAAAGATTAATCAATGGCCGATCCCTGCACCAAACATCCATCTAGAATCGAATACGGTTCCCTTTTCCAATCGAAAAAGACACTCCTTCTTGAAACCTCTGCTTTGTCGACACAATGGCCCTCCAAACATAAGTAGTTCTATAGAGAGGAGCTCTTTGTACTCCATTTACCCGACTGAGTACTATATTTGGAAAATAAAAGTTCCCTCCACAATTTGCTCGCTTTGGACCCAAATCTCCAATGCCGTTTACCAAGAGGGGGGCTATGTTCATAACAACGAGATCTTTCAACCTTGCCCCCTCATTTGCTGGCTTACAATCCTCTTCCCATCTAAGCAAGTTGAATTTTCTTTTCTCATTGGATCCTTTCAATAAGAAATCCCTTTTCAATTTATCGATTCTGTCCACCACCGATCTTGGATTAAACTTGCATGTTAGAGAGAGCATCCATAATGAGAGTTATACGGCCTCCCAAAGAGAGATACTGACCCTTCCATGAAGAAAGCTTACTTTCAATTCTTTCAAAGACTTCATCCCACAAGTGTTTCGCCAGGTTTCCAATACAAAGTGGAAGCCCGAGATAGGGAGAATGGAAAGCGGCCGCTTTTCATCCAAAGACTGTCGTAAGTTGCATCAAATGATCGCGATCCACATGAATCTCTAAAAGTTTTGTTTTGGATACATTAACGGTTAGGCTTGAAACCACTTCAAAACAAATCACTATCTTTTGATGATTATTGATCGGAGTCATGTTTGCATCACAAAAAAAGAATTGTATTGTCCGCATATTGGAGGTGAGAAATTTGCATTCTCGCGTTCGCCACTTTAAAACCAAAGATTAGGCCATTTTCCTCGTCTCTTTGGAGAATCCTACTAAAAGCTTCCCTAATCACCACAAAAAGATACGGAGGTAATGGATCCCCTTGCCTAATTTCATGAGAAGCCTTGAAGAAGCCATTGGAGGACTCATTAATCAAAATGGAGAAATAGGGTGATCGAATGCAAGCTTGAATCCAACCCCTCCATTTAAAGCCACAACCAAGCCTCCCCAACATGTAGTTAATAAATTCCCAAATGACGTGGTCATAAGTTTTTTCAATATCTACCATACAAACTAAACCGCTTTTCACTTCCCTATGCCTAGAGTAAATGCATTGGTGGGTGATGAGGGTTTATTCCAAAATTTGCCTATCTGCTATAAAGGCACTTTGGTTCTCCGAAATGACTTGAGATAGAATCAAAACGCTAAGACTTTGGCGAGGATTTTATAGGGGCTTCCGATTAGGCTTATCGGCATGAAGTCTTTAAGGCACTTTGCTCCTATCTTGGAAATTAGGGCAATGAAAATAGCCCCAAGTTCCTTTGAGAGACGACTTCTCTTGAAAGATTCTTACATTAAATCCATTACATCTTTCCTAACCACTGGCCAAAAATTCGAAAGGAACAACGGAGCCTCTCCAGATGATAACCGATCCTCCGCTTCAGGCCTTGCCCTTGGGAAGAGAGAGAGAGCGGATTTAATTTCCAAGCTTTAGAACAAAAAGTGGATTAAAGGGGCTATGGGTAAGGTGGGGAGATCTCTCGGACTGTCCTTCGGCGATTGGTTGGATGATTATGTGGCTTTATTCCAGTGCATAGAAAATAGAGGCAGATCGATAGAAAGGTGCAGATCGCCAGTTAAACACCTACCCAGATTATCCAGTAGCCGTGAGCTCCAACGACTTGAAGCTAGCCCCGGGTTTATTTCAGCTTCTAAAGTCTCCTCCAGGAGGTAGGGCAACCGGGGCAACATGGTTGCCTAATGAAGATTATCTCTTGGAATGTTAGGGGGGTTGGCTCCAAACACAAAAGGAGCCTAATCAAAGCGACGATATCTCGCAAGAATCTTAACGTTGTGTGCTTCCAGGAGACTAAGGTCTCTAGATTTAAGGATAGCGTGCTGGCCACTTTGTGGGGTGCGAATGATGCTAAGTGGTTCTCCTTGGATGCGGTGGGAACTTCGGGAGGTGTCCTGGTTGCTTGGAAATCATCTAAATGGGAGCTCCTGGCCTCGTCTAGAGGGTCTTATTCGGTCACAGTTAAACTTCAAGATAAGTTTTCTCCTTTTCTATGTCTTATTTCGGTCGTTTATGGGGCTACTACTGACGCTGCCAGATCTCTGTTCTGGGAAGAGTTAACTCAGGCTTGCTATGCCTTTTGAGGGCCTTCCTGTGTGGTAGGGGACTTTAATGTCACCTGCTTTGCGGAAGATCACTCCAGAAGAAGACCGTCTCTTGCGATGCTATAGTTCTCGGAGTGGATCCAACTTCAACAACTCATAGACCTGCCGCTCTTGGGAGCCAGGTTCACTTGGACCAATGGCCGCGCTCCACCTATTCTATCCTAGTTGGATAGATTCCTTCTCTCCCCCGAATGGGTCGAGGTTTTCCCCTCTGTCCAGCAAGTTGCATTGCCGAGAACTACTTCCGATCATTGCCCGATCTTCCTCTTGGTGGTTGATGATAACTGGGGCCCGAAACCTTTCAGGCTTAACTCTTTGTGGCTTCAATGTATTGATCTGCGGCAGAAGATTAAGGAGTGATGGGCTGGCTTCCAGGTAAAGGGCTTTGCTGGCCACAAAATTATGTGTAAACTCAGGCTCCTTAAATCCAAAGTGAAGGAGTGGCGCAAGCAGGAGGTTATGAATAGGGAAGTTGAAGTTGACGCGTTGCAAGACAAACTTCAGCGTATTGATTCTGCGTCGGAAGTTAGCCCTTTGTCGCCTAAATCTCTCTCCATGCGGATCGCCATAATTCAGACTCTCTCCAATATAACCGTGGAAGAAGAAGCTTCGTGGAAAATTAAGTCCAGAGCCAGATGGATTGCAGAGGGCGATAAGAATACTAAGTTCTTCCATAACATGGCCAATATGCACACTCGATCGAAGGCTATTCTCAGCATCTTCGACAATGGGAGTAGAGTTGATGATAAAAGGGAGATCGAGGACCTCGTCATCGCCCATTTCAAAAATCTTCTATCGGCTGAGATCTGGGTGAGACCACGATTGGACAACGCCCCCTTCCAGACCCTGAATTCAGCCGATAATGAGCTTTTGGAAGCTCAGTTTACAGAGGAGGAGATCAAAGCCGCTGTCGATGCCTTGGGATGGGACAAATCTCCAGGCCCAGACGGATTTTCGATTAAATTCTTTCAGACCTTCTGGGAGTCGGTTTGCCATGACCTCCTCCTTTTCGTCCAGGAGTTCCATTCTAGAGGAAAGTTATCGAAGGGGCTAGGTGCATCGTTTTTCTCTCTCATCCCTAAGGTAGCTGGAGCTTCTTCTTTCTCTTTCTTTAGACCGATCAGTTTGATTAGGAGCCCGTACAAAATTTTGGCCACAATTCTTTCATCTCGGCTTTCGAAAGTCATCGGCAATTTGATCTCAAGTAACCAAAATGCTTTTATAAAGGGTAGACAGATCACGGATGGAGCACTGATCGCGAATGAAGTCCTCCATTCTTGTCACAGGGCTAAATCTAAGGGCATTTTCTATAAGCTAGATGTGGCAAAGGCTTATAATCACGTTGATTGGGATTTCCTGCTCTATATGCTTCGTCGGATGGGCTTTGGGGCCAATTGGAGAAGGTGGATTGTAGCTTATATCAGCTCCGCTCACTTCTCTGTAATTCTTAACGGATCCCCTAAAGGATTCTTCAAAAGTTCCAGAGGCCTGCGTGAAGGAGATCCTCTCTCCCCTTTCCTGTTCCTGATTGTTGCGGAGGTGCTGTCGGTAATGATTTCCAGAGGGCAGGAGTATGGCCTCTTGTGTGGAATCGCAATGCCCGGTCTACCCAATCCCCTTACTCATATCCAGTTTGTGGACGACACTCTCATAGTCTCGGAAGCATCAGCGGATTGCTTCGACAACCTCCTTGCTACCCCGCGTTGCTTCGAAGCAGTTTCTGGTTTGAGGATCAACATGTCCAAATCCAAACTGTTGGGTATTCATGTCCCCTCTCCTTCGTTGCAGGCCTTTGCTGATGCCCTTGGCTATCAGGTTAGTTCTTTCCCCACCTCCTTCGTGGGTCTCCTCCTCGCTGTGGGCCGCCCGCCAAAATTCATGTGGCACACGATCATCTCCAAGTTCCATAAGTTCCTCGCCACTTGGAAATGCCGCTACCTATCCTTGGGCGGTCACCTGAGGCTCATTAAATCTGCCCTGTCGAGCCTCCCACTCTATTTTATGTCTCTTTTCCGGTGTCCCGGATAGGTGTTCAAGGGTATTGATAAGATTAGAAGAGATTTTCTATTGTTCGGAACTGAAAACCAGAAGAAATTTCACTTACTAGACTGGTCCGAAGTCTGTAGGAATTTTAAGGAAGGTGGGGCTAATGTCAAGAACCTGAAATTTTTGAACTCTGCGTTGTTAGCAAAATGGGTCTGGAGACTGGCTACGGAAAAGGAGGCCCTGTGGGGCGTTAATTATCAGAGGAAAATATGGCTCTTCTAATGGGGATTGATGGTCTAATGATTCGTCTTACTACAAGGCTTCCCATATATGGAAAGGGATTCTTAAAGCGAAAGATCCAGTCATTCAGAATAGTTGCTTCGAGTTAGGCAATGGCGCCTCAATTCGATTTTGGGAAGACTTGTGGATTGGAGAGAGGCCCCTCAAGTTTCAGTTTCCGCAGATCTACTGCCTGTACCCAAACAAAGAAATCTCTATCATCAACTGCTATTCCGTCTCGTCGGCCTACATTGTCTGGGACATTAGAACCTCTAGAAATCTAGACGACAGCGAAGCCATGGAGTTTGAAGCCCTCATGGAGTACATCCTTAGATCTACTCCCCACAGTAATCAACCTGATAGGCTTATTTGGCAGTTAGAGAAGTCGGGTCTTTTCTCTGTTAAGTCTCTATATTCAGCTTCGCGCCCTGTGCTTCCTCTAGTGCAAGCGGCCTCTCCGTTCATCTGGAAATATCCCATCCCTCCTAAGTTTATATGCTTTGCTTGGCTAGTTGGTCGCAACAGAATCCCAACAGTTGATAATCTGATTAAGAGGGGCATGCAGATTATGAACATTTGTCTGTGTTGTATGAGGGAGGCTGAATCGGTCAACCATCTACTGGTTCACTGCTCTTTTATGTCTAAGGTTCGGGCCGACTTCTGTCAGAAGTTTTCGGTGTCCCGATGCGACCCTGGATCGACCGCCTCTCTGCTCTCTTCTTGGAATGGGCTCAATCTTGGGAAGGGCAAGTCTATCATGTGGCGCATGGCCATCATTGCAATCTGGTGGGCTATTTGGGAGGAAAGGAACAATCGTTGCTTCAATGACGTTTCCTCGTCGAATTTGGTGGTCGGATCTAGGGCTAAGAAGCTAGTGATTGAATGGGCTTCTAATGTAAATGATCTAAGATGTTCTAATTTTACCTTTCTAGGTTGCTAGGGGCTGTCTGCTATCTCAGCAGCGTTGCCCCTTTTCCTTTCTTTTCTCCTATTTTGTTTCCTCTTGTCTCTTTCCTTTTGTTGTTTCCCCTTTTTTTTTTCTCTTAATGAAGTTTCAGTTACTTTAAAAAAAAAAAAATTAAAAAAATTCTAAAGGAACTTCATCAAGAACTCGTCCAGGCCGGTGGCCTTGTCCCCACACATGGAATCAAGAACTTTTTTGACTCCTTCTGAAAAAGGCATTTCAAGAGAATAAGAATCCTTTAAAGACAACTGAGGAAAATTAAATTGTCCAAGCGTGGTTTGGACCAATCGTTGCAGGAAAGCAGATTTTTGTAGAAGTAAACAACGGAGCTGTTGATCTGATCCTTATCTGTAGTTCTGGATCCCTTAGTCACCAAACTACTAATTATGTTAACCTTGGCTCAAGCGTTGACCATATTGCGAAGGAAACGAGTGTTTTTATCCCCTTCTTTTAGCCACAATGCCCTAGACCTTTGTCTCCATTTGATTTCTTCTTCCTTAGAGAAATTTGAGTATTTCAGCGATGTCTTTCGCATCTCTCTTCATCCTCAATAACCCTCCGCCCTCTTCCATAATATTGAACTCGTGAATCTTCAAGAAAATAAATTCAAATTTTGGTTATCTAGCACCCAAAAGTTCTTTCTTCCAGCATCTTGAGCTTGCAACTTAATTTGAATCCTGCAAAACCATCCACTTCAAACGAAGTCCACCTTTCTCTTACTAGTTGCTTGAACCCCTTGATTTCCAACTAGGCTAATTCAAATCTGAATTGTCTAGGCCCCCAATTGGCATTTGTCACTTACAAAACAATAGGTCTATGATCGGATATAGGCTGTGACATGGCGCATTGATTCGCCAAGGGCATGTTTGGATTACTGATTACTACAGTAATGTGTTGTAATATATGGTAAACGAGTGATGATTGTCATGACCGCAATAGGTAGAGGTAAACCATATTACTGGTAGTACACAATACTCCTACAAGTACACTTTCCATCTGTATAGTGTTCTTGGTGGTTAGATATACGTGGATGTACTTTTGTTAATAAGTATCATATTCACATCGTCCATCCATTTTGCAATATCATTTTAAGGCATGTCCTAAAAAATGAGGAAGATCCAACACTTCTATGCCCCCAAGAGGTTTGCAATGGCAGGCGTTCAATTCAATTGCTTTTTGTGGTGTGGTCCATTTCTGGTTTGGATCCACCTCATTTTTCGTCCCATTCCATAAAATGATCACCCAAGAAGGATGGACAGTGTGGATATAAGACATACATCATGGCATGGCCCACGAAATTATGCCACATGAACACACCTTCGCCCATCCGTTTTCTACTGTGATTCCAAAAGATTACCATGATTTGATTGTTAGCGATATCCAATCAACGACAAGATGCAATGATGTGAGTTGTACACCGCATTACCACGGTAGTCCACATCCAAACAGGCCCTAAAGTAATTTTTTGAAGCCAATCAGGTGAAACTAAAAATCTGTTGAGGTGAGAAAGTATAGGTTTTGCTTGATTGTTTGTCCAAGTAAAATTTGCACCTTAAGGAAAATCAACAGGCTCATGATGGGCCACTCATTCAGAAAAATTTTTCATGTTGCGATTAACACGACCACTGTTGGATCTCTCATACGAAAAATGAACTACATTAAAATCTTCGCCAGCACACCAGGGTAGATCTGATGAGGACATCATGTCACGTACACCCTTGCATACGTATCGAAGGTGGCGGGCCGCACCGATTTCCCCGTGATAAGGGGAGTACCCGTGATCTTGCTAAAGACCCCATGTGCATGTGCGAGCATATGGAAGATCCCACATTGGGAAGATGCACATGGACTGCTTTGTGGAGTGATCCGGACTGTTGGATTGGAGGGACATGACAATCAGGCCTTTTAATCACATGATCAGGCCATTGATCGTGGATCATCCACACTAGTTTTTCTTTGACTTTATTTCCTTGTAGGATTTAGTTTTGTTTATGTTATGTTTGGACACCATTATGGGTATTTTTTAGTTGATTTTAGTTAGACTAGGGCTATTTTCATCAAAATTCACAAAACATGGTGTTTATTATAATTTTCGAACTTTCTTGGAGCCATAAAAGAGGGTGGGCGTGTGACCCTCTCCCTCATTGGATTCTGGTGATAAAAAAAGAGAAGCTTTCAGTTTCTTCTCCTCTTCCATATTCATGAGATTTGAAGATACTTCTATGTGATTTGGAAGGAAGATTGGTGTGAAGCTAATCTTAATCAATGGAGGTGCGAGGTCTCTATCTATTCCCACATCATCATCTCTTTTCTCTTAATCAAGGTATTTTCTTCAAGTTCTTCGATTATCCCATCTTGAGTATTCATCTTCTCCTAAACCCATCTTTCCTTTACCTATCTACAACCCCAAACCCTAAGAGACCTAACCCATCTATTCCAAGCCACATGTGTGAATCCTTCGGGTTGGCTATATGGCCACACCTTGCCCTTTTTTTTTTTTTTTTTTGGTTTCTTATCTCCCTTAGATCAAAACCCTCTTCTTCCATTTCCAACACCCTACCCTAACCCTAAAACCCTAACTTTTCGTACTTTCCCAAATTACAAAACCCTAACTTTTCCCATTCTTCAATTCACCCAAAATCCCTATACCCCTTCTATCCAAAACCCCAATTTCCCACATCCTAACCTATAAACCCCTTCATCCCTTCACCCAATTTGATCCCCATAAACCCTAATTCCTATAATTTCCCAATTCCTTTAACCTTAATTTTACCCTAAGTCGTATTAGGCCTTCTACTTTGAAATAGACTATATGCTATGCTAATTGGATGTCCTTAGATCCATTAGATCATAGTTTCCTTTTATTTAATGATCTTGTGTTACGATGTTAGTAACTTAGGCTAGGATTATGCATGATGTTCTTTTGATTTTTATGATATTTGTGATGATTATGGCATTGTTTGTGTTTTTTGTTAAATATCTTAATTTTGCTACTTGATCTCACACGTTATTTGGTTCAAGCATCAGTCCTATATCAAGATCTCACCTTTGTCTAACTGCTGAAAGCTTAGACCAAAGCCGATCTCTCTGGTAGTAGGAACATGGACCATAAGCTGATGTAAATACCCTTTTGAAATTGGAACAATAGTCTTAGAAAACAATTAAAACTGAAAATGTGCCAATACTGTTTTCTTTGCGCCAAATAGTATCCCACAAAACTATCATGCCTCCCGCAGAACCAGAAGCTTCTAATATAACCCAATCTTTATTGCGGGTGCCCCAGACGGAATTTATCATGCCTCCCGTAGAACTAGAAGCTTCTAATACAACTCAATCTTTATTGCGGGTGTCTCAGATGGAATTTATCATGCCTCTGTCTACACTCTAAAGCTTCGATTCTTGCAGTGCTATAATATTAGCCTCTGACTTACACATTTTAGGAACTTGGGCCCTTTTCAGGTTGCAGCCCAAACCTCTCTCATTCCGGGATAGGATTAACATTGATCACCTGACCTGCCCTCTCTAACCCTTGAGCTGCTGCTGGCCTTATTTGATGAGTCATAATTAATCGAGCACTCAAGATTGAGATGCTCTCTCATTCCCCTAGGAGATTTTCCTAGTAGTTGATCTGTGGTCCTGATGAAATCTTTGCACTCCCTTGCTTAGGACAAATTGAACGAAATCATAAACATCTTCCTCTTTGGCTTTAATGAACAGACCTATCATGCCCCCACTCTGTCCTACACATCTTGAGATAATCTAATTTGGGCTTTAAATAACTTCTAATCTTCGGCAACATCTATGGCCTGACTTGTAGGATCCTCTGAGATATGAGGAAGTGGATCAACTCTGCCTCTTGAAGCACACAGAGGGGTGACTACCAAGGCATCCTCCACATTACATTTGTCGTGATTTGAAACTTCCAGCGCCATTTTGTTAACTTTTAATTTTTCCATCAAACCATCAAGGATGGACTCTAATGCAGGGGCATTTTCACACCAGGCTCGAGTGGGGTAGCCTGTGGGATGTGGGGACACTCCGGGTGGGCGGCCCGTGTGAGGCGGGTGGCTCATGAGAGGCGGGCCCCACCCGTGTGAGGAGGGTGGCTTGTGTGAGGCGGTACCCATGTGATTTGGGGCCCATGAGAGGGGTTCGGCTGAGGTCCTACCCCATGAGATGTGGGGCCTGGGTTATGAGATAAATGGATTAATTTGCCATGCTCTATCAATTCGAGCTTTTAGAGCAAGTGGTTAATTGTCCTGCATCAAATTGGTATCAGAGCGGGAGGTCTCGTATTCAAGACTCCTCACCGGAGGTGATTAATGCAGGGCCATTGTCACTCTGGGCTCGAGTGGGGTAACCTGTGGGATGCGAGGATACACTCGGGGTGGGCGGCTCGTGAGAGGTGGGCCTCACCCGTGTGAGGCAGGTGGCTTGTGTGAGGCGGTACCCATGTGATTTGGGGCCCATGAGGGGGGTTCAGCCGACGTCCTAACCCATGAGATGTGGGGCCTGGGCTATGAGATAAATGGATTAATTTGCCATGCTCTATCAGTTCGAGCTTTTAGAGCAAGTGGTTAATTGTCCTGCATCAAACTTGCTCTTTGAAACTCATTGGTCATCCCAAGACTCCTTTCTGCATACAATTTCTTGAGGTTGAGGAGAGATGACCCTTGAAGCTTGCAGAAGAAGGTGATCTTTGCATGGAGAAGCTTCATCTTTGAAGTCCTTTTGGAAATGAAGAGCAGCTTGGGTATGAGGATGAAAGGCGTCCCACTTGCGCGAAAGATATGCATGGTCCTAAAAAAAGAAGCCTCCGGAATATGTGTGGGAAGAGACTCGAGTGCATGAGGCCCACTGACACGTGTCACCATATTGCTTTCTCCTCTGGTCAGTTGATTAAGATCGGACTTCCACGTGTTAATCTTTAAACGATTTCCCTCTTCAAGGACCGAACTGACTTTCAAAAAGAGAGGCTTGGATTGACTGCAAGCCAACTTAAAGCCGACTGAGCCTCCTTCTTTGCACCATGGAATTTGATACAAGGTACGAGCCTACCTGTGATAGCCTGTGATAGATAGAAAGGGCACGCTGCTCCCGAGGCTGAGGTTTGGAAACTGAACCTGCGAAAGGGAGGAGGCTTGGGCATGAGGATGTTGCATTGAGACCTCCTGCCAAATACCGCACCATAGATGTAGAAGTCCCATTCGATCTTTCTCCACCTACCCCATTTCCAGCAATCTGTAGAGGACATGTGTCTTGGAGAACCTCCGGTGTGGCGCTGGAGTACTGGAAGGTTGCATCCTCTTCCCTCGACCGACTGCTGCTGCTCTTTGCCGGAGCTTCTCTGCTATGCCAGATTTCCCCCAGTGCTTACTGGTCCCTGATGAGATTCAGTCACTGAAATTGAAAATGAAGCTATCGAGGCTCATTCCTTAATCTACAGCCATTCTTGAGTTTGATACCTGGGTGAGAAGGATGCTAAGGCTTTCTGCAACCAGTGAGAAAATAATTGCTGACAAGGGATCCTCATGGCTCTTGAAGAAGCCAGCTGGACATCTATTCTCTGTAGTTGAAAACCAAGCTGTCAAGACACATTCCTTAATCCACCACACCCACCTCAGGAGGGAGGGAATGAGTGAGCAAAATATTTCAATGAATTCAGCTACCATCTTATGAAGAAGGAACCTTGAACCGGGTGAGTTATGGTTCTTAGTGAAAATCATGATACTAATGATTAGCGGATCCGCTGAAATCACTTAAATCTTTTATGATAGTTTTATTGTTGAACTAAAATTAGGTAATATCCATTGGCAGAAATTTCACGGTTATAGAAAGAAGGATTAAACCCAAAGTAATTGACAAATCACCCGTGGACATGCAACCCACATCAAATGACTCTATTTGTTAATGGGCTGTGGTGCGA
Source organism: Magnolia changhungtana (assembly GCA_030180095.1). Taxonomy (NCBI): domain Eukaryota; kingdom Viridiplantae; phylum Streptophyta; class Magnoliopsida; order Magnoliales; family Magnoliaceae; genus Magnolia; species Magnolia changhungtana. Next base: position 7,355,556 of record JASAUF010000596.1, read on the forward strand.
CACACTTTGATACAATATTGGGGTACCCACCAGGCCACCGTCCACTCTCCCAAGTTTCTTGTTCTCTTTATTTACGTGTCTCTTTTGATCCCTGAATGTGCTGCTTCCCTACTTGGTTTTTAGCATGCAGCTTTTGATGTCTCTAAGAATAACAATTATTGAAAATCTGTGGAATTAACCTTGTTGCAAGTTGCAAACTTGCAACTGTAAAATCCACATCATGAGGTTCCTGACCAATATACACAATTTCTGCGCTGCAGTTCAGGCTTGCTTATGTTAATCCTGAATCCAGAGTGGTGGGTGCTGGAGATTTAGTTGATCACCCAAAGCAAATTGCTCTTAATTACCTGCGTGGCTACTTTATACTTGATCTATTTGTTGTATTACCGTTACCCCAGGTAAGATGTTTCTATTTTCTTTTGTTTAAATTTTATAATATTGTTTTTTCTCATTTCATTCATGTGGCAAGCTACTGTGGGGTCCATTTAGATGAAAATATTTCAATTGCCTATCATAGGCATGGGAACCAATGTCAAAAAGTCAAGGCTCCAGGATACTATTGAGTATCCTCAGGCCAATGATCTTGTAATTCCTCGTATTTGTGTGGGGAAATGACTATTGTCTATGACTTTTTTAGCAGTCAAAATTTCATGTATTCTGAGGCTAATATATATTGTTTCTCTTATTCTTGGTTTGAAGATCATGATATTATTGGTCTTACCGAAGTATTTGGGAACATCAGCAGCAAATTACGCGAAAAATCTTCTACGTGCTGCAGTTCTTCTTCAGTATATACCAAGGATATTTAGATTTCTACCTTTGCTTGCTGGACAGTCTGCAAGCGGCTTCATATTTGAGTCGGCATGGGCGAACTTTGTCATCAATCTTCTCATTTTTGTATTGGCTGGGCATGTTGTGGGCTCATGCTGGTATCTCTTTGGGCTGCAGGTTGGTGGAGTTCTTTTAAACATTAGTTGTTGGTTTCCATGCCTTATTTTCTTTTGCTATATCGTTGTGCTTTCCGTAATTTTTAAAAAAAGTTTGTGGAGATTCATATAATGCACTTGGCTTATTGTGCACTTGCAATACATACCATTTGCTGGCAACAATGATTTTGATGTTCCAAATAGCTCTGAGAATGCTATGATGATGATGATTGATTTGATGTTCTATCAATCAAGGCTGAAATTCAGGCTAATCACAACATTGCATAATCTAAGCTTGTGTCTTTTTCTGATTTGTTAGGAGCTCGATCTGAAAGTGAAAAGAGTCCTCCAAAAATAGGTGTATGCTGTTGTTTGTGGTGACTGTGTTTTGCATTCATTCTTCTAGGGTATGTACAGATGTTTGGGTAGGTATAATTGTTCAATGTGTTTCAGATTTGGCGTGAAATGCATGGAGTGTGGATTTATGGTGAAAAGGAGGAAAACAGAAGTTTGATCAATGCACAATTTTCACTGTCCCATGTTGTTTTTCAGAGACTACATTTTGGAGAATGGTTGTATATTCTTCATTGATGAGAATTACAAAAATCTGTAAAGACCTTAACAGATATATATGTATCCATCCATATGGTTATCTCTGTACAACTATACATACCTATCATATACTCTAACAACCCCCCTCAAACTCAAGGTGTTTGAAAGAACAACTTGAGAATGAAAGGCAAGGAGAACACTTATGAAAACAAAAGAACTTCAACTGTGACGTGATGACGGAATCTGAATAATAATAGTAAGCATGGGGTGAGCAGGTACTTCCGATGACTTATGGGATGTGAACCATTGATACTTCCAATGACTTGTGAATGATCTAGTGACACTTTTGGTGTTTGGGATTTCAACATTGCTATTTTGGTGGATGCATCACTTTCAGTGGCTGAGATTTCAACCATTGTGCTTCCTGTGGCTCTGGAATGTTCCAACAACAAACTGGTGATGGCACTGGTTCTACCTAAAGGTGCATCTGAGAACAGGTCTGGTTACAAGGGTCTGACACAACAGAAAAAATGCATCGGCAAAGGAGATGCACAGAGAGGATGTATGGAGAAGATGACATGTCTAGCCTAAAAGGTGTGCGGTGCAAAACAGGTCTGAGTATAAAGTACCAGCACAACAGAAACCAGGTCCTAGCATGAAGGCCCAGAAGTAGGGGTAATAGAAAGATGCAGTTCAAACAATATCAGGTGAACAAGCTTTGGACAAATAAGAGCATTTACATGGTTGGGCTTACTGGATGGATGGTTGCGCACACATGTGCGCGGTTTAGGAAACCTCATTTCTTTTACTAGAATAATCAATTCATATTAAATATATATAATTTTACTATTAAAACTAACCAGACCCAACCTGACCTGGCTTTATCTGGGTCCATGTGACATGAACCCGACCTGAACTCGGCTAGACCCAATTTTTAACTTGGTCCAAAAAGCGAGACCCGAGCCTGACACCATTTCTTAGCCCATTAAAATTGGGTCGGGTTCATCGGGTGCCCATGGGTCCGGCTACCCATTGATAGCCCTGCCCCTGGTGACTTACCCTATTAAATCCTACTAATACATTTTCCCGTGATGGTTGGAACTTGGAACTCTTCTAATTTGTTTAAAGTTATTTGTTTGTGTAGCCTTTAGTCTGCAGTTTATACGATGCGCTTGGAACTTTTCTATTTTGTTCGAAGTTATTTGTTTTTGTGTAACATTTAGTCTTCAATTTATACGATTCACTTGGGACTCTTCTATTTTGTTCAAAGTTATTTGTCTTTGTGTAGCCTCTAGTCTGCAATTTATATGATAGCCTTATGCAAGTCGTTTATGTCTTCGGAAGTTATTATATGGCTCTCCCACCTTGAGTGGGATAGATTTAAAATTGGTGTTTTTGTAAATTTGCATTTGCAAAGATTGATATAATTTTTACTATTTACACTTTTTCTCAACCTTTCTTTCAGAGAGTAAATCAATGCCTGCGAGATGCTTGTGATTTATCTCAAGTGCCATCCTGTAAACAGTTCATAGACTGTGGGCATGACAATGCTAAAAAATTTGCTTCCAACAAAGACTGGCAGTACTGGCAAAACAGCCCCAATGCTACTGATTGTTTTAATACAGCTACTGGATCTTTCTCGTATGGAATTTACGTGCAGGCTGTTCACATTTCTACTGAACACAGTATTATCACAAGATACATATATTCTATGTTTTGGGGTTTCCAGGTATGCTTATGCCTTGTACATCTGCCCTTTTTTTTGGACATTTTTTATTCAGTTCTTTTGTATACAATTTGTAATTTTCACTAAAACATGGAAAAAAAAAGAGAGAATTCCAGATTGTATTTCACTTGAATATGTGGAGAAGTATATATTCCATGAACACCTTTTGTTTTCCTTTACCTTCGTTTACTTTATGAGTAAATGAATATGCCGAGGAGTTCCATACTTTAACATCACAGGTAGGGTTTTGTGAGTATGAAGTGTAAAAGATTTCAAGATGTCTTAATGGTCTTAACTTGGATATCAAAAACAAATTGGCTTTCAAAGATGTATTTAAAATGCCTGATGCATATACACTTGCATTGAAAACCAATGAGATACGTAATTGGGGACTTGGGTGATGATTTGGTGCCCTACGAGCAATGTTGTCGAATCGCATATGCGACTGCATATTTGTTTTTTTGTTTTTCGAAAAATTTTAAAAAATTGAAAAAATAGGGAAATAAGTAAAAAATTAAAAAAATATAAGAAATTAGGGGGAACTTTTCTAAGTTAATAGATAACTAATTTTACATATTTAAAATATATTTGAGTGAAATAAAATCAATTAAACAATGAATTAAACATCAAGTCATCAATATTCAATGATAAAGTTAACAAATAACACTTAACACTTAACAAGTAAGAAGTAAAGTAACAACTAACAAGTAACAACAAAATGAAGAAGCTATTTATTAATTATTGATTGTAAAAGATGGAAATATAATTTACAAATTACAAGTTATACACACTAATAAAATAATACTAAATGCTATATACATTTATCTATTTGCCATTGCGGCATTGGATCACCACCATTGTCATCATCGCCGTCATCATCAGAGTCATCTCCTTCTTCCACATATACTTCTTATTCTATATCTTCATCATCTGTTTGTACTAATACTTCATCAACATCTAATGGTGAATGTGGATCTTCAGCTTGATTATCATTTTCTCCTATCTTCTCAATCTCTTCCATGGGAACTGCTACCACTTGCCCCACCTTTCCTTCGCCTTCAAGCGGAAGTAGAAGTACCTTCTTCGTGTGTTGATTTGTATTCGACATCTTCAAATTAGGCTCATGTCAGCTCCTCGCCGGCAAAGACTGAGTCCTTCGTCTCTATGAGACCACTCATTATCTACATGCAGCTCATCTAAGCAGATAGGGTCATAGAAACCGAGATTCTTTTTCCTAGCCTGAAATTGTTCTCGCAATTTTTGATTGTATTGGACGAAGACCAACTAGTTGAACTTCTTTCATTCAAGGTAATTCATTTTCTTGGTGTAAATCTGCATGAAAGAAAGTGTGCATTAGGCATTAAGCATAAAGCATTAGCTTAGCTTACACTTGCAATTATCCCAACTCCTAAGTTCCCAATTATAACATAATAATATTTTCATTTTTCTAAACTTACCGCCTTGAACATGCTCTAGTTGCGCTCGCAACCGCTAGCAGAACACGTGAGTTTAAGAATCCTCATGGCCAAATTCCTTAGGGACTTCTTAGTCGGGTCCACTCTAGAGGTAGCTCACCAGTCAGCTGAGATTTGAGACAAACAGTTTAAGTAGAGTAGGTTAGACACTTGGACTTTGTAGCACAAACGGTAAAAAACTAATTGTACGAGAGTTGGGAATACTACTCACTGGGCGATTTCATTGTCCGATGCCTAATGACGATATTCCCTGAGAATATGTCCTCACTCTTTGTATAGAAGTCCAATAGAGATGATATCTTGTTTTGTTATTCTCTATCTAGAATTATTCTTTCTAACACATCAATACAACCAACCATATTTATATTCTATGCTTTTCTTAGATCGGGGAAGCGAATAAACATACTGGGTTAAGGATGTAGACAACCGAATACAATGGAGATGACATTTAACTGCCCCATCTTTTATTTATAATATTTATAATGGCGTATAATCACGCTCCCTATAGTTAAAATGCTCCATGATCTTATTTTTCGCTCTCTCCATCGCATCATATATATAACCCATTTCTAGCTTTTCATCCTCGTCCACCTATTTCAACGTAGTGACTAACGGCTTTGATGTTTTTAGCGTCTTTACCACTTGTGTCAATTTTTTTTGTGAAAGGATTGTTTGTTGAACGTATTTCCCTTCAGTCTTCTTTGACTAAGGCCCATTTGTAAAATCGGCCGACACTATAAAGCTTCTAAGTTCTGTTATTATTATTATTATTATTATTATTATTTGCATTTAATCTTTTTAATGTCAAGAAGGTTACAGCGAAACGGGTGACTGCTGGACGTAGCAAGTTATCCTCAATGTATTTTCTCATTCGATTGAGATGAATGAAGTTTTTGTACATAAAGATTGTGATTCTTCTTGTTATTGCAATTACTTTTATAAATAACATTCAAATATCTTCTAACATAAGATCAATATAATTGGCCACACAAGGAGTCCAAAATAAACGACGCCTCTTCTCCATAAGACGATGACAGACAGCTATGCTACGAGGCTGCGTCGTCTGTAATTACCTGGATAATGTATTCCTCCCTTATTTCCTCATGTACACTATCTAGTAAATGAAATAAGTAATCTGTAGTATGAGAATGGACCGATGCATTCACGGATTTCAAGAACATCGTCCTAGCTGGACAATTTACTAGAAAATTTACGAGAGACCTACCGGATCTATTGGTCAATTTGTTGGTCATGAGTGAACAACCATATGTAGTGAACAACCATATGTTTTCCACAATTCCTTATATTCAGTTGTGAATGATCGTGTATAATCAACCTCGACTTTGAGGCACTTCTTCCTCATTTCATGATATGAAGGAGGTTTAAGCCCAGGTCCAAATAGACATATTGCCTCAACCATGACTTTAAATCTTTTTCAATTTAACTACGCTGAAAGCAATGCCGATTTGTTAAAACTACTTAGCGATATATTGTATAGTGGTATTCCTATATTTTTGTTTATACTAATTTTCAAAAGTTGTTTGACCCAACCCTTTGCCCCGAACCATTTGGTCGACTACATCCTCGGGGTGTGGTCTACACCATCTATTTATGGGCCCATGCCCACGAGGTCTTTTTGAGGCCGGTGGTGGTCTAGACCGGTCTGTCAACATAGGGGGGTAGGGCTAGTTTCATCTACATCAACTACATTTAAATCGTCATACGCATCTTGTCCCATATATTCTTCTTGACTTAGGGCACTATCACATCTCTTTCTCGATTGTTTATCCATATACTCCATGATCTCCCTTCAAATTTCTGGAGTAATTTTGTCACATGCTTTTGTATTCGACTCCAGTAAATGTGTAAGGTATTACTTGTGCCACGCAATGCCACCATAACTTGCAAACCTATATAACTCACATACTATGTGAGTCTTATCCGTAACACTACGATACTGCCCATACTTCTAGCCCAGGTTATTCGACTTTAGTTTCAAAGAGGAAGATTGGGAAGAAGATAGTGTATTGATTCTTCATGTAATAACTTGTAAGTTGTAAAAACTAAAAACTAGAGACTAAACTAAAGGCTCAAGACTAAAGAGATGAGAGAGAGAGAGAGAGAGAGAGAGAGAGAGAGAGAGAATCTAAAATTCAGAAATATATTCTTATCTTGAATGTTGTAGTTGTAGACTTGTAGTCTTGTACTCTTGTTGCTCTTGTAGAATGTAGATTCTTGCCTTCTTTGAACTCTTGCTTGATTCTTGAAAGTTAAATATTATCTTCTTGTAAGTTGTAACAAACTAAAAATAAAAAATGTCTTGAGTCTCTTGACTATTGAATTTAGAGAAAGAGAGAGAAATGTAGAAATGACAAATGAGATGAAAGTAGATTGTACTTGTACCTACTTTGTAGCAAATGACAAATGAGAATGATGAATGAATGTAGATTGTAGAATAGAAATGATAATCTAGAGATTAAATAGAACAAGAGATATAGAAATGAGAAGTGAGAATAAAGATTAATGAATGACTAAAGAGAGAAATGAGAATGAATGAATGAAGTTATGTAGATTGTAGAAATGAGAATCTAGGGATTATAGAAATATAGCAATGAAATGAGAATGAATGAATGTAGAATTATAGATTATTGAGAATTTAAATCTAGAGATTAAAAAATGTAGAATGTAGAGAAAGAGAGAATGTATGAAGGAATGTTATGTAGCTAGAGAATGAACATAATAAATAAGAGAACGTAGAAAATGAAATGAATGAGAAATATGAGATAGAGGTAGAAAATGAAATGAGAGACTTGACTTGGAATTCGATGTATTCTTGCTTCTACTTTCTCGAATCTTGATCGAAACTTGAAAGAAGCTGGAGCTTGGGACTTGGCCACTTAAAACTTGAGAGTTCAAAGATGGAGATGTGATTATGTAAGAGAGAATGAGAGATTTGAGACTTTGAAAGTGTATGAGAGTAGAGAGAGAGTTTGAGTGAATGTAGAATGCAAATAAGGGGTATGAATGCCTTTTTATAGGCAAAAAGGTTGGATTTTGAAAAAAAATAAATAAAATAAAGTTCCAATGGTCAAATTTCTGACTATTGGGCCAATATGCGGTTGCATATGCTCTATGTGATCGTATACATCGCATATGCAATCGCATTTTGTCGCATACTTGACATATGCGATCGCATATGTGCAAGGATCGCATATGCCACAGTCGCATATGCGATTTCCCCTCCATTGTGCGCATATGCAGTCACATAGTACAACACTGCCTACAAGAGCTGTCATTAATGACGGGGTAGCATGCTAACTTCTCACGTAAGGCAACCACAAGGCCTCGCATAGGCCAATGAGCAATGAGCCAACGTCCAACAATGAAGCTAAGCCCCAACTCGGGGGAGTTAGTTATGGAGGTAGGTTAATGCACCCAAGATGGGACAAAGCAACACTCCTTCCATGTATTTTAAGTGTGGGCAACTGGGACATCGTTCTTTTCACTGTCCTGAACATCAATCCACAATTAAAGTAAATTTGGCTGAGGAAGGAGGTTATGTTGAAGGCACTCCCGACTAGGTGAAACGAAAGTTGATTTGGACACAATATGAACAACATGCATATGAGGATGAGGTGCATGTTGGAGAAAATATAGCAGATGTGTATGGTGATAGGGGAGAGTCGTTAGTTATTCAATGGACTATGCTATCAATGCCTCAGGTGGTTGATGAAGGGTGATGGTTGCGACATAGTCTCTTTGCATGACTTGTACTTTTGGTGGGAAGATATGCACAATTTTGGTAGATGAGGGGAGCAATGAGAACGGTCTCATAAGATATGGTGGATAAATTAAAATTCAATGAACACAAGCATCCGCAACCATATCAGATTTGTTAGCTCAAGAAAGTGGGAGAAGTTTTCTGTTAACTCCATGTGCTTAGTTTCATTCTTTATTGGATTAGTACAAGGATGAAGTGTGGTGCGACGTGGTCGTCATGGATGCATGTCACATTTTGTTAGGGAGATTGTGGTTGTGGGACCGAGATATGGTGCATTTGACTTGGTCCAACACCAATGCTTTGCAAGGATGGTGTTAGTATCACATTGCATCTTCTAACACCCAAATTTGATAAAGAGGGTAAAAAATCACTCAGTGTGTAGAAGTTTGAAGAGGAAGTAAGGAGACTAGCATCATTTATGTCTTAGTTGCTAAAGAAGACATGTAGTTAGATGTTTTGCCTCCTATACAAAAGCTCCTTCGTGAATATGAACACTTGGTGCCCGAAGAACTCTCAGTTGGACTTCCTTCTATGAGGAGCATTCAACACCACATTGATTTAGTGCGGGGTTTGAGTTTATGGAATCTTGCACACTATCGGACGAGTCCAGCTGAACATGCCAAGCTCCACTGATAGGTTACTAAGATGCTACAAAAATGTTTAATTCTAGAAAGCATGTCACTATGTGTTGTTCCCGCATTATTAACTCTTAAGAAAGATGAATATTGGAGGATGTGCATGGACAGTCGTGCGATCGACCAGATTACTATCACGTACTGGTTTCCTATCAAGTACCGGGTCCTTATGCATTATTAACTCTTAAGAAAGATGGATATTGGAGGATGTGCATGGACAGTCTTGCAATCGACCAGATTACTATCAAGTGCCAGGTCCTGACTCATGCCTCAGTGGTTGACTCACAAGAGTTTCAACATGGGGTCATGGGTTCGAGTACCTATTGTGGTGAAATTCCATCGTGTGGTGTGGGTGCGTGGGTGTGTGTGGGGGTGTGAGTGTGTGTGTGTATAAAAAAGGTACTGGTTTCCTATTCCTCACTTGGATGATATGCTGGACATTTTACATGGGGCAAAGGTCTTTTCAAAGATTGACCAAGGAGTTGGTATCATTAGATACGTATTCAGCGTGAAGACTACTGGAAGACGACATTTAAGACTCGAGATGGGTTGTACGAGTGGCTCGTCATGCTATTCGGCCTTTCAAATGTGCCGAGCACTTTCATGTGGCCGAGGACAAAGGTACTTTGCCCCTTAGTTGTCTACTTTAATGATGTTCTTGTTTTTAGTCTTGATTCATTTGTTCATCTTGATCATTTATGACAAATATTGGATGTGCTATGAAGGGAGTCACAATTTCTTAACTTGAAAAAGTGCTCATTCCTCGTCAATAGTATTGTATTTTTGGGGTATATTGTGTATGCAGAAGGGATCAAGGTTGACCTTGAGAAAATCAAAGCCATTGCTAAGTGGCCCACCCCACGAACCCTTTTAGAGATTTGTTCTTTCCACAAACTAGGTGACATTTTATCGGAGATTTATCCAAAATTTTGGCATCATCATCATACTTTTCACCGATTATATGCGAGGAGGCAAATTTGAGTGGACTAAAGCAGTGGATTGAAGCTTCGGTGCCATAAAAAAGAATGATAAAGGCTCCAGTTCTTGTACTTTTGGACTTCAAAGTCTTTGAAGTGAAAAACGGCGTTTCAAATGTTGGCATTGGCACAGTGTTGAGTCAGGAAGGAAAGCTGATTGCTTTCTTTACCGAGAAGCTTAATGATGTATAGAAGAACTACTCCACATATGATCTCGCGTTCCATGTATTTGTCTAGGCACTGTGACATTGGAGACATTACTTGATTTATCGGGAATTCATTTTATGCTCGGGCCATGAGCGTTGAGATATCTCAACTCCCAAATGAAGTTGGTTGCTCGTCATGCAAAGTGGATGGCTTTCCTATAAGAATATGCTTTCCTTTTAAGTTGCAAAGTTGGAACTCATAATAAAGTGGCATATGCTTGTAGTAGGAGGGTTTGTTCTGCTAGGAACTCTTGTCGTGGAGGTGATCAGATTTGAGGCATTAAAGAAGAATAATACAAAGAGGAACTCATTTTTGGCAAAGTACTCGACAAATGTGTGGATTGCTGAGATCCAAAGCATGAATTCAGCTCACATGATGGATACCTATTCAAGGGTTCTCGCCTATGCATTGTCGAAGGATCGTTATGAGAGAAGATCATATTTGAGCTACAGGAAGGAGGACTGGGTGGCCACTTTGGAATTGATAAAACATTGGCCATCGTGGAAGAAAAATACTACTACTCCGATATGTGCCGTGACATTGAACGGTTTGTAGCACAATGTTGTCAATGCCAAGTCTCCAAAGGTCATATGTAGAATACTGGCCTTTATACCTTGCTTCCCATGCCAATCATACATTGGGTGGATATTTTTATGGACTTCATTCTGGGTCTTCCTAAGATTCAAAAGGGAGCAGATTCAATTTTCATTGTGAGGGGCCATTTTTCGAAGATGGCACACTTCATTTTATGTACAAGGATGATGGATGGTTTGCATATCGCCAACATATTTTTCACGGAAGTTGTGCTACTTCACAGGGTACCGAAAACAATAACTTCGGATCGTGATTTGAAGTTTGTGGGCCACTTTTGGCGCACTTTATAAAAACGGTTGGGGACTAAGTTTCAAATCTCTAACACATCTTCCTTAAACAGGCGACCAAACTGAGATAGTTAACACAAACCTTGGTAACCTCTTAAGTAATGTCTCTAGCTGGATTCCATCCAATGGATGTGTACCGTGAGGTCAATCGAGAGTTGATCTAGCATAGGTTATGCTATATAGCATGTTGGATGGTTGGGCAAGAAAGAACTATTTTTGAATCATGGGCCCACCCTGTAAGACCTCAAAGGAGACAACGTATCTCAGTGGAAATTGGCTCTATCTCAAGCTGAGTTTGCTTACAACTCAGTAAATTGTACTACTAGAAAAATCCCTATTTGAGGTAGTAAATGGGGTAGTGCACATCATGTACTTGACTAAATGCCATTAGCGGTACATGATCAAGTGAGCGAAGATGCTGATGCTTTTGCCATGCACATATAAGACTTACAAGATCAAATAAAGAAGAAGGTTGAAGACAACAACACTAGGTATTGAGAAGTTGCGAATGAATATCAGCGTTACAAGATATATAAAGAAGGTAACTTAATTACGGTTTATCTTTGTAAAGAAATGTTTTCGAGTGAACTTACAAAAAGCTCAAGTCTAAGAAGATTGGTCCATGCTGAGTCAAGAGGATGTTGGGTAATAATGCCTATGAGATCAAGTTGCCAGATGACATAGATATCTCGTTAACTTTCAATCTGGCAAATTTATTCGAGTGCCATTGCGAGACATCTAACGTGCAAGATGAAGCCATTATTGATATGGATAAACAACTCCTAAAGAACGAAAAAAAAAGGAAGAAGTTGAACAAGTGTTGCAAATGAAGACTACTAACACTTGATGAGGCCTATGTAGGCAATACTTGGTGAAATGGAAGAACAAGCCCTATTTTGAATGCACATGGATCATAGGCGACGGATTGAAATGATTGGATCTAAACTTCTATTACTTGTATGAAGCATCCAATTCGTCGGAGTTGGAGTTCTTTCCAACTCAAGGGAATGATGCAGGCCCATGACCCACCTAGGCCCACAGCCCACTTAGGCTCATCTAGGCTCACTATATAGCCTAATGGCGTAGGCCCACAACCCATCGTAGGACCCAACACATGCTGATTTTTGGATGGTTTATTTATAAATTTGGGGGCCTAAATCAAGGATTGCAATCTACTATTTTTGAAAGATATGGAGGCTGATTTAAAGATATAATTGAAGATATGAAGGGGATTTGATTGAAGATATGGGGTTGTTTTAGAGATGTAATTAGGATTTTCTATATTTTCTTTTACTATTGTTAGGCTTTTACCATCTTAGGTAGATTAGATTGATTTGAAGTCAACCATGATTGATTTGAAATCAATCTCTTAGTTGGGGGGATTCTCAATAGAGACTCATTTAGAACCTATAAAAAGAGGGGGTGGTGTAGGAAGAGTATGCATTCCAATATTTTTCTAAGTGTGAGGTTTTTTTTTTTGGATGGTAAGAGAATAAGTTTGATATCAACGAAGTTCTCTCTCTCTCTCTCTCTCTCTCTCTCTCTCTCTCTCTACTCTAATATTCTTGCTGGTTCTTGTCCATTTCTTTGCAATTTAGGTGTTGAGATCTCATTGACTTGATAAGCGGGTTGCATCATTTAAAACAAACACTTTGGTCAAATGATCCTAGTTATTCCATCCATGGCTTGGGAAACACATGCCTATACAAAAGTAAGGCCAACTTTTTGACGGATAGGATCATCCGTTCAGTGTGGTTTTTGGATGATCATGGAGTATGGGCTGCACCTAATGAATATCCAGTTTGATCGATTTGGACTGTTCATGTGCAACTAAGAATGATATATTATTTCTCATTTCATAATTCTTCAAGCTAACGAGTAATGAGAAGTCTTCCATATCTGTGCTTTTGATGGCCATGATTCTCTTTTTGTATACTTGAATTGTATCCTTCTACCATCTTCATAGGCCACTGGCTATCAAATTCATTTGTGGATGTGATAAAGTGCCTAATGAGAAACTGAGCTAAGATGCTGGAGATTCAGTGAATGTATCCCCCACTTTCCGGGGAGTGCCCAACCTCATATTTACTCTTCTAACCACATAAAGAACATCGCTCATGATCCTAAATTTGTAGGAGGTCCATTGTTCATTTTTTCTTTCTAAAACTCCGTTGCATGGAATATTATTGTGAACTCTGTTTTGCGCTTTATTTTAGTATCAATTTACTAAAGTGTCTGCAAACTGCACCTTTACATTCATTGCTCCCCTTGACAACAATGCTTAACTATTTCTGTGTTGAGAAACACTGGCTCACTTATCCACCATTTATGCAATATATCATATACAAGTTTTTTTGCTAAGTGCACTCATGTGTGCAATAAAGCTTATGTACACGCCACACATGCCAGCATGGCATGATAGGTCTGAAATCCATTCCATCTATCAGAAATGAACCACTATGTTGATGCTCTAGCCCAAGAATAAGGTTGATCCACTGGTCAGGTGGGCAGTGGCCACAGTTTGCAAAACAAATGTATAGCTATGAAAAACTTGGCTGAAGTTTTCTAACCCATTGACCTGTTTCTAATATTGGGGCCCACATGCTGGGAGGACCATATTTATTTTTCAGAAAACTTGCAGAAGGTTGGATCAACCTGATGGATGGATTGGATCTTCCACTGATGTGCCATGTTGGCACATGTCTGGCATGTATATGAACTTTACCGCACATGCGTGCATGCTAGCAAAGCTCCATATACAAATATAAAATATGACCTTATACCATTCCCAACAAAAAAAAACTTATCTTATTACATTGGTTTTAGAACCATTTGTGTAAAATCTGTAGCATGTATAGTGCTTTTAGTGTAATTCTTCTATGAATGCTAGTCCTAAACATGAGCAAGGCCTCTTTTCCTTTTGAAAATTGAATTCGTTTCTAGTATCCTGTGTATGCTTAAACATTGCTCTTTATCAGCTTTCTCATTTCGTTTATTTTGGTCACATAATAGCAAATCAGTACCCTGGCTGGGAACCTCGTCCCCAGCTCTTTTGTGTGGGAAGTTCTATTCACTATGGGCATCGTTGGGCTTGGCCTGTTACTTTTTGCTCTACTTATTGGAAATATGCAGAACTTCCTCCAAGCTCTTGGACGTAGGTGAGGGAGTCATTTCACTCATTTAACCATAACTTCCTTTGTTGAATTCTGAACCTTCAAATTTTCTTTTCTGATTGCAAATAACTTCAATAAGAAGGTGCCTGTTAAAATTTAGTGTTCGGTCAAGCACATGCTGCTATCATAAGATCGTACTGTTGTCAGACTAAAATTTGTATATTCATTAGTAGTAGTATTTTCTTGTTCTAGTTTATATTTTAGTTTTGAATGGTTATCCTTATGAAATCACTTGTTACTACTATAGCTAAATCATTTCAAATATCTTCCCTCTATCTACAATGTACATCAGTAGACTATTCAACTAGGAAGTTGAGGTTGGGAACCACCCCGACCGATAAATTAACTTGGTAAGACAATGATACACCTTTGTACTATTCTGTTACCAGAAGTGGGAAGTGTGTGCGTACTTGCCAAGTAGGTGGTCCAAATGCTGTGTTCCTTTAACTGTCATTATACATTATGTATGATGAAATTATGAATATGTATACTTTGCATAGTTATCTGCATGCTGACTTTATCTCTCTATAGTGATACATCTTAACATTCAAATGCTATGTTCGAGTCCCCTCCTCGGCATTACCCGATACACATGGTTGTGGGTGATTGTGTGTATCTGTTGGGAATAGTCTTGCCTCAAAAGGGGCAGGGACACCCTGTGTCTTCAAAAAATAGAAGTAAAAAAATCAGCAAATATTTCCATGTCATGAAAACATGATTTCTCTTGTTGAGGATTCTTAAGCACATGCATTCATGCAGGCAACAGCTTTTGGCTACTGTTTGTGGTGTGATGGCACCATTTCATTGAATTCGACATAGTTATAATGTGAAAGCAATGATAAACTGCCATGTATAAAAGGTTACTACTACATCAAAACTTGTTTTACATAAAACCTGATTGAATGTGGAGATCCATGAATTTCAGCACTAAATAAGTTGGGTTTGCCAAATGATCTGAATCAGTGAAATCACTGAAAATATCAAATTTCAGTGATAAGTGCTGAACATATGTTTTATCAAACGGGACCTTGCTTGAATCCAGGAACCTTATACAAGGGTCACTTAGCTGAATCTGTAATTTGAATTATTGTACAAACATAGCATTTGTATTGGAAAAGATTCATGACTTTAAACTCCTTATTACAGACCACTGATTAGAAACATGGTTCAAAAACTTCAAAACTCAATTATTATTAAATTTTTGTTAAAATATTACAAAACCATAATCATTAAAAATATGAAATTTAATAGAAAAAACTAGAACCCCTAGAAAAATTCAACTTGGCTCAACTTTGGTTGAGTTTTTTACTCAAGTAGATGAGACCGGAAAAAATGCATGATGAAAACGAGTTTTGTGTCGACTCATCATCCAATCTACTTGAGTCAACTAGGTCAAGTTTCAAGTCTGACTTGACCAGCTTTTCTATTACAATTTGAAAACCTAATTTCCAATTAATGAGAGGTTATAAACCAAGGTGTGTGCAGGCAATCGCTCACATCAGAGAAATTTTATTAAAATATTACAGATGCATAATCATTAAAAAATATGAAATTGAATGGAAAAACTAGACCCCTAGAAAAACTCGACTTGGCTTGACTTGGTTTAGTTTTTTATACTCAAGTTGATGTGACTGGAAAAAAGGCGTGATGAAAATGGGTTTCACGTCAGGTTGACTTGACATCCAATCTAGTTTAGTCAACTAGGTCAAGTTTCGAGTCTGACTTGACCAACTTTCTACCACAATTTGAAAACCTAATGTCCAATTAACGAGAGGTTATAAACCAAGGTCTGTCCAGGCAATTGCTCGCCTCGGAGATTCAGTTCCTCTATCGTGATTGTAATTGATTCCATCCCTTTTACCGATAGGCTCTGAGTTCGATGTTTCTTTTGGTTCTTTTTTTTTTTTTTTTTTTTTCCCCCCCCTGCAATAAGCTTGTAGCTGAAATAACATGGACACGTTCTGCAGTCGAACCATATTTGGGGTGAAGTCAATAGATTTCGTTCTTATTTAACAGTCTCGGAAATGCTATGTTTTAGATTGAAGAGTGCAGAGTTTTTGTTTCTGTTTTCTTGTTCTTCTTTTGTCAAGTATTCTCTTTTGATTAACAGTCTTTTATTTCTGAAGGAGGCTAGAAATGCAACTAAGACGTCGTGATGTTGAACAGTGGATGAGCCATAGGAGATTGCCGGAAGGATTAAGGAGGTATCTTATTGTTATCATCTAGATATCTAATTTGTTTTTTAAACTTTCATGCAATTATTTTTCCTCATTGTTTAGGGTGCATTTGGTTGCACCAAATATCATGAAATTTGCATGGTATTTCATGTTTTTTTCACTCACTCACACCACACACCCACGCACTCACGGCAAATTTGCATCATATGTCATGATTAATCAGTCAAATTTGTTGTAAAATTTCATGATATTCCATGAAATTTGGTGCAACCAAGCACACCCTTAACTAGTCTTTCCTGAATATCTTTGGCAAAGGTGTGATTCTTTAGTATCTCATACTTTATTATCTTAGCTGCACTTTCCATTTATTTTATTTTCTTTTGATCAATTATACAAATCTTTTGTTTCTTTAGTAGCTTTGCACGAGGATCAAGGGGCTTTTCTAATCATCATGATTCATTACAGAGTCCTGCATTTTTCTAGAAAAGGGATAGAGCACGCAGGGATCCTTATTACAAGAGAGATAATGCAGCGAGTCTTACTTTCAATAAAAGTACCATCAGCTTATATTGGACATGAAACATGAACAATTCATCCTTCAACCATTTCTAGATTTTCTATGGTTGCAAAAATCATACCCCGAAGCCCTCAGGCCTTTAAATCTCCAAACTGGCTCCTCAGGCATCTGTTTGTCAATTTTGGCTTAGAGCTATCATCTTGTTCAAGATCTTCAAAAGGGATCCTGAAATGGCATAGGAAAACCTTCTCTTAACACATGATGAGGGACAAAAAGAGGATATATGGAAGGCTTTATGAGGTTTGGGTTTCTCCCTTGCTTTAACAGCCGAGTTGGGTGTTTGAGTCAGCCATTATGTATGTATCATCTTTAGTCTAAAGGTGCTTTAAAGAATTCATCCGAGTCATACAGGTCTGATACTAGCTTCCAGTTATATAGGTGACTCTTATTGGTGACCTTTGAGATTGAGCTGATTCGTCTAAGTCACAACGTCTCGATTCATTCTTAAGATGGAGTATTTACAAAAACTGTACCTTAGTCAGACCACATTACTAACCTCCCTACTGCAATCTACCCATCTATTGACTAGAAATTACAAGACTATATTCAGAGCAATGTTTGAAATATCGGCATCGTGTTATGTATCATATCAGTTAATTTATTGCACTTGCTGGGAAACATGGGGAAACATATGAAAAATGGTTGAATTTTTCAATGAAACTTCAGGGTTGTTAAAAAGGACTTTAATACACACTTTTATATCATAACATCTGAAAAAAGAAGTGCACATAATAGGTTTCCTTTGTATAAGGTCCTAAGCTATACGCTATCTGACTGAACTAATGCAATTATATTGAAATTGAATGCATACTATTTTGTGCGTATGTGATGATCATTTCATCAAACACTCCTAAATACTTCGAAATTAGTCTCAATTGACAGTTGGTTGAAGGGAAATTTTGAAAAAAAATTAATATTTTAATAAAGTTTTATTATTTTTTAATTAAAAAATGATTTTTATTTCTGAAAATTGACAAGGATTTAACAAATCAGTAGATCATCTCTCATACATGCTTGATTTCATGTTTGGAGTGCAACATTGCAAGCAATTTGGGAGAAATTGGGGAAATTTCGAATTTTCCTCAAATTAGACCACCTACACTCAAATTTCAAAATTAGAGTGTTTGTGATGATCATTTCATCAAATACTCCTGAATACTTCGAAAATTGAAATTGCTTATCGGATCGAACATGTGGGATATATCGGAACTACCCTTGCGTTTCATATCGCACAAGTGGGATGCAAGATATATCGTGGGATATATTGGCCGATATTGTCAATATTTAAAACATTGATTCAGAGTACATTAATACCACTAGAACTGACAAAACAAAGACCCCACAAAGTGCCTGTTAGTTGATATTGAATGGAGAATTTATTTATACTGGAGAAGACGGAGCTGGTCTTATTTTGTTGTGATGGTGTTGGCCTATCAATTTATTTGCAATGACTGTATTTTCCATCTGGTTTTATTTTGTAATGATGATACCCTCTGTATGTTACAATTCAAAATGTTTTGTAATCTAGTTCGAATTGGAGTTGAATCTCAACTGGCCAAAGGTGCCGATGTAGGATTTGTTACTGCTTAAAAGGTTTATGCTGCAATCTAGGAGTTCCTTAGGTCTAAGATATTTTATTCCTTTGAGCCATGTAGGCTAGTACGGCAATCAGAAAGGTTCAGTTGGGCTGCAACTCGAGGTGTAAATGAAGAATTGCTATTGGAGAACTTACCAGAGGACTTACAGAGAGAGATACGTCGCTATCTATTTAAATTTGTGAAGAAAGTGAGTTCTTTAGATCATGTTTCCTTGTGAAAAAGATCCTTAGTGCAATTTTTTTTTTTTACACTATTAAACTACTGATGGGTTATGGATTCCCTAATCCCTATGGTTTGCAGGTGCGTATTTTCACATTAATGGATGATCCCATCGTAGATGCTATCTGTGCAAGACTGAGACAAAAGCTCTACATAGGGGGAAGCAAAATCCTATACGCAGGAGGCCCAATTGAGATGATTGTTTTCATTGTGAGGGGAAAGATGGAGAGCATTGGGGGAGATGGCAATGTAGCCCCATTGTCAGAGGGAGATGTTTGTGGCGAGGAGCTTCTTACATGGTGCCTTGAGCATTCTGCAGGGAATAGAGGTACAAGTCCAATCTCGAGACCTTTTCACTTTTTTAATTAGAGGATGAGTTGAGGTTGACTTGAGCTAGGATGGCCCTGCTAAGGCCTGTTTTCAAGAGTAGGATATTGAATCATAATTTTCCCACACATTCCAATGTAACCACACTAGGGTAACTTGCGGCTGGTTACCTAGGGT
Organism: Magnolia changhungtana; assembly: GCA_030180095.1. Lineage (NCBI taxonomy): Eukaryota > Viridiplantae > Streptophyta > Magnoliopsida > Magnoliales > Magnoliaceae > Magnolia > Magnolia changhungtana. The sequence goes on from JASAUF010000596.1 coordinate 7,374,964, forward strand.
TGTCCCTGCAAACCGAGAGCCATTGGGGGAAATTTTCATGCGATCCACTGCATCTGTCAGGTACACTGCCTCATGTTAACCATTGAACCCAAAAGTAATGATCATCTAAAACTCACCGTTGGTTGCGTAGGGTCCACCGTGGTGTTTGTATGCCATCCAGTTCATTCATCTGATGTGTCTCATCAGGATGAATGAACTACCCAAAAATCACAGTATTCCAGAAATCAGGTGGGCCATACCACGTGTATTTAGAGGTTTTAGGTATAATTTTATGAGGTGGCCCACGTGAGTGTTGAATCAGCCTGATTTTTGGGATCAAGGTTGAACAAGGTGTGGTGTACCTGATGGACAGCATTGATTTCGTACAAGTTATTTACCCTATGTTAGAGAAAGTAAATTCATAGCTAGGTGAGGTACCAAAGTGTTTTCCTTTCCATTGTATGCCTGAGATCAGGACTGTACATCAGGTGGGCCCCACCATGTATGTGCCATGGCCTGAAAACCAGGCCAATATGGCCATATGGTGGGCCACGTGTTTGTTGATTCATCGATTGTGGACCAATGGCCAATTCTTTTTTGACTGTCCATTGTTTTTGTACACAACCCTCCTGATGACTAGACTGGTCTGATTTTCAGGCTTTGGGACATGTATGGTGGGTCCCACCATTAAACGGCATGAGCCTTTTACATTTGTTTCACATTGGCACACATTTTTCAAGCTATGAATGTGGCCTAGTACCTGTTATTTGTAGTTTGGTTTGATCTTCAGTCTTCACAGTTTAGAATCTGCTATGCACCTGATGACATAATGTAGTAGTCTATATTGGTAATTGATTTGCTGGAATCAGTTTCCAATTCATTCTGGTTGGTGAAAGCTTGTTAACACTGCCAAGTGTCATTAACTCATTGGTCAGGTTGCAAAAGTAAGAAATGGCTGAGAAAGTTCTCAGTTTCTGCTGACTGATGGATTAGTTGGTTAATGTGTGGTTAACATGTAAACCGATTTCTCAGATGGCATGAAGAAATTTGTAGAGTCATTTGCAATGAGAAGGAACCAAGAAAATACTGCTTCTGCATTTAAAATTTTTTTTTTTTTCTTAATTAGTTTATGTCTGTTCTTTGTTCCCGCACTGAAACATTTGTTTTATATGCTGTTTTTGTGGACAAAATTATATTGAAATGGTTCCTTTTTGCAGATGGAAGGAAAATCAGATTGTCGGGTTCCATGGGTCACCGATTGCTTTCTAGCAGGACAGTCCGATGTTTAACTAATGTGGAAGCCTTTGCACTCCGAGCTGCTGATCTAGAAGAAGTCACTTCCTTTTTTGCACGCTCCTTGCGGAACCCACGTGTTCAAGGAGCCATAAGGTCCATACTGAACCTCATCTTGTGTCGGTTCTATGTTTAAAATTGCACCTTGCAGACTAATTCCTCCATACCCCAACCATAGTCTACTGTGACTTGGATTTTATTATTTTCTTGGTCGTTTTGCAGCATGGTTTTGGATTCTGGATTTTCAAACCTGGATTTTACATTCTTTCGGTTGCATTTTGGCAGCCTGGATTTTCTGTCCCGTGGAATCCAGAAACTATGTTTGGCAGCCTAGATTGTTGACTTAAGGGGCCCTTAAAAGAGAGGAGGAGAAAGTAGTTATGGCAGTTGGAGATGATAGAAATCCAGGATTTTGCACTCTACCATTTCTCTTGGATTTTAAAAGGGGTCCTTCAGAGGATTTTCAGTCCAAGTTGGATTCAAAATCCAGGATTTTGGGAGGTGTCAAACATGATTTGGATTGAATATCCTGGATTCCACTTCCTAAACTGCCCAAATTCATGCTGCCAAACGACCCTGTATCTGTCTATAGAACATAAAATACAAAGAAAATGTTTAGTGTTCCGGGAATGTAGGTGTAAATATCAAATATCATAGTGATCATCATCAATATAGCCTTGTCCCAACTATTTGGAGTCAGCTTTATGATCCTGTTCTGCCAATCTAGATTTGAAACAGGAATTCTCATGATTTGCTGGGCATATGAACTAGCAACTTCCTACAAACAACCAATGTGCTACTGAGGGCTTGTTTGATTCAACATAATTACCAGTAATATCTTGTAAATAACTTATAATTATTTACTTTTGTATTTATTGCTAGTAAGATTTGACAGTCACGGTGTCTCAAAGGTTCACCCAGTTTGAGTGATGTCCGTACCTCATCTATGTCACAAAACTCTATGGGCCCCAACATGATGTACGTGTTTTATCCACACCATTGATTCATTTTTCCAGATCATTTTAGGACATCAGCCCAAAAATGGGGCAAATCCAATGTTCAAGTGGACCACACCAAAGAAGACGGAATAAAGGCTCTCACTGTTGAAAACACTGTTTTCCTTGGTATGGTCCACTTGAGCTTTGGATCTACCTCATTTTTTGGTTTATGCCCTAAAATGATTTGAGAAAATGAATGGATGGTGTAGATAAAACACATACATCATAGTGGGACCATAGAATTTTGGCTTTTATGAGTTTTGAGTTTTGCTCGAAAAATGAGGTAAATTTCCGCATATATTTCAGACAGTAGGCAAATTTCATTAGTGTGCTTTTACCATGGCTTGAATTTACAGCAAACCAAACAGTCCCTAACCCATGTAACAATAACTTGACATACATACATCACAATTCGTGAATATAATTAGTAAGCATATAAAAAATGTTGTGTTTGTATCATCAATTGGTACCATGAAGACATGCCATGGATGGTCCAACACTTGGGTGCACCATTTGTATAGAGCACACATCAAAAGCCATCTGGAGGGATTTCATTTCAAGCTAAAGGAGATGGGATTTCATTTCAAGCTAAAGGATTTAATGCTATCGTTAATGACAGGTACGAGTCTCCATATTGGAGAGAAATGGCAGCGATTCGAATTCAAGTAGCGTGGAAGTACATGAAGAAGAGGCGTTTGGGTCGGTTGGACACCCCCGATTATCGTTCATATCATGCAAGGTACTGAACTTGTACTTTGTGTGAGAGGAAAATGTATGTATATATGTATCCCACATGGTCTTTAGTCAGTAGAGGGGGTTGTAAAATTCCAGGAAGTTTCTTTTGAATCCAAACATGCCCCACTGTCGGTTCTAAACGATCTTTCTTTTAGACCATTACAGCAGCTTGTACTAACCATTTTCAGTATACTTGCGTGCCAGTGTTGTGATCGATTGAGAGAAACTGTTGAGTTATTGTTTGATCTGGTATGGTAGGTGGGTCCACCTTTTGATAATCTAGGCCCTCCATTTGGAGGGACCCCACATGGGATGGGTTATGGTTCATGCAACAATATTGGGCTCAATCAGATGGGTTATGGGTCATGGGTTATGCCCCCCCCCCCCCCCTCTGGATTAGCAAGTCTCTTAAAATAAGGTTTTTTTTTGTGTGTGTGTGTGTGTGTGTGTGTGTGTGTGTGTGTGTGTGTGGTATTATCGACTGACTTTTGGGGCTATTTTCCGAAAATAAAATAAAATAAAAATAGCTCACATTTGCAAATTCGGAGAAAAAACTGCTTGTTTGATTTTGGGCCTGTTTGGTAAAACTTGTTTTTACCACTTGTCACTGAAATTGGCAATTTTCAGCTATTTTCCCTCATTCCGACTGTTTGGAAAATTCAAAAAATTAAATTTTAATTTGAATTTTCACTGAAAAATGGATTTAGTTTTAAGCTTTCCTCCTCTGACTTAACGAATATGGTAAATGATTTTGAGTTAAAATATTTTTCTAAATGACAAATGTACTCGTGGAAAAAAACTTACATTCTAAGCATTTCACGGCAACTGCCTAGTTACTATGTTGATGTGGCAAAGTTCATCATGCTGTATGTGTTATATCCATCCTGTCCATCCATTTTGCCACATCAATATAGGGCACGAGCCAAAAACTGAAGTAGACCCAAAACTCAAGTTGACCACACCACAGAAAGTTGTGGGGACAATGATGCCCACCATTGAAACCTTTTCTAGGGCCCACTATAATGTTTCTTTTTTTTTTTTTTTGTTTGTCATCCAACTTGTTCATAAGTTCATACAGACCTGGACGAAGGGAAAACACAGATACCAGCTTGATCCAAAACTTCTGTAGCCCTTGAGAAGTTTTCAATTGTAGGCATTCAATCTCCACTGGTTTTAGTGGTGTGGTCCACTTAAGCTTTTGGTCTGCCACATTTTGGGCTTATGACCTAAAATAATATGAAAAAAAATGTGTGAACGGTGTGGATCTAATACATATCATGATGGGGTGACAAAACTTTATCACATCAACACGGTACCCACCCACAGAGTTGCCGTGCAGTTAGGCAATCCGATTGGACGTCGATTTCCTGTAAAAAGCCTTCAGCTCTGGACAGTGGGCCCCTTGTGAAGCTTGGGTAAAATTCATCCCGCGAGTCCATTATTCCATATCGTTTTAAGATGAGATAAAAACAATGAGGCATATCCAAAGTAGGCCTGACGACGGGAAACAGCGAGTAGTGAAATGCCTACATTTAAATCTCCCTATGTTCTACTCGGGGTGTTTATATGCCATCCATATTATTCATTGAGTACTCGCACAACCAAGCCCAAACAAGAATAATATAAATTTTACATGGAAAAATCTTTGTGGGAAAAACCCACGGTGCAAAGTGACGAGTAATGCACTTTAAAGCATAAATTCCAAAAGATAGTCTTATCAATTTGAACAAACCTCGAATGTACTTCACAAGCCCTAGTTATGCTCTTGAACCCTTAAGAATGAATTATAAAGCCCTAATACGCATCTTCACCTCTAATATCCGGATTATACCCGATAAATAAGCTATTACAACTGGAATAGGAAACAAATCCAGCATTACCTCGTAGCATCGAACACCTTCAATGACATCGAGCAGCAACACCAAAACGTTCCAGCAACCAATATGATTTTTTTGGATTTTTCTGATGGGATCAAGCATCTGTCGATAGCATTGACAGATCCTGTTATTGATCGATTTAAGACATCAACAACAATCTCTACCCTGTCTTCAATATTCATTCATCATAACTCTTATAAATGATCATCTCTAATTCTGCCTTCCATCATAGCTTCACCATTATTTCTCATGTACACTCTGTTTTCCATTTACGCCTTCGCCAAGCCTATAGAAGTTGCACAGAAATTTAATTTCTTTGTGGGAACCACCTTCGTAAGCATGTCAGTTGGATTCACGCTCGTGTGAATCTTTTCTAGAGTCATGCCTCTTTCCTCAATCACCTGTTGGATAAAATGGTGACCCACATCAATATGTTTAGTACATGAGTAATAAATAAAATTCTTAGCCAAATTGATCGTGCTTTCACTGTCACAATTGACTGGCACGACCTCGTACTGAAGCTCCAATTGATTTATCATTCATCTCAGCCAAACACCTTTCTTGAACGCTTTTCTAACTTTCATATACTCAGCTTCGATTGTGAAAAGAACTACTACATACTGAAGCTTCGACATCTAATTGATCGCTCCACCCACTAGTATAAACGAGCAACCAAAAATTGACATTCTATTATTCACACTGCCTGCGTAATCAGAATTCATATACTTACTAACTTGTCCCCTGATTTTTCAAATGATAAGTAGTCTTGCATACCTCGAATATATCGAAGCAACCGTTTTATTGCATCCTAGTGTTGCTTGTCGACATGTATCTAACAATAACACGCACCGCATGTAAAATATCCGATCTTGTACAGATCATGACATACACTAAGCTGCCAATTGCGCTTGAATAAGGCACATGAGATATAGCCTTCTTTTCTTCATCTGTTTTAAGACATTATTCAGAAGATAGCTTAAAATGAGATAGCTTAAAATGAGCCGCATAAGGAATACTGATCAGATTTGCATTGTCCATTTGTGAATGCTAGGAAATCGGCGCCCACGCTTTGGCGTTTGGAAAGAATGTGTTATGTTCTTCTAATTTGTGTTTATGTGTGGGGGTGACCTGATTGATGTAATTTTGGAGTCGCCGCTAGCCACGTAATTTTTAAATCCCTCAGTCGACTAGAACCTGCAAAATATGTAAAGCTAGAGAATCCCAAGACTCTCTTGCTTTAAGTTGACTCCTGGTCTGCGATCCGGAATTCCTAATAAGAGACCTCAGTTACAAAGATGGAAGGTGTTAGGCACTCTCTCTACCCGTACAAATGTACGGTCTCTACTTTGTGTGGTAAGTAATTTCAAAGGATAAATGACATAGTCGGAGTAGGACTAGACACGCGGATTTCTGGTGTAGCAAGATCTGAAATTCCGGCAAGACACAGAGCATACGTTCGAAGATATGTCTAGAAAGTCAGATGTAATGATGCTTATGTAATAGTAAAGAAAAAGTGGACTAGATCACTATGAGTTTCTGATGCGAAAGGATCCGATATACGGCAAGTCACAGAGCATACATTCGCTAGCGATCTAAAATAGCAAGGGGGTTGAAAAGAGAGAAGATGATATGATGAATGCTTAAATAGAGAATGAGATGATCTTTTGCTTGCTCTTGAGATGCTTAGAACATGAAATACACCATGACCAATCCGGGCTAAACCGTGGGATCGAGATGGCTTGGAGGAGGCTAAGGGGTATCTAAAAGATCAGATCTTGGAGGCTTGGAGCTCCTCACTCTCACTCTCTTCCTCTCTCTCTCTCTCTCACTCTCTCTCCCTTGAAAAATTTAGGAATGGGATAGTTGTTGTTTTGTGAAATGAGGAGAGGTGAAGGCTATTTATAGCTTTTTGTGATGATATTTTGGTAATTGTTAGGTTTGTGAAGGGTAAAAGCTGATATGACAACTTGTGATTGGTCGTGGAGAGAGAAATGCCATGTGGCATGCTCTTATAAGCTCTTGGAGTTTGGTAAATGGTAAATAGAGTGAACTTCATGGGTAATTTCATATGAAAGTTGACTTTGGGATAGGGGACAACTGTGTGCTCAGAGGGGACACCTGTCGGAAAACGAGCGGTAACCTGATTATTGCTGGTGGTAGTTCGATTATCGCCCCGGCCGGGTTCTCTCTGGGCTTTGGCCGGTGGGCTTGCTTTGGTGTTTTGGGTCGGTCCAAAGTCTGTTTTCAGAGTTCTGGCTCAAAATGAATGGTTGCATTTTAGGGAATTGTACTATTTTGCATGTAGGCACTGGCTTGGGTGGTGGTCAGGGTTTAAATTAGGGTTTAGGCTAGGGTTAGGATTTAATTAGGGTTTCTCGGTTGTCTATGTCTTATCAAGATGCTAGCTTGGGTAGGGTGTCTACACCATCTTATACTTCATCAATACGTTCTCAAAGTATTCTACTTGAGAGAACCATAACTTGCTTCTATTTCTATCTCTGTATATGTCAATGCCGAGAACCCTTTTTACGGCCCCCAGATATTTTATCTCAAATGTGTCCGATAACTGAGTGTTCGGTATGTCGATCTTAGACATTCTATGACTTGCGATAAGCATATTATCAATATATAATAGCAAGATAATGAACTTTCCATCACTTAGTGTCTTGTAATAAACTTAATGATTATACTCATTTTTGGTAAACTTTTGACTCATCATGAAAGAATCAAATTTCTTATATCACTGCCTTGGTGACTATTTCAGGTCATACAATGATCTCTTCAACTTGCAAACCTAGTTCTGTGCCCCTTGTATTTTGAAACATTCTAGTTATTTCATGTAAATATGCTTTTCCAATTCCCCATGTAGGAAGGCAGTCTTCACATCCATCTATTCCAGCTTGAGATTGTATTGGACAACCAACACTAATATGAACCTAATAGATACTTACTTTACTACCGACGAGAATATCTTAGTGAAGTCCACAACTTCTCTCTTAGCATATCCCTTCACTACCAACCTTGCCTTGTACCTGTCTTGTTTCTTCTTGAAGATTCACTTAGGGCCTGTTTGGATACGCGTTTTCAGTTGTATTGTATTGTATTAGATGGTATGATGTGGCATTTACTGTGTTTGGATTAGAGTAAATAGGAATTGAATCCCATGCGCACGAATACAGCCGCGAGCCAAAATTTTCAAAAGGCAGTAGAGTATTGTCAGGACGTAAACAGTCCGTCCGTACTACACTCTTCATTGCACTGTATTCGGCATCATAGTCCCCTATGCGGCATTCTGGAGATGGATAAAGTCACCAGGCAAGGTGCAAACCCTAATTATAAACCTCCAATCCAATTAAATCTGAATGTTGGTTTGGTGGGCCAATACGACTATGAACCCTCCATCAATGACGAGGTTGTGTCTGCTAATGAAAGCTGACTCATCAGAAGCAAGGAAAAGAGCCGCATCAGCGATGTGGTGACGCTTCAACACAATCCCCTTTAACTTCGAAATCGCACAATAGTTAGCTTCCAGCTGGGTAGGATCCAAGTTGTCGATCTTGCAAGCCAACGGCATAGCCACACCAAAAGGTAAGATGCAATTAACCCTGATTTCATACATCCCAAGCTCAGATGTCGTTGATCGCACAAGGCCCACCAAAGCATGCTTCGATGTGGTGTATGCATGTGGGCCAGTTCCTCCCAAGCATGCAGCCACGCTAGCTGTGCATATGATCGATCCACGTGTCTGCCTCGCCACCATCGCTTTAGCTGCATGCTTGATAGCTGCGGCCGCTCCACGAATGTTAGTAGACATCCACTCTGTTGATTAGGTCATACAGGCCCAGATGAAGGGAAAAAACAAAAATCAGCTTGATCCAAAACAGATGAACGGAATGGATGACACACATACATCATGGCAGGCCCTACAGAGCATCGACCACTAACCATTGGCTGGTGTCAGGGGGAGTAGCTAATCCGTTTCCGTTGCTACCCAAACGTGGGTTGACCATCTGTACCGGTAGAGTTGAAATTTGTATAATTGTATAGTACCAGTTTTAATACCTCTTATCCAAACATTGATCTGTATAAGGTATTGTATACTATGATAACCAATACCTCCAATCTAAACATTGATTAGTATTTGCTTAATTTGGATGTATTTTGAAAATCATCCAATGCATACATGAACAGTACCTATATACAGTACAATACAATACTATACACGAATCCAAACAGGCCCTTATACTCGATCGCTTTTTAGTTGTCGGGAAGTTCCACCATCTCTCATGTCTTATTTTTGTATAAGAAGTCCATCTCATCATTCATCGGTGTTTTTCACTTTTCAGCAGCTAGCTTATCGAGAGCCTCCTAAAAAGTAGATGGATCCCCCTCATTCGTAATGAAGGTAAATGCGACATTGGAGTCATCCATGTACTCGCCAATAACCTGTGATCACGTGGCCTATTCATTTTCGTAGGTGGCTGCTCCACCTGCTCCTGTACTTATGTCTACGTCTCAGTATTAGCCTATGTCTCATCTCTGTCTAACTGAACATTCATAACTAACCTTTTGGCTTCCTTATGCTCATTCTTATGGAACAAGGATCCTTCGTTGAATTCGACTTCGTGACCAAGGATAATTTTTCGTGTGGTCCGGTTGTATAGCCTACACCCCTTCACAACATTACCATAACAGATAAAGACATACTTTTAGCCATTCGATCTAGCTTATCTCTCTCAATTGACAACACTTGAGAGTAAGTATCGCAACCAAATACACGCAGTCCAAATTAGTTGTTCACTCCCCAAGTATAGGGTTGTGATGTAGTAATAAATTCGGTAAGACCGAGGTCGAATCCATAGGGAATGAAACCTGTACGTAATCTGAAACTAAGTAGAACCAGGATTAGACTAAGATGAAATCTAAATCAAATCAATTTTAAAGAATAATGGTGAAATAATTATCTAAACTTAAGAGAATTCAGAGTAAAGAAACTAGGGATTCAAAGGATCTGCTTGTAGAGATCAGGGAGATCATATGCCTGCATAAAAAACCCAACTGGACTTAGAGTCCCTTCTTCATCCAGTTGAAGGGTGTAACCATGAAAATCAATTGAACATCCTTTGATATAGTTTTCAAGGTATGAAAGATATATGAATTAGAATGGATTCCATCACCAAACCATACCCATGAGACAAAGTAAACAACAGAATTAAACTAATTACCAATCAATCAACATGCTTTGAAGGTTAGGGAGGGTACCATCATCCGACCATGTCCAGGAGACGATGGTGAACAACAGGGCTTCCTGACGTCATAAACATAAAGAGGAAAAGAACATGCTCAAAGCCATCGCAGACCCATTGTAATTTCAGTCACAACAGACCATTAAAGACTAAAAAACATTCCCTTAATAAAATTAAATAAAAATCTATTCAGTCTAAACCAAAGGCACAAGTATAAATCCTCTCATCACGCTACAAGCTTCACCTCTTAGCCCTAGCTAAGAGGATTTAGCCGACCATAATGGAGTTAGACATCTCAACAGAAATACTAAGGAGAGACAATAAAAAAAAAAAAATTACTCTACTCTCTCTCTCTGCTTTTGTCCACGTCCAGCCCAAGCCAACTCCGAGTCGATTCCTTTCTCTCTCTCCTCTTGCTCACGTTCTCAGCTTCCCTTACTTGGATGTCCCTCTCTCTCAGTTTTCCTTTTTCTTTTATAGGCTCGAAAAGCCATTGCTAACCTGCTGTGAGAAGGAGTTCTGCCCACCTCTTTCCGCAGTGAAAAACACACCACACTCTTACGCTGATTTCCCGGTGGGGCCCATACTTGAGTTTGTACAGGAGATCCACTCCGTTTACTAGTTTCTCCTCGAAATTTTAGTCAGAAGAGGGTGCTCCTGGACGTTTCATGCTACGGCCCATCGAACTTATAACGCTACCATCCTTCTTCCGTTTGGAAGATCGAATTTTTTATCTCCATAGGTTATTGAAATTCTCCACCTAGGCTAAGCTGAGATGGTCTGTGAGCTCATGATGAACGGTCCAGATTGGATTTTCGTTGCACAGGGGTGGCCCACAATGAAAAACTGCAGGCTCTGTTGAGAAACAGAGCTTGCGAATCTTCCTGTGATGATTGGTGAGTCCCACCTTGATGTTTATGGAGAAATCCATTCCGTCCACTGGGTTTACGACAAAAAATCCTTCGGGAAAGAGTATTTTCTGGAGAAAATAGTTGTGACCCACAAGCTTGTTTACTCTGCCGTCCATCTGACGTTTAACGGGTAAGATGCTGCAACATCTTGCATGGTCTCGAAAGATCATCTAGGTGAGGGTCGTGGCCACCCCCTGAAGCACTTTGACGGTTCGGATCATTAACATGCATAACGAGTGGGGCCCACAACATGAATCAGCGTCCGCACCTTGCGGACGCTGTGCGTACGCACGCTGGCTTACGGTGATATTGGTGGGGTCCACATACCCCAGTGTTTGAGAAATCCACCCCGTCCATTAGTTTTATCTCGGAAAACCGTCCAGATATGCCTGGTTTTGAAATAGCTTGAGTGTGGCCTATTGAGTTTTAAACGCGCCGTCCGTTTGATGCGGTGATGATGTCTCCATGCGTACGCGAGCTGGGATTTGAAAATCCACCGTATGTATGGTTGGTTTTACCTGCTGAGTGCAATGAACGGTTTGGATCATAAACTTGGATGATGCTTGTGGCCCACCTACACCCAACCGCAACTCCCTGTTGCGCATCAGAAAGACAGAAGATTCCGTTTTTTTGAAAGAGATCGGGTCAAAGCTGGTTTGACCCGATTTGTAGTCCAGTGCATGTGTGGTGGCTCTTGTGCACCATGCACTCTCAACACTGGTGGGATCCATGGTGACAGTTCTTAACGATCTACTCCAACCATCTGCTTTGTCACCTCACAAAATGGGGTGAGACCAACTTTGAAGCATATGCAGATCTCGGGTGGGCCCTAAATCACAGATTCATGGGTTGTTTTGTCCGTTGGGCTACTTCCACAAGGATCCAGGGATTGAAATTTGACGTGTACGGTTCATTTATGGTCCTCAGGCCACGTATGGAGTTTCGAGCTGAACGGATGGTGGAAATCCTGTGATCTTGTATTCTGGACCAATTTCGGGCCACTTGAGCTTCAGTTTCCCGATTTTCTTGGATCTTTAGCATGTAAATCCGTCGATCTTGGTCCCCTGTGCTCCGTCCCTTGCCTTGGTACATTCTGAGTGTCAAATCTATACTTTTAACACCTTGTTTCGGTCCTAGCTCCTAAACACAGCTTGCAACACAAACACGTTTAAAATAGTCTGTTAAACAGTATCATGTTTGTAAATGTAGGCAATTACTGGGGTCTAATATGTAACATTTGACCCTCAACACAACCCCCAACCAGCATCTTGCTAGTCCCGAGCAAAGTATGCGAAAAATAAGTTGAGAACTACAAGACAATTTCCATGAACTCGAGTGATTTTTGCAAAATAAACCAAATGCTAGAATTTTAAGATTCACAAATGTTGGGCATTACTCTCTCCTAGACTCAAGGACACGGTAAACTTCATAATCAAGTTCAAAGTATTAATCTATCAATTAGAAAAAATTTTAAACATTGAGTTCCATAGGTGTTTAGTGAAATCTTGGCTTATCGACATTACGATTCAATTCATTATTGAATGATATCATTGGTAACCAACAAGAGTATTTAGGATACCCAAAACTAAACGTGTCTCACAGATCAACTTTTCATAATACCAGCTTTTGATTTTTCCATTAAAAGTAACGCTAAGAAGGGGAATACAATCCTCACCTATAGAGAGCAAACCTATGGCAAAGACCGTACACCTAAACCTTTTCACATATCATCCATGGAGAATTAAACTTACACCTATAGGGAGCAAACCTATGGTGAAGATTATTCGCCCAACCCTTTCAATTCTTCTTTATAACGATGCTAAAATTTTTCAGGCTGGTTCCTTTCATGCTTAGTGATTACCATTTTAATCGTTCAATATCGAACTGAAACCCTAATGTGTGAGCGAGATGTGTCTTATGAATCATGACTCTATCAATGTTTACAACTTCTAATTTTGGATTAACCATTTAAACTTAACTGTGAAATTTAACCGCTACTTGAATCCAAGAGTCATAGAGTACAAACATTACGTATCTCAAAATTCTAAATCCAAGATGACCGTTAAAATCACTCCGAATTCACTAGAAATTCTAAAAAAAAAAAAAATTTAAAAATTTTCACAAAATTTGCTCAAGACCAAGAAGACACTGATTAGGTAACCTAATCTCCCACCCCCAACCTAAAATCTACATTGTCCTCAATGTAAAAGATATAAGCATGCAATGTACATGGGATAACGAGAGTAAATGTGAAGTGATGGAAAGATGGTACCTAAATGATGAATTGAGAGAGACTTTCCAAGAGATCGCAGCATGGCAGCCGGTTAGCATGAGAGAGAAAGTAAAACAAAAATAACAAAAGATAAAATCTTACCTATACCACTTTCGCAGGTGCTCTCGATTGCATTTAGCGTATGCAACAAGCCTTTAAACCCCTAGGTTACCCTTAGTGGACGAGTTGTAGTCTCGTGAGGGTTTACAGTAATGTTACCCACAAACATTGAACTAGGAAAATGGAATGAAAAGCTGGGCTGCCTCCCAGGAGCGCTAAATTTACCGTCTTCAGCCAGACAAGTAAAACAACTACCCTAATACTATGAAAGCGATAAACCTACCTATACCTCCATCAGACTAGGAGATCAATCTTAGTAAACAGGATCAGTCAGAGGCATGGACATGTCCTCTGAATCAAATTTCTCGACAAATGGTTTTAATCGATGTCCATTTACTTTAAACTCCTTGCCATTGTCGGGATCTCTTATTTCAACGGCCCTATGAGGATAAGCAGTAACAACAATGTAAGGGCCGGTCCAATGAGATCGAAGCTTATCCGGAAAGAGATGTAATCGAGAATTATACAAAAGGACTTTCTGACTTGGCGTGAATGATTTTCGTAGAATATGTTGGTCATGAAACGCCTTCATCCTATCCTTGTAAATTCTCGAGTTCTCGTATGCGTCGTTCCGGATTTCTTCAGGTTCATTTAATGGAAGTTTGCGTAGCGAACCAGCGTTGTTTAGATTGAAATTCAGATGTTTGATCGCCCAGTAGGCTCTATGTTCCAACTCTACAGGCAAGTGGCAAGCTTTCCCATAGACGAGTCTAAAGGGAGACATTCCAATAGGGGTTTTAAAAGCAGTACGGTAAGCCTATAAGGCATCGGTTAATCGGATTAACCAGTCCTTACGATCAGGGTTAACCGTTTTCTTCAAAATGTGTTTGATCTCCCTATTAGAAATCTCAGCTTGCCCACTTGTCTGTGGGTGGTATGGGGTGCTCACCTTATGAGAGATACCGTATTTCTTCATTAAACTCTCGAATGGCCTATTACAAAAGTGTGAGCCCCCATCACTGATGATGGCTCGAGGCGTTTCGAATCGGGAAAGGATGTTTTCTTTTAGGAATTTAATGACGGTGCGATGGTCATTAGTTCGACACGGAATCGCTTTGACCCATTTAGTGACATAGTCTACGGCAAGTAAAATGTATAAATTTCTAAAAGATTGAGGGAATGGCCCCATGAAATCGATACCCTAGCAATCAAATGCCTCTATGATAAGAATGAGATTCAAGGGCATCATATTTCGACGGGATAATGCTCCCAATTTCTGACAATGCTCAGGCTTTGCACAACTCATGAGTGTCCTTGAACATAGTGGGCCAATAGAAGCCACACTGCAGAATTTTGGCCGTGGTCTTTTTAGAAGAAAAGTGACCACCACAAGCCTGTGAGTGACAAAAGGAGATGACACTCTGATGCTCATCGTCTGGCACACATCTCCTTAAGATTTGGTCTGGGCAATATTTAAACAGATATGGATCGTCCCAGAAAAATTTGCGTACCTCAGTAAAGAATTTCTTCTTATCTTGTGCGGTCCAATGTGTCGATATGAAACCTGTAGCAAGATAATTAGCAATATCAGCGAACCAAGGTGAATGGGAGACTCTGAACAGTTGTTCATCAGGGACCATGTCGTTGATATGGGTCGCCTCAAGGGAATCAGAGGTATTAAGGCGAGAAAGGTGATCGGCCACTACATTCTCTACTCCCTTTTTATATTTAATTTCCAAATCAAATTCTTGGAGTAGAAGGATCCATCGTATCAGGTGGGGCTTAGAATCATTCTTAGAAAGAAGATATTTAAGTGCCGCATGATCTATATAGATAATGATCTTGGATCTAATCAAATAGGACCTAAATTTGTCCAAGGCGAACACTATGGTTAAGAGTTCTTTTTCCGTAGTCGAGTAGTTCACTCGGGCAGGATTTAAAGTCCTACTCGCGTAATGGATGACGTAGGGCCTTTTATCTTTTCTCTGGCCTAGAACCGCTCCAAGAGCATAATCAGAAGCGTCGCACATAAGCTCAAAAGGAAGGCTCCAGTCAGGTGGCTGCATGATGGGTGCAGTGGTCAACGTGCCTTTAAGCTTAGTGAAAGCTTCCTGGCATTGCTCAGTCCACTCGTATGGAGCATCTTTTTGAAGAAGATTACATAAAGGACGAGAGAGGAGACTAAAGTCCTTTATGAATCGCCTATAAAATCCTGCGTGTCCTAAGAAGGATCGCACGTCCTTGATGTTCTTGGGTGGAGGTAGGTTAGAGATAAGATCGAATGTTGCCTTATCTACCTCAATTCCCTTGGACGAGATGATATGTCCAAGAACAATCCCCTTATGAACCATGAAATGACACTTCTCCCAATTAAGTACCAGATTCTTTTCTTCACATCTTTTCAGCACACATTTAAGACTTTTCAAGCACTTGCTGAAAGATGAACCATATACAGAGAAATCGTCCATGAAGACCTCTAAATATTGCCCCACTATATCAGAAAAGATACTCAGCATACATCGCTGAAAGGTGGCAGGGGCATTATATAGTCCAAATGGCATCCTTCGGTAAGCAAAGGTGCCGTAGGGACATGTAAATATGGTCTTTTCCTGGTCCTCAGCGGCGATTTCAATCTGATTGTAGCCCGAATATCCGTCAAGGAAACAGTAATAGGAATGACCAGCTAGCTTTTTCAAGATTTGATCAATGAAGGGTAAAGGAAAAAGGGATCCTTCCTTGTGACGGTATTCAACTTTCTATAGTCAATGCACATTCTCCAACCAGTAGTGACTCTAGTTGGCACGAGTTCATTATTAGCATTAGCTATGATGGTAATTCCGGACTTCTTAGGAACCACCTGAGTTGGACTTACCCATTGACTATCAGATATAGGGTATATAATACCCATATCCAATAGTTTAAGAACCTCAGCCTTAACAACTTCCTTCATGTTTGGATTTAGTCTACGTTGTGGTTGCCGAGCTGTCTTCGCATTATCCTCAAGATATATGCGGTGAGTACAAATTGAGGGGTCGATTCCCTTGAGGTCCGCTATCATCCATCCTAGGGCTCCTTTATGCTTAATGAGAGTAGATATGAGCATATTCTCCTGTTCTTTCTCCAGGTGGGCAGAGATCACCACCGGGTATGTCTCATCTTGACCTAAATAGGCATATTTCAAATCAGAGGGCAAAAGTTTTAGGTCAAGCTTCGGTGCCTTGAGGTTAGACGGTAGAGGCACTACATCAGTTTGTGGCAATTTTTCAAATTGTGGCCTCCACCGGTTAACTTCAAGTACCTGGGTGCAGTATCAAAGAAGGCACACGTCTCCCTAATCATATCATCATCAAACTCATGGGAGTGGGCCAGACACGTCTCTAGAGGGTCGGAGGATAAGGTCAGAGGTGTTGTATCTTCCACGAAAGAGTCAATCATGTTAATGTCGTAGACATCGTCATCATCCTCTGAGTTGCTGCCGTTATTGAAAAAGATGTTTGACTCCAATGTCAAATTTTCAAAAGACATAGTCATGACACCATTCCTGCAATTGATGATTGCATTTGACGTGGCAAGGAATGGGTGACTAAGAATGACGGGAATCTGAGTGCTCATGTTATTGATGGGTTCGGTGTCTAGGATGATAAAATCTACAGGGTAGTAAAATCTATCGACTTGGACTAACACATCCTCAATAATCCCTCTTGGTACACGAACAGAGCGATCGACAAGTTGTAGTGTGGTTAGGGTGGGTTTAACTCACCCAAACCTAACTGTTTGTATACCGAGTAGGGAATCAGATTGACGCTCGCTCCTAAGTCAAGAAGTGCGTGATCAATTCGATGGTTCCCGATTACACATGATATGGTTGGGCTACCGGGATCCTTGAATTTCTGCGGCACGTCTTGCTTCAGGATGACACTCACTTTCTCAGTCAAGAAAATCTTCTTTTGAATACTCTGCCGTCTTTTGGTCGTGCATAGGTCTTTCAGAAATTTTGCATATGAAGGAATCTGTTTTACGACATCAAGTAGAGGAATGTTGACTTTCACTTATTTCAACACCTCCAGAATATCCTGAGAGTTAGAAAGACATTTTGGTGCAACCAACCGTTGGGGGAACGGAGCAACTAGCTTCTCTAAAAGTTCTGGTTCTAATTTTTGTGGGGCATCACCAGATCCATCATTGTTGCCCTCTTCTGATTCTTGAGGCTTTTCAGGCCTAACCGGAAGGGTTTTATCAATGATCTTCCCACTCCTAATAGTGGTGATGGATTTAGCGTGCCCCATTTGATTTGAAGAGCTGGGATCATTTATCTCGTATTGCGGTTTAGGATTAGGGAGCAGTTGTGCAGGAAGCATCCCCTTTTCTATAACTGTCATGCGTGAATCCATTTTTTGTATAAAATCTCGCATTGTCTGGGCCAGCTCTTGCATGGAATTTTGAACCGGTTCTTCTTGAGGTTTCCCCTGATTTGGATTTTGATTGAAGAAACTTTGAGCGGTAGCAGTTTGTCCATTCCTCCAACTAAAATTTGGATGATTTCTCCAACCAGGATTGTATGTATTAGAGGTAGATCCATTGAAAGGTCTTTGATAGTTATTTACGGCAATAGCTTGCTCATTCAACACTCCTCGAAAAGCAGATATTGTAGGACAATTTTCAGTGGTGTGAATGTTGCAATCACAGATGCTGCAAACAATTTCATTAACCTTATCCTTCCTTTCTTCCATGGCCTCGACTTTTCGTATGAGATTAGTCACTTTAAAATTTAAATCATCCTCTTCTTTCAGGAGATATACTCCACCTTTTTCCTTAGATTGAGTTGGTCTAGATGTGGGGTTTGATTTTGGGTAATGGTCCCATGATTGTGCATTTTTGGCAAGTCTATCAAGATAGTCCCATACCTCATCGACCTCTTTATTCATGAATTCTCCATTACACATTGTCTCGACCAGTTGGCGCATAGAAGATGTCAGTCCATCATAGAAAAAATTTGTAATGCGCCACATTTCAAAACCGTGTTGTGGGCATGAATTGACAAGATCCTTGAACCTTTCCCAACATTGGTAGAATGTTTCATCTTCCTTTTGGGCGAAGTTCATGATTGTTTTCTGAGGATAATCGTTTTATGGTGTGGAAAAAATTTCTTTATGAATTTCCTCTGCATATCATTCCATGTGCCAATGGATCTAGGACGCAGTGAATGTAACTACATCTTAGCCTTCTCTTTCAAGGAAAAAGGAAAGAGTTTCAGCCTGATTGTATCTTCGGATATATTGGGAAAGTATAAGGTGGCTATAATCTCATCGAACTCTTTCAGGTGTAAGTATGGACTTTCTGATTTAAGCCCATGAAATTTAGGAAGGAGTTGTTTAACCCCTGGCTTGATGTCCATCTGTCCTGTATTTTCAGGAAAAATCATACATGAGGGCGTACTTACCCCCGCCGGTTGTAAATAATCTCGCAAAAGTATGAGGCGGGGGTGCTTGATGCACCTCATTCTCATCATGTACTTCCTCATCCCTAAGTTAAGGTAATGCTTGAGGTTGATTTGTAGCCATAACCTCAATTAACTCAGGGGAATTCGAGCGATGTCTAGTCCTGCGATGGACCGTTAACCCCTCAACTAATCCTCCTTCAGTCAAGAGACGTCGAGTGTTGTCACGAGCCCACTTGGGCATGAAACACTCGCAGCCCTCAATCAAATTCTAAATTTAATCCTAAGAAAGAAAATAAAAATCTAGAAAGAAAGAGAGAGTTGGAAGGAGATTACCAAATTGGAGTCCCTAAGCTAAAGACCTGCAAAACAAAATAAAATAAGTTAGTTTCTAATAGAAAAGAAGGAATTCCTAAAAAGAAGGAAGTAGAAAATTTCTAAAATAAATTAGGAAAGTCCTAGACTAGAAAGTAACTTAATAAAAGAGATCTGACAAATAGAAAGTAGAGGTTAGAAAGAGCTTACTGAATTAGAGGTTCCTATCTTAAAAGCATATAAAACAGGAAGGTTAGTTTCTATAAATAAAAAAAAAACTTAAACCTAAAGTTAGTAAAATCCTAATCTTAATCTGATTCTAAAACCAATTAATTTCAGAAAATCGTAACCGTTAGTCCCCGGCAACGCCGCCAAAAACTTGTTCACTCCCCAAGTATAGGGTTGTGATGTAATAATAAACTCGGTAAGATCAAGGTCGAATACACAGGGACTGAAACCTGTACGTAAGCTGAAACTAAGTAGAACTAGGATTAGACTAAGATGAAATCTAAATCAAATCAATTTTAAAGAATAATGGTGAAATAATTATCTAAACTTAAGAGAATTCAGAGGAAAGAAACTAGGGATTCAAAGGATCCGCTTGTAGAGATCAGGGAGATCATATGCCTGCATCAAAAACCCAACTGGACTTAGAGTCCCTTCTTCATCCAGTTGAAGGGTGTAACCATGAAAATCAACTGAACATCCTTTAATATAGTTTTCAAGGTATGAAAGATATATGAATTAGAATAGATTCCATCACCAAACCATGCCCATGAGACAAAGTAAATAACAGAATTAAACTAATTACTAATCAATCAACATGCTTTGAAGGTTAGGGAGGGTACCGTCATCCGACCATGTCCAGGAGACGATGGTGAACAACAGGGCTTCCTAACGTCATAAACATAAAGAGGAAAAGAACATGCTCAAAGCCATCGCAGACCCATTATAATTTCAGTCACAACAGACCATTAAGGACTAAAAAACATTCCCTTAATAAAATTAAATAAAAATCTATTCAGTCTAAACCAAAGGCACAAGTATAAATCCTCCTATCACGCTACAAGCTTCACCTCTTAGCCCTAGCTAAGAGGATTTAGCCAACCATAATGGAGTTAGACATCTCAATAGAAATACTAAGGAGAGACAAAAAAAATAAAATTACTCCTCTCTCTCTCTCTGCTTCTGTCCACGTCCAGCCCAAGCCAACTCCAAGTCGATTCCTTTCTCTCTCTCCTCTTGCTCACGTTCTCAGCTTCCCTTGCTTGGATGTCCCTCTCTCTCAGTTTTCCTTTTTCTTTTATAGGCCCGAAAATCCGTTGCTAACCTGCTGTGAGAAGGAGTTCTGCCCACCTCTTTCCGCAGTGAAAAACGCACCACACTCTTACGCTGATTTCCCGGTGGGGCCCATACTTGAGTTTGTACAGGAGATCCACTCCGTTTACTAGTTTCTCCTCAAAATTTTAGTCAGAAGAGGGTACTCCTGGACGTTTCATGCTACGGCCCACTGAACTTATAACGCTACCGTCCTTCTTTCGTTTGGAAGATCAAATTTTTATCTCCATAGGTTATTGAAATTCTCCACCTAGGCTGAGGTGAGATGGTCCGTGAGCTCATGATGAATGGTCCAGATTGGATTTTCGTTGCACGGGGGTGGCCCACAATGAAAAACCGCAGGCTCTGTTGAGAAACAGAGCTTGCGAATCTTCCTGTGATGGTTGGTGAGTCCCACCTTGATGTTTATGGAGAAATCCATTCCGTCCACTGGGTTTAAGACAAAAAATCCTCCGGGAAAGAGTATTTTCTGGAGAAAATAGTTGTGGCCCACAAGCTTGTTTACTCTGCCGTCCATCTGACGTTTAATGGGTAGGATGCTGCAACATCTTGCATGGTCTCGAAAGATCATCTAGGCGAGGGTCGTGGCCACCCCCTGAAGCACTTTGACGGTTCAGATCATTAACATGCATAACGAGTGGGGCCCACAACATGAATCAGCGTCTGCACCTTGCGGATGCTGTGCGTACGCACCCTGGCTTGCGGTGATATTGGTGGGGTCCACATACCCCAATGTTTGAGAAATCCACCCCGTCCATTAGTTTTATCTTGGAAAACCGTTCAGATATGCCTGATTTTGAAATAGCTTGAGTGTGGCCTATTGAGTTTTAAACGCGTCGTCCGTTTGATGCGGTGATTATGTCTCCATGCGTACACGAGCTGGGATTTGAAAATCCATCGTATGTACGGTCGGTTTTACCTGCTGAGTGCAATGAGCGGTCTGGATCATAAACTTGGATGATGCTTGTGGCCCACCTATACCCAACCGCAACTCCCTGTTGCGCATCAGAAAGAAGATTCCATTTTTTTGAAAGAGATCGGGTCAAAGCTGGTTTGACCCGATTTGTAGTCCAGTGCATGTGTGGTGGCTCTTGTGCACCATGCACTCTCAACACTGGTGGGATCCATGGTGACAGTTCTTAACGATCTCCTCCAACCATCTGCTTTGTCACCTCATAAAATGGGGTGAGACCAACTTTAAAGCATATGCAGATCTCGGGTGGGCCCTAAATCACAGATTCATGGGTTGTTTTGTCCGTTGGGCCACTTTCACAAGGATCCAGGGATTGAAATTTGACGTGTACGGTTCATTTATGGTCCTCAGGCCACGTATGGAGTTTCGAGCTGAACGGATGGTGGAAATCCCGTGATCTTGCATTCTGGACCAATTTCGGGCCACTTGAGCTTCAGTTTCCCGATTTTCTTGGATCTTTGGCATGTAAATCCGTCAATCTTGGTCCCCTGTGCTCCGTCCCTTACCTTAGTACATTCTGAGCGTCAAATCTATACTTTTAACACCTTGTTTTGGTCCAAGCTCCTAAACACAGCTTGCAACACAAACATGTTTAAAATAGTTTGTTAAACAGTATCATGTTTGTAAATGCAGGTAATTACTGGGGTCTAATATGTAACATTTGACCCTCAACATTAGTCTACCTACTGACCACTCTACACTTCCTCTGAAGTTTTACATTCAATGGCCGTAAAAGGGGATTGATTCACTAAGTAACAAGTCGTGTTAATGGCCTCAGTCCACAATTCCTTGCCCAACTCAGTATTACTGATGATGCATTGGGCCCTCTCCAAGAGAGTTCAATTCATTCGTTTAGTCATACCATTTTGCTTTGGCGTGTGACACACTATGTTGTGCCTCAAGATCCCTTCATTCTTACAATACCGATTGAATTCCTCACCATTGTCCGTCCTCAACACTTTCACCTTTCGCCCTGACTATTTTTTCACCTTTGCCTTCAATTGCTTAGAGTTAGTGAAAATATCAGATTTATTTTTCATGAAACAAACCCAAACTTTTTAGAATAGTCGTTAATGAACGCGATAAACCATGATGACCCTCTATCAAAAACCAGGGGCGACGACCCTTATACATCACAATGCACATAATCTAGAACCTCCTTACAAATATGTTTCCTATATTTAAAACCTCAACTATTTATTATGTATACAATGTTTGCATATACTAAAATCAATACTTTAAAAAACTGGAATTAAACATCGGTCATAAAGCACCTTCATGCCCCGCTTGCTCATGTGGCCCAAAGCATGCATGCCACACACATGCAGACATGAAATCCGTTACAGACACTGTAGCTCCACCCGATGATGTACTCCGATTAACCTATAAATGTTTCCATTCCTTTATGCCTTCATGAGTATGAGTGTCCCATTTGAAACTTTAAGGACACGATCAAACCCGGTGAATTTGTACCTTAGTGCCTCGGATGCTTTTAGAGATATCAGACTCTTCCTTGAATCAGGAACGTGTCCCATTTCGGTCAAGATACGGTCCATGCCATCAAATGCTTGATGCGCACCAATCTAATGCCTACCACTTTTCAGGCATTATCATTGCTCATAAGCACCTGACCACCATTTCATTCATTGTAATTGGTGAACTAACTCCGATGACGATTCATGTGGTACGAAGCTCCAATATCTAAAATTCATTCGTCGTCAAAGTACCTAGATTTTGATCCAGTCAACACGTCACTACCATTCGTCTCTTGACTAGATTCCGCAGTGTTGGCTTCCTTGGAAGAACTATTTGAATTCTCCTTTCTCGACTTAGGATTCTGATAATCATTCTTTATGTGTCATGACATGACATAATCCATCACTTTAACTTACCCTTGCCCTTGCTCTTGGATTTGGACCTCGATAAGAAAGATCTATTGTCTCACTCAGAATTTCTCCCCCTCGTAACCAGTGTATCTGTAGAAGTACCCACATCGCCGTTTTTCTTTCTCATCGCCTTTGATTGAAGGGCCATGATAATGGTCTCAACACTAATGGTTGTTCTACGGCCAGTGTACAAAAAGTCTTTCAACAACTCATAAGATGCTAGAAGAGAGTTTAACAGTATATATGCTTGATCTTGATCTTTCATCATTTTCTTTACATCCAACAATTTGCAAATTAACCATTGAAGTTACTAATGTGGGCCTCAATGTTAGCTAGCCTCCTCTACCATCTTCAGATTGAACAACTATAGCTTTAAGTACAAACTATTCTCAAGAGGTTTCTTTACATATATATTCTTTAATTTCGCCTATGTACTTACTACAGTTTTCTCTCTCATGACATTATAGAAAACCTCATCCGTTAAATACAATTGGAAAGATGTTTTAGCTTTCTTATCCATCTTGTTCCATTTTTCTTATATCATAGATTCTGGTCGCTTTTTAATGAGAGCTTCGCCTAATCCTTATTGAACTAAGATACTATTCATCTTAATTTTTTATAATTCAAAATTATTTTTAGCGAAATATTTTTCTACATAAAACTTCGGATTAGACGCCATTGATACGTTGCTTTTAAATTCAATCTGCTTCCCAACATTATCTTTGATACTACTTGTTAGGAAACTGTGGAAACACTCAAAGATGAATCAAGCAAAGTACTCGCAATCACACAACCAAGCCCAAACAAGAACGATTCGAATTTTACGTGAAAAAATTCTTGCTGGAAAAAACCCATGACATAAAGCAGCGAGTAATGCGCACAATTCTTAGTGGAGTGATGGGGGCCATTTATCTTATGAGACACAAGGTATATGGGTAATACCATGTAATTTGAAGTTAATAGACAATCCTACCTACTCGCATGGCTGTCCTGTAATTCTCCTATTACATGTGGATCACTCCATTTTTACTCAACTTTTATTATCTCTCCACAATATATGTGGTAGGGTAACATATCGATCGTGGCCATCAATATATTAGGCCAAGCATATGTGGGTTATTTCAAAAAATCATACTTTACACCTCGCTATGAACAACCCTAAGCCTGTTTGGAATGTGAGGTTAGGTGGTATAAAAATATATTTAATGAAATATAAATCCCATCCTACGTTTGGAATTGATGGGAAGGGCTGGATTAATCCATGTATCATATCATCCAGTCCCCACCAAAGATACGGTGAGATTTCCAATGGAAGTCAAAATCCACGAAATATGCGAGGCCTACGTTAGGCATCTATTTTATCAAATCCACTCAATATGTGGGGCCCACATTATGCATCTATTTTATCTACACCAGCAATCCTTATACCCTCTTTATATGTGACACTCGAGTTGCATATGTATATATAGGTGATTGGAATTAATTGTGAAATCTTGCCCGTTGATTACAATTCCATGATTCGCCAAACAATGGTTCACTTAAGACAATTTTTTACCAAAGGAAGAATATGATCCCAAACGTGAGATTAGATGGTCAAAATTCCACAGTATTATTTTTTTAAAAGAAAAACATTCCATTAATGAACAGCCGGAACTGACTATACAAGAATTCGGGAGAGCCTGAAACAAAAAGGGAACGACCCTCCTATCCTATAGGAGAAGAGCAAATACAACAAAGAGTGGGGGAGACGAGCTAGGTTTGGCGCAGCGCGCCAAGGCCCACTTTGTCCAAAAATAAGAGGCCCTTGATGTGAGCGGGAAGATTGACTTGGCTCCTGAACATTTGATTGGATTGGGCCATGCTGCCCAGATGGGCTAGGCCATCCGCCACAGAGTTCGCTTCCTTGGGCGTATGGATAATTCTGAGGTGAAGGTCGTGGGCGAGTTGGGAGACGCGAATCTTCCAATACCAGATCGGCTAGGAAAACGCCGCCGAATGCTCAAGGGCTTTCACGACAGTTAAGGAGTCGGACGCCAGAATAATGTTGGAGAAGCCCAATTGCTGCGCCAGCGAGAGGGCGTCCCAAGCCGCTTTAGCTTCCGCCCTAGTGTTCGTGCCAGTCCCATAGCCATGGGCAAACCGAAAAATGAAATTTCCTGCCTCATCTCTCCCAACACCCCCACCACTCGAGGGTCCGGGGTTGCCCCGAGCCAACCTGTTCGGGTTCAGCATGATCCAACCCGGAGGTGGCGTGCATCACTTCACAACAGAGATCTTCGGCTACCGAGTTTGGGGAGTTGTGAGGTTCCAGCCAGCGGCCATGGAAACCACCGAGCTAGTAATCTTTCTTGGAGCAGGCAGTAAGCAGCTGAGACGGTGAGCCCACTTGAGGATCCGGGCTTCAATAGTGGCGGACCCGATGGAAGAATTTTTAAAACGTTTGGAGTTTCTGTCTTGCCATAGTTCCCAGAAGATGAAGATGGGGATCAAGCCTATAAGAGGAGAGGTAGATGACTTGGAAGCGTTCCACCAATAAAGAGCTCAGGACGAAGGCAGCGGAGGTAAAGGCAAGGGGATCCCACAATCCCGACGAAAACGTTCCCGCACCTGGCTAGCGAGGGACCTAGTGGCAAATAGATGGGCCATCGATTCACAGTCCGGGCGAGCTGGCGGCGGGCAACAGGAGCACATCGAGGCCAATCTGATCCCTTTGGTTTGAACATTAACATCCACAGGAACAGCATTATGGAGGATCTTCCGGGTGAAAAGTGACAGCTTGGGAGGGAGTTTAGGGGACCATACCCAGGCGGCCCAATTGATCTTTGGGGCAAATGGTCTGATGCATTTCCAGGCCAAGGCAGCAGAAAGTTTGCCGTTCCCTACGGCAATCCAAATCCTTCTATCATCTATATTCGACGTGCAAAAAGCCTTCCGCTGCGACGTGCTAAACCACGGCCTGGGGGAGGGCGCGCAGAGCTTTGTGATTGTCCAGCTAGCCCGAGGGACCGATCCAATCAGAAATAGTGAAAGAGATATGTTCCCGCTGGTTCAGACGTAGATCCCACAAAGGTTCGAGGCTCGACCAGTCTTCCATCCAGAAATTTATGGAGCCACGCCCGATCAGCCACCTCGAATTACTTCTTAGCCGGGGAAACAGAGACCTAATTTTCTTCTAGATAGGGGCTACATTGGAAGTTGCAGCAGCGGCAGCAAGAAGGCTGTTCGGCTCACCCTGAAAATCAGCTACATATTTCGCTCTGACGAATTTACACCAGGTGCTTGTATCTCCCCAGAACAGAGCCATCCAAGCCAACTTCAGACGGTAAGCTTGCATCACTGATTTTAGAGACCTCAGACCCAACCCTTCTTCCGATTGGGACAGGAGGAGGTTCTTCGAGCTGTGTCAATGACATTTCTTAGTAGACCCAGCCGAGCCCTAGAAAAAATCAGCAAATAGTTTCTTCAGATGAGCGAGGACCGCTGCCGGGACCTTCGTAGCTGACAGCGAGTGTATGGGGATGCTGTTAAGAACATGGGTGATGATGGGAAGTCTACCCACTTGTGAGAGAATCCTATCGTTCCAAGTGAGGATCCTGTCCTGGATCTTCTCCACCACTTCTTGGAAATGGCTTCTCTTTGGTTTTCCTAAGAAAATGGGAACACCTAAATATGAGAAAGGAGGCGAAGATTTGGCGAAGCCAAGAATTTGCTCCGCTTGCCTACACCTGGAGACAGACATGGACATGGAGGTTGGGGCGATGAAAAAGCTTTTGGCCGCATTAATTTTCCAACCTGAGCAACTTTCATAGTTTTGCAAGAACCGCCTAAGGTGTTTTAGAGACGAAGAGGATCCATTGGCGAAGAGGATAGTGTCATCAGCGTACTGCAGGTGGGAAATAAAAGGGTAGTTCGATCTCGTCCTGAAGGGCTGGCACCTCCCGGAGTCCAGCAAGCGATGGAGGCCACGGCTAAGACCCTCGGCCGCAAGAATGAAAAGGGCAGGGGAGATAGGATCTCCCTGTCTCAGACCTCTAGAAGAAGGAAAGAAGCCAGCAGCCTCGCCATTGATGAGGACTGAAAACCAGCAGTCAGCCCAACACTTCTCAACCAGGGAGATCCAGTCCCTGTGGAAGCTGAATCGCTTAAGGACTTCTCTAAGGAAATGCCAGTTCAGCTTGTCGTAGGCCTTCTCCATGTCCAATTTGATGAGGAAGTTGCCGCTTCTAACTTTCTTGTTGATGTCCCTAAAGATCTCTTGCACCAAGACGCAGCTTTCAGACATGGATCTGCCCTGCACGAATGCGGCCTGATCTATGGAAACCAAACCTGGGAGGAGCGCTCCCAGTCTAACAACAATGATATGAGAAAAGATTTTATACAAGCAATTACACAAACTGATAGGACGATAATCTGAGAAAGAAGTAGGAGCACTTATCTTGGGGATGAGGTAAATCAGCGATGCCGTGAGGGCGCGAGGTAGAGCAGCACCATTGAAGAAGTATTTAGCCGCCATAAGGAGGTTGTGACTAATAGTGGGCCAACACGCCTGGAAGAAGGCAGCAGTGAATCTATTAGGGCCAGCTGCACCATCCGAAGGTATGGCTTTAACTGCCTCCAACAGCTCCTCATAGGAAGGCTCGACCATCAGGACGGAATTGTCATAGGCTAATACTTTGTGAGGAATAGGGTCCAGGAAGTCACCTAGATGCTGGTTGCCCTCCTCCTGCAACAGGAGCTGAAAATGGGCGATTGCCTCATCTTTGATATCCTGGATGTTGGATAGCGTAGTTCCGTCAGCGCGCTTGATTGTGGATAGCCGATCTTCTAGAATTTTCGGATGCAATAAAGTGAAAGAATTTAGTGTTATGGTCCCCCTCTTCCAGCCAATGGGCCCACGATTTTTGTTTCCAGAATGTTTCTTCATAGCTTTCCAGGCGAGACGGGGAATCACGGAGCTTTTGCACCTCCTGCTAGGCAGCCAGGGAAGGGATGTCCAGAGCAGTTGCTTCCACTCGGCTGAGGTCCGAGATAGTCGATTGGATTTGGTAGAAAATATTTCCAAAAACATTCTTATTCCACTGCCTGAGAGCTTGTTTTACCACCTTGAGCTTAGCGATGATAATTTGGAGAGGGTTCCCCACCGCCGGCGCAGCCCACACTTGACGAATCAGATCCTGGAAGCCAGTGTGGGAGCACCACATACGTTGAAAACAGAAAGCCTTAGGACGCTGCCGCTGGGGCTCAGGAAAGTTCAGGAGAAGAGGCGCATGGTCAGAATTCTGATGGGGCATGTGGGTTACATGGAAGGCTGGGAACTGTTGCAGCCATCTAGAGTTACGACAAGCTCTATCAAGTCTGGCCCAGACACGAGGACGGCCTGATTGACCGCTTCCCCACGTGAACCGATTTTCGAAAAATTCCACAGTATTTCTAGATACATTCATGTAAAAATGGTGTTAATTTCACCTAATGTAATTTAATACCACCTAATCTTGTTTGGAATGTGGAATTTGATGTAGCTCTCAAAGAAATACAATAAAGATGAAGAAAGAAGAATTTTGTTGCTATAATTAGGATCAAGAGTACATACGAAGAATGAGAATAAGAAAAAAGAGATAGTTTGGGGACTCACTTACGTAAGGGGGTTGGAAAATCACTCACCCAGTAAATGATAGCTTGGGGACTCACTCACCCATGGGATTGGGGAATCACTCACCCAATAACAGATAGTTTGGGGACTCACTCACCCATGGGGATGGGGGATCACTCACTCAACAAGAGAAGAATCACTCTACTCACAAATAAAACGCTTGTAAAGAATAACTCTTGAATATCCCCTCTTGTGAAAGACTACCACATATATAAGAGGAAAATTTGAGTATTATATATTACTTCTTGGTGTACTAGCTTCTTAGTATACCAACGGCTGCATCAGAATTATGAGGTGTGGAATTGCATTTAGGCTGATGCAAATTACATCTGGCATTGGGGAATGATAAGAAGGATTGATTAATCAAGTATTCTATAATCTAGTTCTAAAAGTAGATACTATGGGATTTTCGGTGGATTTTGAAATATACTAGATTTGTGGGCCCCACATTGATGCATGTGTTTTATCCATGCTGTCCATCCATATGTGCCTGTTACATGTGACATTGGAGTTGCATATGCATACATGTGTCAGACATCAGTTGTGAATTTGGTATGTTGATTACAATTCCACGATCCACTGAATTCAGGGATTACAATTTCATGATCCATTGACTTCAGGTTTCTCTTAATACGTTGTTTTTTTTTTTTTTTTTTTTTAAAATTTTTTTTTTTTTAAATTTAATTTTAAATGTAATTAATTTTATTTATTTATTTATTATGCAAAATAACAATTTGGTATCAAATATGGGATTGGACTGTCAAATTACCATGGTATTTCTTGACATGCAGTCATTGTGCAATACTGGTGTTAATTTCATATAATATAATTCCATACAATTTAATCCCACAATCAATAGCCCTGCTTGGGAATGTGGACGTTGCAGGAAAATGATTTTATTTTCATGGATTGGTGTTTTCGTTTTTTGTATTGAAAAAAATAGTAGTAGAAATTGGCCGTTATTGGTTTACTTTTCTTCATAAGTAAATCGGTTAAAAATAAAAAAAGCTAATCCATTTGCATCCCAACGACAAATGAAGTGCCTTTTATTATTGACCATTGATTTTTCGATATTTGCATGAAAATCAAGCAAAATAATCCCATAATGCATCTTCGCGTTCTGCTTTTCACATTGACCGATTTTTATTTTATTTTTTTCATTTAACGTGTATATTTCTCTTATCAAAACACACCATTAAGAAAATTCTAAAGAAGCGTTGGTGAACTGCTCTAGATTTTCCTAACATATTGTTGGAGGAGATGTTGACTTATGGCGTTGCATGTGTAACTTTGACATACGATGCTTTCTTTTCCATTATGCAAGACATTCAAGCCGTTCGAAAGGTGGCCCGAACCATAAAGATCACCTGGGGTGAAAACCAGCCAGGATGGTCTATTCATCAGGCAAACTACACCATCAAAGTCATTAATGCACAATCAACGGCTTGGATCCATCCACGAGTGTGTTCCACCTAGTGAGTGGATCAATCCAACAATCTCCTTCCCTAGTAATTTTATGACGTGGCCCACTGTTATCACAGATCAAACGTGCAACGTGTCGGGAATGATCACGTACGTACATTCGAAGACATGGTAATTACCATGCATTTGAACCGTGTGGGGCCCACCTGTGATGTGCACGTTGAATCCACACCTTCCATCTGGTATGCCTCGTTATTTTCACTGTGTATCCCAAGAATCATCCTGATCTAAAACTCTGATGGGACACACCACAAGAAAGCAACGTACAATCATAATGAATGTATTGACGTGGTGTGGTCCACCTGAGTTTTGGCATGGACTCGATTTTGTTTTATCTCTTCATCCTGGGGGCCTGATGAATGGGTAGATGGAACATGGTGGAACCCCATTCCAGCTGGAAGTTTCTGTGGTTGGAGTCCCCTTCCCAAATGTCTTCAATTTCTCCCTTTGGTGTGGCCTAGTTAAGTAACACATCAGACTGGATTTTGGAATCTAGGCCTAATACGAGGAGATACATCTAATAGACGGCTTGGATGGCACTCAAGCATCACGGTAGGCCCCACACAACTCGAAACTCGAATGCACTTGATCATTCCCGGTACAAAGCAAACCGACTTGTGGCTGTCCACTTATTTTGTATGGTGGTGCATCTTAGGTGCGAAATGGCCTGACCAGGCCAAAATTAAATAATGTAGGCTGATCCATCCCATATACGTGTGCCTCCGTGTGGGATGACAGGTCCACCACACACGTGTGCAATTAAAGAAAACCCACAAAGGTACAGATCCAAAAGAAACTCAAAATCCCCACGACCACACACACACTCACACCTCCACAGAACCCTCTCCTCTCCTCCCCTCAAAACCTATCCAAAACAAACATAACAATATCAAATTCCATCAGATACATAGAAACAATTTCACACGTGGAGATATCCAAAAAGCAGTCCACAGCACACGTGTGCAATCAGCTCCCGTCATTAGACTGGCGGCCCACAAGGACCCTAATCAGATGGGCCATAGAAGGCCGGACTGCAATCTTTTCTTTAACCGCCCATTTCCGCACGTGTGTGGGCCCACCTGATCATTGAACAAACTTCATTCTCATGCTAGGACATGTTCCCTACACCTCCACTGACGAATGGTGCCGATTCCACACACGTGTGCCCTGTTGGCAAGTGTGGAAACCCTAGATTAATAAGCATTATAAGCTACTGGGAACATCCTGATCCATAGCTAAGTGGTAGACTGAGTGAAAGATACCTCGTCACACGGACATTGGGGTGTACTTACAAGCTAACAAAAAAAAAAAAAGAATAAAAAGAAAAAAAAAAGAAAAAAAAGAAAGAAAAGCTACTGGGAGCTATTTTTCCATGGTGTGCTTGCCCTAGCTAACAAGCTACTGATGGATTTTGCCTTCACCGTTCCATTTTTCTTCTTCTTATTCTTCAGCATCATCACCAACTTCTCTTCTCCTTTTGACAATGAGGATAGCAATGATAACCTGTCGTTGTCGTTCTCCACATTGTTGTTGTTGCTGCTGCTGCTGCTGCTGCTATTCGTTGGTGCAACTACTACAGCGGAGACGCTGCTGCGGACGCTCGCCATGCTTCTTAACCTTCCCTTTCCAAGATGGTGCTCGCACAATGAATATCCAACGAGGGTCTGTTGCGAACATCTCCATCCTCTCCCATTTACACGGCTGCACCTCGAACCTTCTTTTACTACAGTAGCATTGCCCTTCTTCTTCTTGACATTGCCATGGATCCAAACTCCTTCCAACTTCTTGTTTGTTTTGTTATAGTTGTTGTTGTTGTTGTTGTTTTCTTTCTTTGTTGTCGTCTCTTCTTTAACTCCCCAATCAATGCTTCCTTTTCTCTTCTTCAATGGAAATGCTCTCTCTTCTTCTTGCCATCTCCCAGCTGCTGCTCTCATTCAATAATATAAGAAATCCAGTTAGATAAAAAGCATTGGTTATGACTCATCCACCATACAAGGGAGATACAAATGTTGTGATCTAGATGGTTGAAACTGTGGAGTCCACCGTGGATGGAGTGTAACCCTCAAATTGCCATGATCGAACAATCTTGACCACCTGATTGATGGGTGAAAATCAGAGATTGTGGCACAAGAAAAGTGAGAGGATCTAGACAAATGGGTGGGCCATGGGTTGATCTGGAGCTTGTTGGGGCCGAAATTCGATCCTATATGAGTTGTTTGAGGTCTTGGCACTTCCTGTGATGATCATTGTTTCTAAATTCGATGAGCCAAAGTGGTCCAAAAGCTCCAAACAATTTGGATAGTCAAATCCGTCCACCTAGGTTAAAGATATTTTTGTTAGAATCAACAAATACTCTTTGGCCATTTTGTGTTTGAGATTATCCAAACAGTGACTTGCCTGAATCAATGATGATGATCTTCATGTGATGCATTGAAACACGAGCTTTTGAATGCTCTAATCACAGGTCATCTCAAAATCAGTGGGGGAGATTGACTTGTGATGCATGTCACTTGTAGGGTGGATGAGTTGCAAAGATTTTAAAGGAGAAATGTTTTGGTCCTATGTAAAGTGCAGTGAATGAGATGATAGATTGCTAGATCTGCTCACCCATGTTAATTTGGAAACCATAGGAAAATTGTCTTCCTTTTTTTGTTTTTTTAACCATAGGAAAATTGTCTTCCTTTTTTTGTTTTTGTTTTGTTTTTTTTAACACATGCACGCACACTCATGCTATAGTGCATTTCATTACCCACTGGTACTCGAACCCTAGACCTCGTGTTGAAACTCTTGAGAGCCTACCACCGAGGTAGGGACTCAAACTCAATGAAAAATTGTCTTCCCTTGATGTGATAACTTGTGTTGTTTGGATAACAAAGAAATCATTTGAGTTCCCAAACAATCATTATA
Source organism: Magnolia changhungtana (assembly GCA_030180095.1). NCBI lineage: Eukaryota > Viridiplantae > Streptophyta > Magnoliopsida > Magnoliales > Magnoliaceae > Magnolia > Magnolia changhungtana. The sequence goes on from JASAUF010000596.1 coordinate 7,408,323, forward strand.
CTTTTTCATATTTTGGATTCTTGGCATTTTGATTCATAAAAAGCATGAGAAAGGAAATAGTGTTTTTTGGGAAATCTAATTTCCAAGAAAGGAAAAGAAAATATTATTTCCCTTGTTCATCTTTTAACAAGATTTTCATAGAAATTTAGAATATGTGTTTATATTTAGCAAAAAAATAAAATAAAATATTTTCTTGAAAACATTTTAGGTAGTCACTAGCATGTGCTAGATTAGCACATGTGGCTCATGTGGGATGCTTGGAGATGAATAGTGGTATATGTGGTGTACATGCCATATGTGAGTACTTAAAGCCGAATTGTAGCATGCGTGATACATGTGAGGTGTTTGAAGTTGTTCAGTGGCATATGTGGCACAAGACATGCATTAGCACATTCGACATGTGGGCACTAAGGTTAGATGATAATACTTGTGCGCATTGGCACCATTAGCATGTAGCATATTTGGAGAACTGAAAATGGGTTATGGAAAATGTGGCACATTGGTGCATGGGGTGCTTTGCGTATGTGGGGGCCTAAGTAAGATGAATGGTGGTACATGTGGTACAATAGCACATGTGGAGCACAAGAGAAGAAAGATTGTGACATATGTGGCAGATTTGCACGTTGGGAACTCTTTACATATGTGGGGCATAAGATGAGATGAATAGTGGCACACATGTTGCATGGTGGCACGTGTGAGGCATGATTGAAGATGGACAATGTTTCATTTGACACATGTGGCACATGCGAGGTGATTGAATATGGATAGTAATGCGTTTGGCCCTTCCTTTAAGAAATTCATTTTCATAGAAAGAAAATGCATTTCTTAGGGGTAGAGGTGGAAAAATAAGTTCATTTATTTTCCTACAAATATAGAAAGTGGGAAATGGTATTTTTCATGATTTTCCACAAGGAAAGGTTTATTATTATTATTATTATTATTATTATTATTATTATTTTATTGCAAAAGGGCGGGTCCCCAGTCTGTACAGAGGAAGATTTTGGGAGGGCCAATGTACAAAAAGAAGCAGGCCCTCCTATCTTGTACGGAAGCCGGAAAACCTATATACTAGCCTTCACGAATATAACCCACTGCTACCCTATCGAGGAAGATGTGACCTCTAGATATAGCGGGTTGAGACTGCACATAATGAAAAAAGGAGTTGGATTGGTTCAGACTTGCCAGCCTAGCTAACCCATTGGCCACCACATTCATGATTTCCCACAAGGAAAGGCTTACCAAACAACTGAAAGTGAGTTTATGGGATTCCTATACTTCCCATGAATCCAAACAGGCCCTAAGTGAATTGGCGCAGGGAGAGACGTGATGAGGTCGATCACTGTCTTCCTCAGAGGATAACTACTTCGAATCCAAAGAGCTCTTTTGGACTCCTCAGAGAGCTTCATCAAATCCATGAGGAATAAAAGCATGAATAATTCCTAATAAATTCGAAATGATTTGATTGATGATAAAAACGTAATTACAACTCTTTAAATAAGGAACTCAAACTTAGGACAAAATTTTAGACTTAGACTCCAACTCAAGCACCCTAAAAACGTGAATTACTATAGATAGTAAACTTACTATTTATAGAAGACCTCTATTCCTACTAGACTTTGTGATTTTTGGCCAAAAATAGTAAGTGTCCAATTTGGCCCAACCACATTATTCTCCTAACGTTTCTAAGCCATTTTCATGTTGGGCACAACTTCTACAACTCAAAGGATCAAAAGTTATATTCGAACTAAAACATACTATTTATAGTAAAAATGAAGTTAAATGGGACTTGACCGTTGATCTGATGGAATCTCACAAATCCGGTATGGGCAACCCGTCATAGCAGGTTGGTTTGGTTAAGTAGGTCCTCTTACCCCAAAATCATATATAATATGTCGAAAAACTCATCCTGGTTTGCGAGATATGACCGATTTAAGGTTCTGATGTTCGGATCGTTCTCACCTCCGATCGTGCCTTCTTTGGTCCATCTTTTCTATAAAAGTGTTTGCAACCCACAGTCCCCTCCACTTCAAAAGAATTCTACCTCAAGTTTTTGTCCAGCTTCGGTTCATGGTACTCGTTTAGGTCCGGAATGTTGAAAGCACGTGAGATCTCCATATCATCTAGAAGATTAACAACGTAAGCATTGTCATTGATCTTTTAGAGGATCGGTGCTAGTCCAATCTTCTTATTCTTCAACTTGTTGTAGGTCTCAATCAGAAATCTTTCATTGCATAGATGAACCATAACATTGTTACCCACCTCGTACACCTTTTGCCGCTGATGCTTGTCGACTTGCTCATTGTACTTGTCGTTCGAAGCTTGCAACTTGGCTCGCACATCCACATAAATGCCCACGATTCAGTCGGCCATATATTCTGTTGTAATGCTCATGCTCGGGAGCTTGGGCAAAGGGACTAAGTCAAGTGTGTGGTGGGGCACTCGACCATAGATAATCTAGAATGGGGACTTCCATGTCGAGCGGTTTATCATATTATTGAATGCAAAATCAGCTTGAGACAAGGCCAAATCCTACCAATTCGGCTTGGAACCTGAAATACATCGGATGAGGTTTTCCAATGTGTGATTTATAACTTTAATCTGCCCATCGGTCTACGGGTGGTAGGCACTACCAAATTGAAGTCATGTATTGAATTGATTCCACAAAGTTTACTAGAAGTAGCCAATGAACTTCGTGTCGCAATCAAAAGTAATGGTCTTAAGAACCCCGTATAGTTGCCTGACATCTTTGGAGAATATATTCACCACATATGTTGCATTGATGGTCTTCTTATATGAGATAAAGTGTGCCATCTTTGAGAAATGATCTACCACCACGAACACTGAATCCATCACATTGTGTTCATGGGAGACCAAACATGAAATCCATAGATAAGTTCTCCTAAGGGCTGTCAGGTACAAGTAATGAGGTGTAGAGGCCAGTATTCTAAAACAGCCCCTTGGAAGTCTAACAAACGTGACAGCGCTGCACCGCTTTATCCACGTTATGTATCAATTGCAACAAGTAATACCCTTCCTCAACAAGAGCCCACGTCTTATCTCACTCAAGGTGTTTACTAAGGCTACCTCCATGTAACTCTTGGATAATATGCTCCCTTAGATAACTTTAGTGGATGCACGATTGGTTCCCTTTGAGGAGGAAACCATCTTGCATACATAGGTCATTGGGATGACCCACTTGGAACCTCATTCATGTATCATTGAAGTCTCCATCGTTGACATACAACTCATTGAGATATTTGAAGTAGGCCACCTCATTGCTCATCGTAACCAGTAATGATGTACAACGACTAAGTGCATATCAACCACCTTATTCTACTGCCTTGACTTGTGCTTCAGAACAAACGTGAATTCCTGGTCTTGATTGCCATCTTCCACTCATCACTAGGTTGGATACAAATCTAATGGTACCCAGTTCTCAGATTTAGTTTAGAGAACACCTTGGCTCATTCTAGCATATCAAACATGTCATCCAACTATGGTTTCAGAAGCCGATATTTAATAATAATCCTGTTAATTGCTAGACTGTCGACACACATACGCCAACTCCCATTTTTCTTTGGCGTTAATAAAGCTGGCATGGCGCATGAGCTCATGCTCTCTCTTAGAAGACCCTTACAAATCAATTCCTCCAATTGTCCTTAAAGTATCTCACACTCTTTCGTACTCATCCGATAATGAAGGCGGTTGGGCAAGCCAACCCGAGAGACGAGGCCTATGTGATGTTGGATGTCTCGCATGGGGGCAATTCATTGGGTAACTCTTCGGCCAAATTTCTTTGAATTCGTTCAACAACGGACTTAAACTTGGTGGAATGTCTAAGGGTTTCAAATCCTCATCCTTTACCACCACAGTGTACATCTCATCTGTTTCCTCGGATTCCTCCACAAAATTTTGAGTGGTTAGGAGGAAGATTCCTTCCACTTCAGAAGCTTCAGGGTGGTTCTCTGGTGCCATAAGGGCAAAGATAATCTTACGACCGTCCTTGAAGAAGACGTAGACATTGTCTCGTCCTCGGTGGGTCGTATCACGGTTCGATTGTTATGGTTGACCGAGTACCATATGTCATGCTTTCATATCGATCCCATCATAAAGTACTTGATCTTTATAATTCATAACAATTGAAAATGAGACAGTGCATTGTTTAGTTACCTTGGTTTCGTTCACCTTTTTTTATCAAGCCAATCGAGTAGGGGGAATGTTGCTTTGTTATAAATAAATGTCACTTGTCCACCATCACATTTGAGACGATGTTCTCGCTACCTCTACTGTTTATGACCATATCACAGACCTTGTCCTTGACGGTACATCGCGTGTGGAATATATTATGCCGCTGTGAGTGCACCTCATTCCTTAGAGTGTATAATAATCGCTTCACGATCAAGGATTCTCTATGATCCTCAACCAATCATTCTTCGTCACCAGCTCCTTACTCAATGGCCTATTCATTCTTATCAAATCAAAGACCTTCTTTCACTGCCCCACCTTTAATACCTCCTTCGTTAATGGCCAAGGGAGCTACAAGGCGTTGAGATCAAGTGTTCGATAAGTGGCCTTGTTGGCCACAATGGAAACAATGGTTCGGCCTTGGCTGATCACAAGGATTTAGAATCCCACTTGGACCTACTGTTGTGGGTGTTACATGTTGAGACCTAAATGGAATGCTCCCATGTCACCATTTGTAGTTGTAGGAGGTTGAGAATGACCTCCTACTGATTTATTTCCTTTGGCTAGCACCGAATCACGCGTATGACATACCATGGGGGCCTGAGTCGAAGGATAAGGCCGAGTAAGGACTCTTGCAAGTTGCGTTTTCACCCTACCCACCAACTGAACCACTTTATCCACGGTTCTGACTTGGTGCATCTGAACTCGGTCCTAAATTGTTGGTCGTAAATTGCCTATTAATCGCGCTACCTTCTACGATTCAATTTCCGATAAATCATTCTGCGTTACCAATCACTGGAATTCTTCGATGTAATCTGTGACAGTCTGATTCTGCTGCCGATAATTTTGGTATTGCTGGAATGACCTGCTCGTAATCACTGGGGAGGAGTCGTGATCGAAGGTGTCTCATCCATGGCTATGATCAGATGGACGCCTTGTCCTGTCTGGCACGTTAGCTATAATTGCTCCCACCATGTAGAAGTATTGGATTTCAATTTGAACGCAATCAACTTCACTTTCTTTTCTTCTGGCACGTTCATGTAACAAAATACTGTTCTACTTCAGCCAACCAATTGAGAAAATCTTCTATACGTAATAAGCAATTAAAACTGAGAAGTTCAGCCTTATCTTGATAGTCTCTTTCAGCATGATTTAGTCGATTGTCTTCATGTACCAGTCGTAAGGCAATGATGCCACTGACGTCCTCGTCGTTGGAGCTCGACTCATCTGGGATAGCCCTGGTATTTGCCTCTAAAAGAGCTTTATAGAAAACAGGGTTATGTTGTACAGTGATAACAGGTGGATGAGCGTCGCCTTTGGCTCGAGGCGGAATTAGCACATCCGTAATACGGTCGAAGGTTGCCTACAACCCTTACATGGTCAACTACCTCTCCTAGTGGAAAACTTTCATTCTTTCCAATAGATAACAAATCTCTGAATCACCGTCCATAGAAGTTTGGTCTATTCCGTCGTTAGTTGCCATTAGTTCAAGAAGAGTCCTCACTCTGATACCACTTGGTGCAGGGAGGGATGTGAATAGGTCGATCACTGTTTTCCTCAGGGGATAACTACAAATCCATGGAGCTCTTTGGACTCCTCACTGAACTTTCGTCGAATCCACAAGGGACAAAAGCAAGAATAATTCCTAATAAATTCGAAATGACTTGATTGATGATAAAAATGAAATTACAACTATTTAAATAAGGAACTCAAATCTAGAATGGAGTTTTAGACTAGACTCCAACTCAAACACACTAAAAACATGACGTACTATGAATAGTAAACTTAACGACCTCTATTCCTATTAGACTTGGTGGTTTTCGGTTAAAAATAGTAAGTGTTCAATTTGGCCCAACCACGTTATTCTCTTAGCTTTTCTACGCCCTTTTCATGTTGGACACGACTTCTACAACTCAAAGGATCAAAAGTTATACTCAAACTAAATTACACTTACTATTTATAAACAAAACTAAACAATGCTTTTAATCGTTGATATAATGGAATCTCGCAAATCCGGCATAGACAACCTTACGTAGCGGCTTGGTTTGCTTAAGTAGGTCTTACCCCAAAATCATATATAATATATTGAAAAACTCATCCCATTTGCAAGATATGACTAATCTAAGGTTATGACTGTTCGGATAGTTTCCGCCTACGATCGGGCCTTCTCTAGTCATCTTTGCCGTGAAAGTGTCTGCTACCTACTCTACATCATGAATATTATGAAAAAAAATATGAGTTTTCCACTTGCTATACAAACCGGAACTCAAAACTGAATTCAATGTGGCCATAGTTCTCATGAGAATTATTGTTACATAATTATTATTTTCTCTCCTGTTGGATTCCATGTCCAACGTTTTTAAACAATTAATATGGTCTTAATTATTTCAAAACCCAAGTGTCCAGAAATCAGAGGCTAGAGTTGTTAAAACTAATATAATCTGATTTATGATAGAACTTAGTGACAGTGGGTTCCATAATTTAATTGGTTTAATTCAAGTTAATATTTGCCACGCTGTACCATTTTTAAGTGCCTGCGTATCAAGCATCATCCTTAGCCAGAGTATCAAATAACTCTTCACTTTAAAATGGTGGTGAACTATCACCTGGACAAGAAAATGAGAGGTTTGAAGTGGTCTGTAGACCCTCACTATCCACGTTTGCGTTCCTGTCAGTTACAATACAAACACAAAAATCAGCTAAGTGCCCCAACACACCAAGGCTTATCATAACTCATATCAATATATATCTTAATTCTAAAATGCTCCTGTAATGGTTGGTTATCCCAAAAGCCAAGCACCACAATCCGCCATGCTATTGGGTCTGGCTCAGTTGTAGACTCTGTGAGTTTCAACGCCAACATTGAGGCATATTATGGGTTCAGTACCCATGTGGCAAATGATTGTGGTGGTATTTAAGTTCAAAACATGCTATTGGGTCTGGCTCAGTTGTAGACTCTGTGAGTTTCAACATTGAGGTTATGGGTTCGAGTACCCATTGTGGTGTGTGTGGGTGGGTGTTAGTATGTGTGTGTTAAAAAAATAAGAATAAAACAACGTTCAAAACATGCTATTACATTTTTGCCAATTTAGAGTTTTAAGATTCTGATTGGGGTATCAAGTCTTTGTTTTGGTTATGCAAGAGTTTTTTACAAGCTTGGGTAGGATTAAATGTTTTTTTTACTATTTTTAGGAAGTTTATTCTTTCATAAAAGTTGTATAGTTTAAGTTAAATTAAGACTTTAGGGCCTTTTTATTTATATAAGCACATTAGATACGTTGTAAGTGTCACTTTCTTTTTTGATGAAAGGTAGATTGGAGCCAGAGCCCTATAACTGTAAGTGTCAGTTCATTCACTAATATTATTTTTATTTCCATTTTAAGCACTTCTCTCCTCATGGATTCAAAGATTAGAGTATGAAAAAATACAACCCCCTTCTCTTTTTTCCACGCACCCACTATGTTAACTACCATGGATTATATGGATGGATGTGAAAACAACATGTTAATCCAATTACCATTTTCGAAAGATTATGAACAAAATGCAACATGGGTTATTTTAGATAGACCATTTTCTCATGCTAAAATGCACCTTTTTGCCTGTTAGCCCACAAGGCTAGGGCTAATTCCACCTACTTATATTTCTCATGCAACATGTACCACTAGTTTTTGAAATTACCATTTTCAGATGGAAGATTACCAGCCCAACACACCAAAGCTTATTATAGCTACAATCAGTTTCTTATTCTAAAATGCACCATTGGTGGTCAGTTTTTTCTCCCTTTCTTTTCTTTTCTTTTAACATACGCACTCACCCACACCGCAAAAACTCATTCTAGATGAGCTGGAACATGAATATCCCACATCCAAGCTTGGGATACAACATGCAGCACTAGTTATTACAATGGCATGGGATGAAATTATATTTCTACCCTTTAAGTTATTTTTTAAAACACACTTACAGTCACACACCACATGAGCACTCGAACCCATGACCTCATTGTTGAAACACACCGTGTCTACCACTGAGCCATGAGTAGGGTCCAACCCTTAAGTTATATGGGCTGTTATTTATTTTTTACATACTTTCCCATGTTCTATTTTTTTTGGGGACCCTTTTCTTTTTGTGTGTGCCCTTCAGTGGTCCAGATTGTGGAATGTGGATGATTTAACATGCAATGCTCTCCTTACATATGATTGCACCCTTGAAGATTTTTGAAGGTGTTGATTTTTTATTTTCTTTTTACCTGATACTACCATCTTCTCTAGTACTCCATCTGTCCTCCTCTTCCTTTTCTTTCCCTTCTATGGCCTGCAAAAACACATGAAATCACATACCCACATATTTATTTATTTATTTACTATCCTTGTACTACATGATAAAAATATGGGGTTAAAATTTCCATTTGGGTTTTGTTTTTAGATGAGTAGTGCTCTATGATATAAGGGAGATAATAAAAATACATCCACACTTTTAATAGGTACACCCTTTCTTCCTACTTTTGGTAATACAATCTGTACTATGTTATTACCAAAGCACAAAAGAAAAGGTTGTATCAAATAAATTAGTTGGGTGTAAATATCAACACCCAAGGAGAAATAGGAATAGAGATTCCTCACCTCTAATTGTTCGGCAATGGGAGGAGAGACCATGCAACATCCCTTGTTGATCATGAATATGGAATTTAAGCCGTCGGATCGATCATTCACGTGGTGGGCCATTGGGTGCAACTCAGATCTTGTTTCCTTTGGTACTGTTAGTGGGTCTTCTTGATCTTGATCTTGTTTATCATGGGGTAGTAGATCTGAGGGTGTTTGGAGTGGAAGAGAGAGAGAGAAGGACAGTTGCATGGATCTGTTGCGGATTCTCATTATATAGAGAGATGTAAGGAATGAGAGAGAGAGAGAGAGAGAGAGAGAGAGAGAGAGAGAGAGAGAGACTCTGATGGCTGGATTTGGGTTTTTAGGAGAGAGATGACAGAGTGGATTTGGGTGTTTATAAGAGAAGGGAGAGTGCAAAAACAGCCATAAAAGGTAATACCAGCTCTCTCTCTCTCTCTCTCTCTCTCTCTCTCCCAAACGTACGGAGCATGGCTTTGCTACTGTGAGTATTACAGCTTTTCTATGGGGTTATTGATACTCAGCGAGAGTGTAATGGTACGTACACATGCTCTCAGACTTTGCACACGTGTTACTTATGTAACTCAAATAAAACCATGATAATCATGGGACCCAAAAAGGATAGATTGAAAAAACGAATTTTGAAATTGGTGATTCTAACATCTGGTCAATGGCTATCTACTTTTTAAAATTGGACGGTTGAAACTTTTTCATTGCTGTCCATTAGATGTCAATCAAATGCTAAGTCATGTCCTTTTTTTTTTTTTCATATATTTTTTGGCATAAGAACCATCGAATTTCGGACCCAAAATTTGTTCAGTATTTTTCGTTACCAAATGCACACGTATGGAATTTTTAAGTGCATGTGTATAAACTGTTTTGCGCTGCCAGAGTATCAATGTTTCTCTCTCAGCGAAAGCTCTGGTATTTGTCGGGGACACGTGCGGCCGATTACCGTGGAGCGGATTATGTGTGACTCGTGTAACTTCGCAGTGGATGTTTCTCTAACCGTGGGTCCAACCTTGATACGTGTTGTACATCCACGCCGTCCATCAGTTGTTCCAGCTCATTTTAGGGCTTTTTACCAAAAAATAAAGCAAATTCAACTCTAAAGTGGACCACATCATAGGAAACATCCTTCATTGAACGCTTACCGTTAAAAAATTCCTAGGGCTCACAGAAATGTTTATTTTCCATCGAACGTGTTGAAAAGGTCACACAGACCTGGATGATGTGAAAACACAAATATCAGCTGGATCCAATACTTTTGTTACTTCCATGAAGTTTTTAATTATGGACATTCAATACATATTGTGTGGTCCACTTGAAATTTGAATCTACTTCATTTTCTTTAATATTACCTAAAATGATATTAAAAAACGTATGGATGGAGTGGATATACAACATACAAATCAAGGTAGGCCTTACAATCAGGGAAACACCCGCTAATGCATTGCCCGCGTATCACCTAATCGGCTCCCGATTAACCGGCTACCAGCTGTATGTATGTACGGCAGTGACAGAGTGGAATCTGACACGAGGAATATCTTTATAACGAGATGTTCGTGTTCCGATAGAGTATGGACATCCATACACTTTTAAAAAATTAAATTGAACGAGGAATATAAAAACATAAATCTAAACCGTCCAAACTAAGACCAATACAATATATACCGTATAAAGGAAATCATAATAGTTGGAAAGTTTTAAATATATGATTAATGGCCATTTATTTGTTAAATCCTGATCTTTAAATTCTTTCCATCATATTCGTTATTTTTTTTATTAATTAATTGTTCAATTTTTAATTTCACATAATCCCATGGTTTGAACGGTTCAGATATTGATGAATTTACATATGATTTGTACAGATCATGTAGGTGATCATAGCCTACAGTCTATCAGATATTTCTAGAATTTTCTCCAGTGGGTCCCACGAGTACGACATGGACCTCAAAGGTCTCAACGACGCCAACAACTAGGACCCAACTTTTCATGTTGCCCTCCAATAGAAGTATCCTTATAGCACTCGCTAGCATGAGATGGAGGAGGATCTTCGCGGAACATATCCAACGTTTTTACACGTGTAGGAGATCAAAGCGTTCATCAGATGGCCTTCTACTGAAATTATTCTGATTCAAAAATATTATGATTAATATGATGAAGTGGACCACACTTATATGATAAAAATGAATGGTCAGCAAATGTAAAGGCCAATATTTAATGCAATATCATGAGCTTATTAATGATGGAAACAAGTTTAATTTTGAGAAAAATCCTCATTGTAGTGGGCCATACTTGATGAATGGACCAGATTCAGCAAATATGTCACACGTGTGTACTGAAGCCACACGAGAGGTATACTCAATTCATGATCACTTCAGTTTCTTAGTACGGTTTTTAATAGATGAATTACATCACTCCCGGCCCCCGAGATGGGGAATGATCACGTACGTTCGGATGGATGGTAATTGACATACGTTAGAGCTGTGTGGAGCTCACTGTCATGTAATATTTCCATCCAACCCGTCCATTAAATGACTTCCCAAACTTCAGACCTAATACCCAAAATTCAGTCTATTTCATAACTTATATGGCCCACACAAAACGAAAAATGGGGGACATTGGGGAGGGTATCCATAACCCTAGAAATTTCTAGGTGGAATATGGTGACAGCAGTGTTGTTTATATATCATCCAAAATAATAATCAGATGAGCACCGCGAGGATGGAGTGAGACAGCGAAACTCGAGCGCATTGTGCCTTTTCCTATATATATATATATATATGAAAACGCCCACCTGCGTACCAGTTCGTACGTAGTACGTACGAACTTTTTTTAGAACGCATCATACGTGATGAATCTCACAAATCTGAACCGTCCACATGAAGCAGAACCTCATGAAACCCTAGAGTATGAATTTTTACTTTGATTCGAAACTTTGGTGGATCGTGAAAAATGTAAACAGTTTCTTTCTTTGATTTGAATTTCTCTTTGCTATGGACGGTATGGATAAAAGTTTTAGATAAACGTAAAACTTAGTCCTGGGGGGTTTCATTAGGTGCTGCTTCACATGAACGGTTCAGATTTGCGAGATTCATCACGTATGATGGGTTCTCAAAAAAGTTCATACGTACTACGTCTGGTTAGCCGGTGAGCGCATCTCTCTCTCTCTCTCTCTCTCTATATATATATATATATATATATATATATATATATATATAAAATATGTTTATTACACCCACTGTCAGATCACACTTCACTGTTAGTGACCCTACCAGGGAATCGATGCCGAGACCTTAGTGTTGAAAGGAGGTATTTTCACTCAGTCTACCACTTGAGCTATGGATCAAGTGAATTAATATATAAGTGCTAGGAGTGATTGTTTATTGCTACATGATGTGTGTCCCACCTGAGTTTTTTTATCCGAATGGTTCTTGGCATGTACGATGAACATGAGGAGGATCACCAGATACACGGTTTGGATTCTACATACACAACAAAGTGGGCCCTACACTTCTCGAATGTTAAAACGTACGTGATATTTTCCCAGTATGAGCGTCCTTGGACCCTATCGTGCTAGTCCGGTTCACAGTTTGGTGATCGTAACCGTTGATCTTAGGATTCCCACCGTGGATGATATATGCTCTAAATATATATCTCACCTTTTAAGCAATTCTAGCACTTTGATTGTGGTCTGAAAATAGACGGTTAAGAAAATAATATAACAACGGTCGTAACTGAATGGAAAAGGTGATAAAGATTGGATTGATAGGATCTCCCAATTTAAAAGATATTTGGGACACTATCCATCGAAGGAGCCATCAGATCAACCTTCTGGATTTCCAATGTTTGTGGGGCCCACTTAGACGAACTCGTGGACTGAGGAACTCTGTCCGTATCCTTGGACGGAGAGTCATAAAATTCCTAATTTTCATAGATGAAATATATGGCCCTAAGTGTCGGAAGATGTGTGGTCCTTAATCTATAAAGGGGAGCCTGTGTCTCCTGGGCTCGGATTCCCCTCAGCTGCCTAGCTCGGTAGTGGAAAGGCTCTGTGGGCCCCACCATCATGTATGTATTATATCCACGCTGTCCAACCACTTTACCAGCTCATTGTAGGACATGAGCCAAAAAAAAAAAAGACAGATAAAGGCTATGTGGGCATTCAACCCCCTGCTTCCCAAGACGTTCTCACTTGAGTTTGGGATTTTTCTAATTTTTTGACCCATGTCCTAATATTAGCCCGTGACGAAACCACGGGAAAAATAGAGTGGATGTCACAAGGACATCACATTGGATCCCATGTAACTTTTCAGTATTGGAATTTCCAGCAAGTGGCTAAGAAATCTGAGAGTCCACAGAGGAGAGAATTTGAGAAGATTTTATTTTATTTTTATTTATTTATTTTTTGTCATCGTCGTCGTTACTAGGAGCAGTCTAAAGCATATATCTAAGCTTTGTGGAGAACAAAATTACTCATATTTTTTTCGAGCTCATATAATGACAATCATTAATGGTGATGATTGGGATCTACCAGGTTCAGATATGATCAATGATGATGAAATGACTTTTTATTCATATTAACATTTGTTTTCTTTAAATTTGTTGATAAGGTAAATATGTGTGTCACAATTATGCTCAATGTGATTTGAACTATTTCCCGTTTTATTAAATAATAGAAAACTAATGCTAGAATTATCCTTATAATTTAAGGTTATACATAAGTGGGTTGTAAGTTATATAAATATACAGTCATAAAAGCGTCAAGTTCATATTATTTTAGAGAACTTGATTGATTTGTACCGCCCATTTAAATATGTGGACTTTCGCATCTCATATGAGATGGATTGATTAATTTTTATTTTTATTTTTTGTTTTAAAGAATTTTTTTTTAAATCATTTTTATAACTTAAAAATTTAAATAACAAGTAGAAAGATTGATGATTAATGTAAATATCATATATCATAGCTAAGAAGTGATACTTGATGTAATGTAGAGATAACCACAAAGGCACTAATTGTTGAACAAGTCAAGGTCAACAATGTAGCAGCAACAACTATGAAAATTGGTCATGCACAGTGCGAAATATTCTAGACGAGGAAGACATTTTGCATACTCTAAATGAGTTTCAAGAGGAACATATAATGGTTTATAACAAAAATCTAAGAGAACATAGGGCCAATGAACTGTTAGAATAAGTGGTTTAAGTAAAATCATTTTGCTTGTAATGTCTTAATTATTAGCACAATTCATAATTAACTCATATAAACGTATGACGTGCATAAGACCGTTAAAGGGATATGGGATGCATTAACAAATGCCTATGCATAGAAGTTAGATGCAAAAGTTCAGACAATGGAAGTAGAGTTTTAGGAATACAGGATGTTAGTCGGCTGCCCCATCAATAATCATATTCGCAAGATGGAGCAGATGATAGGAACCCTTATAAATGTTGGGTGCAAATTGACTGAAAATCAAAAGATAATCACAATGCATCATTCCATATATGTATTTTGAGCTCCAATCAAAAGGATTATGAATCATACTGATTCTATTACTATGTTTAGAAACTTTTGTGACCACCTAGTACGAGAGATTGAAATAAATACAATTTAGTCAAGTTCGACCAATGTCTTTTCAGTACAAACCCACAAGTGGAAGGCTAACAGGAGACAGTTTAAGCTCATAAGAAGGCGAAGAAGAATGACAAAGAATAGAAGATTGCAATGCCTCCAAATCCTAAGAAAAGAAAATGAAAGAAGAAGCCAAGAAAGTCAAACATAACCTACTTTGTTTGTAGAAACTCCAGCCACTATGCCCATTAATGTGTCTATAAAAAGACAATAACTTCTATGTCACTATATACTTTGTTTGTATGAGTTTGTTCTGAAATCCTTTCCTTTGATATTTTATCTAGCGAGTGGATTTTCGATTCAGGCACAACAAAGCACGTGATATGAGATTGTCGAGGATTTAAGGAATTTTAGTATATAACCAAAGGGGTTATAAGGTATATATAGGGAATAATGCTGCCAAAGACATGCATTGGCTGCAATGGGGTTCTAAGATTCAATGCAAATGAGGTAACACAAACGGAGCCCACCATGATCAAAACTATAAGAAGATTGTCGATTCTGACTTGTTCGGTAGCATAAATGGCTGACTTGAATGGGGTGTTTCAAACTTGATGCAAACATGGCCCATTGTGATTGAATCTGGCTCGCATAGGAGCGTGTTGAATCCGATGCGAACAGGGCCCACCGTGATTGAAAACATCAACGATGTAGATCGAAAATCAATGTTACAGGAGGAGAGGGGAGGAGTTTCGATGCTTTTTTTTTTTGTTAGCTTGTTAGTACACCCCACTGTCAGTTCACACTTCACTGTTAGCCACCCCCACTAGGGATTGATACCAAGACCTCAAGTGTTGAGGAGTTTCGATGCTTGTGAGATAGCAACCAACAAAGAAAGAGAAAATATCTAAGGCGATTGACTTTACTAGCCTCATGGTTTTGTTAAACGCATATAAAATTAGTAGCTTTAAACAAATTCCGTAAGTAATCTTCTGACACCTTTTTGAAAATTTTTTAGACAAATTTACCCTTGCATGCAGCTCTGTGCCCATGAGATAATGATGACATTGGTGTTTTTGGAAGCGTACTACATAACTCAGTTCCACGTGAGTTCATGGGGTCCATTGTAATTGAAGTCTTTCATCCACATCATCCATCCATCTTACGAGCTCATTTTAATGCCCAAGCTGAATCATATCTAAAGATCAAGTAGACCACCCCTTAAGGGCGTGTTTGGTCGGGCGCTGGATATGGGATTAAGACGTTTTACGAGGGTTATACTTTTTACATCCCATCCCCTTTTCTGTTTGGGACGGCAGGATAAAAACCATTCCACCTCACTCTCGTAAACAGCGCCTGGATTCCGCCAATCTTGAAATATAGATGGTCATCGCTATGTAGGGCCCACCAAAATATCAATGATATATCTACTCCCTCCATCATTTTCACCTGCCTACATTCAGTCATGAAGTTGTTTTGAGGCAGCTATAAAGTAGTGAGTGGGGCACACCATGAGAAGTAGTGGAGATGCAAACACATCCATTTGTGACCATCCAAACACCCTACTGGATATCTCATGGGCTGTCCCAAACCCATGGGATCAATAGACAAACACTGACACTACCATCATTACCTTAAAAACCATTCCATCCCACCTAATCCCATGGGATCGGTCCGGCCAAACACACCCTAAGAAAATGTTGCAATCTCATGCTATCATTAAAAAATCTTTATTTATTTATTTATTTTTATTTTTTTAATATCTTTTTTGTTTTGTTTTGTTTTGTTTGTTTGTTTGTTTTTTTCTTGTCAGCTCGTTAGTACACCCTTCTGTCAGTTGACACTTCATTGTTAGCCACCCCCACTAGGGATCGGTACCAAGACCTCAGTATTGAAACGATGTATCTTTCACTCAGTATACCACTTGGGCTATGGATTAGGGTGTCATTGAAAATTCTTGGTGGGCCATAGGCCTTTTGGATATGATTGAATTTTGGGACCGTACTCTAAAATAAGTTGCAAAAACATATGGATGACATGTATTAGACACATAAATAGATGGTCCCAAGAGTTTTGTTTGCAAGAGTTTCGTTCATCACATGTTTGTACGGAGGAGATTACATGCAGGAGAAACGTGAAGAAAGCTCTTCCGCATTTTTTAAAAATGAAGTGTGGAATGAAGCTTTATGATCACAGGGTTCATCGTAATTTAAATCCAATCCGTTGATAATGCTTGTGGCCCCACGTTTCTTTAGGAAAATGGCATCTTCACGCTGTTAAGAGCTATATGTGGCCCACAACGAGAAAAACCTCTCGACATTGGCCAGAACAATAGCTACTATTTTATAATGGTGTGGTCCACCTGGTTGGAAGATAGCAGTAATTCTCTCATAATTTCAGTAAGAATGGATGGAGTCGATTCGATTGAAAGGGGAAGATGAACCCACATACGGGGTACAAATATCACTTATATAGGCCCAAAGCCGACCCAAGGTCTCATTTTCATTCCCGACGTCTAGCATTACATTCCCTCACGAACCTTCTTCTCTAGGACCCACCACCATCCTGTCCAACACCCTTCTTTGGCGTCATCTTCTCCGGTGTCGTTGAAAAATCATTTTATCCAGCATCAACTTCGGCCGAAAAAAGTGATCTTCCATGACCGAATTCTGTACAGAAGGCAACCTCCAGTACGTGGATCGTATTTAAACTTGTAGTATGAAAATACCGGACCAAGAAGAAAAACACTACAACTGTCCACGCTCATGGATCAATGAACCATGGCCCCTAGTTGTTTGAAATTGGTGGGGCCAACGAATGGAAGTGGGTTTACTATCTGACCATGATTAGACGAGTAGTCCTATGCATATATGGCACTTGATAAAACTATCAATATCATGCTAAATTGGCTAGGTGGGCCAGGCCGAAGCATATCGAAGCCCAGTCAATGATATAAGGGCCTATTTTAGGTCCTTGGGCTGGGACTGACCCACCAAAATACTCAGCCCATCTATGTTAGATTAATCAGCAAGGTGGACTTGCCTGTCAGGCCTTACTCAAGAAAGATATATATGAGCCCAGGTCAAACCTAGTGCTGCCAACGAGACAGCCATGGTTACTTTCGGCCTTTATTTTAAACTATTTGGCTGGGCTTTCGCGCCAGCCCAGAGCCTGGCCCATTGCAGCTTTAGTCAATCCCAATTCCCTATTGCCCTATAACTAGAGCTGGGCATCGAGTTGAGTCGGACCGAGTTAGGGCTTATCTGACTCGACCTTGTTTTGAAATAGACTTGACCTGAATTCGACCTGACTCGGTACCGAGTCCAGCATGCCTGACCCAATCCGAGTCCCGTTCTGGCATGGAATAATCCGAATTGAGTCTGACCTGATCACAAGTACCGAGTCAGGTCGAGTCAGCATTGAGTCGGGTCGAGTGTGGCGGGTATCCATGGGTTTGAAATCACAGCTCAAAATTACCTAAGTGCACCTACTGGACTTGCAACCTCTCCATCAGCTACACAACATCTCAGATCTGAAATGTCAAATTTGAGTTTTTTGTTTTAATGTATGAGTTGGATTTGTACCGAGTCAGTTTTCGGGCCAAGTCGAGTCAAGTCGAGTTATCGGGTGACCCAAACTCAACTTGGTTCGAGTTCAAATTGGACGAAGTCTACTCGGTTTGGATCAACCCACACTCTCGGTTTGGGTCGAGTCAGGATTGAACGAGTCGGACGAGTCGAGTCTGCCAAGTTGAGTCATCCCGTGCCCAGCTCTACCTATAACTCAGGTCTCGGTGCAATAGCTGCCCTCAAGTCTTAGCCCAAACCCAGCCCAAAGCAGGCGTGACAAATGGTGGGTCTAACCGGATATTTCCATTTGCTGCTATATGAATGAACCTGTTTTGAACACAGCCATTTGATCATGATCATCCCATTGCACATCCTGGTCCAATCCATTTCTACGTACCCATACTCCATTCAAACATACAGGTGGAACCTCACTCATGTGGTCTCTAGACCACTTATTTGGTGGGACCCATCGTGGGCTAGTCATGTCCCAAAGTTCTCCTGGATGGGAAAGTGCTAAACGCATCATGAACGGATTTTTCTCATAGACCATACATTTGCTGGCCGTTGATCAGCAAATTAATGAGCTACAAGGCCAACTTATGAACAGTCCAGATCATCCAAACCTGTCACTGGGTCGAACCAAAACACCATTTGTGATCAGTTAGCCATCAAAACCATCAAACAGGTGGAGCCTACAGAAGAAGAGAGAGAGAGAAAAAAAAAAAAAAAACAGAATCGCTGCACTTAAATGAATCTGAATCTTCTGCTTATCACAAACAAAATTTTTTCATTGGTTGCAATCTGATTGGCCACGTTACATGCACGGTATTTATTGCAACAGTGCCGACAACATCAGGAATGATGTGGACCAATCATGATGAAGGAAAGTAGAAATTTTCTGTTTGTTTCAATCAGAGGATCCAAATTCTTCTCAGAACATTAATTAAAAAAGAAAACTAACTTCTTATAACATTAAGAGCACTATTACATCAGTGGACACTATGAGCAGGAGAACCGGTGCGCACACTATCCCCATTGAAAGACATCGGCGGGAATAACGAAGCAATTCAAAATACGACTTTTGAAAAACACCCATCTCAGAATGCATATTAAGATTCCCTCCTACCATCATCGGATGGACGGCAGGAGATGCAAGAGCATTGACTTCTTAAAATATAAAATCGCTGTTACTACAATGCACACGGTAAGCACCGAGAGACGGTACGCACACAATCCCCTTCCAACAAAAAACGTTAGCGAGAATCACAAAGCAATTCAAAACGCGAATTTTAAAAAACACCCATTTCAGAATGCACGTTAAGATGCCCTCCTACGCTCATCAGACAGTGGGAGATGTGAGCGCACCGACTCTCGGTACGCACAACTTTAGTTCACCACCCTGCAGTTCTTACGTATTTCTCCAGCTGATCCAGTTAAAGGGCTTATATTCCCCATCTTGATCATGGAGTTAATGAAATCCTTGAAGAAAAGAGCAGAGTTGGTGCTGTAAGCTTGGACGAGAGCTCTTGTCGTGGTTACTGCCTCATCGCTCGAGAAAAGGACCTGATCTGAGGTCAAAAGGCCTTTGTTGTTGAGAAGGTTCGTGAAGTAATGGTTGTCGAATACATCGGTGGAGCCGCGGTCAAGCGCGGTGGTTCGGTTGCCATCGTCCGTCTGTGGGCACAAGCTCTGTAGATCGCTGACCATGTCTGTGTCCATGGTGGGGTCCGGCTTGCCTGTGCCGGAGAAGTTGGATAGTCTTGGGCTGAAGGTGGCACACTTAGCTAGACCGATCGTGTGGGCCCCTACAGAGGTGCATGATCACCGTTCAAAAAAAAATACTTCTATGTACCGTTTCTTGCAAGCTAAAATACCTACGTTACGAGCTCAACGTGCATGCATGCATGCATTTTAGATTTATGTGGGTTTTGAGTTTTGACATTTGGGGTCTGTGGTTTGGTAATCCAAACTGTCGGTCTGTTGTTATTCGTTGCATCTGTACATTGCAGCAAGAATATCCTCAATGGGATGATCTTAGCCTTTGAACTTGTGGGCTGCAGATGGATGGTTGAGAGTAGAATTATAAAAGCAGTCCACGTTCTACTCGTAAAGAAGTTCAGGGTTTGGTTCCAAGGATGTTATAGGACGAAGCAGTTCAATGGTCTGGATTATGATACCGCAGGCCCTACCCATCAGATCTTAAAGGAGGTGTATACGGAGAATAGATGCACACCCTTTTTAATGCAAGAAGCGGATTGGCTGGTGTATCACACACACCACTGACCTGGCTGGTGTGGGTACGTGTGGTGCGAAGACGGTAAATGGATTGGCTACTCCCCCTGACACCAACCAATGGCTGGTGGTCGGTGTTTCGTGGCCCCCACCATGATGTATGTATATCATCCATGCCGTCTATCTATTTAAACAGATAATTTTACGATATAATAACAAAAATGAGTTATATTCCAATCTTAAGTTGACCACATTACAGGAAACAGTGTTGAATTAGCGGTGACCATTAAAAAAACATTTTGGGGCCATAGAAGTTTTGGATCAAGCTTATTTTTGTTTTTTCCCTTCATCTAGGGCTATATGACCTAATCAACCTATTGGATGTCAAATAAATATTACAGTGGGCCTTAGAAGGATTTTAATGATGTTTGTCCAATCACTATTGTTTTCATGTGGTGTGGTCCAGATGAGATTTATATACCTCTCATTTTTGGACTCTCATTTTTGGACTCGAGCCATAAAATGATCTGTAAAAATGGATGAACAGAAAGGATGAAACACATACATCATGGTGGGGCCCACAGAGCACCGACCATCAGCCACGGGGCTGGTGTCAGGGGGAGTAGCCAATCCGTTCCCGCGAAGACGAGCTCTGACGCTCCTCCAGTACGAACGGTTCAAAGGGGAAACGGATTGGCTACTCCCCTGACCACCTGACCGTGGCTGGTGGTCGGTGCTTCGAAGACCACCATGTTGTATGTTTCATCCATGCCGTCCATCTATTTTTACTGGATCATTTTATATAGTATACCAAAAATAAGATATATACCAATCTTAAGTCCATTCCGTTAAAAAACATGGCCATAAAAGTTTTCAAATGATTTTGGACTTAATCAACATACTAAATGTCAAATAAACAAGTGGGCCTTAGGAGGATTTTAATGGATATACCACTATTGTTTTCATGTCGTGGGACCATTTTTGGGACGAGCCATAAAATGATATTTAAAAATGGATGAACAATGGATGAAACGAGGCCCACGAGTGCGAGCCGACCCAACCAGGCTGGTGTCAGGTGGAGTAGCCAATCCGTTTCCGTTCAAAGGGGAAACGGATTGGCTACTCCCCCTGCCACCGGACCGGTGGCTGATGGTCGGTGCTCTGTGGGCCCCACCATGATGTATGTATTTCATCCATTCCGTTCATCCATTTTTAAAGATCATTTTAGGTCCTTATAACACAATGAGAGGGATATAAATCTCAGGTAGACCACACTAAAGGAAACAATAGTGATTGAATATCCACCATTAAAATCCTCCCAAGGCCCACTGTACTGTTTATTTGACATCCAATCTGTTGATTAGGTCATAAAGGCCCAGATGAAAGGAAAAAACAAAAATCAGATTGATCCAAAACTTTTATGGCCCCCAAAAGGTTTTTAATGGTTGACGCCCATTCAACACTGTTTCCTGTAATGTGATCCACTTGAGAAGGGGATATACCTTATTTTTGGTCTCATACCATAAAATGATATGCAAAAATATATGAACGGTATGGATGAAACGCATACGTCATGGTGGGACCCAGAAAGCACCGACCATCAGCCATTGGCTAATGGCAGGGGGAGTAGCCAATCCGTTTCCGTTCAAACGAGATCAAAGTTATATGGCCTCACACTGATGTATTTATTATATCCACACCGTTCATCCATTTGAAGATATCATTTTAGATCTTAATCCCAAAAATGGATCATATCGAATGCTCAAGTGGACCACACCACGAATAGAAGTGTGGACGATGATTCTCACCATTAAAACATTCCTAGGGCCCACCATAACGTTTATTTTCCATCCAATCTGTTCATAAGGTCACATATTCTTGAATGAAGGGAAAAAAAAATCATATTGATCCAGGTTTCAATGGTAGACGATCAATCCCCCACTGCTTTCTGCAGTGTGGTCCCCTTGATCTTTGGATCTGTCTTATTTTTCGGCTCAATCTTTACAACGATCTTGCTAAATGGACGGACGGTTTGGATATTACACATATCTCATGGGGTGACTCACAAAACTTGGTCTAGTCAATACACCAACCAGGTCGATGGTGTATGCATGGTACACCAGCCAATCGTTCTTAACCCATGTGGGTCCGCAAAGGGTTAAGTCATCCAGATCATTGGTTCAATGGGCCCCTCTTTTGATGTATAATGACCGAAAATCTCCTCAATGGCTAAATCAAATCCTTTAAACTACTGTCCTGTAGATAAACGGTTAAGAAGAGACATAGAGACACGTCCGTACATTCGACAAAGCAAAGGCCCATGATCAGTGAACAGGATCTTCCAATCCAGTTTCATTGGGTTTTCTGGTCCATCGATGGTCCAGTTGTATCAGATCAACGGTCTTGTTTACTGAACTAATCCAGTTGTATCAGATCAACGGTCTTGATTACTGAACTAAGGGGCCCACTTGAACAAATAGAAAACACGAGTAGACTGCATATGAGGATCCTGTAATCCTCTCACTCTCACACGTAAGTACGTACGTGTGCACGTGAGCTGCATGTGAGGTTCTACTACCACTAACCTGATAAGGACACGACGTCTGTGATGTTAAGGCCCACCGCGACGAATTTAGCGAGGATCTGAGACACCGATTCAAAAGGCGTGGGAAGGGAAGAACCGGCTCCTGTTACGTTGGCTACTAATCCGTCCCTTCTCCCAAGGAGAACTTTCCAAGGACGTCCCCCGCTCTGCAAAAGAATTACAACTTAGCCCAGCGCCATATTAGGTTCGGTACTCCCGTATGTACGCTACATGCGAGTCTGCGACGCACGTGCAACCAGGCACACGTATAGGACATCCGAAACATGCGTAATATGGGCCCGTTGTGATCTGTTGATTATGGACAGTTGGCAAGTGTTTTTAGATTGTGCAGCTCACCTGATGAGTTGATGGGCCGGATTTTCTCTATAGATCATGTGTAGGATGGGCCCACGTTATGCATGGTTTAGATTTATCATACACATGCCAGGATTGCAGGTGTGCCGCATGTGGAGGTACGTGGGAGCTAGTGAGTTGACCCGGTGACTGGACCGATCCGAGTCAACACTGGTTTACTCACTGAGTTATCAAATAATGGTTACAACAACAACAACAACAACAACAACAACAACGGTTTGGCTAGTGACGCTGCCCTCAGCCAGGTGGCTAGTGGTCGGTGCGATGTGGACCCCACAATGATGTATGTGTTTTATCCACGCCGTCCATCCATTTTTAAATATAAATTTAGTGCTTGATCCCAAAAATGAGATATATTTAAACCTCAGGTGGATCACACCATCTGAAAGCAGTAGTGATTGAAGGTTCACCATTAAAAACCTCCAAGGGCCCAATGTAATTGTTACTTGGCATCTAACCTGTTGATTAGGTCATACAGACTTGGGAAAAAAAAAATATATCAGCTTGATCCAAAACTTTCGTGGCCCCCAAGAAAATTTTAATGGTGGGCGTTCAATCAACACTGTGCGGTCCACTTGATATTTGGATCAACCTCATTTTTGGCCTCATACCATAAAATGATATGGAAGAATGGGTGTACGGCATGGATGAAACATATACATCATGGTGGGGCCCGCAGAGCACCGACCACTAGCCATTGGCTAGTGGCAGGGTCAGTAGCCAATCCGTTTCCAACAACAACAATAGAGCTTTGATAAGCGTGTTTACAAGGCAATTAACGCACGTGCCACCACAAATGGCTAGTGTGGTTGACAGGTGCGATATCCAAGCCATCCATTACATGGTTCTGACCATTTAGGTGTACCCAAAAAAAATCTGGTCGATTCAGAAGGTGGGTCACAATTTTAGAAGCATTTGAACGGTTAATAACTTTAGCAAAGTATCTTTCAGCAGTAAATTTTCTTTGTAAAATGTGGCCCACCTGACGATTGGACCAACATGATTCTTGGGAATAGCATCTAAACAGTGGTATGCATATGATGAATGGAATAGATCTCGCACCAATGTGCTAGTTGGCACGTGTACACACGCGTGTGTTTGTCTATGACAAGTGTGTTTGTCTATGACAAGATAAAGAAGCTTGATTGACTCACTGTCTGTTAGTTTCACATGCAAGCTAGCCACATATAACGTGTCGCCCACGTGAGACATGTGTGACCCGAGCGGAATGTGGACCACCATGATGATCACCTCTATCTATATATATATATATATATATATATATATATATATATATATATATATATATATATATATATATATATATGCGCTGAAACTCCTGAGAGTCTACCAACCGAGCAACAGTAAGGACCCTGATGATCACCTAGATTGAGAATAGGCTAGGTACACTCATCAAACAGGCCACCCTGTACAAAAGAAATGGACGGGTTTAAATTGGACACGTGACCGGCCTGATGAGTGGGTCCCACTTAAAAAAAATAATAATAATAAAAAGGAGAAATAAGATGGACGTACAAAGATAACAGCATCACGAGCAGCTATAGCAAGGATATCGGCACATGATACAACTCCACTACAATTGCTCTCAACGGCGCTCTTAATGTTGTCGATGACATCGAATCCTCTCGCTGAGTTCAAGTTAGCTAGTGCCAACTTCTCAGTATTGTTGCCATCCAAAAGAACTGATCCATCGCAGCCCTTCAAAAAAAAAAAAAACATATAAGCGTTTAGTGGATAGCCATCAATTGGATGGTCAAGATTGTTTGATCCTTCGGATTTTAGTAAGGTTTAAACATATACACATCTCATGATATGAACTGGTTTTATCCATAGACGATATGGTTCGATCAGCCTGATGTGGGCCCAAAACGTCCCGATAAAGGGAAATATAATGTGATATGACCCAGTAGCGATCGATAAGGTGTAGTAAAGGTTGGAAATTAATTTTCAAAGCTCGGATTTTACTGATAGGTTCCATCGACAGCGTGCTCCACAATTTGGATGGTCTCGATAATCCCATGCACGAAAAGATAGTTAATTGTCACAATTAAGGCTGTAAATGGATTGTATACGGCAATATTCGTATCTTATAGGCTTAAAAGTTAAATAATTGTGTAAAAGATTTTGTATTCAAATTCAATTTTCTTATATTAAATATATCAGATAATTAGGTAAATGGATATTTATTGTCAGCCCTAGATGCACCGTATTCTAAATGCATTTATTTTTTTACATGTGTGACCAAGGTTTCATAGATCTAGGTACATGGGTTGCCTACTGATGCTGCCGGTAGCCAGTTGCCATTGGTTGGTGCTAAAGGTGTACACAAGTCAAACTGAGTCGATCTTGGCAAAGCTCAACTCGACTTGGCCACTAGCGGATCCCAACTTGGCTCAGTCCTCGAGCCTAACTGGCCAGCTCGAAACCATGCTTGAGGCTGATAAGACACATTGCTGGGATTTTTTTTGTCAGAGGTAGTCTCGCCTTCTGGGTCCTCCGTAGATTGTACTTCGGTCCAAGAATAACAGTACCGAGGAGTATTAGGTGGGCTACTTGTGGGACGGTATCTATGAGCTCGAGATAAAAAATCAAGATGTATTTGTTTCATATCCATACCTTCCTCACCACCGGTCAACACTTCGTTGAGTCATTTCATCAAACATTTGTTGAGCAACATCAATATCAAAAATTGAGATTCTATCGAATCGACATTTTGTTGATCCTAGTTCGATTTGAGTTGGGGTTCGATCAAAAGTCGAGTCGTCTGAATTGGTTCGATCCCAGGTTTGATTCAAACTCGGCTCGAAATTTTTTCAAGCTCAAAAGATCAGCTCAACTCGGCTGGAACTCAATTTCGAACTGAGTCAAATCGAGATTTTTCGAGTCGAGTCGAGCAAGCTAACCTAGTTAACTCGGTTCGTGTACACAGCTCTAGTTGGTTTTCTGTAGGCTCACCATGATATATGTGTTTTATTCATGTCGGCTGGCCATTTTGCTAGATCATTTAATGGCATGAGTAAAAAACAAGGCATATCCAAATTTCATGTGGACTACACAATAGTAAACAGTGGTACTGTTTGAATTCCGACGGTGAAAAACTTCTTAGGAGCCGCAAAAGTTTAGGATTACCTGATATTTATGTTTTCACTTGTCCATGTCTGTGTGACCTAATCAAGATGGCAACAAAACATTACAGTGGGCATTCAATCACAAGCGTTTTCTTATGATGTGGTCCACCTAAAATTATTGGTAAAATTGGGTGGACAGCATGGATGCAACACATACATCCTGGTGGGGTGCACAGAGCACCGCCCAGTAGCTAGCCACCTCGCTACTGGCAGCGTCAATACGCAATCAGCTGGGTCCATGATCTAGACTAGTAGTATGATGGGACCTACCATAGATGTAGATGTAGCATGGGCTCTATCAATCTTATTATTTAATACACCTCTAAAAAATATTATTAGATGAGTAAGTGATGAAAATGACCTTAAGTAATTTGATAAGAAAATGCATATATGGTAATATCTTCGGATTAGATGGTGAATTTATCATGAAATCAAGTAAAAAGTTTCATATCCGTATCTGATTTTCTTGGACGAGAATACATAGGGTAATTGGGTAAACAGACATCCATTGCAGACTAGTCTGGTCCCTTGACAAGTAGCTGAAAAGGAAATTTTTGTTTTAGTTTAAAACTCAAACATTCAACTAAACTTTCGGAGTGATTAAAATACTCTTCTTTGCCTTTCGAACTTTAAACTTGCCTTTTCATTTAAATAACAAAGGATGTTCTCGCAATTACGCATAAAGCTTAGACTGTTGTCCTTAGTTAATACCTTTCATATTAAAAGGAGCACTAAGCTGAGTGACATGACTAGGAAAGTCTCACCTACTTGCACAGTGATTGATCAGACACCCAGATTTAAGGACAGTTTGGGGATGTGGAAAATGTTGGGTGTGGACCCCACGTTAGTTCTTGACCAATCATCGTGCGGCTATGTGAGGCAGCATATGCTAGTTGACGTTAGTTCTTGACCAATCATCGTGCGGCTATGTGAGGCAGCATATGCTAGTTGATATTTTAATCCATTAACGTAAATAGAAATGGGTTCTAGGGAGAAAATTCATACCTTATTAAGGTGTGATGTAGAGCGGGTTGCGGACACTTTCATGGCCAAGATGGATTGGAAATTGCCGGGTCAACCACAGAAGTGATCTGGACCGTCAGAACTTAAAATAGACGTATCTCGTAAACCGGAATGAGCTATCGGACGTACCATATATGATTTTGGGTAGTACGAGCTACTTTAGCCACCCAACCCCACTATGCCGGATTGCGCATGCCAAATTTGTGAAATACCATCAGATCGACGGTTGAATTCTTATTTTACTATTTATAGTAAGTTTTAGTTTTAAGTATAACTCTTTATCCGGATCACTTCTGTCGTTGACCAGGTCTTTTTTAATCCATCTTAGCCATAAGAGTATCTGCGGCCCGCTTTACATCAAGGTGCAAATTCTTATTTGAACCCAACTGATCTATCCCATGATCAACAAAGACCGTTGGATTGGATGAACTCGCGGGACATTGTAGATGACCCAAAAACATTCATGGTTGGATAATCACAACCATACAAATAAGGCTGTGAAAAATGATCAACAAAGGCCATTGGATTGGACGAACCCCACGTGACATCGTAGATGACTCAAAAACATCCATGGTTGGATAATCACAACCATACAAATAAGGGCATGAAAAATGGCTTGCATGCCATATTGCAAGCTCTTATTTGAAAAGCCATGATCATCCAAACTAGATGATTTTGTGGCCATGTTCGATCAAGGCGGGTCTTCTATGATAATGTGTGGACCCACTTGGGCAGCCTGAACACTGAAATTAAGGAGCAAAGAAATAATCTAACAATGAAATCATGAAACATGCAATGTTTAAACTCACATTTACGAAGCAATCATGGAAATGAAGCCGAAGAATAGAAGCCCCCATCCTCATTTCATTCATGATAGCTGACTTGAGCGTTTTCCGAACGACTTCGAATACACCAGGGCACGTCGAAGCATAGAAATTGGCTGTTAATTGAGCAGTCACGATTGCACTTGAGCACAACATTAGAGAAACTATGATCAAGGAAGAAGTGAAAATCCTTCTATGTTTTTCCATCCTTTCTTTCCTAACAAAGATATGAAACTGTCTCAAAGGAGTTGAGAGAAAGGAAACAATGTAGGAGACTTAAGTGTACATTGCATTAGAGAGGGGAGATTTATAGACATAGCCTTAGTTAATTTATCTATTAAAAAAGGATTATTCTAATGAACTACTTTTAAGCTAAGTGCCACGATGTCTGGCTGCTCGAATTTGGCTTTTTTTGAAGCATGAGACCTAAACCGCATTAAGACTCCGATCAGCGTTATCCTTTCGATTAAGAGATTTTAATAATGTCAACAGACCAGGTGATTAACATGGTAGTGATGCTAGTCTTTTTCAAGTTGCATTTTGAAATTAGAATTCAAGTGCATCATACCACACCCAAACACCACTAGTGCTTGGAAAAGCTATCCTTTTTGGCTAGCATTAGCGTGTATGGTGCAACCATTAATGACCGACATACATATATTAATATATGCGTATGCATGTATGTACAGCTGGAGCTTATATGCACACTAAGTAGATATCACGTGCAATGCACGTAGTTTTATAAAAACTGAGGTGCATGCTCGTGTGATTTTCGTGGGCGCGTTTTGTGATACTCAGGTTGCATAGAAGGGTTGGTACACAGGCACTTAACCGGACATGTCCTGTGCAGTGAGCGGAGTAAGAAAATTCCCGTCTTCTATAAGAGTACTTCACATGAAAGCAATTATTCAAATTTTGTGTTACCTCAAGAGAGCACAGTATCAAGAAATTGTATAAATGGAAATTTCATCTCCGGGCCACAGGATATTTAGAATCATGGTGGATAGGTCCCTTAGAAAATAAAGGATCCACGGTTGAATATTGTACATTTGTGAGAGAAAATCTAGTTACATGAAAGAGTAAGAATCAAAGTATAGTGGCCAGATCGAGTGCCTGAACAGAGTACATGGTAATAACTTATACCTCGTAAGAGCTGATGTAGATCGAAAAATTGTTACAAGAAATGGGATTTAAAGTAAACCTACCTATGCATTTATTTTGTGACAATCAGACTACATCACACATAGCAAGGAATCTAGGCTATCACAAAAGAGCTAACAACATCGAAGTCTAGAGATTGTACACGTGGAACAACACTTCAGCTGAGTAATTGACCCAAAATTAGATTAGTTGAACAATGCATAATCTTGGACACTTGTTTATTAAAACAGGACCAATGGATTTTTATTTATTCATTTTTAACTATTCACTGAGTAACTACTTATGCCTTCAGTAACTTATTTTTATTATATAGTTTAAATAAAATTTTTATTTATAATTGATCATAAACCAAACTTATTTCAAATAAGTTACTTATCTACCGTATGCTGTAAGTAGAAAAAGTAACTTATTTGGTGGTATCCAAACGGCCCCTAAATGTCTACTAACCTGATAGATGGATAATAATTAAATGAGTATGTGTATTTTGGAATTTTTTTAAGTGATACATCCAAACTGGGAGCCCTAATTTGGATAGTTTTATTTTTGAGTTGCATCTATAACAGGTATGCAATTTCTAATTAGCAAAGTGCGTGTGTATCATCCATCACACACTGCCATAGTATTAAAGTTTTTCTCCTTGAAAAGCCTCTTCAACTTAGGGATTAGTGCCCCTGTACGTGCATCCGAACCTGTGGAAATGGGACCTCGCATGCTGTTGAATCTTTGATCTGATGTATTAAATCTAGATGGGATGGGACACGAATTGCCTGAACCCTGATACTATGTGGGGCCATCAAGAGGCCTGTGCAAAATCCACTCCATTCAAAAGTTTTACAAGCTCACAATAGGACAGGAATACGAAAATAAGGCAGATCCAAAAATCAGGTGGACCACGACACACACAAAAGTGGCCGGGATTGAATGCTCACATTGGGAACTTTGTGGGGGCTACATAAGTTTTGGGTCAAGATGATATTTTGTGGTCACCGTTTATCCCTGTGGTAATATCCTCATGAACTGCTTGGATGGCATATACAAATATCAGGGTGGGCTTTGGGGAGATTTGAACGGTGGGTATTTCCATTCTCACTATTTACTTACTGTTAGATGGCTGATCATGTTTGGACCAGCTTGTGAAACTGATGGGCAGGGTGGATTTCTCCAGGGAAACTTGGTGGGCCCACATAGCTTCCACCTACAGGAGCTTCCGGTTGGAGGGGCACAGGCAATTCGCGTCCATTGCGATGCTCCCACATAGGAAGATTGTAACTCTTTGGATGATGGCTGATGTAGAGCGGGTCACGGACAATTATATGGCAAAGATGGATCAGAAAAGGCCCGGTCGGCGACAGAAGTGATCTGGACCATCAGACCTTCAATCAGGCGTATCTCCCAATCTGGGATGAGTTAGCCGACGTAAAATATATGATTTTGGGATAGAACGAGCTACTTTAGCCAACCAACCCCACTATACCGGGTTGCGACGCTCGGAATTGCGAGAAACCCCTGATTCAACGGTCGTTTCCCTATTTCAATTTCGTTTTTACTATAAATAGTAAGTTTTAATTTGCTTATAACTCTTCATCCGTCGGGCTTTAGGAGTTGCGCCCAACGTGAAAAGAGCTTAGAATAATTAGGGGAACGGTTTGGTGGAGCCAAATAGGACACTTACTATTTTTGGCCGAAAACCTTGCACACTAGTAGACATCATGACCGTCTATAAATAGTAAGTTTACTATTTATAGTAAGTCGCGAATTCTAGGAGTTTCAACTGTAGTTTGATTATGATTTCTTTCCCATTACTTAGTACCCTTATTTAAGGGGTTGTGAACTCGTTTTTATGGATTCATTAATCTATTTCGAATTTATTAGAATTTATTTCTATTTTCTGTTCTATTTTCTCGTGGATTAGAGAAAGTCTCTGTGAGGAGTCCAGAGAAGTTCGGTGGATTCGGAATAGTTATCCTCTTGAGGAAGACGGTGCTCGACCTCACAACCTCCCCTGCGTCAATGGCCTAGTAATGGACGGTTAAGAAAATATTACAAAGGTCCAGATAAGAAAAAGATCGGATAGATAGGCTCTTCGAATCTACAAGTCGTTTTGGGCCGGCTCCATCCACGATGGGACGCATCATACTGACGGTTTAGATCACCAAACCATCTGCCCCATTTGTATGGATTGGATGCGTCCGGGCACCGTACGAACGTGACGTATCATAACCCTACAAATCGATGGTAACAAAAAATAATTGCCTCCGCATGAGACTGTAAATGACTCCCGCACATCTTATCATCCACTGTGTATGAGCTAGGAAACAAAGCATCAGCACCGTCCATTTACCGACTCTTACCGTTGATTGGCATAAAATAATGCTGACATTACGATCCTCCTTTCTTAACTCTTCCCTCCTGAAAGTGCACTTTTAATATTTTTATTTTCTTCATCCCTCTGAATTTGACGGATCAGATCGCTAGGATCGCCTATTCACTGTGTATTCTAAAATGTGGGACCATTCAGTTGATCCAGACCGTCCGATCCATTCATCATTTGTGCAAAGTCATAACCCGAAAGTTACTCAAAAGACAGCCGCCATCCAACCACAAAACTTCATATGGACCAGATTTGATGATCAGTATCATCCAGTTGGTGTGTGATTTTTAGCATAATCCATCCATGATGTGTCCTATCAACTACATGGTCAGGATTGAACGATACATATGCACTGTTTATACAGTAGCCATAGCGCATAGACTTGAATTGTACGCTCAAGATCATGCCATAATATAAGTGACTGATCTAGTGCTGCCACCACCACACGTCAGAGAATTCGTTGTTGCAGGCCAATCAATCAATCCGGACTGCCCATTATAACCAACTCGTGCTTAGTGGGCAGCTGACCAGACATTCTATGCATGGAATGATTCTAACCATCCAATCAATGACCTGTAAAATGGATGGTCACTTGAGGCATTACCTACAGGTTTTAGTGACCTTTGATCTTTGTTCAATAAAGATCAGGTGGATCGTCTTCCACCTTTCCTTTAAAAAAAAAAGAAAAAAAAAAGAGATGGTGGACAGCCTCTACATTTGGAGGTGCCACCCTGGTGCATTATCCTTCTAGCAAGTGGACGTATCAAGTTACAAGAGGTATGCTGCCACATTTTTGGAAAAAAAAAAAGAAAAGTGGACGCATAAACTCCAGGTAGAATTGGACTTTGATTGAGTTGATCTCCCAGGTTACCCTTGAAAAAGGACAGTCAGGCTGATTCAGTTCAGACTCAGGTGAGTCCCAACTGATCTCAGGACCCAACTAGTTGGTCTAAGTCACAAAGTCTTTTAACTATGCTTTGCCCTCTAGTATGATTATCTTTGTCTTTTAACTATGCTTTGCCCTCTAGTATGATTATCTTTGTTTCGGGCCTTTTAAGGTTACCGTTGGCATCGGAGTCTGACTCCATAGCCCAGTGGTAGAAAGACTTTACTTCAACACTGAGATCATGGGGTCAAGTGCCCATGTGGCCTATGTGAATGAGCAAGTGTGCTGTGGATGTGTGTAAAATATATAAATACTCTTAATGTCTCGTTTTTATATTAGATGAATGTTTTCAATTTGGAAATCAAAATTTGTCCTACATGAGAACCTAGGTCTTACACAAAAAATAAATGAATTTGATTTATGTTATACACAAGAACCAATGTCTTATACAATAATCTAGTCGAGTTTGGTAATTAAACTCTTATGCTCAATCATACACAAGATAAAAGTGTACATGGACTCAGATTATGACACTTGTTGAATTGAGTCATGTTGATGCGCTGGCTCGGGTTGTTTGATCGATGCTCTCCAGTACTTCAATCAGCTCCTTTTGCTCCCTCGATCATGATGCCGATACTTTGCCAAGACTTAAACTCCAAGATTAACTACCTTATATGTAGTGCTCTTTTGAGGCAATAAAAGTGATGAGATATTAGGTGAATCTCCTACAACTAATGGAATGTTGTAATCCTATAAGATTAACCTAGATAAGTGTTCTAGAGAGTTTAGACAAAGATTTGACTATAGATGCATGCAAGTCTAATATTTTGAATAAGGTGGAGATTAAGTTCATCTTTAACATTGATGTTTGAATCCTTTTTGAAGTGGTGAATTACAAGGAAGATAACTTAGATCTCATGGACTTAAAGGCTTGAGATGAGAGATATGATCATTGTAACGTCCTAGATTTTCGCTGTTTTGGATTTTCAAAAACTCTTAATTTTTTAAAATTATAATTAGCTTACGTTCTCACTAACTGACCATTAATGCTTGAGATGAGCCTATACACGAGTGATATTGGTAAGGAACCGCACAAATCTGATTAATCAATCGTAGGAAGTCAACGAATTCGCAGACCATATAAATCTCGAGTCTAGCCTCGTGATTTGTTCATCTAGGGCCCAAATCTAGCTTACCATTGTGTCCTGGTTATGTTCTTAGGTATGCAATATTATTATACTCATGTTTAAAGGACCGTGCACCAAATCACCCATTTGGTTGTGTAGTTAAAATATATAAGATTTCTTAAATAAACAGATGTGGAGCTTGTGCTTTCCTTTTTGACGGTGGTCGCACATTTGAAATAAGGTTAGAGTTGTCGCCAGTTGCATTGAATCGACCTAATCAGCAATTCAACGAATGTCGTTGGGTCAAGATTGAGTTGCACTTAGAATCGAATTTCTTAATGACTCAGATTAAAACTTAGACGAGTTGAGTGGCCTCAACTGACTTTTGATCCATGGAGTTTTAGAACTATGGTCTTCATTACGGGCAACCATTAAGCCCTTATTTACATCTGTTCTTCATTAGGGGTAAACATTAAGCCCCTTTTTTGAGTACTTAGTTGTCATAATCCTGGAACATTCGTATTTATCTCTTTCCCTAGAATGATAATTGATTTCTGTTCTATTTCTTTTGGTTACTGCAATAGTTTCAGATGCGGAACCATTGGTTGTCTATTGTTTTTTTTTACAGTGACCGAGAAGACAGGCCTAAATTTTTGTGCCAGGTGATCCTCATTGGGCCCACCATTCTCTTGGTGTTGATGTCCCACATGAATAAGCATGTGGATGAAAAAAAAGGTACTGTTGGTTTGCGTCTTTGCACCATGGGTCGATCACATGCATTAACTGTTTGTTGGGGATTGGGCCACGGACTGCGTAAATTTGAGGCAGTTTCCAGGGATGTGTCTAAGTGGGAGTTCCCCAACTATAAATAGGAGTCCCTAGGGCCATTCTAGGGTATTTTAAGGCTTTCTAAAGGTATTCCAAGGGTTTCTAAAAGGGTTTTAGGGTTTTCAAAGGGTGTAGCAAGGGTGAGATTCGAGGTTGTTTGAATCGGGTAAGTCCCATCTCTTTGTAATTTATGCTTTTATAGTTGATTTCTGTCGCTTTGTGCCGTGGTTTTTTTCTGAAAGGGTTTTCCACGTTAAATCTTTGTGTTCTCTTGTGTTTATTTGGTGCTCTTGGATTGTTATCCTAGATCCATCTCTGTGTGATTTCACAGAACAATTCCCAACAAGTGGTATCAGAGCTATCGTTAGGGGTACAAATCTAGATTTGTAAAATTAGCATCAATGAGAAGAACTAGGTATGATATTGAGAAGTACTCAGGGAAAAATAACTTTGAGTTATGGAAGATCAAGATGATTAGTTCCTTAACCAAGCAAAGTGAAGATAGTGCTCTTGAGGAGCGAAAGTTTACTATGACTGATGATGATTGGAATACCCTCGATAAGAAGGCCTTATCCTTGATCGGTTTATGTCTCACGGATGAGGTTCTCTACAATGTTTTGAGGGAGAAAATTGCGGCTAGTTTATGGGCGAAGTTAGAGGATATGTATGCGAAAAAATCCTTTGAAAATCGCCTACACTTGAAGTTACAGTGGTATACCTTCAAGATGACAGAGGGTGGAGATATGGAGGCCCACATCAACAAATTTAATAAATTAGTTTGTAAACTGCTGGATATGGAGGAAGTGATCAAAGATGAGGAATAAGCATGTATGTTGTTACATTCTCTTCCGGCATCATATGAGTCATTCAAGGACACAATGTGCACTGCTAATAAAACCCTGAATGCCGACACCGTTATCTCAGCCCTTCAAGGGAAGGCCATGAGAAAGTTAAACGATGACATGAGGACATCTTCCGATGCACTGATTATGAGGGGTAGAAATACTGATCGAGGTACAAGATCCTCAAGACCTAGATACAAATTTAAGGGTAAGGGCAAAGGAAAACTAAAGTGTTAGAACATTGAAATGATTAGACACATGAAAAAAGATTGTACCAATCCTAAAGTGAAGAAAGAAAACTCAGAGGCTTCTTCTAAGGAGGTCAATGTTGTCACATCTGATAAAGAGATAAATGGTGGTGTAACACCCCAAACATTTCAATACCCGAGTATTGAAAGTTCTCGAATGTTATTATGGAAAGTAATATAATATGTACATGTGTACGATATAAATTTAACTATCCTAACCTTACATATACTCTCCAATATGAATCTAACTATTAAGAATGAACCTCATCCATAAACTAAGTCATCTGATCGTTGATCATGTGATTTGATGTATGTACCTCTCTTTGATTAAATTGGTGAATAACTCTTTATCTATAATGATGTAGAGGTAAGTTCTTTTGTAAGAATTATTTAGAAATGGGCATATAACCATGTAAAACCATTAGATTTCACAAAACTCTTATATCAGAAATAATTATGAAAATGCCATTAATCTAGACCCCCGAATTCTAGATCACATGGTTCTCACAATCCGTTTGATGTGAAATTTTATATCAGCCCTAATTATCATAAATTAATCATACATGTCGAATTTTAACCCTTAGATTATTGTAAAAGTGACTCAGTTGACAAATCATCCCTTTGGTCGTTGATTTTATTGTCTTTCGAGTGAAGAAACTTCGTGGGTAGTCGTAGTTTGATATTTTCCTTTATATGAATGACTTGGATTGCCCATCACATGGACCAAGGTGAAGTATGAAGACCCCACTTTGGTAGGTTTTTTCTTAGGCGCGAAGTTATCCTTTCGAAGCTTATCAACTCCTTATAAATCTAGATATTCAGATTTAACCATTTCTTGCCATTCATCGCAACTCAAACTTGGACCACACCTTGGCCTCACACAACTACAATATCATACGAAATTTTAGACCCCGATCATTAAGTGTAGGAGTACCCTGTTAGCATGGCCCACCTGAGTTTTGTTCTTCCGCCATCCATGGTTAGAGAGCCTAATAGGACCATAACAATGCAACAAATGGTGTGGATCTCATTATCCATCATAGTGGGCCTCACACTAATGATGCAGACACACGAGATACACAAACTCCTGTGGACCATAGGAACCTGGGAGCGGTCAAACGACCACAACCCGATCCCAATTTAAACAGGAAGTTCCCTCCCTTCTTATGTTATTACCAACAACGGACGACCATCCGTTCCATCGCTCAGCAAGCAATCTTCATCATCCAGAAGGATGATCTAAGCCGTCCATCTTGAAGATGGTCCTGTTTCGACCAGACCCTAGTTTGTTCGGCCCAACTCAATCAAGAGGAAAACTAATATATCTGCGCCCAAAACTTCTTCCACGATCGGCGTCAAAGGAAAACTAGTGGCTTCAGGTTTCTGTGTAAGGAAACCCAATGGAAGATGCTGGGGTTGATCAGAGCCGTCCAAACAGGGGTTAGGGTACTTCCGACCACAACCGCGTTGCGAAAGAAAAGAGAGAATCTCGAGGGGAAATTCTATCACGAAGGAAACTCCGTGATTTCCTTACATCTACGTAAGCTGCGGAAGAATCTCTTAAGAAGCCACCAACAAAAGTGTTGGAAACGTCAAACCCAAATAGACATTTTGAACATTTCCAGCATTATCTCCCAACTCCACCGTTTCAAACCTTTGAATTTCCATATTTTGTTACATGCACCTAATGAATACCAGATTGGACAATTTTGTAATTTCACAAAGACTCCAGATGCCTATATATTGCTTCCCTGAATCTGATTATAGCAATGAAATAAAATAACAATTTCCAGAAGCTTCTTTTGAAAAAGAAGAAGAAAACTAGTTCTTTCTCTATCTGTGATTGGCTGAAGCTAATAGAAAGCAGATTCTCAATCCCTGTTCTTGTTGTGCATGGTACAATAGCAAGTTCCTACAAACAGTCCCTGTTCTTGTTGTACATGGTACAACAACAGGTTCCTACAAACAGTCCCAACAAATTGGTATCAAAGCACCAGGTTTAGCAGAGTTACAACCCCGATTCAGCAGAGTTACAACCCCGTTTCAACAGAGAGAACCAGATTCAGCAATAGTGCAATAGCTAGATTGTTCTTCATCCAGCAAGTAAACATCGTTCTTGTTTGTTTGCTACAAGTCCCCGATTAAATGGCCAACTCGATCCAGCCGCAAGTTCAAAATTGTCTAAGGACAACTATGAGAATTGGTGCATCCAAATGAAAGCACTATTCAGGTCGCAAGATCTATGGGAGATTGTTACTGATGGGTATGTAGAACCCACAACGGAAGAAGAAGCTCTCTACACTGCTGATCAAAAGAGGGGTCCTCAAAGATCAAAGAAAGAAGGACAAGAAGGCTCTGTTCTTTGTCTATCAAGGGTTGGATGAGTCCACCTTTGAGCGGATCGCTGAAGCGACAACATGCAAGCAAGCATGGGAGATTCTTAGCACAATCTTCAAAGGAGTTGATCATGTGAAGAAGGTTCGTCTCCAAAATTTTAGAGCCGAATTTGAGACCTCATACATGAAGGAAGGTGAGACCATTTCTAATTTTTTTTTCAAGGATAATTTATATTCTTAACAACTTGAAAAGAAATGGTGAAAAGATCGAAGATGTACGAGTTGTTGAAAAAGTACTTCGATCCCTCACAACCAAATTTGAGCATGTGGTTGTTGCCATAAAAGAATCAAAGGACTTGGAAAATCTGTCTATTGAAGAATTGATGGGCTCGTTACAAGTACATGAGCAATGAATGCAAAAGAACGCGGGTTCAATGCTTGAGCATGCCTTAGAGTCTAAGTTGACTCTAAAGAATGGTCCTACACAACGAGGGGGCCGTGACACTAGCAATCGTGTAAGAGGCAGAGGGCGTGGATATTATCCAAGCCAATCACAAAATCAACAAAAGATTGCCTATTTCCATGGAAGAGGAAATGGTAGAGGTCGATCCATGCGTGGACGTGGAAATACAAAAAATATTCAATGTTACAATTGCAACAAGTTCGACCATTATACTTCTGACTACTGGAGCAAACCAGTAGATCAAGATGAGCATTCTAATTATGCAGAAGCATCAAATCATGAAAAAGAAGACTCCACACTTCTTCTTGCACAAGAAGAAGCATGTGATTAACATGACTCGTGGTATCTCGACTCTGGTGCGAGTAACCACATTGTGGAAAGAAGGAGCTGTTCGTGGAACTGGCAGAAAATGCTCGTGGCAATGTGAGTCTAGGAGACTCATCAAAAGTTCTTATGAAAGGTAAAGAAAAAGTTAAAATCTATCAGAAGAATGGTGTGCCGAATTTTATCTCTAATATGTAATACGTACCAAATATGAAAAGTAACATCCTCAGTATCGATCAACTCCTTGAGAAGGGGTATGTCATACACACGAAAAACCATTCTCTCTATATAAGAGATGCACACGTGAGACTTGTGGCTCAAGTCCAAATGGTAAAGAATCGCATGTTTCTGCTCCATATTAACACAAAGGCTAAGAAGTGCCTCTATGGACTCGTGAAGAATGATTCATGGAGATGACATCTTCGCTTTGGGCATCTCCATTTCAGTGGCCTTAAACTCTTATCCTCATCAGTTATGGTGCATGGCTTGCCGACTATTGAAGCTCCAGAACATGTGTGTGAGGCGTGCACACTCGGCAAGCAACAAAGGAACTCCTTCCCAAGTGGAGTATCAAGAAGAGCAAAGGAACCATTTCAGTTGGTTCACACTGATATTTGCGGACCTCTTGAAACACCCTCTCTTGGAGGTAATAAATACTTTATTACCTTCATTGATGATTTCAGCAGAAGACTTTGGGTGTATTGCATCAAAGAAAAATCTTCAGCTTTCACTATTTTTAAAATTTTCAAAGCTCGTGTTGAAGTTGAAAGTAGTCACAAAATTAAAGCACTCAGATCTGACAGAGGTGGAGAATACACTTTAAATGCATTTCGAGATTATTGTAGGGAACAAGGCATCAAGCAACAACACACTGCAGCCTACACGCTACAACAGAATGGCATTGCGGAACGAAAGAACCGCACCATCCTCGACATGACAAGAACCATGCTTAAAGAGAAAGGCCTGCCAAAGAGCTTCTGGGCAGAGGTAGTTGCATGTACTGCCTACTTGCTCAATCGGTGTCCAACCAAGAGCATAAGAAACATGACACCACAGGAGGTATGGAGTGGCTACAAATCGAGTGTGGCACACCTAAGAATTTTTGGGTGTGTCACCTACGCTCAAGTTCTAGAAGCAAGAAGAAGGAAGCTTGATGATCGCGGAAAGAAATGCATCTTCATCGGCTATAGTGAAGAGTCAAAGGCATATAAACTCTACAACCCACTAACTAATAAAGTGGTGGTGAGTAGAGATATAACAAGGAAGATTCGGCCAAAGAAAATCAAGTCGAGGTTGAGGAACATGATGAAGATAAGCATGAGAACCAGGAATAGACACTTGCAACACCCTCTTCCGCCGAACCGTCTGTACGTAGAAGTCCAACGATACGTTCCATCTTATTTGGAAGTATTCCATCAAATCAAAATTCAGCAAGCACGTCTTCATCTAGTTCTCCTTCACCCTTGGCTCCTATCAAAATGAGGAGCCTAAACGATATCTACGCCGAAATTGAGGAAGTAAATTTGTTTTGCTTGTATGCAGACCACGAGCCTCTTACTTTTGAGGAGGTTGTAGAAGAAAAATGTTGGAGGACGGCTATGGAAGAGGAGATCCAGGCCATTAAGAAGAACAATACATGGGATCTAACTTTATTTCCTCAAGGCCAAAGAACTATTAGCGTCAAATGAGTGTACAAGTTCAAGCGAAATGCTGATGGTGAAATTGATCGCTACAAGGCAAGGCTCGTAGCAAAGGGTTATAAACAGAAATACGGGGTGGATTATGAAGAAGTCTTCGCTCCTGTTGCTCACCTTGACATTGTAAAGATGATTATCTCTCTTGCAGCCAATCACAGTTGGATGATCTACCAACTAGATGTGAAATCTGCATTCCTGAATGGAATTCTGGAAGAAGAGGTCTATGTTGACCAGCCTGAAGGTTTTGTTGTTCAAGGGGAGGAACACAAAGTGTATCGACTGAAGAAAGCCCTTTATGGGTTGAAGCAGGTTCATCATGCCTGAAATGCATGCATTGACAACTATCTTCAAGAGAATGGTTTCACCCAATGTCCATATGAGCTTGCAGTCTACATCAAGAAAAATGCTCATGGCGACATCCTCATAGCATGCCTATATGTTGATGATCTGATGTTCATAAGAAACAGTCAGGCGATGTTTGAAGAATTCAAGCATGTAATGTTCAATGAATTCGAGATGACTGATGGTGGATTGATGTCCTTCTTCTTGGGTATCGAAGTAAAACAACAAGTCGGCAACATTTATATATCACAGAAAAAGTATGCCAAGGAGTTGCTTAAAAAGTTCAAGATGACAGACTGCAATGCCGTGAACACGCCTGTAGCAACGGGCCTGAAGCTGACAAAAGAAGGAGAAGGAAGAAGCGTGGACTCGACTCTGTTCAAGAGTCTGATTGGAAGCCTAAGGTATCTCACAATCACAAGGCCGGATATCTTCTACAGTGTTGAACTTCTAAGCAAGTACATGGAAGTGCTAAAAGAATCACACTGGCTAGCCGCAAAAGGAATCCTCAGGTACATCAAAGGAACAATGAAATTTGGTCTTTTCTATCCATACGAAGATGAAACCAAACTGTATAGATACTTAGACAGTGATTGGGGAGGTGACTAAGATGAAAGGAAAAGCACCACGGGATATGTTTTCTATCTTAGATCGACTGCTTTCACATGGAATTCAAAGAAGCAAAGTGTTATTGCTTTGTCCACATGTGAAGCAGAGTATGTGGTAGCATTGTCCACAGTCTCTGAAGTAATATGGTTGAAGAACATGCTAAAAGAGCTGAAACATCCACAGGAGGAATCCACCGTTATATATGTGGATAACAAGTCGGCAATCGAACTTGCTAAGAATTCGGTGCAGCATGGAAGGAGCAAGCACATTGATACTAGGTATTACTTCTTAAGAGATCAAGTAAAGCAGAAAATTGTGAAATTGGAGTATTGTCATACAACTGAACAGGTGGCAGATATTTTCACCAAGGCACTATCGACAGATGCATTCAGACGACTAAGATCGATGCTTGGAATGAAGCCTGTTTTGGTTTGAAGGGGAGTGTTGGAAATGTCAAACCCAAACAGACGTTTTGAACATTTCCAGCATTATCTCCTAGCTCCACCATTTCAAACTTTTGAATTTCCATGTTCGGTTAATGCGCCTAATGAATACCGGATTGGACAATTTTGTAATTTCACAAACACTCCAAATGCCTATATATTGCTTCCCTGTATCCGATTATAGTAATGAAATAAAATAACAATTTCCAGCAGCTTCTTTTGAAAAGAAGAAGAAAATTGGTTCTTTCTCTATCTGTGATTGGCTGAAGCCAACAGAAAAACAGATTCTCAGTCCCTATTCTTGTTGTGCATGGTACAATAGCAGGTTCCTACAAATAGTCCTTGTTCTTGTTGTGCACAGTACAGCAGCAGGTTCCTACAAACAGTCCCTGTTCTTCCACGATCAGCATCAAAGGAAAACCAGTGGCTTCAGGTTTCTGCATAAGGAAACCCAACGGAAGATGCTAGGGTTGATCGGAGCCGTCCAAACCAAGGTTAGGGCACTTCCGACCACAACCACATTGCAAAAGAAAAGGGAGAATCTCGAGGGGCAACTCTATCACGAAGGAAACTCTGTGATTTTCGGACGTCTACATAAGCTGCGGAAGAATCTCTTAGGAAGCCACTAACAAAAGGCATCCGAACCTATGATCGCTAGGGTCCACGAGCTCCCTAGGACCCACTTAAACAAACTCAACCAACGAACCAACAAAAGAAACCCCGATCGACGATCCGCCATTAGATCAGAATGTTCCCCTTGTCCAAGAAACTGTCCTAACCGTGCAGATTTCCGCTCCATGCCACTGATTCGATAGGGAGATCCAGAACGTCTATATGATAGCACGACCAAACTTGATCTAACCTACGAAGGAAAGAAGGGAAGATAAAAGATCCGGAAGGAGATCTAAACCTTGCGGTCAGCGATCGGGCTGTGCCGTTTTCGTCATTGCGCAACTACAACTGCGAAGGACCTACGCATGAAGGATCTGGAACCTCTTACAGCCCATATAAATCTCCACACCTTCCGTTGGAGAATGTACATAGTGAGCAAAAGAGAATTAGAGAAAGAGAAGAAAACGTGGGAGAAGAGGGAGAGAAGTTCGGACGAAAATTTGGTCTGTCCAGACCAACTGTTCGTCCGCAAGAAAGAGAGAGCAACGGCTAGCCCTCCTGCTGGACGTAGCAGAAGGAAAGGAAAAAAGAAAAGAAAGGAAAGGAAAGGAAAAAGAAAAGAGAAGAAAGGAAAAGAGAAAGAGAAAGAGAAGGAGAAGGAGAAAGAAAGAAAGAAAAGAAAAGGAAATGAAAGAAAGAAGGAGAGAGAGAAGAAGAATGAACTGCCACCAACCTACTGATCTCTTACAAATTCCGGTCCAGGTTCAAAATCCAAACTCTTTTCCCTTAAAAAAAAATAAAAATCCTTCTTCCTCTTTTCACAATAATATACGTAATCTAGTAGAAACCATAACTGCACTCCAAATCCTAACTGTTTGAATCCTCTTGAGTAGGATAAAAGAAACAGGCTTGATGCTAAGAATCCCCTAGATCATTAATGTTACAAGTAATTCAAGGTGAGGGTTTTATCTTTTAAGCTTACATTAATTTAAGTTATTACCTTGTCCTTTACATGCCATCATGTTATTTTTATCTTGCCTTTACATGCCTTTCTGTTATTTTATCTTGCCTTTTACATGCCTTCATACTACTTTGAATTTTTCCTATAATTATATGTTTTACCATCAATTATTTGCTTTTGGCTTACAGTATAGTGTTGATTACAAGTGATCTTTTTGAATATTGTCGGGCCATGGATACAAGCCTTGCCCTTACCTTATCAAATTTATTAAGTTGGCCCTGCCACTCGTCTCTTTATTTGAGTTGGCTCTACCACTCGTCTCTTTATTGAGTTGGCCATTGCCACTCTCCTTACTATTGAATCGGTCGTTACCGCTCTTTTATTTGTTGAGTTGGCCATTGCTACTCTTCTTTTATTGAGTTGACCATTGTTACTCTCCTGTTTGTTATGTTGGCTAATGCCATTGTTTGAGTTGACCATTATCACTCTTCTCTTTATTATATTGGCTTTGTGCTATTTATCTTTAAGGCTTGGGCATGCGTCTTAATATTATTTTATATTCTCTATAAGTGCAAGTGACGTGGTTAGATGTATCACAACTAGTGATTCAAATAATCTATCATGGATGTAATGTGCTCTGGGTAGAGACCCTCTTGGTCGTCACGTAATTCCATGAGTTTTGAGTAATGGTGCACAAATCGATGTGTAATTCGCAAATGGAGTGTCACATCACTTATGGGATTGGATGTCGCAAATAGTCAATCCATGAACAAATCATGTCACGTAATTCATTCGACTCATGTGTTGTGCGCCTCGAGGTGTTCATTTAAATCTACGGTAGCGTTGGCCACGCTGGCAAATATCCGTATAGTGAGAGTGCGGGTTGAGCTGGATATCATGAAACTGTTTTCCACATTGTGATGATCACTACGTATGATGAGCCGCACATGCTTTGCTAGGTATGCATCTCATGTAAGTTATTTGCGCATGTTGATAGCCTCATATTAGTGGAGTACAGGACGTATCAGACCCTTACATTACTTTTATGAATCTTTTGAATTATTGTTAATCTTAAAGGATAACCATCACTATGAATAGGGCATTGACCCTCTCCCAACTGTACAGATGATGCAGGTGATGTACAGATTGAAGACCTAAAGGACTATCTCAGAAGAATATACTGAAAGAATACGAAGATAGTTTTATTATTTAGTT
The DNA here is from genome assembly GCA_030180095.1 of Magnolia changhungtana. Classification (NCBI taxonomy): domain Eukaryota; kingdom Viridiplantae; phylum Streptophyta; class Magnoliopsida; order Magnoliales; family Magnoliaceae; genus Magnolia; species Magnolia changhungtana. Next base: position 7,452,925 of record JASAUF010000596.1, read on the forward strand.
TTATACTTCCGCTGCGAACTCGATAACGTAATAAGCTTCCATTGAGAAGGCATTTGATTATTTACCGGATTCTTTACTCTGAAGAAATCAATACGGTTGATTTTATTCTCATTAATGGTTACCTTTATGAATATATTTGGATGTGATTTAAATGGAAAAAATATAAGGTGTGATTTTTAAAGCATTCAATTTATACATTATTAACACCCAGTTTTCTCGGGCACTAGTATAAACTCTTGTCGTGAAAATTCAGGATGTTATAGGTGGTGATGTTTTGTTAGTGTCAATGGTTGGAGACTTGCATGACAATCTTAAAGATGAGTGGATCCTTGACACAGGAATATCATATCACATGACTCTTCATCAGAGTTGCTTCGACAGTTGCAAGGAATGCGATGATGGATAAGTTTTTCTGGGCAATAACAATGCCTGTAATGTTGTGGCTATTGGTACTGTGAGCATCAAGATATTTGATGGGATGTTGTGTACCTTGACTAATATCAAGCACGTTCCTGATATGAAGAAAAGTTTGATTTCTCTCGGTGCACTCGAGGCTATAGGGTGCAAGTTCACTGGTATTGATGATGTCCTTAAAGTTTCAAAAGGGACACTCATGGTTATGAGAGCGTAAAGGCACAATAACCTTTACAGGTTTATTGGGAGCACCTCAGCAGATAGAACAACAGTAGCTGTTGCAGGTTCCACGTTTGTACGTATGTGGCATGCTCGTCTAGGCCACATGAGCGAGCGGGGCATGAAGGTACTATATGATCGTTGTTTGATTCCAACTTTTAAGAATTCTGATTTAGATATATATGATCATTGTATATATAGTAAACAATCTAAATTATCTTTTAAAACTAGAAAACATGTATGTAAGGGAGTGCTTGATTATGTGCACTCTGATGTATGGGGGCCATTTTTAGAGCTTTCTATTGTAGAATTGTCATGGTTTGTTTTATTCATTGACTACTCTGAGAAAGTTTGGGTTTACTTTATGAAACATAAATTTGAAGTTTTCACCATATTTAAACAATGGAAGACAATGGTGGAAAAACAGTCATGACAAAAAATAAAGGTTTTAAGGACTGACAATGGTGGAGAATTCACTTCCACCTAGTTTAATGAATATTACAATGATGAAGGGATCATTAAGCACAACACACTGTGCCACACGCCCGAACAAAACGGTGTGGCTGAGCAAATGAATCACTCTCTTAGAGAAGGCCTGATGCATGTTAAGTAATGCTGCATTGGGCAAGGACTCATGGACTGAGGCCGTTAACACAGCTTGCTATAAGGTGAACCGGTCTCCTTTTACGATAATTGAATGTAAAATCCCAGAGGAAGTATGGGTAATCTTACGCTGGACTACTCAGATTTGTGCATGTTTGGTTGCGAGGCTTACTCTTATGTACCGTCAGTTGAGAGAGATAAGCTAGACCATAGAGCCAAAAAATACATCTTTGTTGGCTATAGTGTTGGTATGAAAGGCTACAGGTTATTTGACATGGTCACACGCATAACGTCAGATTCGATGAGAACTCCCTATTCCGTAATAATGATCAAGAGGAGCAAGAGGAACTAGAAAAGTTGATCGTAGACGTCCAGATTGACACAGATGATACTCAGGCAAAGACAGATGCGCAGACAGAGGTACATGAGTAGGTGATCAGCCACCTGTGAGAAGAAACTCACTGCGTAATCGCAGGTTACCGTCAAGACATATGGACGACTTTAATATCGTATATTTCCTCATTACTGATGAGGGGAACCCATCTACTATTCAGGAGGTTTTTTTTTTTGAAAAATGGAGCATACAATAGAAAGGCCAAAGATTATTATTCTTGGGGTTTCCTTCCTACTTTTTTTTTTCAAAATGATTGTTCATTTGACTAAATCATCACCTTTACATTTGGGCACCCCATGACATAAAATAGGGGAGCCTATCATGGAAAAGGAACAAAAAAACTGCACAAAGATCCAAAAAACGAGCTCAGACAATCTTAACCGAGCCCAACCCAACCTTATCGAGAAAGATAAGTCCTCTAACCTGTTGAGGGAGCTCAGGTAGATTTTTGAACCATGAATGAGACTGGGAGGTGCTTCCTAAATGGGTCATAAAATCCGCAGTCGAGTTCCCTTCCCTAAGGACGTGCACAAAACTGGTTCGACCTCTCATCTTCAAGTGATTTATCCTATACAACCACGACTTCCATTTCCAACCTGGCTTAGCCACCCCATTAAGAATATCTATAACCAACTACGAATCAGATTCAATAATGACTTGAGAGTCCCCTTTGAAAATCGAGGGATAGGCCTCATGCACAGCTCGTAACTCAGCAATGGTGTTAGATCCAACACCATAAGCAGCTAAAAAAGTAAAAATGAAATCGCCTTTCTCCCCTCTACAAATCCCACCACTGCTAGATCTCCCCGGATTTTCTCTGCCGATCCGTCTACATTAATTTTTACCATTTAGATGAGGGTCTCTCCCACTTAATCAACAAGGCTCGACCGCAGGTTCTCGTATTAAGAATCGAATCACCGATCCCCATCCGAGAAGGGCATCTGGACGCAGGGGCACCTAAATCACTTCCTGAGTTGTTAAGTAGCGCAACCCACCGCCTGATTTTCGCAACGACTCTATCGGAAGACACCGAGGAACTATTAAAGACTGCTGCATTTCGAGCTTTCTATATCTCCCAGATGATTAGGCATAGAGAAAGCATGTGAATTACCTATTTTCTCGGCTTGGTAGATGCCGACGCCCACCACTGCACTAACCTTGCTTCAATGGAAATTGCTACTATTACATTAATCTCAAACAATCTGCCAACTGCAAACCGTACACGCTGGGCTAATCTACTAGCAATGAGCAAATGATATGAAGATTCCTGCACGTATGACTGATTGTCTTGGAGGGCACAACATACACATTTGGATGCTAAATGTATTCCCTGAGATTGAACCGCACTAATGACTGGGACCGCTTTTTGTAAAAATTTTCAGACGAGAAGAGAGATTTTGGGTGGAAGTTTGGCGTGCCATACCCATTTAGACCAGCTCCGACCTGGACTTGGGACCCTACTCATGATCCAGGCTGATTTGACTAAGAACTCCCCTGATGGAGTGAAAGGCCAAATAGGCAAATTTGAGCCCTCCGAAATACAAAACCCGGCTTGAAACACGAAGTCAATTATGCTCTGTGGTAAGAGAAGAAACATAGCTGAGGGAGGGAGGGGACCAATCGGTCCAAGGACCTGACAAACCTGGAGCTCCAACAAACAATCTACCTCTGCTTCAACCAGTTGATAAAGGGGACCCAACCCGATCTAATTCACCTTCTAGAAATTGCATCTTCCGGCACCAATCTGCCATTGAACTTGGGATTCTACCAGAGGAATCTGATCCATGATTCACTTCCACTGAGGAGTGGAAAGCTGGCTTGAGCAGTTCGACGATCCTAAAGACAGATCATGATGATACTCGGCTGACATAAAAGATTTCCAAACACTCCCCTCCCCGAATTTGATCAACCATGCCATTTTTAGCTAAAAGGCTTTCATTATGTCAGCGAGCTTTTTAAAACCAATTCCCCCTTCTTCCTTAGGTGTAGTCATCAACTTCCATCTTTTCCAATGACACTTCTGCTTACCTTCTGACCAGCCCCAGAAAAAATTAGCCATCTGCCTCTCTATTGAAGTCAACACTTGAGAAGGAATATGGACAGCTGCCATAGAGTAAACAGGGATACTAGATAGCACGTTCTTCACCAGGACCACTCTCCTGGCCTAGGAAAAAAATTTGAGCCTTCAACCTGTTAATATGCCCCACAACTCTATTGATAAGGGGGTTGAAAGCGCTAGATTTTAGCCTTCCTTCAGCCATAGGGACACCAAGATATATGAGAAGGTTGATGAGGATTTTCCAATACTGAGGATTACTTCGATTGATCTGATTCTAGCAATTAGAAGATTCTTAGAGAAGAAAAATGGGCATTTACACAGATTGATACTTTAGCCCGAGGAAGCTTGGAAGGCATCCAGGAATCTTTTAGTAGCTTGTAGCAAGTCTTTACTCCCATTTGTGAAAATTAGCATATCATCAGCATATATCAAATGCGAGATTGTTGGGCACCCTCTTCTGAGCGCAAATGGCCGGCAAATCTGCTGGTTAATCAGATGTTTAAAGCCCCTGCTAAGAACCTCTACTGAGAGGATGAACAAACTTGGAGAGATTAGATCGCCCTGCCTCAAACCCCTAGATGATTTAAAAAAACCAGCCATCTCTCCATTTATAAGAACAGAAAATCAACTATTCGCTCAACATTTTTCTATCATCTTTATCCAAGGCATGATGAATCCAAAACGTTTCAAAACCTGAATCAGGAAGTCCTAATTACCCTGTCGTAAGCTTTATCCATATCTAACTTCAAGACTATATTCCCACCATGGACTGGCCTATTCAATTCCCTGAACAATTCCAGAGATAAGGCTATATTCCCTGCTATCGATCGGCCTTGAATAAATGCACACTACTCTGGAGATATCAACATCGGGAGAACCTGACTGAGCCTGGAAGCAACGATTTTGGAATTTTTTTTTATAAAAACCGTTGCACAAACTGATCAGGCGAAAATATGAGAACCGTTTAGGAGAAACTGACTTCGAGATTAAGAAAATGATCAAGGAAGTGATTGCCCTGGAAAGATTTCTTTCTTGAAAGAAAAAGGAAACTGCCTTATGGATGTCATGACCCACTACATCCCAACAAGACACGAAAAAACTTGCTGAGAAACCGTTAGGCCCAGCCGCGCTATCAATTGGGATGGATAGGACTGCCGAGTGGACCTCCAACATCGTGGGGATAGCTGATAAGTTCTCTTTACGGGCCTGAGTGACGAGTTGAGGGATGTAGTCTAGTAGATCCTGCTTTGGCTGACAGGGAGCTGCGCTAAAAAGCTGCTGAAAGTGGGCCACTACTGCGTCTTTCAAATCTGTTGGGTTGTCAATGGTTTGCCCTGAATCTAGTTCCACCTTGCGAATGATGGCTCTCCTTTGTCTCTCCGTAGCTGTAACGTGGAAGTACTTCGTACTTTTATACCCCTCCGTCAGCCAATCAACCCTCGATTTCTGCTTCCAGTAAATTTCCCGCATTAGTTCAAGTGAAGCTAGCTTGGCTGAGATTGAAATGAGCTCCTGCTGTAAATTAGAGGGCTGATCTGTCGAGCTTGAAGCATCCTGAATTTGATTCTCCAACTCCACCATGGTGCGCTCAGCCGTCTTAACCTGCTCAAAAATGTTGCCAAAAACCTCTTTGTTCCAAATTTTGAGATCATGTTTCACCTGTTTGAGTTTAGAAAGCACGTTGTAAACTGGGTGAGTAGACTCAACCTTATTCCTAGCAGACTTGACAACCCGGAAGAAGGATTCATGGTGAGACCACATTCGTTGAAAATAAAACGGTTTTAGACCACCTTCGACGGCTCAGGGAAAATCAGGAGAAGCGGAGCATGATCCAATTGAATACGAGGTAGATGGGAGACTTGAAACTGAGGGAATAAGGTGGACCATACCACGTTGATTAGGACCCGATCAAGCCTCGCCCAAACATTGGAAGCCCTCGCCTGATTATTGCTCCAAGTAAACATATTGCCAGAAAAACCCGCATTTAGGAGGTCCGCTGTATTAATGGCATTAACAAAATCAGTAGAGGAAGCTTTGTCCGCGGCCTTGCAGCTTCTTCTTTCCGAGTCTTCGATGATAGCGTTGAAGTCCCCACAAACTGCCCAACGACCTTGCACCGAGGATGATAGGGATGTCAGGTCAGTCCAGAGAGATCTCCTCAAGATCCTAGAACACCTAACATAGACAAAGGTTATATATAATTGGGAGAAAAAATTATTCAATGATACTACAATCGATAAGCATTGGTCAGATTTATATACAACCGAGAGAGAAATAAGGGTCTTGAAAAAAATCCAAAAATTTCCTCCCTCCTCACAATTAGAGCAGGATGAATGAAAACCCAACGAGAGGCCTGTTCAAACTCTCTTCTCATCACCAAGCATAGGTTCAAGAAGCACCATAATCCAAGGATCATGGTTTCTGATTTATCCTTTTAGTAGTCCTTAAAGACCGTTGATTGCCTATTCCCCGGACATTCCACATAATGATCTTATCCATCCGTCACACATCCAGTATTCACGGCCCTTCTCTTTAGCCTGCGTAGTCTTAAACCCCAGTTTCCTTTGACATATAGGATTCTGTGTCTTCTTATCTTCTTTGATGTTCTTTCCGTGTCAGAAATCTTCTGTCCCTCTTGGAATCCTTGATCATCCATCTCCTGGTTCTGTTTTATCCCAATCGAATTCTTTCCCCATATCATTATCAGGTTCAGGTTCCTGATCAACACACTGAGTGGCCAGCGGCTGCTAAACTCAATGTACAGGTCCACACTAGGCTGGTTAACTGTTCTGATCACAGACGAGAAATATGGTGATAGGTCAACCTCGAGTTCAGCTCTCTCCCTCACACACCTCCTATCTGCAAATTCTCGATGCCGAGCAGAGTTTGTATAACATCGAAGTTCAGCTCTGCACTCTCTGTTCACATAAAAATCAGACTTGTCTCTCGTAGGACCTTGGCTGAACAGAGGTGGGTTGTTCTCCTTTCCTTTGGTTGACGGAAGCTCGGTTAGATAATCTTGATGTTGCCGATCCTTTCCATTATTCATCGGGGAGTTTCCGGCTGATATTGATCTCACAATCCTGACTTGATGGCGCATCGGGCCGTTTGTGTAAGGAATTATCATATCCAGCTGACTCACCCTTGGAGTTATGATCGGTTGGGGCTGAGTATATGACTGCATTACACAAACCATATCAGCTTCACCTTGAGATAAGCTAATCTGATTGGAATTCAGAATTACGCGGTTTGGCGGGACCCCCTTCATAGTACATGACGTTCTGGTAATGTCTTCCGTTCTAACAGCAGGAGGGGGAGGGTCAGGTGGTCGATGTTGCATCTCTCTATTAGAATTATCACAAGCACTTCCACAAACATCTGGCGGGTGGTCAGTATCTCCTTTTCCCCCTTCCACCGTTGTAGCATTTCCACAAACATCTGGCGGGTGGTCAGTATCTCCTCTTCCCCCTTCCACTATTGTAGCATTTCCTCAAACATCTAGCGGGTGGTCAGTATCTCCTTTTCCCCTTCAACCGTTGTAGCATTTCCACAGACATCTGGCGAGTTGTCTGAAGGACCTTGAAATCTCCTAATAACCCACTCTTTGGTGCTCTCTTTGGTTGCCTGTCTGATGGATCTGGAGATTCCATACCTAAACAGAGGCTCCATCTCAGCAATTATGGGGTAGGACTTCTTTAGAACCATCAGTCTCAAAACCTGATTGAGATTCACTCCTAGATGAAGAATCACCTTAATACGAGCAAACGCCTAAAAATATCCGAATTTGGTGTTGGAATGAGTGATCTTACCAAAATAGTTAGCCAAGTAGACAATAACAGACCTGATCCAAGCCTGGGCTGGGATTTCGAATAGCCTAATCCAGACGCCATCTCCACCTATATCCTCTTCCGTAGACCACGGGTCTACCGACAATAACCCCATTTCCTTGTGCAGATCGACTTTACTGATGAAGTCCTCAAGCTCGACTTTAGATTTAAAGGTTATCAGAAATTTCAAGGAAGAGATCCTCACAATCTCTATTGCAGCCGACTTAAGACTCGATGCCCTAATAGCGCCTGTCAGTTTAACAATCTGTACATCTTAATCTAACGCCGTCCCAACAAGGGCGAGACTCAGCATTTGCATACGATTCTCCACCGCTCTTGGGTCCGCAATGGATGAAATCCTTGAATTCGATACCATCGGATTAGCTTGTACCGACCTCGACTAAGATACCGCAGCTACATACGGTCGACCTAGGTCTGAAGCTACCACTTGATTTTGATGAGGATGGGGGGGCGGCTGAGCTGCTTCCGGAATGCCATTTTGCCTCTTTGCCCAAGCAATGTAAACCACCCTACCATCGATTCTTCTCTCGTATAGACATTGGATCATGTTAAAGGCGTCGTACTTGTAATAGAACTGGATGAATGCAAAGCCTTGAGATCGATTTATAAGGTTTCAATTCCATGGTATAAACATATCTGCTAGCTTTCCAAAATGCCCAAAAATGCGTAGCAGATTATCTACAGTGGTGTCGTAGGTGAGATTCGCCGCGAAGATGGAGTACTTGGACAAAAAGATTCGAGATTTCCTTAGGGGAACCCTCTCCCACGGCCTCTCTCGTTCCCGTTCCTCTATCGACCCCAACATTCTTGCCGATGCAGAAAAGTGGAAGGTGGTTATGGACGATGAGATATACTCGTATCACAAAAACCACACGTGGGAGCTGGTGGAGCTTCTAGTGGGCCGAAAAGCGATCAGATGCAAATGGTTATTCAAAAGGAAACATAATATATACAAAGTAAGGTTGATAGCTAAGAGTTATGCTTAGAGAGAATGAATCGACTTCATAGAGATATTCGCGCAGGTGGTTAAGCAAGTATCTATAAAATTCGTATTGACACTGGTTGCCTAGTTCGATCTTGAGCTGGAACAAATGGATGTCAAGACTGCATTCTTGTATGGGGAGTTGGAAGAACAGATCTATATGAAGTAACGAGAAGGCAACAGAGTTAAAGAGGCAGTGAAAAAAGTTTGCAGGTTAATGAGGTCGTTATACGACCTGAAACAGTCGCCTAAGAAGTGGTATAAAAATTTTGATTCTTTCATTTTGAGTCAGAAATTTACTCAGAGTGAATACAATCACTATGTCTATTACAAGACACTGCGTGATGGCAAATTCATAATCCTAGTATTGTATGTTGATGATATATTGATTGCCTGTCATTATATATCTGAAATCAACGTACTGAAACTCAGTTATCAGGGACATTCGAGATGAAAGATCTGGGAGGTTGTAAAAAGGGTTCTCGGTATAAATATTCACAGAGACAGGAAGATGAGTAGGCTTTGGTTATCATAAGTAGAATACTATGAAAAGGTGTTGATCAAGTATGGGATGGACTAGGCAAAGCCGGCGAGCGTTCCCCACGCGGTTCACTTTAAGCTTTCCTCAGAATAATGTCCTAAATCAATTGAGAAAAAGTAGGTTATGTCTCATTTGCCTTATTCGAATGTGGTTGACAGTTTAATGTATGTCAATGTCTGTACAAGACCAGATTTTCATAGGCAGTCGGTGTTGTGAGCAGATACATGTCAAACCCCGACAAACAACATTGAGAAGTGGTGAAATGGCTACTTCGATACATTCGATGTACGAAAGACTACGTCTTAACTTTTAAGAAGACAGGGGCAAAGTTGGTAGGGTATATGGATTCAGACTATACAGGCAGTGTGGATTCCAGAAAGTTAACTTCGGGTTACTTGTTTGTATTAGCGGGTGGACTAATTAGTTGGATGTCGAAGCTTCAGTCCCTGATGGCTCTTTTCATGATCGAAGCAGAATATATGGCAGTGTCAGAAGTATTTAAAGAAGGTGTTTGGTTAAGAGGCATGATAAATCAGTTGAGACTTCAGTAGGAGGCTGTGCCGGTTAACTATAATAGCGAGAGCGCTATCAATTCGGTTAAAATTTTTGTTTATCACTCATGTACTAAACACATTGATGTTCGTCACCACTTTATTCGACAGGTGCTTGAGGAAGAAGACGTAACATTAGAAAAGATTCACACCAGCATGAATCCAACAGACATGCTCACCAAGGTCGTTCCACAGAGAAGTTCAAGTTCTGTGCAACTTTTCTGGGCTTGATGATGACATAAAGGAAGGGTGGAGTGTGCACGAGAAGCATTGATTGAAGTTATGATGTGATACAGAGATAAGAGAGGAGGTCAAGAAGCTACATGTATGAAGATTGAAGACACGGTGGAGATTGTTGCTAAAAAGATGTCTTAAATTTGAAAAAGTTCGACTAACCTAAGAAAGTTCGGATCGAAGTCCAACCATAATGTATTTGGAATTCCCGAGATCTTTAGCTAGTCGAAGGACATGCTCGACTAGTCGAAGGGTCCTTCAAATAGTCGAAGCTCTGGCTTAACTAGTTGAGGGTTACGCAGATTGTGCGTGGACTGCGTAAATTTGAGGCAGTTTTTAGGGATAAGCATAAGTGGGAGTTCCCCAACAATAAATAGGAGTCTCTAGGGCCATTCTAAGGTATTCTAAGGCTTTTTAAATGTATTCCAAAGAGTTCTAAAAGGGTTCTAGGGTTTTCAAAGGGTGTAGCAAGGGTGAGATTCAAGGTTGTTCAAATCGGGTAAGTCCTCTCTCTTTGTAATTTATGCTTTCATAGTAGATTTTTATCGCTTTGTGCCATGGTTTTTTCCTGAAAGGATTTTCCACGTTAAATCTGTGTTCTCTTGTGTTTGCTTGGTGCTCTTGGATTGCTATCCTAGATCCATCTTGAGTGATTCCGCATAACAATTCCCAACACTATTGCAGTCCCATCGAATAAAAAATCTCCTAGATTGTAGGATCCCAGTGACCTATATTAGAACCATTTTCAGTTGAATGATGTCTGTTGTGGAATTTCTCTTAACCGTTCTTTAGGGAGGAGGTTTTGAGGCATACTACATCTATGGTGGGACAACACTAATGGTTTGGATTACCAAACCATTGTCCCTACGTGTACAAGTCTATTGAGTAAACTGCAAAGACAAGCCCCATATCACATTACTCTTCTTTTAACTTAGGTTTGCCAGCATTGATGGCCTCTCTATGGTCGAACATTCCTGAAGAGATCATTTTTTTTTAAATTCTTTTATTATTATTATTTTTCTTCTGAGAGTTTGCTTGCAAATGCCACTCAAATTACGAGAGTTCTGTACCTGATTAAGGTGATTCCTAAAGAGATCATTCAAAGTATTTCCAGCACTTGTCAAAGATGCAACTGGAAACACAAGGAAACTAATGAGGACTATTATCATTAACTGTAGGATTGCACAATTGCGCCTTTCAACCATTTCCTAAATGTTGCTGGGTCATCCTCCATACACGTAGCATCTATGTACGTTAAATCATAATGTCAATGCTATGAGCCCCAGGAGCTTCCAGGTCTGATTTCTCCAAAATTCCATTACCTAAAATGTTGAAGAATTGCAAGAAGCTTGTTGTTACTACATGATGGGGTTTTTCCTCCTCAGTGAGAGCAGAGACCAGAGCTACTCGACTGGTCGAGTGAGCCACTCGACCGGTCGAGTGGTGCTTGACTCAAAGTACAATGAGCAATGGGTTTCGGATCTCCGAGGTGCTCGACCAGTCGAGGGAGGTGCTGGACCGGTCGAGTGGGTCGCTCGACCGATTGAGGACCCTGCTCGACCAATCGAGGTTACACAGATTTGAGTCCGGATTTTGTGCGGACTGTAGAAATCTAAAGCGGTTTTACAAGAGGTACGAAAGGGAGTTGCCTAAACTATAAATAGAGGTTCCTAGGGCTTTTCTAGGTAATGCAAGGGAGTTTCATAAAGCTTTTGTAACGCCCTAAAAATTGGGGGTCGAGCATAAACTCAACTCCCGAGTTCCAACGTATCACTTATGCAACAAAATAAATGATGATTGAATGTTGTCTGTATGAGAGTAGTGAACATAAGTGAGATTAAGCCAAAACAGCATATCATACTCCAGAGACAGTTAAATTTGCAAGCGGAAGACTGTGATAGATAGATAAAATATATAAACTGTGGTGAGTCTCCAGGGTATGATAAGGATTACCAGGTTAATGAATTACAAGTATAATTTCAAATTATACTAAGTTGTGGAAGTGAAATGTCTTCTATTCCAAATACCATAGCCCCGTCAATACAATACCAGGTCTTCATAGACCTGTGAGAGAGTTACATGTAGGAGAACTTCTCCTCAACATTATAGTAGTAATCCGGCTCTGCTTCATAAGCATCGCCATCACCTGAAACTTAAACAAATCTGGTTGGTGTGTACAACACCGTCCCGTAACGTGGGAATGAGTGGCCAACTCAGTGGAACAATAAAGCATAGGTTAACATGTTATCAATTCAGTCAAGTAGTAATGATAAAGCAGTACAATCAAACAATTCTAACTACTCTTATTTAATGCAAGTATGAAATGACATGATGTATGCCCTTGCCAAACCACCCTCATGCGACACCATCTTACATTCGCGAATGCGTTTATCCCTTAGTGCTCCACATCTACCAGGCACATGCAGTGCGATGATAAGCATGATTACCGAGTAGTTATTAGTCCATTTCAAATAGCAGGATTGGAAAACTAAAGTACCTCCCTTGTATCATTCCTAAACATGATCCGTTCTAGGGTCGTCAAACCTAGATAATCTCATACGATATTATGATTCGAGAGGCATCGCGAAGGCATCGCAAAGGGCTCATCACCCGTCAGCATGGATACAGATCTCACCGTAGTGGCTCAATTGCTGGCTGTCAGCTCGAATACAGGTCTCACCGTACTCAGCTCAATCGCTGGCCGTCAGCTCAAATACAGGTCTCACCGTACTCGGCTCAACTCATGCTCTAGTTGCTGCGAAGGGCTCATCGCCAATCACAGACTTCAGAGTATACTCGAAGATACTACGAAGGACTAGTCGCCCGTCAGCACGAATACAAGTCTCACCATATTCGGCTCTCGCAGTAGGTGTCGACAGCTCGAATACAGTGTCCCATACCACTGTATTCTGCTCACGAGTCTGGTTGCTCACTGGTCACTACGGGGAGGCACGTGGCCCCAACGTAGGTCGACAGCTCGACCACGGTGTCCCATACCACTGGCTCATGAGTCTTAGCGGATCGAGGTATCATAGTTAACGGGGTTTCCACTGGTAAGTTTGGTACCTTTGGTTCAAGCAATAGTGTCCAAATATGGTGAATATACATAAGACAGATCGGGTTACTTGACGAGCTCGACTAGCACGAGCGCTCGTTGAGTTGTACAACATAAAGTGCATAAGCACTTCGTGTGGCCTAACCACTGCTGACAAGCAACGCACGACTCGGGTTCATCAAACATGTCCTACGTGGCGAATGAATCTCAGCCACGAATTCGATCCCATTACTGACTGCCTGGACTATACAATAGCCCCAATCACATTCAATTGCAGATAGTTAAAGTAGTAATGAATCAAGGTTCAAATCATACAATCAAAGTCTGATAATATCTGCTTAGGGTTGCCAGGACTGTTGCACGCACTCGTTACACCACTCCCCCATCACCCTTCAAGGATTTATGGAATACAATATAAACATGTGAAGTAATCAGTGCAAAATTAAATAAACAAGTAATTCAGGCATGTTAACAAGCATGTCATAGAGCATGTCATAAAGCACTATATAAACAGGAATACAAACACATATATTTCATAAGTAAGCGGTTAAGTTAAACAACCATATGGAGGAAATCATACACGTCTCGAAGGTAGTTGAGAATATCCTCTCAACACTTACCTAAGGCACCATCATCCAAACACTTACTCTCACAAGCATTTTTACAAACACTTAGAATACACTATTTCGACATACATAGTGTATATTAGCGAAATAGGTATTAGGGCGAGTCCTTTCGCCAAATAAGTATTTTATCCATATATAATATATTCATATAGCAAATAATCATGGCAAACACATATCCAAATGTTATATGTATACGGTACTTTCTAAAATACACAATTTCAACATACATAGTGTATATTAGCAAAACATGTATTAGGGCGAGTCCTATCGCCAAATAAGTATTTTATCTATATGTCATATATTCATACAACAAATAATCGTGTCAAACACATTTTCAAAATATATACTTATACGGTATTTTCTACGAATACCTAGAATATGTAAAATTCCATATTCTACATCTTTAATCGAAACAGAAAACAGAAAGCACTTTGTACGTGTGCAATTGCATGCAGATCATGAATCTATCATTATCTGACATTAAAAGTGTTGAAAACCATAACTTATACACCTAAAGTCCTCACCTTTTGTCGTAGAATCATAACGGAGTCGATAGGTTTGCTAAGCTTCCGTATTCTGCAGTTTAGCAACCTATAGAATGAAATAGGTTAGCTATTTCATAACCTATAACTATCAACACCCCAAATCAGATTAGGGTTAGGGTTTCTTATATAGAAACAGAGCTGGAATCGCTGAAAAAATGATTAGAATGGAGTGGTGGAGCATGGATAACAGCAGGGAAGAAGGGCAGGGAGACTCTCTCACATCTCCCACACACTCTCTCTTTTCTCTCTCTCAAATCTCAAATTCGTATGGCTGTGAGAGAGAGGGTTCTAAGGTCCTTATATAGCCTAAAAACTCACCAAATTAGACTTAAGGTCAAGGTATACTTGAGTTTTGTCCAAAGGGCATCTGTTTCAGCTTAACGGAGGACTTCTGGCGGCCCCTTTTCTGTGTGCGGTCGGACTTAAGTTCACTAATGCTGGATCTATGTTTAGTCAAGTTTTCGTTTTAGTCGGGATTCCAGATCACGCGTGGCGGACCAGTTTCAGTTCAACGGTCAGTGGATCTCGATCGGAGATTCCGAGTATATGGATATGTTTATGAAATTTTTCCTGATTCGAGGGTGTATTTGGGTCAGATTCTGACGGTCTGGTTGCCTAAAACTGATCCGCAAGCGACAAGTCTCAGATTACTATTTGAGATATTATTTTTAAAGAAAATAAAGTGTTTTCACACTCCTCGCTCCGGACTCAAGCGAACAGCCATGGGACACTGCCTGAATTTGATTTCTGAAATGGTTGTCAAGTCCAGCGAGGCGGTCCTAATTTCTTAACTTTGTGTTAATCGGACTTTCGATGTGCGGTCTAGATCTGATACAGAGTTTGAATGTGCTCCCAAGAGCAGTCGGGTAATGAGTTTGATCCTAGATTTTAGGGTAACCTAACGTTAATGATTCTACAAGTTTTAGGTCTTGCAGATCGTATTTAAAGTGAATCAAATGAATTTTGTAGCTAATCTAGTTTAACACTTAGTTACTTTGTCAAATTTCTAAAGGATTTAGTCCTGTAAGATTTCTGTCTGAGGTGGTACCTAGGCCTTTGTAGTTTGTATATAGAGTGATCCAAGTTATACTACTTAGCTAGTTTAAGTTAGTGTCTAGGGTGAAGTACTTAGGAAAAATTGACAGATCAAGGTAGTGAAGGGTGGGATTTATGAAGGAAATGGTTTGAAAAGGATTTGAGGCTTTAATTGAGTGTTTGAGAAGTTAAAACGGTGTTAGGATTGACCCATCGCCTAAGGACGTCTAATTCCAGGTTGGAAAAAATTCAGGCTGTTACAGCTTTGTAAGGGTTTGCTAAAGGGTTTAGGGCTATCAAAGGTGTGCGTGTGAGAGAGAGAGAGAGAGAGAGAGAGAGAGAGAGAGAGAGAGAGAGCTTGTGGAAGGGAGGTTCTACTCGTAGAGGTGATCTACTGTGTACTCGACATCTCAGCGCTTCTACGTCCTCATAATCGGTGAGATCTCTCCATTTTTCCTTATTATCTTATTGTTTATCCGCTCCTGCATGAGTGAAGAAGGTTTGATCCAAACGTTATGTGCTTATGATCAGTTGTAACGTTCTACTTCATAGTGGATTATTGCTCTGGACTAGGTCCCGTGGTTTTTGATGAGATTTTTGTCCCGTGCTCGACCAGTTGAGGACTGGTGCACGACCAGTCGTGGAGTCGAGCCCTGACTCGACTCAAAGTCCAGTGACTTTGAGCTATTTTTCTCCAGGGTGCTCGATCAATCGAAGGAGGTGCTCGACCGATCGTGGGTGGCGCTTGACCGGTCAAGGACTCGGCTTGACCAGTCGAGGTTAAGCAAATTCCTTCCACGATTTTGTGTAGATTTTAGATTTTGAGTCCTTTCGCAACAAGGATGCGGAAGGGAGTTTCCTAAAACTATAAATAGGGGTCTCTAAGGTTTTCTAGGGGGATGAGATATACAAGAGGATTTCCTAAAGCTTGACAAGGGATTTGTTAAAGGGTTTAGGGCTATCAAAGGTGTGAGAGAAAGAGAGAAAGAGAGAGAGGAAGCTTGTGGAAGGGAGGTTCTACTCGTAGAGGTGATCTACTGTGCACTTGATATCTCTGCGCTTCTACGTCCTCATAATCGGTTAGATCTCTCTGTCTTCTTTGTTTCTCTTATTGTTTATCCACTCCTGCGTGACTGAAGAAGGTTGTAACGTTCTACTTCATAATGGATTGTTGATCTAGACGAGGTCCCGTGGTTTTTACCTCTTTGAAGGTTTTCCACGTAAAAATCTCGTGTGGTGTGTGATTTATGCTTTGATTTATTTCATTGCTTTATTATCCATAATTCTGGTTTGTTTCCGGAGGCTAGATCCTAAGGTTTGTGCAAGGCCCCCAATAAAGTGGTAACAGAGCTAAGTTCATTGAACGGGTAAGATCAGTTTTGAATTATGAAATGTGGCTCATCAAGGATGATCAGCCTCAATGGTTCTAACTGGACCATATGGAAGGCTAAGATGGAGGACTTGCTTTATTGTAAGGACCTATATTCTCCAATTTTAGGCATATCAGTAAAATCCAAGGATATGTCTAATGATGATTGGAAGAAGATATATCGGAAGGCGATGGGGTTTATTAGACAATGGTTGGATGATTCTGTGTTCCACCATGTGTCTACGGAGACCTCAGCCACTAGCCTATGGCTGAAATTAGAAGGGCTGTATGAGAGGAAGACAATTGGTAATAAAATTTTTCTGATAAGGTGACTTGTGAATCTCAAGTTCAAGGATGATGGTTCTGTGACCGAGCACATGAATGAGGTCAGCAATATAGTGAACCAAATCTCCTCTATGAAGATGGTCCTAGATGATGAATTGCAGGCTCTGCTATTGCTTAGTTCATTGCGTGATAGTTGGCAAACATTGGTGGTATCTCTAAGTAACTCCACGCCAGACGAAAAGATTTTCATGGAACAGGTTACTAGCTGTCTCTTCAATGAGGAGACAAGGAGGAAGTCTCAAGGGTTCACTCAGCAAGAGGCTCTTGTGACACAGGAACGGGGGAGAGGAAAGAACAGAAAAGGCGGAAAGGCCCGAGATAAATCAAGAGGCAAATCGAGTAACAGGAAGGATGTTGAATGCTGGAATTGTGGCAAGAAGGGCCACTATAAGCATGAATGTCATAAGGCTAAGAATGACAAGAAAGGAAAAGGAAAGGAGAAGGAAGATGAATCAGATTTCACTGCAGTCGCTTCAGATGACGACATTGTAGTTATTCTTTCAGTAGATCATGATATATGTCTCACGACTACGAGTCAGGACACCGACTGGGTGATAGACTCGGGAGCCTCGTTTCATGCGACTCTACGTAGGAACTTCTTCACAAGCTATAAGTCAGGTGAGTATGGGACCATGAAGATGGAAAATTCTGGCATATCAAAGATCGTAGGGGTCGGTGATATTTGTGTGAAGACCAATGTGGGCTGCACATTGGTTCTAAGGGATGTGAGGTATATCCCAGACTTTTGCCTCAACCTGATGTCGATGGGAAGGCTGAATGATGATGGCTATGAAAGCCAGTTTGCTGGTGGGTGCTGGAAGCTCATTAAGGGTTCGTTGATCGTGACCAGAGGAAAGAAGTGTTGCACCCTTTACAAGACAAGTGTCAGTGTGTGCAAGGGTGGGTTGAACACAACGGAAGATTCAGCTATTGACATGTGGCACAGGCGTCTAGGCCATATGAGTGAAAAATGGCTTCATCTACTAGTGAGGAAGCGGTTTCTTCCAGACGTGACAGGTACACCTCTCAAAACCTGTCTTGATTGTTTATTAGGGAAACATCACCGAGTTTCATTTGTTAAAACTGCTTCTCATGTTAATAAAGAGCATGTATTAGATTTGGTTTATTCTGATGTTTGTGGTTCTATGAGGACAAAAGCCTTGGGTGGGGCATTGTATTTTGTCACTTTTATAGATGATGCATCTAGGAGGGTTTGGTTTATGCTTTGAAATCCAAGGACAAAGTCTTTGGTCTGTTTAAATTATTTCATGCTATGGTCGAGAGAGAGACAGGTAGATCATTGAAGTGCATCTGCACTGACAAATGTGGTAAATACATTAGCGACTTTCATGAGTATTGTAAGTCCCTGGATATACGACATGAATAGACGATTCCCAAGACCCCCCAGCATAATGGTGTAGCTGAGCGAATGAATTTCACCATTGTAGAGAGAATCAGATGCATGTTATCCCATGTGACGTTGCCCAAGAAGTTCTCGGGAGAAGCAATGCACACGGTAGTGTATTTGATAAACAGGTCTCCATCGGCCCCGTTGAATGGAGAAGTACCTGAGAAGGTGTGGACCGGATATGATCCATCATACAGTCATCTCAGAGTGTTTGGATGCACGGCATCCGTTCACGTATCAAAGGACGAGAGGTCTAAGCTCGATATAAAGATCAGATAGTGTGTATTCTTGGGGTACGGCGATAAAAAGTTCGGTTACAGATTGTGGGATTCGACCGAGAAGAAGTTCGTCAGGAGCAGAGATGTGATATTATTTGAAGATCAGTGTATCGAAGACATTGGTAAGCCAGAGATGTAACGCCTCAAACTTTTCAATACTCAAGTATTGAAAGTTCTCGAGCGTTACCAAGAAATTTACTTAATATGTCATGTGTACGATAACAATCCGACAATCCTAGCCTTACATCATCGCCCTGACACAAACCTAACCGTTAAGAAGGAACCTTATTCATAGATCAAGCCATCTAACCGTTGATTTCCAGGCAGGACCATCCATCACGTGATTTGACTAAGTACCTTTCCACGAAGGGCACAACGAATAACTCCCTATCCGTAGTGATTTAGATATACACTCCCTTATAGGAATTTCTTAGAAACGTGCCTATAACCATGTGGAGCCATTGGATTTCCCAAAACTTTAAGATCAGCAACAATTACAATAATGCCACAAACGTAGACCTTGGATTCTAGTTCGCTCAGTTCTCATGATTCGTTTAAGGTGAAATTCTATACCATGCTTAGGGATCACAAAATAACTGTACAAATAAAATTACAGCCCATAGATCATCATATAAGTGGCCTAAATTGAGGAAAAGGTCTGTAACCATTGATGTGGGACCACCTGATCTTTGGATATACTCTAATCTTGGGCTCAACGCATCAAAGTAGATGGGAAAATGAATGGATGGGCTGGATTCCGTGAAGCATAACACTGTGGGCCCCACACGAGTGCTGTGCATGCACCACAGGGGTGCACTCGCGGTGCATGTACATGAGGTCGGGTCAAACGACATTTGACTCGACTGAAAATTCAAATTCAAAGAGGAATCTTCCTCCTCTCTTGCGACCGGACGGACGATCGTCCGCTGGGACGAGTGATGGCCCGCCATCATCATTCACTCGGATGATCCGAGTCGTCCATCGCGTGCAAGAAGGAATTTCAACCAAAACCCAGCGAATTTCGCCGAGAATGCATCAGAGGTCGTCCCCCACTGTTCTGGACATCCGGATCGTCGTAGCAAGATCACCACGATGGGCTACACTAAAACGAAATAAAAACACTTCCTCCTAGGACGAAATCCCACAAAGGAGCTAATGGAAGGTGTGGATTTCGTGAAGTGTCAAGATAAGTGGCCCCACTGACATCACCGCAACCCACCGTTCGTAACAGAGTCTCCCACGTCTGAAATTCAAACTGACAGCGTCCGTTCAAAGACCTGGTGGGCCACATCCAAGAGCATCCGGGATGATCAGAACCATCTAAGAACCCGTAGAAGGAGATCCGAACACCATTGAGGAGAGTTCAGCGTTGCTGGAATCCTGGAAACGCCGTGAAAACAGGGGACGCCGAGTGGCGTATCTCTCATACCCCATAAGGTTTACGCACGCCATCTTCTTGCGCAGGAAGAATCTGGAAGGCCTCCCCTTGGTTATATAAGGAAGGCCTCTCGTGACCGTGAGGACAGGAAAGAAAGAAAGGAAAGCAAAGAAGAAAGACGGGAGAGAGAGAGAGGAGTCACCATTGGCGTGGTGACACCCGTGCAAAGAAGGAGGCTAGGATTCTTCTTGCTCGGCAGTTGAAGAAAGAAAAGAAGGAAAAGAAAAAGAAAGAAAAGAAAGAGAGAAATAAAAAATGAAAAAAAACTGAGAGAGAAAGGAAGAGAGAGAAAACAACACGAGAGAGGGAGAGAAATCCGGTAGCCGTCGTCCAGATCCCCGTCCGATCAGCAAAGAAAAGAAAGAGAGGAAGAAAGAAAGGAAGAAGAAAAGAAAAGATAAGAAAAGAGAAAGAAAGGGAAAAAGAAGAAGAAGTGAAGAAGGTAGCCGAGTCGACTCACCGAGTTCGAGTCAAGGCCATTTAAGTAGGTTCAGGTCAGCAAATTCTCCCTTATCCCTTAATCCCACACTACCTTCTTTCAGCATTTCCTGTCTTTCCTAACAAAACCCGGTTGACTCAGTAGAAGGACTCGCTAAGAGTTGGAAAAAAATACAGAGTTTCGCATGGTATAAAACTCCTAACAACCACTTTAGTTGAATTTAAAACAAGCGAATCTAAATTGACCAAGACATTTAAACTTAGAAGATATTCAGACAACAGGTGAGGGTTCTATCCTTTAAGCTTATAGTAATTTAAGTTGATTTATTTATCCTACTATATTTTATCTGTCTTCCTACTAGTTTATTTTGACTTCTATATATGCTTTCATGAATTTGATATTGCCTTTACATGTATCCCTTTTATACATCAATTTGAATCTTCCATGTTATTATATGTTTCACCAGCAATTATGGCCTTTTCATGCCTTTTACGATATGAATTATCATGTATTCCATGTTTACATGTTCCTTGGGAATTATCCTATCAATTGATTATTGGCCCTTTTGGGATTATGACATGATGTCAAATACAAGAGAATTTCTCTGAATTTATGTGAGGCCATGGGTACAAGCCTTGCCCCTGCCTTATCCATTATTGAGTTGGATCTGCCACTCGTCCTTATATTTGAGTTGGTTATGCCACTCGTCGTTTTATTTGGGTTGGCTCTGCCACTCTCCTCTTGTTGAGTTGACCCTTGTCACTCTTCTCTTATTATGTTGGCCATTACCACTTTTGCTGAGTTGACCATTGTCACTCTTCTCTTTATTATATTGGCCTTGTGCCGTCTATCTTTAAAAGGCACGGGCATGTGTTTTGTTATTCCAGAACCTCCATGATTCAGTCTATATTCTTCATGATTCAACTATATTCTCTATAAGTGCAAGTGATGTGTTATGAGGTATCACAACTAGTGAATCGATTATCTTATCATGGACGTAATGCGTTACGGGTAGTGGCCCTCTTGGTCGGCACGTAATTCCGTGGGTTGGTTGGCGTGGTGCACAATCGATGTATGTAAATCGGTATACGTGTTACATCAACTTTTCAGGATTGGATGTCGCAAATAGTCGCTCCATGAACACATCGTGTTACGTAAATCCCCCAACCGCGTGTTGTGTTGCCTTGAGATGTTCGCATAAATCCACGCTAGCGTTGGCTATGCCGGCAAATATCCGTAGTTATGGGATACAGGTCGAGCCGGATTTTCTATGAATTATATTCCACATTGTGACGATCACTATGTATGATGAGCCGCACACACTATGTTAGGCATGCATCTCATGTAGATTGTTTGCGCATTATGATATCCTCGTATTAGTGGACTATGGGACATATCAGAACATTCTTCATTACCTATTATGAATCTCCTGAATTATTGTTAATCCTAAAGGATGACCTTCACTATGAGTAGGGCATTGACCCTCTCCCAACCATACAGATGATGCAGGTGACGTACAGGTTGAAGACTTAGATGATTACTTCCCTATAGAAGATTATCTTGAAATAATAAGAAGACACAGTTTTGCCATTTAGTTTTATACTTCCGCTGTGAACTCTGATGTTGTAATAAACCTCTCATTATAAGGCCGTTTGATTATTCTTTTACTCTGATGAAATATAATTAATACAGTTGATTGTATTCTTGTGAATGTTACCTTAATGAATGTATCTGGATGTAAACCATATATATATATATATATATATATAAATAAAATAAATAGGGTGTGATTTCAGAGCATCCAAGTTATTCATTATTAACACCCGGTTTCCTCGGGCACGAGTACAAACTCTGGCCGTGAAAATTTCGGGCTGTTACAAGAGAAGAACCAGCCTAGTTCATGTGACCTAGAGGACATGAATCCGATTATTCCTCTCGTGGTGCCTGATGATGGGGGAGTACAACAAGGTGCAGAGGACGATGAAATTCCTTTAGAAGATGGACTAGGGGAGCAGCCCCCACTTTATCCACCTGTTGAGCCACAACTGAAGAGGTCATCTAGGGATAGACAGCCATCCAAGTGGTACTCGTCACATGAGTACATTATGCTGACTGATGGGGGAGAGCCAGAAGACTATTCTGAGGCCCTAGCCGATGAGCATAAGGAGGAGTGGTTGAAAGCTATGCAAGAGGAAATAGAATCCTTGCATAAGAACCACACCTATAATATGGTGAAACTGCCTAAGGGCAAGAAAGCTCTGAGCAACAAGTGGGTGTTCAGAAAGAAGGTTGAGCAGAAGAATTCATAGACAAGGTTCAAGGCCAGACTTATCGTGAAAGGGTTTGGTCAGAGGAAAGGCATAGACTTCGAGGAGATATTCTCACCAGTGGTGAAGATGACATCCATACGGGTGTTGCTTGGGTTGGCGGTTAGCATAGATCTAGAGATAGAGCAGTCAGATGTTAAAACTGCCTTTCTCCATGGTGACCTGGAAGAAGAGATCTATATGCACCAACCAAAGGGGTTCGAAGTCAAGGGCAAAGAGCATATGGTGTGTAGGCTGATGAAGAGCTTGTATGGCCTGAAATAAGCTCCACGACAATGGTACAAGAAGTTCAACTTTCTTATGTTAAAGCATGGGTATGATAGAATAGAATCGGACCATTATGTGTTCATGCGTAAGTTCTCAGATGGTGATTTCTTAGTTATGCTATTATACATTGATGACATGCTCATCATGGGAAAAGACATCAAGAAGATCGATAGGCTGAAACAAGAGTTGGGCAAGTCTTTTGCGATGAGAGACAAATCCTAAGAATGAAGATAACCCGTGACAGAAGCAGCAGAAGGCTTTGGCTGTCATAAGAGTGGTATATTGAGAAAGTCCTAGAGCGGTTCAATATGAATGCAGCAAAGTCGATCAGTACTCCACTGGATGGTCATTTTAGATTAAGCGACAGGCAGTGTCCCAAGACAAAGGCAGAGGTGGAAGAGATGCAGAAGATACCCTATGCGTCAGCTGTAGGAAGTTTGATGTATGCTAGTGTGTGTACATGCCCAGACATAACATATGTGGTTTGTGTTGTCAGCCGGTATTTTGCCAATCCTGGCAAAGAACATTGGGCAGCGATGAAGTGGATACTACGGTATATAAGATGCTCATTCAGGTTGAGCCTATGCTATGGTGATAGAAGAAAACCTGTGTTAGAGGGCTACACAGATGCAGATATGGCAGGTGACAGAGACTCCGGGAAGTCTACATTAGGGTTCATGTTCACGTTTGCAGGGGGAGCGGTTTCTTGGCAGAGCAAGCTACGGAAGGTCGTAGCATTGTCGACGATAAAGGCCGAGTACGTTGCAGTCACAGAAGCATGTAAAGAGATGCTTTAGATGAAGAGGTTCCTACAGGAACTTAGCGTAAATCAGGAGCAGTACGTGATCTATTGCGATAGTCAGAGTGCGATACACTTGAGCAAGAATCCAAGTCAGCATTCCAAGTCGAAGCACATAGAGATTCGGTATCATCGAATCAGGGATATTTTAGAACAGAAGGTGTTACAGCTTGAGAAGGTCCATACAAATGATAATGGGTTAGACATGATGACCAGGGCTTTGCTGAAGGGTAAGTTCGAGGTTTGTAGAAATCAGGCTGGGTTGAAGAAGGTGAATCCCTCCTGGGATAAAAAGGGAGAGATTTGATGAGATTTTTGTCCCGTGCTCAACCGGTCGTGAGCCTCGCTTGACCGGTCGAGGACTGGTGCACGACTAGTCGTGGAGTTGAGCCCTGACTCGACTCAAAGTCCAGCGACTTTGGGCTATTTTTCTCCGAAGTGCTGGACTGGTCGAAGGAGGTGCTCGACCGGTCGTGGGTGGTGCTCGACCGGTCGAGGACTCGGCTCGACTAGTCGAGGTTATGCAAATTCGTTCCGCGATTTTGTGCGGATTTTGGATTTTGAGTCCTTTCGCAACAAGGATGCGGAAGGGAGTTTCCTAAAACTATAAATAGGAGTCCTTAGGGTTTTCTAGGGGGATGAGATAAAGCTTTACAAGGAATTTGTTAAAGGGTTTAGGGCTATCAAAGGTGTGAGAGAAAGAGAGAAAGAGAGAGAGGAAGCTTGTGGAAGGGAGGTTCTGCTCGTAGAGGTAATCTACTGTGCACTTGATATCTCAGCGCTTCTACGTCATCATAATCGGTTGGATCTCTCCGTTTTCTTTGTTTCTCTTATTGTTTATCTACTCCTGCGTGACTGAAGAAGGTTGTAACGTTCTACTTCATAGTGGATTGTTGATCTGGACGTAAAAATCTCTTGTGTGGTGTGTGATTTATGCTTTTATTTATTTCATTGCTTTATTATCCATAATTCTAGTTTGTTTCGGGAGGCTAGATCCTAAGGTTTGTGCAAGGCCCCCAATAGTTTTTACCTCTTTGAGGGTTTTCCACATAAAAATCTCTTGTGTCATGTGGTTTGTGCTTTGATTTATTTCATTGCTTTATTATCCCATAATTCTGGTGTTTTTGGGATGCTAGATCCTAAGGTTTTGTGTAACGGCCCCCAACACTACGAACCTCATGCTTCCATCAAAATGTAAGCAATATGTCGAATGCTCTAATGATCTACAAATATGCATACACTTCATGAAGTGGTAAGCAATTTCATTGAAATCAATCACGGGCCTGAAAAGCCATAAACAAAAGCTGAAGTCTTGACATATTGGCATACAACAAAGTGTAGAAAATTTCACAAGAAGACCCCCTTAGTATGCAACAACTAATAGATAGGAATAAACTGTGGCCTTATGACAGTGACAACCATGAATAAAATGCAGAGTTAAAGTTACATGAGCTTTCACATTGTTGCATGACTTATCAGTCCCTGTTCATTCCCAATTCATTTCTTCTGGTATATATGGGTTCCTAGATCTTCATTTCTTCTGATTACAGCCCAATTCATTTCAACTAAATAGTCAAAACATACATCTTCATCATCATCATCTAAGCATTTTCCCAACTAATTGGGGTTGGCTACATGCACAATATACTTGAGTTCTCAGCCTGTAAAGTGGGGCCTAGAGTTCAATGATCAAAAGTCTGTTGGGACACATTGTGGGTGGAGCACACCCCAAAAATTTTCCAGGTACGAAGATCCTTTCCACCCATCTTGAGCAATTTTCTGTTGAATGTAAAGTGTCACATTACTCTTCTCAACCATATATTTTGAGAAATGATCAGTGATTCCATAAATCCCTAATTTCCAAAACTCGACGGTATGCTTCCATGGAAATCATTTTCAATCAAAGTCTTTTCAATCATTTTCAGCCAATGCTCGAGTATGTGAGTCTGGGTGGACAACGGTTTGCATTATATGGATGCAGAATAGTAAATGTGATAGGTGTGGGGTTGTGGACAATGTTTGAGTATGTGAAGCTGGCTTGAAAGCAGTTCACATTGTAATGATGCAGTAACAGAAAATGTGAGTCTTCAAAATACCGTCTCCGTTTATGGATGAATTGAATGGGTTTGCACTTTTTGTTTTTTAAAACGGGCTTGCACTAAAATAGCTTCTGCAACTTATATGTGCATTTTCTATTGGAGTTGATTGTGTTGTACTACATGGAGTTGGTTAAGCCATAGATGGCAAAAAATGTAGGTTCTTTCTTATGTTTGATCCTCATTGTGTGGGGTCTGTAATATTGCACATGACACCATTTTTCTTCTTGTTTTACTGCAGTTAGTGCTGAAGTTTTGTTGTTGCTTGTGCTTTCTTTTCTTTTCTTTTCCTTTTGTTTTTGTTTTTGTTTTTGTTTTGTTTTGTTTTGTTATTTATTTATTTATTTATTTCTTTTTATTTAATTTTAATTTTAATTTAATTATTATTATTTTTTTTAATGCAGGAGACTTCCAGATGATATGAACCCAAGGGTAGCATATTACTCTTCATCCTTCCTCTTGAAGGCAGGCCATTTATCCTTTTGACATTAGAGGCAATATAAGATAAATACTGATTAGATAGTGCATACAACTGTGGTTAGTTAGTATCATCTTTTGTTTGAAACTTGTTCTCATTAGTAAATGAAATTTCATTTTGGTTAGCATCATCTTTTGTTTGAAATTTGTTCTCATTAGTGTCATTGACACGTGCTTTTGTTTTTGCCAGATAAAGAAGGCCTTGAGGGGAGTAAAGGTCTATGCCTCCCACATGAAAACTCATCTAGACAATATCGAATTTCAGGGATAACTGCTCAGTCAATGAGCCACCTGACGCTACGCTTAGTATGTTTAAAATCAGCTTGATATATTCCCATCATGATACTTGAAATTCATTTTTTTCATAAACCTCGAATGTTTTTTCAAGAATCAAAAAAATGCTTTCTTTAAAAAAGATTCAAATAAATTGTGAAGATGATTACTTGAAGGGAACTGGTGTTGAGCATATGTTGTTAAATTTTTTAAATATATTTCCCTTACAACAAGGTTTCCATTTGCGAAGGCATGGATAGCGTGTATTGCATATTTTCTATTATCAATCCTAACTCTGAATAGGATGTTGTAGAGAGCAATAAATTAGAGAAATTTCTTTGAAAGTCACTGATGGGCTGTTAGTTAGGTGGGCCTATTTCTCTGAAGAGTACGATTTCTCTGCCACATTTTGCAAAATATGGGCTGTACGTTAGGTGGGCCTATTGTGTGGCCGAAAAATCAGTGCAGAGAGAGAGAGAGAGAGAGAGAGAGAGAGAGAGAGAGAGAGAGAGAGAGAGAGAGAGAGAGAGAGAGAGAGAGAGAGAGAGAGAGAGAGAGAGGCTGATGCATTTGTCTGATGGAATGGGATTGGAACCATTTGTGTTTTCAGGGTTGAATCCACGGGTTTACCTAATTCTCTTCTAGAAGGCTTAACATCCTAACAACTAGTCCGTCTCTCATGAAATTGCCCAAAAATAATCTTTTTTGGCTTTAATTAGTGGTCGATTGCATTGGACTGCATCTAGTAATAACATCATTCATCAGAAGCGGTTGACATTGAACAGCCAGAGAATTATCTGTTCTTCTGCTCTAACACATGGGACGTGGTTCAATAGATCAAATGAATGTTGTATAATTTGTAATTGCACTAATTACCAAGTCTACAACCTCAGAAGTGTCATGTTAACATGCACCCACCTAGTTGCACAGCGATACTTTTTTGTGCATGTCCACAAGGAGAGGATTAAATATTTACTCTTACATACATATAAATTCAGAAATGGAAAACTGATATAGAAGTTGCTTGGTGTTGCAGATACGGATGTATCTTGACATCCTTGTTCTTCTATTTGAACACACTTTTTTTTTTTTTTTTTTTTTTTTTTTTTTGTGCAAATGCCTTTTATATTGCCAAAGGTTTCTGGTGCATTTTCTTGTTGTACTCCTAACCAGTTACAGTCACTAGCTTGCTTTCTTCCTTTGTGGTTTTAGGATGTTCTCTGCCATGAAAGATTTTTCTTCAAGTGTTCTTGTTTTGTGATGGTGAAATTTCATTCCAGATTTTTGCAGAAAAACCAGCTGCTGTGCATCAGACATTTCTGAACTTTGTTCCTACCAAGGTAAGAAGAGTATGTGGAAGTTCTACCATGTAGAACTTAACTTCCATCTTCAACCATTTTATTTTAAATGTGGCTATTAATGGGTCGAATTGGTTATTTAAGTGCTCAATTGGATTTTGTATTCATATTTGTTAGATTGCAATGTTGGATGGGGTCATCAATATACTTTTTAGAAGCATGTTGCACCTGTTAATGTATTCCAAGGATAATGACATTCCAAGGACACCATGTTTAGAAATTTATGCGGTTTTGCTGTTTTTTGACGCAGGGGAGGACGTGAGGTCGAGCACCGTCTTCCTCAAGAGGATAAGTATTCCGAATCCACGGTACTTCTCTGGACTCCTCACGGAGACTTCTCGAATCCACGAGGAAAGAGAGCATAAAATAGAAATAAATTCTAATAAATTCGAAATTAATTAATGAATGAATAAAAACGAGTTCACAACCCTTTAAATAAGGATACCAAGCAATAGGAAAGAAATCGGAATCAAACTACAACTAAAACTCCTAGAAATCGCGACTTACTATAAATAGTAAACTTACTATTTATAGAGGGTCGTGATGTCTACTAGTGCGCAAGGTTTTTGGCCAAAAATAGTAAGTGTCCTATTTGGCTTCACCAAACCGTTCTCCTAATTATTCTAAGCTCTTTTCATGTTGGGCGTAACTCCTAAAGCACGACGGATGAAGAGTTATAATCAAACTAAAACTTACTATTTATAGTAAAAACGAAATTAAAACAGGGAAACGACCGTCGATCCAGGGGTTTTTCGCAATTCCGGGTGTCGCAACCCTGCATAGCTGGGTTGGTTGGCTAAAGTAGCTCGTTCTACCCCAAAATCATATATTTTACTTCGCCTAACTCATTCCGGATTGCGAGATATGCCCGATTTAAGGTCCGATGGTCTGGATCACTTCTGTCGCCGACCGGGCCTTTTCTGATCCATCTTGGCCATGAAACTGTCCGCGACCCGCTCCACATCATTTTTTGCCTGGGAAAGTTTCTTAGTGGTATTCTTCTTTTTTGCACTACTTAGGATAAGATGGAAGGAAATGCTATTGGAAAGGCTTATCTCTTACAATTCATGGTCCTCTAACAGCACTGTCCTATCAATATCCCATCTGTTTTTCTTTTTCTTTCTCCACAAGGTTAAGTGAGCAAATTTTAGTTTTACGTAGTTTATAGATTTCAAAGTAGTGTTGGTGGTGTTCTTATGTTCTTATAGATTTCACAGGAGATGCATTTTCGCACCTAGCAAGTGAACAAGTTTGCAAGCAGAACTAATTGCTTCACAGGAGATGCAGGATTGAAATGAAGACTGAAATTCTAGAGGATTGCCAAAACTTGAACTCAGAATGTAGTTTTGCAGTAAGTTGAGTACAAGTGGTACTAAAAAAAAAAAAAAAAAAAAAAGAGGATTGCCAAAACTTGAACTCAGAATGTAGTTTTGCAGTAAGTTGAGTAGAACTGGTACTTTATTTATTTATTTTTAAAGAGAAGGTAAGCACTAAGTTTATTACATTTTATGTGATAGGAAAACCAATCATTCTAACAGGCGTCAGAATAAAACTCATATCTAGATGCATGTTTTGAAGTTCCTATCTATAATGTCAACTTAGAGTTAACATGATACTAGGAAGGATAAACAATTGTCGAAATTCTTTAGAAATGCAAGCAAGATACTGAAGTACACATCTAGCTTACCAATCAGGAGACTGATTAAAAAAAGAAATTCATTTCAGATTGATCGCTTTGGACCTATAAACATATATCATATGGGGAAATAATC
The DNA here is from genome assembly GCA_030180095.1 of Magnolia changhungtana. Classification (NCBI taxonomy): domain Eukaryota; kingdom Viridiplantae; phylum Streptophyta; class Magnoliopsida; order Magnoliales; family Magnoliaceae; genus Magnolia; species Magnolia changhungtana. Next base: position 7,482,677 of record JASAUF010000596.1, read on the forward strand.
TCTCATATAAAAGTTAGACATACATCGGTGCAGGTTTGGAATTGATATGACCACACTCGAATGATTATGATAACTAGTCCAAACTTGAGAATGGCCCATGAGTAACAACCTTATCCTTAAGTTGGCATTGAAAAATTATTGTATGAATTTGTGATCTCACACATATGCGGCCCATCGAATGGAGATAATGGGTTTGATGGGTACCACTTCACTATTAGCTTAGTTTTCATTGAATGTAGACTAATTGATGTAGAGCGGGTCGCGGATAGTTTCATGGCCAAGATGGATCAGAAAAGGCCCGGTCGACAACGGAAGTGATCCAGACCGTCAGACCTTAGATTGGGTGTATCTCGCAATCCGAAATGAGTTATTGGGCATAAAATTATATGTGATTTTGGGGTAGAACGAGCTACTTTAGCCACCCAACCCTACTAGGCCAGGTTGCATAAGCCGAATTTTCGAAATACCCCCGGATCAATGGTCATTTCACTGTTTTAATTCCATTTTGACTATAAATAGTAAGTTTTAGTTTGATTATGACTCTTCATCTGTTGGGCTTTAGGAGTTGCGCCCAACATAAAAAGAGCTTAAAATAATTAGGAGAAAAGCTTGGTGAAGCCAAATAGGACACTTACTATTTTTGGCCGAAAACCTTGCGAACTAGTAGATATCACGACTGTCTATAAATAGTAAGTTTACTATTTATAGTAAGTTGCGATTTTTAGGAGTTTTAGTTATAGTTTGCTTCTAATTTCTCTCCCATTACTTGATAACCCTATTTAAAGGGTTGTGAACTTGTTTATTTCATCAATTAATCAAGTTATGAATTTATTTATACTTTCTTGCTTTATTTTCTCGTGGATTCGAGAAGTCTCAGTGAGGAGTCCAAAGAAGCTCCATGGATTTGGAGTAGTTATCCTTGAAGAAGACGGTGATCGACCTCATCACGTTCATCCCTGCGTCACTAATGTTGGGGGGTTTTTTTTTTTTCCTTAATTGTATAGGTGGGTTGATCCTCTTAAGGCCTGATCATGGTGGCCTACTCCAGTTTGCAGCAGCTGTGGCATTTCTTAGTAAATTATACAAAGACTATCTTGGTATTATTAGAAGTTATTGAGGGAGTTGTAGTTCTCAATCATTTTTCATGAAGTGTCATTTGTTGATAATGTAGGTTTGAAGCTCATCATGTTGTGTGCATGATATCCAATCTGTCCATCACATTCGCCACCACATTTTCTTCTTATGTCCCAAAACTCAGGCCCATTCAAGACTTAGAATTCAACTTCGTTAATCATTTTGGTGGTTTAATCCAAACTGTCCAAAATTTATTTCTTGATCTAACTTTGCTTTACACTTTAGTTTGGATGGAATCGTTATCTTAACTGAGAAAATTGCGAACTAGCTTATATTTTGATAGATTTACTTTATATGATTTGTGATATTTGGGATATTTTTAGTTAACAGAGATTTGATTTTTGTCATTTCTGATTTTTAGTTGTACTGCAACATTCTTTCAATTTCAAATATTAAAAAAAATTCATGTTCCAAATAGAAAAAGAAAAATTATAAATAAAAAAAATATACCGTTCTCCAAAATCAGTAAGGATTTAGAAATGTGGCAATTTTGAAAACTGTTCCGAAATTGAAAATTTGCGACGGTTTTCAACCATTCTTAAATTTTTGCAATGCCCTATTTAACCACGGTTGGAAACAGTTCCTAAATTTATCATGTGAATAGAGATTTTGGTGGTCATGTGAATGCATGAGCTCAAAATTCCACTGGCAATGGATAATGGCTAATAGATGATGGGGAATTATCACATGCAGTTTTGAACGTTGGTAACTACCATAAGCTTCAAGCTGCGTCAGTCCCTCTATGATGTGCGAGTGTCATCCAACCCATCATCCATTAGATGAACACTTGTGGTAGGCCTAGCTCCCAAGAGTCATCCTACTCCAAAAGGGGATAGAGGGGGACAATGCAGAGGAGGGTGAGGCTTACCATAAAAATTTTAAGATGGAATGTGGGGTCTATGTTTTATATATGCAATATCCAAGTAGATGCGCCTCACTAGAACAAATGGTCATAAAATAATAATAATAATAATAATAAATAAATAAATAAATAAATAAATAAATAAATAAATAAAAATCAAGCTATTACAAAAATCAGGTGGGCCACACCATGTGACCTTCTTAGGCATGGCTGTACATTGCTCCCTGTGGTTTTTCCAACCACTTATTTGGTTCACGATGATTTTTGGAATGTATGGTGAGCATGAGGTGGACCAGATGCACAGTTAGGATTTGACTTGATGTAAACATCATGAGTGAGCCCCACACTGCTCAAATAATTCACTAAAATTGACAACAACCATTTGGAAAAATTGAAAAATAAATCAATCCAACAGATGGGCTGATCATATAAAAATGAAAGGGATTCAAATGGGCGATTAATCAAAACATTTTTGGTACCTCTAAAATATATTCTTTTGAATGTCTAATCACTGCCAAATTCACTGAATGATTAAACCCATCTCTTCATCTCATCCTTTGTCATTGAAATGGATTTATTTGTTTTCTATTGTCATCCACGCAATAATATTCAAATCCTGTTCAATTCCTGCTCGACCAAGGCAATCAATGCATTAATGAAAAAAATAGAATAAAACCATTGCTGACGTAGATATGCTAAGAAAGGTAGACGGTGCCATAAAGACAATCCGAAATGGACAACTGATGGCCATATGAGTCATCAGTTGTCCATTTCGGATTGTCTTTATGGTTCCTTGGTATATCACCTTTTTTTTTTAAAATTTTATTTTTTAAAGGAAAGCGAATATATTTATTTTTATGAACAGACCTACAAGCTTTCAGGCAAGCCTTCAACATATCACATGCTGATTGGAAAGAAAGCATTGTATGTGAACATTACTCTCTCCCACACACAATGCAACATGTGGAGTATATATATTACATGATTGTACTACAATTTCACAAACTAACATATGGAGTATTTGAATTGAATAGACTCTTCAGCTCAAGCTGACTCATGAGGCCTTGAATCAGTCCCCGAAGTCGGGGCTGAATTGCCCAACTCGCCAAGGTTGGGGATGACCGGGTGTGGCTTCGTAGCATTAAACTGTATCAGATCTCACCGAATGCAAGCCAATTTGAATGAATCGATCTTACTCGTCCTCCTCGCCTTAAAACCATGATTTTAATCTAATGGGTAAAGGATCGTGTTGGGTGTGGAAGCAGCAGTGACTACCACAGCGGACTCAGATGGGAGCTTCTTACCAGGTGGGCCCACACCGTATAGATGCCTTTTCTCAAAAGTCATTCATTAGGTGGACCCCATGTGTAAAGAATGGAGGGTCTAAGACAAACCAACCAACGGTCCACATTCAATCGGCAGGTATGACCTACCAGATCATCAGAACAATTGATCTTTTACAGTGGAATCGATTTGATGGGATTTCAGACCACTCCAAAAGTGGACGGTCCAAGCCAACTTGGATGAATCGTACAAGTGCTAGTCTTAGAACCATGATTTCAAGCTAGTGGTAAAGGACCGTGTTGGGCACGGAAGCAGCAATGACATTTGTGCCACGGCGGACGGGAACGGATTGGCTACTCCCCCTGCCACCAGCCCCGTGGCTGATGGTCGGTGCTCTGTAGGCCCCACCATGATGTTTATGCTTCATCCATTCCGTTCATCCATTTTTAAAGATCATTTTAGAATGATAACCAAAAAACGATAAGAATATAAATCTCAGGTGGACCACACCACAGAAAAACAATAGTGATTGGATATCCACCATTAAAATCCTCCTAAGGCCCACTGTTCTGTTTATTTGACATCCAATCTGTTGATTAGGTCAAACAGACCCAGATGAAGGGAAAAAACAAAGATCAGCTTGATCCAAAACTTTTATGGCCCCCAAAAATTTTTTTAATGGTCGAAGTTCATTCAACACTGTTTTCTGTAATGTGGTCCATTTGAGATTGGAATATACCTCAGTTTTAGTCTTATTCCATAAAATGGTCTATAAAAATAGATGGACGGCATGGATGAAACACATACATCATGGTGGGGCCCACAGAGCACCGACCATCAGCCATTGACCGGTGGCAGGGGAGTAGCCAATCCGTCTCCACAGCGGACCCAGATGGGAGCTTCTTATCAGGTGGGGCCACACCGTGTATGTGCCTTTTCCGAAGCTGATTGCGTGATGTGCCACACAGCACTGAACTCGTTGGTGTTGGCATCACCAAGTTCTGTGGCCCACCAAGATGTATGTATTATATCCACAGCATTCATCCATTTGGCGCGATCATTTTAGATCATGAACCCAAAAATGAGGCAGATATAAAACTCAAGTGAATCACACCACAAAAGATAACGGGGATAATGATTCTTACCGTTGAAACCTTCTTAGGGTCTACCGTGATATTTATTTGTCAGCCAATCTGAGGTCACACAAACCTGGATGAAGGAAAAAAATAAAATTAGATTGATCCAAAACTTATGTGCCCTAAATAGGTTTTCAATGGTAGACCTTAAATCCCCACTTCTTCAGTGGTGTGGTCTGCCTCATTTATATGCCCATTCACATGGTGGGGTCCACAGAACTTGGTGACGTCGACACAAGGGAGGTCTTTTCTTGAAAGTCAGGTGTACTATCCATTCATTAGGTGGGCCCCATGTGTACAAAACAATGGAGGGTCCAAGAGAAGCCAACCAATGGTTCACATTCAATCTGCAGGTATGCCCCACCAGATCATCAGAACAATTGATCTTTTCCAGTGGGATCAATTTGTTGCCATGGTTTGATGTGATTTCGGACCAATCCAAAAGTGGACGGTCAAATAATAATAATAATAATAATAATAATAATAATAATAATAATAATAATAAATGCTTGCACGAGTGCATGGTTGCGAGAAACCTTTAAGTTTCACTTCAAGTGGGATTGATGCGTTAAAAGTTTTAAGATAAGTCTTATCAGAAACTGTCCATGGCTCTCCAATGAATGGTAGCGAGAGTGACAGAAAAACCCTAATTATCAAGTGGTGTGATTCAATGCTCTGGCAGAGTATGATGCTTGATACTCATGTGCTCGTAAGTTACACTGCTAGCAAACATTTACTCTAATTACACCGACTTAATCGTGGAACCCTCTATCAGATGCTCACAATCCTAACATCTACTTTCGATTTTTAGACGTTTGTTGAAATAGTATCATTGGATATTTTTCATTTAACCGTCCATAAATGCCAATCAATCTTAGATTCAGATTACTAAATAAGCTTACGTTTTGATTCATGATACATCCAAACGGGGACCTCTAATTTTATTTATTTATTTTGAATTATGCTATTTTTGAGTAATTTTTAAGTGCGTATGTATCATTCATCTCACTCTACCCGAGTGTCAAAGTTATTTTCAAGAACCAAACCTCACGGGCAAAAAGCGAACCTGTAGTTTTGGCCCGTGAGGTTTGATAATTAAATGTTATGAATGTTTTAATAATGCATGCATTGCGTCCAAATTGCTTACACGTCGAATAAGATGATAGCCAACTGATTTGGCTGCTGTGATTTGGAGCACTTCCTAATTTACTTTGAGGGTGTATTTGGATTGAAGATAAATTACGTGAAGCAAGATATTTGTATTTGATTAGAGAGAAAAATGCTGGGGAAATTACTTTGCCTTTGACTTGAGTGGTAAGATGATGTCGTCAAGTTTTGTGAGTCCCCACCATGATGTATAGGTTATATTCACATCGTCCATCCGATTTCAATGGATCATGGAACTCGTGTAAACATTTTTAAGAATTCATCATACGTGATGTGACTCCAAAATTTGGACGGTCCACGTGAAGTAGCACCATGTGAAACCCCCGGCCTAATTTTTACTTTGATCCAAAACTTTGGTGGGCCATGAAAAATGGAAAAAATTTCCTCCCATGATTTGCATTTATCTTTGCTATGGGCTCACCAGAATTTTATATGTGAAAATCTATCCTCAGGGGTTTCATGGGATTCCGCATCACATGGACCATTTGGATTAGACGCCCATGACACGTGTGCAAAGGTGCAAACGTGCATAAGTGTGTATGTGGGGCAACGGTACTAAAAGGTTGACCTCATGGGGTTGAGTTGTATGGGCCCCACTGTGATGTGTGTCAAATATTTACCCCCATCAACTAGATGTACCATTCTATGGTGGGCCATGGGCTTAAAAATCAAGTCATGGACTTAAAAATCAAGTCAATCCATGACTTGGGTTGGCCACGCCACATACAATTGTTGAGAGGGGATACCCTCCTATTATAACATTCGTAATCATTTATTGAGCCCACTGAGACGTGGTTCACAAATCCAACCCATTCATTGTGTGTGTCCCACTTGGATGAAGGGTTGGACCAAGTTTCAACTACATCCAAAACTCATTTGGGCCCCACCAATTGCTTTTATATGTTTTAGGCATGTCTTCACATGGTTTTAGATGGTATGGCCCACCTGGATTCCATATACGGCTAATTTTTGGGATATCCCATAACCTTAAGGGTGCACGTCAAATGCATGGTGTAGATGTTTGACACACATCACAGTAGGTCCCACACAACTCGACCTCATGGGAACTTCCCACGAGGTCGACCTTATAGTACCATTTCCATATATATATATATATATATATATATATATATATATATATATATATATATATATATATATATATATATATATATGCAACGCAAGTACAAATGCAAAGAAAAAGCAAATTTTAAAAACATTCCATATATTCATTCAGGTGTGAGCTAACAAAAAGATATGGCCCCGCTAGTCCTAGAGATCAAAGGGATACGCAAGCTATAAGAAATGAAAGCAACATGACAAGAAATTCTCCTTTTCTGACTGTTCTGCTGAAACTACACTGCTCACCAAAGGGACGGCTTGCAGCAGACATACGATCCACAAACATGATCAATGTAGCATTAGTAACTTGATCAACCACACGATGCAATAGATGTTGGGAAGTATGTGGTAGAAGTCGAAATAAATAAGACAGAAATATCAAAATTCAAATCAAGTTCGAAGCGTGTATTAGATGTTGCAAAATATTGATTTAAATAAATATATATATAATTAAAAATATATATATATATATAATATATTTTGGAAAATACTTTTTTTTTGTGGGTTTTGGGAATAGTCCTACGTTGGAAAAGGAGGAGAAGAAAAAGTAGTTTATATGAGAGTGGTGGAGTATTATAATACTTACCCACATGGTCAAAAGGAGAATGGACTTGCGTGTTCTAGTGCTACTAGAACACCCGTGCGCTCGCGCTCGATGTGAGGGCATGGGCATGTGAGGCAGTGTGGCTGTAGAGGCGCTAATGGCACACTTTGCACTTCACATGTGCGCATCGTGTCGTAGAGAGTTGCTCCATTTGCAAACCAGAGCGAGACGTGTACGAGTCGTGGTGCGACTAACTGATTAAGTAGGATGGTTGGCTGAAGGGAAGACTAGAGGATTGAACGAGAGTCCTCTAGTATATATAGAGGGGCTGAAAAGAGCTGTTGCAGCAAAAATTGTAACAGTTGTGCCATTAGTGTAGAGATCAGCTGTAACTGCTGCATGGCTAGCCCAACAGCTAGAAAACGGCTAGCTGTTGTCTCACAACAGTCACATGCAGTAGTGGTTATGACTCATGCACAACAGTCAGAAAATGACCATAAAACGGCTAGTTTTCTAACAGCTAGAAATGATTTAATGAGAGTTATTTCCCTGGACCATAACCCCTTGCAAGGTCTGGATGGAATTCCAAAACCATCTCTCAACCCATTCCAGCAGACCAATTCGAGAACTGAGTAACTATACATCTTCTATACTCCAGTGATTACAGCAATTCAGCAACTTTAAACATTTGCTTGAAGGTTAGACTAGAGGTGTGGTCTAGAACGGTTCAACTGAACCAGTGACTGAATAACTGACCAATGCAGTGGTCCAAATCATAATTTCTTCTCTTTCTTTCTTCTGGAATTTTTTCTTTTTATGTTTTTCTGTCAGACTGTGTGTAATGGAGTTCCATTAGTGAAACTTCGTGTTTGCTGAACGCAGACCCACATCAGGCTCATCGTATCATAGAAGTGGTTTGCCTGTAACCTATCAGCGTACTCAATCTTTTTGAGGAGGGGCAAATAACGCTTTAAGGACAACATCTTAGACGTGCTTCAGCCTGTCCTTAGTTCAGATCATCTTGATTTTTCGGGTTCCATATTTTACAGAAATATTATTATTCTGTATAATTTCCAACATTAGATAGGCTTTTCTTAAAAAATTAATTATTCGCCCCCCTCTACGTGCAGCAATTACAAAGAAACTATGACAAGAACCCTGTCACGTAGTTTTATAATTTGTATAGATTGTGTTATGAGCAAACAATGCACTTTGAGTGTTTACATTGAGAAAATAATAGGAGGATTTATGTCACTCTTGAAAGAGCAATGAAAAATATGATTAATCCTTGATTTACACTGGATTTTATAGATAATGAAAAGCTATCATGTGTTTTGGCAAAGAGGCATTTCTTATTCTGTAATGATTCAAAATAGTCATTTTTGATTCGTTTTCATAGCCAAATGATGTAACGGTTAGATTCTATCAGTTAAAACATCAAAACGGTTGAATTCTATAGGCCAAAAGTTCTCAATGGTTGATTTCTACCAATTAATTTCCATCGATTGATCAATAAAACGACCGATCTCATGATGGACAATATATCGCTATGGCCGATTTAGGAGCGGCTTTGCCTAGTGGCACCACGATTCACATCGATCAATGGTAGGTCACGTGAGAGCTTTATTTACAACAAGATGTGCATGTGTGAAGTGCAAATGATGTAAAGTGGGTCGCGGACACTTTTATGGCTAAGATGGACCATAAAAAGCTCGATCGGATACAGAAGTGATCAGGACCATCAAAACACAAATGTAGGCGTATCTCGCAAATTGGAATGACTTATTTAATGTACAATATATGATTTTGGGTAGGAGAAGATACTTTAGCCAACCAACTCCGCTATGCCGTGCTGCCCACGCTGAATTTGTGAGATTTCATCAGATCAATGGTCGAAAGTCCATTTTAATTTCGTTTTTACTATTTATAGTAAGTTTTAGTTTGATCATAGCTCTTCATCCATTGAGCTTCAGGAGTTGTGCCCAACATGAAAATGACTTGGAAAATTTAGAAGAATAACCTGGTTAGGCCAAATAAGACACTATTTTTGGCTGAAAACCATGAAGTCTAGTAGAAATCATGATCATCTATAAATGTCACATTTTTTAGGGAGTTAGATTAGAGTTTGATTCTGAAACTTCTTAAGCTTGATATCACTATTTAAAGGGTTATAATCTCGTTTTAATAATCAATCAATTTATTTTTGAAATTATTAGAGATCATCACGTCCTTTCCTGTATCACTAAAGTGTACCACTAGCATCCCCCGCCACATGGTGCATGCACTTAAACTAGCATTCTTCTCTTTACAATCTCTAAGTAAAAATGGTAGAGAACTCAAAATTTATAAATCATTCTAGCTTTTTCTCTCCAAGCAATGTGAGACTAAAATTTTTCAAAGAGTTTTACTTTTGCAAACAAATTAAGTTTTTGAGAAAAAAGTTAATTGATTCCGGGACAGCAATGGGGGATGGTCCTACGTGAAGGCCTTCACATAAATGCTTTGAATGGGTAAATCAAGCTCTTCTGTTGTCAATGAAACTAATATATAACCTCCGTACAAAATTAGAAATAAAATTGTACACTCACGCAATCCACACGGTTGCACGTTTAGTCGACCATGGAGACAAGAAAAAGTCAAGGTCGAGAAAAGAATTCACGTTTGACCACGAAATTGATGTTCTACCAGACAGTGCTACACAGATTAAAGGTATTCTTTCAAGAAAGACACCCTTATGTAAATTCCTTAAGAGGTGAACCATTCCACATGGACAGCTATTAAGATTCTGTATTCAATAGTGATGGGTTATTTGATAAGACGGTAGAGACTGAGACGTGTAAACATATGCACAAACCATAATAGGTGTCAGTGACGTGATATGTAAATAAATCCAAACCGCCCCAGTAACGGGACCCACTATAGATGGGAATGGCCATAGAATCAGATTGATTAAATGATCTTAACCGGTGATCGACGAGCATTTTTTAATTAGCCTTTGGCCATTGACTATATTTCATTTTGAGCATCCATTAGATATCTACAACTACCTTACCTCGATCACTACCCATTTATTGAGTGGTCCATTATTTCAACATCTTGAGGTACATGCTTATGATTATAGTCATCTATTTTTTATTCAAAGTAATTAATTGAAGTCTGCTACATGAATTCTCTCTCTCTCTCTCTCTCTCTATATATATATATATATATATTCAGTTAGACTACAAGGGATCTAGTCTTTTTTAACCATTTAGACCACATGACTTTAGAGCCGCCTTCAACTGTTACGAACTCACCCTTGGGGACCGTACATTTATTTCCTTGCAACTCCTGTCTTATCTTTACCAGCTGATTAGGGATTGAGTTGGAATGGGGCCCACTGCTTTTGCATGCCAAACCCCAAATCCTCTCTGGACCTAAAGCCTGGCTTATGGACTTTGGCTATCTTCATCATCTTCATAATCATCAGACAGAGGTGACGGCCTAAGTGATTGCTGGGATCGTACACTGTCAGATATGGGTCGAGTAGGTATTCAGCTCAAAAACGTTGGGCCTCGTTGCAACATGGGATTAGGTGGGGTAAGGTGCATGGAATTGCATTTGATCTCTAACGGTACGGATTGGATTAATCCGAGTATCATATCATCGAGTCTTAATAGTCGATATTACAGGATTTTGGGAGGATCTCGAAATCGATCCACTGCATGGGTTGGCCCTACATTCATGCATGTGTTTTATTCATGCCATCTATACATATGCACCCTTTACATGTGACATTTAAGTTGTATATGTATACAGGTGATTGACATCAGTTGTGAATTTGTCCATTTAGTTTACAATTCCATATCAAACGTATTCGATAAATGGGCAAAGATGGGATTAGGTGGGATGGAATTGTATTTGATCACATACAAATTCCATCTTCCTGGTTGAGGAAGACGAGAAGGGTTGGGATTAGGTAGGATGGAATTGCATTTGGTCCAATATGAGATTTCTGGTGGATTTTGAAATCCACTATAAATGGACCCTGCATTGATGCATGTATTTTATCCATGCCATCCATCACACCCTTCACACACGACATTCTAGTTATATACATGTACAAGTGACCGACATCTATTGTGAATTTAATTTATTGATTATAATTTCATGGACCACCAAATGGGATTGGATGGCCAAAATACCATGGTATTTTTCTTATAACAAGAATTTTATCCCAAACATGGGGATTGGATGGCCAAAAACTATGGTATTTCCAAACATGTAATCATTATACAATAATCGTGTTAATCCTATCTAGTACAATTCCATGCCATTTAATCACATGGACTAACAGCCCTAGAGGAAAATTTTGATATCTAATCCCATGAAGCAAACATGCCCGTTAGGTCCATCTCAGAGAGTGTACAAACTTGCCATAACTCCTCACCAACCCAGCTGGTGAGGACCTGAGTTTGTGGGCTGAGTGTTGGGGAACTGTGGAAACACCCAGAGATGAATCAAGCGTATTCGCAATTGCATAACCAAGTTTAAACAAGAGCAATTCAAATTTTACGTGGAAAAATCCTTATAGAAAAAAACCACGGCATAAAGCGACAAGTATATATTGTGAAAGTAGAAAATTACAATAGACATAGTGTTACTGATTTGAACAAGCATCAAATCCACTTCACAAGCCCTATCTATGCCCTTGAAACCCTTAGGAACAAATTAGAATGTCATCTCTTTTCTCTAATCCCGATTACACCTGATATATATACTATCATAACCAGAATAGGAAATAAATTTCATACTTACGCAATCCTGCGCACATCTTCGATGGGACCTTCGATAACATTGACGACCATCAATATCATCGAACTTATTTCGATGACATCGAGTAGCAATTCTAAAACGTTACAATAACTAACATGAGATTTTTCAGATTTTCTCGATGAGATCGAGCATCTATCGATGGCATCGACCTCTGCTCGATGACATCAATAACATGTCTTCAATCTTCATTCATCATACCTTATAATTATCAATCACCATCTTTAATTCCACCTTCTATCATAACTCTATTATCGCTTCTTGTTCACACTCCATCTTCCATTTACACTTTCCCCTAGCCTAAAGAACTTGCATAGAACTTGGTTTTCTCTATGAAAACCACCTTAGTAAGCATGTTAGCCGGATTCACGCTCGTGTGAATCTTCTTTAGAGTCACATCTCATTCCTCAAGCACCTATAAGATAAATTGATGATGCGCATCAATATGCTTAGTACATGAGTGATAGACATAATTCTTAACTAAATTAATCGCACTTTTATTATCACAATTGATTGGTACGGTCTCGTACAGAAGCCCCGATTGATTTATCATCTCCTTCAACTAAACACATTCCTTGAGAATGCTTATATCACCGCCATATACTTAGCTTCGATCATGGAAATAGCCATCACATACCGAAGCTTCAACATCCAATTGATCGCTCCACCTAGTAGCACAATCTTAACTGATTTATCATCCCCCTCAACCAAACACCGTCCTTGAATGCTTATGTCACCGCCATATATTCAGCTTCAGTTATGGAAAGAGATACCACATACTAAAGCTTTGCCTTCTAACTGATTGCTTCACCCATTAGCACAAACAAGTAACTGGAAGTCGACATTCTATTATCTACACTGCTCGCTTAATCAGAATCCACATAGCGTACTAGTTTGGCTCTTGATTTTTTAAATGATAAGATGTAGTCCTGTGTATCTCGAATATATCAAAGTAGCGATTTCACTGCCTCCTAGTGTTGTTTATCGAGGTTAGATATGTATTTGCTAACAACACCCACCGCATGTGAAATATTCAATCTTATAAATATCATGACATACATCAAGCTGCTAACTGTACTTGAATAAGACATATGAGACATATTCTTCTTTTCTTCATCTGTTTTAGGATACTTTTCAGAAGATAGCTTAAAATGAGCTGTGTGGGGAACGCTGACTGGCTCATCATCCATTGATGCTTCCACTTTTCAGTATCTTTTTTCAGCATTTGGCTCACCAAGAGCTTCCTTAAAAGTAGACGGATTCTCCTCATCCATAATGAGGAAAAATAAGACATTTGAATCATCCATGTATTTCACCGGTAACCTGCGATCCTGTGGCAGGTTCCTTCCCATAGGTGGCCACCACCTACTCATGTACTTCTATCTATGTCTCTGTAATAGCCTGTGTCTCATTTTTGTACAACTGAATGTTCACAACCAACTTTTCACCTTCCTTGTACTCATCTTTACAGAATAAGAATTTTCGTCGAATTTGACGTCACAACTAAGGATAATTTTTGGTATAACCCAATCATATAACCTGTATTCCTTTACACCATTACCATAACTGATAAAAATATACTTTTTAGCCCTTTGTTCCAGTTTATATCTATCAACTAATAGTATGTGAGAGTAAGCGTCACAACCAAATACTCGCAATCACGAGTAGTCTACTTGCCGACCACTTCACACTTCCTCTGAAATTTTACATTCAATGGCTATAGAAGATGATCAATTTACAAAGTTACAAGCCGTGTTAACGGTCTCAGTCCATAATTCATTGCCCAACCCAACATTATTGTTCATACATCAGGGTCTCTCTAAGAGACTTTGATTCATAACTCTACTTCACATGGTGTGGTATACTTGAAATTCCAATTTGCCTTCTTTTTTAGCTCAGCCCTTAAATGATATATCAAAATCAATGGACAATGTGGATAAAACATATACATCATGGTGGGCCCCACAGAGCCCTTGATAGGACCTTCTACCCAATCTGTGCCCTTACATTTTGGGGGAGAAAAGTGATATTAACCTTGCTCGGGTGGTAGATTCTCAAGAGTTTCAACTCCCGGTCAAGGGTTCGAGTACCCATAGGTGGTGAAATTCCACCAGCGTGAGTGTGTGGGGTGTGTGTGCGTGTGTAAAAAAATAAAAAAAATAAATAAAAACCTATAATATTCTCTTTTTCAGCGCACGCAAGCTCTCACCCACACACACCACAATGCGTACTCAACCATGACAGCTGTGTTGAAACTCTTGTGAGAAACTGCCACTAGCGATGAGTGGGGACCATATTCACCTATACTATCATTTGGTTGGATTTTCACCCACGTATCACGACATTTCATGTGGATGATATTTATTTTAATTAACGTTATCTGTTGAAATTATTATGTTTTAACGTGGAAATTAGCTGAGCATGTTGCACTTGCATCCGTTGCATCAATTAATGGATCTACCAAGCCTCCAATGTCGCATGTTTATTTAACATCTCTGTTTAACACTTCTGTGGAACATCCGAACCGTGAAAATGGTGGACCCACCATGAAGATCACCTGGAGTGTAAATTTGAATGATCCACTCGAAGGTGGACCACGCATACATTGAGCCAAACCAGCTGTACATTAATTTCAATATTGTAGCCCGCCTGATGAATGGACCATTCTGGTTTTCACCCCAAGTGATCTTTATGATGCAACCCAACTCTTGCATGGCTTGGATGTTGTACAGAAGCGATCGTATCAACTTAAAACAAATAACATTGTACACTAAGTTAATTTCCCATTGTATCTCATCATTTTTCTTTTGAATATGGCCAACCCTAGCAGTTGGGATCTGTCCTAAATCATGCAACTTCTTGCCTTTATTTGATAACCATGTTGAGGCAGTTCATCTACAATGTTTGTAGAATGAGTTTTTCTAGAACTATATGTGTGGGTTCCACATTCACTTCATCTATCATATACGCCCTCTAGTCTTCTCCTTGGAGGTAAAAAATTGCCCATTGCAAAAAGTCAGATAAAATCATGCCTGAAACTGTTAAAATCGCGTGGTGTGGCTAACCTCAGTCTTTGGATGGCCTTTTTTTAAGGTGTCTAATCATCCTGGAGGGAAGAATCATATGAATGAAGTGGATGCCATATACAAAATGTAAGTCTTATGAATGAATTGGATGTCATATACAAAATGTATATAGGCATCCTCATCACAACTATTGTTCCCTACGGTGCAACCCACCTCAGTGATCATTTTTATTTTGTTTTTGTTATTTATTTATTAATTATTTATCTTCTCTTTTTTCTTTTTTCTTTTTTCATTTTCATTTTTCCTTTTTTTTTTTTTACCCCTCATGGAAAAGTAGATGTGCATCCTTAATTATATTAGGGTCCACGCACCATGGGCCTATTTAGATTGAAGGTAAATACGAGGGATGTGAAAGAAAACTAAAGTATGAGGTAATTAAACATACACTAGCACTAATGGAATTAAACCCTTTGCACCTCCTTTGTTTTCTTTTTTTTTTCTTTTTTCTTTTTTTTTTTTTTTTTTTAAGAAAGAAAAAATAAAGTCATGTTAAATACTATTTCTATACATTTGTGACCATTTTAATTGCAATTCCAAAATGGGAGCCCTATATTCTCAATCACATTGTCATTCAAAAACATTGACAATAAATATCTCATCAAAGGAATATGTATTGTTCATAGTGACATTGTTATTAAAACATTACATTAGAGGCAAATACTCTTCTCCCAATGATATAGTCATTTAAACATCATGTTACAGTTATATACCTTTTCTCAATGGCATTATTTGATGGGGTTTTTTCCCCGTCTTCGACCGGTCGTGGGAGGTGCTCGACCGGTCGTAGGTTCGAGCCCTGGCACGACTCGAAGTCCAATTGTCTTTGTTTTTTCGTAGCTAGGACTGGTCGTAGGAGAGCTACGACCAGTCGTAGGTGGCCTACGACCAGTCGTAGGAGAGCCAGGACTAGTCGTAGGTTACGCAGATTGTTCCGCGATTTTGCGCGAAACTGCGGATTTGAGTCCTTTCGCAACTGGGATGCGGAAAGGAGTTTCCCAAAACTATAAAAGGGGTTGCCTAGGGTTTTTCTAGGTATCACAAAATAGCAAGAGGGTTTCCTAAAGCTTTGCAAGGGATTTGCTAAAGGGTTTAGGGCTATCAAAGGTGAGAGAGAGGGAGACAGAGAGAGAGGAAGCTTATAGAAGGGAGGTTTTGCTCGTGGAAGTTCTCTGCTTTGCAATCTACATCTCAGCGCTTCTATGTCCTCGTAATCGGTTAGATCTCTCCGTTTTCTCTATTTCTCTTATTGTTTATCCACTCCTGCGTGAGTGAAGAAGATTGTAACGTTCTACTTCATAGTGGATTGTTGATCTGGACGAGGTCCCGTGGTTTTTACCTCTTTGAGGGTTTTCCACGTAAAAATCTCTTGTGTGGTGTGTGATTGATGCTTTGATTTATTTCATTGCTTTATCCATAATTCTGGTTTGTTCTGGAGGGCTAGATCCTAAGGTTTTGTGCAAGGCCCCCAACAAAGTGGTATCAGAGCTAAGTTCATTGAACGGGTAGGATCGGTTTGAATTATGGAAGGTGGCTCAAGGATGATCAGCCTCAATGGTTCTAACTGGACCATATGGAAGGCTAAGATGGAGGACTTGCTTTATGCAAGGACCATATTCTCCAATCTCGTGCATATCAAGAAAATCCAAGGATATTGATGATGATTGAAGAAGATGGACCGAAAGACGGTGGGGTTTATTAGACAATGGTTGGATGATTCGTGTTTCACCATGTATCTACTGTAAACCTCACCAGTAAGCCATGACTAAAATTACAAGGAAATTTGTATGAGAGGAAGACAAATGTAATAAGATATTTTCGATAAGGCGACTTGTGAATCTCAAGTTCAAGGATGGTGGTTCGTGGTCGAGCATATGAATGAGGTCAAGAATATAGTGAACCAACTCACCTCTATGAAGATGGTCCTGGATGATGTGCAGGCTTTACTATTGCTTAGTTCATCGACGGTTAGGAGACATCGGTGGTGTCTCTAAGTAACACGGAAAGATATCCATGGAACAGGTAACCATTTGTCTCTTCAATGAGGAGACAAGGAGAAAGTCTCAGGGGTCTACACAGCAAGAGGCTCTTGTGACACAGGAACGGGGGAGAGGAAAGAACAGGAAGGGCGGGAAGGCCCGAGATAAATCAAGAGGCAAGTCGAGCAATAGAAAAGAGGTTGAATGCTGGAATTGTGGCAAGAAGGGCCATTACAAGCATGAATGTCGTGGTAAGAAAAACGACAAGAAAAGAAAAGGGAAGGAAGAAGAATCTGATTCCACTGCGGTCGCTTCAGATGGCGACATGGTAGTTATTCTTTCTACAGATCACGATGTATGTCTCACGGCTACGAGTCAGGGCACCGACTGGGTGATAGACTCAGGAGCTTCTTTTCATGCGACTCCACACAGGGACTCCTTCACAAGCTACAAGTCGTGACTATGGGACTGTGAAGATGGGAAATGGCGTATCAAAGATCGTGGGAGTCGGTGATATTTGTGTGAAGACCGATGTGCACATTGGTTCTCAAGGATGTGAGGCATATCCCCACCTTCGCCTCAACTTGATGTCGACGGGAAGGCTGGATGATGATGGCTATGAAAGCCGTTTCTTTGGTGGGCGATGGAAGCTCATCAAGGGTTCGTTGATCGTGGCTAGAGGAAAGAAGTGTTGCACCCGTACAAGGCAAGTGTCGTATGTGCAAGGGTGGGTGAACGCAACGGAAGATTCGGCTATGGCATGTGGCACAAGGCGTCTAGGCCACATGAGTGAAAAAGGGCTTCACTACTAGCGAGGAAGCAACTCCTTCCAGACGTGACAGTATGCCTCTCAAAATTTGTCTTGATTGTTTATCTCATAGAGTTTCATTTATTAAACCGCTTCTCATGTTAATAAAGTGCATGCATTAGATTTGGTTTATTCGATGTTTGTGGTCCTATGAGGACAAAAACCTTGGGTGGGGCATTGTATTTTGTCACTTTTATAGATGATGCATCTAGGAGGGTTTGGGTTTATGCTTTGAAATCCAAGGACGAGGTCTTTGGTGTGTTTAAGTGTTTCATGCTATGGTCGAGAGAGAGACAGTAGATCATGAAGTGCATCCGCACCGACAATGGTGGTGAATACATTAGCGACTTTCACGAGTACTGCAAGTCCTGTGGTATACGGCATGAACAGACGGTTCCCAAGACCCCCAAAGATAATGTGTGGTGAGCGAATGAATCGCACCATTGTTGAGAGAATCGATGCATGTTATCCCATGCGAAGTTGCCCAAGACGTTTAGGGAGAAGCAATGCGCACGGCAAGTGTATTTGATAAATGGTCTCCATCACCCCGTTGAATGGAGAAGTACCGAGAAGGTGTGGACTAGACAGATCCATCGTACGGTCATCTCGGGGTATTTGGATGCGGTGGCATCCGTTCACGTACCAAAGGACGAGAGGTCCAAGCTCGATATGAAGATCGGGCAAGTGTGTGTTCTTAGGGGTACGGTGATGAAAAATTCGGTTACGTGTTATGGGATCCGACCGAGAAGAAAGAGATGTGGTTTTCTTTGAAGATCGGTGTATCGAAGACATTGGTAAGCCGAGAGAAGAACCGGCCTAGTTCGGGTGAGCTAGAGGACATGGATCCGATTACTCCTCCCGTGGTGCCCGATGACGGGGAGTACAAAGAAGGTGCAGAGGACGAGGGAGTTCCTTCGAGAAGATGGACCGGGGAGCAGCCCCCACTTGATCCACTGCTGAGCCACTGGTGAGGAGGTCATCTAGGGACAGACACAGCCGTCAAGAGGTACTCACCGCACGAGTACATTATGCTAACCGATGGGGGAGAGCCAGAAGATTATTCTGAGGCCCTAGCCGACGAGCATAAGGAGAAGTGGTTGAAAGCTATGCAAGAGGAGATGGAATCCTTGCATAAGAACCACACTTATGATATGGTGAAACTGCCTAAGGGCAAGAAAGCTCTGAGCAACAAGTGGGTGTTCAGAAAGAAGATTGAGCAGAAGAATTCACAGACGAGGTTTAAGGCTAGACTTGTGGTTAAAGGGTTTGGTCAGAGGAAAGGTATAGACTTCGAGGAGATATTCTCACCAGTGGTGAAGATGACATCCATACGGGTGTTGCTTGGGTTGGCGGCTAGCATGGATCTGGAGATAGAGCAGTTAGATGTTAAAACTGCCTTTCTCCATGGTGACCTGGAAGAAGAGATCTACATGCACCAACCAGAGGGGTTCGAAGTCAAGGGCAAGGAGCATATGGTGTGTAGGCTGAGGAAGAGCTTGTATGGGCTGAAACAAGCTCCACGGCAATGGTACAAGAAGTTCGATTCGTTCATGTTACAGCATGGGTATGAGAACGGAGTCGGACCACTTGTGTGTTCACGCGCAAGTTCTCGATGGTGATTTCTTAGTTTTTATTATACGTTGATGACATGCTCATCATGGGAAAAGACATCAAGAAGATTGATGGTCGAAACAGAGTTGGGCAAGTCTTTTGCGATGAAAGACTTGGGCCCAGACAGACAGATCCTAGGAATGGAGATAACCGTGACGAAGCAGCAGAAACTTTGGTGTCACAAGAGCGGTATATTGAGAAAGTCCTAGAGCGGTTCAATATGAATGCAAATGGGCGGTCGCCAAGACTCCACTAGATGGTCACTTCAGATTGAGCGACGACGGTGTCCCAAGACGAAGGGCGAGGTGGAAGAGATGCAGAAAATACCCTACGCGTCAACAAGAGGAAGTTTGATGTATGATTATGGTGTGTACACGCCCGGACATAGCATATGCGGTTAGTGTAGTCGCCCGGTATCTTGCCAATCCCTGGCAAAGAACATTGAACGGTGAAATGGATACTACGGTATCTAAGAGGCTCATCCAGTTGAGCCTATGCTATGGTGACGGAAAACCCTTGTGTTAGAGGGCTACACGGATGCGAGATATGGCGGGTGACATAGATTGGAAGTCTACATCGGGGTTCATGTTTACGTTTGCGGGGGAGCGGTTTCTTGGCAGCAAGCAAGCTACAAAGGTCGTAGCATTTCGACGACAGAGGCCGAATACATTGCGATCACGAAGCATGTAAAGAGATGCTTTGGATGAAAAGGTTCCACAGAACTTAGCACCAAGGGGAGGAGCACGTGGTCTATTGCGATAGTCAGAGTGCTACACTTGAGCAAGAATCCAAGTCAGCATTCCAAGTCGAAGCACATAGAGATTCGGTATCACTGAATCAGGGATACTTTGGAACAAAAGGTGTTACAGCTTGAGAAGGTCCACACGGACGATAATGGGTCAGACATGATGACCAAGGCTTTGCTCAAGGGCAAGTTTGAGGTTTGTAGAAACCTGGCTGGCTTGAAGAAGGTGGATCCCTCCCGGGTCAAAAAGGGTGAGATTTGATGGGGTTTTTTCCCCGTCTTCGACCGGTCGTGGGAGGTGCTCGACCGGTCGTGGGAGGTGCTCGACCGGTCGTAGGTTTGAGCCCTGGCACGACTCGAAGTCCAGCGAGTTCGTGCTGTTTTTTACTGTAGTTAGGACTGGTCATAGGAGAGCTACGACCAGTCGTAGGTGGTCTACGACCAGTCGTAGGAGAGCCAGGACTAGTCGTAGGTTACGCAGATTGTTCCGCGATTTTGCGCGAAACTGCGGATTTGAGTCCTTTCGCAACTGGGATGCGGAAAGGAGTTTTCCAAAACTATAAAAGGGGTTGCCTAGGGTTTTTTCTAGGTATCACAAAATAGCAAGAGGGTTTCCTAAAGCTTTGCAAGGGATTTGCTAAAGGGTTTAGGGCTATCAAAGGTGAGAGAGAGGGAGACAGAGAGAGAGGAAGCTTATAGAAGGGAGGTTTTGCTCGTGGAAGTTCTCTGCTTTGCAATCTACATCTCAGCGCTTCTATGTCCTCGTAATCGGTTAGATCTCTCCGTTTTCTCTATTTCTCTTATTGTTTATCCACTCCTGCGTGAGTGAAGAAGATTGTAACGTTCTACTTCATAGTGGATTGTTGATCTGGACGAGGTCCCGTGGTTTTTACCTCTTTGAGGGTTTTCCACATAAAAATCTCTTGTGTGGTGTGTGATTGTTGCTTTGATTTATTTCATTGCTTTATCCATAATTCTGGTTTGTTCTGGAGGGCTAGATCCTAAGGTTTTGTGCAAGGCCCCCAACATTATTCACCTTTTCTCAATGACATTATCATTTAAACATGACATCATGTGTCTCTCTCTCTCTCTCTCTCTCTCTCTCTCTCTCTCTCTCTCTCTCTCTCTCTCTCTCTCTATATATATATATATATATATATATATATATATATATATATATATATTCTTGACTATGAGAGAAAGTCAATGCAACACTTTATATATCACAACATCTGTTACATTTCCTATAGGAATGTGAATATCCTGTTGATATGGGCTAATTGCATTCTCTAATTTAAATTCTATCAAGGAGGCAAGCAACTTGTAGAATAAGTGTATCTTTTACAATAGTTGTAAAGAAACTGGCCTGATCAACTATATTCACAATCTTATCTGTATACTGTTTGGTCACTATTGTAGGGTCAGAAAATTTTCTATTTTTCAGAGTCTCAGCTAATGGACATATATATGGGCATTATAGTGTGAGGATTTTTATAGATTAATGCAGGCCCCACATCACAACTACCATGCAGCACCGCCTCGTTCCCACCGATGGATCACATGCTCAATAGAGATCTAGACCATTCGTCCTAATGTAAAGACCATTGCGCCGTTGACGGGAAGATGACATGTGAAAACTGGTGGTTACAAATAAAAATCCAACGGTTCAAATTCAATGTACTGGCATTGCTCACAGCTAGTTTCACGATTTTATCATATACAGCCAGTTGTGAGTGAGAGGCTATTATAAGATGCCATGATTGGAATACATACAATATGATATTGACATCTACCTATCATAGGTGTTAAGTGGCCATATTTTCAAAGGTGGGGAAGATTTTTGTTGGTTTTTGGGACCACACTTTTTGGGAGCTTCCCCAACAAAATCAAATCAAAACTGAGCATCTTCTACTCGTGAGCCTATATGCCAGATGTGTTTATATGATCCTTGATGGGAGGACATTCATTATGTCATTAGGTTCTTAATCCGTACAAATAGGGTTCATGGATAGCTGATCTAGACCATTGTTCTTTCAGGACCTCCTATAGCTGTTCCATTTTCAAAAGATCTCCCCGTTGCCATTCCATCGATGACCAATGGTTCATCTTCAATGGAGAAATTAAGGTCATCTATCATATTTTTTGGAACTTTAATTTCTGCAAGATTATACTGGCAGCATCAAGTTAACGGTATAGATCCTCTAACAATGGACACAATGGTCTGTTTCAATGGTTGGATGGTTAGGATCTTCTAAGTGGGACACATTAGATCGACGGTCTAGATGACTAACAAATAGCCCATGTTCAAGCGAAAGCCTTTTAATTATTGGATGATTGAAGTATTCCAATCTAGGAGCTAGATATGTGCTTAGGTGATCAACGAGCTAGATTACCAAATGGTGGGCCCCACTTCTGAAGAATAGATGACTAAGAAGCTAAGGACCATTCAATTATCCTATTTGCCAACCCATCTATATAAGGAGGAGAAGTAAAGAGAAAAAATAAGAAGCATTTGTTTCAGGCCGGAGAGAAAGATGTCCACTCCTCTCTTAGTAGCTATGGCCCAGAGAAAGATGTCCACTACTTCTCTCATAGTATCTATGGCCTTGATCTGGGCCATGTTGTTTTGGGGATCCAATGGTCAGCTAACTGCCACGTTTTACGCTACCACTTGCCCGAATGTGTCCACCATTGTGCGTGGTGTCATCACCAACGCCCTACAATCAGATGCTCGGATCACAGCCAGCCTCCTTCGACTCCATTTCCATGATTGCTTCGTTGATGTAAAAATCCAAGCCCTTAATTCTCTCTTTTAATGCTCATTCCCATCAGGAAGCTCATCTGGCCGATGAGCGCATCAAGGTGGGCCACAACATATGACAACAATTTATAGACGTTGATCTGAATCTCATAAACGTGTGGCCCACCCAGTTGGTGGATCGGCTTGATTTTCACATCAGTCGATCTTCATGTAGGGACCCTTGTTTTGGATGCTCGGCTTTTGCAACAGTTAGACCATCCTTTCGACCATCCATTGATGGCCGGAGATCAGTGCCATTTTTGGTCAATACTCCATCCTAAGTGAGGCCCGTGATTTGGACGGTTTGAATTTGAGATAGATTATCTTACATGTTTATATATATATATATATATATATATATATATATATATATATATATATATATATATATATATATATATATATATATATATATATATATATATATATATCTATTTGTGTGTGTATTCTACGTGCATGTATCTTGTATATATTAAATTCTTTTTGAGTAATCCCTATACATATTAATTAGTACCGTCCATCTTGTGGGTCCTACCCTATTTTAAAAAGGGCTGCAACTCCAAAATCAAACCGATGAGACTATATCGTGTTTTCATTCTTGACATGGATGGTAGGCTTATCTTTTTTATCTTTTTTTTTTTTTAATCCTAACAGATCGAAATCAATATTTAATTACTCATCCGAAAGACTTTACATGAGGTAAGGAAATTCGGGCAGGCCCCACAACAAAAAAGGAAAGGCCCGCTTATCGTCAGACATTTACAAGATTTGAAAAAACTAAACAGTCAAACAGCCCTTATATTCCCCTTTGATAGGCTTATCTGATTTTGCGTCATTAGCCTAATTGTAATAATCCGTTTGATACTCATCAATTGAATGGTTAGGATTGATTTATCCATGTTATTTTTGAGATATTTTCTATCCACAATCTTGCCCACAATTAGAATTTTGATGATCTTAACCACAAAACCACGCTCTAGATGGCTCGGACATTGATCGCATGGGGTTGGCTAGCTTGTATCCAATAACGATACACCAGGGTTCACAGTAAACCCTGCAGGGCCTACTGTGATGTATGTGTTTTTTTTTCACGCCATCAATTCTTTTTTTCTATCTCATTTTAGGTTATGAGCTCAAAATTGAAGTATTTCCATAGTTGACAACATCAAAGGATACAGTAGGAATTGAACACTAATCATTGAAAACTTCTAAAGGGCTATGGAAGCTTTGGATTAAGATATTATTTATGATTTTCTTATCATTATATTTGTGTGAGCTTTGGATTAAGCTAATATTTGTATTTTTCTTATCATTCGTATCTCCGTGCATTTATAAATAGGTTGGATGACAAATAAACATCACTATCGGATGTAGAAATGTTTAAAAGTTGGAAGCCATTATTCTCATTGTCTCTTGTCGTGAGGTCCACTTGAGCTTTGAATATGTTTTAATTTTAACCTCATGTACTAAAATGAGCTGAAAAAAATGGATGGACAGTGTATAAGACACATACGTAAAGGTAGGGCCCACAGAGTTTGCATACGCAATCCATGTTCTTCCAGATGTGTTATGGTTAAATGGCTCGGGAGACTTGGATTGATTTGCTAGGTCTGAAATCGATTCATGACTCGCCTGATTTAGAGTGACTACGGGCAAGTCCGAGTTGACTCGGATGAGCCGCCCCGAGTCTTACAACCATGCTTGATCTGATTTCTTGAATGACAGGAACTACAAAATGCGTACTACTTACTAGATCTTCACTCCTGAGGAATGCCATTTGCATGTGCCCTACAGAACCGCACCACACGTGCAGATGTAGTACTCATGTAAAGAATCTGAACGTTCATGAGACGGGCCCCTCAATGGATATTCTAGACCACTTATCACTGGGCCAGACATAGTCATTGTACATCAACCGTTGGTCATTCTTTTCCTAACTGTCCATTTTCAGCACAGACCATCATGGTATCAGAACCGTTGAAAATGGACGGTCGTCAGTCCTTTTGCGTTAGGCAAGATCCATTGTAAACCTTCCTGATGAACATCTCAGATCTCACACACATCACTTGTGTCCATGTGGAATAGTGTTGCACAATGCACACATATTAATGACTGAAAATTTCTTTCATTTTTAAGGGCTGCGATGCATCGGTTCTGTTGGACAACAGCACTACAATAGTGAGCGAGAAGGGTGCCTTCCCCAATGCAGGGTCCCTTAGGGGATTTGATGTGGTAGACAGGATCAAGACGGCTGTGGAGGGCGTTTGCGCTGGTGTGGTGTCATGCGCGGATATACTCGCCATTGCAGCTGAAGCATCCGTTTCTCTTGTATGATTTCTCCTCTATATATACCTTGAATCCGAACCGATCAATTAGTGGGACCCACTACAGACATATTATAAGCCGAAAATCAAACTAAATGCAGGATCCTAACTAGATGATTGGTGGAAATCCAATGAACGGTGAAAATGATACGTTGTAAATGGTCCATGTTCAACAAACCACTGTCCATTAATCAGAGGTCAGGATAGTCTATCCAATCTGATTTTGGGATACGATGGATCGACGTCGTACGTGTTCCACTACTTGTGGTGTTCGGATTGCGGGCCATGCCACGTGTACAGTAGGGAGGCCCCTGGCCCCTCGGACACTCCTCCACAGTGGTTAACGAGCATAACCCAGCTCCCTGGCAAACCCATTCGATTAGATTGTATGAGAAGTGGGGCCAGCACTTGCCTTTACTATTGGGAGAAGGTCTCACATGCACCTAGTTGTACTGTGGGTCCAACCATGGTGTATGTATTGCATCCAATCGGTCTAACATAGTTGGCCAATGATGAAAATGGGATATCTCAAAAATCTTCCCGATCCAACCATTCAGTGAGCCACCACGTGAATATATTGGTTTTCTATCATTTGGCCCCACATGATTAGTGGATCACCGTGATTTTTGGGCCATCATATTTTTATGATGAGGCAACCATGTTGGATGTATTGGATGACATACCTACACCACATTGGGCTCCACAAGCAGTTAGTTGCACGTTTTTTCATCTACAGCCAGTTGCAAGGGAGACCCTCCCACGGCATGTTGATGTACACCTGATCAGTGGAGCAACCTGATTTTGTGATAGGGCATGCTGATTGTGGGCCAATTTGATGGATAACATAGATACCTCACACATGTGGTACATTGACACGTGTGATGCCATGATAATCTTTGCAATGTCTCGTTAATCAAATGGCTCTTGATTGATAATCATGTTCCATCTGCAGTCAGGAGGTCCCTCATGGAACGTTCTATTAGGAAGAAGAGATAGTACGACGGCCAACTTCAACTTAGCAAACACCGCCCTTCCGGCACCCTTCGAAAACCTGACCATCCTCATAGCTAAGTTCGCTGCACAAGGACTTGACACCACAGATCTAGTGGCCCTATCAGGTAAGGTTATAAAGAAATTATGCCGCGTTTGGATGGCCCTATTGAATTGAATTGTGATTTAGGCCGCATTTGGATAGTCTATTGAATTGGAATGTACCATGTTTGGATGGTCTATTGATTCAAAATTGTGATAATAGTCCAATGAAGTAGAAAAAAATAAAAAAAAACGTCTAATGTCTGGATTGCAATTGTGTTACTTTTAAGTTGGAAATGAAGGGAATGGAGTTGCAATCTAACATGGACCAATGACAGGTGGTAAAAAGTAGAGCTGGCATCAACTCGAGTTGGACTAAGTTAGGGCTAACCCGACTTGACCTAATTTTGAAATAGACCTTACCAGAACTCTCTACCTGATTCGGTATGGAGTCTAGAATGCTAACCCGATCCAAGTCCAGGTCTAGCCTGGACTCACTTAGACCGATTTCGAGCTGGTCACAAATATCAAGTTGGGTCGAGTCAGCACCATGTCGGGTCGAGTGCGGCAGGCATCCGTAAGCTGAAATCACAGCTCAAAACTTAGGTGCACCTGTCAGAATTGCAGCATCTCTGTCAACTACATGGCATATCAGATCTAAAATGTCAAATCTAGGTTTTTTTTACATGTACGAGTTGGGTTTCAGATTACATGTACGAGTTGGGTTTCAGATCGAGTCAAGTTAGCAGCGAGTTGGATGAGTTTTTTAATATGTACGGGTCAGGTTTTAGATTGAATCGAGACGGTACCAAGTCAGATTTCAGGTTGAGTTATTGGGTGATTTGAATTCAACTCGGTTTGAGTTCGGATTGGACGAAGTCTACTAGGTTTGGATCGATTCACTCACTCGGTTCAGGTCGAGTCTGCCAAGTCGAGTTGTCCCATGACCAGCTCTAGCAAGACGGTTAATGAAAGTTGAGATTAAACACATGTGAGCAGCATCTTAGCCGTCCACCAGGTGGACCCAACTGCTCATAAATGAAATGGAGCAAAAAAATCATGTTGGTCCACCCATATGATCAACATGTCACCTATTTCTTTCCAATTGAACTAATTATCGAATTTTAACTCGATGGTGCATCCAAACGCGCCGCTAACGAAATTATTAGTCGATTGAAGAACTTGGGTGTGTGCCATTTTCAGGTGGCCACACCTTCGGCCGCGCTCAATGCTCATCGTTCATCGGCCGCCTCTACAATTTCAACAACAGTGGAAACCCAGATCCCACCTTAAACACCACTTACTTGGCTACTCTCCGGCAAAGATGTCCACAGAACGGTGACCAGACTGTATTGGCCAATTTCGATCCAAGGACGCCGGACGCCTTCGACAATGCCTACTTCTCTAACCTTCAGACCCTCGAAGGGCTTCTCCAATCAGATCAAGAGCTGTTTTCGACGACCGGCGCTTCCACTATCGCCATTGTCAACAGCTTCAGCAGCAATCAGAATACTTTCTTTCAGAATTTTGCTACATCCATGATTAAGATGGGGAACATAAACCCTTTAACAGGAACCAATGGTCAGATCAGGACAGATTGTAAGAGGGTTAATGGAAGTTAGGACTGTACCCATGTGTGGAGAATCTGAACCGTCCACCATGAAGCCAGCATGACATTTGGGCCAAGGCATCAAAGTGGGACCTATCTTATGTACGTCTTGGATATGACGTACATCTGCAGAGTTGGCGTGTGGAATGCGTGAGGAGAGATTATCAATGAACAGTTAGATTTCGATGTTGGATGTCTAGTAGGATGGACATGTATTAAGTGTGGTAACAGTGTATTAGATGGTAAGAATAAATGAAGAATAAAAGTGTTATGTTGGCAAGGGCAATTGAGTAAAATTGAGTCTTTTTATTGTCATATGAATACTAAATTCACTTCAACCATTATATGACATGCTAAAACTTAGGCCTGGGACCCAAAGGTTGGACCCATCTGTGAATCAAGTGGGCCATGACAATGGAAACAGTTTAGAGGGTAAGCTTTTTCTATAGAGTGTTTCCAATGCATGGTTGACAGATGTAGTTGAGTTTTGGGCCATGCATTGGGTATAAGTGAGATTGTCATGGTGAATTTAAGATTAATACCATGGTGGGGCCTACACAAGCCACCAATCTCTTTTCCAAATTAACATTAAATAACTCTCCTTTCTGAACATTTATTAACATTCTTCATTAATCCCCAAATGAGGCAAAGTAGAAGGACATAAGGCTAGTTGTGTGTATGCGCGCCTTTCCATGGGTCCAAATCCATAAGTGATCTAGGGAGGGATGTGATGAGGTCGATCGCCATCTTCCTCAGGGGATATCTACTCCAAATCCATATAGCTCTCTAGACTCCTCATAGAGGTTCCTCAAATCGAGGGATAAAAGTAGACATAATTTCTAATAAATTTAAAATAAATTGATTTATAATTAAGAAAAAAAATTACGTTCATTTATGTAATGAGCTCTAACTAGGACGGAGTTTTAGACTTAAACTCTAACTCAAACACCCTAAAAATGTGACTTACTATAAATATTAAACTTACTATTTATAGACAGCCTCCATTCCTATTAAACTTCATGGTTTTCAGCCAAAAATAGTAAGTGTCCAATTTAGCCCAACCACATTATTGTCTTAATTTTCTAATCCCTTTTCATGTTGGGCACTACAACTCAAATGATAAAAAGTTATACACGAACTGAAACTTACTATTTATAGTAAAAACGAAAACAAAAATGGACTTTTGATGGTAGATCTAGTGGAATCTCGCAAATCCGGTGTGGGCAACCTAGCGTAGCGGGATTAGTTGGCTAAAGTATCTTTTCCTACCTCAAAATCATACATGATATGTCGAAATGCTCATCCCGATTGAATGACCCGCATCAAAGGGAGCCGATATTTAATTGTAATCTAAAGTAGGCTCCGTGGATGGATGATCCACATCAAAAGTAGTGCTCGCATGATGGATAGTTCAAATCAAAGTTGGGCTCTACATGAGTGATGTAGAGCGTGTCGCTGACAGTTTCATGGCCAAGATGGATCAGAAAAGGCCCGGTCGACGACAGAAGTGATCCGGACCATCAGACCTTAGATCGGGTGTATCTCGCAATCCAGAATGAGTTACCTGACATAAAATATATGATTTTGGGGTAGAACGAGCTACTTTAGCCAACTAACCCTGCTATGCCGGGTTGCGATGCCCGGAATTGCGAAAAACCCCTGAATCGACGGTCGTTTCCCTGTTTTAATTTCATTTTTACTATAAATAGAAAGTTTTAGTTTGATTATAACTCTTCATCCGTTGGGCTTTACGAGTTGCGCCCAACGTGAAAAGAGCTTAGAATAATTAGGAGAACAGTTTTGTGGAGCCAAATAGGACACTTACTATTTTTGGCCGAAAACCTTGCGCACTAGTAGACATCACAGCCGTTTATAAATAGTAAGTTTACTATTTATAGTAAGTCACGAATTCTAAGAGTTTTAGTTGTAGTTTGATTCTGATTTCTTTTCCATTGCTTGGTATCCCTATTTAAAGGGTTGTGAACTCATTTTTATTAATTCATTAATCAATTTTGAATTTATTAGAATTTATTTCTATTTTATGCTTTCTTTCCTCGTGGATTCGAGAAGTCTCTGTGAGGAGTCCAGAGAAGTTTCGTGGATTCGGAATACTTATCCTCTTAAGGAAGACGGTGCTCGACCTCATGTCCTCCCCTGCGTCAATGAGGGGCGATGAATATTGAATGTAGCCTTATATGGTGGATAATAACATTGAAGGTAGACCCCGTATAATGGATGACCCACATCAAGGTGGGCCCCACATAATGGACAGTCCACATTAGAGGTCGGCCCCTAATGATGAATGACCCACATCAAAAGAGGGCTCCGCATGATGGACGACACACATCAAAGATGGGGCCGACACGATGGATGGTCCACATTAAAGGCGGGTTACACATGATGAGCAATGGACGTTGAAGGTCGGCCCCACATGATGGACAATTCATTTTAATGGTAAGCCCCAGATAATGGATGGTATACAACAAAGGTGCCGATGATGAATGGCCCACATCCAAGGTGGGCCCTACATGACGGATGGCCCACATCGATGGTGGGGCCCACATGATGGATGGTCCATATTAAAGTTGGGCTCCACATGATGAGCGGTGGATATTAAAATTGGGCCCTAGTGATGGACAATAACATTAATGGTGGGCTCCACATGATAGATAACCCATATCAAGGTGGGCCCCACATGAGGGCAGTTTAAAATTGGGCCCTAGTGATGGACAATAACATTAATGGTGGGCTCCACATGATAGATGACCCATATCAAGGTGGGCCCCACATGAGGGCAGTTCATAGTTAAGGTTGGCCCCTAATGATGAATGACGCACATTTAAGGGGGCTGCTTGATAGATGGTCCACTTCAAAGTTGGGCCCTACATGATAAACTGCCCACATCAAAGGTTAGCCCGCATGACGGATATATAGCATACATTGAAGGTAGGCATCGCAAGGTGGATGGTCCACATTGAAGATAGGACCAACACGTTGGACAGTTCATGTCGAAGACAAGGCCAAGGTGGGCTGAACATATAAATAGTCCACATCAAAGGTTGGGCCCACATGATAGACAGTGGATATAAAAGGTGGGCCAAACAAACTCGAGGGATAAGTACTTATATCATGTTCAAAATCAAACATACTTTTCTATCTTTTGGCTGATAAGTGTGTTGTTCACCAAATATATTTATATATTAAATAAGTAGAAATCAAGATAAGCTGCTAGAGACATTAGTAGCTTATCTTAAGTAACTTACTATCCAACTCTAGGTAAAAACTCAGTTCATCTAAGTCAACTCAAATTGACTAGATTTTTCTAAGACTCAAAAAAGGCTCCATTTGATCTAGACATGGCCGATGCTTGGGAAAAACTTGACTCGACTGGGAAAGATCTCAGAAGAACTTGATAGGCACTAAAAAAGCTGGATAAACTCAACATTGTTTATACACTATTTAATTTACTCACGTGCTGATTTTCCAAAAACTCTTTTAATTAACATGCATAACTTGACACAACTGATTTCCAAGTCAATTTTTTAAATTCTGTTTTCAAGCTATGTTGTTTTCAATTTAATGCAAGAAAGGAACTGACCTGGCCCACCCTACATGTCCGAATAAAATTTTTCGTTGCATTTTATGGATCTTGAAATCAAAATTCTTTTCATGATGTGGATTTCAATGGAAACTGAAAATGACGGCCTTGATGAAATCAAGTAAGCGATGTGGATGTGATTGAGATATTAATTCAACCAACATTAATTAAATTTCAAGTCCCTTAAAATGAACCAATACGGCCAATTAGGGCTAGCTATCAATGGACTGAGCTGGCCCATCGGGCATTTGGGCCGGGTTTAGACCATGTACAGCCTGTCAAACCAGCTGAATCCAGCCCTGGCTGGGCAATACGACATACACGTGTACACGTGTACTATTGTGGAACGCGTGTGAGATCAGAGTCTTCCATTTGGTGGCAAATGATGTTCAGATCATCTGCCTCAAAAGTCGTGCTGTTTCACTTTGGCGGCCCACCTGATTTCAGACAAGAATAATTAAGCATTATTTCCAATCACACGGAAAACTACTTTCTAAACACGTGTTCTATATTGGCACATGTGGACTGAAATCTATTTTCAGTCCATTTCACACCTCAGTTGGGCCACATCATATCAAAACAAATGAATGGTTAACAAACTTTAACCATCAATTTACTTTAAGTTGTGAAAAGCTCAAATGTCACACACGTTTCACATTGGCACTTGTGGCAACATGTGTGGATGTACGGGCCCCACACGCGCGTCCAATTAGCAAGCTTAGAAATGTCAAACCTTTTGAATTGCAAGGAATGTGGGCTTTATGTCTATTTCTGAAAATTTGGAAAACAGTAAGTCATTGTCAACCCTTGAAAGGTCTTCCAGCTGGACTGGTATGTGTTTTTGTGCTACATACATGCACGGTAATCCATACTGTCCAAAATGTGGGTCCCATTGTCAATTGAGAATCACACAGAATATTGGTTAACTTGACTAGCTAATAATGTTGCCTGATGAATTGGAACATGGGCTATTTAATTTTAACCACATCAGTTTCATTGACCACCAATCGACCGACTTGGATCCTTCAATGAGGGAAATTTGAGGACATGCTCAGACAGCAACACGACGGTCGGAATTGTGATGGATGGATGAATGTGATGAGGTCGATCATTATCTTCCTCAAGGATAACAACTCCGAATCCACATAGATTCTCTGGAATCTTGAATCCTTGAGTAAAAATAGAAAAAAGAATATAAATAAATTCTAATGAATTCGAAATTAGATTGGTTGATGATAAAAATGAATTTACGATCTTTTAAATGGTGATACAAAACTTAAGAAGAATTTTTATAATCAAACTCATCTCAAACTCCCTTAACAACATAATTTACTATAAATAGTAAACTCATTATTTATAGACGATTATGTTTCCTACTAGACTTCATGGTTTTCCACCAAAAATAGTAAGTATCCAATTTAGCCTAATCACATTATTCTCTTAATTTTTCTAAGCCTTTTTCAACACACGCATGCTCTCACCCTCACACACCACAATGCGTACTCAACCATGAGAGCTGTGTTGAAACTCTTGTGAGTCTGCCACTAGCCATGATTGGGGAACACAAGCCAGCAATGTTTATTTAACATCTCAGTTTAACACTTCTGTGGAACATCCGAACCGTGAAAATGGTGGACCCACCATGAAGATTACCTGGAGTGTAAATTCGAATGATCCACTCGAAGGTGGACCACACATACATTGAGCCAAACCAGCTGTACATTGATTTCAATATTGTAGCCCGCCTGATGAATGGACCATTCTGTTTTTCACCCCAAGTGATCTTTATGATGCAACCCAATTTTTGCATGGCTTGGATGTTGTACAGAACCGACAAATCAACTTAAAACAAATATCATTGTACACTAAGTTAATTTCCCATTGTATCTCATCATTTTTCTTTTGAATATGGCCAACCCTAGCAGTTGGGATCTGTCCTAAATCATGCACCTTCTTGCCTTTATTTGATAACCATGTTGAGGCAGTTCATCTACAATGTTTGTAAATTGAGTTTTTCTAGAACTATATGTGTGGGGGTCCACATTCACTTCATCTATCATATACGCCCTCTAGTCTTCTCCTTGGAGGTAAAAAATTGGCCATTGCAAAAGTCAGATAAAATAATGCCCGAAACGGTTAAAATTGCCTGGTGAGGCTAACCTGAGTCTTTGGATGGCCTTTTTTTAAGTGTCTAATCATCCTGGAGGGAAGAATCACATGAATGAAGTGGATGCCATATACAAGATGTAGTAGTCTTATGAATGAATCGGATGTCATATACAAAATGTATATAGGCATCCTCATCACAACTATTGTTCCTTACAGTGCAACCCACCTTCGTGATCATTTTTATTTTGTATTTTTTTTCTTTTCTTTTTTCTTTTTTCAATTTCATTTTTTTTTTTTTCCTTATGGCAAAGTAGATGTGCATCCTTAATTATATTAGCATCCACGCACTTGGGCCTATTTAGATTGAAGGTAAATACGAGGAATGCAAAGGAAAACTAAAGCGTGGGGTAATTAAACAATACACTAGCACTAATGGAATTAAACCCCTTGTACTTCCTTTTTTTTTTTCTTTTTCTTTTTTTTTATTAAGAAAGAAAAAATAAAGTCATGGTAAATACTATTTCTATACATTTGCAACAATTTTAATTGCAATTCCAATATGGAAGCCCTATATTCTCAATCACATTGTCAAACATCACATCATAGGTAAACACTTTTTTCCAATGACATTGTCATCTAAAAATATATTTTTTCAATAACAATGACATTAAATATCACATCAAAGGAAAATGTATTTTTGTAGTGACATTATTATTAAAACATCACATCACAAATAAATACTTTTCTCTCAATGATATAGACATTTAAACATCATATTACAGTTAAATTCCTTTTCTGGATGACATTATCATTTAAACATGACATCATGTGTAAACATTTCTTTTTCTTTACTTGACTTATATATATATATATATCAATATTTTCTAGATATATATATATATATATATATATATATTTTTTTTTGACCTTTTTTTAAAAAAAAAAAAAAAAGAAAAGGTGGTACTGGTCTACCAAATTTTATAAAATGAAAAAGATGTACATTCATTCGGGTGGGCCCCAACAAAAAGATTTGGACCTCGCCTCTCAGATCTAAGAACAAAACATCTCCAGAAGCGAGCCTAGGAAAACCAAGGGAAGAAGCCCGAGCGAAGCTGATGGCCCCTACCCACCCAATCCAAAGAAATCAAACTTGCAGGATACTCAGGCCTGCTTGATCAAGAACTAAGGAGCCCCTTACACTTCTTGGCAATTCTGACCGGGATCTATAGAACTTGTTCTCACACCCTTCACTAGCCATCCTCGCTAGAGCATTAGCCACCGAATTGCGCTCATGGAAAATATGCCTGAAAGAGATGTTGAGGGATCGACTGATCATATAGTGGATGACACGCATCTTATACCATATGTTCCAGGGGTAATGAGCCGAGGTATCGGAAGCTGCTTCCACAACTAGCTTCGAATCAAATTCAATGTCGATGTTCGAGAAGCCCAGCTTGCTTCATAAGACTATACCATCTAGCATTGCCTGGGCCTCCGCACTTGTGTTCGAGCGAGAAAGTAAATGCCAACACTTGTAGAAGGCAATTGCATCTGTTATATTTCCTATAGGAATGTGAATATCTTATTCATATAGGCTAATTGCATTCTCTAATTTAAATTCTATACGATCCTTAAGTCACGTACAAAGTACCTTCCTTCTTACCTCGAGATATTACCAAGGCACCTTTTATGATCTTCCAGGAGTCACTGGTGAATGTCGTCACATAACCGGTATCGGCCAACTATCCCACTGAGATTAGATTACGTTTTAAACTCGGTACATGTCTGACATCCTTCAATTTTAAGACTGTTCCGTCTTTCTGATTTACATGAACATTCTCCTTTCCAACAATATTGCACGACTCATCATCACCTAAGTAGACTCTCCCAAAGTCACCTGACACATAATCACGCAGAACTTCCTTATACGAAGTGGCATGAAACGAAGCACCAGAGTCTATAACCCAAGACTCATTCCTCACATCAAGAGACAAGATCAACGTCTCTGTGTCGCTCTCCTCAGATAGATTCACTGAATCCTTCCTGCCTTGAGAGTTTTCTTTTTGTTTCTTGAGTGCCCTGCAATCACGTTTCATGTACCGCTTCTTTCCACAATGCCAACACTCGTCTTTGTCTTTCGATCCTTTGGACTTCTTTCTCGACTTAGAACGCCCGTGTTTATTGCCTCCTTTGTTCAGCGATCTTCCTCTTCCTTCAATGTTTACAGCATTCCCTAAGTCCCCTGAAATTCCTGATGCCTTCCTTCTAGATTCTTTGCTGAGAATTAGACCGGCCACATCATCAAATTTTAACTTTGTCGACTCTGAAGAATTACTCACAGCAATCACCAAACCATCCGAACTGTCTGGCAAACTGGATAAGATTAATAATGCCCTGACCTCATCCTCAAAAGTAATGCCAACGGATTCCAACTGGCTCGTGACTGTATTGAATTCGTTTAGATGTTCTGCCATGCTCTCACCATCTGACATCTTCATATTGAATAGCTGTTTCATAAGATGAACCTTGTTGGATGCTGAGAGCTTTTCATACATGGTGGCTAGGGCTTCTATTAATTCTTTTGTTGTTTTTACCTTGGATATATTGAAGGCGGCGTTCTTAGACAAAGAGAGTTGGATTGTTCCTAAAGCCTTCCTATCTAGTAAAAACCATTCATCATCTGTCATCTTTTCTAGTCTTTTCTCTTTTCCTCCCAGAGGGATATAGAGATCCTTCTGATACAGATAATCCTCCATCTGCATCTTCCAGAAGGCAAAGTTTGAACCATCAAACTTCTCAATTCTAGTTTTCCCATCTTCCGTCATCGCTCCCAATAGAATTAAATCAATAGCTCTGATACCAGTTGTTGCGCAGCACGCCAACAACGCAATGACCCTAGATTCAATCTCAGGCCTCATCCACAAACGATAAACAGGAAAAAATATAAACTAGAAAGGAATAAAAACATTCAAACAAACCACAAGACAAGATATACGTGGAAAAACCCCAAACTAGGGTAAAAAACTACGGATGCAAAATTCCACTATGAAGAAAAACAAAGATTACAAGGTAATATACTAACCTCTCCCTTGGAAGTACAGAGAAAATCCCTTGCCCACACCTTAAAAATATTTTTCAATATTCACCTTAACCCTAGGGACCCCAATTTATAGTTTTGGCAACTTCCCTTTCGCATCCTAGTTGCGAAAGAACTTGCGACACGAAATCCGCGAAACTCCTTTCGCATCCCAGTTGTGAAAGGACTTGTGACACGAAATCTTCAAAACTCCTTTCGCATCATAGTTGCGAAAGGACTTGCTACACGAAATCTGCGCATGTGGCTCCACTTCTTAACAAGCTGATGGCCTCTACCCATCCAATCCAAAGAAATCAAACTTGCAGGATACTCAAGCCTGCTTGATCAAGAACCAAGGAGCCCCTTACACTTCTTGGCAATTCTGACCGGGATCTATAGAACTTCTTCTCACATCCTTCACTAGCCATCCTCGCTAGAGCATTCGCCACTGAATTGCACTCATGGAAAATATGCGTGAAAGAGATGTTGAGGGATCGGCTGATCATATGGTGGATGGCCCCCATCTTATACCATATGTTCCAGGGGCAATGAACCGAGGAATCGGAAGTTGCTTCCACAACTAGCTTCGAATCAAATTCAATGTCGATGGTCGAGAAGCCCAGCTTGCTACATAAGACTATACCATCCAGCATTGCCTGGGCCTCTGCACTCGTGTTCGAGCGAGAAAGTAAATGCGAACACTTACTTGTAGAAGGCAATTGCATCTGTTATATTTCCTATAGGAATGTGAATATCTTATTCATATAGGCTAATTGCATTCTCTAATTTAAATTCTATCAAGGAGGCAACTTGTAAAATAAGTGTATCTTTTACAATAGTTGTAAAGAAACTGGCTTGATCAACTATATTCACAATCTTATCTGTAAACTGTTTGGTCACTGTCGTAGGGTCAGAAAATTTTCTATTTTTCAGTCTCAGCTAATGAACAGATGGGGCTTATAGTGTGAGGATTTTTTATAGATAAATGCAGGCCCCACATCACAGCTACCATGCCGCGCTGCCTCATTCCCACCGATGGATCACATGCTCAACAGAGATCTAGACCATTCGTCCTATTGTAGAGATCAAAATGTTCCATTGCGCGTTGACGGGCAGATGAAACCTGGTGGTTACCAAAAAAAAATCCAACGGTCCAAATTCAATGTACTGGCATTGCTCACAGCTAGTTTCACGATTTTGTCATCTTCAGCCAGTTGTGAGTGAGAGGCTATTATAAGATGCCATTTGGATCACATATTGACATCCACCTATCATAGGTGTTAAGTGGCCATATTTTCAATGGTAGGGAAGATTTTTTGTTGGTTTTTGGGACCACACTTTTTGGGAGCTTTCCCAAGAAAATCAAATCAAAACTGAGCATATTCTACTCGTGGGCCTATATGCCAGATGTGTTTATATGATCCTTGATGGGAGGACATTCATCATGTCATTAGGCTCTTAATCCGTACAAATAGGGTTCATGGATAGCTGATCTAGACCATTGATCTTTCAGAACTTCCTATAGCTGTTCCATCTTCAAAAGATCTCCCTGTTGCCATTCCATAGATGACCAATGGTTCATCTTCAATGGAGAAAGGTCATCTATCGTTTTTTCTGGAACTTTAATTTCTGCAAAGATTATACTGGCAGCATCAAGTTAACGGTATAGATCCTCTAACAATGGACACAATGGTCTGTTTCAATGGTTGGATGGTTAGGATCTTCTAAGTGGGACACATTAGGTCGACGGTCTAGATGACTAACAAATGGCACATGTTCAAGCGAAAGCCTTTTAATGATTGGATGATTGAAATAATCCAATCTAAGAGCTAGATATGTGCTTACGTGATCAACGAGCTAGATTACCAAATGGTGGGCCCCACTTATGAAGAATAGATGACTAAGAAGCTAAGGACCATAAAATTATCCTATTTGCCAACCCATCTATATAAGGAGGAGAAGTAAAGAGAAAAAATAAGAAGCATTTGTTTCAGGCCGGAGAGAAAGATGTCCACTCCTCTCTTAGTAGCTATGGCCCAGAGAAAGATGTCCACTACTTCTCTCATAGTATCTATGGCCTTGATCTGGGCCATGTTGTTTTGGGGATCCAATGGTCAGCTAACTGCCACGTTTTACGCTACCACGTGCCCGATTGTGTCCACCATTGTGCGTGGTGTCATCACCAACGCCCTACAATCAGATGCTCGGATCACAGCCAGCCTCCTTCGACTCCATTTCCATGATTGCTTCGTTGATGTAAAAATCCAAGCCCTTAATTCTCTCTTTTAATGATCATTTTCCCCACCATGAAGCTCATCTGGCAGATGAGTGCATTGAGGTGGGCCACAACATATGACAACTATTTATGGACGTTGATCTGAATCTCATAAATGTGTGGCTCACCCAGTTGGTGGATCGGCTTGATTTTCACATCAGTCGATCTTCGTGTAGGGACCCTTGTTTGGATGCTCGGATTTTGCAACAGTTGACCATCCTTTCGACCATCCATTGATGGCCGGAGATCAGTGCCATTTTTGGTCAATACTCCATCCTAAGTGAGGCCCGTGATTTGGACGGTTTGAATTTGAGATAGATTATCTTATTTAGTAATTACATGTTTATCCATATATGTGTATTCTACATGCATGTATCTTGTATATATTAAATTCTTTTTGAGTAATCCCTATGCAAATTAATCAGTACCGTCCATCTTGTGGGTCCTACCCTATTTAAAATAGGGCTGAAACTCCAAAATCAAACCGATGAGACTATATAATGTTTTCATTCTTGACATGGATGGTAGGCTTAACTTTTTTTTCTTTTTTTACCCTAACAGAATTCAATATTTAATTGCTCATCCGAAAGACTTTACATGAGGGAAGGAAATTCGGGCAGGCTCCACAACAAATGGGGAAAGGCCCACCTACTGTGAGACATTCACAGACAAGGATTGAATAAACTAAACAGTCAAACGGCCCTTATATTCCCCTTTGATAGGCTTATCTGATTTTGCGTCATTAGCCTAATTGTAATAATCCATTTGATACTCATCAGTTGAATGGTTAGGATTGATTTATCCATGTTATTTTTGAGATATTCTCTATCCACAATCTTGCCCACAATTAGAATTTTGATGATCTTAACCACAAAA
Source organism: Magnolia changhungtana (assembly GCA_030180095.1). Lineage (NCBI taxonomy): Eukaryota > Viridiplantae > Streptophyta > Magnoliopsida > Magnoliales > Magnoliaceae > Magnolia > Magnolia changhungtana. Next base: position 7,522,663 of record JASAUF010000596.1, read on the forward strand.
CCACGCTCTAGATCGCTCGGCCATCGATCGCATGGGGTTCGCTAGCATCAAATAACGATACACCAGGGTACATAGTAAACTCTGCAGGGCCTACTTTGATGTATGTTTTTTTTTTTTTTTTTTTTTTTTTTTGCATGCCATCAATCTATTTTTCTAGCTCATTTTAGGTTATGAGTTCAAAATTGAAGTATATCCATAACTCGAGTGGACAACATGAAAGGATATAGTGGGAATTGAACACTAATCATTGAAAACTTCTAAAGGGTGGGTATGGAAGCTTTGGATTAAGATATTATCTATGTTTTTCTTATCATTTATATTTGTGTGATCTTTGGATTAAACTAATATTTGTATTTTTCTTATCATTCATATCTTCATGACTTTGTAAACAGGTTGGATGACAAATAAACATCAATATCGGATGTAGAAATGTTTCAAAGTTTGAAGTCATTATTCTCATTGTCTCCTGTCATGAGGTCTACTTGAGCTTTGAATATCTTTCAATTTTAACCTCATGTATTAAAATGAGCTGAAAAAAAATGGACGGAGAGTGTGTATAAGACATACATAAAAGTAGGGCATACACAATCCATGTTCATCCAGATGTGTTATGGTTAAATGGCTCGGGAGACTTGGATCGATTTGTTAGGTCTGAAATCGAGTCATGACTCGCCTGAGTTGGAGTGACACCGGATGAGTTCGAGTTAACTCGGATGAGCCGCTCCGAGTCTTAAAACCATGCTTGATATGATTTTTTGAACGACAGGAACTAAAGAATGCTTACTACTTACTAGATTTTCACTCCTAAGTAGGGGTGTACACGGGTCGGGCCGAGTCGAACTGGCCTCAGCCCGTCCAGGCCTATTCAACAACCACACATGGCCCGAACCGGACCGGGCCAACATCTCCAGCCCAAACCGGGCCCGGCGCGAGTTCGGGCCAGGTTCGAACCTTCGGGTTCGGGCCAGCTTCGATCCTGAGTTCGGGCCAATTTCAAACCTTACAGCAAGTTCATGGAAAAGACTTTGGCAGGTAATTCGCGTCCCATTACAAGGCCCTCGATCAACGGTTTAGATAGTTGAACTATAGACTCCACAAAAAATCTAACTAGTCAGGACATTTACATACATTTGACAAAGTATAAAATAAAATATTTCATACAAATTAAATACATACGGATCGGGCCGGGGCGAGTCGGATTTCGGACCGAGTCGGGCCGAACTGGGAGGTATCCGAACTCGGCCTGAATTCACTTTCGGGCCTAGAAAATTGGCCCGTCCTAACCCGAACTCGGTTCCGGATCAGGCCGAGTCGGGCTTTTTCGGGCCAGGTCGAGCGAGCTAACCGGGCTAGCCCGGTTTGTGTACAACCCTACTCCTAAGGAATGCCATTTGCACGTGCCCTACAGAACCGCACCACACGTGCAGATGTAGTACTCGTGTAAAGAATCTGAACGTTCGTGAGACGGGCCCCTCAATGGATATCTTAGACTACTTACCAGTGGGCCAGACATAGTCATTGTGCATCAACCGTTGGTCATTCTTTTCCTAACCGTCCATTATCAGAACCATTGAAAATGGACGGTTGTCAATCCTTTTGCGTTAGGCAAGATCCATTGTAAACCTTCCTGGTGAACATCTCAGATCTCACACACGTCACTTGTGTCCATGTGGAATAGTGTTGCACAATGCATGCACGCATATTAATGACTAGAAATTTCTTTCATTTTTAAGGGCTGCGATGCATCGGTCTTGTTGGACGACAGCAGTACAATAGTGAGCGAGAAGGGTGCCATCCCCAATAATGGGTCCCTCAGGGGATTTGATGTGGTAGACAGGATCAAGACGGCTGTGGAGAGCGCTTGCGCTGGTGTGGTCTCATGCGCGGATATACTCGCCATTGCAGCCGAAGCATCTGTTTCTCTTGTATGATTTCTCCTCTATATATACCTTGAATCCGAACTGATCAATTAGTGGGACCCACTACAGACATATTATAAGACGAAAATCAAACTAAATGCAGGAACCTAACTAGATGATGGGTGGAATTCCAATGAACAGTGAAAATGATACGTTGTAAATGGTCCATGTTCAACAAACCACTGTCCATTAATCAGAGGTCAGGATAGTCTATCCAATCTGATTTTGGGATATGATGGATCGACGTCGTACGTGTTCCACTACTTGTGGGGTTCGGATTGTGGGCCATGCCACGTGTATGGTAGGGAGTCCCCTGGCCCCTCGGACACTCCACTGTGGTTAACGTGCATAACCCAGCTCCCTGGCAAACCCATTCGATTAGACTGTATGAGAAGTGGGACCCAGCACTTGCCTATACAAATCAAGGCTTCACCGTTCATGATGAGATGGACCCAACATCTTCCTGTTGGGGAAAGGTCTCACATGCAACTAGTTGTACTGTGGGTCCCACCATGGTGTACGTATTGCATCCAATCGGTCTAACATAGTTGGCCAATGATGAGAATGGGATATCTCAAAAATCTCGCTGATCCAACCATTCAGTGAGCCACCACGTGAATATATTGGTTTTCTATCATTTGCCCCTACATGATTAGTGGATCACTGTGATTTATGGGCCATCATATTTTTATGATGAGGCAACCATGTTGGATGGATTGGATGACATACCTACACCACAGTGGACTCCACATGCAGTTAGTTGCATGTTTTTTCATCTACAACCAGTTGCATGTAAGACCCTCCCATGGCATGTTGATGTACACCTGATCAGTGGAGCAACCTGATTTTGTGATAGGGCATGATGATTGTGGGCCAGCTTGATGGATAACATAGATACCTCACACATGTGGTACATTGACACGTGTGATGCCATGATAATTTTTGCAATGTCTCATTAATCAAATGGCTCTTGATTGATTATCATGTTCCATCTACAGTCAGGAGGTCCCTCATGGAACGTTCTATTAGGAAGAAGAGATAGTACGACAGCGAACTTCAACTTAGCAAACACCGCCCTTCCGGCACCCTTCGAAAACCTGACCACCCTCATAGATAAGTTCGCTGCACAAGGACTTGACACCACAGATCTAGTGGCCCTATCAGGTATGGTTATCAAGAAATTATGCCACGTTTGGATGGCCCTATTGAATTGAATTGTGATTTAGGCCTCGTTTGGATAATATATTGAATTGGAATGTACCATGTTTGGATGGTCTATGGATTCAAATTGTGATAATATATAGTCCAATGAAGTTGAAAAAAAAAAAAAAAAAAAAAAAGAAGAAGTCTAATGTCTGGATTGCAATTGTGTTACTTTTAAGTTGGAAATGAAGGGAATGGAGTTGCAATCTAACATGGACCAACGACAGATGGTAAAAAGTAGAGCTGGCATGAACTCGAGTTGGACCAAGTTAGGGCTAACCCGACTCGACGTAGTTTTGAAATAGACCTTACTAGAACTCCACCTGATTCGCTACGGAGTCTAGAGTGCTAATCCGATCCAAGTCCAGGTCTAGCCTAGACTAACTTGGACCGATTTCAAGCCGGTCACAAATATCAAGCCGGGTCGAGTCAGCACCAAGTCGGGTCGAGTGCGGCTGGTATCCATAGGCTGAAATCACAGCTCAAAACTTAGGTGCACCTGTCAGAATTGCAGCATCTCCATCAACTACACGGCATATCAGATCTAAAATGTCAAATTTGGGTTTTTTTTTTACATGTACGAATTGGGTTTTAGATCGAGTCAAGTTAGTAGCGAGTTGGATCAGTTTTTTAATATGTTCGAATCGGGTTTTAGATTGAATCGAGTTAGTACTAAGTCAGATTTCGGGTTGAGTCGAGTCGAGTTATTGGGTGGTCTGATTTCAACTAGGTTTGAGTTCGGATTGGACGAAGTCTACTAGGTTCAGATCGATTCACTCACTCGGTTCAGGTCCAGTCTGCCAAGTTGAGTCATCCCGTGACCAGCTCTAGTAAGACGGTTAATGAAAGTTGAGATTAAACACATGTGAGCAGCATCTTAGCCGTCCATCGGGTGGACCCAACTGCTCATAAATGAAATGGAGCAAAAAAATCATGTTGGTCCACCCATATGATCAACATGTCACCTATTTCTTTCCAATTGAACTAATTGTCGAATTTCAACTAGATGGTGCATCCAAACGCGCCGCTAACGAAATTATTAGTCGATTGAAGAACTTGGGTGTATTCCATTTTCAGGTGGCCACACGTTCGGCCGCGCTCAATGCTCATCGTTCATCAGCCGCCTCTACAATTTCAACGGTAGTGGGAACCCAGATCCCACTTTAAACACCACTTACTTGGCTACTCTCCGGCAAAGATGTCCACAGAACGGTGACCAGACTGTATTGGCCAATCTCGATGTAAGGACGCCGGACGTCTTCGACAATGCCTACTTCTCTAACCTTCAGACCGGCAAAGGGCTTCTCCAATCAGATCAAGAGCTCGCCACTGTCCCCCTTGTCAACGACTTCAGCAGCAGTCAGGGCGCTTTCTTTCAGAATTTTGCTACATCCATGATTAAGATGGGGAACATAAACCCTTTAACAGGAACCAATGGTCAGATCAGGACAGATTGTAAGAGGGTTAATGGAAGTTAGGACTATACGCATGTGTGGAGAATCTGAGCCGTCCATCATGAAGCCAGCATGACATTTAGGCGAAGGCATCAAAGTGAGACCTATCTCATGTACGTCTTGGATATGCCTTACATCTGCAGAGTTGGCTTGTGGAATGCGTGAGGAGAGATGATAAATGAACGGTTAGATTTCGATGTTGGATGTCTAGTACGATGGACATGAATTACGTGTGGTATCAGTGTATTAGATGGCAAGAATAAATGAAGAATAAAAGTGTTATGTCGGCAAGGGCAATTGAGTAAAATTGAGTCTTTTTATTGTCCATATGTATACCAAATTCACTTCAACCATTACATGACCAGCAAACTTAGGCCTGGGACCCAAAGGTTAGACCCATCTGTGGATCAAGTGGGCGATGACAATGGAAACAGTTTAGAGGGTAAGCTTTTTCCTATAGAGTGTTTCCAGTGCTTGGTTCACAGATGTAGTTGAGTTTTGGGCCATGCATTGGGTCTAACATGGAGTGATGCCCTTGGTTGTCATGGTGAATTTAAGATTAATACCATGGTGGGGCCTACACAAGCCACCAACCCCTTTTCCAAATTAACATTAAATACTCTCCTTTCGGAACATTTATTAACATTCTTCATTAATCCCCAAATGAGGCAAGGTAGAAGGACAGAGGGCTAGTTGTGTGTGTGCGCCTTTCCATGGGTCCAAATCCATAAGTGATCCAGGGAGGGATGTGATGAGGTCCATCACCATCTTCCTCAGGGGTTATCTACTCCAAATCCATAGAGCTCTTTAAAAATGATGTCACACAAATAAAACTGAATATTAAACAATATTTATATTACTAGACAATAAAAAAAATATATAATATTTATTACAATAAATTGAAAATGGTTTTGAATATAAATAAATAAATAAAAACAAATCCATCCATTTGCCCTCTCTTGGACTTTCAAGCTCCTGTCTAAATGTACGGCACTGAAAACTGGGAGGACCTTCCATCCACATGGAATTGAATAATCTGGACCACAAAATTGGAACAATATGGTTCAATATAGAAGAAATGACCCCTAGTTGGATTGCCACCCCGACCCCTCATTTCAATTCCCTGCATTTTGAGACAATGATAATCCCAATTTGGGGCTATGTATGGAGTGTCCCACTTCCGCCATTTACACTTTGAACTGAATTACTGTTGTAGTTGAAATGAACTTGTACAGATGCTTTTACCTTTAACTTTTTGTCATATTGTTGCTTGTCCTTCATCAACAGTGATGCCGCATCACCATTCATTCAATGGGTCTGTAGGATTTGGGTAAAGTAATAGCTGTGGAAGGAAAACTTCAAAAACATTCAAGAGATTTGCAACCCACAGCAATCGTGGTAAAATATATCAGAACTCCAAAGACGAGGAATGGACCAATGCACAAAGTCACATATAGATATAATATAAACACAAACATTATTTCACTGGTGTGTGCAAATGCAAGAGCTAACGAATAGGAACTCACACTACACAATGGGCAATAAATTAAGACAATGACATACAAAAATATGTCTAACTAATTCATCTGTTAACCCATGCTTGCACATGCATTAGGTAATGCATGAGTGCGCATGCTTTTCCCTCCTCCCCTGAGGTTGCAGGTTTGCTTGTGTGCGCATGAGCGTGCAGGTGTGTGGGTATGTATTTTGAGAATATTTATTTCGGTTTTACCAAACATTGGACTCCAGGATTGATTAATAACATCCCAAGCAAACAGAACCAGACTTGCATTTCCCAATAGAATTAGAGATTCACAGCAAGGAGAGAACTTCTTGTTTTTTTTTTTTTTTTTGCTGAATTAGCTTCCCAAGACAAATCATCAATTAGAGCTTGGGGAAAAGCACCAAATTAAAAATATGACAAGAGACTAGAGAAAGCAATGAAGGCTCACAGTTCATCAACATTTGGGTGGAATATTTTGTTCATGAAACCAATGGAAGGGGACTTGTATGGATAAGCATCTGGCAGCTCGACATGGATTTTCCACACTCCACCTTCATAAAGGCTTGCAGATAAGCATCCTGAGCACTCACATCAAGCACATAAATCCTCGATTTAATCTTCAGAAACTTCTTTTGCTTTTTGTAAGCCTTCTAATAATGTTCAAAATAAGATTATCTGATGGTTTACTGGTGGTCTAAAGTCCGCAAAGATACAAATTAAAGTGTCAACATTGCACATACAGTCCATGTATCTCAACTGCACTAATAGTTGTCACATCCTATTTTTCCATCATTACCAGAGGCAGCAGCTTCCATAGCTCAAGGAAAGAGCAAATGTCCTGATAGAGGTTGAATATTAAGGAGAAATGTGTTGGGATGCCTTGCACAAACCTTAGGATCTAGCCTCCTGAAATAAACCAGAATGATGGATAATAAAGCAATGAAATAAATCAAAGCACCAATCACACACCACACAAGAGATTTTTATGTGGAAAACCCTCAAAGAGGTAAAAACCAGGGGACCTCGTCCAGATCAACAATCCACTATGAAGTAGAACGTTACAATCTTCTTCACTCACGCAGGAGTGGATAAACAATAAGAGAAATAGAGAAAACGGAGAGATCTAACCGATTATGAGGACATAGAAGTGCTGAGATATAGATTGCACAATAGAAAACCTCTACGAGCAGAACCTCCCTTCTATAGACTTCCTCTCTCTCTTTCTCCCCCTCTCTCACCTTTGATAGCCCTAAACCTTTTAGCAAATCCCTTTTAAAGCTTTAGGAAACCCTCTTGCTGTATGTGTGTACCTAGAAAAAACCCTAGGTAACCCCTTTTATAGTTTTGGGAAACTCCTTTCCACATCCCTGTTGTGAAAGGACTCAAATCCGCAGTTTCGCGCAAAATCGCGAAACAAACTGCGTAACCTTCGACTAGTCGAGACATCCCTTCGACCAGTCATTGGTCCCCTTCGACCAGTTGAACATTCCTTCGACCAGTCCTAGCTACAGTAAAAAACAGCAAAATTACTCGCTAGACTTTGAGTCGAAGTTACGACTCGAACCTTCGACCAGTCGACCACCAGCCTTCGACCGGTTGAGCAGGGCTCTCGACCAGTCGAAGATGGGTCAAAAAAAATCCATCAAATCTCCCCCTTTTTGACCCAGGAGGGATCCACCTTCTTCAAGCCAACATAATTTCTACAAACCTCAAACTTGCCCTTGAGCAAAAGCCTTGGTCATCATGTCTGACCCATTATCGTCCGTGTGGACTTTCTCAAGCTGTAACACCTTCTGTTCCAAAGTATCCCTGATCCAGTGATACCGTATCTCAATGTGTTTCGACTTGGAATGCTGACTTGGATTCTTGCTCAAGTGTATAGCACTCTGACTATCGCAATAGACCACGTGCTCCTCCTGCTTTAGGTTAAGTTCCTGTAGGAACCTTTTCATCCAAAGCATCTCTTTACATGCTTCTGTGACTGCAATGTACTCGACCTCTGTCGTCGACAATGCTACGACCTTCTGTAGCTTGCTCTGCCAAGAAACCGTTCTCCTGCAAACGTGAATATGAACCCCGATGTAGACTTTCTGGAGTCTATGTCACCTGTCATATCTGCATCTGTGTAGCCCTCTTACACAGGTTTTCCGTCACTATAGCATAGGCTCAACCTGGATGAGCCTCCTAGATACCGTAGTATCCATTTCACCGCTGCCCAATGCTCTTTGCTAGGATTGGCAAGATACCGACTGACAACACCAACCGCATATACTATGTCTGGGCGTGTACACACCATAGCATACATCAAACTTCTTAAAGCTGACGCGTAAGGTATCTTCTGCATCTCTTCCACCTCTTCCTTCGTCTTGGGACACTGCCTGTTGCTCAATTTGAAGTGACCATCTAGTGGAGTACTGACTGGCTTCGCTGCATTCATATTGAACCGCTCTAGGATTTTCTCAATATAACGCTCTTGTGACAGCCAAAGCTTCCTGCTGCTTCTGTCACGGGTTATCTCCATTCCTAGTATCTGTCTAGCCGGGCCCAAGTCTTTCATCGCAAAAGACTTGCCTAACTCCTGTTTTAGCCTGTCAATCTTCTTGATGTCTTTTCCCATTATGAGCATGTCATCAACATATAATAGCAGAACCAAGAAATCACCATCTGAGAACTTGCGCGTGAACACACAGTGGTCCGACTCCATTCTGTCATACCCATGTTTCAACATAAACGAGTTGAACTTCTTGTACCATTGTCGTGGAGCTTGTTTCAGCCCATACAAGCTCTTCCTCAGCCTACACACCATATGCTCCTTGCCCTTGACTTCGAACCCCTCTGTTTGGTGCATGTAGATCTCTTCTTCCAGGTCACCATGAAGAAAGACAGTTTTAACATCTAACTACTCTATCTCCAGATCCATGCTAGCCGCCAACCCAAGCAACACCCGTATGGATGTCATCTTCACCACTGGTGAGAATATCTCTTCAAAGTTTATACCTTTCCTCTGACCAAACCCTTTCACCATAAGTCTGGCCTTGAACCTCGTCTGTGAATTCTTCTGCTCAACCTTCTTCCTGAACACCCACTTGTTGCTCAAAGCTTTCTTGCCCTTAGGCAGTTTACCATATCATAGGTGTGGTTCTTATGCAAAGATTACATCTCCTCTTACATAGCTTTCAACCACTCCCCCTTATGCTCGTTGGCTAGGGCTTCAGAATAATCTTCTGGCTCTCCCCCATCGGTTAGTATAATGTACTCATGCAGCGAGTACCTCTTGGACGGTTGTCTGTCCCTAGATGACCTCCTCACCTGTGGCTCAACAGGTGGATCAAGTGGGGGCTGCTCCCCTGGTCTATCTTCTGAAGGAACTCCCTTGTCCTCTGCACCTTGCTGTACTCCCCCGTCATCAGGCACCACGGGAGGAATAACCGGATCCATGTCCTCTAGCTCACCTGAACTAGGCTGGCTCTTCTCTGGCTTACCAATGTCTTCGATACACTGATCTTCAAAGAATACCACATCTCTGCTCCTGACGAGCTTCCTCTCGGTCGGATCCTACAACCTGTAACTGAACTTTTCATCACCGTACCCTAAGAACACACACTGCCTAATCTTCATATCGAGCTTGGACCTCTCGTCCTTTGGTACGTGAACGGATGCCCTGCATCCAAACACCCCGAGATGACTGTACGATGGATCCTGTCCAGTCCACACTTTCTCAAGTACTTCTCCATTTAATGGGGCTGATGGAGACCTGTTTATCAAATACACCGCCGTGCGCATTGCTTCTCCTCAGAATGTCTTGGGCAACTTCGCATGGGATAACATGCATCTGATTCTTTCAACAATGGTGCGATTTATTCGCTCAGCTACACCATTATGCTGGGGGGTCTTGGGAACCGTCTGTTCATGCCGTATACCCAGGGACTTGCAGTACTTATGAAAGTCGCCAATGTATTCACCACCATTGTCAGTGCGGATGCACTTCAATGATCTACCTGTCTCTCTCTCTCGACCATAGCATGAAACAATTTAAACACACCAAAGACCTCGTCTTTGGATTTCAAAGCATAACCCAAACCCTCCTAGATGCATCATCTATAAAAGTGACAAAATACAATGCCCCACCCAAAGTTTTTGTCCTCATAGGACTACAAACATCAGAATAAACCAAATCTAATGCATGCAATTTATTAACATGAGAAGCAGTTTTAACAAATGAAACTCTATGTTGTTTCCCTGATAAACAATCAAGACAAGTTTTGAGGGGTATACCTGTCACGTCTGGAAGGAGCCGCTTCCTTGCTAGTAGCTGAAGCCCTTTTTCACTCATGTGGCCTAGACGCCTGTGCCACATGTTAATAGCTGAATCTTTCGCTGCGTTCAACCTACCCTTGCACATACTGACACTTGCCTTGTATAGGGTGCAACACTTCTTTCCTCTAGCCACGATCAACGAACCCTTGATGAACTTCCATCGCCCACCAGCAAACCGGCTTTCATAGCCATCATCATCCAACCTTCCCGTCGACATCAAGTTGAGGCGAAGGTCTGGGATATGCCTTACATCCCTAAGAACCAATGTGCAGCCCACATCGGTCTTCACACAAATATCACCGACTCCCACGATCTTTGATACGCCAGAATTTCCCATCTTCACAGTCCCATAGGTCACCTGACTTGTAGCTTGTGAAGAAGTCCCTTCGTGGAGTCGCATGAAAAGAAGCTCCCGAGTGAACCACCCAGTCGGTGTCCTGACTCGTAGTCGTGAGACATACATCGTGATCTGTTGAAAGAATAACTACCATGTCGCCATCTGAAGCGACCACAGTAGAATCTGATTCATCTTCCTTCCCTTTTCCTTTCTTGTCATTTTTCTTACCACGACATTCATGCTTGTAGTGGCCCTTCTTGCCACAATTCCAGCAATCAACATCTTTTTTTTACTTGACTTGCCTCTTGATTTATCTCGGTCCTTCCCGCCCTTCCTGTTCTTTCCTCTCCCCCGTTCCTATGTCGCAAGGGCCTCTTGCTGAGTAGACCCCTGAGACTTCCTCCTTGTCTCCTCATTGAAGAGACAACTGGTTACCTGTTCCATGGATATCTTTCCGTCTGGCTCGAAGTTACTTAGTGACACCACCAATGTCTCTCAACTGTCAGGCAATTAATGAACTAAGCAATAGTAAAGCCTGCAATTCATCATCCAGGACCATCTTCATAGAGGTGAGTTGGTTCACTATATTGCTGACCTCATTCATGTGCTCGGCCACAGAACCACCATCCTTGAACTTGAGATTCATAAGTCGCCTTATCAGAAATATCTTATTACCAGCTGTCTTCCTCTCATACAGCCCTTGTAATTTTATCCATAGGCTTGCGGCTGAGGTTTCCATAGACACATGGTGGAACACAGAATCATCCAACCATTGTCTAATAAACCCCACCGCCTTTCGGTCCGTCTTCTTCCAATCATCATCAGTCATATCCTTGGATTTTGCTGATATGCCTAAGATTGGAGAATATAGGTCCTTGTAATAAAGCAAGTCCTCCATCTTAGCCTTCCATATGGTCCAGTTAGAACCATTGAGGCTGATCATCCTTGAGCCACTTTCCATAATTCAAAACTGATCCTTACCCGTTCAATGAACTTAGCTCTGATACCACTTTGTTGGGATGCCTTGCACAAACCTTAGGATCTAGCCTCCCGAAACAAACCAGAATTATGGATAATAAAGCAATGAAATAAATCAAAGTACCAATCACACACCACACAAGAGATTTTTACATGGAAAACCCTCAAAGAGGTAAAAACCATGGGACCTCGTCCAGATCAACAATCCACTATGAAGTAGAACGTTACAATCTTCTTCACTCACGCAGGAGTGGATAAACAATAAGAGAAATAGAGAAAATGGAGAGATCTAACCGATTACGAGGACATAGAAGCACTGAGATATAGATTGCATAGTAAAAAACCTCCACGAGCAGAACCTCCCTTTTATAGGCTTCCTCTCTCTCTTTCTCCCTCTCTCTCACCTTTGATAGCCCTAAACCCTTTAGCAAATCCCTTATAAAGCTTTAGAAAACCCTCTTGCTGTGTGTGTGTACCTAGAAAAAACCATAGGCAACCCCTTTTATAGTTTTGGGAAACTCCTTTCCGCATCCCTGTTGCGAAAGGACTCAAATCCGCAGTTTCACGCAAAATCGCAGAACAAACTGCGTAACCTTCGACTAGTCGAGACATCCCTTCGACCAGTCGTAGGTCCCCTTTGACCAGTCGAACATTCCTTCGACCAGTCCTACCTACAGTAAAAAACAGCAAAATTACTCGCTGGACTTTGAGTCGAAGTTATGACTCGAACCTTCGACCAGTCGACCACCAGCCTTCGACCGGTCGAGCAGGGCTCTCGACCAGTCGAAGATGGGTAAAAAAAAAACCCATCAAAATGCACATTTGAAATTTACACCAATAGAAATGTTGAACCATCCTCATTCACTGCACAAGCTTTTAGACGTGATTAGGTCATCTTCATGTGGTTTACCATGTTGGGGTTTCGTAATGTTGGTTGGAACTGGGAGGAAGAGGTCCCAAAGATGGAGTAAGATTTCAGAACAGGATAGATGCTTATTTTTCAATATTCCACTATAAATGATAAATATGTTGCCTTCTTGTTAAGTTGATTTGGTTCTAAATCAAGTTACTTTAAATTTGTTTCCACCTAAAATTTGAAATAATGAATATAATAAAACAACTCAAAAATTCACAATTCATTAACTTGTGTGTACAAATGCAGCTTAAAGTGAAGAAATCTAATATCAGGCAAATACTATGGAGAAGGGAAATTTAACTCAATGCTACAAAGGTGACTAATGGTGAACCCTCTTAATAGGGTGCGAGAATCAACAGGGATTTGACTTGAATAGCCACATTTTCTGAAGATTCTTACACATTATAATGAACTATGCGAAGGATATATGAATGCTTTGAGCTTGTTAAATGCATGGTGTAGGGATATTGCGTGTTGGTGGCAGTCCTTTTCTGCAATTTTGTAGGCATCACATCAGCGAGAGTTGTTCCTAATAACTACAGCACAGAATATATGTTTCCAGATTATATCGATCTGATCATTTTAACTGAATTTTTCTTCAGATTGATCTAAGATGCCTCCAACATTTACACCAATAAAATATTGGACCATCATCAGTGCCTGGATGATTGATGAGTTTTTATTTATTTCTTTATATCTATTGCAGATTTTTTTCAATTTTCTAAGAAAATCATAGGAAATTTTACAATTACATACCAAAGTATCTTTTGCAGATTTTTTTCAATTTATTTCTTTATATCAAAAGCATTCTAATTACAAAGGCTATGAACCATTAGATTTACAAGCACAAAACTAAATATATCTCCATCCCTACAGAAGCCAATTCAGGGAAAAATCACATATCAATATCTTGAATTTTGGATCAACCCACTTCTCAACCTGTAAAAATGCTGAAATTTTCAACATAGCATTGCTGCATTAAAGAATCAGTAGCCATGTAATGGAATGACTGAAAGAATAAGGAAGAGGCTTAAACTTACTGAATTTTCACTCAATTTCTCGATTTTAAATTATTAGGAACTCCTCACTCAAAAGTTGTTGTGGAGGAAGCTGTGAAACAAATAACGGAAAGGTCCATACAGTGTGCAAGAGTTTGATTGAGAAAGCAACTTCTCATAGAAGTGCTAGGGCGCCTGTTCAGTCTGTAGAGAATAAAGGGACTTACAGCTTATGAAGGTTGTTGCGATGCCCCAACATCTGAGGGATCTTGCCACTGAACTGATTGTTCTCCAAATATCTTCCGCTTATGAACCCGAAAACAGGTAACAGTGAAAGATTTCAATAAGAAAACAATGACTTATCAGTTAAGTTGAGCAAAGGGAGAATGGAAGAAGCCATGTGAATAGCTTATAGAGACGTTACATACCACTCAAATCTGGAAGACTGGAACTGATTATGAGAGTTTGTTATTGCCCAGCAAACTGTAGTCATCAAAATGACCAGATCCAAATGTGATTATTCCATCAACACCATTAACTGACTCAACTCCTCTAACTCAGTCCACTGCACCAGCTAAGAAGCATGAACTACAACACACTTTAAGAGGTCTGTTTATTCAGCAAAAGTTTGCTTATAGTGTTAGCGAGTGCAGTCAAATCCACTATGCTTGGGGACAACGATCTGGAAAGGTTGAAGTTTGTTAGTTTCCTGCAGCAAAGTCCAGTGACTAGATGCATGAGCAAAAAAGCGTATTAGGAGAAAATGCTACTGTCAGATTTGAAATTGTGTTTGTTAGTGATGAAAACTAAAAGGGTGTACAGGGTAAGTGCAGTGTCTTGGCCTACTTATGATGTGTCGTTGGTGATGACTTTTGAAATTCTACTCGCAAAGAGACAGACTCGGGCTACCTTGAGAAAATGTAACCCCTCCCTTGTCCATGAATTCTGATGCAGCAGGTATGGATCTTTCTCCAGTCGCCAGGTGGGCTATAGAGAATCCCTTTCCGTGATGAGCCTATGTAGCAGAAGGTAGGTATGATCATATCTCTAAAGAAGTAAAATGAGCCAGTGTAACAACATTTTACTTCTCCAAAGAAAAATTCCCTAGACAGATTTATTTTTTTTTTTTTTAAATAGCCATAACAGCCCATATGGCCATTATCATAACAACAATTATAGTGGTTGTTACCGTTACCGTTCCATGCATGCATGATCATATCTCTTAAGGAAGGGGTTGAATAGATGTTTCTGAAGATGGCTCTTCTTACCTTAAAATTATTATTATTATTATTTTTAAAAGAAAGAAAGAAAGGAAAAAAAAAACACACACACGCATGGACAGAAGGGGAATGGATATTTGTTTTTGGTTGGTAGGCTTTATTGTTTTTTGGGTTTCTGCTAGTTTGGGGCAGCAGAGTTTATCTTCTGTACTAGTTGGCTGGGTGATGTCGGTAGTAGGAGTTGGTTCTTTAGGCTTCTATACTTCAGTAGCTGGATCATTTGACTCAACCATGCTGTGCTAGCAGCTACATATTTGAGATAATGCCTGTTGTGCTAGCAACCGTCCTTCAACTGTTAATTATAGAATTATAATAATCAACTACAAGAAATCTTTATTATAAGACTTAATAGGTCAAAAATAATTTCTCAATATGAAACTTACAGATGTTAGTATTTTATGGAAAAAAAAAAAACATTCAACATTCATCCTTATTATATTGCTTTAATGCATGTCATGCACACAGGAAGACTAACGAAGAAGAATGATTTGTTTTCCAGAATGGACTATCTGCTGGTGATTTGTCTCAAATCCTAAAACAGTTTTAACAAAAATGATGGACAAGATATAGACAGGAACAATATATGAAGGTTTTAGCTAATACCTTTGAACTTGTGAATCAGATCAACACCATCAACAACCCTGATTTGAGAATCTACAGATGTAATAAGCATTTCTAAATTAGGGATTCGACCATACCAATCCCTAAAAATGGATTCAACAATGCAAATCCTTAAAAATGGATTCGACAATGCAAATCCCTAATTAGAGATTTGTATTTAACAAAGCATATTCCTAATCAAGTATTCTAAATTTCAAAAAGCAACAAGAAGAAGAGAAAAGCATTACATCATACCTGAGAATCTGAGATTCACGAGCAGTAGAAGACCGAACTACAGCAGAGGGTCAAGGAATAGGGTTTCGAGAGAGATAGATAGGGAGAAAGTCCTGCAAAATACACAAGAAATCCACAGATGAAAAATGGAAAAAGAAAAAGCGTCTTCTCACTTGAATTTTCTGAAATCCAAACCCTAGTTCTAGATCTAGTAAATCCCCAACATAACCAGTCAAAAAACCTTGCAAAGTGTAGAAAATAGATCTAAAACCCTAGGAAACAAGAGAGTAGTAGATCCCAAAGTAGGTTACTACAGCTGGAGAGATCCCAGAGCAGTCGTGAGAGAGAAAGAGGAGAGATCCCAGGTTGCTACGTGAGAGAGAGAGGAGAGATTGCAGGTTGCTGCAGCCGTGAGAGAGAGAGGAGAGATTGCAGGTTGCTGCAGCCGTGAGAGAGAAAGAGGAGAGATCCCAGGTTGCTACAGCCGTGAGAGAGAGAGAGAGAGAGAGATCGCAGTGTTTTGCAGCCGTGAGAGATCCCGAGTCGTGGAGATGCACAGAGAGAGAGAGAGAGAGAGAGAGAGAGAGAGAGAGAGAGAGAGAGAGAGAGAGAGAGGGAGAGAGGGGGGGGGGGGGGTAGGAAATAGGAAGAGTCGGGCGGGGGCCGGTAGGTTTTTTTTTTTATAGGGTACGATATCCGTCGCGTAGGTCTTACTTAGCGCCGATGAAAGAGACGCGCAAATGCCCTGGATACCGGTTTTTGTTGTAGTGTGAAATCAAGTAAGCGATGTGGATGTGATTGAGATATTAATTCAACCAACATTAATTAAATTTCAAGTCCTTTAAAATGAACCAATACGGCCAATTAGGGCTAGCTATCAATGGACTGAGCCTGCCCATCGGGCATTTGGGCTGGGTTTAGACGATGTACACAGCCTGTCAAACCAGCTGAATCAAGCCATGGCTGGGCAATTTTATAATATACCTAATGCATGGAAATTCTCATCACTCCGCATGCTACTGATACTTCCCATGCCTCTTATCTCTATAGTTCTACTACACCTACCCTCTTGAGTTGGAATATTTTAGCTTGTCATGTGTTAGGCCATACGACATACACGTGTACTATTGTGGAACGCGTGTGAAATCAGAGCCTTCCATTTGGTGGCAAATGATGTTCAGATCATCTGCCTCAAAAGTCGTACTGTTTCACTTTGGCGGCCCACCTGATTTCAGACAAGAATAATTAAGCATTTTTTCCAATCACATGGAAAACTACTTTCTAAACACGTGTTCTATATTGGCACATGTGGACTGAAATCTATTTTCAGTCCATTTCACACCTCAGTTGGGCCACATCGTATCAAAACAAATGAATGGTTAACAAACTTTAACCATCAATTTACTTTAAGTTGTGAAAAGCTCAAATGTCACACACGTTTCACATTGGCAGTTGTGGCAACATGTGTGGATGTACGGGCCCCACACGCGCGTGTCCAATTAGCAAGCTTAATTAGAAATGTCAAACCTTTTGAATTGCAAGGAATGTGGGCTTTATGTCTATTTCTGAAAATTTGGAAACAGTAAGTCATTGTCAACCCTTGAAAGGTCTTCCAGCTGGACTATGGTATGTGTTTTTGTGCTACATACATGCACGGTAATCCATACTGTCCAAAATGTGGGTCCCATTGTCAATTGAGAATCACACAGAATATTGGTTAACTTGACTAGCTAATAATGTTGCCTGATGAATTGGAACATGGGCTATTTAATTTTAACCACATCAGTTTCATTGACCACCAATCGACCGACTTGGATCCTTCAATGAGGGAAATTTGAGGACATGCTCGGACAGCAACACGACGGTCGGAATTGTGATGGAGGGATTAACGTGATGAGGTCGATCATTGTCTTCCTCAAGGATAACAACTCCGAATCCACATAGATTCTCTGGAATCTTGAATCCTTGAGTAAAAATAGAAAAAAGAATATAAATAAATTCTAATGAATTCGAAATTAGATTGGTTGATGATAAAAATGAATTTACGATCTTTTAAATGGTGATACCAAACTTAGGAAGAATTTTTATAATCAAACTCAACTCAAACTCCCTTAACAACATAATTTACTATAAATAGTAAACGCATTATTTATAGATGATTATGTTTCCTACTAGACTTCATGGTTTTCCACCAAAAATGGTAAGTGTCCAATTTATCCTAATCACATTATTCTCTTAATTTTTCTAAGCCTTTTTCAACACACGCATGCTCTGACCCTCACACACCACAATGCGTACTCAACCTTGAGAGCTGCGTTGAAACTCTTGTGAGTCTGCCACTAGCCATTATTGGGGAACACAAGCCAGCAATGTTGTATGTTTATTTAACATCTCAGTTTAACACTTCTGTGGAACATCCGAACCGTGAAAATGGTGGACCCACCATGAAGATCACCTGGAGTGTAAATTCGAATGATCCACTCGAAGGTGGACCACAACTACAACAACTTTTTAGCGGCGCTTAAAAGCGCCGCTAGAACAAAAAGCGCCGCGGAGAATATCAGCGGCGCCACTCAAGCGCCGCATAATGGGTATGTCGCTAAAAGTTTCAGCGGCGCTACTATACTTTTCGTGGCGGCTTGTATGATGGCGACGCTAATAAGCGCCGCTAAATGTCATATCGAGCGCCGCAATAGCTGGTCTTTTTCTCACGAAAAAGCGCCGCAAGATTTCTACAGAAGCGCCGCTAATATTTTTTCTATGGATTTGAGAGGCGCTGGCATGCTAGTAATTTTTTTTTATTATAATTCAATCAAAACCTGTATTTTTTAAATATTGGAAACATAAAAATGATGCAATACAAATATAACTGAATATGAAACAAAATTTATATTACTAGACAATTAAAAGATATATATATTTATTACAATAAATAAAAACAAATTCATCTATCAAACAAAGTTCTTGCCCTCTCTTCAAGCTCCTATTGCCTGCCAAGGAGATGTTTGACAGTTTCCACAATTCCTGAAGCTCTCATCAAGAGGCAGCTTCTCAAGTGCTCGTAGCACTACACTGATTGATTCTTCCACAGAACTGTCACTTGTGCCACCACTGCACTTGGAGCCATTGGTTGAGAAACCTATGCCCATCTAACTGAAGAAAATGATTAAGGCAACCATTCTTCTCTGTTGCTGATAAGGTACTTGCTACAATTGACCATTGTTAGGATGCATTACCTACATTCTTCATAATATTCTCTGCCTCTGCATAACAGCAATCAGCTCTTTGACTCTAGCAAGGTTTGTGAGTCCATCTTTTATCTCAGTTGGGGTGAGGAAATCTTCTAACGTCATATTGCCTTCATGCAAATAGCTAGGACTACTGTGTGAACACTCGGGATCACTTGGGCATTGGTGTACAAGCTCTTGGAGGCCGATTCCAAATCGGGGAACTCTTTGGAGCCAAAAGAAATGAGAAATTGTTCTAGGTTTTTAAATTAACATCTTCTCGGTTCAAGATCTAAGCTAAGGTCCTGAGTCCACCACCTGGGCCACAATGGCACATGCAACCGTATGTCAAACTGTAAGTGTGAAGATGCGTGTGTGGGCTGGCACAAAGCTCCTGAACTATAAGTGTTGTTTCAAGCACCTGCTTTCCCATCTGTGGAGAAGCAACTGCATAATTTTGGTTACTTGAATATTAAATGATTAAGACATTTTCATTATATCAATATCAAGCTTACATGGAATATGATGATAATATAGAAGAATGAAAATTAAAGAAAGAAAGTAGAAACTAATTCTGACAAACCTTCTCACAGATCGAGATGAAACAGTTGTTGCAGTTAAAGTTTTCAATCTTCAACGACGAGGAGCTTCCAGGAGTTTCATGGCCGAGTGTGAAGCCTTGAGAAATATGCGGCATCGAAATCTAGTTAAAATCATAACTGCTTGCTCAAGCATTGATTTTAAAGGCAATGATTTCAAAGCTCTTGTGTTTGAGCATATGTCTAATGGGAGTCTAGAGAAGTGGTTGCATCCAAGTGCACATGGACAACAGGAGCTAAGGAGCTTGAACCTTATTCAAAGGCTAGATATAGCCATTGATGTCTCCTCTGCATTGGAGCTAAGGACCTTAAAATAAAATTAAACGATGTGCAAGATTTTTAACAAATCCACTTTGAAAAGCAAAAATAAAGCCCCAACAGTAAGATTTTTTTTTTTTTTTGCCTTTCCAGCCCCTGTATGATGATATCTTGTCTTTTTCTTACTGTTTAAACCCCAACAGTAAAAACCCACCTCTAGATTCCCTTGCTTTCACTGACCAAGACCCAAACACTTCACCCCACTTCATAATACCTTGGTTTCTACCATAGCAGTAAACTCAGTTGAGCCTCTTCTTGTACTGAGTAGGCTCTTCTCGTACTGAGTAAACTCAGTTGAGCCCACCTTGAATGTATGTGGACATCCACCCATCCAAACGGGCCCTTTGTGAACTTTTTTCTTTTTCAAAAGAAAAAGAAATACTTACAGCATTTTCCTCATCTGGATCATTCTGGAAGACAGAGAACAGTGGAGCCAAAACTTTATCTTATACCAGGATTTAGCTTTGCAAACACAATCAGTATGTGCCTTAATGCTTCCCGAAATACAAGAAACAATTGAAGTTAACTTAGCTGCTGCAATTGTTGGTGCTCATTCTGATTTTATCGACGCTTTTGTGGGTGCTACTATTTCTGGCAGAAGCGCCGCTAAAGACTAAAAAGCGCCGCTTGATTTCTCTCCATATGCCGCTAAAAGAATTGTTTCTGAACAGTTTTTTCACAGAAAACCGCGGATAAGTCTCTGTATAGATTTGAAAGGCCCCGATAGGCCAGTAATATTTTTTTTATTATATATAATTCAATTGAAAAACCTGCATTTTTTTAAATATTTGAAACAAAAAAAAAATGATGCAATACAATTAAAACTAAATATTAAACAAAATTTATATTAATTCATAATAAAAAAAATATAATATTTATTACAAAAAATTAAAAATGGTCTCGAATAAATAAATAAAAATAAATCCTCTATATGGTCTACTCTATCACGAGTGGCGTCAAAAGGCTGAAGTGCTTGTGTTCACTCCCCAAGTATATGGTTGTGATGTAGTAATAACTCGGTAAGACCGAGGTCGAATCCCAAGGGACTGAAACCTGTACATTATCTGAAATTTACCAGAACTAGAACCAGACTAAGATTAAATCTAAATCGATTGTAATTTGAAGAATAATGATGAGATATTAATCCAAAACTTAGGAAAAATCAAAGAAGGGAAACTAGGGATTCAGAGGATCCACTTGTAGAGATCAGGGAGATCTTATGCCTGGATTAAAAATCAGGGAAATTAACTGAACTGCTGTTGATATAGTTTTCAAGAGATGAGAGGTATATGAATTAGAATGGATTCCATCACCAAACCATGCCCAGGAGACAAAGCAAACAACAGAATTAAACTAATTACCAACCAATCAACATGTTTATGAAGGTTAGGAAAGGGTACCATCATCCGACCATGCCCAGGAGACGATGGTGAACAACAGGGCTTCCTGATGTCATATACATAGAAAGGAAAAGAACATGCTCAAAACCATCGCAGACCCATTGTAATTTCAGTCACAACAGACCATTAAAGACTAAAAACATTCCCTTAATTAAATCCAAATCAACATGAGTTCAGTCTAAACAAAGGCACAAACAAAGAGGCATCCCATCACACTACAAGCTTCACCTCTTAGCCCTAGCTAAGAGGTTTAGCCACACATGAGTGGACTAGATCTCTGAAAATAAAATAAATAAATAAAGCAGCTAAAAACAAACTCTTTTTCTCTCTTTCCTCACGTCCCCACCCGAACTCCAAACTCCAATCCATTGCTCCAAGCCCAGCCGTCCATTCATCTTCTCACCTCATTTAAACCGTGGGGACCAAATCTGCAGCATATCCGGATAGCAGGTGGTACCAGAATCATGATTCCGAGGGATGATCTATCCATTAGGCCACTTCCACCAGGATACAACGGCCGAAATTCTACATGTACGGTTAATTTATGTTCTTCAGGCCGTGTATGAAATTTCGGGACAAACGGATGGTGGGAAACCTGTGATCTTGCATTCTGGCTGACTTTCGGGCCACTTGAGCTTCAGTTTCTTGATTTTTTCGGATCTCGGCTGTGTAAAATCGTCGATCTCAATCCCCAGGAGTCCGTCCCCTGCTTTTGTGATATCGGAGTGCCAAATCCACGCTTTTAATACCCAATTTCAGTTTAAGCTCCTGATTGCATCCTGCAACAAAACACAATTAAAACCGGCCGTTAAATAGTATCATACCCGTAAATCCAGGTAATAAATGGGGTCTAATATGTAATATTTGACCCTCAACAGCTTGTAGGACTAAATTCGGGCATAATTGATTAAAAGGCTGAGGTTATCCTTTCCCCATTTTCATATTAACAGGAGTTAAGGAAGCATTTCCATTCTTTATAGACAGTTGGAAACACAATAGCAAATACATACCTGTGAAGACGGGGCTATTGTACAAATGCTAAAAGTCTTTCCAGCGGTTTTAGTGCTAGAGGATTTGCATTTATTATTAGAATAGGTAGTGAAAATCTCATATTTATCTCAAAATACTCGCTTAGTTTTTATTGCCAAAAATCCAAATTCAATACTTGCATAAAAGCTCACCTTTGAATAATAGACACTCCACACAACTTCTTGTAGAAGTCTACTCCAGTGTACATGGACCCTGGATAGAGAAAAAGGAAGTCTACTCCGATGCATCTCTCATGTTGATGATGCATTGTGATCGACTGCAAGCAAACAACATGACCCAATATTAAGATAATCAATATTAAGATAATCAAATGCAGACATTATCAGTTAGAGGAATAACAAACTACTCAAATGCAAACGTTATCAGTTAGAGGAATAACAAACTATGTTACATAAATGTGAGGGAATGAACAGATAGTGCATGGCTTAATAACTGGAAATGACAATGATTTACAATGGTTTCCATGACAATGATTTACAATAAATGTGTATTACTCTGATTTACAATGGTTTCCATGATTAATAAAACAAAATCTAACAACAACCATTCACTAGAAAAATGACAATGATAACAATAATGAATAATAACTGGAAATTTGATTGGTCAAATTTGAAATATTGCTCACTTTAGAGAGGAAGAGATCGAATAATATCTTGGCTGCAAGCGAGGGGCTATCGCTGCAAAGAAAACTCCAAGAGGCAGCTTGGCTGAAGGAAATTCGGCCATGACTTCTAGAAGTCGTCACAACTCCTGTTGTTACAGGACTTCGCATTCTTCATGGTGTTATATAATGAAAATGCCTTTCTGATAACAGCTGTTATTTTTCAAAGAAAAATGGCCATCATTTTCTCAAATGTTAGCTGTTATATATTAGAATCATATCTGCTCAGACAACCTTGCATTTTTCTGTTTTTCCATGTGTATGGGTGAGATGAAGGGTTTGGATCAACTTCCCATGAACAATGGGCTATGAGATAAGGATCTAAGGATTCTCAGCCAAACGGAAGAAAGGTTATATCAAGTTCCAATTTTGGATAACCAGACCAAATACATCCCAATCCCAGTTTTTATTAGAAAATGTATCAGCTGATTTCACAATCCAAATCAGAAAACTCTGATGCTTGCAGCTCTCAATTCACTTCCATTGATGTTCAATCATAGTTTTCTACAGAAATTTCGCTTTTCTTTGGAGGTCTCTCTCTCTGTTTTGTTTTCCTTTTCATTCGTATATATAAGAATTGCCGTTTACCATTGACCACAGCAGTTTCCATTTCCTAGAAGAAAATTTCAAATTTCATAGAAAAGGCTAATATGCTATCAAGCAAGCAGAGATAAGATTATATTAAAACCTACCTTGTCATCCCTTATCTTCATATCATTCATTTCTTCAGGCAACCTATCCATGCTGATAGCATTTCCACTTGTGTAGCTGATAGCTGAAGAAAACAAATTGGTGACACCTAAAAGAATAAGAATGATTCAAAGACTCAAAGTTGAACATTGAATCGTTCTTCCAAATTCCACATTGGACTTGGGCAATGAAAAAAGCTTCGATTTTGTTGAGAAGGAAAGAAACAAATCCCATTTTGACAGACTTCTGATTCAACCTCCAAGCTTTTGGTAACCTTTCAAATTAAAAAATAAAAAAGAAAAAAAAAAAAAGAATCTCCAGGCATCTGAATGTATGCTAAGGAGGGTGTAAACCATGATGCCAAGGTAAGGAGGGCTGATATCAGGTGGGCAGCAGGTAATCAGATTTTTCCCAAGCAAACCATGATGCCAACCCTATCTGCAAGTTCCTCAAGTGCAACCTATGTAAGAAGTACAAGATCAATTCAAGTAGAATCAAATAACGAAACATTGGAATATAATCAAGAAGTGCAAAGAATCAATTCATGTGAAAACAAAGAACTGTTGTTTAGTAGGTTTCTGAAGTTGGATGCTTTGACCTGATTCAGAGATAGATAGCATTAGAAAAATGTCAATTATTCTCCGGAACATCAGAATAAGCAGAAAAAAGTAAACATCAACCAGTCCATGTTAGAACTAATATTTCACATTGGTAAAAAAACGCAATACATCTCAAGTGACCTATGATTAGGATTACCGACAAATAAAGCTGAGAGGGAGTAAAGAGAAATTAGATGGTACAGCTTTAGTTTTCCTAGATAGGCATGGGCTTTATAGTCGGTAGTTGATTTTGCCTCTAGCTAGCCAACTAAAATGGCCAGGTTTGGCTACTTGGATAACATTGAGCAAGACTGAGCTTATAAAAGAAAATTACTTCTTCATGGAAATAAAATTTAAGAAGTGGAACTAAAGTAGGTGCAACCTGCACAATTTGTAACCATATATGATCAATGTAATTCATGTTAGGAAGTCCACTAAGATATGGTCCAAGCTCCTGGGTCAAAAACTTGGTTGTCATCTGTTGTTCACTAAAGTTCTATGCTGTAGGGTGTTCTAAGAGAGGAACACAAAGGAACAGTACAAAAAAAAAACTTGCTGCATTTAATGCCAGTCTTTGTTAGAGTTGGCTCATCACAACAAAAGTCTGAAAAGCTTATTCAGCAATTTTAATAAAGGCATTTGAGGTGATTGTTGAATTCATTTCTGGAGTATCTTCTCTTGTTTTGATGAATGGCTAATCGATGATAGCTAAGAAGAACCACTGCTTATTAGAAGAATAAAGATTTTGAGCTTTTGCAAGCATCCAATTTATGGAGAGCAAGAAAAGATAGTAACAAGAAAAGGAATCCTGAGTTGCATTCGTGAATCCATCCATTGCTAAGTTCAAAAAACACAAGCCATAACCAAAAGGAGCATTTGGATGATATAAGGTGGGATACATATGTATCAGAAAATGAACAGTCATGTTGGATGCAGATATACTGTAATCAGAATGCTCTCCAACCAAAAAAGTAAGAGCTGCTAATAGCCTAACAACCAAAATCCCATTACTTCCCAATCAAGCTACAACCATTTAATCTTAAAAGCCTTGCCTCAACAAGTAGACATGAAAGAAAAACCCCTAAAAAAGGCCTGATTAAGGTATAAACATCCCAAAATTTGAGCCAAGGTTAGGGCAAAAACACCCCTATTACAGTTGATGCATCTCCAAGATTTTCATACATGTGCAGCCAACCTAATAAGTTGACAGGCCCACTCTTTTAGGCCAGATCATCTACATGGTGGAGCACACCTGATTCTTGGCTCAATCCCATACATGCCAGGTTGACATGTGTGGCCATGTAGAGAAGTGTGTGGGTGTGTACATGCGTGCTTGCCAAAGCTCTAAAGTGGAATAGCATCATTTCCAGGAAAATGATCTCACTATAAAGAGAAACAGATCATTAGCTGACAGGTCAGGCATGCCACCCAACTCATAATGGTTCGCAAGCACTAAGATAAGCCATTTAACCATGCAATGAGCATCCCACCATCCAAAATCAAGTAAAAAGAAATGGCACCCTAATTTGACAATAATAAAAAATAGTGATTTGCCTTGAATCAAACCAAAAACAGTATTTCTGTGAAGACGACATATAAATGCTTGGTTACCTTAAGAAAATGCTATCATGAGAGGGAGAGGCTCCCTACCAGTTTTTTAGTTGAGATGATGTAAGCTCAGAGCCCTGATAAAAGCCAATATATAACATATTAGTACAAAAAAGAATCAGATAAGCATGTCAATAAACAAAGAAATGCGGTCTGCTAAATTAATATGAACTAAAGCATGCTTTTTTACATACATGGACACTTAGCTTATCTGCCCATGATTGCAAAGAAGATGCCACTACAAAAAAGAGGGTTTTTAGCGACGAAATTTTTAGCGACGAAACTACTTTTCGTCGCCAAAAGTCATTTTTAGCGACGAAATAAATTTTCGTCGCTAAAAGCTCACTTTTAGCGACGAAACTTTTCGCGACGAAAATTTTCGTAGCTAAAAATAGGACATTAGACTTTTAGCAACGAAAATTTTCGTCGCTAAAAACTCCCAACATTTTTCACCTAACCGCGAAAATTTTCGCAGCTAAAAATACTGTATGAAACCTTTAGCGACGAAAATTTTCGTTGCTAAAAATCTTAAACTTTCAGCAGCGAAGTCTTGTACCTTACAAGACTTCTAGCAGCGAAAATATTCGCTGCTAAAAATAAAATAACATAACTTTTAGCGACGAAACTTTTCGTCCGAAGGTTTCTTTTAAAAAAAAAAATATTCAGTTCAAAATCCATACAAATTTTCTGATATACACCTGTTAACAATTAATTTCATCATATTCATCCTGATATCAACATTTTATCATATTCACTACATAAACTTTTAGTGGCGAAAATTGTCGTCCTAAAAAACACTATTCAAAACTTTTAGCAACGAAAATTTTCGCAGCTAAAACTAAACTACCATATCTTTTAGCGACGAAAAGTTTCGTTGCCAAAAGTTTCTTTTTAAAAAAATATTCTAACTCAAAATCCGTACAAAATTCCTGATATACATCTATTAACAATATATTCCATCATATTAACATTCACATCCAACTAAACCCAAACTACATAAAGTTTTAGCGGCGAAAATGTTCGTCGCTAAAAATACTATACAAGACTTTTAGCCTTGAAAAGTTTCATTTGCTAAAAATAAATCGACATATCTTTTAACAACGAAAATTTTCGCCGCTAAACGTTTCTTTCAAAAAACAAATATTTCAACTCAAAATCGGTACAAAATTCCTGATATACATCGGTTAACAATATATTCCATCATATTCATATTCACATTTACAACCATCTAAACCCAAACTACATAAAGTTTTAAGCAGTGAAACTGTTCGTCGCTAAAAAATACTATACAAGACTTTTAGCAACGAAAATGTTCGCTGCTAAAAATAAACTGCCATATCTTTTAGCAACGAAAATTTTCGTCGCCAAAAGTTTACTTTAGAAAAAAACATTCCACCTCAAAATCCGTACAAAATGCCTGATTTACATCTGTTAATAGTATATTCCATCATATTCACATTCACATCCATCTAAACCCAAACTAAATAAAGTTTTAGCGGCGAAAATGTTCGTCGCTAAAAAATACTATACAAGACTTTTAGCAGCGAAAAGTTTCGCTGCTAAAAATAAACTGACATATCTTTTAGCAACGAAAATTTTCGTTGCCAAAAGTTTCTTTTAAAATAATAATATTCCAGCTCAAAATCCGTAAAAATTCCTGATATACACCTGTTAACAATATATTCCATCATATTCATCCGATATACACATTTCATCATATTCACATTCACATCCATCTAAACCCAAACTACATAAACTATATTCATCCAAACACAAACAAAGTCTTATCTCGTATCACATTCATTCATGTATAAATACATATAAACTTAACATCATAAACAAATAAACAAAAAATCACAAAGATGAAGACGGAGTTGGTGAGGCATCGGTGGGTAAGCGTGCAGCGAAAGCCTGAAACATCTCCGTCATCCGTCGCTCATGCTCCACCCACATCTTCGCCATCCTCCTCTCCTGCTCCTCCCTCTACCTCACCAACTCCTCCTTCATCCTCCTCTGCCTCGCCAGCTGATCCTCTATCCTCCTCTCCTGCTCCTCCCTCTGCCTCACCAACTCCTCCTTCATCCTCCTCTGCCTCGCCAGCTGATCCTCTATCCTCCTCTCCTGCTCCTCCCTCTGCCTTGCCAGCTCCTCCGAGTTTAGGTTTAGGTTATAAGTATAGGTTTTGGAATTTGAGAATAGGTTTAGGGTTTAGGGTTTAGGAAATCGGGTTTGGATTCGGGATCGGGTTTAGGTTTGGGTTTTCAAGTTTAAGGTTAGGTTAAGGTCAAGGAGTTGAGATTAGGATTAGGTGTAGGTGTAAGTGTAGGTTTAGGTTTAGGGATTTAAGAATACATTTAGGTTTTAGGTTTTAGGTTTAGGTTTAGGTTTTAGGTTATAGGTTAAGGTTTAGGTTTTAGGTTTAGATTCCTGTTAGGTTATAGGTTATAAGTTTAGGTTTTGGTTTAGGTTTAGGTTATAGGTTTAGGTTTAGTTTTAGGTTAAGGTTTAGGTTTAGGTTATAAGCTATGGGTTTAGGGAATTGAGAATTGGTTAAGGTTTAGGTTTAGGTAATCGGGTTCGGGATCTGGTTTAGGCTTGGGTTTTCATGTTTAGGTTTAGGTTTAGGTTTAGGTTAGGGAGTTGAGATTGGGATTAGGTGTAGGTTTAGGTTTAGGGATTTGAAAATAGGTTAATGTTTAGGTATAGGTTTAGGTTTAGGTTTTAGCTTATAGGTTTAGGTTTTGGTTTTAGGTTTAGGTTATAGGTTTTTGTTTAGGTTGAGGTTATAGGTTTTGGTTTAGGTTTAGGTTTAAGTTTAGGTAGCGGTTTTAGTTTATAGGTTTAGGTTATAGGTCATAGGTTTATGTTAAGCTTTAGGTTACTGGGTTTTGATTTAGGTTAAGGTTATAGGCTTTGGTTTAGGTTAAGGTTTAGGTTTTGGGTTTATGTTAAGGTTATAGGTTAAGATTATAGGTTTAGGTTAGGTTTAGGTTTAGGTTATAGGTTATAGCTTTGGGAAGGTGAAAATAGGTTAAGGTTTAAGTTTAGGAAATCGAGTTCGGGTTCGGGATCGGGTTTGGGCTTGGCTTTTCATGTTTTAGGTTTAGGTTTAGTTTAGGGAGTTGAGATTGGGATTTGGTGTAGGTTTAGGTTTAGGGATTTGAGAATAGGTTAAGGTTTAGGTATAGGTTTAGGAAATCGGGTTCGGGTTCGGGTTTAGGCTTGGGTTTTCATGTTTAGGTTTAGGTTTAGGTTAGGGAATTGAGATTGGGATTTGGTGTAGGTATAAGGTTAGAGATTTGAGAATAGGTTAAGGTTTAGGTATAGGTTTAGGAAATCGGGTTCGGGTTCGGGATCGGGTTTAGGCTTGAATTTTCAAGTTTAGGTTTAGGTTTAGGTTAGGGAGTTGATATTGGGATCGTGTGTAGGTTTAGGTTTAGGGATATGAGAATAGGTTAAGGTTTAGGGATAGGTATAGGTTTAGGTTTTAGCTTATAGGTTTAGGTTATAGGTTTAGGTTTTAGCTTATAGGTTTAGGTTATAGGTTTAGGTTTTGGTTTTAGGTTTAGGTTAAGGTTATAAGTTTAGGTTATAGGTTATAAGTTATAGGTTAAGGTTTAGGTTATAAGTTTTAGTTTAGGTTAAGGTTATAGGTTTTGGTTTAGGTTATAGGTTTAGGTTTAGGTTTTGGTTTTGGTTTTAGGTTAAGGTTTAGGTTCTGAGGTTTTGGTTTAGGTTAAGGTTAAGGTTATAGGCTTTGGGTTAGGTTAAGGTTTAGGTTTTGGGTTTATGTTAAGGTTATCGGTTAAGGTTATAGGTTTAGGTTAGGTTTAGGTTTAGGTTATAGGTTATAGCTTTGGGAATTGAGAATAGGTTAAGGTTTAGGTTTAGGAAATCGAGTTTGGGTTCGGGATCGGGTTTAGGCTTGGGTTTTCAAGTTTAGATTTAGGTTTAGGTTAGTGAGTTGAGATTGGGATAAGGTGTAGGTTTAGGTTTAGGGATTTGAGAATAGGTTAAGGTTTAGGTATAGGTTTAGGTTTAGGTTTTAGCTTATAGATTTAGGTTTTGGTTCTAGGTTTAGGTTAAGGTTATAAGTTTAGGTTATAGGTTAAGGTTTAGGTTATAGGTTTTTGTTTAGGTTAAGGTTATAGGTTTTTGTTTAGGTTTAGGTTTTTGTTTATAGGTTTAGGTTTTGGTTAAGGGTATAAGTTTAGGTTAAGGTTTAGGTTATAGGTTTTGGTTTAGGCTAAGGTTATAGGTTTTGGTTTAGGTTAAGGTTTAGGTTTTGGGTTTATGTTAAGGTTATAGGTTAAGGTTACTGAGCTTAGGTTAGGTTTAGGTTTAGGTTATAGGTTATAGCTTCGGGATTTGAGAATAGGTTAAGGTTTAGGTTTAGAAATCAAGTTCGGGTTGGGATCGGGTTTAGGCTTGGGTTTTCATGTTTAGGTTTAGGTTTAGGATTCTGAGAGTTGAGATTGGGATTTGGTGTAGGTTTAGGTTTAGGGATTTGAGAATAGGTTAAGGTTTAGGTTTAGAAATCGGGTTCGGGTTCGGGATCGGGTTTTGAAGTTTAGGTTTAGGTTGGGGAGTTGAGATTGGGATTGAGATTAGGTTTAGGTTTAGGGATTTGAGAATACATTTAGGTTTTAGGTTTAGGTTTAGGTTTTAGCTTATAGGTTTAGGTTATAGGTTTAGGTTTTGGTTAAGGTTATAAGTTTTAAGGTTTAGGTTATAGGTTTTTGTTTGATTAAGGTTATAGGTTTTGGTTTAGGTTAGGTTTAGGTTTTAGTTTATAGGTTTAGGTTATAGGTTTAGGTTTTGGTTTTAGGTTTAGGTTAAGGTTATAAGTTTAGGTTAAGGTTTAGGTTACTGAGGTTTTGGTTTAGGTTAAG
Organism: Magnolia changhungtana; assembly: GCA_030180095.1. NCBI lineage: Eukaryota > Viridiplantae > Streptophyta > Magnoliopsida > Magnoliales > Magnoliaceae > Magnolia > Magnolia changhungtana. The sequence goes on from JASAUF010000596.1 coordinate 7,553,447, forward strand.
GTTATAGGTTTTGGTTTTGGGTTTATGTTAAGGTTATAGGTTTAGGTTGGGTTTAGCTTTAGGTTATAGGTTATAGGTTATAGCTTTGGGAATTGAGAATAGGTTAAGGTTTAGGTTTAGGAAATCGGGTTTTAGTTCGGGATCGGGTTTAGGCTTGGGTTTTCATGTTTAGGTTTAGGTTTAGGTTAGGGAGTTGAGATTGGGATTTGGTGTAGGTTTAGGTTTAGGGATTTGAGAATAGGTTAAGGTTTATGTTTAGGAAATCGGGTTCGGGTTCGGGATCGGGTTTTGAAGTTTAGGTTTAGGTTTAGGTTGGGGACGTGAGATTGGGATTGAGATTAGGTTTAGGTTTAGGGATTTGAGAATACATTTAGGTTTTAGCTTAGTTTAGGTTTTAGCTTATAAGTTTAGGTTTTGGTCATATGTTTAGGTTATAGGTTTAGGTTCGGTTTAGGTTCGGAGTTATAGGTTATAGCTTTGGGAATTGAGAATAGGTTAAGGTTTAGGTTTAGAAAGCGGGTTCGGGTTTGGGTTCGGGATCGGGTTTAGGTTTGGGTTTTCAAGTTCGAGTTTAGGTTTAGGTTAGAGAGTTGAGATTAGGATTTGGTGTAGGTTTAGGTTTAGGGATTTGAGAATAGGTTAAGGTTTAGGTTTAGGATATCGGGTTCGGGTTCGGGATCGGGTTTAGGCTTGGGTTTTCATTTTTAGGTTTAGGGAATCGGGTTTAGTTTTAGGTTCGAGTTATAAGGTATAGGTTTAGGGAATTGAGAATTGGTTTAGGTTTAGGTTTAGGGAATCGGGTTCGGAGTTCGGGATCGAGTTTAGGCTTGGGTTTTCAAGTTTAGGTTTAGGTTTAGGTTAGGAGTTGAGATTACGATTAGGTGTAGGTTTAGGTTTAGGGATTTGAGAATACATTTAGGTTATAGGTTAAGGTTTAGGTTTTAAGTTTAGGTTACTATTAGGTTATAGGTTATAAGTTTAGGTTATAGGTAATAGGTTTTGGTTTAGGTTAAGGTTTAGGTTTAGGTTAAGGTTAAGGTTAAGGTTTAGGTTTAGGTTATAAAGCTATAGGTTTAGGGAATTGAGAATTGGTTAAGGTTTAGGTTTGGGAATCGGGTTCGGGTTCGGAATCTGGTTTAGGCTTGGGTTTTCATGTTTACGTTTAGGTTTAGGTTAGGGAGTTGAGATTGGGATTAGGTGTAGGTTTAGGTTTAGGGATTTGAGAATAGGTTAATGTTTAGGTTTAGGTTATAGGTTTAGGTTTTAGTTTTAGGTTTAGGTTATAGGTTATAGGTTAAGGTTTAAGTTATAGGTTTTGTTTAGGTTGAGGTTATAAGTTTTGGTTTAGGTTATAGGTTTAGGTTTAGGTTTTAGTTTATAGGTTTAGGTTATAAGTTATAGGTTTAGGTTACGGTTTTAGGTTTAGGTTTAGGTTCGAGTTTAGGTTTAGGTTACTGTGTTTTGGTTTAGGTTATAGGCTTTGGTTTAGGTTAAGGTTTAGGTTTTGGGTTTAGGTTAAGGTTATAGGTTTAGGTTAGGTTTAGGTTTAGGTTATAGGTTATAGGTTATAGCTTTGGGAATTGAGAATAGGTTAAGGTTTAGGTTTAGGAAACTGGGTTCGGGTTCGGGATCGGGTTTAGGTTTGGGTTTTCCAGATTAGGTTTAGGTTTAGGGATTTGAGAATAAGATTAGGTTATAAGTATAGGTTTAGGTTGGGTTATAGGTTTAGGTTAAGGGTGTGGTACTGCAAATACAGACATAAATACGGCACATCCAAATGGCTGAGCCCTTCCAATGTTGTCCATAGGAAATGGACGACTTCATCATGGTCATAACAGCGGTTCCCACCTTCCAGGGACCGCTCTTCCGGATAGCTCGACGCACATCCGGGTCTACTCCATTAATTTCGAGCAAATACATAAATACGGCCTGTCCAAATGGCCAGGCCCTTCCAATGCTGTCCATAGTAAATGGATAGCTTCATCATGGTTATAACAGTGGTTCCCACCTTCCAAGGACCCCCACTCTTCCGGATAGCTCCGACGCACATCCGGGTCTGCTCCATTAATTTTGATTCCCACCCAATCAGTGGCTCAACCTGATTTAATAGAGGTGAGTAAGCCACTGTTTTCTCAGCTAGGGTGTTCTACATGTGTGACATTTTTGTAGAAAATGTCGTCTAGCATGATAAGCATAGTTGTGAATACTCATCCTTTGCAAGGATGGTGGGAAAGAAAGCTCAGGCAAAGTCATCTTGCAACAAGGAAATTTACCTGTGTAAAATATGTAATCAACTGTGCCAATGAAATCTCAAGTGTAGTTTGTGAACTACGATTCATTAGTCATGGGGTTCATTCTCCTTCTTTGTTGCTCCAAACCAATTCCAACTCCCACCATCCTTACAAAGGATGAGTATGCACCGACCTGCAATAAAAGCCTAGCAATGTAAAAGAAAAGACCTATGTGAATAAATGTCAATGCCTAACAATGTAAAAGAAAAGAAAATGACACAACTCACCTTGACGCCCTTTTCGCTCAGAGAAGATTCGAAGAAGTATCCTCTTCCATCTTGGAGAATTTGCTGACTCGAGTCCTCCCTGTGTTTTGTTGAAGTTGAAGCCTTTGCAAATGTTTTAAAGAAATTCATCTATTGCATTGATCTTGGAATATCACTTCCAAAGCTGAAAACCATGTAGAGAACATCATAATTTCTGACTCACTACTAATTTAGAAGGAATACAATAGAACGCATAGCTTGGGTGTCAAGTAGGCAGTGGGATTACACAGAGAAACAAGATACAAAAAACCTGCATGTAGAAATTTCTTCTCAATGACCCACCCACAGCCTGGTGAAAGGAGTCCAACTGAATTTTTCATTTCATACTTGTAAATGATATAATTTTTAGAACAAAAGAAGACCCCGTCACTTTATTTATGTAATACAACTAAGTTCTGCACACTTAAGTGTGACAGTTTTTCCATGATGCTACCAGGAAAAAATTCGAATACAATTTACATAACAAAGCACTCTCCCAAAGCCTAATAATCAATACAAGATGGTTCAGTCACTTGTGCAATTAGGGAAGGTTCAAAAGGACATACATATTTATTATTTTTTAGTGATTTAATTGCTTATGGGAGATATGTAACACTTTAAAATGCATCTCCAATCAAGATTTTGGAATTGGGGTTTGATGAAATGATTGCTAATTTTATTTGAATTCTTGTTTTTCCTATGCTTATGGTTCTTTTCGGTGATTGAAATGCATACGTATGTCTTTCTTTTTTTTCGTGCATGTGAATGATGTAAAGCATTATAATTCAAGGTTCTTGTAGTCTGGTCGATGAATTAATAGTTGGGATTGTGTGATTTGTGTCATTGCTATGATTCTGTTTTTCCTTTTTTTTCTTATATATATATATATATATATATATATATATATATATATATATATAGTGATACCAATGCTTGTGGGAGATTGGCATGGCTCTTTATAGTACATGTAAATGCCATAAAACATCTAAATTCATGGCTTTACTTCTATGGGTCGATTGAATGAAAAGGATTTCTATGAACTGTTAGTGTCTTTCTATCAAAAAAGAAAAAAAGAAAAGAAAAGAAAAAGGAACTGTTTTTATCTGGCTCTCTCTCTCTCTCTCTCTTCTTCTTCTTCTTCTTCTTCTTCTTCTTTTTCTTCTTCCAGTGATTTTAAATGCTTCCGTGAGATGGTTATGTAGCTGTTTTAAGTACATGTAAACACTATAAATTAATCCATAGGTTTACTATCTAGATCTGATGAAACAATGCCAAGAATTGTATCGATTCTGCTATTTTTGTTACAATTCTGTTTTTTTAGTTTTTCTCATTTGAGGATGTGTTTAGATGCACAAGTGAATTGAATTGTCGGTGTTCAGTTTGATCAAGAGGAAATGAGAAAATAACTATGTTTCCTAGTATTTGTATTGAGGGATTAACCATGAAATTCGGCTACATTCATTTCAAGTCCAACTTGAAACTAATGAAATTGCAATTCCTCATTAGATGAATAATTGCAACCTGAAAGGACCTAAAAATGATGAGAGAAGACCATAAATGAAAGGACTAAGAAAGGAAATGGAAATCAATTAATATATTGAAATGAATAATCATATAGCTCAATAGAGTTTAAAGAATTAAACATTCAACATATAAATCCATGTTTCTAAAGTTACTTAATCAAGCCTACATTTACTTAATCAAGCCCATCACGATGGTCCTTTCCCATTCATGCAACTCATTACCTCATCTTTATTTCATTATACAGGTGAAATACCATGCCTCATACATCTCAAGTCATGGTACTAATATTCCCATTTTTCTATTTTTCAAAAGAATGAGTTCGGACTCAAAGAAAGCATCGGCTCCAGCACTCGTACTTTCAGCCCAAACCCTAACCAAGGACTCCAAATTTAACAAGTACTCATAAACATTCATTGCAAGCATTTTCTGTCTATGTGCATGATGACCATACTGTTAAGATCAATCCTCTTATTTTCATTTACAGAAACTAATGGATGACAAATTCTAGCACATAACTTTCAATTCTTTTATAGATTTAAGCAACCAAATTCTAGCACATAACTTTCAGGTTTTAACTACCATGTGCATTGTTTTCTGCAAAATCTTGGTTGTAAATTGATTAAAAAAAAAAAAAAAAAAAAAAAAACTAACAACGGTGATGCATTATGCCAAACAAAAACAGAAATTTGAAATCTAGAATAAGAATTTGATTGAATATGACCATTTACTGTCAAATATCACAGAATCAACCAAATACAACAAAAGAAGGGAAAAAAACCAAATTTGTAAATCACTTCAAGTCTCTACATATCCAGAAACCAATCCATTCAGATCTTAACCAATCATCATCATAATCATATCCCCAATGCATTTGAAACATCAACTCATACAAACTAAATGTATTAATCACCCATGATATAATCAGCCGAAATAATTAATCAAAAACTCAAACATCAAATCTTAAAAGCTCAAACCACACTAATTAATGGCCCATTAACATTGCCCTAATTGCAATAACAATCATGAAGTAAAACTTCGAAAGTGGCATCCATTGCGTAACTCAATCCTACTAATTGTTGGTCATCAAATTGACATTTGAAAGGAAAATGGTCCTTGGGCAAAATCCACCAATTATTGTATGATTAGTATGATGTTTAGGCCCCACAAAACCACAATAGGACTCATGCTTAGTATAATGTTTAGGCCACACCACTTGGACAGTGGTTGAATGCACTAGCATGTACCACAGCCAGCTTGAGGAAGGTATTTTGTGGGTTTTGTAAAATCAGAAAATCCCCAATTTCAAAAGTCCTCAAATCCCCAAAATCCCTAAATCCCCAATTTGTAAAATCAGAAAAACCGAATTTGGGGTCCACATTCAAATCAAGAATCTACAGTAATCTTAGAGTGCAGAAAATTACTAAGTATGTGCATTTCAGTCTGAGTTATTTCTCTAATCATGATAACCTTGGTAGGGTTGATACAATGGATGGGTTGATTGCAAAAGGCCTGATTAAAACTATATTGGGTTATCTTGCCGGACATAATCATTTCAGGACCAGAAGATAACCCAATATAGTTTTAATCGGCCTTTGCAAACCCATCCCTCGTATCAACCCTCCCAAAGCTTATTTACTTTCCTAATCCATACACTTAATTATCCAAATCCTTTTGTTATTTGTGGTAATCATAATTGGCAATTCCATACTACTTAAAGGAGTGGATCAACAAATCTTAGCCATTGGCAATTTCTACCTTTAAAATTTTAAATTAAAAAAAAAAAAAAAAGTTACAAATTTCTAAAGCTACGTCTACAATGTTATATTACAATGTAAAGCTGCTCGATAAAGTAATCAATGGAATAAGTTCATATGCAAAAAACTTTCCATGAATGGAGATAAATTTGAAGAAGAATAAGAAGAAGAAAGCCACTTAAGAAACAAATGATACGGTAAATCTAGCATTAGTATAGCCATAAAAGCACGAACAATAACTAGATCTTAAGTTTTCTAGCATCACTGGATGTGTAACAATAGTAACTTCATAATATAACATTGCACAAATTGATAGACAATCAAAATGAGAAAAAAGTGCAATTCTATGTACCCGATCCTGAATACGGTCCAAGGCACGAATATTGTCTAATGTGTCCAAGGATGGAGAGAGACCACCATGCAAGCAGAAGATCTAAAGCAGGCAATAAGACATGTCTAATCGAAGTGATCATTGGCTAAATTAAAGTAAAAAGTCCACACCATTCTAGAACTCAAACTCCGACTCTCAATAAGGGCCTGCAAGGTGTAGATAATCAAAACATTCCCAAAAATATATACATATTGGAGGACATGGATTGCTTGAATTGAATGTAATGAGGTGAACAATGTATAGGCGTCTAAGGACAACAAAATGTAGCAATCCTGATGTTGGTTGTAAGGTATAGGCGTCTATCTCAATCCATATGCTGACCATAGAACCACTTCTTTGGCCCACCTATCACATGGGTTGCACCCCAACATACCCTACCAGTAAACCACCTTCATATTTAGAAAGGGAAAAACCTTATATATCTAATAAAGTATATAGTAGATAATAGTCCTTTAATTTGCATTTCTATACCTCTATTAACCAGGAGGGCTGATGTATCAAATCTATGGTTGCTTCTTTTACTTATGTTGGCAATAAAATAGGCAAACCCCTATGTCTACTTGCGACAAATAATAATTTCATATGCCCTAATTATCAAAAGTTTGGTTCCCAAATGCATATTTTGTGGCTAACCAAGATAGCCCAAGTGGCTCTTAAATTGTGTTCTTAAATGAAAGACACCTGTTTTAAGTAGACACTACCTTTATGATGAGATGGTTGCTGACAGAAATAAGAACACCCAAAGACCCTCCACTCATCCAATCAGCACATGACAATGCCTCTTAGAGCTAAACATCGGAAAGGTGCACTTAAATGCATTGTCTACCCTTCCAACTGTATATATACATCTAAACACCTCCATTGTTTTCCACTCAACCCAGCAACATCTTTCACAATCTGACCTCTCACTTCTTTTTTTCACTGTCAAGCTGTTTCTTAGCTTTATAGAGAAATATTTTCAACACAAATTAACTAGGCAAATGAATAGTGAATCCATATAGAATAGGTTAATTGAATTGGTTTATTCATTGAATGTTGTGCTTTAGAGCGTTGTTTTCCCCTCTTATAAGCTCTTCCTTGCTCCACGCGCTTTGCATACCCTCTGTTATGTTCTGAAGTTTGTGTTTCCATGTGAATGTGAGTAGTGCATGATAAATCTTTCTCCTAAATTTGTTCATAGACATTTGATTATTATAGCAATTTGCAATTCCCTCGTTTCCGTTGGACATGTTTTAAGTTCTAGCTTGATTTAAGGAAAAAAAAAAAAAAAAAGGGGAGAAAAAATTCATACATGATAGAACTAAAGGCTATCTATAATTTACACTCAAATCATGTCAATTGATCGAAGCTCCTCAGTTCCCTAGAAATGTAATTTATACAAGGAGAGAAACTTTGATACTTTTTAGGTGTAGTGGATGACATGCAAGTACTTACAAATTTCATACATGAAACAATTTTCTTCTACTTGTCTTCTTACTGTTCTTCTTTTCTTTACAGTTGTAGTGAATAAAGTGAAAATACTGTCTAAATTTATCCGGAAGAAGATATAAGCATTGTTCAGATAAGTTTCGTGTTTCAGTTTAGAATGTGCGGCTGCGTGTGGCATTAGCAAACATCAAAAACCCTTGGGTTGGGATAAAAATCTCATTCTTACCATTAAATTCAACTGATATCTTCCAGCCGAAAATTATAACAAAATAGTCCAAGACACCATCTGGAATTGCGGCCTCTCCAAGAAACTAAATTCCTTTCATGCATTTCATCGAACAACTGGCGGGCATCAATCATTATCCCACATTTTACATGCATCAACAACATCTTCCAACATAGAACACAGGGAAAAATGATTTCCAAAAGGGATTCAGACCAAAGCAACATCAAAAAGAAAAAAAAAAAATCATTTCCCACCTCAAAATCGAACGAGATTCAAGTAATATTTGTAGCTAGAAGCTGTTGAAAGCACAAGATCTATTTTGTTTTCAAATGAAAGCAAGAACAAAATCAATCGAGATAATGTTTAGGATTCTGAGGGGAAGGACTTACCTCCATGAAACTGGGTTCTTGTGGAGACTCCCCTGAAGGTTTCGCCTCTCCATCCCAAGCTCTCTCCTCCTCCTCTCTGCAATCTCTCTCCCCTCCCTCCCTCCCTCCCTCTCTGCAATCTCTCTCGTCTCGCAATCTCTCTGCCTGCAACCCCCTTCCGTCTCCTCCTCATTGATAGCCGTAGGGTTTCATCAACCCTTTTTCTTCTTTCTAAAGCGGCAGTGGCTTGAAACCGCACCTGCAGCACCTACTCACTTGCACTTGTACTCAACAAGGCAAGCTCCTATAGTACGCACCTGCGCATGTGCGCATTTTTTCACACGTGTCATGGACCTCTAATCCGAACGGTCCATGTGATGTAGCATCCCATAAAACCATCAGGGACCAATTTTCAAACCTATTTAAAAGTCTGGTGGGCCATATAAAGAGAGATGCAAATCAAGGTAGGAAAATGTTTTCATTTGTCATGGCCCACCAATGTTTTAAACCAAAGTAAAAGTTGGGTCAATGGGGTTTCATGGAGTTCTGCATCACGTGGACCGTTCAGATTTTGGACTCAAGTCACACCTCTCTGAATTCTCAAAAAGTTCTCAAGAACCCTTGCCCACGTGCGCGGCTGAGTATTATGCGGGAAGGGATTGAGTGCGTAAACTATGTGGGATCCACCATGATATATATATTTGATCCACACTGTCCATCGTTTTAATACTTAATTTTAAGTCGATCCTAAATATTAGCTATATCCAAAGATCAAGTGGACCACACCACAGAAAAGCAGTGTGAATTGAGTGTATCTTGTTGAAAATCTCGGGGGCCCAGAATTTATGGATCATCTTTGAGTTTTTTTCCCTCATCCATGTGTTTGTGATCTCATGAACATATTGGATGACAAATAAAGATCATTATGGGCGTATGAAAGAAAGGTTTCATTTGTCTAAATCAGGTATTTCCACTTTGTTTCTTGTGGTATGGTCCACTTGAGCTTTGAGTTTTCAAGTTTTTGGCTCGACCTCAGCATGGCAATGAAAAAAATGGATAGACAGTGTGGATCAAAAAAATGGATGGGGGACTTGGCCCCACCACGGGGATTTGCAAAAATCAACCCTATCTACTCGTATGGTGAGCCACCATTGAAAACAATTTCTGGCCATTTGATAAATAGCAAAATACGGTGTGTGCCCACTCAATGAGTATACGTGGAGGATTTTTGCATAAGATGACCCTCGTGATGAGGCCAACCTATTCGATGGAGTATATGTCACACAGACTCGAAAAGGTTCATAGTTGTGCACTGGGTGGACCGTAACTTATAGTCCAACCAGTTGGATACATTAGTTGATTAATGCATATAACTATGTCTAAAACTAATTTATTATCAATTGGGTACTGTATTGCATTAGGTACCCAACCTGACTTGTACTAAATGGGGTCAAAAAGAGATGTACCAATCGAGTAAAGATGTACACAAACCAAGAAGAGATGTACACGAACCGAGTTAGCTCGGTTAGCTCGCTCAACTCAACTTGAAGAAGCTCAATTCGACTCAGTTTGAAACTGAGTTTAAGACGAGTCGAGCTGATTTTTTGAGCTCGACAAAATTTCAAGCCAAGCTTGAGCTTGCCCGAGCTCGACTTGACTCAAATCGAACCCCAACTCGAATTGAACTTGGATCAAACTAGTTCGGTGACTTTAAAATTTTGATGAAGTTGTTGCTCAACAAGTGTTTGATTTTTATGTTGCCTATTGAATGTTTGATGAAATACCTGTAAACTAATATTTTCCCTTTATCTATGTCCTTGTAACCTTATGAATAGGTGGGTGAAAGTTGGGCGGGTTGAACCCGGCCGACTCGTGACCGACGACATTAGGTTGGACTTGGGCAAGATCTATTATGTAAAATCGGATGCTTGGGCTATACAAACACCAACCCGATAAATCTCGGGTCGGGCTTGGGCTGTTTGGATGTACAAATGTTTCTTTTCTCTTTCCCAAATAGATTGTGTGCTACACAACATGACTTTTAAATGAGTAGTTGTCTTACAAATTTTAACTTGTTTGTTTAGAATAAATGAAGTTCTTTACGATAAATAACGACATACGTAATTAATCAAATTATAAATATAAAAAATAAGATGTGTTGCACATATATAATAAACAAATATAATCATTAAAATATTAGCATGTATTCACCAACCAACCCGACCGAACCGCTTGGGTTGGGCTTGGGATGAGAATTCATCATGGTCGCGCATTTCATTGAGTCATTTCATCAAACACTTGGTGAGCAACAACAATATCAAAGTAACCGAGTCACCGAATGGTTCGATTTGAGTTTGATTTGATTTGAGTCAAGTCAAGCTCGGGCAAGCTTGAACTCAGTCTGGTTAACACCTTGATTCATAGCTCAAGTGGTAGACTGAGTGAAAGATACCTCGTTTGAACACCGAGGTCTTGGTATCGATTCCCTAGTGGGGGTGGCTAACAGTGAAGTGTGAACTGACAGTGGGTGTACTAACAACCTAACCAAAATAAAAAATATAAAAAATCAATGCTTGAACTTGGTTGAGAATTTTTTCAAGCTAAAATAATAAACTTGACTCGGCTCGAACTTAGTTTCGAATTGAGTCGAATCGAGCTTTTTCGAGTTGAGTGGAGCAAGCTAACCAAGCTAACTTTGCTCAAGTACATCCCTAACCAAGCTAACCAAAATCTCAAGTTGACCCACCACAAAAAATAAAATAAAATCGTGGGGATTGAACGCTTACTAATAAAAATTTTTAAAAAGGTACAGAAGTCTTGGATCAAGCTGATATTTGATTTTTTTCAAATCATCCATGTCTTTTTTTAACTTATTAACATGTTAGATCTCAAATAAACATCATAGTGGCCCAGGAAACTCTCAACGGTGGGTGTCATTGTCCATTGCCTTGTGGTCATTGCTCCGTGGGACCCACAATGATGTATGTGTTTCATCCATTCTGTTCATCTATTTTTACAAATCATTTTAGTAATTTACAAAAAAAATTATAAGGATATAAATATTAGGTGGACCACACCATCGATAAAAAATAATGATTGGATATCCACTATTAAAATCGTCCTAAGGCCTAATGTACTGTTTATTTGACATCCAATATGTTGATTAGGTCGAAATACCTAGATGAAGGGAAAAAATAAATATCAGCTTGATACAAAACTTTTATAGCCCCCAAAATGATTTTAATGGTCAATGCTCATTAAACATTTGCTTCTGTAATGTTGTCTCTTGAGATTGAGATATAACTCATTTTTTCCTTTTATACTATAAAATGATTTATAAAAATAGATGGACGGAATGGATGAAACACATACATCATTGTGGGCCCCATGGAGCACCGACCTGGCAATGGCGTGGCAATGGAGTAGCCAATCATATTTCAAATAAAGAAATTAGATTGCATACTAAGTTACTTAGTACCCTCTTATCGTACTGAGTAAACCTGTTGGCCCACCTTTAATGCAATTGGTTTATCCACGTCGTCCATCCATTTTTAAAGATCATTTTACGCGCTAAGAACAAAAGTGAAGTATATATCCACACCTCAACTCGACCAAACCACATGAAACAGCGGAATTATTGATTTCCACCGCTGAAACCTTTCTAAGGCAAGCAGTGATGTTTACTTTTCATCTAACCTATTCATAAGATCAAACAGAAATGGATGAAGGTAAAAAAAACAAATATCAACTTGATCTAAAACCTATGTGCCCCCAATAACTTTTCAACGGTTGATAATCAATTCACATTGTTTACTTTGGTGTGGTCCACTTGATATTTTTAAAGGCTTAATTTTTTTAAAAAAACCCTAAAATTATCTGTTAAAATGGATGAATGGGTTGGATAAAATGTATGAATGAAGGTGGGCCCCACAGAGTTTACTCGGTACGCTTACGGTACTGAGTTACTCAGTACGCAATCCTCTCTCGCGCCCAAATTTCCTCCCAAATTTCCTAATTACCTCTCTCGCGCCCACGCCAATCTTCCCAAAACCCAAATGCTCTCTCTCTCTCTCTCTCTCTCTCTCTCTCTCGCGCGTACGCGCGCGTGCGCACTCAGCTTCTCCCTTTCCATTGCCGGCTGCCGGATCTCCTGTGCTCCCTCACCCTCTCTCTCTCTCTCTCTCTCTCTCTCTCTCCTGTGAAGCACTGTGGGATACGATTATTGCCCGCTGCAACCTAGATCCGGCGATACAAAGCCGCACCGTCAATCATCTTCTCCAACAAAGGTACGTAGCACCCATCGGAATGTAAACCCAACAAGGGTTCATTTGTTCATGTTTTGTTGATTTCGAGGGTTTTGATGACTGATTTGGAGCGTTTAATGTTCATTTGTTCATGTTTTCTTGATTTCCAGTGTTTTAATGGCCGATTTGCAGGTTTTGGTGTTTTCTTCTTTAACCTTTTTGGATTTATTGATTTTTTTGGACCGATTTGGGGTTTTGATGTTCTTTTTTTTTTTTTTCCCTCATACGGGGTTAATGGGCGTGATACCACGTGGTGGTGGGGCCCCTTTTGGCATTGTCTTTTTCCTCCTGGATCACTTATTTTAAGCAGCATTGTTGGGATAACTCAGGGATGGCCGGCTGCACAAATGACATTGAATATGTTAAGTGCCGATACCTGCTGGCCTTTTCAATGGTTGGCAATTGTTGTACATAGCCACTAGCCCTATGCTGATATAGTTGTAGCTTAAAAAATATAGTTGTAGCCACTAGCCCTTTTCAATGGTTGGCATTGGATCTTTTAAAGAACTCACAACAACAAAATTTGCATTGTTGGGAGATTTAAAAACTCACAACAACAAAATTTGCATTGTTGGGAGATTTAAAAACTCACAACAACAAAATTTGCATTGTTGGGAGACAGTGATGTTTATTTGTATTGTTGGGGGTATTTGTATTGTTGGGAGACAGTGATGACAAAATTTGCATTGTTGGGCGTATTGATTTCCACTCTGAAACAGTGATGTTTATTTGGCATCCAATCTATTCATGAGATTACAAAGACATGAACAGAAGGAAAACACAAATATCAGTTTGATCTAAAACTTGTGGCCTCCAATAAATTTTCAATGGCACCTGTTCAATTCATGTTGTTTCCAATGGATGGAAGGAGTGGATAAAATACATGAGTGACAGTGTGCTCCACACTATAGAAAACAATGCATAGCAAGAAGTCCTCAATATAACACTAGAATTGTCAGATCGTTGATTTTTTGGTATGTTGAAGCAGACGTGCACACATTGGGTGGGCCAGAAGAAAGTGCACTAAGTCATACTATATTGTGTAGGGTAGGTAATAAGTTTCCAAGTTTCCAACATCTAATCTTTTTGATCAGGTAACAGGAAAAATGTTAAGGTTTGCTGTAAAAGGCTCAAGCAAGACCATTTCCTGGTAGTTGAACTTTGGCTTATGCCAAAGCTGTTACAGCGTGTATGCCTTAGTGGGCAATGGCTCGAGCCTGGGCCAAGCAAAAGCAAAATGAAAGAAATAAGGTTGACCCAACTACTTCAAAATCAGTGCCCAAACCAACCCAGGCTCCCCTGTGTGACTTTTTTTCCCTTTGTTTCTATGCTTGGTTTTGGAGTTTAAAGCTCGAACTTCAGGAAAATGAAAAAGCGATGTTGACATTTCCCATTTCATTTGATTTATTGTTTGTATGCTTGTTTTTTTTTTTTTTTTTTTTTTTTGAAAGAAAAAACTGAAATGACCCTATAGCGGACCGTTACTGGCCATTTTTTTTAAATTTTTTTTTTATGTAATGGCCATTATGGCTCGTAACACAATGATTCCCTTTATTAGCGGTACATTACATAACCATTTTTGAATGCCTTGGGCCCTTCGCTCTCAAATTGTGTTCTGCCCAAGAAGGATTCTATTAAAGTATTTGTTGATTGAAGACTTTATAGCTTGGGATACTGTCTGTGCATTTTCGTCTTCTTCTTGTTGCAACAATATAACCCTTTTTTATATGGATGCTGCAACTTTTATTAGCAAGAAGAAAAAACAAGCTACAAAAGAAAAAAGTAAAACAACTGAAGAACTACACACCCTCAAACCCAGGGAGACTGCTAAATTCTATTAAAAAAATGCATTAACTATCCTTTGTCTCGCTTGATTTGGCAAGATCATCGACTTTATTATTTGTTTCTGAGTTACATATGAACATTATCATGCTCCTCTATTTCTCCTTTTGAATGAGTCCTTTCAGGTGTATGGGGGATGACTCCTATTGCAAAAAAGGAATATGAATTTCATTACATCTTCTTACTTAGGATTCATTTGAGAGTCGTTCTCTTCGTGACATCTTTGATGTGGGCTACTCCACTCTGCTTATTTAGCCTGTGTTTATTTATTTATTTTTATGTTGCTCGTTAGAACTTTCTCAAGGCAATGACTCTCTTGCATCATGGGAGGGTTAATAAGAAAATGGAAGTCTAGGTTATAGCATGTCTGAATACAAAATATTTTGCAAAAAGGGGGAGATGTAATCTGTCCCTCTGCTAGGTCTCTGTACCCACCTTAGACTTTTCTGCCTAAGAGAACCGATCACCTACAGACACCTGCACCACTCCTTGCAGTACAGGGCTTTTTTAGTCGTTGGATGCATCAAATGGGTGGTGGTTTGTTCTCCCTGGATCTTGATCTTGGAAAAGTTGGAGGAGGTAATCCTTTAAAATTTTTCCAAAGTTGCAAGTATCTTCACAGGTTTTCTTTTGCCATTGCCGCCTCATGCTTGTGGAACTTTTCAAGATACATATGTCATTCTTATGATATATTTATCATTCTTATGCTGAATTTCTCAGTTTTCTTTGAATTTCATTGTTTGTTCATGTTATATAATAGCATTTGTTGATAATTGATATTTGCTTCTAAATTTGCTTGGATCTATATATATAAAGGTACACATGCTATCTTTGGTTTAGGTTGCATTTTAGTAGATATCCAAGTGTTCAAATGCATTGGATTTGGACATGGAGATGTGTCGAGAATCTTTGCTAAGTTGAAAATTGTGTTTCATTTGTGCTTAATAGATAAGCAAGTCTTAGAAAAGTTGAAGAGAGGAAGTGATGGTTTCCAATTTTCTGACCATTGCAGGAGAACCCTCTGCATTGTTGGCCTTGCACAATTCTGTAAGGTACCGTGAGCATATATGCATGCTGAATTTCATACTTCCCAATTATGCTGAAATTCATTGATGGCATGATTGCTTGCGGGGGTTGCTACTGACACTACAAGAAAATGCATCTTCGCTTTGTAATTTTATATAGCCTTCGAGTTTATGGATATTTAGTTTGGCCCATTGTTCTGCTTGTAGATATTGTCTAAGTATAAATACTCTTAGTTGATGTACTACGATTTTTCACTTCTATGTTAGAATTCATGTTGAGTGGACTGTTCATGCAAATTTTTGTCATGTTAAGACAAGTTTGCTGGACTAAATGCTGATTTAACTATTTATGTCACTTTTTCCTGTGGCATGGCCCACTTCGGTCTAGGGTCTGTCACATTTTTGGGTGAGCTGGTCAAAGTCTTGGCCCACTAAGATGGCTTCTATAAAGGAACAGATGATACAACTTCAAGATGCAGAAAAAGTAGCAGAGGTCACCAAGCTACATACACATTTCTTTTTCCTTTTTCTTTTCTGGTAAGCCCTATTGAAGGAAATAAGAAGGAACGAAAAGAGTAGAAAACTAGACCCTAACACTATTGACCAACTTTTGCTTCAAAGTGCTTGTTAGCATTCCTTTCTATGAAATTTTGCTTAATGTCAATCTCATCAAAGTAACAAGGTTTCTATGCAGGCACATAGAAATCTTGTTACAACATTCTATACATGTAATAAATTCTGTCTGACATGAGCTCACGGTCGTGGTGGAAGGCAATAAATTCCAGTTAGTTTGAACATTATTCTTTGGCCATTAAAATGGGGCTGTCATTTTTATTTTCCCATTTATCGGTTGGTAAGTTGGCACATAAAATGCTTCATTTAATTGTTGATTTGTCGTTGGTTTGATATCAATCTGTCAAGGTCTACGAAAGATCCCTAAGAGATGAATTTCTTTTGCTTTTGTTTGGCAGTCACCACTGCCTTCACCTTTGCCAATCAAGCGAGACTTGGACATCTTTGGAGACAACACTCATTTTTTACTACGGGACATTACAGGACATCTTTGGAAACTAAATTCCTTTCATTTTGTTTCTTGATTCTCACTATATTTTAGCTTTTCTTCTTCTTCTTCTTCTTCTTTTTTTTCCCACTTTCGTGAGCGATTTCCAGATCTTGCAAACCTTGAACATGTTAGCTTACTTGAATTTCACTGTTTTGTTCTTTACATAGTTTCCTGTGGCTCCACATATCCAGGTCTCATCTTTTTGTGTAGGGCAAGAATCTTATATTTTCTTTTCTTTTTGTGCGGGGTGAGAATCCGATTTTTTCTGCTTTTTCTTTGTGTATATGGGAGTAGCTCATTTGATCTACTAATGGTGGATAGATAAATGTTGGAGTATCTTGGATTCATCGGTGAGTATTATTGCCTGGATGACTTATGGAAGCAACGAGTTAAGAGTTAAGTGGTTCATGTTTGGTGGTTGATTTGTTACATGTCTTTCGTTTCATTCTTGTTTTGTTTGTTGAATAGACTTTTTATCGGTCTTGTTCATATGTATTAGATCAAGGAGTTTTATCTGTTTTTGTCTCTTATGCATTCATGCAAATTTGATTAATTTACAATTTATAGCTAATCCAACAGTTCCTTCCATGTTAAGTGAAAGGAAGTGACAAACCATAGTCTATGCAAATTTTCTTTTCTTCACTTGTGTATTCACTACAAGAAATCTCTGTATCAGCGGTGCACTCTCACTGGCGGCCCCATTTGTGCATATGGACTCATCAGCCTGTATGTTTCCTTGGCTTTGTTTTTCCTAAGTGGATTGAAACAAGCTGCACCAACCCAACAAGCTTCTTCTCTAATGACACCCCCAACTACCAAGCCACTAAGATTCCCCCTTGAACTTCCATATTCAATTTTCACAAGCCTAGGCACCAACAGGTCAATCTTCTCCCAATGCTTGACATAATTAAAAATGACCAAGTTCCAACCACCACCCAATATTGAAGCATTGGTACCTTAAAAGCTTTAGTACCAGTCCTAACTTATGATGAAGTGTTCAATTCTTTCCTTCACTACAAATATCAATGACAAGATATTACAAGAAAGCTCACCTACTTTGTTCTTTCCATATTCCCCACATACAAGCTAAAGGGAGCAACCTCCATACAACTCACTGACTCAATTGGAAGGACCCTACAATCCACCATTTAAAAGATCCACAATCTACTTTGTAATGACCATGAATGTTGAGTAACTTAAAGAAGAAACCCCCAGAGTTTCCTCACCATTTATAAGTCAAAGGCTTAAGAGAGGTCTGCTTTCTATAGTCAGAAGAAAGGTCTACTTACTTTTCTATAATCAGAAAAAAGGGTCTACTTTCTATAAACAAAATGGAGCAAGAAAACATGTTAATAATCAAAGAGAGCTATATCGAATGTGCTGATTGAAAGCAAACAAGCGTTTATGAACACACATGTAGCACAACTTTATAATAAAAAATAAAAAATAAAAAAGACAAATAATATGATTTTAGATCATTTGGTCCACAAACTTGTTTAGTGCAAAAAATTAAATCCTGAAAGTTTCACCAAAACACTAACAACCGGACCTATAAACTCTAATATGTATAACCATAAGAGAAATACAAGAAAACCATGTTTATCATATCATGATACCAGTCATAAAATTAAACAATTAGGTCAAGAACATAGATGGCCATACCTCAAATTCGGTGCTTCATATCCTGTAAAATGTTCAAGTCAAACATGTAAGACATAAGTAAGCAGGTGCCACATATGAAAATGATGACAATGGCAAACATGATGACAATATTATTATAACCACGGAAACCATGGCAGCAATAAATAAAATTCAAGACACAAAAAATCCATGAGGTGTAGGGATATTGTAGGAAGCAGAAAAGAAGAATTTGCTGACTCCTGCAAAATAGCGAGCTTGCAACTGATGCTGCACCCATGGGCTCAGTTATTTCTGAAATCAGCCAACATCTTTCCTCTAAAAAAATATTATTTTTCTTTTAACCATTTCATCGTGTCATAATTGTTATTGTTTTTGTTGTTAACACCATGCAATTTTACTTCTAGCTCATGTAGATTTGTTCAAATCTGGCCCTATGACTAACTCATTTATTTCGTGTTGTTATCATCTCGAGTTGCTGCTATTAAGGCAATGCATGATGTTATTTATCTTCGCCATCATCTAGAGAAGGCAAGTTCAGTCCCTTCACCTTTTTCGTCCATTGTACGAACTCATTGTAATAGATATTTGGTTCCTAGGGAGTCCAGATTTTAGAAACTGTGGAAGCCCTACTCTATGTTAGGTAATCGTGCCCTGTTTCAATGGCAAAAATGCACCCAATTCAGAAACTGTGGAAGCCCCACTTTATATTAGGTGGAAAGCAGAAAGTCCATCAAACTGGCTTCAAATGACAAGTGAGCTCATTTATAAAAACAGAAATGAGCATGTTGCAATCACTTAATAATGTCTCCCTTGCAGGTTCCATTCTTGTTTCGACTTTGGCATCACCATTTACATTAGCCGTGCATTTGCTAAATTTGCCAAAGCTTTATAATCTTTTTGAGTTGGTTCTTTAAATCCTGGCAAACTCATAAAAATACTCAAATCATCAATACCCGATCTGTAAGGCATTCAATGTGATGTTTCTCCCTCCAGGATTCACCAAATTGTGACATTCACATTTTTACGTAGTGTGCTATTTCGGTGAATGCAACTTTGTAATAACTTGGCTATTGCATTCAAGTGAATTGGTTTTCTCTTTAGGTAGACTTTTACACTAATAACTTCATATATGTTTTCTGTATCCTTATCAGATTTTACAAGTTTTAAAGAAGCTGTCTAACTTTTAAGTGGGAGCAGAAAAATCAGTTGAGTTTGTTGTCTGATGTACTTTAAAAAGAAAAAACAAGGTTGGATTGTCAAAAAGAAATGGGTCATCGATGTGTATCGTAATCTGCTTGTAGTACCGGATTTATGTCGATCTTTATTGAATAGTAATAATAATCTATTTTTCCATCATGAGCAGGGATTTTGATGTCTACATTTGACATGAAGGATGAATCCAAGGTCCCTCTCATTCCAAAAGCATGGTTGATTATTTCTGCAGTTCTCTTTACTCTGTTCTTCTTTTGGCATGGTCACATCCACATAATCCATGCCCATGTTGTGAAAAATACTCCTACTCAATAATTTTTGATTGACTGTTTTATGAACCTGCAGGAAGTGATTTGGCAAAGTGAGATTGTTGGAGTAGATGCGACTTTGGATACATTCAAGGTGAAAAGGCATTTCCTATGTGCAAACTCACACGTTTGTTGCGTGATTCATTGGGTGGGAGGACTAAGACATGTATAATTGGTGGGCCTGTCAAAATTGGACTGGGCCTGTCCTGTTCATTTGGTGGACTTAAAAATAGGCTTGTGTTTGACTTGCAGGCCTAAAATTAGATCAAGTTGGGACCATGGGGGCCAGGTTCGTACAGGACTTGTCTCTATGGGAACTGCACCAAAATGTATGAATTTAGTTTTCCTTTAAAAAAAAAAAAAAAAAAAAAAATTTATTATCTTGGTGATTTTTATTTTCTCAGTTCTCATTTATTGGATATGTTCATTTGAATCCTTTTCTTACATATATAAGTGTATATGTTCCATGTTTATGGTGGAGATTGTTGGAGACTAGCAAGCCTTAATCTCTAAGGAGACTCATGGGGCTTCCAACCTTTTCTCGACAAACCTTCTTTTACTACTGTAAAATTCATGCTACTTGGTTAGAGATGAAGACCTCTCTTTTTTTTTTTTTTTTTTTTGTGATCAACGATTGCATCATATTGCATTTGCACCATCAGGTTTGTTCATTCAGAACTTGCACTATGCTGATCAGCTACTGGAATGATCTCTTTTTGATTATTTTTACCATTGTCATATTTCCAAGTTTTAAGTCCTCGACTTAATTTCATATGATCAGATGTTGGTAGTGGGAGGAATGTGATGCAATGATTATGCAGAAGCTTGCTGCCATGCAGCAGTTGGAATGTGAGCTTGAGGCCATCTCTGCCATTGATTACCGGGGAATTATGTTATTCTTAGTGAAGAAGTTCTTGCCGGTCTATATTGATTTAGTTTAATCGCTTCATTGAGGTTGAGTTTAAATGTTGTTAGTGGTTATCTTCCTTTGGCAGGAACGTTTGGAGGATCTAGCAGGTAAAGATGCCCAAGAGAAATCTGATGCTGCTATAGAAACCCTTTTACAAGAGCTTCGGATGAAAGAAATGTCAATAAAAGACCGGATGATTCAAAACAGATACAGGAAAAGTCAAAGAAAAAGAGAGAGATTATAGAAGAGATAAGAATATAAATATTTGTGGAACCTAATGTTGTGTAAGAATTTGATTGAGTTTGTTTTGAAAACTTTAAGTAGACTGTTGTTAACTATTTTGTTGGTATTATAGCTTTCATGATTGATTGTTTCATGAGTGGATTGAATGAATGGATTAGTAGTTTAAATAAATATTTAAAAAAATTAAACATTTTTAGCCTCAATTTGTAACCGAGGCTTGGATGGATTTACTAGTTTGGGTTTAGCTGGATGTGAATGTGAATATGATGAAATATATTATATAACAGGTGTATATCAGGATGAATATGATGAAATATATTGTTAACAGGTGTATATCAGGAATTTTGTGCGGAATTTTGAGCTGTATATTAAAAAAAAAAAAAGACTTTTAGCGACGAAAATTTTCGTTGCTAAAAGTGGATTGAATTTTTCTAGCGACAAAAATTTTCGCTGCTAAAAAATCTGGAAAATTTTTTTGGTGGCGAAAATTTTCGCTGCTAAAAGTCTTGGAAATTTTTTTTGGCAGCGAAAATTTTTGCTGCTAAAATCTTGGAAATTTCTTTTTGCAGCGAAACTTTTCGCTGCTAAAGTCTTGGATATTTTTTGGCGGCGAAAATTTTCGCCGCTAAAATGTCTTAGAAGTTTTTTGGCAGCGAAACTTTTCGCTGCTAAAAGTCTTGCAATTTTTTCGCAGCGACAATTTTGGCAGCTAAAAGTCTTGGAAATTTTTTTTGCGGCAAAAATTTTCGCTGCTAAAAGTCTTGGTATTTTTTCGCAACTCTTGGAAAATATTTTTGGTAGCGAAAATTTTCGCTACTAAAAGTCTTGTAAAAAATTTTTTGCAGCGAAACTTTTTGCTGCTAAAAAGTCTTGGATATTTTTTTTGTGGCGAAAATTTTCGCTGCTAAAAGTCTTGGAAGTTTTTTTGGCGGCGAAAAGTTTCGCTGCTAAAAGTCTTGGAAGTTTTTTGGTATGAAAGCAGCCATTGCTAAAAGTCTTGAAAATTTTTTTGGCAGCGAAAATCTTCGCTGCTAAAGGTCTTGAAAAATTTTTTTAGCGACGAAAACTTTCGTTGCTAAAAAGCTTGCATTTAGCGGCGATTTAAGTTTTTCGCTGATAAAAGGCTTGTACATCGGTCTTATAGCGACGAATTTAGCGACGAAAATTTTCGTCGCTAAAATGTTTTAGCTGCGAAAATTTAACGTTTAGCGACGAAAATGTGCGTCGCTAAAAGTCGTGTTTCTTGTAGTGTGCATTCCGTTGCATTTCTGGCTCATCCAAGAGGGCCCTCTCAATCAAAGCAGTTTGTTTCTCATTCATGATATTTCGCTTCTGTTTCCTTGGCTGTCTTTCGTCATTGTGTCCAGCTTCTAACCTTTCATTTTCTTGAACATCTCTAAACCCACTATCTTTCGCATGTTCTGCTAAGTTACAAAACTCTCCATTTTCCAGATTTTGATCAAAGCAATTTTTTCCTTTCATAGGGCTTACATCAGAACCACTTCTTTCGAATTTCCGAATGTCTTTATCAATTTCTCTAAGAGACCCAGATGCTCTCCTACTAGATTGAATCTTTTCTTTCCTTCTATTTCTATTGTTGGATGGAAAAAAAAAAAAAAAACATTACAGTGGGCCTTAGGAAGTTCTTAATGGTGGTCGTTCAATCACCACTGTTTTCCTGTGGTGGGGTTGACCTGAGATTTGGATTTCCCTCATTTTTAGGCTCATGCCCTTAAAATAATGATCTAAAGTGGATGGCAGCATGGATAAAAACACATACATCCTGGTGGGGCCTATAGAGCACTTCTAGTAATGACGTGGCCAGCGGCAGTGTGCACTTGGAATCCGCGTCTCTTATGGGCAGGAAAGTGAGAGGCCGCTGGAGGCTGAGTTGAAGGGGTAAAACTTTGATACTCTGGCAGAGTGTGATCGTTGAAGCACAGGCACCGAGAAATTACGCACTATGTACAATTAATTTAATTTGGTATTGTTCGTGTCATGGCCTTGTTTGGATGGACGATAAGCTCAAATTTTTAAACTTCTTTGACTTTCCAAATGAATGATAGGGAGATACTTAAAGAACACTTTAAATTTAATGGTACATATTAAAAAACTATCTGTCAGTTAATCAAGATCATGTTGTGGGTGAAAAATGGACTGACCATGAGTGACCACCACTCATCCGTTGGGCCTTATCTTGAGCACGATGGATGCCAAAAATACATTCGTGGTATGATCTTAGCCACTAATTGCAGGATCTTGAATATTATAAATGGGTGGTTAGAAACGTGCAAGAAACTGTAGATTTATCCAATCTACATATTGAATTAACTGATTGTTGTGATTCTGACATATGTTCAATCCATTTTCCATTATACAATAGATGAACGGTTTGGATCTCATATATATGTACCGGATGTACTTATATAAGGATATTGATGACAAACGTGATAAATGCATATTCTTGACTGCATCAGAGGCTACATCCAATCACCTCAAAAACATATGAGGAAACCGATGGTTTTGCAAACTAAAAAAGAGAGTTATTCCACATAATAGGAATATGATAAAAGCCTTCTAACTTACAAGACCACGCTCTTTGAAAACGTCAAGCATCGCAGTGCCAATTTTTTCAGGGGACTCTACAACTGTCACTCCAGCTGCTCTGAGGGTCTTAATTTTTTCTTGGGCAGTTCCCTTCCTGCCAGAAACAATCACTGCACCATAACATACAGAGAACACGTCCATAACATATTCACTCGATAAAGAAGCAAAATGAAACAAAAATCTAAAGAAGATAGAAACAAGAGTCTCAATCAAGGTATGCAAAAGCGGTAACATAACAGCCGTTGTGGTCGTTGTGTACAGTAACGGCATGTTACAGGGTCGTAACTGCCATAACAGAATAATACAGGTTTTTTTTAGAGAGAGAGAGAGAGAGAGAGAGAGAGAGAGAGAGACTGTAACAGCCGTTACGTCTTATATCGTAACGGTAATGGTGGTGGCTGTTATGGCCAACATTAGCGTTACGGAATGCCTTGACCTCAATAGAAGATTAAAAACACACAAACTAGTATTGCAAGATTTATATCTGCCTATAAAAGGTAAAATGGAAAAGAAAAGGATAAATTCAGGTAGAATGCATGCCTCAAAAGTATAACAACCAAGGAATATAAACTGCACACAAGTTAATGTACAAGTTACATGGATTCTTGTGGGGTTGCAGAGTATGAGACTGGACCATAACAGATGTGCAGTCACCAAAACATCACACTACTTGCATGATCCTAAGGACTCGGTTTAAAGAAAAACAACCACCACACTTTTTGGGCCCTCTTCTGATTGAGTAGTTAGAACCGTGTTCAATCAACTGATTTGTTGTCCAAGAACCATATAACTGGCCCATTGGATGAGCATTCTGGATCTTGTACACCCCTGCCACATGCCTTGATGGGAAGTCTGGTGCAATTAGGATTCCTTGTAATGATCACACACATAGTTTTCAGATTTTTTTTGTTGCAGAAGTGCATGTGAAAATACCTTCAGCATGACCCATGGGACGACCCGGCGGTGCAGTAAGTCCAGCAATAAATGCAACGATAGGCTTCTGAGTTCCACTTTCCTATTTGATTAATAATGGAAAAGATCAGTCCATTTGAAAAGCACACAAACTGTCCAAAGGAAGAAATAAGTCATTCAAGAGAAGTAAGCGGTTAAGACACCAATGAACATTGAAATGTTTTGTCTACTCAAAGCCTCAGCAACATCGGTGATCAAATCAGATCTGAACTCTACTAACTGCAAAAATATTCCTACCCTACCAAAACAAATAGCTCCATGAAGCAAACATGAAATTACAGCATGAATGAAAAACCACAGCATGAAGCTTATTGAAGTCTGGACTTGTGCTCCAAATATTGCAGAACAATAGTGTAGCCAAAGTTAAGGAACCATCATTCAAAGGGAGAAGCTCCCTTCATCTCTGTACAACTTGGTGGTTTCTTTCACTATAGTTCTAACATACTTCCTAGCTGCAGTATGAGATGCAATGTATATATTCAAGAGATATATAGAGAGAGAAAAACCAACCCAGATCTGGTCTGTAAAAGATATATATATATATATATATATATATATATATATATATATATATATATATATATATATAGAGAGAGAGAGAGAGAGAGAGAGAGAGAGAGAGAGAGAGAGAGAGAGAGAGAGAGAGGAGGGAGACCAACCCTAGAGGAGCAGAGGTGGATTGAGAAAGGGGAAACAAGTAGATAAGGCATGTTGGGCCCTCACAGTCAAAAGGATAAACTGTTTGCAGAAGCTCGGTTTGAAAGCATTAGTGGACCACTAAAACTTGGGGCTTTCCGTGCAACACGGCTTACCCTTCTCATTTGCAGGCTGATTTTCGCCTTCCCACCTAATAACAGTAATAAACAGAAAACCTGATGCATCTCATCTTTGGAGCATATAAAATTGCCTTGACACTTGAACATGACACCAATGAAATGAAAGTAATGTAAAATAACGATAGTTCACAAACAAGAAAAGTCAAGATCATGTGTGTAGAACCTTCCACTGTATTATAACTGAATCAGTAGTGCTTTTGCTTGGCTAGTTACATCAGTCACGACATAACAAACTTCAGAGTTTACCAGATATGACATACAGTTTCAATAGTGAGAAGGAAAAAGTCACAGTTTCAATAAAAAGGAAGAGAATGAGTTGATCCATTGGATCTTTCAGGAAAAAAAAAAAAAAAAAAAAAAAAAGAGCTGATCCATTGGATCTTTCATAAAAAAAGAAGAGCTGATCCAATGGAAAATGAACTGCAGAAATTAATTTTGACAATGAGCAGTCTATACACTGGACGGTCTGGTTACATCAAATGTGCACAAGTTCATAGAGGAGGGGATTAGAAATAAATGGATAATGTAATAGTACAATGAGCAAAAATTCAAAAAAGTTCTATTTTGGATAGCTATCCCATTCAAACTGCACTGCAAAGAATGATAAAAAAAATAAAAATAAAATAAAAATAAAAAATTGTACATAAGATCTTGAAAGCTTGATAACAATATTCTCGTATTTTTCTGGTGGCTTTTGATAAGGAAGCCTTAGCATGGAATGGAGACATTTTATTCCAAATATCAGTTCAATCACTCAATCATTTATATCATTATTATGGACTTTCCTACGCATCAAGTATCGATCCACACTAATGCAAGACAATCGAAAGGTTTAGCTCCAAACAAAACATCAATGCCAACCTGATAGATGCAATGAGAAGGAAAAAGGAATATAACCCTATAAGATCCTGGGAATAGTCATCTATTGCTCTACATAAATGCAATACTTCCAAAATTCAACTTCGGTTACATATCGATGATGAGAATTTTGTCCAAATTTCATCACTTATTACATACATAAGTACCAGTGAAGAAGCATGAAAAAAAAAAAAAACAGAGGAACCAAGAAACCCAGTTAAAACAAAATCGACTCCACCGCATCAATTGAAACAAAAAGATATTGCAACGCATGAATCTTGAAAGAGTGTCCGACATCCGAGCAGCCCATGCAAATAATTTATGGGGCCACAACCAAACTCTATGAATCAATCAAAATCGAACAGATCCTTGGGGGTCATTCATTGGTCGTAAATTCTGCACTACAACTTAAAACCATGGAATTTGATAGGATACTGCCCAACATAACTCCACTGCTCATGACAAGCATAGAACCACCAAATTCACTCCCATGAGCTGAAGGATTGAAGGATAGAAGCCCACAATGGCTTTTATTTTAGGCAATGCTTTGTAGAGCTAAAACTAAATTACAGTAGGAACATGGCCTTCCAAAAGCAATTCTTAAACCTTTTCCATCCTTTTTTTTTTTTTTGAAACATAACAACAAGCTTCATTAAAGAGGCGTTGAGATAGCACCAAAAACTACAAACAAGAAGACACATGAGCATTGCCCAAAAGGAAAAAATGCTCCCTTAGAGCAACTATTAGTGTTGAAACTATAATGATTAAACCAAGGCCCCACACAGATAGCTACAATGTAGTACATGCAGCCTGGATATTGGTGGCCACCACTTTCCGTTATATTGTTCAATTAGAAATGGACGATATTACAGTGATGTGATATTACAGGGAGTATCTAGTGGGCAGATCAGTAATTCAAAACTCGTCAAACCTATTTTATTAATAAAGCAGCAACTTAGTCCCCCACAAGGTGAGTCCCACTTGTACCATTACAAAAAATATAAAAATAAAAAAATTGTTGTTTCCTTCAACCCAATCATATAAATTTGCTGTTTCCTTCAACCCAATCATATAGTAACTCATTATTAATACTGCAAAGGAAACCTTAGGTAGAACAAGATAATACCTTCCTCTTGAGGACATGATGAGATGAGATGAGCGGGATTGTGTAAAAACCTAGATAACTTCTCAAGCTTCTCTTGACCATCCAAAAAGATAGTTCCCCGTGTATATGATTCGATAAAAAGTCAGTTACATAGGCGTGTGATGAAACAGATGTTTGTTGATATATGAAATCCACAATGACTGACGGTGGTAAATCTGTTAAAATGTTCTCAATCAAGATATAATGGTAATTTCTGGTTTCCTTGAGACTCTTTGTAATATATATATATATATATATATATATATATATATATATATATATATATATATATATATATTCACCACCTCCCAAGTCCATATCCTGTCATATCTTTTTCCGTACATTGTTATACCCTGCATTGTGAAATTTTAAACAGAAGAAAAAAAAAAAAAAAAAAAAAGGCACATTAGGACAGATCTCACCTTCTTGTACTTGAGACGAATTTAACTGCAAATAGAAGATAACCTTTAAATGTTTGCATTACATGGCCCTGCCTAGGATTCTTCTTTTCCTACAAAAACATAAGAGATTGCATGGGGCAATTATCAGTTGATTGCATGAAGAAACTCCAAACTGAATCCTCAAGTTGCTAGACAAAGACAACCATATGATGTGCCATTTAATTCTAGAGGACTAGACAACTATGCGTTATCTCCAACCATTTTCTAAATGGTGGTGACTCATCCAACATACATGTGGTGCATGTGCAAGTCAATACCAACCATCCAAATCATGTGCCCCACTGTGTATCTTGACAATTTGGTATCAGGCTTACAATTTGGACAGTGACCATTCTCTTGTAACTCTTCATTTGAGGCCACCAATTGGATAGCGAGGATCACTCGATTAGTAAGTCATCCCCAGTTAAGAAATGGTGCAAAACCAAGTAATCCCGTCTTATTTCTAGATATATCTAGGTTATTCTGACAAAATGCAGAAGAATAAGTCCATGATTGTGTGGAAATTCCAGAGAAACCTACCTTAGAATTGAATGTCTGAGGTTTATAAGGCGTGTTGGGCTCACAATTGACAAGCAGATCCACGGGTTTCATTAAAACATGCAGCAAATGCATTTGCTGAAATTTCATGTTGGCGATGAAAGAAGAACGATCGAACTCAATTCAAGTTTCTTTCTTGATATTTCAAAAAGAAATCCAGATTTGGATCCTTTTGTGCACTTCCAGGCGTATTAGGCAAATGTTTTCAATACTTGTTAACGTCTTTGTTCCAAAGAATTGGACCATGTTGCCAAAAAGAACAAACTCTCACAAACATTGTTCTTCTCCTTTGTCAAATGTATGTTCTCAAGAATATACCTGAGATAACAGACCCATCAGAACAGTTGAATATCCAGCATAGAGAAGTTAGATATGGCCACCATATACAGAAGAATTCTTCTAAGCCCACATGCACCAGTACACATGCCCACACGTGTCAATGAGGCACATGTGGAGAGGTGGCTCATTTTTTTTTCTAAATTGTCCCTTGTCTTCATAAATGTGCAGCTCACCTGATGAGCTGACTGGCCTTATTTTTCACGCCAGGTCGTTCACACATTTCAGCGCATCTGATCCACAGATGGTATGTCTGCCAAACATTCCAGAGCCACAAATAGAGGCACACGTGGGCTTAGCAAGGTTTTCGGAATAAAGACTTTTACGCCTATCAGAATCATCCAGTAATGTCCAGAAAGATGAAAAAGAAAATTGAAAAGCACTCAACTTTGCTAAGCCAAGCCAAGCCAATTATCAATGTAGCAGAATGAAGGATGTGTTTGTAGAGGAGAATGCGTACCATTATCAAAAATTGGAAGTGCATGTGCATGTGTTAATAGTTTTTGTGACCATTTTTTAATGTTTACAGGGAGGTTGACCATTAATGTTGTTATAAAAAAAACTTTCTCCACCAAACAATCTTAATTGCTGCAATTCCAAACATTGGTACTGATACAGGTGATGCAGGTAATGGGGATAGACAATCTTAAATTGTTTATTTCCCATCAATTTAAAACAACAATTTCAAAATAAGAAATTGTTTATTTCCCATCAATTTAAGGCCTAAAGTGGAAAGGTCCTAGAATGGCAATGGGTCCACTGGTTGGAAGATCTGGATTCAGAAGCCCAACTACCATATAATCAGCATTGAGGAAGAACGTCCAGAAATTTGCTAGGACCCACAAAAGGTGTAGTTTTTGGTGATCCAAGTTATTGATCTAGTGGGCCATACAGCAGCATTCATATAATCAACCAATGACACAACGAAAAAACCTAGGTCTCTAACAAAAGAACAGGGCAAGCATAAGGAAAGTATGAAACCCCTGCTCTTAGAAATACACTGGCATGGAGCTATGAAGCAAAACTGATAGTAACACATGACAAAAGCAACAGGTGTCCACATTTGCAATTTCCTACAAACAGGAAAAATTGCAAAATCATGTCATCATAAAAAGCCACCTAAAGAATCCTTTAATAAACCCTCGACTCTATTAGCATGAATGGGCGGAACACACAAAATTCAAATCAGAGTTAGTCAATTGCCATCGGCAACATAGGAAAGAAAATCAAGAGGAGAGATTGATCGTTTGGTCCCAACAAATGTAAGAAACAATCACATGAATTCAATTAACAGAATTTAGGGAAATCTCAATCAAATGAATAATTAAAAAAATAATTTTTTGAAATCCAAACCCTAGTTCTAGATCTAGTAAATCCCCACCATAACCAGTCAAAATACCTTGCAAAGTGCAGAAAATAGATCCAAAACTCTAGGAAACAAGAGAGTACCTGACCGGGGAAGAGATGAAGGGCAGGGGCTGCTGGCCACACCAGATCTGGAGATGAGAGAGAGAGAGAGAGAGAGAGAGAGAGAGAGAGAGAGAGAGAGAGAGAGAGGCGCGAGATCTGAAGATGATGCAAGTGAGGGAGAGATCAGGAGAGGGAGAGAGAGGCGCGAGATCTGAAGATGATGTAAGTAAGGGAGAGAGATCGGGAGAGGGAGAGAGATCGAGAGAGGGGAGAGAGATCGGGAGAGGGAGAGAGAGGCGCGGGGTTCGGGAGCTAGGTTTGAGAGAGAGAGAGAGAGAGAGAGAGAGAGAGAGGGGCCGGTTGGTTTTTTTTTTTTAAAAAAAATTATATAGGCTAAGATATTTGTCGGTTAGGTCTTACATAGCGCCGCTGAAAGAGAAGCGCAAATGCCGTATAAGCCCGTCTTTGTTGTAGTGCACGCATACATTGAGCCAAACCAGATGTACATTGATTTCAATATATATTGTAGCCCGCCTGATGAATGGACCATTCTGTTTTTCACCCCAAGTGATCTTTATGATGCAACCCAATTCTTGCATGGCTTGGATGTTGTACAGAAGCGACAAATCAACTTAAAACAAATATCATTGTACACTAAGTTAATTTCCCATTGTATCTCATCATTTTTCTTTTGAACATGGCCAACCCTAGCAGTTGGGATCTGTCTTAAATCATGCACCTTCTTGCCTTTATTTGATAACCATGTTGAGGCAGTTCATCTACAATGTTTGTAAAATGAGGTTTTCTAGAACTATATATGTGGGTTCCACATTCACTCCATCTATCATACACGCCCTCTAGTCTTCTCCTTGGAGGTAAAAAATTGGCCATTGCAAAAGTCAGATAAAATAATGCCTGAAACTGTTAAAATTGCGTGGTGAGGCTAACCTGAGTCTTTGGATGGATTGGATGTCATATACAAGATGTAGTAGTCTTATGAATGAATTGGATGTCATATACAAAATCTATATAGGCATCCTCATCACAACTATTGTTCCTTACAGTGGAACCCACCTTCGTGATCATTTTTATTTTGTATTTTTTTTCTTTTCTTTTTTCTTTTTTCATTTTCATTTTTTCATTTTTTTTTTTTCCTAGTGGCAAAGTAGATGTGCATCCTTAATTATATTAGGGTCCACGCACTTGGGCCTATTTAGATTGAAGGTAAATACGAGGAATGTAAAGGAAAACTAAAGCGAGGGGTAATTACACATACACTAGCACTAATGGAATTAAACCCCTTGTACCTCCTTTTTTTTTTTTTTTTTTTTTTTAAGAAATAAAAAATAAAGTCATGGTAAATACTATTTCTATACATTTGCAACAATTTTAATTGCAATTCCAATATGGAAGCCCTATATTCTCAATCACATAGTCAAACATCACATCATAGGTAAACACTTTTTTACAATGACATTGTCATCTAAAAATATATTTTTTCAATAACATTGACATTAAATATCACATCAAAGGAAAATGTATTTTTCTAGTGACATTATTATTAAAACATCACATCACAGATAAATACTTTTCTCTCAATGATATAGTCATTTAAACATCATATTACAGTTAAATACCTTTTCTGGATGACATTATCATTTAAACATGACATCATGTGTAAACATTTCTTTTTCTTTACTTGACTTATATATATATATCAATATTTTCTTGACTTTTTTTTTTTTTTTGAGAAAAGGTGGTACAGGTCTACCAAATTTTATAAAATGAAAAAGATGTACATTCATTAGGGTGGACCCAACAAAAAGATTTGGGCCTCGCCTCTTAGATCTAAGAACAAAACATCTCCAAAAGCGAGCCTAGGAAAACCAAGGGAAGAAGCCCAGGCGAAGCTGATGGCCCCTTGTCACGCCCCAAACTCGGAAATCGGGCTCACAAAATTCCCGATCGCTGAATCTGGCGCCGACAGCCTCCGTAGAACCTCATTCTCGGCTCCCAGCGCCCATACGCCAGGTTCGATCCTGGGATGCTACAAGGAGGATTTTCATCATCAGTTTAATTCGTCATAAGCATAATCAAAGGTATAACCCATAAACAACAACCAAAAACTCCATCACATTTCCACTATGATAAAAAACTTTACAAGTATAATGAACATAAAGGGAAATACAATGATGATAGATAAAAGCTCCAAAATGATCTTCTCTGCGCTCCTACCTTAGCGCTGTTGCGTCCTCGCGTCACCTGCACGCAACGGTTGTGCATAAGCTTATAGAAAGCTTAGAGGGTGGTGAAAGTGTGTACGTAAGGTAGTAATGCAGATAAGCAGTATCAGAGCAATGCGGAACATGCTGATGAATCCATGAATACCACTAGCCGTACCAAGGCTATACGATGCAAGGCATGAATGATGTCGGCCATACCAAGGCCATGCGATGCGAGATGCAACTCAAGCATACAAATTCTCATCTACATCCACATATCAATACAGCTCAAATTTGGGATATCACCGGGGTCTAGTACACTCTAAACCAGATTGCCGCCCCATCGCGCGCAATAAGGTAAGTGGAAGAGACCTCACTACCCGCCTACCAATATCAGGCGTGGTTCGTTGATAGCGGACCCATTTCTCGAGCTGGTCAAACTCAGCCTAGCATTGCTCCCTTCCCTCAGGCGGGTAAGGCCGCACCCCCTTCCAACCGACCACGACACAGTGGAAAGCGCAGCCGTCTAGTTATCGGCACTCAGCGCTCCTATACCCACTTGGTCTAGACGTTGGAGCAACCTCTTGGTACCATAAGGGTTTAGGGACTTTCACTCAGGGATATCTATAACACCCCATGTAGAACAAGATTTTCGGTATCCAATCTTGCCAACCACGATATGCCTGTGGCGGCTACGGCCCTGATGTCATTAGGGCGTACAGTACACATGTCACACGATGCAAGATGCATGAATCACACAATCCAGTCATGCAGCAATCTTGCGCGTATCGTGCGCTCATGTAGGGTAACTCCACCTATCAGGGAGCCCATAAACAATCTCCTCAAAGGCAAGTGCTATGATCAATCACTCATTTCATCACAAGCATGTAGATGATGAGTATGGACATGTATTATGATATCATGTTGTTACTTGCTCGTACTCGGTATCGATAATCGGCGTCGGCCTCGAGCATCGGTAATCGGCACCGCTAATCAGGGTCGATAATCGGCGTCAGCCTCGACAATCGGCACCGATATCAGTATCGGTAATTGACACCGATAATCAAGGTCAAAAGTCAGCGTCGGTTTCGACAATTGGTACTGATATTCAGCACCGGTAATCGACACCGATAATCGAAATCGATCAATCACATACGGCGAATGGGGCCCACTTATTTGGGTTAACCCATGAAGGGAATGGCCTAACAAGGTCTAAAGGAAGGTCATAATGAGGACATCTAACCATCATTGCTCACCAATGTGGACGTCAAACCAACATTGCTCCCAAGGCATGACCGCCAAAAGAAACATCAATGCAAACATCCTGGCAGAACCTCACTCAATGGGCCGAATCAAATCAAGTGGGCCCATCTACAGCACAAATGGGCCACATGCAGTCAAATAGGCCGTACCGATGGGCCTCTCATGTGGACCATATATACAACAAATGGGCCTCGCTACTTGAGCCTCGTATGCACCAAATGGTCCTCGGATCTGGGCCTAACAATACAAACAGGTGGGCCCCACCATATGGACCACTTGGATGCACAAACACAACACCAGGGACTAGTTAGGATGATTAAGAGAGAGAGATAGAGAGAAAGATAGAGAGACTAGAGAGAGAGTGAGAGAGAGCTAGAGAGATAGAGAGAGCGTTAGAGAGAGAGTGAGAGAAAGCTAGAGAGATATAGAGAGAAAGCGTTAGAGAGAGAGTGAGAGAAAGCTAGAGAGAGATAGAGAGAGTGTCAGAGAGAGTGAGAGGAAGCTAGAGAGAGATAGAGAGAGAGAGGCGTAGAGAGAGAGGTGCCACGTGCCCCTCTCTTTTTTTTTCTTTTTCTTTCTTTCTTTTATTTTTCTTTCTGACAACGCAACAGAGGTGGGTCCCATGTAGGGCCCACCATATATATTATATATGGGAAAGGTACAGCGCTCGAGCTGATTTTTAACGTCCCATGGGGTCGATCGGTGTGGGCCCCACCGTTGATGCTTGCAAACATCTAACCCATTGGTCAGATGCACCATGTCAGCGTGGGCCTAGGTCTCAAAAATCAAGTCAGTTCATGACTTGTGTGGGCCACACCCGATACCATAGTTGAGAGGGTTCCCTTCCATTTAAAACATTCATAACCATTTATCAGGCCCACCGAGATGGGGTCCACCAATCCAGCCCACCCATCGTGGGTGTCCCACTTGAATGAAGGGTCAGGCCACGTTTCAGCCGCACCCAAAACTCAGGTGGGTCCCACGTAGGCCACCCTCACAGGGATGGATACTAAGATCTCACGTGTTGAAACGAGGTATCTCCACTCAGTCCGCCAGTTGAGCTATAGATCTGGGCGGGGAGAACGGACCCCACATGGTGGTCCCACCGTCCAGGTGCACGGACGGTTTGGATCACACACACACCAAAGTGTGGCCCGCCAAACTGGATGGACGGTGCGGGACCCCACCACCAGCACACTCCCCAGTTAGCCACCGCCACTAGGGATCAATGCCATGACCTCAGTGTTGCAGTGAGGTATCTTTCACTTCGTCTACCACGTGTGATATGGATGGGTCCCACCCGTCTGGACGGTGTGGATCTCACGTGGGACCCATCGAACTTGCTGATGTTAGGGACGTAGCGTCCTGCTGCTGGCCGTCCAACACATGGACGGCCCAGCTGAATGGGATGGACGGTATGTATGTATAACACACTCCCCATGATCAGCCCCACCGTCCTAAGCCATGGACGGTGGGAATATACAACACAGTGGCCCACGTTGCTGGACAACGTCATTACAGCAGCTCTCCCAGCTGTTGTACACGTGAAGCACACACACACACACACACACATATATATATATACTATGTATATTTTATTATTCATTTTTAATAATTATCCAGCGTCCAGCCACTGTCAACGGTGCTAGATGATGTCATGCATCAAGGTGGCCCCACATGGTGGGCCACTAGATTTGGATCCAACTGATATTTATTCCTCCCCAAGATCCAGGCTTGTGTGATGGTCCGATCATGTGGACTCCGAACCGGGATCAAAGTGGCCCACTTGTTGGATGCCATGGATGAGATACACACACCATAGGTGGGCCATGACCATAGGGAAGGAGAGAGAGAGAGAGAAAGAGGGAGACATCAGTGAGGATGGAGGGACCCCACCACTATGGGCCCCTCATACAAACATACATCAAGGTGGGTCGCACATATATGGACCCTTAATAAAACAAAATGAGTGAAAAACAACTATCTAAGATCACCTACTGTTCTTTCTTGCTCCCAAGGCTTCCTTAGCTCCTTAGCTTTGATTCCTATGGAGGAGATAAGGTTTGGATGGTGGAGATGGGAGCTGAGAGGGTGGAAAAGGTGGGCCACACTTGTAGCTCTCTTGGAGAGATGGGGAAGCTTGGACGTATAGAGGGTTTGGGTTTCTTGGAAAGTGTTTTGGAAAAGAGAGAGAGAGAGAGAGAGAGAGAGAGAGAGAGAGAGAGAGAGAGAGAGAGAGAGAGAGAGAGACTTGTAAAGGGAGAGATGGGTGATGGATGTGGTGTGATGGGTGATGGGTGTAAGAGGCTCTTTTTGACTTTGTTGGCCATTTGTATAAGAAAGGCATGGCTTGTGTAAGAACTTTTTTAACTTTGAGGCTTGCTTGGGAAAAGGTGAAAAGTTGATGTGTAATTGACATGTACTTGACATGTTGAGATTGATGGATTGATAGATTGATGTGATAACTCGTAGAGATTCTCTTGGGTTTCGCAACGCGCGGTGTTTTCCTCGCACCGAACGCTGGCCCACATCTCCTGGCCAGAGCATCGCCTTGGCGCGTGAGTCATGGCATTGGAACCGTCGCGACGGCGCGGTCGTAAGGGTATAAGTCTCGGGTTGAGTCGACTCGGGTTGATGGCGTGTGAATTAAGGTCGCGCGCAACGCCAGTTAAGGGTCAAAGGTTGCCAGAATTTGACCGTAAAGACCGCGGAAGTCTATGTAACGGTACGGTCTAGGATACGGGTCTTACACCCCTACCCACCCAATCCAAAGAAATCAAACTTGCAAGATACTCAGGCCTGCTTGATCAAGAACAAAGGAGGCCCTTACACTTCTTGGCAATTTTGACCGGGATCTAT
Organism: Magnolia changhungtana; assembly: GCA_030180095.1. NCBI lineage: Eukaryota > Viridiplantae > Streptophyta > Magnoliopsida > Magnoliales > Magnoliaceae > Magnolia > Magnolia changhungtana. The sequence goes on from JASAUF010000596.1 coordinate 7,589,727, forward strand.
AGAACTTGTTCTCACACCCTTCACTAGCCATCCTCGCTAGAGCATTAGCCACTGAATTGCGCTCATGGAAAATATGCCTGAAAGAGATGTTGAGGGATCGGCTGATCATATAGTGGATGGCCCCCATCTTATACCATATGTTTCAGGGGCAATAAGCCGAGGAATCGGAAGCTGCTTCCACAACTAGCTTCGAATCAAATTCAATGTCGATGTTCGAGAAGCCTAGCTTGCTGCATAAGACTATACCATCCAGCATTGCCTGGGCCTTCGCACTCGTGTTCGAGCGAGAAAGTAAATGCGAACACTTACTTGTAGAAGGTAATTGCATTGTTATATTTCCTATAGGAATGTGAATATCTTATTCATATAGGCTAATTGCATTCTCTAATTTAAATTCTATCAGGAGGCAACTTACTTGTAGAGTAAGTGTATCTTTTACAATAGTTGTAAAGAAACTGGCTTGATCAACTATATTCACAATCTTATCTGTAAACTGTTTGGTCACTATTGTAGGAATTTTCTATTTTTCAGTCTCAGCTAATGGACAGATGGGGCTTATAGTGTGAGGATTTTTTATAGATTAATGCAGGCCCCACATCACAGCTACCATGCCGCGCTGCCTCATTCCCACCGATGGATCACATGCTCAACAGAGATCTAGACCATTCGTCCTATTGTAGAGATCAAAATGTTCCATTGCGCGTTGACGGGCAGATGAAAACTGGTGGTTACCAAAAAAAAAATCCAACGGTCCAAATTCAATGTACTGGCATTGCTCACAGCTAGTTTCACGATTTTATCATCTTCAACCATTTGTGAGTGAGAGGCTATTATAAGATGCCATGATTGGATCACATATTAACATCCACCTATCATAGGTGTTAAGTGGCCATATTTTCAATGGTAGGGAAGATTTTTTGTTGGTTTTTGGGACCACACTTTTTGGGAGCTTTCCCAACAAAATCAAATCAAAACTGAGCATATTCTACTCGTGAGCCTATATGCCAGATGTGTTTATATGATCCTTGATGGGAGGACATTCATCATGTCATTAGGCTCTTAATCTGTACAAATAGGGTTCATGGATAGCTGATCTAGACCATTGATCTTTCAGAACTTCCTATAGCTGTTCCATCTTCAAAAGATCTCCCTGTTGCCATTCCATCGATGACCAATGGTTCATCTTCAATGGAGAAAGGTCATCTATCGTATTTTTTGGAACTTTAATTTCTGCAAGATTATACTGGCAGCATCAAGTTAACGGTATAGATCCTCTAACAATGGACACAATGGTCTGTTTCAATGGTTGGATGGTTAGGATCTTCTAAGTGGGACACATTAGGTCGACGCTCTAGATGACTAACAAATGGCCCATGTTCAAGCGAAAGCCTTTTAATGATTGGATGATTGAAATAATCCAATCTAGGAGCTAGATATGTGCTTACGTGATCAACGAGCTAGATTACCAAATGGTGGGCCCCACTTATGAAGAATAGATGACTAAGAAGCTAAGGACCATTCAATTATCCTATTTGCCAACCCATCTATATAAGGAGGAGAAGTAAAGAGAAAAAATAAGAAGCATTTGTTTCAGGCCGGAGAGAAAGATGTCCACTCCTCTCTTAGTAGCTATGGCCCAGAGAAAGATGTCCACTACTTCTCTCATAGTATCTATGGCCTTGATCTGGGCCATGTTTTTTTGGGGATCCAATGGTCAGCTAACTGCCACGTTTTACGCTACCACGTGCCCGGTTGTGTCCACCATTGTGCGTGGTGTCATCACCAACGCCCTACAATCAGATGCTCGGATCACAGCCAGCCTCCTTCGACTCCATTTCCATGATTGCTTCGTTGATGTAAAAATCCAAGCCCTTAATTCTCTCTTTTAATGATCATTTTCCCCACCATGAAGCTCATCTGGCAGATGAGTGCATCGAGGTGGGCCACAACATATGACAACTATTTATGGACGTTGATCTGAATCTCATAAATGTGTGGCTCACCCAGTTGGTGGATCGGCTTGATTTTCACATCAGTCGATCTTCATGTAGGGACCCTTGTTTTGGATGCTCGGATTTTGCAACAGTTGACCATCCTTTCGACCATCCATTGATGGCCGGAGATCAGTGCCATTTTTGGTCAATACTCCATCCTAAGTGAGGCCCATGATTTGGACGGTTTGAATTTGAGATAGATTATCTTATTTAGTAATTACATGTTTATCCATATATGTGTATTCTACCTGCATGTATCTTGTATATATTAAATTCTTTTTGAGTAATCCCTATGCAAATTAATCAGTACCGTCCATCTTGTGGGTCCTACCCTATTTTAAAAAGGGCTGAAACTCAAAATCAAACCGATGAGACAATATCTTGTTTTCATTCTTGACATGGATGGTAGGCTTATCTTTTTTTTCGTTTTTTTACCCTAACAGAATTCAATATTTAATTGCCTATCCGAGAGACTTTACTTGAGGGAAGGAAATTCGGGCAGGCCCCACAACAAAAAGGGGAAAGGCCCATCTATCGTGAGACATTCACAGACAAGACTCAAATAAACTAAACAGTCAAACGGCCCTTATATTCCCCTTTGTTAGGCTTATCTGATTTTGCATCATCAGCCTAATTGTAATAATCCATTTGATACTCATCAATTAAATGGTTAGGATTGATTTATCCATGTTATTTTTGAGATATCCTCTATCCACAGTCTTGCCCACAATTAGAATTTTGATGATCTTAACCACAAAACCACGCTCTAGATCGCTGCATGGGGTTCGCTAGCCTGTATCAAATAACGATACACCATGGTACACAGTAAACTCTGCAGGGCCTACATTGATGTATGTGGTTTTTTTTTTTTTCATGCCATCAATCTATTTTTCTAGCTCATTTTAGGTTATGAGCTCAAAATTGAAGTATATCTATAACTCGAGTGGACAACATGAAAAGATATAGTGGGAATTGAACACTAATCATTGAAAACTTCTTAAGGGTGGGTATGGAAGCTTTGGATTAAGATATTATTTATGTTTTTCTTATCATTTATATTTGTGTGAGCTTTGGATTAAACTAATATTTGTATTTTTCTTATCATTCATATCTTGGTGACTTTGTAAACAGGTTGGATGACAAATAAACATCAATATCGGATGTAGAAATGTTTCAAAGTTGGAAGTCATTATTCTCACTGTCTCCTGTCATGAGGTCCACTTGAGCTTTGAATATGTTTCAATTTTAACCTAATGTACTAAAATGAGCTGAAAAAAGTGGACGGAGAGTGTGTATAAGACACATACATAAAGGTAGGGCATACACAATCCATGTTCATCCAGATGTGTTATGGTTAAATGGCTCGGGAGACTTGGATCGATTTGTTAGGTCTGAAATTGAGTCATGACTCACCTGAGTTGGAGTGACATTGGACGAGTCCGAGTTGACTCGGATGAGCCACTCCGAGTCTTAAAACCATGCTTGATATGATTTCTTGAACGACAGGAACTACAAAATGCTTACTACTTACTAAATCTTCACTCCTAAGGAATGCCATTTGCACGTGCCCTACAGAACCGCACCACACGTGCAGATGTAGTACTCGTGTAAAGAATCTGAACGTTCATGAAACGGGCCCCTCAATGGATATCCTAGACTACTTACCAGTGGGCCAGACATAGTCATTTTGGATCAACCGTTGGTCATTCTTTTCCTAACCGTCCATTATCAGAACCATTGAAAATGAACGGTTGTCAATCCTTTTGTGTTAGGCAAGATCTATTGTAAACCTTCCTGATGAACATATCAGATCTCACACACATCACTTGTGTCCATGTGGAATAGTGTTGCACAATGCACACATTAATGACTGGAAATTTCTTTCATTTTTAAGGGATGCGATGCATCGGTCTTGTTGGACAGCAGCACTACAATAGTGAGCGAGAAGGGTGCCATCCCCAATAATGGGTCCCTTAGGGGATTTGATGTGGTAGACAGGATCAAGACGGCTGTGGAGAGCGCTTGCGCTGGTGTGGTCTCATGCGCGGATATACTCGCCATTGCAGCCGAAGCATCTGTTTCTCTTGTATGATTTCTCCTCTATATATACCTTGTATCCGAACCGATCAATTAGTGGGACCCACTACAGCCATATTATAAGCCGAAAATCAAACTAAATGCAGGAACCTAACTAGATGATTGGTGGAATTCCAATGAACGGTGGAAATGATACGTTGTAAATGGTCCATGTTCAACAAACCACTGTCCATTAATCAGAGGTCAGGATAGTCTATCCAATCTGATTTTGGGATATGATGGATCGACGTCGTACGTGTTCCACTACTTGTGGGGTTCGGATTGTGGGCCATGCCACGTGTACGGTAGGGAGGCCCCTGGCCCCTCGGACACTCCACTGTGGTTAACGTGCATAACCCAGCTCCCTGGCAAACCCATTCGATTAGACTGTGTGATAAGTGGGGCCCAGCACTTGCCTATACAAATCAAGGCTTCACCGTTCACGATGAGATGGACCCAACATCTTCCTGTTGGGGAAAGGTCTCACATGCAACTAGTTGTACTGTGGGTCTCACCATGGTGTTTGTATTGCATCCAATCGGTCTAACATAGTTGGCCAATGATGAGAATGGGATATGTCAAAAATCTCGCTGATCCAACCATTCAGTGAGCCACCACGTGAATATATTGGTTTTCTATCATTTGCCCCCACATGATTAGTGGATCACCGTGATTTACGGGCCATCATATTTTTATGATGAGGCAACCATGTTGGATGGATTGGATGACATACCTACACCACAGTGGACTCCACATGCAGTTAGTTGCATGTTTTTTCATCTACAACCAGTCGCATGTCAGACCCTCCCATGGCATGTTGATGTACACCTGATCAGTGGAGCAACCTGATTTTGTGATAGGGCATGCTGATTGTGGGCCAGCTTGATGGATAACATAGATACCTCACACATGTGGTACATTGACACGCGTGATGCCATGATAATTTTTGCAATGTCTCATTAATCAAATGTCTCTTGATTGATTATCATGTTCCATCTGCAGTCAGGAGGTCCCTCATGGAACGTTCTATTAGGAAGAAGAGATAGTACGACAGCGAACTTCAACTTAGCAAACACCGCCCTTCCGTCACCCTTCGAAAACCTGACCACCCTCATAGATAAGTTCGCTGCACAAGGACTTGACACCACAGATCTAGTGGCCCTATCAGGTAAGGTTATCAAGAAATTATGCCGCGTTTGGATGGCCCTATTGAATTGAATTGTGATTTAGGCCTCGTTTGGATAGTATATTGAATTGGAATGTACCATGTTTGGATGGTCTATTGATTCAAATTGTGATATTAGTCCAATGAAGTGGAAAAAAAAAAAAAAAACAGTAGTCTAATGTCTGGATTGCAATTGTGTTACTTTTAAGTTCGAAATGAAGGGAATGGAGTTGCAATCTAACACGGACCAACGACAGATGGTAAAAAGTAGAGCTGGCATCAACTCGAGTTGGACCAAGTTAGGGCTAACCTGTCTCGACCTAGTTTTGAAATAGACCCGATCCAAGTCCAGGTCTAGCCTGCACTAACTTGGACCGATTTCGAGCCGGTCACAAATATCAAGTCGGGTCAAGTCAACACCAGGTATGGTCGAGTGCGGCAGGTATCCACAGGCTGAAATCACAGCTCAAAACTTAGGTGCACCTGTCAGAATTGCAGCATCTCCATCAACTACACGGCATATCAGATCTAAAATGTCAAGTCTGAGTTTTTTATTTTTTCTATGTACGAGTTGGGTTTCAGATCGAGTCAAGTTAGTAGCGAGTTGGATGAGTTTTTTAATATGTTCGAGTTGGGTTTTAGATTGAATCGACTTAGTACCAAGTTAGATTTCGGGTTGAGTCGAGTTGAGTTATTGGGTGATCTGAATTCAACTCGGTTTGAGTTCGGATTGGACGAAGTCTACTAGGTTCGGATCGATTCACTCACTCAGTTCAGGTCGAGTCTGCCAAGTTGAGTCGTCCGGTGACCTGCTCTAGTATGACGTTTAATGAAAGTTGAGATTAAACACATGTGAGCAGCATCTTAGCCGTCCATCGGGTGGACCCAACTGCTCATAAATGAAATGGACCAAAAAAATCATGTTGGTCCACCCATATGATCAACATGTCACCTATTTCTTTCCAATTGAACTAATTATCGAATTTTAACTAGATGGTGCATCCAAACGTGCCACTAACGAAATTATTAGTCGATTGAAGAACTTGGGTGTGTGCCATTTTCAGGTGGCCACACGTTCGGCCGCGCTCAATGCTCATCGTTCATCCGCCGCCTCTACAATTTCAACGGTGGGAGCCCAGATCCCACTTTAAACACCACTCACTTGGCTACTCTCCGGCAAAGATGTCCACAGAACGGTGACCAGACTGCATTGGCCAATCTCGATCTAAGGACGCCGGACGTCTTCGACAATGCCTACTTCTCTAACCTTCAGACCGGCGAAGGGCTTCTCCAATCAGATCAAGAGCTGTATTCGACGTTCGCCGTCACTGTCCCCATTGTCGACCGCTTCAGCAGCAATCAGAACACTTTCTTTCAGAATTTTGCTACATCCATGATTAAGATGGGAAACATAAGCCCTTTAACAGGAACCAATGGTCAGATCAGGACAGATTGTAAGAAGGTTAATGGAAGTTAGGACTATACGCATGTGTGGAGAATCTGAGCCGTCCATCATGAAGCCAGCATGACATTTAGGCCAAAGCATCAAAGTGGGACCTATCTTATGTACGTCTTGGATATGCCATACATCTGCAGAGTTGGCGTGTGGAATGCGTGAGGAGAGATTATCAATGAACGGTTAGATTTCAATGTTGGATGTATAGTAGGATGGACATGAATTAAGTGTGGTAACAGTGTATTAGATGGTAAGAATAAATGAAGAATAAAAGTGTTATGTCAGCAAGGGCAATTGAGTAAAATTGAGTCTTTTTATTGTCCATATGTATACTAAATTCACTTCAACCATCATATGACATGCTAAAACTTAGGCCTGGGACCCAAAGCTTAGACCCATCTGTGAATCAAGTGGGCCATGACAATGGAAACAGTTTAGAGGGTAAGCTTTTTCTATATATAGAGTGTTTCCAATGCATGGTTCACAGATGTAGTTGAGTTTTGGGCCATGCATTGGGTCTAACATGGAATGATGCACTTGATTGTCACGGTGAATTTAAGATTAATACCATGGTGGGGCCCACACAAGCCACCAACTCCTTTTCCAAATTAACATTAAATAATTCTCCTTTCGGAACATTTGTTAACATTCTTCATTAATCCCCAAATGAGACAATGTAGCAGGACATAGGGCTAGTTGTGTGTGTGCGCGCCTTCCCATGCATGGGTCCAAATCTATAAGTGATGCAGGGAGGGATGTGATGAGGTCGATCACTATCTTCCTCAGGGTATATACTCCAAATCCATAGAGCTCTCTAGACTCCTCGTAGAGGTTCCTCAAATCGAGGGATAAAAGTAAAAATAATTTATAATAAATTTGAAATTAATTGATTTATAATTAAGAAAAAGTTACAATAATTTAAGTAATGAGCTCTAACTAGGACAGAGTTTTAGACTAAAACTCCAACTAAAACACCCTAAAAATGTGACTTACTATAAATATTAAATATACTATTTATAGACAGCCTCCATTCCTATTAAACTTCATGGTTTTTAGCCAAAAATAGTAAGTGTCCAATTTAGCCCAACCACATTATTCTCTTAATTTTCTAATCCCTTTTCATGTTGGGCAGTACAACTCAAAGGATAAAAAGTTGAACTAAAACTTACTATTTATAATAAAAATGAAAACAAAATGAATCATTGATCTAGTGGAATCTCGCAAATCCAGTGTGGGCAACCCAACGTAGTGGGCTTAGTTGGCTAAAGTATCTTTTCCTACCTTAAAATCATATATGATATGTCGAAAAACTCATCCCGATTAGATGACCCACATCAAAGGGAACCCATATTTAATTGTAATCTAAAGCAGGCTCGGTGGATGGATGACCCACATCAAAAGTGGCAACTGCATGATGGCAGTTCAAATCAAAGTTGGGCTCTACATGTGGGGCGACGTAGCCTTATATGATGGACAATAACATTGAAGGTGGACCCGTATAATGGATGGCCTACATCAAGGTGGGCCCCACATAATGGACAGTCCACATTAGAGGTCGGCCCCTAATGATGAATGGCCCACATCTAAAGAGGGCTCCACATGATGTACGGCACACATCAAAGATGGGGCCCACACGATGGATGGTCCACATCAAAGGCAGGTTACACATGATGAGCAATGGACGTTGAAGGTGGGGCCCCACATGATGGACAATTTATTTTGATGGTAAGCCCTAGATAATGGATGGTACACACCAAAGGTGCCGATGATGAATGGCCCACATCCAAGGTGGGCCCTACATGACGGATGGCCCACATCGACGGTGGGGCCCACATGATGGATGGTCCATATTAAAGTTGGGCTCCACATGATGTAACACCCTGAAAATCGGGGGTCGAGCAAAGCTCAGCTCCCGAGTTCCAACGCATCACTTATGCAACATAGATAATGATAATTATAATGAGTGTATTAAAACATGAGTGGGATTAAGCTAAACAACATATCATACTCCAGAGTTAACGTAATTAGGCAAGCGGAAGACTGCGATAGATATATAAAGTACATAAGTATTTCACAATTTTCAGAGTATAAGTATGTCACCAGGATGAACATATATATGTGTTGTTTCTAAATTGTGTCAAATACCAAAAATATAAAGTGTTTGACTAAATCATATAGGTCTGTAATCCCGTCGAATCAGCACGAGGTCTACATAGACCTTCTTGAGAGCTGAACGTATGAGAACTCTTCCTCCTAATCCACAAAGTCCATTTTTGATATATAGACTCCGTCATTACCTGCATCTACAACAGAATCTGGGTAGTGTTTTAAAATACCGTCCCAGGTGGAAATGAGTAACTAATTTAGTGAAACTATAAAGCAAAGGTTAACATGTTATCAATTCAGTCAAACAGTAATGATAAAGCATTACAACAATCAGTCTTAACTACTCTTGTTAATGCTAGTATGGTATGTGATAATGATGCATGCCCTCGCCTACACTTTCTCAGCAACTTCATCTCGCATTCGCGCATGGCATCCTCCCGAAATGTGCGCTTCCTCGCCAAAGCACATGCAGTGCGGTGCATGATCATGTTAGCCAATACTTAATTAGGTTTATTCATATAGTAGGTTCAGGAAGTTAATAGCTGTTGAAAGTAACAATACACCGGTGAGACGATCTTCTCATTTAAAAAAAAAAAAAGGTTCGGGAAGCTAAGATACCTCCCTTATATCACTTTCCAAACAATGATCCATATAGGGTCGTTAATCCTAGTTAGTCTCATACGATAGGCTATTCCAGGTCGCTACGGAGAGGCTCATCACCATCAGCGCAGGCCTGGTTTATACTTGAAGCAACTACGGAGATGCTCGCCTTAGCGTAGTCCTAGTATATACTCGAGGTCACTACGGGCTCATCATCAATTCGTAGGCCGACAGCTCGAATACAGTGTCTCATACCACCATATTCAGCTCACGAGTTTGGGTTGCTCATTGGACACTATGAGGAGGCTCGTCGTCCCAGCGTAGGCCGACAGCTCGAACACGGTGTCCCATACCACCATGCCCGGCTCATGAGTCTTAGCGGATCGAGGTAGCATGGTTAAACAGGCTTTTTCACTGGTAAGTTTGGTACCTTAGGTTCAAGCAGTAGCGTCCATACATGGTGAACATACATTAAACCAATCGGGTTACTTGACAAGCTCGACTGGTACGAGCGCACGTTGGATTTATCGACATGGAGCGCGTAAGCACTCCGCGTGGCCTAACCACTGTCGACAAACAGCGTATGACTCGGATTCATCGAACGTGTCGGACGTGGCTAAAACCATTCGGCCACGGATTGTAAACTATTGTCGATTGCCTTGACTACATCGCAGCCCCAATCACACTCCAAACAATAGCATTCATACGTGATAGTCAAAGACAGCATGTGACAAACAATTTCAGTATCAATCTCATTTAAGCATTTCAACCAACACGTAGTATACATGTTATCATATATAGGCATTCCATCCATAAATCACATAGCAGTATGATAGGTTATATAAAGAAAACTGTAACTATAGATAAGAGAATTGAGAATCTCATCTCAACATCCTCATTAAATACATTTCAACAAGCACTTCCTCATTTAGGCATTTTATCAAACACTTAGACTACACACATCACATACATGTAATAAATTCGTTAAAAACATATACTATAACTAGTCCTTTCACAAGGAGTAGCCACATATACAACGATCATGTATTAGCAATCAATAATCATAGCAAGCACAAATCATAATTCCATACTCATTCAAACATTTTTACAAACACTTAGACTACATACTTCAACAAACATGACGTATGTTGGTCATAACATGTATTAGGGTAAATCCTTTCACCAAGGAGTTATCACATATACAATAATCATATATCCACGACGAATAATCATGGCAAGCACGAATCCAAATTTCATACCCATTCAAACATTTTTACAAACACTTAGACTACACACTTCAACATACATGACGTATGTTGGTCATAATATGTATTAGGGCAAATCCTTTCACCGAGGAGTTGTCACATATACAACAATCATATATCCAAGACGGATAATAATGGCAAGCACGAATCCAAATTCCATACCCATTCAAACATTTTTACAAATACATGAATTACATTATATTCAACATAGTTCATCTATATCTGTAAAGCAAGGGAAACATCGTATCTAGTATGAGAAATGGCAACCAAGTCAGTTATAAATCATTAACCGACATTGACAGCCTTGAAAACCATAACCTAAACGTTTATAGTCTGCACCTTTCGCCGGTAAACCTGTACCGAGCTCAGTTTGAACACTACGTCTTTGTCTACGGCACAATGGCTACCTGAATCACGAAATAGGTTAGCTATTCCGATGATTCATCTACTTGGATACCTAAAACAGATTAGGGTTAGGATTTCTTACATAACAACAGGATCGGAATCGCCAGTATGGCGATACGGAAGCGGTGGTTAAGCACGTGGAGGGGTGGGATCGAATCCCAGCAACAATCGCCAACTCTCTCTCTCTTCTCCTCACTTTCTTCTTCTCTTTTCTCTCCCCTCTCTCTTAGGGTTTTGTAAATTCAAATGGAATGGGAGAGAGAGGGTTTAAGGCCCTTATATAGGCCTAGAACTGATGGAAATGGCCCCAAGGCTATGGTATACTTAGGTTATAGTCAAATGGTGGCCGTTTCGGTCCAACGAAGCACATCTGGAGGCCCTTTTTTTGCATACGGTTCCAAGTAAGTCCCCTGATGATGGATCTACGCCAAGTTAAGCTTTCGGTCCGATCAGATTTACAGATCGACCGCAGAGATCCAGTTTCAGTTCAATGGTCACCGGTACTCGATCGGGCCACAAGTACACTGACATGTGATGAAAATTTTTTCTGATCTGAGGGTGTATTTGGATCAGATTATGACTGTCTGAAACCTTAAATTTGGCCTGCAAGCGTACGGCCCAAATCACTTAAGTTTGAGTTTATTTTCTAAAGGTATTCGCGTTTCTCACACACTTCACTTCGAGCTCAAGTTGTGCATTTCTGGTTACTATTAGGAATTGATTTTTGAGATAGTTGTCAAGCCCAGCAAGACAGTCATAAGCATATAGTTTTGCAGTAATCGGACTTTCGAGGTGCAGTCCAGGTCCAATACGGAGTTTCAAAGTGCTCCCGAGAGCAACTGGGTTTAGAGATTGATCATAGGTTTCTACGTAACGTAACATTAGCGGTTCTACTTATTTTGAGTCTTACAGTTCATATAGAAAGTTGTTCAAGCTAATTCTACTGATTATCCAGTTTAGTACTTAACTAAATTCTGCCCTAATTACGACGGAATATGATCCTAGGGCAGTTCTACGCCCTTTTCTGGCACTTTTAATTAGTATATTATTTTAATTATTTTTTCTAGTAGTTCGTCATCAAGTCTACTTCATCTCTATAAAATTTTATTACATTTTGTGTTGTAGAAAAATTTTTAAAATTCTAGAAGTAGCAGATGTCCAAACTAATGATTTTCAGAAAATTGTCACGACGACCTATATTTAACTACATTAAAATTTTTATTATATTTTTCACTTATTTTTATATGAAAATAGACTTATCAAGCTTCAATTTAACTTTTGAATCACCTAAACTTTAGGATTTGTGTCTAGTATGAAAGTACTTGGAAAATTTTGAAGAATAAGGTGGTGAAAGGTGAGATTTTGAAGGAAATGGGTTGAAAGGGGATTTAGGGCTTTAGGATTGAGTTCTAAGAAGTTAATTAAGGTGTTATGATCGACTCATTGTCAAAGGATGTCTAACCCCAGGTTGGCAAAAATTTGGAGCATTACACATGATGAGTGGTAGATATTAAAATTGGGCCCTAGTGATGGACAATAACATTAATGGTGGGCTCCACATGATAGATGACCCATTATCAAGGTGGGCCCCACATGAGGGAGTTCATAGTTAAGGTTGGCCCCTATTGATGAATGACCCACATTTAAGGGGGCCGCTTGATAGATGGTCCACTTTAAAGTTGGGCCCTACATGATGAACTGCACACATCTAAGGTCAGCCTGCATGATGGATAGCATACATTGAAGGTAGGCATCGTGAGGTGGATGGTCCACATTGAAGATAGGACCCACACGTTGGACGGTTCACGTTGAAGACAAGGCCAAGGTGGGCCGAACATATAAATAGTCCACATCAAAGGTTGGGCCCACATGATGGACAGTGGATATAAAAGGTGGGCCAAACAAACTCAAGGGATAAGTACTCGTATCATGTTTAAAACCAAACATACTTTTCTATCTTTTGGCTTATAAGTCTATTGTTCACCAAACGTATTTATCTATTAAATAACTAGAAACCAAGATAAGTTATTAGATGCATTAGTAAGTTACGTTAAGTAACTTACTATCCAACTCTAGGTAAAAACTCAGTTCATCTGAGTCAACTCAAATTGACTAGATTTTTCTAAGACCCAAAAAAGGCTCCATTTGATCTAGACATGGCTGATGCGAAATACTCAACTCGTCTAGGAAAGATCTGAGAAGAACTCGATAAACACTAAAAAAGCTGGATAAACTCAACATTGTTTATACACTATTTAATTTACTCATGCACAGATTTTCCAAAAACTCTCTAAGTTTTTTAATCAACTTGCATCACTTGACACAACTGATTTCCAAGTTTGTCTGTTTTTAAGCTATGTTGTTTTCAATTTAATGCAAGAAAGGAACTGATCTGGCCCACCCTACTTGTCCGAATAAAATTTTTGTTGCATTTTACGGATCTTGAAATCAAAATTCTTTTCATATGATGTGGATTTCAATGGAAACTGAAAATGACGGCCTTGATGAAATCAAGTAAGCGATGTGGATGTGATTGCGATATTAATTCAACCAACATTAATTAAATTTCAAGTCCCTTAAAATGAACCAATACCACCAATTAGGGCTATCAATGGACTGAGCTGGCCCATCGGGCATTTGGGCCGGGTTTAGACCATGTACACAGCCTGTCAAACCAGCTGAATCCAGCCTTGGCTGGGCAATTTTATAATATACCTAATGCACGGAAATTCTCATCACTCCGCATGCTACTGATACTGCCCATGCCTCTCATCTCTATAGTTCTACTACACCAACCCTCTTGAGTTGGAATATTTTAGCTTGTCATAAATGTGTTAGGCCATACGACATACACGTGTACCATTATGGAACGCGTGTAAGATCACAGCCTTCCATTTGGTGTGGCAAATGATGTTCAGATCATCTGCCTCAAAAGTCATATTGTTTCACTTTGGTGGCCCACCTGATTTCAGACAAGAATAATTAAGCATTATTTCCAATCACATGGAAAACTACTTTCTAAACACGTGTTCTATATTGGCACATGTGGACTGAAATCTATTTTCAGTCCATTTCACACCTCAGTTGGGCCACATCATATCAAAACAAATGAATGGTTAACAAACTTTAACCATCAATTTACTTTAAGTTGTGAAAAGCTTAGACGTCACACACGTTTCGCATTGGCACTTGTGGCAACATGTGTGGGTGTACGGGCCCAACACGCGCGTGTCCAATTAGCAAGCCTAGAACTAGAAATGTAAAACCTTTTGAATTTCAATGAATGTGGGCTTTATGTCTATTTCTGAAAATTTGGAAACAGCAAGTCATTGTCAACCCTTGAAAGGTCTACTCTTCCAGCTGGACCATGGTACGTGTTTTTGTGCTACATACATGTACTGTAATCCGGACTGTCCAAAATGTGGGTCCCATTGTCAACTGAGAAACATACAGAATATTGGATAACTTGACTAATGTTGCCTGATGAATTGGAACATGGGTTATTTAATTTTAATCATCAGTTTCATTGACCACCAATCGAGCGACTTGGATCCTTCGATGAGGGTAATTTGAGGACATGCTCAGACAGCAACGCCAGTGACTTGCATGGTCGGAATTGTGACGCAGGGATGAACGTGATGAGGTCAATCATTGTCTTCCTCAAGGATAACTACTCCGAATCCACATAGCTTCTCTGGAATCTTGAATCCTGGAGTAAAAATAGAAAAATAATATAAATAAATTCTAATCAATTTGAAAATAGATTGATTGATGATAAAAATGAATTTACAAACCTTTAAATGGTGATACCAAACTTATGAAGAATTCTTATAATCAAACTTCAACTCAAACTCCCTAAACAACGTGACTTACTATAAATAGTAAACTCATTATTTATAGACGGTTATGATTCCCACTAGACTCTATGGTTTTCCACCAGAAATAATAAGTGTCCAATTTAGCCTAATCACATTATTTTCCTAATTTTTCTAAGCCTTTTTCATGTTGGACATGGCTACTATGCTCAAAGGATAAAAACTTATACTTTGAACTGAAACTTACTATTTATAGTAAAAATGAAAATAAAAAGAACTTTTGACTATTGACTCGATGGAATCTCATCCGGTGTGGCCAACCTAACGTAGCGGGGTTGGTCGGCTAAAGTAGCTTCGCTTACCCCAAAATCATATATGAAATTTCGAACAACTTGTCCCGATTGAAGTTTGTTAAGCTATGTTGTTTTCAATTTAATGCAAGAAAGGAACTGATCTGGCCCACCCTAGCTACTTGCCTGAATCAATTTTTTGTTGCATCTTATGGATCTTGAAATCAATTTTCTTTTCATGATGTGGATTTTAATGGAAACCGAAATTGATGGCCTTGATGAAATCAAGCAAGGGATGTGGATGTGGATGTGAATGTGAGTGAGATATTAATTCAATCAACATTAATTAAATTTCAAGCTAGTGCCTTAAAATGAACTCATACCACCAATTAGGGCTGTCGATGGACTGAGCTGGGCCATCAGGCATTTGGGCCAGGTTTAGACCATGTACATAGCCTGTCGAACCGCTGAATCCAGCCCTGGCTGGGGAATTTTATAATATACATAATACATAGAAATTCTCATTCAGTCGGCATGCTACTGTTACAGCCCATGCCTCTCATCTCTCTATAGTTCTACCATACCAGCCCTGCCGAGCTGAAATATACTGTATTTTGTGGCCTTCCTCAGGTATGAAATGGCCTGATTTCAGACAAGAATAATTAAGCATTATTTCCAATCACATGGAAAACTATTTTCAGTCCATTTCACACCTCAGGTGGGCCACATCATATCAAAACAAATGAATGGTTAACAAACTTTAACATCAATTTACTTTGTAAGTTGTGAAAAGCTCAGATGTCACACACGTTTCACATTGGCACTTGTGGCAACATGTGGGGGTGTACGGGCCCACACGTGTGTTGAATTAGCAAGAACTAGAAATGTCAAACCTTTTGAATTTCAATGAATGTGGGCTGTGTGTCTACTTCTGAAAATTTGGAAACAGTAAGTCATTGTCAACCCTTGAAAGGTCTAGGCTTCCAGCTGGACGATGGTTTGTGTTTTTGTGTTACATACATGTACGGTAATCCGGACTGTCCAAAATGTGGGTGGCCATTGTCAATTGAGAATCACATAGATTGGATAACTTGACTACTTGATATTACCTGATGAATTGGAACGTGGGCTATTTAATTTTAACCATCAGTTTCATTGGCCAACAATCGAGCGACTTGGATCCTTAGATGAGGGTAATTTGAGGACATGCTCAGTCAGCAACGCCAATGACATGAATGGTCTGAATTGTGATGTAGGGATGAACGTGATGAGGTCGATCACCATCTTCTTCAAGGATAACTACTCCGATTCCACGTAGCTTCTCTGGAATCTGGAATCCATGAGTAAAAATAGAAAAAGAATATAAATAAATTCTAATGAATTTGAAAATAGATTGGTTGATGATAAAAATGAATTTACGATCCATTAAATAGTGATACCAAAATAAGGAAGAATTATAATCAAATTCCAACTCAAACTCCCTAAACAACGTGACTTACTATAAATAGTAAATTTACTATTTATAGCCTGTCATGAGTCCTACTAGACTTGATGGTTTTCCGCCAAAAATAGGTAACTGTCCAATTTGGCATAACCATGATATTCTCTTAGTTTTTCTAAGCCCTTTTCATGTTGAGAACCACTCCTAAAGTTCAAAGGATCAAGAGTTATGATCGAACTAAAACTTACTATAAATAGTAAAAATGAAATTAATGACTTTCCTCTGTCAATCTGATGGAATCTCGCAAATGTGGGCAACCCAGCATAGTGGGATTGGGTGGCTAAAGTAGCTTCTTTTTTTTTTTTCCCACACACACACCACCACACACTCAAGCCGTAGTGGGATTTCACCACCTATGGATACTCGAACCCTCGACCAAGCGTTGAAACTCCTGAGAGTCTACCACAGGAGTAAGAGCAAGGACCTGGGTAGCTAAAGTAGCTTCTCCTACCCACAAAATCATATATGGTGCGTGGAATAACTCATTCCAGCTCACGAGATATGCCTGATTTAGGGTTCGACGGTCCTAATCATTTCCGCCTCCATTTGAGCCTTCTCTGGTCATCTTGGACATGAAACTGTACGCAACCCGCTCTACATCAGATTGCCATGCATGTCTGCCATGTAAAAAGGATTTCTCCAAGGGTAGATATGCACAGTATATTAGGTATTTCAAACGTGGCCAATGGAAGAATAATCTAGACCGTTGGTATTACCCAACCGTGGATAGGACCATTCATCTAAAAGTTTTCCAATTTAGAAGTTCTTGTCCACCAATCTCTGGCCATTTTCAGCAGAATGTTGAACTTTGCTGCACCTCTCTTCCTGTGGGTGGCCACAAAATAGGATTCTTCTACGAAGAAGATTTTTGGGTTTGATCGCGTGGCCCAATAGACTAATGGCTTGGATGACCGAACCATTCAGTGTATTTTGTTGACTTCCTTGGGGTTTTGATGATTACGGACTGGACCCACGTCCTCCTTTCTTGAATACTAACTGAGCCGTTCTCAATGTGGGCTCCACTCTTCCTTGATCACCAAGTTTGGAGTTGAAAGGTTGGGCTACATGATGCAGGACTGTTTTGACTCCGTGGTGAATCAGGAGCGAGTGTTTGTGGCCGCCCACTGGAACTCACATGCTGAGTGGTCCGTTGATTTTAACTGTCCATTTATGAATATATTCTACACCGGACATCACAAGAAAATTATGCTGAATAGGTGTGCTTACATCAAGTAAGTCATGATCTAATCAATGAACAAAATGCCACCATGTGTCAGCATACTCATACGGAAATTAAGCAAGAAAGCTAAAACAGCTGGAGAAAGGATAGAGAGACATAGTAGATTTCCATCTACGGAGGACATGTATCTTGTCATGGAGGCTAGTCACTCAGAAATATCTGCACGATTAAAACTTTGAATGACCAGCGGATGCAAAACAAGCTTGGAAATGTCGTTAGAGAATTGTCGTTGTTGAACTCTTGCTTTGAGAGAGTTGTGCCTGTAAAGCGCATATGTAACATCCCCAATGACTACGAAATTAGACTTTGTGAGTAGGATGGCATCTAAAGACAAAGACATCATCATTTATTGTAGCATGGAGCCTAAATGTGTCATACACATGGAAAACCATTCTCTCTCTATAAGAGATGCACACGAGAGACTTGTGGCTCAAGTCCAAATGGCGAAGAATCGCATGTTTCCACTCCATATTTACACAAAAGCTGAGAAGTGCCTCTACGGACTCGTGAAGAATGATTCATGGAGATGGCATCTTCGCTTTGGGCATCTCCATTTCAGTGGCCTTAAACTCTTATCCTCATCAAGCATGGTGCATGGCTTGCCGGCTATTGAAGTTCCAGAACATGTGTGCGAGGCGTGCACACTTGGCAAGCAACAAAGGAACTCCTTTCCGAGTGGAGTATCCCGAAGAGCAAGAGAACCATTGCAGTTGGTTCACCGACATCTGTGGACCATTGGAGCCAATCTCTCTTGGAGGTAATAAATACTTTATTACCTTCATTGACGATTTCAAGATGAAAATTGTGGGTGTATGTAATCAAAGAAAAGTCTCAACTCACTTTTTACTATTTTTAAAAATTTTAAGACCCTTGTAGAAAAAGAAAGTGGTCTTAAAATCAAAACTCTTAGATTGTCCAGAGGTGGAGAGTACACCTCAAATGCCTTTCGAGAGTATTGCGAGGGAACAAGGCATCAACTGACAACCACACTGCGCCTACACACCACCGAGAATGGCATTGGAACGAAAGAACCGCACCATCCTCGACACAAGAACCATGCTCAAAGAAAAAGGCACGCAAAGAGTTTTCGGGAGAGAGCGATTGCATGTACCGCCACTGCTCAATCGGTGTCCAACCAAAAGCGTAAGAAACATGACACCACGGGAGGCATGGAGTGGCTACAAACTGAGTGTGGCGCACCCTAAGGATCTTTGGGTGTGTCGCCACGCTCAAGTTCCAGAAGCAAGCAAGAAAAAAGCTTGATGATCGTGGTGAGAAGTGCATCTTCATCGGCTGTGAAGTATCGAAGGCATACAAGCTCTACAACCCACTAACTAACAAAGTGGTGGTAAGTAGAGATGTTGTATTCTGCGAGGAAGAAGCCTGGAAATGGAACGAGGAAGATTCGCCAAAGAAAATCAAGTCGAGGTTGAAGAACATGAAGAAGATAAGCATGAAAACCAGAACGGACACTGCAACACCCTCTTTCGCCGGCCAACGTG
Organism: Magnolia changhungtana; assembly: GCA_030180095.1. Taxonomy (NCBI): domain Eukaryota; kingdom Viridiplantae; phylum Streptophyta; class Magnoliopsida; order Magnoliales; family Magnoliaceae; genus Magnolia; species Magnolia changhungtana. The sequence goes on from JASAUF010000596.1 coordinate 7,609,142, forward strand.
TTGCGTGAAGTCCCGATACGTTCCATCTCCTCTGAAGTATTTCATCAAATCAAAATTCAGCCGGCAAGACGTCATCATCCGGTTCTCCTCACCCATGGCTCCGATCAAAATGAGGAGCCTCAATGATATATCTGTTGGGCGAGGAAGTAAATTTGTTCTGCTTGTATGCAGACCATGAGCCTCTCACATTCGAAGAGGCCGTGAATGAAGAATGTTGGAGAAAGGCTATGGAAGAAGAGATCCATGCTATCGAGAAGAATCAAACATGGGAGCTGATCTCACTCCCTCAAGGCCAAAGAACTATTGGCGTCAAATGGGTGTACAAGATCAAGCGAAATGTTGATGGTGAAATAGATCGCTACAAGGCAAGGCTCGTAGCAAAGGGTTACAAACAGAAGTACGGAGTGGACTATAAAGAAGTCTTTGCTCCTGTTGCTCGCCTTGACACTGTGAGAATGATTATCTCCCTTGCAGCCCATCACAGTTGGATGATTTACCAACTGGATGTGAAATCTGCATTCCTGAATGGAATTCTGGAAGAAGAGGTCTATGTTGACCAGCCTGAAGGTTTTGTTGTTCAAGGGGAGGAACACAAAGTGTATCGACTAAAGAAAGCTCTTTATGGGTTGAAGCAAGCTCCTCGTGCGGAATGCACGCATCGACAATTATCTTCAAGAGAACGGCCGCTCAATGTCCATATGAGCATGTCTACATCAAGAAAAATGCTCACGGCGACATCCTCATAGCATGCCTATATGTTGATGATCTGCTATTTGACGGGGAAACAATCGGGCGATGTTTGAAGAATTCAAGCATGCTATGTTCAATGAATTCGAGATGGTGATGGTGGATTGATGTCCTTCTTCTTGGGCATCGAAGTAAAACAACAAGTTGGCGGCATTTATATATCATGAAAAAAGTATGCCAAGGAGTTGCTTAAAAAGTTCAAGATGGCGGTACGCAATGCCGTGAACACGCACGTAACAATGTGACCTTGAAGCGACAAAAGAAGGAGAAGGAAGAAGCGTGGACTCGACTCTGCCCCAAGAGTCGATTGGAAGCCTAAGGTATCTCACAATCACAAGGCCGGATATCGTCTATAGTGTTGGGCTTCAAGCGGTACATGGAAGCACCAAAAGAATCACATTGGCTAGTCGCAAAAGAATCCTCTAAGACGGTGATTGGGGAGGTGATCAAGATGAAAGGAAAAGCACCACTTGGATATGTATTCTATCTCGGGTCAAGTTATTGCTTTCACATGGAACTCAAAAAGCAAAGTGTTGTTGCTTTGTCCACATGTGAAGCGAGTATGTCTAAAGACATCGTCCATGTCGTGAGGCGATTTGGTTGAAAAACTTGCTAAAGGAGTGAAGCATCATGGACAGAAGAATCCATCAGTCATATATGTGGATAACAAGTCAAGGCAATCGAGTTAGCCAAAAATCCGGTGCGGCATGGAAGGAGCAAGCACATCGATACTCGATACCATTTTCTCGGAGATCAAGTGAAGCGAGAAAGTGGTGAAATTGAGATCTTGTCACACCCTTGAGCAGTCGCGGACATATTCACCAAGGCATTACCGATTGATACATTCAGACGACTAAGATCAATGCTTGGAATGAAACTTTGTTTTGGTTTGAAGGGAGTGTTGAAAACAAAGACCCAAACCCAAAGTAGTTTCAAAAGCAAACGGTGACCATTGAACTCCCCATGCATATGATTGGAGCTCTAAAGGACAGCTTTTGGAAGATGAATGGCCAAATGTCGGTTCTAAGAATATTAAAGAGCCTAGGGTAGTGTAGTCATTTCATAGTTGGTGCAAAAGCCTATAAAAGGCACCTTGTCCATTCGATAAGAGAGAGTGCAGCAAGTGCAGCAAGTAAAATTATTTTCTATATATTTGTGGTGTGTTTGGTTCTAAGGCTTTGTAAAGCCAAGAGAATTTCTGGCTAGTACAGCCAACAAAATGATTCTAAATCCTAATAAAACACATTAGGGCCTGTTTGGCCGGACAGATCCCATGGGATTAGGAGGGATGGGGTGGATTTTAAGGTAATGATGGTGGTGTCAGTGGATTGGTTTAAGATCCATGGGATTGCTATATCCCAGGACAAGTTCACCGAGTCTGTTTGGCACGCCCAGCATATCCTGGGATTTTACCTTCCAATCCGTCCAACCAAATACGCCCCAGGCATGATTGAATGAGATTAGGAGGGATGGGATCAATTTTAAGATAATGATGGTGATGTCGGTGGATTGGTTTAAGATCCATGGGTTTGCTATATCCAGGGACAAGTTCATCGGGTCTGTTTAGCTCGTTTAGCATATCCGGGGATTTTACCATCTCATCCCTCTTAATCTGCCCGGCCAAACAGGCCCTTAAGGTTGTTGTCTAATAAGAAGATCACCGGAGGACACCTTGAAGTCCTATGCATAGCCACCAACTCATCTAAACCTATCAAAGCAGCACAAAAAAGAAGAGTTCTAAGGCTCACTTCAATACAATCAATATAACTCATTTTCAACTCAACGCTACCTATCTTTCATCTCTCATATAAATTTATCTCAATTAATTTAGTGTCAAATCCCTCCACTTCTGTTCAGCACTATGCTATAGTAGTCTAAAGCTTTTTAACTTTAGTCCCGTTTCCAATTCTGTCCAGTACATCGTTACAACAAGCTAGTTTAATTTGGTAAAAATAGGGACGATCTTGTCATCGAATCCTCCAAATCATTGAGTTTTTACTTAGCGATTCTTTGATTACAACCTGTTAGTCAAATTCCACGGTCGTCTCATGACTATCCAAGTTTGGAAGACTATCAAAATCACGGCCGTTTTGCGGGCTTAAACTATCGTTGGTAATTTATTTTATTTTATTTACTTTATTTAATTATCGATTATACTTCATGTCAATCGATCTAGATTAATAAAATCGGTATGTATCCTTCTTTTATGGTTTTTTTTTTTTTAATCTTTATATTACTTTTGTTGTGAAACGTGACCAGCCATCACTATTCTAAGAAAATTTCTTATTTTCTAAGTAAAAAAATAAACAAACAAATAAATAATAATTTTATTTTATTATTTTTTATTTATTTACACACTCACGCTAGTGGAATTTCACCACCTATGGGTACTTGAACCCTTGACCGGGTGTTGAAACTCCTACGAGTCTACCACCCAAGCAAGAGCAAGGACCTAGCCCATAAATAAATAATAATTTGAATGACTTAACCTTCCCCTTCATAAATCATCTTATCTCTTTGTTAATTGATGGTTAAATTCACAATTAAAATTTACAAATCCAATCTCAATAGACGCATGAATCACAAGGTGTTTGATACCGTTCAAATCAAATACATCTCTAGCACACCAGCGCTTATAAACTATTACATGCACAACCAAAATTCAACATTTATTACATGTGACCTTGTTCGAATTCAACATTTATTATTTGTAGGTGGAATTATAACATTGAGAAAAGGGTTTTTTAAATGGCTTGCATTCAATTTGAGGAGGCAGATTGCGTCGTCTTGTCCATGCCATCCATCTCTTTTTTAAAGAGATTTGAGGGCTTTATAGCATGATCCAAAAATTAAAGCATATCTAAAGCTTAAGTGGACCACACCATGGAAAATAATGGGAATTGAACGGCTACCAGTGAAAACTCCTTGGGGCTACAAGTTTTGGAGCAAGATGATATTTGTGTTTTCCCTTCGTCTATGTCTCCGTGACCTTATTAACAGGTCTGATGACAAATAAATATCACTGTGGGCCTTAGGAAGGTTTCAGCTGTGGACTTCATTATCCCCACTGTTTCGTGGGGTGTGGTTCACTTGAGATTTGGATACGCTTCAATTTTCGGCTCATGCCCTAAAATGAGCTGATAAGATGGATGGACGGCGTGAATAAGAGACATAAATCACGGTGGTTCCCACAGAGTTTACTCGGTACGCTGCTGTGTATTGAGTTGCCCAGTACGCAATCCGCGTCTCAACTTGAAATATCAAAGGTTATGATCACCACGAATACTAAGTCAGAGTAGCATCGGGAATATGGACGGTTCAAATCACTGACCATCGCAGCATGTGGGCTCAGTGAAAGGCGACATACGCTGCATCTCGATTCGCGACGGAAGCAAATTAGCTTCCATATGCATGCGATTCGGAAGTTCGCCTTAACTGAAGTGATGGTTTTAACTGCCGGACTACCCGTTTACAGGTACACATACACTGTACTAACTGCACATAGCCATATAGGTACTTCAATCCAAATCGTTGAAATGGTAGAAAATGTTAATCTAACCGTTGGTGGAAATCAAGTGGACGTTTAAAATGCAAAAATAGGTGGACGCCTACACACATGCACACCTTTGCACACGTGTCATGGGCATCCAATCCATACCGTCCATGTCATGTGGAATCCCATGAAACTCTAAGGGACAAATTTTCACCCTGATCTAAAATTCTAATGGGCTATACCAGAGATAAACGCAAACCAAGGGAGAAAACTGTTTTCATTTTTCATGGCCCACCAAAGTTTTGGATCAAAGTAAAAATTAGGACCAGGGGTTTCATGACCTGCTGCTTCACGTGGACCATTCAGATTTTGGAGTCACATCACGTATGATGAGTTCTAAAAAAAGTTCGCACGAGTTTCGCGCAAACTAGCATGCAACTGAGCATTCGGCTATATATGTATTTCCTACAAGGTGGAGACGATGAGTCAGTACATCAATTTTCCTTTCTTTGCCACTATAACGCCCTAAATTTTGGGGGTCAAGTAATACCCAACTCCCAAATTTTCGGGTGTCACTTATGCTTTGCAAAAGCAAATGATTTGGGTTTTATTTGCTTGGTATATAAGCATTCGAGAAATTAAATGGATCATGTGACATACACTAAAATAAATATAACTTAACTTAAGATACGACTAGCAAAATGATGCATATATGTTCAGTGTACGGGACAGCGTCCCAGCAAAATACACACAGTCCAAAAATACAAAATGTCTCTACCCTAAGATCTCGTTGTTAGCCCTAGGACAGCCTATAACAACCCGCCCAGTAGTTGGAACTATAAGTGCTCCTCCTCTAAGTCTACGAATGCATCATTCAGTGTGTCAAACTCTGTGATATCTACATCTAAGATAATGTCTGGTTTGTGTTTTAAAACACTGTCCCAAAGTGTGAGTGAGTGATCAACTCAGTGGTTCCATTGACATCAAGTTAAACAAGTTATCAAATCTACATGCACAATTAATGAAAAGTAACTTAAACATACAGTCTGTATAAACTTTTGTTAATGCACAAGCATGCTATTATGGTATGAAGCATGCCCTCACAATCCAACACTCCCTCATAACGACTCCAACTTCACATTCGAAAATGACAAACACTCCCTCATCATGCAACCTCAACACCTGAGTCCCCACACCTAACTAATATAATGCGACAAATGGTCATGTTAGTCGTGTGTTTAGTTAAGTTCATTCGTCCAGCAAGACTAGGAAAACTGAGACACTCCTATGAAATTAAAGGCACTAACCCAATCACGAGACCCAGGGCGGCCGTGGTGGCCCCGCGCTTGTGACCGTTGATCCATCTAAGTTCGTCAATCCCAATTGATCTCATACAAAAGGCAAGATTTTAAACTAAATTACTCGCGGTTATTACGGGGAGGCTCGTCACCCCAACGTAAGCCGACAACTCGAACACGGTGTCTCATACTACCATGCCCGGCCTCAAGACTTGTGGATCGTATCACTAACGGTTATAAGTGGGCGTTCTAAGGGCGTGGGATGTCCCAAGTTCAGACATGTGTGATTATATATGGTAAACACACATGGTTGGTCGGCCAGTGGATTAATTCGGCTGACTCAAGTGAACTACGGCGCAACCGATACTAGGTGTAAGCATCCCGTGTAGCCAACTATTGTCAGTTTTCTGTATTCAGCCTGGATCGGTCTGATTGGCCCGAGGCAATCGATCCATTATGGCCGCCCTTGCGAGTTTTTCCGATTTGTTGGCCGACCCAATTAACCAACAAGCTAAAATTGAATAACATGCCACAAATATTTCTATTTCAGGTACAGGCAAACATGCTTATCAGAAATTCAAGATATTCCATTCAATATAGGAAATCAAGAGGACATGCAGGTGCATTACTCAATCATTGCAGAATTTACAACATTAAGATAAAAATGCATGTATTAGGGGATAATGTAGAATAAATGAGCAGTCATTTTAGTAAATCCAGTCTATTCAAGCATTGGTTCAAATGTTCAGCTACACTAGGCATGATTTAAATTTATGGAGGACAATCAATCAAAGGGGTGTTCATTGATTTCCATGCAATCACGAATTCACTACACAATCATTATTTGCGACATAGGTTTGATAACTAGCAACCTAAAGGTAATGATCTGCACCTAGGAGTAGTCCATCGATTTTCTAGTGTCGCTCCTAGGATTTCAGCCTTTGTATTGACGTATGGATGCCCTTCGTCGACTAGGTTAGCTCGCAAGGGCGCATGCAACAGTTCGCAAGGCTCAAACTATGAAGAGGGCTAGATGATTACCTTACTCTTGTCGTCAGGCTCTTCCCTACAGCAAGGCGTGGTTGTGGGCTTCGACGTGGGCAGTAGAAAATAGGAAAATCCTCCAAACCACTCCCCAAAAAGCTCCTTCTCTTACTTCTGCCCACTCCCTCTCTCCCTTACAATTGGAATTTCATATGGGAGTGAGGGAGTGAATTTTTGGGCTTTATAGAGTCCAGATTGTATGCCCAAATGACCCTGGGGGCCTCTTTCCTATCATACATGCCTCCGGTGGGTTGGATTTTGGCCCACGGGACCCCTTCACAGGCCCGTTGTCTCATCTGTGCCATGGGGCAAGTGCCCCATCAAAGGATCCGCGATTGGTCAAAATCGGGTGGAGATCGGATGCTTTGATCGACCGCAGGGACCTCACTTGTGATTTACGGCCAACAATGTTCGATCGGTGCTATAGCTATATGGATATGAGTAGGGAAATATCCTTGACCTGTGACTCAAATTTAGTGGCAATTCGACGGTCAGAAGGTCGCAATTTTGCGAAAGAGCGGAGGCTACTTCACTTAAGTTTCAGACTCATGCGTAGAAGAATCGTGTGTTTCAAGCACTTAGCTCCTGGCCCAAGTTATGTAGTTCCAGGCACCATCTTGGTTTGCCATCCGTGGTGGGCCTCAAGCCTAGTGAGGCTGACAATTTCCTATTGTTTCAGACTTAGTGGAATTCCGACGAGTAGCCCATGATCATTTTAGTCTGTCGGAGCGGATCCCGGGAGGGCCAGCCCTCGCGGTCCACTCCGGGTCCCGGTCGTACCTAAGACTAGTTGTGACTATGGCGTTACCTTTTTATAAAATTTTGAAAGTGGTTGTTCAATCTTATTCACTCCCACTTCCTGGTGCTACGCATGTGTGCCCCATAAAGGGTGCTTGATATGATCCTGAGGCTACTCGCTGGTAAACACTTTAAGGTCCAGTGTCATTTTGGCTCGAATGTTACAGCCACATTTTGCTCCAAGGATTAAAAGGGATAGTACATCAAGTTGTTCACAAGGGCCAACTTAATCCTCTTCCTCAATAATTCTAGATGAGGGAACCCAACGCTTATATTTGTCTCAGTACTAGAATCTCTCAGTGGCATGTTATATATATATATATATATATATATATATATATATATATATATATATATATATATATATAAGAAAAATAAAGATCTGCCCTAGGAAGTTTTTAATGGTGGGGCGTTTAATCCCCCTAGTTTCCAATGGTATGGTTCACCCTAATAATCATCTGCTTCATTTTTTTTAATAATGCTCTAAAATGATCTTAAAAAACGGATGGATAGCGTGGATATAGAAACATTTATCAAGTTGGCCCCATAAGGCCACATCAAGTGGGGCTAGTCAGGCTAATTGAACCCCAACTTGGGCACACCCTGATCCGTAGCTCAAGTGGTAGTTTGAATGAAAGATACCTCATTTCAACACTCAGGTCATGGCATCGATCAGTGGGGGTGGCTAACAGTGAAGTGTCAACTGACAGTGGGGTGTACTAACAAGCTAACCAAAAAAATAAAAAACCTTAACTTAGGTAAGTCCGGACTCGGCTCAGGACCGAACGAGTTGAGTCATCCAATCTCTTTATCCATAATTATCTAGGTTAGGTTGAAAAACTCGTAGGCTTGATTTAGTTTGCACAATCAGGTGGGTTCCACTTGTATTCTGATGTAGAGCGGGTCGCGGACAGTTTCATGGCCAAGATGGATCAGAAAAGGCCCGGTCGACGACAGAAGTGATCCAGATCATCGGACCTTAGATTGGGCGTATCTCGCAATCCGGAATGAGTTAGCTGACGTAAAATATATGATTTTGGGGTAGAACGAGCTACTTTAGCCAACCAACCTAGATATGCAGGGTTACGATGCCCAGAATTGCGAAAAACCCCTGGATCAATGGTCGTTTCACTGCTTTAATTTTGTTTTTACTATAAATAGTAAGTTTTAGTTTGGTTATAACTCTTCATCCGTCGGGCTTTAGGAGTTGCGCCCAATGTGAAAAGAGCTTAGAATAATTAGGAGAATGGTTTCCTAAATCCAAATAGGACACTTACTATTTTTGGCCGAAAACCTTGCGCACTAGTAGACATCACGACCGCCTATAAATAGTAAGTTTACTATTTATAGTAAGTCGCGGATTCTAGGAGTTCTAGTTGTAGTTTGATTCTGATTTCTTTCCCATTGCTTGGTACCCCTATTTAAAAGGTTTTGAACTCATTTTTAGTCATCAATTAATCAATTTTGAATTTCTTAGAATTTATTTATATTTTCTGCTTTCTTTCCTCGTGGGTTCGAGAGTCTCTGTGAGGAGTCCAGAGAAGCTCTGTGGATTCAGAGTAGTTATCCTCATCACGTTCATCCCTGCGTCAATTGGTATAGAGCGAGGTTTCCCCTCGGGCCGATGGCAAATAATGAAGGTATGAATCAACATCCTGTGAACGGTGATCCAGGGATTCATTATCTTTCGAAAAGAATGGAAGTTTTCCACTGGGAGAGTCAATTGACCATGCAAGGGCTGCAGGTAACCCTCGACCGTCTTGCGAATGCGCTACTTCCACCTCGAATCCTAAGCGGTGCTCCACCACCCAGGGTGGCTCCACCACCCGTGGTTGTTGTACGACACAACCCTGATTTTCGTAGAACACTACCAGTGGCAAACCTTAGGATTACACCAGATGATTCAAGTTCTAGTGACGATGACCTTAATGAGGGTTTTGTCCGACGATCAATCCATGGAGGTGATCACCTAGATCATGCGAAAAGAGACTATCGAGGTAAAGCTGAACTTCCTAGTTTTAATGGTTTATTACGTATTAAAGATTTTCTTGATTAGCTAGCCGAAGTAGAGAGATATTTTGATTATATGGACTGTCAGATCATAAAAGGGTAAAATTGGTGGCATTTAAGTTAAAATTTGGTGCTTCTGCATGATGGGAACAATTACAACTCTCACGAGCCCGCCAGAACAAGGCGCCCATCTCATCATGGCCACGGATGAGACGTCTTCTTCGATCACGATTTCTTTCCAGTGATTATAAGCAGATATTATTCCAGCAATACCAAAATTGCTGATAAGAAAATCGAACCGTCACAGATTACACTGAAGAATTCCAGCAGTTGGCTACACAAAACGATTCATCAGAATCTGAGTCACAGAAGGTGGCACGATTTATAGGTGGGTTGCTGATGTAGAGCGGGTCGCGGACAATTACATGGCAAAGATGGATCAGAAAAGGCCCGGTCGGCGACAGAAGTGATCTGGACCATCAGACCTTCAATCGGGCGTATCTCACAATCCGGGATGAATTAGCCGACGTAAAATATATGATTTTGGGGTAGAACAAGCTACTTTAGCCAACCAACCCAGTTACACAGGGTTACGATGCTCGAAATTACGAGAAACCCCTGATTCGACGGTCGTTTCCCTGTTTCAATTTTATTTTTACTATAAATAGTAAGTATTAGTTTGACTATAACTCTTCATCCATCGGGCTTTAAGAGTTGCGCCCAACGTGAAAAGAGCTTAGAATAATTAGGGGAACGGTTTGGTGAAGCCAAATAGGAAACTTACTATTTTTGGCCGAAAACCTTGCGCACTAGTAAACATCACGACCGTCTATAAATAGTAAGTTTACTATTTATAGTAAGTCGCGAATTCTAGGAGTTTTAGTTGTAGTTTGATTATGATTTCTTTTCCATTGCTTAGTACCCTTATTTAAGGGGTTGTGAACTCATTTTTATGGATTCATTTATCTATTTCGAATTTATTAGAATTTATTTCTATTTTCTGCACTATTTTCTCGTGGATTCGAGAAAGTCTCTGTGAGGAGTCCAGAGAAGTTCCATGGATTCAGAATAGTTATCCTCTTGAGGAAGACGGTACTCAACCTCACGTCCTCCCCTGCGTCAGTTTGGTATCAAAGCGAGGTTTCTACTTGGATCAATGACTTCTAACGATGGGTCGGGCAACAATCCCATAGGCGGTGCTCCAGGGAATTTGCCTTTAACGGCGGCAACTTTCTAAGCAACGTAGCAAGAGAATCAGCAAGTCATGTAAAGGCTACAAGCTTCTATGGACCGCATAGCGAATCTCTTGGCAGAAACCCTAGGGCAACTCCTTGTTCCTGGTGGTAATCCTCCACTACCAATTGTTGAGACTCGTAATCGGCCTGATCGCAGGATAATACCAGCAGTGCATCCAAGGGTCATGCCTGAGGACGGGGGCTCCAGTGAGGAGGAGATCGACGACATAATCTTCCAACACCCCAGACCAGGCGGTGATCGAGTAGATCGAGAATTCAAGATACAGGTTGATATTCCTAACTTCAATGGCCAACTACACATTGAGGATTTTCTCGATTGGCTTTCTGAAGTTGAGCGATTTTTTGACTATATGGACATCCCTGAAGAAAAGAAGGTCAAGCTGGTGGCCTACAAGTTTAAAGGAGGAGTGTCAGCTTGGTGGGAATAACTGCAACTTGCACGAACCAGGCAGATGAAAGCACCAATCCGCACATGGCAGCGGATGAAGTAGCTACTACACGCCCGATTCCTCCCTAGTAATTACGATCAGGTATTATTCCAACAATACCAAATTTATTTGATTCAAAGGGAATTTATACTTTACACGGACCATCAAGCGCTCAAATTTATTAATAGTCAAGCTAACATTAACCGTGCGCATAGTAGATGGATCTCATTTTTGCAGGAATTCACATTCGTGCTAAAGCACAAGTCAGGGCAACAGAACAAAGTAGCCGATGCGCTGAGTCGCCGTGCAACTTTGCTAGTCACTATGAGCAATGAAGTTGTCAAGTTCGATCTCCTCAAAGAGATATATGCCGACGACGATGACTTCAAGGACGCATGGGTTGGATGTCAGGAAGGTCACCCCGGTGACTTACATATACAAGACGGGTTCGTTTTCAAGGAAAATCGACTATGTATCCCAAAGAGTTCGCTGAGGGAACAGATAATCCAAGAGCTACATGGAGGTGGCCTCAGTGGACACCTTGGGCGAGACAAGATGCGAGCTCTTGTGGAAGAACGTTATTACTGGCCGCAATTGGTACGTAATGTGGGAAAGGCAATCCAACGCTGCTATATTTGTCAGACTTCCAAGGGACAATCTCATAATACGGGCCTCTACACCCCGTTACCCGTGCCTGACGGCCCTTGAGAGGATTTATTTATGGACTTTGTGCTTGGTCTCCCATGAACACAACGTGGCATGGATTTGGTGTTCGTGGTAGTAGATCATTTTTTCAAGATGGCGCACTTTATTCCATGCAAGAAGACTCTCGATGCAACACACGTGGCGAATCTATTCTTCAGAGAAATTGTGTAGCTACATAGGGTTCCCAAGACTATTACTTCCGACCATGACACGAAGTTTATAAGCCACTTTTGGCAGACTTTATGGACTCGATTCGATACACGCCTTCAGTTCAGCAGTACATACCACTCACAGATTGACGGTCAAACTGAGGTTGTGAATCGCACGATGGGAAACCTCCTTCGATGTATTTCATAAGAAAAACCGAAGCAGTGGGATTTGGCATTATCTCAAGCGGAGTTTGCATTCAACAAGATGGTGAATCGCTCGACAGGAAAATTTTCGTTCCAGGTTATTTACGGACGAGTACCTCACCACACACTAGACTTGGTCCCTCTGCCCAAGCTCCCAGGCATGAGCATTGCAGCAGAACATATGGCAGATAAAATCATGGGCATTCATGCGGAGGTACAGAACAAGCTACATGCCTCGAACGAAAAGTACAAGGAGCAAGCGGACAAGCATCGGCGACAGAAAGTGTTCGAGGTGGGCGACCAAGTAATGGTCCATCTGCGCAAAGAAAGATTTTCGACCGGAACGTACAACAAGTTGAATAATAAAAAGATTGGACCGGTACCAACCATCCGAAAGATCAATAACAACGCTTATGTTGTTGATCTTCCAGATGATATGACGATCTCACGGATTTTCAATGTCGCGGACCTGACCGAGTATCATGAACCAGCGCATAATGATAACTCGAGGACGAGTTCTTTTGAAGTGGAGGAGACTGATGTAGAGCGGGTCGCGAACAATTACATGGCAAAGATGGATCAGAAAAGGCCCAGTCAGTGGCAGAAGTGATCTGGACCATCAGACCTTTAATCAGGCGTATCTCCCAATCCGGGATGAGTTAGTCGACGTAAAATATATGATTTTGGGGTAGAACGAGCTACTTTAGCCAACCAACTCAGCTACGCAGGGTTGCAACACTCGGAATTGCGAGAAACCCCTGATTTGACGGTCGTTTCCCTGTTTTAATTTCGTTTTTACTATAAATAGTAAGTTTTAGTTTGACTATAACTCTTCATCCGTCGGGCTTTAGGAGTTGCGCCCAACGTGAAAAGAGCTTTTAGAATAATTAGGGGAACGGTTTGGTGAAGCCAAATAGGACACTTACTATTTTTGGCCGAAAACCTTGCGCACTAGTAGACATCACGACCGTCTATAAATAGTAAGTTTACTATTTATAGTAAGTCACGAATTCTAGGAGTTTTTGTTGTAGTTTGATTATGATTTCTTTCACATTGCTTAGTACCCTTATTTAAGGGGTTGTGAACTCGTTTTTATGGATTCATTAATCTATTTCAAATTTATTAGAATTTATTTCTATTTTCTACTCTATTTTCTCGTGGATTCGAGAAAGTCTCTGTGAGGAGTCCAGAGAAGTTCTATGGATTCGGAATAGTTATCCTCTTGACGAAGATGGTGCTCGACCTCACGTCCTCCCCTGCATCAGTTGTCAGGACCGAGTTCAGATGTACCCAATCGGGACCGTGAATGAAGCAGTTCAATTGGCGGGTAGGGCAAAAACACAACTTGCAAGAGTTCCTGCTCATCCATATTCTTCAACTCAACCCCCCATGGCGAGTCCCACACAGGATCCAGTGCTGGCACGATGAAAAGATCCAATAGGAGAACGTCCTCAACCTCCTACAACTGCAAGCCGTGATACGGGGAGCTGCTCATCTAGACCTCAGCGTGCAGCACCCACGACAGCGGGCCCAAGTAGGATTCCAAATCCTTATGCTCTGCCAAGATCGAACAATTGTTACCGCTGTGGCCAGCCAAGCCACTTATCAAACACCTGTCCTCACCGTCCCGCAGCACACTTGACTACTTGACTATAAACGAAGGGAGCACTGAAGATGAGGCCGTAGAAGAAGGCCATGGCTATGATGAACATGAACAAACCACTGAAGAAATAGCAGGTGGCAATGAAGTGACGGGCGAGGATCGTGGTGAATTTTTAGTTGTGAGGAGATTACTGTATACCCCATGAAAAGAATTACATCCACAACGACACAATATATTTCGTACTCGATGCACTATCAACGGAAAGGTCTGTGATGTGATCATAGACAGTGGTAGTAGCGAGAACATCATCTCAAGAGTGATGGTGGACAAGTTGCGGCTACCAATGACGAAACATCCTTCCCCGTACTCAATTGGCTGGATAAAAAAGGTGAATGAGACCAAGGTAACTGAACAATGCACTATCTCATTTTCAATTAGTAAAGATTATAAGGATCAGATACTTTGTGACGTGGTCAACATGGAAGCTTACCACATGTTACTCGGTCGACCCTGGCAGTCAGACCGCAATGCGACCCATCGGAGGCGAGATAATGTTTACGTATTCGTCAAGGATAGTCGAAAAATAACCCTTACCCCTATGGCACCAAAGAACCACCCTGAAGCTTATAAAGTGGAGGGGAGTTCCCTCTTGACCATTCTGAATTTCATGGAGGAATCCAAGGAAACTGGCGAGGTATACGCCATAGTGGTGAAGGGCGAGGAAGAGGAACCCTCAAACATCCCTCCAAGTTTAAGACTGTTGCTAAACGAATTCAAAGAAGTCTGGCCTGAGGATTTACCTGATGGATTGCCCCCCATGAGGGACATCCAACATCACATTGACCTCGTCCCTAGGGCTAGCCTGCCCAACCGTCCTCATTATCGGATGAGTCCGAATGAGTGTGAGATACTTCAGGGGCAAGTAGAGGAATTGATCCGTAAGGGTCTCTTGAGAGAGAGTATGAGCCCATGTGCCGTACCAGCATTATTAACGCCAAAAAAAGATGGAAGCTGGCGCATGTGTGTCGACAGTCAGGCAATTAACAAAATTACCATCAAATATCGGTTTCCAATACCACGGTTGGACGACATGCTCGATATGCTAGAAAGGGCCAAGGTGTTTTCTAAACTAGATTTAAGGAGCAGATACCATCAGATTCGTATCCAACCTGGTGATGAGTGCAAAACCGCATTCAAGATAAAGGAATGGTTGTATGAGTGGCTGGTCATGCCCTTCGGCCTATCGAACGCACCAAGTACTTTTATACGTTTGATGAATCAAGTTCTAAAACCGTTCACTGGCCGATTTGTGGTAGTATATTTCGATGACATATTGATATATAGCCAGGATGAGGTGAGCACAGAAACATCTCGGCCATGTTCTTGCACGGGTCCTACAAATTAACAAGTTGTACCTCAACTTGAAGAAGTGTAGTTTTCTAACTGACAGCCTGTTGTTTCTAAGATTTGTTGTAACGTCCACAGGCATTCGTGTGGACGATAAAAAGGTGCGAGCTATTAGGGAATGGCCGATCCCGACAAACATTCATGAGATGAGGAGTTTTCATGGGTTGGCGACTTTCTATCGTCGATTTGTGTGAGATTTTAGCACCATAGTCGCGCCTATAACAGATTGCATGAAAAAAGGACTGTTCCAGTGGACCGATAAAGCTGACAAGAGCTTTTATTAGATCAAGCATCGTTTGTTTATAATACCGGTCTTGGTGCTTCCTAATTTTGATAAATTGTTTGAGGTTGAGTGTGACGCCTCATACATCGAAATTGGGGGAGTATTATCATAGGAAGGCAGGCCGGTAGCCTTCTACAGCGAGAAGCTCAGCGAAGCCCGAAAGAAGTGGTCGACTTATGAGCTTGAGTTGTACGCAGTTGTTCAGACGCTGTGACATTGGCGGCATTATCTGATTCAAAGAGAGTTTGTTCTGTACACTGACCATCAAGCATTAAAGTTATTAATAGTCAGACTAATGTGAATCGTGTGCATGCTAGATGGGTTGCGTTTTTACAAGAATTTATGTTCGTTCTGAAGTACAAGTCAGGGCAGCAGAACAAGGTGGCGATGTATTTAGTCGTCGTGCATCACTAGTCGTCGTGCATCACTACTTATTACGATGAGCAACGAGGTGGTCGGCTTCGACTGTCTCAAGGAACTGTATGCCGAGGATGAGGACTTTAGAGATTCTTGGATGAAGTGCCAAGAAGGTCACCCCAGTGACCTTCATATACAGAATGATTTTTTCTTCAAAGGGAATCGATTGTGCATCCCTCAAAGTTCTCTGAGGGAGAAAATTATTCAAGAGCTACATGGAGGTGGCCTCGGTGGACACCTTAGGTGAGACAAAATGCGAGCTCTTGTAGAAGAGCGGTATTACTGGCCACAATTAGTACATAATGTGGGAAAGGCCGTACAACGCTGTCATGTTTGTCAGACCTCCAAGGGGCAATCTCAGAATATGGGCCTTTACACCCCGTTACTTGTGCCTGATGGTCCTTGGGAGGATTTATCAATGGACTTCGTACTTGGTCTCCCACGAACACAATACGGTATGGATTCGGTGTTCGTGGTGGTAGATCGTTTCTCCAAGATGGTACACTTTATCCCATGCAAGAAGACCCTCGATGCAACACATGTGGCGAATCTATTCTTCAGGGAGGTCATACGCCTACACGGGGTCCCCAAGACCATTACTTCTGATCGTGACACGAAGTTCATTAGCCACTTTTGGCGGACTTTATAGACTCGATTTGATACACGACTTCAATTCATCAATGATTACCACCCACAGACTGATGGGCAGACCGAAGTTGTGAATCGCACGTTGGGAAACATTCTTCGCTGTATTTCAGGAGAAAAATTGACGCAGTGGGATTTGGCCTTGTCTCAAGTAGAGTTTGCATTCAACAACATGGTGAATCGCTCGACAGGAAAATCACCGTTCTAGATTATCTATGGATAAGTGCCTCGCCACATGCTTGACTTGGTCCCTCTGCCCAAGCACCCAGGCACGAGCATTGCAGCAAAACATATGGCAGACAAGATCATGGGCATCCATGCGGAAGTGTAAACCAAGCTACATGCCTCGAACGAGAAGTATAAGGAATAAGCGGACAAGCACCGGTGACAAAAAGTGTTGGAGGTGGGCGACCGGGTTATGGTCCATCTGCGCAAAGAGAGATTTTCGACCGGGACGTACAACAAGTTGAAAATTAAGAAAATTGGATCCGTCTCAATCATTCGAAAGATCAATGATAACGCTTATATTGTTGATCTTCCAAATGACATGGCGATTTCACGGACTTTCAACGTCGCGGACCTGACCGAGTATCATGAACCAGCACAGGATGAGAACTCGAGGGCGAGTTCTTTTGAAGTGGAGGGGACTGATGTAGAGCGAGTCGCGGACAGTTTCATGGCCAAGATGGATCAGAAAAGGCCCGGTCGACGACAGAAGTGATCAAGACCGTCGGACCTTAGATCGGACATATCTCGCAATCTGGAATGAGTTAGCTGACGTAAATATATGATTTTGGGGTAGAACGAGCTACTTTAGCCAACCAACCCTGCTATCCAGGGTTGCGACGCCCGAAATTGTGAAAAACCCTTGGATCGATAGTCGTTTCCCTGCTTTAATTTCATTTTTACTATAAATAGTAAGTTTTAGTTTGGTTATAACTCTTCATCCGTCGGGCTTTAGGAGTTGCGCCCAACATGAAAAGAGCTTAAAATAATTAGGAGAACGGTTTGGTGAAGCCAAATAGGACACTCACTATTTTTGGCCGAAAACTTTGCGCACTAGTAGACATGACGACCGTCTATAAATAGTAAGTTTACTATTATAGTAAGTCACGGATTCTAGGAGTTCTAGTTGTAGTTTGATTCTGATTTTTTTCTCATTGCTTGGTACCCCTATTTAAAGGGTTGTGAACTCATTTTTAGTCATCAATTAATTAATTTCGAATTTCTTAGAATTTATTTCTATTTTCTGCTTTCTTTCCTCGTAGGTTCGAGAAGTCTCTGTGAGGAGTCCAGAGAAGTTCCGTGGATTCCGAGTAGTTATCCTCATCACGTTCATCTCTGACGTCATATTCTATCTAAATTTACTAATCTTAATTTCCTTTTTTACGATAGCCAATGAATTTCATTGGTTAGATTATTCGGCGCGAATGCAGGAGCTGTCACAAAGTCTTCGGCAATTTGATTGTGACAATTTGATAAAGGAAGACAGTAAGGAAGATGCGGACTAGAGATATTAAGATGCTGATTTGAAGTCAAAATCTCAATTTGATGACCATTTACAGCTACATTACTTGGTTTTTCCTTCTCTTCGAATTAAGTATGTTGCAATTAGTTTTGTGAGATTTATGGCCATCCACCACTTTACACGTGGCCGTTAATGAATTTGAATTGTCCATCCAGTGGGCCCCACTCTTAATGAACCAGTGTAAGAACCATAGTGATTCGATTAGCAATTTGAGAGGTTTTTTTTTTTTTCCACTCAACCCCACGCTCACGCCAGTGGGATTTCACCACCAATGGATACTCGAACCCTTGACTGGGCCACCCGAGAAATTTGAGAGGTAAATTGGTGCACAAGGCCTTATTTGCACTTGACCTGTCACACCTAGCTTTAATGAATGGGATATTAATTGATATCTTCACCTTTGCATAACGTCAGCAAAGGTATTTAAAGAGCATTGAGAGAATTTACTTGACCTGTCACACCTAGCTTTAATGAATGGGATATCGATATCGCCACCTTTGCATAACGTCCATGTGTTACGCTAGGAATCTTATGTCACATAAGAACATATGCACGACCAAAATCCTAAAGAGGATCATTCTTCTCATGACGCATGGCTAAAGAATATAGACTATGTATGTACATGCAAAGCATTTAAAACGGACGTGTAATCCAACATAATGCTAAGGTGGTCATGTACAACAACACATGGTTAAGTATGATTGCACGCATGCATCTGAAAACTTGTTAGTGTGGTAAGAGCAAAGTCGTCAAGACATAGAAATACAAACAGATAGGGCAACACAAGCTTGCCTTAAATTAGAATCATAATAGGCGGAGATTATTGATTAATCTTCCAATTAATCCCAAAAGCCACCTGTCCTAGTTTACAAAAGCAATAGAAAATAAAGAGCTTCGAGCCTTAATTAATCCAAAAACGCAAATTTCTTATTCAATGCGACACTACTTATCTTAACATTTTGTCATACATGGACGCTTATTTTAGTTTAGCTTAATTTAGTCTCTTAAATTCTGTCCTACATAATGTTACAGCAAGTTTGGATCAATTAATGTAACTATAGTTTAATCTCTCCACTTTGTCCAATGCATTATTATAGCAAATTAGAATTATCTCAGCTTTTCATCCATGGCCGTGTTACTGGATCTCAAATCTATAAGGGCCCATTTGGACGGGTGGATTACGGGGTATTACTTTGTAGTGGATGGGATTCGCCCGTCTAATACATTAATATACGGCTGCTGAGGTGTTTGGCCCGGCAACGAGTAAGGTGGATGGGATTCTCCATATCTCCTCGTGGTTTCGTAGTCGGATTGTCATCTCCTCTCTCCCTCTCTCTCTCTGGATTGCGCCTCGAGCCCTTTGAGTTTCTTTTGGGTGTCTTTGCAAATTGTAAGAAAGCTCTGCCCATTGTTCAAATCCATAAACATGGCATGGATGAGATATCGGCCATCCATCAGGTGACCCTTACCTTGGAGGTCAATCAGATGTCCAAATCCACTGGATCGATGGGCCACAAATGCAAGGATCATCCACGGCATTTGATTTTGAGGGCCTGGATCTAGCCATGGTATGGGCCAAGTTACGAATCATCCAGATCTCGTCTCCATGTATGATTATGCGTGAAGGATAGAAAGTTCACTGTCCTCGACTCTGTATCATCAGGGCTAGACTGCAATGTGCGTTCACCACAGCTCCCTAAGATTTACCAGCTCATCCATTATAAACTCCGCACACATGCACTCATGCAACATCAATCTGGACCACCAGAGTCATGGCGGTGTTGTGAAGCCAGCATGGCCCAAAGATTACATGATCGCACAGTTCTAGCCATCCAGTTGTCTGTGAGTGGTCTGGATTTGGTGAGAAAAATCGAGTGGTCAATACCATTCGGTCTAGATGGTTTTCTCACAATTCTCTGTTTGAACGAAGGGCCCCACAAGTTGGACAATCCAGATCGTGGTGCATGTTTGCCAGGTGTACAGATTGTGCGCTTCCACAACTTAATGAGTTGAGCTTGACGCATAGTTCCTGTCTCTCTCTCAGCTTATCCTTTCATTTTTGTAGTTTCCATGAAAAAATCAACAATCACAAAATACCGATTTGTAAAAAAAACAATTATAGCGCAAAAAAGGTAACTGTAAGTCCGCCCTATTGTAAAATACTATCTGTTTCTTACCGTTTAATCTCAGCCCTTCATTCCTTATCACACCCCTCTCCCTAGAAACAGCCGTGTGAAGGCAAAAGACGAAAGGCGACAAGAAGAAGAAAGAAGAGAATCCTGGAATGAATGGGATTGAAGCCTAATCCCATGCCTGCCCAAACAGGATGGAATGTTGCAAACCATGGGTTACCCTGACCGTCCAAACACGCACGGTTATTGGGCATGGGATGAAGGAAGTCGATGGGATTAGGGACAATCCACTGATGAGCCTTAAAGAGCTTTGGGATGTGTGCAATCCATCCAAAGTCATGACAATCCCTTTCAATCCACCCGTCCAAACGGGCCCTAAATATTCTTTCTTTCTTTTTTCTTTTCTTTTTATTTTTTTAGGTTAGCTTTTTTTAAGGTTAGCTTGTTAGTACACACACTCCAAGTTAGCCACCCCCGCTAGGGATCGATGCTAAGACCTTAAGCGTTGAAACGAGGTATCTCCACTCAGTCTGCCAGTTGAGCTATGGATATGGGTGTCTATAAATATTCTTTCTTGCAGTTTCTTCAAGCCATGACTAATTAACTAACATCGAATGTCTCTCGATCATCCAAGTTCAGACAACCATCAGCCGTGCATGGCTAATTCAACTACTCGAACTACTATAGATAATTTATTCTGCTTTATTTATTTATTTACAGATTGTATTATACTCATATTTAGTTTAATAAAATCAACCACTATATGTGTGGCCATGTATCCAAATTGAAGCAAAGAAAGGCCATCGAATTTAGATACAACAATATCTACAATTTTGATCGAAATTGAAAATCCGGCCAGCCACCGTTAAAACTCTCAAATCAGCATTGTATGATACATCTTTTATCCCCATCAACAAAATTATCTAGGTTGGAAAAAAATCTTTAAAAAAATTAAAAATAATAAAATAATAAAATAATAAATAATAAAAATCCTTGTTGATCAGGTGGGGCCCAGTACAAGAATCTATTCTTATCAACCAATCAGTAGCTCGATTTGCTCCTCTCTATGTCGACTGAATTATTCAATGAGACTTTTGCTATCACAATCACTACGTGGAAATTATCACTATGCTAAGTTTCTCTCTAAATTTACAACTACTTAAGCAACCTTTTTCTTGTTCAGGTTGATCAATCCAGTCCATTAGATTAGCGCCGCGAATGTTGGAATTTCCACTAATTTTCAGCAATTTGGTTGTGAAAGTCCATGCATGGTTATTGAGAATTTCATAGAGGAAGATAAGATGCTGATTTGAAGGCGATGTTGGCTTGTCTTGTTCTATCTTCTATTTCTTTAGACAAAATTTCCACGTTGGAAGATAGGGTTTTGATGAAATTTTTATCGCCTATCCACCACTGTATGATTAATGAATTGGATTATCGATCATGTGGGCCCCACTTTGGATGGTCCATGTGCAAAGAACCATAAAGATTAATGCAAAAAATGCACTTTGAATGTGGGCCATGAATTGGATTGTCGATCATGTGGGCCTCACTTTGGATGGTCCATGTGCAAGAACCATAAAGATTGCACAAATGCACTTTGAATGTGAGCCAGTGGCTGTTCTCCGTCTTCGGCCATGAATGAAAGGCTTTAGATGAGAGAGAATCATAATCAGTGGGGGTTTCCACGGGGGAGCATCTATGTTCGGGACCACCATATATGGGCGATCGCGATTCACGATTGTAGCCATCAATGGAACATAGAAGACAATAGAGTAGTCTTACGTATCTAACAATCTAACATCCTTTGAAAGGTATGTGAAGCGAAAATCTTGACGCGCGTGAGTTGAACAAGTGACTGGGACCAGTTGCCTAGTGTTGTACGTGGTCAGTTCTCATATATATAGATGGTCCTGATCAATGAACCATGGGCCCCACAAACTAAAATCAGACCACACAGTTAAGACTCTGTGCGCAGCATCGGACAATACCTCTTTTACAACGATGGACAAAAATATAAGGTTAGCTAGGATGAAAAGAATATGACGCTGGAATGGACGTGATGATGTTGATCACCCTCTTCCCTGAGGGATAAGCCGAATCCACGGAGCTTTTTGGACTCCTCGTTTAGATTTCTTGAATCTACCATATAAAATAAGTAAATAGAAATAAATTTTAATAAATTTGAAAATAAATTGATTAATGATAAAAATGAATTTATAATTATTTAAATAGTGATATCAAACTCAAACTCTCTAAAAACATGACTTACTATAAGGAGTAAACTTAATATTTATATACTGTCCTAATGTTGGACTATACACCTAAAGTTCAAAGTATCAGAGTTATGATCGAACTAAAACTTGTTGGGTTGTAAACCACACACCTTTGCTGACGAGTGGCTACAGCCACCTCAAAAACAGAAAAAATAAACTTTTTAAAAGAAACAGTGATCTGTTGCTATATTAGAATCGTATTGAAACGGAAATGAATACACGGTGCTATTATAGGCTTTTCTTATTACATAAAAAGACTAATCTATCCCTATTTAGATACATCCCAGGGGCAGCTAGAGAAAGAAAAAAATCTAGGAAAAATCTATTGTTTATCTTCTCCTAGCTAGCAGACTAAACTTAGAAAAAATCTCAACAGCTAGAAAAATCTCACAGCTAGCATGCACAGCTAGCTAAAAAAAATCCTTATACGGTTTTGGATTTGCACAAATCCTCCACCGTATCCAACACTCCCCTTCAAACCAAAACCGGCTTCATTCCGAGCATCGTTCTTAGCCGTTTGAATGCATCTGTCGGCAATGCCTTTGTGAAAATATCCGCCACCTGTTCCGTAGTATGACAATACTCTAATTTCATCGTTTTCTGCTTCACATGATCTCTCAGAAAATGGTATCGGGTATCAATGTGTTTGCTTCTTCCATGCTGCACTGGATTTTTAGCTAGTTCGATTGCCGACTTGTTATCCACATATATGACTGTGGATTCTTCCTGCGAATGCTTCAGCTCCTTTAGTAGGTTTCTCAACAAAATTCCCTCACAGACGGTGGACGATGCTGCCATGTACTCTGCTTCACATGTGGACAGGGCGACCACACTCTGTTTCTTTGAATTCCATATGAATGTTGTTGACCCAAGATATAAAACATAGCCTGTGGTGCTTTTTCTTTCATCTTGGTCACCACCCCAATCACTCTCAGAGTATCCATACAACATTGCCTCATCATTGTATGGATAAAAAAGACCAAACTCAATAGTCCCTTTAATATACCTCAGTACTCGTTTTGCAGCTAGCCAGTATGACTCTTTTGGGGCTTCCATATACCGGTTTAAAAGCCCAACACTGTAAACTATATCTGGCCTAGTGATTGTGAGGTACCTTAAGCTTCCGATTTGGCTCTTGAATAGGGTTGAGTCGACGTTTCTTCCTTCTCCATCTTTCGTGAGCTTCAGGCCTGTTGTAACAGGTGTATTTACGGCTTTACAGTCAACCATCTGAAACTTCTCAAGAAATTCCTTTGTGTACTTCTTCTGGGATATATGAATGCCGCCGACTTGTTGCTTCACCTCAATGCCTAAGAAGAAAGACATCAATCCACCATCAGTCATCTCGAACTCTTTAAACATAGCCTGCTTGAATTCTTCAAACATCGCCTGACTATTTCCAGTGAACAACAGATCATCAACATATAAACAAGCGATAAGCATATCACCACGGGCATTCTTCTTTGTGTAGACAGCATGCTCATATGGACATTTGATGAAACTATTCTCTTGAAGATAACCGTCAATCCGTGCATTCCAAGCACGAGGAGCTTGCTTTAACCCATACAGGGCTTCTTCAGCCGATACACCTTGTGTTCCTTCCCTTGCATGACAAAGCCTTCAAGCTGGTCAACGTATACTTCTTCTTCTAGTATCCCATTTAGGAATGCGGATTTCACATCCAGTTGGTAGATCATCCAACTGTGATAAGCTGCAAGGGAGATAATCATTCTTACAGTGTCAAGGCGAGCAACTGGGGCGAAAACTTCTTCATAGTCTACCCCATATTTCTATTTGTAACCTTTTGCTACGAGCCTTGCTTTATATCGTTCGATCTTACCATCAGCATTCCGCTTGATTTTGTACACCCATTTGAGACCAATGGTCTTCTAGCTTTTAGGGAGTGAGGTCAACTCCCATGTTTGATTCTTCTCGATTGCATGAATCTCTTCTTCCATAGCCTTTATCCAACATTCTTTATTCACAGCCTCCTCGAATGTGACAGGCTCGTGGTCCGCATATAGGCAGAGTAAATTCACTTCCTCAGTTTCTGCATAGATGTCATTGAGGCTTCTCATTTTAATAGGAGCCAAGGGTGATGAAAATGTGCTGGATGAATTCTAATTTGATGAAGTACTTCCAGGAGATATGGAGCGTACTCCTGAACTTCTGCGATCCGAAGGGGGTGATGTGGGTGTCTGCTCCTGATTCACATGCCTCTCTTCTTCATATTCTTCGGCCTCAACCTGACTTTCTTTGGCCAAATCTTCCTGGTTCCACTTCCAAGATTCTTCCTCGCAGAATACTACATCTCTACTTACCACCAGCTTATTAGTTAGTGAGTTGTAGAGCTTGTATGCCTTTGACTCTTCGTTGTAACTGATGAAGATACACTTCTCCCCACGATCATCAAGCTTTTTCCTTCTCGCTTCTGGAACTTGAGCGTAGGCGACACACCCAAAGATCTTAATGTGCGCCACGCTCGGCTTGTAACCACTCCATGCTTCCTGCGGTGTCTGGAATCTGACGCTCTTAGTTGGACACTGTTGAGCGATATAGGCGCAAGACATGCAACCGCTCGCCCGAAATTCTTTGACAGACTTTTCTCCTTCAAAGATGGTCCTCGTCATATCGAGGATGGTGCGGTTTTTCCGTTCCGCAATTCCATTTTGTTGTGACATGCATTTGCGCAGTGTTGTTGCTTAATGCCATGTTCCCTGCAATATTCTCAAAAAACATTTGAGGTGTACTCCCCACCTCTGTCAGATCTAACGGTTTTTATTTTAAGACCACTTTCTTTTTCAACAAGGGCCTTAAAATTTTTAAAAATAGTAAAAGCAGCAGACTTCTCTTTGATTACATACACCCACAACTTTCTACTGAAATCGTCAATGAAGGTAATAAAATATTTATTACCTCCAAGAGAGATTGGCTCTAATGGTCCACAGATGTCAGTCTGAACTAACTGCAACGGTTCTCTTACTCTTCAGGATACTCCACTTGGAAAGGAATTTCTTTGTTGTTTCCCAAATGTGCACACCTCACACACATGTTCTGGAGCTTTAATGGCAGGCAAGCCATGCACCATGCTTGAGGAGGACAGAAGTTTCAAGCCACTGAAGTTTAGATGGCCAAAGCGAAGATGCCACATCCAGGAATCATTCTTTACTTTTCCATAAAAACACTTCTCAAGCATTGTGTTTATATGGAGAGGAAACATACAATTCTTCGCCATCTGGACTTTTACAATCAAACGTCTATGCATATCTCTTATGGAAAGAGAAGAGTTCTCCATGTGTATGACATACCCTTTTTCGAGGAGTTGTCCGAGACTCAATATGTTACTTTTCATGTTGGGTACGTAGTACACATTGGAAATATAGTCTAGAACATCATTCTTTTGAAAGATTTTGATTTTACCTTTACCTTTCACCGGTGTTTTTAATGAGTCTCCAAACGTTACATCGCCGTGAACTCCTTCTGTGAATTCCACAAAGAGTTTCTTGTCACCGCACATGTGATTACTTGCACCCGTGTCGAGATACCATACATCCTGCTGATCACTACTTTTCTCTTGTGCAAAGAAAAGGGTGGTGCTTTCTTGTTCATGCCCTGATGCCTCGGCATAGTTGGATAGCTGGTCTTGATTCACCGGCTTGCTCCAGCAATCAGATGCATAGTGGCCAAACTTATTGCAATTATAGCATTGGATGTTCTTTGTACTTCCTCGTCCATGCATAGATCTACCTCTACATTTCCTCTTCCACGGAAATTGGTATCTTTCTGCTGGTTTTGGCCATGACTTTGTTGGTTTCCGCACCCTCTACCTCTTGCGCGATTGTTAGTGAAACGTCCACCACGTTGTGAACTTCCACGTCCACTATTGTTATCATTCAGAGTCAATCTTGACTCCAAAGCTTGTTCCATCGGCATGGAACTGGTATTCTTCTGCATTCGTTGCTCATGAACTTGCAACGATCCCATCAACTCCTTAATGGAGAGTTTTTCAATATCTTTTGATTCTTCGATCGCCACAATCACATGCTCAAACTTGGTTGTGAGGGATCGAAATATCTTTTCAATAACTCGGACATCTTCAGTCTTTTCACCATTTCTTTTCGAATTATTGACAATTACAAGCAAACGCGAAAAATAATCAATAACATTCTCACCTTCCTTCATGTGAGTCGCTTCGAACTCGGCTCTTAATGTTTGAAGGCGAAACCCACTTCACTCGATCTACACCCTTGAAGATGGTGCCAAGGGTATCCCATGCTTGCTTGCTTGATATTGCTTCAGTAATCTTTTCAAAGGTGGATTCATCCAACCCTTGATAGAAGAGAAACAAAGTCTTGTTGTCTCTCTTCCTTTGATTTTTGAGAGCGGTCTTTTCTTCGTTGGTGAAGGCGGCTTCTTCTTCCATAGTGGGTTCTTCATACCCATCGATGACAATCTCCCATAGTTCTTGCGATCCGAACAACGCCTTCATTTGGATGCACCATTTTTCATAGTTGTCCTTTGACAACTTAAGAACCTGCGGCTGGATGGTGCTGGCCATATTTTCCTTTTTTTTTTAAAGAATGGCTGAAAAAATGAAGGGAGATGGATGAAATAGAAATCTGAATATTTTTAAAACAGTTTTTTTTTTTGGCTGAAATTATCTGTTGAAAACATATTTTTTTTGAAAAAGGTAACTGCTTTTTTTCAAAATGCATTTTAAAAAATCCGCATTACAATGATTTTTTTAAACTGATTTTTTCTGAAAACCGGGAGTGCAGGATCTGCCTTTTGCTGATGAGGCCCAAGGATCGTCTGCTTTGATACCACTTTGTTGGGTTGTAAACCCCACACCTTTGCTGACGAGTGGCTATAGCCACCTCAAAAACAGAAAAAATAAACTTTTTAAAAGAAACAGTGATCTGCTGCTATATTAGAATCGTATTGAAATATAAATGAATACATGGTGCTGTTATAGGCTTTTCTTATTACATAAAAAGACTAATCTATCCCTGTCTAGATACATCCCAGAGGCAGCTAGAGAAAGAAGAAAAATCTAGGAAAAATCTACTGTTTATCTTCTCCTAGCTAGCAGACTAAACTTAGAAAAAATCTCAACAGCTAGAAAAATCTCACAGCTAGCATGCACAGCTAGCTAAAAAAAATCCTTATACAGTTTTGGATTTGCACAAATCCTCCACCTTATTCAACAAAACTTATAATAAACAGGAAAAACAAAATTAAAATGAACTTTCAGCCATCGATCTAATGGAATGTCGCAAATCTGGCGTGGGCAACCTAGCATAGGGGTTAGTTGGCTAAAGTAGTTTTTCTTGTCCCAAAATCATATATTGTACGTAGGATGTATGTCCAACAACTCATTTAAGTTTGTGAGATACACCTACTTTAGGGTTCCGACGATCCTGATTAATTCAGCTTCTGATTAGCCCTTCTCTGGTCCATCTTGGCCATGAAAGTGTCCACAACCCGCTCTACATCAGAATCCAAATAAATAAATAAATAAATAAATAAAAGATTAGGTGGGCCTAGTCAAACAATGTGCTCTCGGCGAGCCAATCAGCGGCTCGATTTGCTTCTCTCCTTGGAAATAGTTATCAAGGTGATGTATGGATGGGTCCATCTTCCCATGTAAAACCTATAAAAAGAAATCCCATCCGTTCCTTTTTCTACGGTTTATCCCACTGCATATTTGACCCATTAAATGTTTTCCGTTTTCCACCGTTGCTTCAGTGACCACAGATCATATGATTAGGAATTTTCTGATAGGAGTGATTTTTAAGATGGAGACCATCCATGCTAGGGCCCTCCACATGGTCGGACCTGATTTACACGTTACACTGCCATGTGTCCTGTGAGAGATAGCTCTACCATATTACTGTTGTCCTCTTCATGAGTTACTCAATGAGACTTCTACTATCATAATCACTGCATGGCCACCATCTCTAAGCTAATTTTTCTCACTAAATTTACTTAATTCGGAAATGCAATCTTTTCTTCTTCTTTTCCTTTTTTTTTTTTTCTTTTTTTGGTTGCTTTTACCTTCATCTGATCAATGAAATTTGGACGGTTAGATTATCGCCCGTGAATGTAGGAATTTCAACACATCTTCAGCAATTTGATCATTGTGAAAGTCCAGATATGGCTAGTGTGAGTGTGTGGGGTGTGTGTGCGTGTGTGCATGTGTTTAAAAAATAAAAAAAATAAAAAAATAAAAAAAAAAGTCCAGATATGGCTACTGAGATTTTTCATAGAGGTAGACAGAGATAGGAAAGATGCAGCCCAAGAGATGATAATATCCTCATTTAAGGTCAATAATTTCAGACTGGTGGGCCATCTACAGCGACGTTCGTTTGTCCTGCTCCTGCATGCCTTTGAACGAAATTTCCCCATCTTAGGAAGATTGATTTTGATGAATTTTTATCGCCATGCATGCACGTAGCCGCCTGATTAATCAATCAGGATCAGTGATCATGTGGGCCCCACTATAGATATCCCATGCAGACTCATATCCTCTCCAGTATTGAGCTTCGTACTAGTCGGAGCTCTATGGGCCCCACCATGATGGGTGTGTTTTATCCACGTCGTCTATCCATTTTCTCAGCTCTTTTTAGGGCATAAGTCCAAAACGAGGCAGATCCAATTCTCAGGTGGACCACACCACAATAAATAGTTGTGATTGAACGCCCACCATTGAAAACTTCACAGTGCACACTGTAATGTTTATTTGCCATCCAACTGGTTGATTAGGTCACACAGATCTGGATGAATGGAAAACACAAATATCAGCTTACCCAAAACTTTTGTGGAACCAAGAAGTTTTTAATGGTGGGCATTCAATCACCACTATTTCCTGTGCTGTGGCCCACCTGAGATTTGGATCTGCCGGAAAATAGATAGATGACGTGGACAAAACACATGCATCATGGTGGGGCCACAGAGCACCGACCAGTACCGACCTCGGTGCTGGAAGGATCACTGCCGCATAGGAGTTCATGTGCGAGAGCCATGAGGATTGGACTAATGAGCTTTGAATGAGTGGCTATAGATGAATGAGAGCATAATTGGTGTGGGTTTTCTATGCCGGGCCGTCTAGGCCTGGGTCCACCACATGTGCGATCTAGATTCAACGATGGAGCCATCAATGCACCATGACTAATTCACCTCGTGATGAACAAGAGGCGGCTCTGATTTTGACTCGCGATTGGGAGAGTAGAGAAATATACATGGTAAACGCACTTTGTAAATGAGCAACTCACACGTGGGAAGAATGTACACGTTTGAGATGCTGGAGCCGGCCATCTGACGATCCCTACTGTAAAAGGGACAGTCTACATTGAATCATGAAAACTAGCAGCAACTAGAGGGTCAAAGTTAAACAGTCACCCCCATTTTTGGCTTTTAGGCCATCCAAGAGGTGGACCACCAGATGAACGGTTCTGATCAGTACATGTTCGCCACTCGCCTTCAGGGAGGAACTGCACTGAACTTCTACGCTGCAATGCAGTTGCATTGCATGTTAGGCTTTTAGAGCATGTTTGATTTTCTCATGTAAATGTAAATGCAGTGAAAATGTGCAATAGTTATCTGCGTGGGTAATTACCGTCGTCGTTACCCAGCATGTTGATTTGACTCCGTTTTTTTCAACGCGAAAATCGAGGAGGCTGCCAAATATATGGGGCCCACCATGGTGTATGTGGATTATCCACACCGTCTATCCATCATGCCAACTGAATTTAAATCATGAGCTAAAAACTGAGGCAGATTCAAAGTTCAAGTGGACCACAACATAGTAAAAACGTAATCGAACACTTACCGTTAAAAACTTCTTGGGGCCACTGTTTACTTTGATGTGGGCCACTTGAATCTTGGATTTTTCTCATATTTCGGCTCATGTCTCAAAATGTTACGGTGAAATGGATGGACGATACGGATATGTCATATACATGATGGTGGGGCTCACAAATTTATGACAACCATTTTGGACCATTTTTAGAGAAGTAATACCCATGTATTTTCAAACAGGTGAAATGATATTTACCCTGAATTTGGTAAGTCAAATAGGCGCTTAGGACGCGGATTTCTTGCGAAACCGGAAGTTCTGCGCTGGAAACTTAAATGGGGCCCACCGTGATGTTTTGAGAAATCCACACTGTTCATCCGTTTTGTGAACCGAAAACGTGAGGATTGGACGGTGTGGATTTCTCACAAACATCACGGTGGGCCCACTTAGGTTTCCAGCGCAGGAACTTCGAAATCGGCATCTAGCTTTCAGCATTTCTCTCTGTTAGAGTGTGCGTTTGCATCCATGCATGCGGTGCATCTAGTACGGTGAGAATGAGGAATTATAGGAATTCTCGTCTGCGGTCTTTCCACTCTCTAACAAGTGGGCCCAAGTACAGAAATCTAGAGTCCCACACAATTAGCCTGTTGAATATGGACCGTTGCTGTACTTTTCTTCCAAACCGTACTTTCGTAGGCGGTAATTTCAAAGTGTTATGATTGTGCAACCGTGGAGATTTTCAGATTATAGTCATTCCATGGCTGTACACAGCAAACCAATGGCCTGGATTACTAAACCACCGGCCGCACATGTCAGAATTGAAATTCGTGTATACTGCTCGTAATCACCCGTTGAAGATCCTGTAATTCCTAGGGTAAAACTGAGACATCAATATTCACTACCAGCCATAGTTTTAAGCTCATCTCCGTAAGGATGAATCCTAAACCATCAATATAACCTATCACCGTTAAGATGGCCATGTATGCATTGATCCAGACCGTCGATCTTGTTGGACCCACCAAAGATGGACCAAGATACGATCATTTGCGAGTAAAGGTGAGCCGTAATAGATACACAACAAGCAAAAGTATTACAAGGTAGGATTGTTACATTGGTGTGATTTTTGGGTTATTATCCATCCACAAGAAGTATCATAGTATAAACAGTACTGGTGTTTTCGATGAGTGTTTTTAAACCGTTCATTCTTCTAGTACAAGGGTGGGCCATTTGATGATTGAAGCGCACCGTGTCCTCCCTTACCGTGTACATGCATGTCATCCAATGGGGCCCACCATAACGTGAAAATACACATGTATATTGTGTTTGCTTCCATAAGAGGGTAGGGAGATGGAGATGTTATACTTAATTGCAGAACATATAACGGATGGATCTTTCATTAATCATAGAGATCCAATCATGTGGGGCTCACGTAATAGAGCTCTTATAAGAAGGGGAAGAGAAAGATGTTAAGCTTAATAATAGAATAACAAACCTATATATGCATCAATTATAGAAATCAAATATGTGGGCCCCATTTACTAAATGCATAGTAAGAGATAGAGAGAGAGTCCAAACAAAAATATTAGATCATGTGTTACTCACATGATAAAAACCTTATAAGAGAGGAGAGTAGAGATGTACACGAGTTGAACCGAGTCAAGCTTGGCACAATGCAACTCGGCTTGGTCACTAGCTGACCCTAGCTCAAATTCGGCTCAGCTCAACTCGGCTCGGTTTGGTCAGCTGCTCGGGCCAGTTCGAGCCGAGTTGACTTGTGCAACATTTTCACAAGCGCATAGAGTGCACCTTCAATTTCTCACTGTATGTAAAATAACAGCAAGTTTTATAGGTATTTCATCAAACACTCAATAGGCAACATTAAAATCAAGATAATAATATTTGTTTTATATCCATACCTTCCTCGCCACTAGCCGACACTTCGTTGAGTCATTTCATCAAACACTCGGGTGAGCAACATAAATATCAAAATAAAACTAAGTTACCGAACCAATTCAATCCGAGTTCAATTCGAGTTGGGGTTCGATCCAAGTTGAGTCAAGCTCGGGCAAGAAAAAAAAAATTTCAAGCTCAGAAATCAGCTCTACTCAGCTTGAACTCTGTTTCAAACCGAGTCGAATCGAGCCTTTTTGAGTCGAGCCAAGCAAGCTAATGGAGCTAAGTGTACAGCCTTAGAGGAGAGAGATCTTATGCTTAACGGCATAATAATAAATCGATCTATACATTAATCATAGAGATCAAATCACGTGGGGCCATTTTATAGACGTCCTATAAGAGATTGCGAGAGAGAGAATCCAAACAAAAATATTTTGGACTTTATTAAGGTAAATAGCAATATTTTCAAAAACATGTATGTTTATCCTTTTAGATGCAATGGACCACGCCACGTTTCGAAGACCGAACCAAAAAGTAAAACTAGGAACGTCGGCCGAGTAGAAAATCCTCATACTCAAGGCTCACCTCCCTCTCTATATAAAGGGTCAAAGGTTGATGCATTTCAAGCACCCAACAAGCATTTTCTTGCAATACATAGAAGAAAAATGTCTTCCCCTCTCTTAGTAGCTACAACCCTGCTCTTAGCCCTCCTGTCCGTTGGATCCAACGGCCAGCTGAGTGCCACGTTTTACTCTACCACATGCCCAAACGTGTCCACCATTGTTCGTGGTGTCATCACAAATGCGCTACGGTCCGATCCCCGGATCGCCGCCAGCCTCGTTAGGCTTCATTTCCATGATTGTTTCGTGATTGTAAACCCAACATCTTCTTGATTTCTTAATCTTTCTTTTCTTTATATATATATATATATATATATATATATATATATATATATATATATATGGTATATATATATATATATATATATTTCATATATATGGGCCATGGAAAAAGAAACAGTTTCTCCCTTGATTTGCACCTTTTGGCTCACCAGAGTCATGGATCAGGCTGAAAATTGGGCCTATAACATTTGCATCACTTGGACTGTTCAGATTTTGTGCACATGACACGTGTGCAAAGGTCTCATTGGTGCTCACGTGAAAAGGTGCGCAGGTGAAATCTCCCATATATATATATATATATATATATATATATATATATATATATATATATATATATATATACACGCACCGGTACGTACGTCATTTACGTATATATGTTACGCATGAACGCGGATTGCGTCCTACCCTCGCCCGGACAGTAATCCGTCCGGGCAGGGCTATGTGGGGCCCACCGTGATATGAGTATTTTATCCAAGCCGTTAATCGCTTTTCTCAGATCATTTTAAGCCATGTGTGTAAAACGGAAGCAGGTCCACAGCTCCAGTGGACCACACCAGAGGAAGCTGCACTGATAATGACACCCACCGTTGAAACATTTCTGAGGGCCACCGTTATATTTTTTTATCATCCAACCTATTAATAAGGTATGTAGACGTGGATGAAGTGAAAAAGCAAATATTAGCTTGATCCGAAACTTCACGCTGAAAAGGAAATAAACTTAGGTGCGCAGGTGACCATCTCCATACCTTGCTATATATATAATATATATATATATATATATATATATATATATATATACACGCACCGGTACGTACGTCATTTACGTATAGTCCGTTACGCATAAGCAGTGAGATTTTATGTATGGGATGGATAACGTATGAGTTTTGCGCACCTCGTAGAGAGAGAATCTCCCACTATCACGGGTTTCCTACATAAGTCTTTCGGAAAGATTTACTGCCCTGGGATGCTAGGTGGGGCTCACTATGATGTTTATGAGAAATCCACCCCGTCTATCTATTTCGTAAGATCATTTTGGTACATTAGTCCATAAATAAAGTGGATCAAAAACTCTAGTGTACTGCATGAGAGGCATGGGTTGCAGTTCATACACATGGCCCACCAACATGGGCAGTTGGATGTTGCACACATGCAGTCATTCATGACCATCAGAACCGTATAACTTCCGGGCACCAACGGTGATGGCTGGTTGTCCAAAATATACACTGCGTGGGTGATCTTAATTATCTGTTGGCATTTGGAAGCTGATGTTTAGGGTCCAAAATCACTGAAAAAAAAAAAAATCAATGGTAAAGATCATCTGTTTGTTGTGTGGTCCATTTGAACTTTTCATACGACTCATTTTTGGGATTATGGTCTAAAATGAACTCGCCAAATGGATGAACGGTGTGGATATAACAAATACATCCTAGTCTTGTCTGGTCCATATAGCTTTGATCTCCTTTGAACCGTTGTACAGGTAAGCGCACGTCTTCGCACGACACGTACACACACCAGCGAGGTCGTTGGTGTGTGATACACCGGCCAATCCGTTTCCTCCCCACTCCGGACGCGGATTGCGTCCTACCGCCGCCCGGACGGTAATCCGTCTAGGAGGGCTCTGTGGGGCCCACAGTGATGTAAGTGTTTTATCCACGCCGTTAATCGTTTTTCTCAGATCATTTTAAGGTATGATGCAAAATATTAGATAGGTACAAGTCTTAAGTGTACCACAAAGTAGGGATTGAACGTCCACCATTAAAATTTTCTTGGGAGCTGGAGAAGTTTCGGATCAAGCTTATATTTATGTTTTCACTTCATCTACGTCTACATGACCTTATTAATAGGTTGGATGGTAGAAAAACATCACAGTGGCCCTCATAAAGGTTTCAACGGTGGGGTCATTATCACTGCAGCTTCCTTTGGTGTGGTTCACTGGATCTGTGGACCTGCCTCTTTCTTTGCATCATAAATTAAAATGGTCTAATAAAAGCGATTAACGGCGTGGATAAAACACTTACATCACTTTGGGCCCACAGAGCCCTGCCCAGACGGATAACCGTCCGCGCGGGGGTTGGACGCAATCCGCGCCCCCCTACTCCATGCTATCTTGTAACTGTACGGACGTGTTGGCATGTGTGGGCCTGTTCCGCTTCTGGGCCCGAGCTTCCATTTATAAGTGATAGCTTGTACTGAATAAGTGAAAATTGCTATGTCTGGTAGGGGTGTGACGCATCGATTTTGCTGGACAACAGCCCTACGATACAGAGCGAGAAGGATGCCCGTCCAAATAGCAACTCGGCCCGAGGATATGGCGTTGTAGACGACATCAAAACGGCAGTGGAGAACGTCTGCCCTCGCAGGGTTTCATGCGCCGACATTCTTGCAATTGCGGCTACTCAATCCGTCAATCTGGTACGTATGTGGATTAATATATTTACCTACTTTGACACACACACTAATTTTGCATTTTAGGAATTGAAATTGTATTCTTTCAACACCCAACACCCTCTATCATGAAAAATGTTTCATTGGTAAGGTTTAGGTCAAAGACTCTTCATTGATTGTTGAGCAGCCAAATACTTCTATATTACCTAAATGCTTTTACTTTTAGTTTAAATCATATATAGACTTTCAATACTCACAAACATTGTTTATGGTTTGATAATCCCAACTAGAACGGTATATGAACCCAGTTAGCTACTCGACTCGAAAAAACTTGACTCGACTCAGCTCAAAACTGGTTGGATTCGAGCATAGTCGAGCTGATTTTTATAGCTTAAAAAAATTCGTGCCGAGTGGAGCTGATTTTTGTAGCTCAAAAAAATTAGAGCCGAGTTCGAGTTAGATTGAGCCCGGCTTGACTCGGCTTGGAACTTAACTCAAACTTGACTCGGTTCGAATCTATTCAACTCAAATCAAGTTCACTTAATATAAATATTTTGTAAATATTTCTATATTTTAATAAATTTTATATACACACACTATAAAACTCAGCTCATAGGCTTGGACTCAAACTCGCCTCAAAAGATCAAGCTCAAACTCAGCTCGCACCCAGCTCGATCTGGCCAGAGCTGCTAATTGAGCGGAAGGGAGCTGGCTAGTCAGGACCGAGGACCGAGCTGAGCAAAGTTCAAGATAGGGTATCCTATTGGCCGAGTCGAGCCAAGTTGGGCCAAGTACAACTCTAATCCGGACCATTAGTTTGTCAAGTCCCATTGCGGATAGACTATGCCCCAAACATACCAAAATCGGAAGATCCACACCCCCACATCATATGATCATTTAATCATGTAGCATGGCTTTCCTTGTGTGCGTCCTCAACCAATGTACAATGATCAAATGAACCTTTCTAACAGGCTGGAGGACCCTCATGGAATGTACTGTTAGGAAGGAGAGATGGCACCACAGCTAACCGAGCAGGGGCCGACAACCTTCCAGGAGCGTCCGAAGGCCTAACCATCATTACAAGAAAGTTCTCCGACCTGGGCCTCGACACTACCGATCTCGTCGCATTATCTGGTAAGATTTCAATTTCCAATTATGTGTTTGGATGTACCATTAAATTGAAAAAAAAAAAAAAAAGATTACGTGATCACAGTGGAAATTAACAGGAATTGAAAACGATGGCATCGATCGACGAATTTGTGTGGATGAGATCCACCCTGACCATCAGATGGACCACACATGTTAGGGCCTTGATATCAAGCATCACACTAATAGAAAACTCAGGTGGACCACACTGTAAGAAAGTGTGTAAAAAAATTGCCTAAAACAACCAAATTCACATGGTGTGGTCCACCTGAATTATAGAATAGCATGAATTTTTTAGAGTACTTTCGTGAATGGAACGGATGGCTTATGGAAACTGCAATGGCCCCCATACACAATTAGCGGTGTGCGTCCTATCCAAACTCTTCCTTATGGTAGCCTGCATGAGTTTTGAACGGACCCAATTTTTTGTTTTCAAAATAAACAGGAGGCAGCACATCTGATGGACGGCCTGGATCTCATTCACGTTCTCCCCCATGTGACTATGCACATATATCTTGCAATCCAATAATGGTGGGAAAGGATCTTAACATGTATTGGGGAATACAAGTTTGAAAAATCGCATTTTGAATTAAGTAACTAGACCCAACTCATTCAGTCCTAAGTTGAGTCATGACTCAGCTGAGTCAGGGTTGACTCAGGCTGTCAAACCATATCAGGTTTAAATGAGTCCGAGTCAACTCAAACGAGGCCAATCAAACTCATCCTGAGTCTTAAAACCACACTTATATCACAATTGGGCCATTCGTTCTCTATGGTTCGTCGCCTCACCATGGATGGGCTATTCATGATGTAGAGCGGGTTGCGGATATTTTCATGGCAAACATAAACCAGAGAAGGTCCGATCAGACATGGAAGTGATCAGAACTGTCAGAACTCTTAAACAGGTGTATCTCACAAACTGGAATGAATTTTTCGACATAAAATACATAATTTTAGAGTAGAAGACATAAAATACATAATTTTAGAGTTGAAGAAGCTACTTTAGCCAACCAACCCCATTTTGTCAGGTACCACGCAGGATTTGTGAGATACCATGTCGAAAGTCCATTTTAATTTCACATTCATAGTAAGTTTTAGTTTGGTCATAAAATTCGATCCTTTGAGTTTTAAAAGTTGTGACCAATATGAAAATGACTTAGAAAAATTAGGAAATCGAATAACGTGGATAGGCCAAATTGGACACTTAGTATTTTTGGCTGAAAACCATGAAGTCTAGTAGAAATCCAGATGGTCTATAATAAGTTTATTATTTATAGTAAGTCACATTTTTAGAGAGTTTGAGTTTGAGTTTGATTCTGAAACTTTTTCCCAAGTTTGATATCACTATTTAAAAAATTATAAATTCATTTTTATCATCAATTAATTTATATTTAATTTTATTATAATTTATTTCTTTTTATACCCTCATGGATTCAAAGAATGAGTCGAGACAACCCCATGAATTGGGAGCAACCTCATTACGTCCTTCCCAGCGTAAATTCACAAAAGATCTAACCAAGAAATTTATTTGTGTAGGTGCCCACACTTTTGGAAAAGCGCAGTGCATCACTTACAAGGCCCGTTTGTATGGATTCAATGGCACAATGAACCCGGACCCCACACTAAACACCACTTACTCAGCCACTCTTCGACAATCATGCCAACCCACTGGGACCGACAGTGCCTTGACTGATCTCGACCCCACACCGCCACCCACCGGCTTCGATAATGGCTACTTCGTTAACCTTCGAAACGGACGCGGCCTTCTACAATCTGATCAAGAGCTGTTTTCAAATGGGAACCCCACACTCGCGATCGTCAACCGTTTCATCAACAACCAAAATGATTTCTTCAATAGCTTCGCTGCATCGATGATAAAAATGGGAAATCTCAGCCCGTTAACGGGGACCAACGGACAGATCAGAACAGATTGTAAGAGGGTTAATGGGAATTAAAGAATAATTAAGATGGATGGATGATGTTTAGGGTGGCCCACTTAAGAGTGAGATTGAAGGTGTTATTAGAAGTGTGTTTTCGTTAAAAGAGACGAGTAAGTGCTTTGGATATAAAACAAAGTGATAGTAAACAGTGGAATAAGAGTGCTTTCATAATATGTATTTGGAGCACTTCAAACTCAAGAATGAAAAATAAATACAAGGGCTATTCGATTGTGTTGTCATTGTATGTTTATCTTTGCATTTTTTACTGGCGGTGGGCCCCACTTGATGAACGGCCTGGATCTTTCTTCCGTGATGTGATTTTCCTCCAATGGGTTGTTGGAGCCATGCAAACAACCCATTCCGTGATGAACGGCCTGCAATGTTTTTGTGATGGAGGGTGGCAATGGGCTGGGCCTGACAATTCAAAATCAATATTTAGAATAGGCCCAGCAATGGCCAGGCCCAACCAATTCAAATCCAGGCCCATGGCCCACTCATTGCCAGGCATACTTGTGACATCCAGTCCATCCAACAGTTGGACCAGCTCATGTTAGGATATGATTTTAAAATTTTACGAAAATACAGAATTCAATTGGGCCATGTGATCTATGAAAACCCAAACTCCATCTTCACCGTTAAAGTAGACAGAAACTTGGAAATGTACACTCAATGGCCACCGTATTTGGTAGAGAATCTCAATGAAATATTTAGTCACTGCTTCAGCAACCTCGCAATAAAAACGCCTCTCTCTCTCTCTCTCTCTCTCTCTCTCTATGGGAAATGGTACTATGAGGTTGACCTCATGGGAGCTTCCCATGAGGTCGAGTTGTGTGGGCCCCACCGTGATGTGTGTCTAAAATCTACCCCATCAGTCAGATGCATCATTCCATGGTGGGATACAGGATTAAAAATCAAGTAAATCTGTGACTTGGGTGGGCCAACGGTTGAGAGGGATTACTCTCCCATTAAAACCATCATAATCAATTATTGGCCCATGGAGATGTTTTTCATAAATCCATCCCATCTACTGTGTGTGTCCTACTTGGATGAGGGATCAGACCTTGTTTAAGCCGCATCCAAAACTCAAGTGGGCCCCGCTAAGTGATTTTACATGTATTAGGCATGTCATCACATGCTTTTAAATGATATCGGCTACCTGAGTTCCTTACAGGGCTGATTTTTGGAATATCATTGATGTCGGACACACATTAAGGTGGGCTTACACAACTCGAGCTCACGGGAAGTTCCAGTGAGGTCGACCTCATGCTAGCATTTCTCACACACACGCGCGCAAACATATACATATAATATATATATATATATATATATATATATATATATATATATATATATATATGAGAAATTGACCACTGTATACACCACCTTTTACGCGGCGTCCTTTCAACACACTCCAAAACTTTACTCTCCCAAAGTAAACAATTTTGTACGGACAACCTATTTGTAGGAGAAAATGACCTTGCATAAACAGATATAGCTACGGTTATAATCCGTAGCTATCGGTAGTGCATACAAGGGTAATTTCTTTTGCAAATAATGTGTCTATGCAGAATGGTTTACTCAGGAAAAGTAAAGTTTGGGAGCGATTTGAAAAGACGCTAGGTAAAAGGAAGCATTTACAATAGTCAATTTCTCTCTATATATACATATAGGGAAAAGGTTATATA
The DNA here is from genome assembly GCA_030180095.1 of Magnolia changhungtana. Taxonomy (NCBI): domain Eukaryota; kingdom Viridiplantae; phylum Streptophyta; class Magnoliopsida; order Magnoliales; family Magnoliaceae; genus Magnolia; species Magnolia changhungtana. The sequence continues at coordinate 7,649,314 of JASAUF010000596.1, forward strand.
CGGTCGAGATCATGGGAACTCCCCATGAGGTCGAGCTGTGTGGGCCCCACCATGATGTATGTTGAGCATCTACCCCATCAGTCTGATGCACCATTCCATAGTGGGCCTAGGTCTTAAAAATCAAGTCAATCCGTGACTTGATTGGGCCACACCACATACAAAAGTTGAGAGGGGTTACCCTCTATTAAAACATTCATAATCATTTTTTTGGCCCACCGAGATGTGGTTCACAAATCTAGCCCATCCATTATGTGTGTCCCACTTGGATGAGGGGTCAGACCAAGTTTCAAACGCATCCAACTTTCAGGTGGGCCCCACCAAGTGCTTTTATATGTTTTAGGCATGTCTTCACCTGATTTTAGATGGTACGGCCCACCAGAGTTCCGTGTATGACTGTTTTTTGGGATATCCTATAATTTAAACAGTACCCATCAAATGCACGGTGTTGATGTTCGACATACATCATGGTGGGGCCCACACAGCTCGACCTCATGGGGAGTTCCAATGGGCTCGACTGCATAGAACCTTTTTCCTTATATGTGTGTGTGTGTGTGTGTACACACACACACACCATGAGGTCAGAATCCCCGGAGCATCCGATGATTTGGAGCCGTGTGGCCCTACTATGATCTTTATCCTACATCCAAACTGTGCATTTGGTGGTCCCCTATAATTTATGAGATATTCTAAAAGTCAACCGCATGTGAAACTCAAGTGGGCCACACTATCTGACGCAGTGTGAAATCATGACTAAAACATATAAAAGTACTTGTCAAGGCTTACCTCTGTTTAGATATGGCTGAAACTTGGTGTAACCCCTCATCTAAGTAGGACACACACAATGAATGAATTGGCACAATGAATCAATGGGCTGGATTTCTAAAACATGTTTCAGTGAGCCCTATAATCAATTATGAAGATTATAATGGGTAAATATTTACTTTCAGCTGATGTCTATGGTGTGACCCACCTAAGTCATGGATTGTCCTGAGTATTATGTTGGTCGCCCACTATGGAAGGGTGCATCCAATTAATATGGCTGATGTTGGTCCAACATCACAAGGGCCCACAAAAGACAAGCCTTGGTTATTCATGGCATAATACTAATATAACATTCTCTATATAGTATGGTCCATGACCTAAAAGTGTTGACGTTGAAATCCAGACATCCTCCTTAGGCTGCTGATAAACCTGCAAAACAGAACAACCACGGAAACTTTGGATAATGCAAGGGACCCTCCGATGCGAAAGTCAGTGTAGGCAGACTGGATCAAGTAGAACATAGGGTTTCTAATGTGTATTTGCACATACCTTTCACCGTAGACTAGGTTCTTATTTATAGTGGTTGAGTGACAGTGACATAGATGGTTATCTTCCTATTTGGTAGGTGTGTATTATAGGGGGAAACTCCCTCCAAGTGTGTCGCGGTTATCTTCCAAGATCCTCAGCAGAGATATCGAAGGGATCTCAATTCTCTTTGATAAGATCTCCGAGTGATCGGGATTCGAAAAGATCGAGGTAGATGGCGGAGGCCGATCTCTGGGTAAGGGGACTGAGGTTGTCCTGTAGATCAGAGAGCTGAGGCCGATCTTCCAGAGTTGAACTGTCAATCGTGGTCGAACCTTCCTTTGAGGTAGGTCGGGTCAATCCTCACGATAGTTTGTCGGTTAAGATAGGCAAGGGACCGACCAGAGTCGAGCCCTTTGTCAGGTGGTCAGTTCCTTAAGCCATTTGCGAAGGTCATACACGGACATTGGAACTGAACTGTTCTCCTTGGAAATGCTTTTATGTTATTCGTCATATTGGTCACTCCTGGTCAGATCATTTTAACCCATAACAGTATCCCCCTGCTTTCGAGCGCCCTTTGTTAGCTCGATAGGTGTGAACTGACTGACGTGATGCCACAGGCTCAGGAGGTCGGTAGGTCGATTAGATTTATCATCATTGCAGGAGAGAGAAATGCGACTAGTGTAGGATTTGAGGGAATTTGTAATGATCGTGGGGCGCGCTTGAGGAGGCATGTGATAAAACGGTGCCTCTTCGACTCTACCAATCTCGCGCGGACAAGTGTCTTTGCCTTGGAGGTCGAGATTTTTTAGTAGTCGCAGTTGCTTCCATACCACGGTCAAGTGAAAGGTTCTATCTCTCCAGTATGTGCATAATGTGGTCAATATTGCCGGTCAGAATTCCGACCTGGTTTTCCAGGGAGACAAGTCGTACCCCCGATTGCGAGACCTATTTGCAGGTGCTGCCGGGGCAAAATCGGCATGTTGCTGAGAGGGTGAACCACCTTCATTTGCAAACTGTTCCGTCAATGCGGAGGGAGTCGTGGCTAAAGCAGCCAAAACTTTCTTCCTACTATAAAAGAGATTGTTGTCAGGTGTATTATTGAGCTTGGATGGCCTATGAATGGTTGAGATCTAATGAGAGTGGCCCTCCTCGGGTCGTGCTGCTTTGGAAGAAAGAGTAGGAGTTGGTTCCATCTTGAATGCAAATCGGATGTCGAAGGAGTTCTGTTTTTGTTTCCATCATTGTTCGCACGAAATTGATGGAATGTGACTATCCTACAGCCAAGTGGGGTCCACTGCGAGGTTTTCATGAGAATCCACTCCACTTATTAGTTTCGTCAGGTCTTGTTAACCCATGAGCTGTAACATCCCGAATTTTCACTATTTTGGATTTCCAAAAATCCTTGAAATTTATTTATTTATTTAATTATTTATTTTATTATTAACTTATAATATCACTTAACGACCATTAACACTCAATGTTAGTTTATACTGGGGTGGACCAGTCTAGTTATGATAGGACCAAGTGCGGGCCGCCAAGCCAGATGGCCCGTTTACACTTAATAATAGCCCGTGTGGGCCACCCAGCGACCGAGAAGGGTCAGAAAAATCTAAAACTTTAGAAAATCATAAATCTCACTGGGCTTGTGGTCCATCGCGGACTGTGGACCCAGTGGACACCCAGAAGTACCATCTGGCGCTTGCCCAATGCGCCCCACCAATGCCAGATTAAAATCTGGCACTGATATAAGAAACTGAGACTCCGGGTCTTCCAGCCGTCGGATTTCTTTCAAATTTACGGTGAAGGTTTAATGTATTTTTCAACGCCTTCCCACCAAATCTGGGCCCCGATCGTGGCACGATGACCGTTGATCGCGAATTGGACCCGTACGACCAAACTCCGCATCCGTTCGTTCTCAAATTTTGTAAGGCCCCTCATCGGGCCATGGACCATTTATCCTATAAATTTCATGGCCAGAGGGCCATCAGAAATGCTCCAATCACCAAAATGGCCCCCACAGGACCACTTAAAGGTCAGAAACGCTTTCTCAGATCATATATCCGTTCATCCGTTCGTCCCCAATTTTTGCATGGGCCCTAATCGGGCCATAAGGCACCTACACGTCGAATTTGGTGGCCAGAGGGTGTTAGGGCCACCCCAACACCAATAGGGAGTCCCATAAGTCTATTTTAGGAAATTATGGAAGTTTAGGGCCATTTGCACCAAATTTGGAATTATAAATAGAGGTTTCTTTTGGGCACCCCTCTCCCATACGAATTTGCCCTAGGAAAGGGAAGAGAGAAAAGAGAGAAAAAGAGAGAAAAGAGAGAAAGAAGAGAGGAAGGGAGAGTGAAGAAAGAAGAGCAAGGTGGGCCCAAGGAAATCAAACCCCCACAACTCCCTACATCTTCTCAAATGAGGATTCCTCATCTACAACCGCCATTTTCACTCCATTGATCATCTAGGTAAGATCCACCACCCATTTTCGTTGAAACCCTTGTAAGGAGGGGGGTTTTGCTTATAAATCTAACATGTGAAGTTGTTTTAGGGATTCCGGCCGATCTACCGCAAAGCCCTCTTTTCTAGGATGTTTTTCCCAAGCCTCCAACAATCCTAGGTGCGGACTATTAATCTTAGGTGGCCTAGCACCGATTTTATCATGTATTTAATGATTTTGCTTGCTTGAGTGAAGTGTTTGTGAAATCTAGAGAGACTCTAGGATTTGGGTATTATTTGGTGATGTGTGGAATCGCATGTTTGTTGGTTTTCTTTCTTATGTTCGCATTTGTGCCCCTCACATGCTTGGTGATATAGTAGATGATCATATGCCTATGTGTTGCTTAATTTGCCTCATATGTTGTTGTTCATGTCTTGTATGATGCTTGCCTTGGCACATTTTAAGTCTAAGAGGCGTAGGAATCGGTTCGTTTCCTCGCCAACCCACACTTCTCACATGCACTTTGTTTGTATTAATGTATTATGCTTGTTAGGGACATTGAATTGAATGGTAGGATTTATGCAACATGATGCTGTATGTTGGTTTTGGTTGATAACCTTGATGATGGCATGCTATGAATTATCGTCGAACCCTTGGATTGGTCAGGAACACGAGGTTAGGCGGTAGTCCTTCTGGTTGGACTCCCCTAAGACTAAACATGCAAGTTGGACGAGTGCGTATGGGCGGCAGCAGTTCGACTGCATGGGTCTAGTACCCGATGTCGTCTGTCTCGTGCTCGCCTGACTCGTGCGGTTTAGTCTACTTACTGACAAATTCTGATTGTTAACTATGTTTGCTCACACATGTAATGGAACCTGGAACACCCTACAACCGTTGTAGCCCCTCGATAACCATTTGATTTCTGGTCCACTGCCTCGTGAGCCGGGCATGGTGGAATGGGACACCGTGTCCGAGCTGTCGGCCTACGCTGGGGTGCCGCGCCTCCCCGTAGTGACCGCGAGCGATCCCTTTTTCTCGGCACTCCTCATGTGCTTGAAGTCGGGGATGAGGAACCCGACGGGATCACGGACCGCGAGGTCTCGGCCTCACGCATTGGGGGGTCTTGGCCTCGCAACCCGTTTAGGGCATTGATACGTGGGGTGTACCAGATTCCCAAACCTGCTGGATGAATGGACTTAACTAAGAACTTGGTTAACATTATCACTGCATGCATTAGTTAGGGTGGCGACTCGGAAGTCGAGGTCGCTTTGAGGGAGTGTTGACATATGCGATCGTTAGACGGAGTCGCTCGAGGGAGTGTTGTGGCGAGGGCATACATCATATCATCTATCATGCATATACATTAACAAGATTAGTTAGGTATTTATGAATGTTTGTTTTTCATTAAATTCATAATTTAATTGATGCCTGTTGTAACTTGAGACTAATAGTTCACACTGAGTTGATCACTCACTCCCACTCTGGGACGGTGTTTTAAAACACCAACCAGACCCATTCATAGATGCAGGTGACTCAGGGCATGAGGAGCCTGGCGAGGCGAGCTTGGACAAGGAGGACGGACTCTCCTACTTATAGTTGATGGGCGGCTCTCCAGCGGCTTAGGAGACTAGATTCTAGAGCGTTGAGTCGTGGGCTCAGCGTACCATTCTTATAGGCATATGATTTTCTTTACGATTTTGTTGGGCTTTGCCTTGTGCGGCCCTTTTATATTTCTTTGAACCTGTATATATTGTTTTCTTTCAGTTCAGTAGACTAGTTGTGGATGTGCCTCATGTTTCAATTAATTCCATGCTGCGCATTTAAACTCGAAAGTCATAAAACCATAAAATTGATGATAAGTGACACTCGGAGACTTGGGAGTCGAGCGTATGCACGACCCCCGATTTTTCGGGGCGTTACAGATGGTATCAGAGCAATAGTTTGGAATCAATTGGGCCATGGGTCATGAGCTCGCTAACGCGTCCGCTGACTTGAGAGGATACGTATTAGAAAATGCAACAGAGATTTAAGACGTTAGGATCCATCCTAGACCTCGAACCGGCAATCTTAGGTGGATGGTAAGACTTCCTACGAATTAGGATTTCGAAACAAGGGAGAGCATGGACGTTAGGGAATAGGTCCGAGAGTCTTACGGGACCTCAACCCATTGGGAGGAATAAGTCAGGGACTGAACAATTGGACAATTGAAGCCATCGTCAAAGTCCAACGGGACAACTATCGGGCTGAACGAAATAGTTCCAACCCTTGTCGGGGATGATTAAGTAGTAGGGGCGAATGAGATTTGGTGGGAAATAGGAGGGATGTAAAAAATAAATAAATAAATAAATAAATAAATCAAATTTTGACCTCTAACTAGGAGGAATCTTTTTAAACCCCCAAACCCATTGCGTAGATCAGCTTTTTCTACCCCAAAATTATATATAGTACCTTCTCGGGAGCCTTATTGGCACCCAAGAAATCATAAAATAAGGGAACCTAAGCAGGTCCCGGCGTGCCTACGTCGAGCGGGCATTCCCCACGCCCGATTACCCAATGGTCCGGCGTTGCCACGTCCGCACCCAAAACGAGCCACCTCTCCCCTCCCTCAATGCACACACGTGTGGGGGCCTTTCTCTTGCATTTTAAGCACCTAAATCCCTCATTTCTTTCCCTACCCCACACTCCATTACTTTCAAAGCCCATCTATAAAACAAATTCCAAAAAAAAAAATCTATTTTAAAAATACACTTCCAACATCCATCCTCAAACCTACTTCTTCAAAACTCCATTTTTTTTCCCAAACTCCATTCCTCAACTCATTTCCTAAACATTTCTCAATTCCCATTCATCAAATCCATTTTTCTTAAACCCACTCTCAAATCCCTTTCCTCCAACAAACTCCCATCTCTTCCTTCTCATATCCAACCCAAATCCATCCACCAACATCCACTTCCGACCCATTTCTTTCAAAAAAAAAAAAAAAAAAAACTCACTTTCCACCACTTTATCCTTCTAATTTCTCTAAGCACTTTCAAATTTGACATAACTACAAAGCTCAAAGGATGAAAATCTATAATCGAACAAAAAATTACTATAAATATTAAAAATATAAGTAAAATAGACTTTTGACCATTAATATTATGGAATCTTATGAAATAACCATGTTATTTGGATAGATCAGCTTTTCCTACCCCAAATTCATATATGGCACGTCGAATAACTCATCCCGGTTTGTGAGATATGACCGTCGCAAGGTGCGACCATCCAGTGGCCCGGCGTCGCAACGCCCAGCCGGCGTCCCAACGCCCAGGCATCCAGCGGCCCGGCGTCGCAACGCCCAGCCGGCGTCGCCACGCCCAGGCATCCAGCGGCCCGGCGTCGCAACGCCCAACCGGCGTCACCACGCCGGAATTTTCTGCAAAATTAGGTCAACTTCAAAAAGTCATATCTCCTTCGTTACAACTCCGATTTAGGTGATTCAAAAGCCAAATTGAAGCTTGATGAGTCTAGTTTTAAAAATAAGAAAAAAATAAAATAAAAATTTTAATATGGTTAAAATTAAGATGTTCTGCCAACTGTCCAAAAATTTTAAATTTCAGGCAGTTGTTTTTCCTAGAATTTTAATAATTTATTTACAACTCCAAATGATATGAAATTTGGTAGGATGACTTAAAACTTGATATTAAATTATCATAAAAATTTTCAAATATATCCAGTTACTAAAAGTATAAGGAACGTCAAAAAGGATGGGTCCCCTCCTCCCTTTCAATGTTCACACGAGTGGGGTCTTCCTCTCTTGCAACTTAAGGGCACTAATACCCAACTTCTTACCCCACAATACCCTCTACCACTCCCACACCCTAGGAAGAACCCTCTCCCCTCTCCAAGATTCAATCCATTTCTAAGAGAACCATACAAAGGCATCCCACTTCCACCACTTCTCTTCTTCTTCTCCAAAACTCACCTCTTCTTCTTCATACCCAAACCACATCTTCCACAACCCTCTCAACATTCCATCTTTCAATCCTCAAAACACATTCACTTGAGCCACATCCCCTTTACTTCTTCACTCCAAACCCTTATTTCCTCTTCTCATGCTTAACCCAACCTCATTTCCCACATACTTTCCCTAAACCCTCCTTCAATCCCAAAACCCACAAAATATCCATACAAAGCTTATTCGCTCATTCACTTCAAACTCCATTCCCAACTCTCCATACTTTAAAACCATTCTCAACACTTTTCCCATCTCCAAACTTCGTTTCCATAACCCATCTCAAACCCCTTCCATTGAACCCCACTTACACAACCACTTCTAAAACCCAACACAAAATTCATCCCAATCCCTCCTCTACTCCCACCAATTCATCTCAAATACACATTCCAACCTTCCACAATCCCACTCCATTCACCCATTTACTCTCGAAACCCAACATCAATCTTCTTCACTCTAGCTCGTCTCAAATTTCATTTTCTCAAACTCATTCCACCTCACTTTCCCCAAACAAATTCTAAACACATTTTCAAGTCCTTCCCAAACCCATCCTTAGGATCTCCCCTCCCACCCTCACCTACATTCTCATCCCAAATTCATTTCCCTGCCGAGGAAAATGGCATTCCTAGCAACCGTTACTTCCTTCTTTCCCATTCCGGTGATTCCTTCCCCCATGGGGAGGAAGTACCCCCATCTTTGCCTGATCTAGAAGAGTAGTAGCATAACCTTTCCGATAATTAGTAGTTTGCTTTGAGTCGATTAGTTCTACCTGCTTGTGTTGAAGGATAGTTAGGACGTTTGCTTGACTAAGTTATTTTTTTTCCTTATGTTGGAATGTCTAGAGAACTATGTAATCCATGTTGTATGATGTAACTAGCCATACTAATGGCACTTTGAATTTAATATGAATGTATAGATTGTTTTTAAATTTTCTTGTCACCTTATAAATGCTTGTATGTATGATTGCCTTACTGCGTCCATCTTAATGTTATTAACACTCTAAACCACCAAAATACCTTAAAACTTTAGATTTTTCCTTTCCTGTTAAAATATATGAAACCAAAACGTGATTTACTAATAACTCACTAACCATAGGATCAAAATGGTAATGTCAAGAGGAACCTTAAGGTCATGGAAACCCCTCTAGGATAGTCGTTTGATCATAGGCATCGCGGAAAACTCACCACCCACAAAAATATTATGAATGTGAAGCTTGAACTGTTAAAGAATTTTGATGTCTTCCAAATGTAAGATTGATCGGACTACGAAATCACGGGACCATACACTTGCGATGTATTCGCGGCTTGACTCAATTCTTAATCCTGGGTGAACACCAACGGACTCACTGCTTTGACCGAGCAGAAGACCATGATCTACCAGGACTAGGAAGGGATACAACGATCTTTCTACCCTGGTCAGGCAGAGGATCGACGTATGGGATCAAGCCTACCACAACTGTCTTTCCGTAATAGCCCGATCCTAAAAGGGTAAAATATACCACTATTAAGTAAACTTTACCAACAACCTCTTAATACGACAATAATAATTTTGACATTTGTTTTCAAACCTCAAAGGCGAAAACTTTTAAGGGGGGTAGACTAGAATGAGCCAAACTAGTATAGATAGTACACACCTTACCATGCATATGAACTTGAATTTAACAAAACCTAGGCAAATGAAATAATGAAACCTTTACTTACTACCCTTAGGCAATTTCGGGGACGAAATTGTTTTTAAGGGGGGTAGATTGTAACATCCCGAATTTTCACTATTTTGGATTTCCAAAAATCCTTGAAATTTATTTATTTATTTAATTATTTATTTTATTATTAACTTATAATATCACTTAACGACCATTAACACTCAATGTTAGTTTATACTGGGGTGGACCAGTCTAGTTATGATAGGACCAAGTGCGGGCCGCCAAGCCAGATGGCCCGTTTACACTTAACAATAGCCCGTGTGGGCCACCCAGCGACCGAGAAGGGTCAGAAAAATCTAAAACTTTAGAAAATCATAAATCTCACTGGGCTTGTGGTCCATCGCGGACTGTGGACCCAGTGGACACCCAGAAGTACCATCTGGCGCTTGCCCAATGCGCCCCACCAATGCCGATTAAAATCTGGCACTGATATAAGAAACTGAGACTCGGGTCTTCCAGCCGTCGGATTTCTTTCAAATTTACGGTGAAGGTTTAATGTATTTTTCAACGCCTTCCCACCAAATCTGGGCCCCGATCGTGGCACGATGACCGTTGATCGCGAATTGGACCCGTACGACCAAACTCCGCATCCGTTCGTTCTCAAATTTTGTAAGGCCCCTCATCGGGCCATGGACCATTTATCCTATAAATTTCATGGCCAGAGGGCCATCAAAAATGCTCCAATCACCAAAATGGCCCCCACAGGACCACTTAAAGGTCAGAAACGCTTTCTCAGATCATATATCCGTTCATCCGTTCGTCCCCAATTTTTGCATGGGCCCTAATCGGGCCATAAGGCACCTACACGTCGAATTTGGTGGCCAGAGGGGTGTTAGGGCCACCCCAACACCAATAGGGAGTCCCATAAGTCTATTTTAGGAAATTATGGAAGTTTAGGGCCATTTGCACCAAATTTGGAATTATAAATAGAGGTTTCTTTTGGGCACCCCTCTCCCATACGAATTTGCCCTAGGAAAGGGAAGAGAGAAAAGAGAGAAAAAGAGAGAAAAGAGAGAAAGAAGAGAGGAAGGGAGAGTGAAGAAAGAAGAGCAAGGTGGGCCCAAGGAAATCAAACCCCCACAACTCCCTACATCTTCTCAAATGAGGATTCCTCATCTACAACCGCCATTTTCACTCCATTGATCATCTAGGTAAGATCCACCACCCATTTTCGTTGAAACCCTTGTAAGGAGGGGGGTTTTGCTTATAAATCTAACATGTGAAGTTGTTTTAGGGATTCCGGCCGATCTACCGCAAAGCCCTCTTTTCTAGGATGTTTTTCCCAAGCCTCCAACAATCCTAGGTGCGGACTATTAATCTTAGGTGGCCTAGCACCGATTTTATCATGTATTTAATGATTTTGCTTGCTTGAGTGAAGTGTTTGTGAAATCTAGAGAGACTCTAGGATTTGGGTATTATTTGGTGATGTGTGGAATCGCATGTTTGTTGGTTTTCTTTCTTATGTTCGCATTTGTGCCCCTCACATGCTTGGTGATATAGTAGATGATCATATGCCTATGTGTTGCTTAATTTGCCTCATATGTTGTTGTTCATGTCTTGTATGATGCTTGCCTTGGCACATTTTAAGTCTAAGAGGCGTAGGAATCGGTTCGTTTCCTCGCCAACCCACACTTCTCACATGCACTTTGTTTGTATTAATGTATTATGCTTGTTAGGGACATTGAATTGAATGGTAGGATTTATGCAACATGATGCTGTATGTTGGTTTTGGTTGATAACCTTGATGATGGCATGCTATGAATTATCGTCGAACCCTTGGATTGGTCAGGAACACGAGGTTAGGCGGTAGTCCTTCTGGTTGGACTCCCCTAAGACTAAACATGCAAGTTGGACGAGTGCGTATGGGCGGCAGCAGTTCGACTGCATGGGTCTAGTACCCGATGTCGTCTGTCTCGTGCTCGCCTGACTCGTGCGGTTTAGTCTACTTACTGACAAATTCTGATTGTTAACTATGTTTGCTCACACATGTAATGGAACCTGGAACACCCTACAACCGTTGTAGCCCCTCGATAACCATTTGATTTCTGGTCCACTGCCTCGTGAGCCGGGCATGGTGGAATGGGACACCGTGTCCGAGCTGTCGGCCTACGCTGGGGTGCCGCGCCTCCCCGTAGTGACCGCGAGCGATCCCTTTTTCTCGGCACTCCTCATGTGCTTGAAGTCGGGGATGAGGAACCCGACGGGATCACGGACCGCGAGGTCTCGGCCTCACGCATTGGGGGGTCTTGGCCTCGCAACCCGTTTAGGGCATTGATACGTGGGGTGTACCAGATTCCCAAACCTGCTGGATGAATGGACTTAACTAAGAACTTGGTTAACATTATCACTGCATGCATTAGTTAGGGTGGCGACTCGGAAGTCGAGGTCGCTTTGAGGGAGTGTTGACATATGCGATCGTTAGACGGAGTCGCTCGAGGGAGTGTTGTGGCGAGGGCATACATCATATCATCTATCATGCATATACATTAACAAGATTAGTTAGGTATTTATGAATGTTTGTTTTTCATTAAATTCATAATTTAATTGATGCCTGTTGTAACTTGAGACTAATAGTTCACACTGAGTTGATCACTCACTCCCACTCTGGGACGGTGTTTTAAAACACCAACCAGACCCATTCATAGATGCAGGTGACTCAGGGCATGAGGAGCCTGGCGAGGCGAGCTTGGACAAGGAGGACGGACTCTCCTACTTATAGTTGATGGGCGGCTCTCCAGCGGCTTAGGAGACTAGATTCTAGAGCGTTGAGTCGTGGGCTCAGCGTACCATTCTTATAGGCATATGATTTTCTTTACGATTTTGTTGGGCTTTGCCTTGTGCGGCCCTTTTATATTTCTTTGAACCTGTATATATTGTTTTCTTTCAGTTCAGTAGACTAGTTGTGGATGTGCCTCATGTTTCAATTAATTCCATGCTGCGCATTTAAACTCGAAAGTCATAAAACCATAAAATTGATGATAAGTGACACTCGGAGACTTGGGAGTCGAGCGTATGCACGACCCCCGATTTTTCGGGGCGTTACATGAGCACAAATATTAAGCAAATCCAACCCTTAAATTGTTTTATCTTGAAATCTCTCCTAGCGGGTGCCAAAATGGACTTGATCTAAATTAATGGTCAACTCTTAATGATCAAGGCTCAAATTTAAAGAAAATATGTAATCAGGATAGGCAAATGGTTGGATAAAAGTTGGTTGATCGATGGTCGAAGAGGCCTAAATCTGAAATTTCACCTGTTGCGCCAAAAAGAAGGAACTGGCTTCCACGTTTAACGATATAAGATTATAGATCGGGGTCTAAATTTTGTATAATATTGTAGTTATGTGAGGCTAAAATTTGGTCCAAGTTTGAGTTGTGATGGATGGCAGGAAATGATTAGATCTGAAGATCTAGATTTATACCGAGTTAGTAAGCCTCAAAAGGATAACTTTGTGCCAAGTAAAAGCCTGCCAAAGTGGGGTCTTCATATTTCATACTTGGTCCATATGATGGGCAATCCAAGTCATTCATATGAATGAAAATATCATAATACGAACACATACAAGCTTTCCTCAGTCAATGGACACCAAAATCAATTATTAAGGGGCTGATTTGTTAATTGGGCCATTTTTATAATGATCTAATGGCTGAAATTCGACATGTGTGGTTAATTTATAATACATAGGGATGGTATGAAATTTCACATCAGACGGATCATAAGAACTATGTGATTTAGAATTAAGGGTCTAGGTTAATGACATTTTCGTTATTATTATTGATCTAAGAGTTTTAAAAAATCTAATGGTTCTACATGGTTATAGACACGTTTATAAGCAATTCTTAAAAAAGAACTTATATCTAAATCATTATTAATAAAGAGTTATTCACCAAATTGATTAAGGGAAGGTACATATATCAGACCACATAATGGATTGTCAAATGACCTGTTAAAAATGGTAAAACCTTATGGTTAGTACTCTTAACCATATATGTAGGCGGATGTACAACATTTTCATAAATGGATGAACACAAGTGAAATTTTGGAGTAATCAATGGGTGGAACATGTATACCGTTAAATTCAAGTGACCTGTTCGCATGTGTAGTTCTTCAGATTATAGTTCCAATGGTGGGTTAAGCATATTCATAGGTCGTGAATAATATGAACAAATTAATGTCTCAATTCGATACATGAATGAGGGGATACAGAGTCATGTAGTTGATCGGATGGTCCAAATTCAAAGTAAACGGTCAAATATCTTTACCTAGCGGTGAATAATTGACTAAACGGTTGGTTATGATGGACAAGTGAGAATACCTGGGTATATGATGATTATATCTTAAAATCAACAGTCGGATGGCTTGATATATGAATGAAGATTATTCTCAACAGTCATATTCGTGTTAGAGAATAGATGTAAGGTTAAGATAGCTAGATTGGTATCGTACACATGTACATAATAAGTTAAATTTCATGGTAACACTTGAAAACATTTAATACTCGGGTATTGAAAAGTTCGGGGTATTACATATGATGCCCCTGTGTCAAGGATCCATTCGTCTCTACAATCATCGTACAAGTGTCCGATCATAGACACTGACAACACATCGCATGTGTTGTCTCTTCATCAGACGTGGTAATGTTGGCCTCTCTAAAAGAATTAGCCTCTGAGTTTTCTTTCTTCGATTTAGGATTTGTGTAATCATTTTTCATGTGTCAAGTCATCCCACAGTTCCAGCACTTTAACTTGCATTTGTATTTGCTCTTGGATTTGGATATAGACCTTGAAGATCATATATCTCACTCAGTATTTCTATACTAACTTGCATTTGCCTTTGCCCTTGGAAACAGCATGGCATGATGATTAATAGATATTAGAGTGCAATTAATTAATTGCGATTGGCTGTTGCAAGTGTTTAAGGATATCAGGAAATAGAAAAGATGAGAAAGACAAAGCTTGATGATACAACTCTTTCTAGGTATTTAAAACCTGAAGGGGAAAAAAAATCCAAACACTTAAGCTTCAAGGCGTGGTAAAGGTATACGAAGTGAAGAATTAATTTAAACATTATCTGTAGTCATTCATCAAAGCTAAATGCTAAGTCAACGCACGTTCAAACATATTGGATACTAAAGGACCTAAGAAAAGAAAGCAAGGAGCTTGAAGTTAATGCACTTAAGAACAAATACTTACTCTGAGATATTCCATTTAAGAGTTGCCTCGAGTCTTAAAGTTGGCACAACTTGACAATAAAAGAAGCCCGTTAATTTCAGTGCATACGTGGCTACTTTTCCTAAAAATGCCAACACATTCATAGCTTTGCTGAAAATCAAATTATTTTATTTTTCGAGTTAGAAACAAATTTTCAGATAAAAATATTAGCATCCTAAAATATTACAAGCCCACAAGCCAGGTATGTTCTAGATTGTCTGTGTAGATCTCAATGAAGGAATTTTAGTCGGGTCTCCTCATCTAGATCTTTATTAATGCAGTCAGTTGCATTAACAAACTCTGTACGGAGTATTGATTCTCGAGGCTTCTTCTCACGTGTCTGTTCACAACCAACCATGATAACAAAACAAGACGGAGAAGCCATCAGATATTTATAAAATCCAAATTGATGAATACACATCTATAAATAAGATGCAGTTCTTTGTGATGCTGTAAAAACTACCTTTATCAAATTTAGAATGATTATCGGATGCCTATATCTCTTGACAAGATTTTCGAAATGAAGTCAGGTAGCGTCGTAATTTGAGTCCTTCTTGATGGAGATTTTTTCTCCTCATTATTGGTATCGATGAAATCAAACAGGTTTCGATATCATCGATAATTGCAGAATTTTTCACTGCTGGTTGCTGGACAGTTTTTTTTGTCCTGTCGATATGATCGAGAGACTTTCAGATGATATCGAGGCTATCATCGAGAGTGGCTCAATGGCATCGATAATTGTTGGAATTTCCACCCCTGGTTGCTGGACAGTTTTGGTCCTGTCTCGATATCATTTGCACTGAAAGAAGAAAGACAAACCATGTCTGTAAATAGACGACGTACACAACAAGTCCGTATTATGTTCATAGTTGCATAACATGCAACTTACATATGATATCAGGCTTAATATTCAGGCGTGAAGTTTCCTGGGACCAATAAAGGGGTATTAAGCCCCTATTCTACATAAGGGTACTTATTTGGGTTGGACATCCTTCAGGAACGTCTTCAAACACGATCTGTTCTGTCTCAACACTCAAAACCATTGAATATGAGAACAATAAACTTCATCATTATTTGGGGTCAACTAATGATAGTAATAAACCTAAAAAATAATTACATGTAAAAAATGTACCCCGGCAATAAAAGATAATGATAACGACAGATAAAAATACCATTTTATTAGCCATGAGTATCAGCTAGACACAGACATGTACATGAACACGTGTTATAGGACTCACACTGACATAATTTCAAAAGAAGTGGTGTCCTTATTACATGGCGGCCCAATGCAATAATTTGTGTGAGAGAGAATGACCATGGACTTTTAGACATTCATGTTTTACAAGTTTATATCAGTTATAAACTTGTCGAGATGAACTACTGTATTTTTGTACCGTGCTATAGGGTATGTACCTAGAGACGAGCAAACTTTTGAAATTGAGTCGTGCCAACATGGAGTCTGTGTGCAAACTCCACATGCTTGACAACAGTGGACACGACTTAAGACTAATATTTAAATTTTGGATTAACAACGTTGCAAAAGTAATTAAATTTGAGATTTATCATTAGGGAGTGGGAAACCACTACGTACACTCACTCCAACTGCTAAAACACTCATCCTTGCTTTGCTTTAAAAAATATATATTTATACTTCTATTTATAATATAGAATTGTACTTGCGATTGAAGGTCAGTGGGTGCCAATAGCAATTCCCTTAATATTATCATTAGTTATCTATTGGAATTTTTTACACGTAAATAATTACAATATATCGTTAAAAATAATATTTCATTTCTTCAATATGCGATTTAACTGAGGATATGGTCCTTTATGGAGTAGAATGGCAAAATAGGATTCATGTAGCAACCCCAACTAGTTGGGAAAAGGCTAAAATGATAATGATAATGACAATGATTGAATAATGTATAAACAAAATACTGGCATCCAAGTTCAGCCACCATCTTTGACAACCTAGATTCATGTCCAACAGTAACACATTAAATTAAATAGGTACAACTACTAGTGTAGTTTGTACTATGCATTATATAGTTCGATTAATTCCAGAGCTGGCAGCCTTGAAATCTTCCAAAATTGAAGATCCTAAACTTTTGATCAATGGCTATGAAACAAATATCCTAAACTCTAAATCAATGGCCCACAAAACAACGGTTGAGATGGCCCAACAGATCGAATATGAGAATTCTTTTCTATTTCTACGTATTGCATCTGTCGTGGCCCACCATATAAACAGTTTGGATCACTGAATTATGACCACCCCAACTAAAATTAAATCTCCAGCCTTTAATCAATCACCAGACAGATAAAAAACCAAAAATCCCATCTGCATCCAATGGCTAAAAATAAAATAAAATAAAATAAAATAAAAACAATGCAATGACATTAAAAAAAATCAAGCACACAAAAGGAAGCTGCTCATGGATCCAGATCTCTTGCATTTCTACTATAAACAAAACATGGGGTTCTTCCCTCTACAATCCCAAAACAGATCATCTGCTCTTACCTTCTCTTCTCTCCATCCATCCACCAGCAATGCCCCCATATTCATACTATTCATAACGGCATTCCTATTTTTACAAGGTGATCCTCATCAAAGGGCTAACATGTTGGACGGTTCTTGTGACACGCACATACAAAGGTTAGAAGTTACCTAGTGGGTGTACCAACTGATAGCCCAAGCAGTTGAACTTGAGACCTCTTTTAATTGGGAATTACTTGTCCTTACAAATATAGTATATAATCACTTCACACCTATATTAAACTATGGGTTGCATTGATAAGCATATGGATGGATACTATTTCAAACTATGGGAATTACTTTCCCCTTGAGATAGCATACATTCTCTTAAACTATGGGTTGCATTGATAAGCATATGGATGGATACTATTTCAAACTCAGATGCAATAGGCAACCCAAAACCCATTGTAGATCCAACTTTGAACCATGAAACGATCTATGCCATTGGCAACATCTCAATAACCTGGACTAAAAATAATTAATACAATGGGCTGCACCCACTCATCTCATCTGGACAACCTGCCAACCGCAACAAATCCACCTAAAAATTAAAATTTAAAAAAAAAAAAAAAAAAAAAAACTAGACATGGACGGTGTTGTCAGTCATTCTGTGGGGTCCACCATTTTGATAGAAATGCATGTAGGAGATTTTGTAAGGAAAGTAAGGAGAAGAAAACGAAGAGATGCATTAGAGAAATTTGTTGTAATACAATTCAAGGGAGGGATGAAATGGGAAAGTAGAATATACCTCAGTGGAGGTGAAACCGAATGCAAGGCCTTCCGTTTGAAGGTGATGCTCGATGGAAGATGATGCTCAAATGACCCTAGGAGGATTTCTCGTCGATGGAAGATGATCCTCAAATGGCCCTGGGAGGATTTCTCGTCGATGGAAGATGAAGGAAAGAGGGATAAGATGAAAAGAGGGAAAAGAGGAGCAGGCGTTGGATGGTTTTAGATAAAAATTTCAAATCCGTAGATTGTGAGTTTACCATTATTTACAACACAAACTCTATTAACGACTGTACATACATTGGACCATTTTATGGATGGTTAAGATTGTTTTACATAATAAAATGTATAAATATTTACTATTTACAACTAGATGAATTATTTGAAGGGTCTGGATACCTATAGATCTTATCCACTATTGTTATGGATGAGACACCACCATTTTACACAAAATACAAGACTCACAATGCAAAACTTCAAATCCAAAACGGTAAGCCGATCTTTAGACCTGGTATTGCTCTATGGGCCCCACCATGATAGATTTGTTTCATCCACGTCGTCCATCCATTTCAAGAAATCATTTTGTACAAGATTCCAAAAAACTAGATTGAAATAAATCTTTTGTGGACCACACAATCATAAAACATTATTGGTTGGACGTCCACGATTAAAAATCATTCTTTGCCAACGAATTTATGAGCTATGGCTACGGCTAAAATTCGTCGGCATTACCGACAGATTTTAGCCGTAGCCAAAGCCACCCCAAATCCGTTGGTTTTGCCCAATTTTTTGGTAGTGTCTTTCTCATAGCTTTCTCTTAAAAGGATGAATAACGGTGTCCACACTTACGGATGATTTTCCAGTGCACAATGAGTCCTTGAATGATTCATACGACACTGGAAGTAAATTCAACAAAATACATGCCTAATCTTCATCTTTGACCACTTCATCCATGTCTAGCAACTTACAAATTAACTTATTAAAATTACTAATGTGGGCCTCCACATCTCCACCCCCTTCCATCCTGAAGTTGAACAACTGCGGCTTCAAGTGTAGATGATTCTCAAGGGACTTTTTCGCATAAACGTTCTCCAACTTCGCCCACAAGCTCGTTGCGATTTTCTTCCTCAAAATATTATATAGAACCTCATCCATGATACACAATCGGATAGAGGATTTAGCCTTCTTATCAAGGGTATTCTAATCATCGTCACTCATAGACGGTCAACGCTCCTCAAGAGCCCCATCTTTATCTTGCTAAGTTAATAAGCTAATCATCTTAACCTTCCATAACTCAAAATTATTTTTACCTGAGTACTTTTTAATATCATAATTAGTGTTTCTCATTAATTTTAATCCTTCATATTTAAGCATGTGCCCCAACGTTAGCTCTGATACCACTTGTTGGGGGGACCACGAAAGTACACAAAGATGAATCTAGGATAGCAATCCAATAGCACTAAGCAAACACAAAGAGAACATATCGATTTAGCGTTGAAAAAACTTTTCGAGAAAAAAACCACAGCACAAAGCGACAAATGATCACTATGAAAGCAGAAATTTACAAAGAAAAAAAGTTTACTCGATTCAAACAACCTCGAATCTTACCCTTGTTACACCCCTTTGAAATCCTAAGCAATTTAGAAACCCTTAGAATACCTCTCAATCCCATTTACACCCATATATATAGCCTTGAGAAGAATCTCAAACGAAATAGGAAACAAGTTTTGCAGATTCGGTGGATCCGCAAAATTCTGCGCGAAACCGTTCGATGTCATCGAACACCCTTCGATGACATTGAACAACTGCCAAAACTATCCAGAGACAAAACATTGATTTTTCAAAAATATTCGATTGCTCGACCCAGCTTTGATGGCATCGAACACATTTTCAATGTCATCGAACACTGCTCGATATCATCGAAAAATGGCACCAATATGTCCAGTAACCAACAGAGAAAATTCAGAAAATACTCAATGGCATCAAGCCGACTTCGATGGCATCGAAGCCTGCTCAATGGCATCGAACTTGTCATCAACAGACTATTAATTTTATAGATTTAAGACATCTATCAACAATAAAAGGTACTCTTGTATAGGGTATTCATTATGCAGGTTATCCTCTTATGTTAGAAGGATACAGTAATGATAATTGAATCATTGATTCAGATGAAGCAAAATCCATAAGTGAATATGTTTTCACCTTTGGTGGAGGTACAATATCTTGAAAGTCTATTAAACAGACTTATATTGCTCAGTCGACTATGAAATCGAGTTTGTCACCTAAAAAAGTTGAATGGCTTAGAAATTTGTTAACATATATATTTCAATAGTCAAAACATAAATCTATTATATCTATTCACTATGATTGTCAAGAAGTTATTGCAAAGGCTAAGAGTTAAATATATAATGGTAAAACTAGACACATTAGACTCCAACACAATATTGTGAGACACTTGTTATATAAGATAAAAAATTCGGTCAGATGCTCTAACCAAAAGGCTACCTAAAAATTAATCATGAAAACATCGAAGGGAATTGGGTTAAACCTAATCGAATGAGATATCAGTATCGCCAATCCAACCTATATAAGTGGAGGTCTGCGATAGGTTTAATAGGTAAAAAATAATACACCAAGAGACTAGAAAGCACTACAGAGAACTTGCCCCTTCCTATGGTATAGGCAATGCAACCAACAACTTGTGAGAGGATGGGTTTTTGAACTCTTAATGAATCTGTAACCAAATGTGCTGTTGTATCCAATTGTTATGTACATTTGATGGAATCTACTTATACGAGTATGGAAGTGAAGCTACTTTTTATAAGAATATATATGTCATTTCTCTAGAGCACTCATGAAAATTCAAGTAAATGTGCATAGTCAAAAGGTATCTGTGACGCCCTGGTCACTGCTTCATGTGGGCGGACACACATGTGGGCATGCCCCTAGGTGTGGCCGGCAGGCTACTATGTGGCTGGTAGGCTACTGTGTTGGGCGAGCTACTATTACAGTTAATTGTAGCATAACTTATCCCACATCGGAAGAATTGTCTGGAGTTGTGGTGGTTATATGTGGAGTTGTCACCCTATACTGTATGAGGCCTTTTGGGGGAAATCCCGAGAACAAAACCGTACATGATGTGCCCAGAGCAGACAATATCATACAGTGTGGGCATGGGCTGTTACAAATGGTATCAGAGCCGAGGACGGCTCTGCCCTCGGTGGGGGATAATGTGATGCCCTGGTCACTGCTTCATGTGGGTGAGCACACGTGGGCGGGCCCCCAAGTGTGGCTGGTAGGCTACTGTGTGGCTGGCAGGCTATTGTGCTGGGCGAGCTACTGTTGCAGTTGACTGTAGCGTAACTTGTCCCACATTGGAAGAGTTGTCTAGAGTTGTGGTGGTTATATGTGGAGTTGTCACCCTATACTGTATGAGACCTTTTGGGGAAAACTCCGAGAACAAAACCGTGCGGGTTGTACTTAGAGCGGACAATATCATATAGTGTGGGCGTGGGCTGTTAAAATATGATGAAATTCAGTTAAAAATCTTCCTTGTGGTGCGCCGAACTCAAGACTTGGTGAATGGAAGTCGAGTGCCGGATTTGGGGCATCACGAAAGCTGTCCGTCCCTGGGTTGGGGGCGTGACAGAAGATGGTATCATAACATAAGATTTGGGATCAATTACGAGCAAAGTCCACAAGTGAAAAACATAGAAGAACTTAAACTAGGTCTCCCACCATTGTTGATCGAGAACCTAAATGCTATTAGTACCTCTGATTTCTACGAATCTAGAGACATAAATATGGGATTCCCAGTTTGAGAACCTAGTAACAGGATTCCCTAGTTGAGAATGTATACATTATACTTAGCACCCAGGCACGAGGGAGATAGCCACGAGTAATACCCTCATTTGTAGGATGGATGATTGTACTATATATGTATGATGATACGTATATTAGCATTTGAAATTTCGAGGACAAAATTTTTTGTTAGGAGGGTAGATTGTAACACCCCGTTCATTCTGTACCATTTTCGATGCACACATACACAATGATTAACGCCCTTAGTTAGACCCAGATTGACCGTTCATAGTACACACCCGACTGACAGGAACCCCAAGACCTTGAAACCTATCTCATATCGACCGCATCGTCGCTTCGATCGCTTAGGTACCACCCGTGCGTCTATACGATACTCTGTTAGTGAGATATACCGTGAAGAATCATTAGTGTATCATGTGTGCAAGGCGCCATGTACTCCACTCCACACATGTGCACAACACATGTCATACACACATGCACATGCCATACATGGGTGAGAGAATCTCTACCCATGTGTGTGATGTCACACACCCATATCTCTCATCTCTCATGTGCATGAAAAGTCAACTCTCTTCCATGCCACACCTCATGCATGACATCATCATACCATGCCATCCCATACTCCTTTAATCCAACATTAATTACAAAGCATGAATTAATTACCATAATCCTAGCATAAGCTAAGATTAATCACATTAGCCTAACTTAACCATATTTTATCCATTTCTCTACATAAACCCATCCACCTCTTAGCCTTTCACTATTTTTCTACAACTAGAGAGAGAGAGAGAGAGGATTGATCTTGGTGGCCCATCAAGCCCATCCCTTCCATCCATCTCAACCATCCATTCCATCAATTTCATCCATTCCATCCATCTAACTCATCAAGGTGAGTACACCCACTCCACTCTTGGTTTGTTCTCTTTCCTATTGAATTTGTATGATTTTTAGTGGTGATGATTTGATGATAATCATGTGATTAGTGGTGTGTATACATAAGAGAGTACATATAAAAAGATGATTAAAAAAAGGGGTAATGATATGATGATAATGATGTGTTTAATGATGTGGATTCATGGGAAAATATATATATAAAGGTTGGTAATAAAATTAATTATTAAAGACTTTATGTGGGACCCATTGATAGTGGGCCCCACCAGAATTTTGTAGGCCATCCAAACTGCCCAAAGTGAGGCTATTGGGCTGGCCAAACACACACGTGCATACGCCCCATGGATTCAAAAAAAAAAAAAGGAAGGCTGCAGCGTCCAGACGCCTGCCGCCGTTTGAAAGAAAAAGAAGGGAAGAGGTGTGGGTCCACAACGGGCCCCACCCATGATGTATGTATCAAATCCACGCCGTCCATTCAATTTTTCAGATCATTTTAGGCGTTGAGCCAAAAACATGAAGCCAATCCAGTTCTCTGGTAGGCCACACCATCAAAAATCATGTGAAGACATGCTAAAACATATAAAAGTACTTACTAGGGCCCACTTGAAATTTTTATGCATCTGAAACTTGGACAGAACCCTCCACCACGTGGGACACACACAATAGATGGACTGGATCGTCCTGTTATGGGCCCCATATATGAAAAAAAAAAAAAAAAAAAAAACAAAACAGCAATGACGCTGTTGCTGCCAGCGTCTGACACTGTTGCTGCTAGCGTCTGACGCTGCAGCAAGCAGCGTCTCTGCTGACGCTAAAAGAAGGTGGGCCCCACCACAGGCCCCACCATGAGGTGTGTCGGACATCAGACCCATGCATTTGATGGGTCCCATTTAAAAACAGGTCACCTCCAAAATTCAGCCGTACACGGAACTCAGGTGGCCCACACCATTAAAAAATAATAATAATAATAAATTTATAAAGCTGAATAAATCAGCAATTTTTACAGGTCTGATCATGTGGTATGTGTTGTATCTAAACCGTCCATCCATTTGGTGAGCTAGTCTTAAGGTTTGAGAAGAAAAATAAGATAGATCTAACTATCAAGTGGGCCACACTACAAAAACAGCAAGGATTAAACATCTACCATTGGAACCCTTTTTGGGTCAGAAGTTTTGGACCAATATGAAATTTGTATTTCCCCTTAATTCGGGTCTTTGTGACCTTATGAACAGATTGAATGGAAAATAAACATTTTGGTGGGCCCTATGAATGGTTTAACGGTGAAATCATTATCCTCACCGCTAATTGAGATAAGGTCCAGATAATCTTTGGTTATGATTCATTTTTGGATAATTTTCTAAAATGATCTCAAAAAAAAAAAAAAAAAAAAAAAAAAAAAAAAAAAAAAAGATGAATGGTGTAGGTATAATAAATACATCACTTTAGGACCCATGTAACTTTGATATCCTTGAACCATTCGTACAACTCAAAGCTCGAGCATGTAAAATCATGTGTTAGGTCCACCTGAAATTTTGATGTAGCTGAAACTTAGTCTGAACCCTCAACCAAGTGGGACACACCTAATGATGGGCTGGATTTATGAACCACACCTCTGTGGGCCCAACAAATAATTATGAATATTTAAGGGAGGGTAACCCTCTCAACTTGTGTGTGATATGTCCCACTTTGATATAGGTGTTATGTCACTTAATCCACCATGGTTATGACATGATTTATATTCAAGATCCTCATCATTTATCTATTTTATCAATCCCTTTGACGGTATGTTACCAAGACTCAGGCCCATCCAACGATTAGATAGTCGTACATTATGAAATAATGTAAATTGAACTCTCATTACAAAAAATTTATTATGGGCCATCCTGTTGATGTATTAAACATTCAACCCATCTAACCCATGTACCGGGTCCCCTTTAGGGCATTGTCCCAAAGATCAATCAATCCAACCTGAATTGGACCATACAATACAAGGCTGTGAGAATAAGGACTTAACTATTGAATCCAACCTAAAGCCACCATGGTGTATCTATTTAATCCACGTAGACCATCCACTTCCTCATATCATTTTAGGATTTGGACTAGAATCAAAGCAGACCTAAGTCTTAAGTGGGTCACACATGACTTAACCTCATGGGAAAGCCCTATGAGCTCCACCACATAGAACTCATTATAAATTCCATCGATGTGTGGGCCCAAGAATGTTAAGGTCCATTTTGAGTGAACGTCATGTGAGCCCATCAGTGGTAGCCTTGTTTGGGCCAACCATTGGGCCTCTTAGACAAGAGTTTGTAATCTCCATGTATTGAACATATGATGAATTGGTATTGTAATATTTTTAAAGTAATGATGATTAATCCCTTAAATGAGCTGATTGTGGACAATCCTTGATCATTTGACACTTTGGTTAGAGTAGGACCCTAAGTAATAGGATTACGTGACTTGTGTTTAAACCCTTAAATATGTTTAATTATAACAAATATGTAGACTCTAGTGGTGTGAGGGTGTAATATACCTGTTCAGTCCATTAATCATGTAGGTATTTGTTATATATAGATAGCCACCTAATCATAGGCAATGGTGGAGTATATGTAGTTATGTAGTCATCTAATTGTAGGAACGAGAAATATGTACAAGGCCACCTAACCGCATGACATCAAGTGGCATTGATGGCCATTCAACAACGTAGGTTTATGCTTATCGATATAGATACCGCCACTTGAATCACATATAACTAAGTTGTACACTAACCGAATGTGATGTAGGGTTATGTTACCCAAGCTAATGCTATCAAGGTCCTGGATTCTATATGCTGTGATCGCTAAACCATAAATGGTACGATGCAACGTGGCTCTTGGCCCTTAACCATGCGACACCGAATATGAGCCATTAACTATGTGACTTGTGAAGTGGTTATAGTATAAGACTTATCATAATTGGTGTAGCCATGTATTCGTGGCTTATGGGCAAAGCCCATTGATATATATTTCTGGCCCATATGATGAAGCTCATTGTGATGTGGCCCATAGTAATGTGTATTAGGCCCAGGAATGTGGCCTACATGTGAAATAGATTTGAGGCCACTTACAATGTATTCGAGGCCCATGGGCGAGGCCCAATGTAATGTATTTGAGATCCATGGGTGTGGCTCATTGAGATGTATTTTAGGCCCATGGGTAGTGGCTCATTATGATGTATTTGAGGCCCATGTGTAGGGCCCACCTATTGTGTATTTAAAGCCCATGGGTTGTGAAGCCTGATGTGGTGTATTCATGGCCCATGTGTCGAGGCCCATTGCGATGTGTAAGGCCCATATGATACGACCCAATGTGATGTATATGCGGCCCATGAGTGAGGCCCAATGCGATGAATGTGTGGCCCTTGTGTGAGACCCAAAGCGATGTATATGAGGACCAATGTGATGTGTGATTTCGCCATGATGTATGTATTAATGTTTATGTGGGTCACTCCTTGGGACAATGTTGGTTAAATGTCCACATTGACGGGCAATGATGGTTGAATGTCCACATTGTGACCTTCCCTTAGGCCTTGTTAGGCCCATTCTTGCCGATGCCGATTATGAGTATGTGATAGCATAGCATCATGATACATGGCCATACGCATCATCTGCATGTTTGTTATGAGAGGTGGTTAACCGTTGCATATGTCATTGGGCATGATGATTATGAGACTCCCTGATAGGCAGAGATTATCGCACATGAGTACACAGTATGCACTGGATTGCTGCATGACTGGATTGTATGACTCATGCATCTTGCATTATGATTACTGTACGCCCTAGTGACATCAGGGCCGTAGCCTCCACAGGCATATCGTGGATGGTCAGACGGGACACCGAAAATGTTGGTTCTAGCATACGGGCGCCATAGATGTCCCTGGGTGAAAATCCCTAAACCTCCTGGCCAGGAGACGCCCCAACGTCGAGACCAAGTGGATACATGAGCGCCCGAGTGCCGAATACCAGGAGGTCATGTCTCCCACTGTGTCGTGGTTGGTTGAGAGGGGGTGTGCCTTACCCGCCCGAGGGTAGGGGGCAATACTAGGCTGAGTTTGACCAGCTCGTGAATGGGTCCGCTATCGACGTGCCGGATAGGTATTGGCAGACTATTGGTCAGGCGGATAGTGAGGTTTCTTACGCTCACTTGGACTATGTTGCTGGGAGAGGGGCAGTACCATTTGGAGTGTACTAAACCCCGGTGATGATCCCAGAAAGGAACTGTACCGATATGTGGACTTATTGAGTAGGAGTTGCATACTCATTCATTCACTATCCACTCGGACTGGTGGTGGGCAACTATTTGTACGTGTACCTTCACAATGGCCAGGATTTCGGTTGGGGCGCGTGACTAACCTGAGATCAGGAGTTTACCACATTGAGTCTAATTATCCAAATTTAGGTATGGGACTAGTTTGGATAGAAGTCCCTTGTGATAGACCCCATAGCCTGCGATACTACGTACTATCATCCTGACTTCACACTCCAGCATGGTCATTCTATTCGCACCGCATATTGCATTAGATCTGCGGCATATGACGTTTTGGGTTACCTGTGTTTCTGCATTTATATGGTTTAGATACGACATCTGATATTTGACTCTTTATAACTCCTCATTTGTATAGTTGATCTCATGTATTGCGTATTCTGATATTGTTTGACTCATGGACCTGTCAGTATTTCTAATATTGTATAATTATGGTATGATAATATGATGATGATGATGATGTGATTATGGATGCGTACAATACGGTTATAGTTGTGGTATAGGAGAAATGAAAATATAACTTGGTGATGCTGGTAGCATTGACTTGGAGTATTACTATGATGCATATGCATTGCATTGGCATTGACATCATACTTTACGTGCAACATGCCTTTCACATATATGATTTCCTTGTAACATATTTATCATGCTTGCATGTAGGACACACTGCACACACGTGTGTACTCACTAGGCTTTTTGCCTAAGCCACTTTCTCATTTTTTTCAGGGCTGGAGTAGCTTGGAAGACTTTGCTTTCTCGATGCATTGCATCTATTTTTCGATTTGGTAATGTTGACATTGTGTACCTTTTGGAAAGCATTATACTTGCAACCATCAGGATTTCTATTGGAGAGTGTCGCTTGGTAATTTGATCATGGATCTTTATGCTCAGGTATTATTTCATGTATATACCAAAAAAAAAAAATCAGTCAAAAATCTTCCTTGTGGTGCGCCGAACTCGGGACTTGGTGAATGGAAGTCGAGTGCCGGATTTGGGGCATCACGGAAGCTGTCCGTCCCTGGGTTGGGGGCATGACAGTATCAAACCGCAGAATCAGCTGCAGCAGAGAAGTTATATGAGTGACATGTATAGCCGTTTACGCTTAAAGGGTCAGGTTAAAAACTGAGAATCATTTGATTCCAGTAAACCTATCTTGCTTACTCTAAATATCGATTAAAGTTAGATAGACATCGTGTAACATCTCGGATTTTCACGGTTTTAGATTTCCAAAAATCCTTTTAAAAAAAAAATTTATGTTATTAACTTATAATATCACTTAACGACCATTAGCACTCAATGTTAGTATATACTGGGGGTAAAACCAGTAAAGAACTGCACGAGTTAAATTAATCAACCGTAGGAGGCCAACGAATCCGCCTGATCACTTGAACATCAAGTTTAACCCCATGATTTACACGCGTAGGGCCCAAATCTAACCGACTCATTACTAACTAATCAAGACAATCACGACTAAATTAAAGATCTACCCGGGGCTGAATCAGATAAGGCCCGGATCTTGAATAATAGACCAAATCAACCCCGTTACTCTTTTAGCCTAAAATTGACGGTTTAGAGTAATCTTGACCAAATCTCCACTTTTACTAATTATAAATAGGCTACACTGTGAACATAGTTAATCCAAACCATAATCATTGCCCACAAAAAATCTTAATACCTAATTCATTCCCGATTTTCCAAACAAGCCCTAAACCGTTCATAGGTGGGCCACTAGTTCCAAAATTATAGAGTAATGTCCATCTTCCTGGGCTTGACGTCCATCGCGGGAGTCGGACCTGGGTACTGTCCAGAACTACTCAACTTGAGCCAAAGGACGAGTGCATGAGATGTGCAAATACCCTAAAGAAAAGAGCTGGAACTTAAGTGAATTGGGTCATCCACTCTTATGCAAAGTTGAGGATTTTGGACCGTTAGTTTGTGACTAAACTTCACTCATGGAGTAAGGATATTTCCCTACTCATATCCATATAGCTGCGGCCCCGATCGACTATCGGTGACCGTTGAACAGACTTTTAATCATATCTGTCGATTGGCACGTCCAAATGGCGGGCCGATTGTGTCTGTGCGTAGATCATCACTAGGGCTAACTATCCTATAGTTTATATCAATATGAACACCTCATAGTGGGCCCTAGAGCTTAGAAAGACCCTCCCATAGGTCTAGTATAGTAAAAACCTAGCCCTTAGGGCCATTTCCACCAAATCTGGCATTATAAAAGGGCCTTATTTAGGGCACCCCTCTCCCCATACGAATTTACCCTAGAAGGGAAAGAGAGAAGAGAGAAAAGGGAGAAAGGGAGAAGAGAAAGAAAAAGAAGAAAGGAAGAAGTGAGGAAGGAAGAGTGAGGAAGGGAGAGAAAGGTGGGTCATAGATCAAAGTGGGGCCCAAATTAAAGGAGCTCCATCTTGCAAACCTCTCCCTCTCCCTCAAGGAGATTCCTCATCTACAACCGGAAAAAGCCCCTCTCCACCGATTGAGTAGGTAAAACTCTCATCTCTTAGAAACCCCTTTCGTTGAGTGAGGATTTGCATAAGATTCTAACATGTAATGCTTGTTCACTCCCCAAGTACAGGGTTGTGATGTAGTAATAAAACTCGGTAAGACCGAGGTCGAATCCACAGGGACTGAAATCTGTACATTATCTGAAAATAACCAGATCTAGAACTAGGCTAAGATGAAGTGTAAACCAATTGTGAATTGAGGAATAATGGTGAAATAATTAAACTAAAATTTAAGAGAATTCAGAAGTGGGAAACTAGGGATTCAGAGGATCCACTTGTAGAGATCAGAGAGAACTACACTTGATTCATGAAAATCAACTGAACTTCCTTTGATATAGTTTTCAAGAGATGACAGGTATATATATGAATTAGAATGGATTCCATCACCAAACCATGCCCATGAGACAAAGTAAACAATAGAATTAAACTAATTACCAACCCATCAACATGTTTGAAGGTAAGGAAGGGTACCGACATCCAACCATGCCCAGGAGACGATGGTGAACAACAGGGCTTCCTGACGTTATAAACATAAAAAGGCAACGGAAATACTCAAAGCCATCGCAGACCCATTGTAATTTCAGTCACAACAAACCATTAAGAACTAAAAATATTCCCATAATAAAATTAAATCAAAATCCATTCAGTCTAAACAAAAGGCACAAGCAAAGTGTCCCCCATCATGCTACAAGCTTCACCTCTTAGCCCTAGCTAAGAGGTTCAGCCCAACATGAATGGGCTGAATCCCTTAAACAAAAATAAAATAAAATAAGCAAAAGAAAAATAAAAATAAAAAAACTCTCCCCACGTCTGCTTCCCAAAACGTCTCAGCCGTGGCTTCGTCGCTTCCTCCACAAAAAGATCTCTCTCTCACTTTATATAGGATCTTCCAGTCTGTGGCTGGAGTTTACGCACTCCCCGAAACAAAAACCGAACCTGCTTTGAGTATTGGAGTTTGTGGTATTTGTGGGGGCTCACTTACAGTGATCTTTCAATGAATCTGTATCGACCATTGTCTCAGTAGTGTCCATTTAGGCCAACATACGAAAATTGGAGTAGATCCGAGATTTTGATGGGCCACCAAGTGGATCAACGTTTGG
Source organism: Magnolia changhungtana (assembly GCA_030180095.1). Lineage (NCBI taxonomy): Eukaryota > Viridiplantae > Streptophyta > Magnoliopsida > Magnoliales > Magnoliaceae > Magnolia > Magnolia changhungtana. Next base: position 7,679,845 of record JASAUF010000596.1, read on the forward strand.
CAAAAGACCCAACCCTATCAGTCTTATCTGTGTACATGGCTGCGAGGGAGTAGGAAGTTTTGGTCAGTACCTTCCTCTGGTCACTTTGGACGAATGGGATCAGTCGTCCAATGATGAGAGTGGGCCGCAGATGAAGCAACCGACGGTCTGCGTGCGAACAGAGAGTTTCCATCTCTATTTAGGAAACCCAACTGGTGCGAATTGGGTTTGATTCCCTGTCGACAACGAAGGTGGGAGATCCGGTGTCCGGTCGGTTTTGAGCTGGCTTCAAGATGGATAGTGTGGATCTGAGATCTGATCTATGATGGTGGGCCACCAAGATCTACCGCAGGCTCTGCTACGAACAGAGATCGCGCAGACGTTGTGCTGTGATGGTCGGTGGGCCCAAGATTGTCGGTGATGGAGAAATCCACTCCGTCCATTGTATTTCTGGCAAAAAACCGTTCGGGAAGGGATGGTTTCATATTGGTTTAGCTGTGGCCCATAAAATCTAATACTCCGCCGTCCATCCCGCGTTTGAAGGGTGATCTGTCTGTTGTACGTGCATTGGACCAAAAGAAAAGCTTGAAGATGGTCTTAGCCCCCCTATGGAGTGAACGGACGGTCCGGATCATCCGTTTGGATGATGGGTGGGGTCCACTATCAAAACCCAGCGTCGGTTAGTGCGGACGCTGTTTCCGTTTGTGAGACGGATCGAGTCAGCGGGCGCTGACCGATCGTCTAGATCCAGTGCACATCGAGTGCACTTGTGCACTATGCACAGCCATGGTCAATGGGGCCCAATCATGGTGTGTAGGAAATCCGTTCCGTCCATTCCTTTCCTCATCCCATTTAACATGTTGAGACCAATATTGAAGCATATCCAGAGATCAGGTGGCTCCCATTTAAGGATTTAAGGGGTTAATCTATCCGTTGGGCCACTTCCACAATAATCTAATGGGTGAAGTTTGACGTGTACGGTTAATTTCTGGTCCCCAGGCTATGTATAAAGTTTCGTGTCAATCCGATAGTGGGAACCCCATGATCTTGCATTCTGGACCAATTTCAGGCCTCTTTAACATGAACGGCTTGATCTTCCCAGATCCCTGGCTTGTAAATCTATTGATTTTGGTCCCATGGAGTCCATTCCTTACCTTGGTGATGCCCAAGCCTTAAATCCACGCTTTTAACACCATATTTCCATCCAAGCTCGTAAATACACCCTGCATCACAATTACGATTAAACGGGCCATTAAACAGTGTCATGCTCATAAATCCAGGTAATAACTGGGGTCTGATATACAATATTTAACCCTCAACACAACCCCCAACCAGCATTTTGCTAGTCCCGAGCAAAGTATGCGAAAAATAAATTAAGAACTACAAGACAATTTCTATAAATTCGAATGATATTTGAAAAACCAATTCAGATACCAGATTTCTAAGATTCATGAGTGTTGATTATTAATTTCCCCTGGAATCAAGCTCACGGTAACTTAATAATCAAGTTCAAATATTAATCCATCAATTAGAAAAATTATAAACATTGAGTTCCATGGATGTATAGTGTAAACCTGGCTTACCATCATTAAAATTCACTTCTTTATTTCAGGATATCATTGGTAATCAACAAGAGAATTCATGATAACCAAGGCTTAAACCCAACTTGCCTCATAGATCATTTTTTTTTTAATTCTTCCAGTCTTTTGATTTTTCTATTAAAGGTATGCCAAGAAGGGGAATCAAATCCTTACCTATAGGGAGCAAACCTATAGTGAAGACCGTATACCCAAACCTTTTTCACATATTATCCGTGTGGAATTAAATCTACACCTATAGGGAGCAAACCTATGGTGAAGACCATTTGCCCAATCCTTTCAATTTCTCAGGTTGGTTCCTTTCAAGCTTAGTGGTCACCAAGTTAATCCTTTAATATCGAACTGAACCTTAATGTGCAAGCAAGATGTGTCTTGTGAAATCATGACTCAATCAATGTTTAAAACCTCTAATCATGGATTAACAATTCGAACTTAACTGTGAAATCTAACAAATAACGGAATCTAAGAGTCACAAATTACCAACATCACTTATCTTGTAATTCTAAATCAAAGATGGCTGTTAAAGTCACTTTGAATTCACAAGAAATTTCAGACGAATTTAAAAATTTTCACAAATTTTTGCTCAAGACCAAGAAAACACTGATTAGGTTTCGTAATCTCCCACCCCCAACCTAAAAGCTACATTGTCCTCAATGTAAAAGATATGAGCATGGAATGCACATGGGATAACAAAAGTAAATGTGAAGTGATAGGAAGATAGTACCTGGATGATGAATTGTGCGAGACTTTTTTAAAATATATCAGCGAGAGAGTAAGTCAGCGCAAGGAGAAACCAACACAAGTAAAACACAAATAACAAAAATAAACTCCCACCTATACCACTTTCGCAGGTGCTCTCGATTGCATTTAGCATATGCAACAAGCCTTTAAACCCCTAGGTTGCCCCTAGTGGATGAGTTGTAGTCTCGTGAGGGTTTACAGTAATGTTACCCACAAACATTGAACTAACTAGGAAAATGAAATAAATTGAAAAGCTGGGTTGCCTCCCAGGAGCGCTAAGTTTACTATCAATCCTAAAACAACATAAAGGAAACTACCCTAGTCCTAAGAAAGCAGGAAAAAACTACTAAGTTATGCGCAAGGATCCTCTTCCGGCCAATATCGTGATAAATTTCTCAGTAGGTTTCTCAACAGGATCATCCAAAAGCCCTTTTTGCAATAGGTTTGGCTGCCCTGGAGCTTGACTTTCCAGAGAAACTTATGTACCTCATTAAAAATTTGTCGTTGATTCGCCTGATGTATCCACAGTATATATGATTCACCTGTGTCAGAAAAAGTTTCAAAGTTAGTATCCCATAGTGAATCAGAGACTACAAGTAGATCAAATTGAGAAAAATTTTCAGGAAGTGGTGTAGTCTCAACACATTCCGAAGTATCAGACTTCGGTTTAATTTTTAGCTCCTCCTCCCTTAATGGTAAACAGTGAGGATCTGTGGAAGGAGGGGCTTCAGAGTAAGGGTTCTCTCGGTCAGTGATGACTACCGAGATATTGTCTTGCAAGGCATTCACTATGTCTCTTATCATGGGATCGTTTGAATTTGCAAAGCGTGCCAAGCAATCATCCAAAGAGTTGGGACATTCAGCTGAAAGTGACTCATTTTCTATATTGAAGTGTGTGATGATTTGCCCAAGGAATCCGTCGTCTTTAAAAGTAACCATAGGTACGCTCTCTTGCTTCAGCCCTGCACAGACAGATAGAAGGTCAGTAGACGAAGTATTGATGTGCGGACTCTGTTCCTTGATACTACTCAGAAGAGGCATTGAATCGTCAATATTCAACAGTTCAGATGGTGGCCTTAACTGGGTGGTTTCAGATTTCAGAGTCGTATCAAGTAACTCGTTCATCTCCCGAATTATATCATCATTCAATTTAGGGGAGTGGTCTAAACATGTCTCACAAGAGATAGAAGGATTGGTTGTAAGGAGCTCATCCACTTTTAAATAAGATATGTCAGGTGAGTGGAGTAGCTCATTATGACCGCTCACTTTATGCACTTCTTGATCATTGACCTGGACCAAACTTGAGATTAATTCCAGGGGAACTGGGGATAAACATTCATGATCATCATCCCAATACGCATCATCGTCTAATTCTGTGCAGTGCACACTTGGGATGGGATCGCTTTCCTCACGTTCTAAATTTGATTGAGGTTCGAATAAACTAACCTCAACCTCATCATTGAGATCCTGTGTGTCATGTAAGGAAAGTGTGTCATCATCACTATATTTGAAAGACAACCATGTCTCTTCCCCATTCTTTTGAACCGTCATCGAGATCGACTCATTGGGAAAGTGAACCATATGCTCATTAGCACAATTCAACTCTTTATTCCAAATTCCAGAATTCTCCAAAAGCAAGTTAGGATTGCATTGTATTTCTGAACTGGGTTGCAGCTAGGGTGAACTAGCCTTGTTCCTCTTATTGAGGTGCGATTCAATCGCCTCTAATGATTTCATCATTTTCGCAACATGCTGGTTGAATTGTTCTAGATTAAAACATGAATCCTCTTGGATCGTTTCTGGTTGGATCTCAAAGGTATGGGATCCAAGAGTAATTATTACAATATGTTGTTGGTTCATCTTCCCAGTTTTGATGGTTCCACTGGTTATAGTCATACTGATCATACATGGGAGAATATGATGGTTGATAATAATCCTCATTCCCATAATTACGATCGTATACGGCCCTATTAACCGATGGAACATAACGTTCTAGTCGGTTCTCAATGTCTGTTCTCGATGGAGAGAAATCTTGAGGTATTCGTTGAATTTCACAATCCTCAGGCATTCCCCAATATCTCCTATCCATCTCAGCATATGCATGTACCCACACTTCCATGGTAGAACCCTAACTCTGAGTCTAATCTTAGAATTAAATAAAATTCATACAGCAATATGGAAGGTAAGCAGAAGAGAAGTGAGAAGGATATTACCAATTTAGAAGTTCCTATGTTAAGATCCTGCAAAACAAAACAACCCAAGTTAGTATCTAAGAGATAAGACCAAATCTTAAAAAAATAGAAAAAGTAGAGAAATTAGGACGAAGTTACCAATTTAGACAATCTATCAAAGACCCTACAAAATAGGAAAGTTAGTTCTAAGAAAGAAAAATCTAAAATTAAAGTTAGTACAATCCTAATCTTAATCTAATTTTAAAACCAATTATTTTCAGAGAATCGTAGCCATCAGTCCCCGGCAACAGCGCCAAAAACTTGTTCACTCCCCAAGTGTAAGGTTGTGATGTAGTAATAAAACTCGGTAAGACCGAGGTCGAATCCACAGGGACTGAAATCTGTACGTTATCTGAAAATAACCAGATCTAGAACTAGGCTAAGATGAAGTGTAAACCAATTGTGAATTGAGGAATAATGGTGAAATAATTAAACTAAAATTTAAGAGAATTCAGAAGTGGGAAACTAGGGATTCAGAGGATCCACTTGTAGAGATCAGGGAGAACTACACTTGATTCATGAAAATCAACTGAACTTCCTTTGATATAGATTTCAAGAGATGACAGGTATATGAATTAGAATGGATTCCATCACCAAACCATGCCCATGAGACAAAGTAAACAATAGAATTAAACTAATTACCAACCTATCAACATGTTTGAATGTAAGGAAGGGTACCGACATCCAACCATGCCCAGGAGACGATGGTGAACAACAGGGCTTCCTGACGTTATAAACATAAAAAGGCAACGGAAATACTCAAAGCCATCGCAGACTCATTGTAATTTCAGTCACAACAGACCATTAAGAACTAAAAATATTCCCATAATAAAATTAAATCAAAATCCATTCAGTCTAAACAAAAGGCACAAGCAAAGTGTCCCCCATCATGCTACAAGCTTCACCTCTTAGCCCTAGCTAAGAGGTTCAGCCCAACATGAATGGGCTGGATCCCTTAAACAAAAATAAAATAAAATAAAATAAGCAAAAGAAAAATAAAAATAAAAAAACTCTCCCCACGTCTGCTTCCCAAAACGTCCTAGCCGTGGCTTCGTCGCTTCCTCCACAAAAAGATCTCTCTCTCACATTATATAGGATCTTCCAGTCTGTGGCTGGAGTTTACGCACTCCCCGAAACAAAAACCGGACCTGCTTTGAGTATTGGAGTTTGTGGTATCTATGGGGGCCCACTTACAGTGATCTTTCAGTGAATTTGTATCGACCATTGTCTCAGTAGTGTCCATTTAGGCCAACATATGAAAATTGGAGTAGATCCGAGATTTTGATGGGCCACCAAGTGGATCAACGTTTGGCAAAAGACCCAACCCTATCAGTCTTATCTGTGTACATGGCTGCGAGGGAGTAGGAAGTTTTGGTCAGTACCTTCCTCTGGTCACTTTGGACGGATGGGATCAGTCGTCCGATGATGAGAGTGGGCCGCAGATGAAGCAACGGACGGTCTACGTGCGAACAGAGAGTTTCCGTATCTGTTTAGGAAACCCAACTGGTGCGAATTGGGTTTGATTCCCTGTCGACAATGAAGGTGGGAGATCCGGTGTCCGGTCGGTTTTGAGCTGGCTTCAAGATGGATGGTGTGGATCTGAGATCTGATCTGTGATGGTGGGCCACCAAGATCTACCGCAGGCTCTGCTGCAAATAGAGATCGCGCAGATGTTGCACTGTGATGGTCGGTGGGCCCAAGATTGTCGGTGATGGAGAAATCCACTCCGTCCATTGTATTTCTGGCAAAAAACCGGCCGGGAAGGGATGGTTTCATATTGGTTTAGTTGTGGCCTACAAAATCTAATACTCCGCTGTCCATCCCGCGTTTGAAGGGTGATCTGTCTGTTGTACATGCATTGGACCAAAAGAAAAGCTTGAAGATGGTCTTAGCCCCCCTATGGAGTGAACGGGCGGTCCGGATCATCCGTTTGGATGATGGGTGGGGTCCACTATCAAAACCCGGCGTCGGTTAATGCGGACGCTGTTTCCGTTTGTGAGACGGATAGAGTCAGCGAGCGCTGACCGATCGTCTAGATCCAGTGCACATCGAGTGCACTTGTGCACAGTGCACAGCCATGGTCAATGGGGTCCAATCATGATGTGTGTAGAAAATCCGTTTCGTCCATTCCTTTCCTCATCCTATTTAACACGTTGAGACCAATATTGAAGCATATCCAGATATCAGGTGGCCCCCATTTAAGGATTTAAGGGGCTGATCTATCCGTTGGGCCACTTCCACAATGATGTAATGGGTGAATTTTGACGTGTACGGTTAATTTCTGGTCCCCAGGTTATGTATAAAGTTTCGTGTCAATCCGATAGCGGGAACCCCATGATCTTGCATTCTTGACCAATTTCAGGCCTCTTTAACATGAACGGCTTGATCTTCCTGGATCCCTGGCTTGTAAATCTATTGATTTTGGTCCCATGGAGTCCGTTCCTTGCCTTGGTGATGCCCAAGCCTTAAATCCACGCTTTTAACACCATATTTCCATCCAAGCTCGTAAATACACCCTGCATCACAATTACGATTAAACGGGCCATTAAACAGTGTCATGCTCATAAATCCAGGTAATAACTGGGGTCTGATATACAATATTTGACCCTCAACACTTTGCTTTAGGGATTTCGGCTAATCAACCCCAAAAGCCCTCATTCCTAGGTCGTTCTCAAGCCTTCAACAAATCAAAAGGTGCGGACTATTAATCTTGGGTGGCCTAGCACCAATTATATCATGAGTTTAATGATTTTGTTTGCTTGGGTGAAACATATGTAGAATCTAGAGAGACCTTAGGATTTGGGTGCTTGTTTGAGATGTATAGAATTGTATGTTACTTACCCTTTCCTATGATGTTGTTTGTGCCTCACTTGTTTGAGATATTGTGGATGACTATATGCTCATGCGTCACGTGATTTTCTCATATGTTGTTGCCTATGATGTGCATGATGTTTGTCCATGTGCATTTGATTCCTTGAAATATTAGAAGTGTTCAACTTCCTCACCAACCCACACACTCACATGCACCTTGCTCTTGATAACGTAGTATGCTTGCTAGGAATATTTGACTCGTATGTTGTGATATATGTGAACATGATATGTTTATGCTAGTTGAAAATCTTGATGGTTGGCATGCTATGAATCAACATTGAACCCTCGCGTTGGTCGGAAACATGAGGAGAGACGGTAGTTCCATCGGTAGGACTATGCTAGGGCTAAACCCGTGAGTTTGGGCAGGTGTGTACGGGTGACAGTAGTTCGACTATATGGGTCCCCTGTACCCGATGTCGCTCGTCGTATGCTCGCCAGACTTATGCGGTCTAGCCTACTATTTGACCAACCTTGTTTGTTAACTATGTTTGCTCACATATGTATAGAATCTGAAACACCTTACCACCGTTGTAGTCCATTGATAAGGAATTGAATATCAATCTACAGTCTCGTGAGCTGGGCATGGTAGAATGGGACACTATGTCCAAGCTGTCAGCCTACGCTGGGGTGACGCGCCTCCCCGTAGTGACCGCGAGCAATCCCTTTCTCTCGGCACTCCCCATGTACTTGAAGTCGGGGATGGGGAACCCGACGGGATCACGAATTGCGGAGTCTTGGCCTCACACGTTAGGGGGTCTTGGCCTCGCAACTAGTTCAGGGCATTTGATATGTAGGGTGTATCAGATTCCCCAATCTGCTGGATGAATAGACTTAACTAAGAACTTAGTTAACATTATCACTACATTGCATAAGCTAGGTTGGCAACTCGGCAGTCGAGGTCACTCTGAGGGAGTGCTGACATACGCGATCGTTAGACGAAGTCGCTTGAGAGAGAGTTGTGGCGAGGGCATGCATCATATCATCTATCATGCATATGCATTATTAAGATTAGATAGGTGCTTATGAATGACTGTTTTTCATTAAATTCATAGTATAATTGATGTCTGTTGTAACTTACGACTAATAGCCACTGAGTTGATCACTCACTCCCACTTTGGGACGGTGTTTTAAAACACCAACCAGACTCGCTCGTAAATGCAGGTGATGCCGAGTATGAAGAGCCTGGTGACACGAGCCTCGAGGGGGAGGGGGAGGGTGAGTTCTCCTACTTCTAGATGAGGAGCGGGTCTCCGTCGGCTCGGTAGATGAGACGTTGGATCGCTGAATAGCAGACTCAGCCCTATTCTTTTGGACATGATATTTTTGTAATTTTTGTTGGGCAACGCCTTGGGCAACCCTTTTATATTCTTTTGGACCTGTGTGTGTGTGTGTATATTTTCCATTCCAGTAGATTAGTTGTGGTTGCGCTTCATATTCCAAGTAATTCCAGGCTGCGCATTTAAACCTGATTAATCGCATATTAATGAAAGAAAAATCGGTCATAAGTGACCCCAGGAACTCGGGAGTCGAGTGTATACACTCGACTCCCAATTTTCAGAGCGTTACACATCGATACTATTATATAATTGTTCCATCCATGTTTCTTTTTTGAAAGTGTTTATGCTTTTAGTATAGCTCTCTTATACCATATCAAAAAGAACTAAAGAAATCTCATGCATATAAGAGATGTGGTTTATATAAGGCTGAAACCGCCAAGGAGGAATAGTCATTTGGGTTGGACTATCCCTTTACAACATGCACACGTTGAGTCAAGCTGTGGCTAAGTCGAGCCGTGGCTGTGGCTATGTGATGTGTCATGTGTGTGTGCATACGTGCATGCCGCGCCGAGCCGAGTTTGGGTCTAGGTCTATGTGTGGACTAAGAGTATACTCGCACTAATGGTTTTTGTTATGCACTCCGTGAGTATACTTGCACTTGTCAATTTCACGTGAATTTTAAACCAAGGACACGTCTATTTTGGTGGTTGTACTAGTTGGGTTCAAACCTAATAGACCTAACCAGCCTATTTGAAGCGGTGCTTTAAGCACCTAATCATGGTCTATATGTAGACCTATTTCTTTTTTTTTTTTGTTTAATCATTATAAAACCAACAATTTCTCTCTAGTTCTTTAAAATAAGTCTATGTTTAGTATTTTACCTACTGAGTTTGTCGTCGAGTCAACTCACTTCGAGTTTAAGTTCTACATGCTAGTTCGAGCCCGTGAACAATGAGTACATCGTTGAGACAGGTCATAATCGTTATATCCTGAAGGCCAACTATCGAAGATTATTGTTGCACTTAGGACGAGGTCCAAGACGGGCGGATTTGGTTTCAAGCTGAGTGACCGATTTACATTTCGGCTCAAACAAAGAAATAATCTTTTTTTACTTTTTTTTTTCTCCAAATATTATCTATTATTTTCAACACATTATTTCTAACCATTAAATTATTCGAGACCAATTTAATAAATGTCTTACGAGCAAGAGATAAGGAGAGAGAGTCTAACCAAAAATAGTCCTAACAAAAATAGTAGATCATGTGTTGCTCGGATGATAAAGACCTTTAAAAAGGACGGAAAGAGATGTTAGGGTTAAATCTCGTGATAATGAATCTACCTATGCATCAATCATAGATATCAGATCACGTGTGGCCATTTAATAGACGTCCCACAGGAGACTGGGAGAGAGATAGGGAGTCCAAACAAAAATATTTTGGACTTTATTGAGCTAAATAGCATTATTTTAAAAAGCACGTATGGTTCTTCTTTAAAAAGTAAAACTACGAACGTTCAAATCGTCGGCCGAGTAGAAAATCCTCATACTTAAGTACTCTCTCCTCCCTCTCTATATAAAGGCCCAAAGGCTTGATGCTTTTCAACCACCCAACAAGCATTTTCTTGTAGACGTAGGAGAAAAATGTCTTCCTGTCTCTTAGTAGCTACAACCCTACTCTTGACCCTCCTCTTCGTTGGATCCAACGGCCAGCTGAGTGCCACGTTTCACTCTACCACATGCCCAAACGTCTCCACCATTGTTCGTGGTGTCATCGAAAATGCGTTACAGTCCGATCCCCGTATCGGCGCCAGTCTCGTTAGGCTTCATTTCCATGATTGTTTCGTTGATGTAAACTCAACATCTTCTCAATTTCTTATTCTTTCTTTTCTTTGTTCATACACATGGCCCACCAACATGTACGGTTGGATGTTGCACACATGCAGTCATTCCTTTCCATTAAAACCATATAACTTCCGGTGATGGCTGGTGGTCCAAAATATACACTGTGTGGGTGATCTTATCTGTTGGTATTTGGAAGCTGATGTTTACGGTCCAAAATCACTGAAAAAAAATAAATAAATAATCAATGGTATAGATCATCTATTGAGTGTGACTTTTGGACTGTAACCATCCATTGTAGTGTTTGTCAGATGGAAAAAAACAATCATCCAACCGCGGACTCATGTGGGTCCCATCGCTTGAGATAGTTGACTCGGAAACGGATTGGCTACTCCCCCTGCCACCAGCCAATGGCTGGTGGTCTGTGGGACCCACCACGATGTATGTGTTTCATCCATGCCGTCCATCTATTTTTCCAGATCATTTTATTGTATGAGGCCAAAAATGAGGTATATCCCAATCTCAAGTGGACCACATTACAGGAAAGAGTGTTGAATGAACGTCTACCATTAAAAACATTTTGGAGGCCATAAAAGTTTTGGATCAAGATAATATTTGTTTTTTCACTTCATCTAGGTCTGTATGACCTAATCAACATATTGGATTTACAGTGGGCCTTAGGAGGATTTTAATGTGGATATCTAATCACTAATGTTTTCCTGTGGTGTGGTCCACCTGAAATTTATTTACCTCTTATTTTTGGGATCAAACCCTAAAATGATCTTTTAAAAATGGATAAACGGAATAGATGAAACATATACATCATTTTGGGGCCACAAAGCACCGACCACCAGCCAACCCGGAAAGGGACTGGAAACGGACTGGAAATGACCCTGCCACTAGGCAATGGCCACTAAGTCGGTGCCCTGTGGGCCCCACCATGATGTATGTATTTCGTCCATGCCGTCCACCCATTCTTGCAAAAAAAAAAAAAGTTGACACGTGTGCCATATTAACACGTGTGTGCTGTACATGCAAGTTAGTCTTATCAACCATCCCCAATCCGGAAGCGGATTGGCTGGGGTACCACACACCACCGATCTGACTGGTGTGGGTACGTGTGGTGCCAAGACCTGTTCAAAGGAGATCAAAGTTACATGCCCCAAAATGATGTATTTACTATATCCACACGGTTCATCCATTCGATGAAGTAATTTTCAAGCATGATCCAAAAAATACGTGATATCCAAAGCTTAAGTGGACCACACTATAAATAGCAGTGGGACAGTGGCTCTCACCATTAAAATATTCATAGGCCCTACCATGACATTTATTTTCCGTCCCATGTGTTCACAAGGTCACAGTGACCGGGATGAAGGGGAAAAACAAATATCATATTGATCCAAAACTGTTGTGACCCCCAAAAGGATTTCAATGGTAGATGTTCAATCTCACACTGCTTTTTTGCAGTGTGGTCCATTTGATCTTTGGATCTGTCTTATTTTTCTTTTCAAGCCTTATGACAGGCTCGCCAAATGGATGGACGGTTTGGATATAACACAAACCTCATGATGGACTCACAAAACTTGGTGACGTCAACACACCAGTCATGTCGGTGGTGTGTGGTACACCAGCCAATCCGCTTCCTCCCTACTCCATGCTATCTTGTTGTTGTACGGACATGTTGGCATGTGTGGGCCATAAATGGGCCGATTGGGCCCACGATAATCAAAATTTACCAGTTGAGCGGGCTTGGGCTGACATGATAGGCCCAGCCCATCAACAGCCTTGGAGTGTCCCTTTTTCCATCCGTCATGTCTCAACTGGATCAAGTAGGGGTGTACACGAACCGAGCTAGCTTGCTTAGCTCACTCGACTTGACTCGAAAAAGCTCGGTTCAACTCGGTTTGAACCTGAGTTCGAGCTGATTTTTTGAGCTTGAAAATGAGTTCGAGCTGAGTTTGAGTTGGCCCCAACTCGACTCAACTCGGATCAAACCCAACTCAAATTGAACTCGGAGCAAACCAGTTCAGTGACTCAGTTACTTTGATATTGATGTTGCTCACCAAGTGTTTGATGAAATCTCTCAATGAAGTGTGGCTGGTGGCAAGGAAGGTATGTATATGAAACAAATACCCTTGTTTTCTTGATTTTTATGTTACTTAGAGGGTGTTTGATAAAATACTTATAAAACCACTGTTGTTGTTTTACATACAGTGAGATTTTGAATGTGCAGTCAATGTGTTTGTAAAAATGCTGCACAAGCAAACTCAGCTCGAACTTGGCCCGAACTCGGTTCGAATTGGCCCAAGCTGCTGACCGAATCAAGCCGAGCCGGCCAGTCAGGCTCGAGGACCGAGCCAAGTCAAGTTCGAGCTGGGGTCAGCTAGTGGCCAAGCAGAGTCGAGCTGAGGCTAGCTAGACTCGGTTAGACTTGATGTACATCCCTAGACCCGAGCTTTCATTTATAAGTGATAGCTTGTACTGAATAAGTGAAAATTTCTATGTTTGGTAGGGGTGTGATGCGTCCATTTTGTTAGACAACAGCGCTACGATACAGAGTGAGAAGGATGCCCTTCCAAATATCAACTCAGCCCGAGGATATGACGTTGTAGACGACATCAAAACGGCAGTGGAGAACGTATGCCCTGGCACGGTTTCATGTGGGGACATTCTTGCAGTTGCAGCCACTGAATCCGTCAATCTGGTATGCATTGTGTACCTACTTTGATACACACAATACTAATTTTGTATTTTAGGAAATGAAATTGTATTCTTTCAACACCCAACACCTTGAATCTAGAAAAATGTTCATCTTTGATAATGTTTGAGTAAAAAACGCCAATTGATCAAATGTTTCTAAATTACATAAATACTCTTACTTTTAGGTTAAATTATATATAAACTTTCAATACTCACAAACAATGTCAACGGTTTGATAATCCAGACTAGAGCTGTAACTTAACTCACTCGATTGGACTTGACCCGAAAAAGCATAACTCAACTCAACTCAAAATTGGGTTTCAGCCAAGTCGGGCTGATTTTTTTAGCTTAAAAATTTTTTTCAAGTCGAGTCTGAATTAGACCAAGCTTGACTTGACTCGGCTCAAAACTTAACTTGGTTCGATTCAATTCGACTCCAACCGAGTTCACTTAAAATAAATATTGTGTGTGTGTGTGTGTGTGTGTATATATATATAACCCTTAAACCTAAACTGGAACTTAGCTTGTAGCCTCCAACTTAAACTCACCTCCAAGGATTGAGCTCAAGCTGGCCCGAACTGCTGCTTGAGCTGAGTCGAGCCAGTCAGGGTAGAGGACCAAGCCGAATCAAGTTCAAACTGTGGAATTCTGCTAGCCGAGCTGGGCCAAGCTCAACTCAATTCAGCTCTAATCCCGACCAACGGATAGACTGCCCCAAACATACTAAAGATCCACACCCCACGATCATATGATCATTTAATCATGTAGCATGTCTTTCCTTGTATGCGTCGTCAACCAATAGACAATGATCAAATGAACCTTTCTCACAGGCAGGAGGACCCTCATGGAATGTACTATTAGGAAGGAGGGATGGCACCACAGCTAACCAAGCAGGGGCCAACAACCTTCCAGGGCCGTTCGAAGGCCTAACCTGCATTACAAGAAAGTTCTCCGACCTGGGCCTCGACACTACCGATCTCGTCGCATTATCTGGTAAGATTTCAATTTCCAATTATGTGTTTGGATGTACCATTAAATTGAAAAAAAAAAAAAAAAAGATTATGTGATCACAGTGGAAATTAACAGGAATTGAAAACGATGGCATCGATCGACGAATTCGTGTGGATGAGATCCACCCTGACCATCAGATGGACCACACATGTTAGGGCCTTGATATCAAGCATCACACTAATAGAAAACTCAGGTGAACCACACTGTAAGAAAGTGTGTAAAAAAAATTGCCTAAAACATCCAAATTCACATGGTGTGGTCCACCTTAATTATAGAATAGCATGAATTTTTTAGAGTACTTTCGTGAATGGAACGGATGGCTTATGGAAACTGCAATGGGCCCCATATACAATTAACGGCGCGTGTCCTATCCAAACACTGCCTTATGGTAGCCTGCATGAGTTTTGAATGGACCCAATTTTTGGTTTTCAAAATGAACGGGAGGCAGCACATCTGATGGACGGCCTGGATCTCATTAACTTCTCTCCCATGTGACTATGCACATATCTCCTGCCATCCAATAATGGTGAGAAGGGATCTTAACATGCGTTGTGGAATGCAAGTTTGAAATTTTGAATTAGTAACTAGACCCGACTCATTCAGTCCTGAGTTGAGTCGTGACTCAGGCTGCCAAACCTATAGGGTCTAAATGAGTCCGTGTCAACTCGGATGAGTCAAATCAAACTCGTCTTGAGTCTTAATTAAAACCACACTTATATTACAATTGGGCCATTCGTTCTCTATGGTTCCTCTAATCAAATGGCCCCACCATGGATGGGCCATTCATGAGGTAGAACGGGTCACGGACGCTTTCATGGCAAAGATAGACCAGAGATGGCCCGATCAGAGGCAGAAGTAATCAAGATTGTCAAAACTCTAAAAATGGTGTATATCGCAAACTGGAATGAGTTATTCAAATAATATATGATTTTAAGGTAGGAGAAGCTACTTTAGCCAACTAACCCCATTATGTCGGGTTTCCACGCAGGATTTATGAGATTCCATCCGATCGATGGTCTAAAGTCCATTTTAATTTCATTTTTACTATTCATATTAAGTTTTAGTTCGGTCATAACTTTCGATCCTTTGAGTTTCAGAAGTCATGCCCAACATGAAAATGGCTTAGAAAATTTAGGAGAATAATGTGGTTAGGCCATATTGGACGCTACTATTTTTGGCCGAAAACTATGAAATCTAGTAGAAATCATGACCCTTGATAAATAATAAGTTTATTATTTATTGTTGTTACATTTAATAAGTTTACTATTTATAGTAAGCTAAGTTTTTAGGGAGTTTGAGTTAGAGTTTGATTATGAAACTTCTTCCTAAGTTTGATATCATTATTGGATTGTAAATTCAATTTTATAATCATTAATTAATTTATTTTTGATTTTATTAAAATTTATTTCTTTTTATACACCGTGGATTTGAGAAATCTCTTCAAGGAATCCAAAGAACCCCCTGGATTCCGAGTCAATTCACTAAAGATCAAACCAAGAAAGTGGTTTATATGTGTAGGTGGCCATACTTTCGGACTAGCGAAGTGCATCACTTACAAGGACCGTTTGTATGGATTCAATGGCACAACGAACCCGGACCCCACACTAGACTCCACTTACTCGGCCATTCTTCGACAATCATGCCAACCAACTGGGACCGACGACGCCTTGACCGATCTCGACCCCACATCGCTAACCACCGGCTTCGATAATGGCTACTTCGTTAACCTTCAAAACGGACGCGGCCTTCTACAATCTGATCAAGACCTGTTTTCAGATGGGGACCCCACATTCGTGATTGTAAACCGTTTCATCAACGACCAAAATGATTTCTTCGATAGCTTCGCTGCATCGATGATAAAAATGGGGAATATCAGCCCATTAACGGGGACTAACGGACAGATCAGAACAGATTGTAAGAGGGTTAATGGGAGTTAAAGAATAATTAAGATGGATGGATGATGTTTAAGGTGGCCCACTTAAGAGGGTGTTTAAGGGTGAGATTGAAGGTGTTATTAGAAGTGTATTTTCGCCAAAAGAGACGAGTAAGTGTTTAGGTTTTAAAATTAAGTGATAGTAATTAAACAGTGGAATAAGAGTGTTTTCATAACATGTATTTGTAGCTCTTCAAACTCAAGAATGAAAAATGCATGCAAGGGCTATTCGATTGTGTTGTCATGGTATATTTATCATTGCTTCTTTTTTATTTTCTTTTTTTACTAGCGGTGGGCCACACTTGAAGGACGGCCTGGATCTTGCTTCGGTGAAATATGACGTGATTTTCCTCCAATGGGTTGTTGGAGCTATGCAAACAAAATCTCTGCGAGGCCCACTGCAATGTTTTTGTGATGGAGGGTGGCAATGGGCTGGGCCTGACCATTCAAAATCAATATTTAGACTAGGCCCATCCGTTGAACAGGCCCAACCAATTCAAAATGGAGGCCCATGGCCCACCCATTGCAAGGAATACTTGTGACATCCAGTCCATCCAACGAATATATATATATATATATATATATATATATATATATATATATATATATATATATATATATATATATATATATATATATATTGAAAATATATAATGCTTTTTATATTATTGCATGTGGTAATCAAGCAGCTAATGGCCTGGCTCCGCTAAGCAAAGTCAGTATTTTGAATAGTCTGGACCTACTATTTCCAAAAAACGCCCAATTTAGCTCTACTCGGCCTTTTCCAAGCCTAGCGTCTGTATATATAGCTTGTAGGTTTTAGTATGTCCTGACATATCTCAATTACTTAAATTTGCCTATCCATATATTTGAATTGGCTAAGTCCTTTTACTTTTATAGCCCCATCTTTAGCCCAATATTTTATAAAAGTCTAAAAAATAAATTAATAGATCTTAACCATTGGATGTCCATCAAATATAATTCAAAACAAATAAACAATTTAAACTGAAATTAACGGTTACGAAAACCTCAATGAAGTATTTAATAATATCAAATATTTTGGTTAGCTTATAAAACACTTGATGTACTGTCCAAACCAAAAGATTATGCGAGCCTTAATTGGACCTTGAAGCATCCTCCCAGCACCACCCAAATGTCAGCCACTAATCTAACCTCATAAAGTTAACAAGAGCACATAAAACCAAGATCTCGAATTCCTTATATATTCTCAGGTCTAAACATTAATCAAAAATAGCACACACATTCTATCTAGTTCATGCTTGATGGGTACTCTTATTTAGAGATTTAAAGTGATCTACCAGTGCATGAATCTAACAAGTCTAATAATAAGAGCCCATATCTATTAGGGGTGGGTTCAACCCGACCGACCCGTGACCGACCCGACATTAGGTTGGGCTCAGGCAGGATGTATTGGGTTCAATCTCGAGCTTGGGCTATACAAACACCAACCTAATAAAACTTAGGTCGGGCTTGGGTTTCGGTCTCAGGTTGCCCAACCCAACCCAACCTGAACCCGATTGATATATAATTGTGTGGATCGTCTGTGTTGAAGGCATAGGAATTTCTAGTGCTATCAGGTCTCATTAGTCCATGTTATTTCCAATTACTCAAGCTAACAAGATACACCAGATTTCTCTCCTAAATAGATTGTGTGCTACACAACATGACTTGTTTATTTAGAAAAAATGAAGTTCTTTATGATAAATAATTACATATATAATTAAAAAAATCATAGGTACAAAAAATAAGACATATATTGAAATATAATAAACTAATATAATAATGAAAATATTAGCATGTATCTACCCGACTAACCTGACCGAGCCCGCTTCGGTTGGGTTTTGGTTAAGAATTCCCAACCCGGGGTTGGGTTGGGTTGGGTTAGGGTTGAGGTATAGGAACCTTCGGTTCGGCTAGGGTTAGGGTTGTACACGAACAGAGTTAGCTCACTTAGCTCGCTCAACTCAACTCGAAAAAGCTCAATTTGACTCGGTTCAAAACTGAGTTCAAGCCAAGTCGAGCTGATTTTTTTAGCTCGAAAAAATTTCGAACCGAGTTTGAGCTTGACTTGACTCGAATCGAACCCAACTTGAATCGAACTTGGATTGAACCAGTTCGGTGACTCGATTACTTTGATATTGATGTTGCTCACCAAGTGTTTGATGAAATGACTCAACGAAGTGTATATGAAACAAATACTCATTTTTCTTGATTTTGATGTTGCCTACAAGGTATTTGATGAAATACTTGTAAAACCACTGCACAGGGGAACTCTGCTCGAACTAGCCGGAGCTGCTGACCGAAACGAGCTGAGCTGGCCAGTCAGGCTCGAGGTCCAAGCCGAGCCAAGTTCGAGCTGAGGTCAACTAGTGGCTGAACTGAGTCGAGTTGTGCTCGACTCGGTTCAACTCGTGTACACCTCTAGCTAGGGTTGAGCACCAACCCAACCCGCCCTACTTTCAGTCCTAATATCTATGAATACTCACACATCTTTGCTAGAGGTGTGCTTTTGTGACCCGATCCGGTGGATCCGACTTGATCCAACCCGATCCGGCCCGTTCCGAACAGACTCGAGGGCCAAGATCGGATTGTGATTTTCAGATCCGATTTTTTTCGGGTCAGGTCCGGATAAACCTCTGTCTGGACCAACCCGACCCGAATACCCAAACCGCACCGAACAGACCCGGACCGATATGCGGGCGGGTAGTATAAAATATATTTTTTTATTTTTTACCCTAACTTTCCTAAAAATGGATGGACGGTGTGGATAAAACACATAGATTGGATAAAATATGTTGATCAGGTCATAAGGACCTAAATAAATGAAAAATAAATAAATATCAGCTTGATCGAAAACTTTTATGGCCTACAAAACGTTTTTAATGGTCAAAATTCATTCAACACTGTTTTCTATAATGTGGTCCACTTGAGATTTCAATATACCTCATTTTTTTTTCAAATAACTTAAAATGATTTATAAAAATAGATGGAGGGCATGGATGAAACACATACATCATGGTGGGGCCCATAGAGCACCGACATCCGATGGCAAGGAGAGTAGCCAGTCCGTCTCCAGTACAGCTGTACTGGCTTGGCGTCTGGCCTCCTCGAGCTTCGGGCGCTCCCCGAGCTCCGAGTTGTACGAACGGTTCCAAGGATATCAAAGTTATATGGGACCCACGGTAATGTATTTATTATATTTACACCGTTTATATATTTTTAGAGATCATTATAGAGCATTGTCCAAAAAATGAATAATATCCAAAGATCATGTGGACCACACCACAAATAGTAGCAGAGAATGATTTTCACCATTAAACAATTTGTGTGGTCCACATGATAGTTAGATCTATCTTATTTTTAGTCTAAAGCCTTAAGAGGAGCTTGCCAAATGAATGGACGGTTTGGATATAACACATGACCCACCATTTGACCCATTGAACTTGCTAAACTCAATACAATAAGTCACGTACTTTTTTCAAAAAAGTCACTGCACTTTCGTTCGAAAAAAGTCACTTCACTTTCGTGCATTTCACGTAAACATAAGTAAAGCGCTACTTCTTTCATAGTATTGTATGAGACCCACCTTGATGTATATGTTTTATCTAAGCCGTTCGTCCATTTTGATGTATCATTTTAAGCGTTGAATACAAAATTATAATATATTGAAGACTGAAGTGGACCACACCATATCAAACAATCCGAATCCTATCCAACCCGATCCGACTCGGTTTCCCTGACCGAGTCGAACTCGGTTCGGGTCAAGTCATTAGAGCATCAGATCTGTCCGAGTCAGATGACCCAAATCCGGTCTCGGATTGGGTCGAGTTCAGGTCTACGTAACGGAATTTCGGATCGGACCGGGTTAGGCCAAATCCGATCCGATCCGGACCAATGCCCACCTCTATTCTTTACGGGGGCAGCGCAAAGGTACCAATTTGTAGTTAACCCTAATTGTGGAGACCTTCTATCTCAACTTGTTTGTATCCTCTGAAGAAGGATAACTGCATCAAGTATGACTACAAGTACATCCTATAATCTTCTACGTAGTCATGGCCAAACAAAGATATTAACTATGAAGTGTGAACTGACAGTGGGGTGTACTAACAAGCTATAAAAAATAAAATAAAATAAAAAATTAAAATTTTAAATTTTAAATTTTTTTTTTTAAAAAAAAACAAAGATATTAAAATCAACGGTACACAACTCTCCCTTGGCCAGTTGCCATTTATTCAATCTCAAGTTTTCAAAGATAGCTAGAGAAATTATTATCCATAAACCACAAATATATCACATTTGATAAAGCTCCAAATACACTAACAAAGCAAATGAATTAATCATTTATCCAAGGCATAATACTAATATAACATTCTCCATATAGTATGGTCTATGACCCAAAAGTATGGCCAATAAAGGACCTTCCTAATTTTGGGGCCACAGTTACATGCACGTGTTTGAATGGTGTAGATCTTTCACACGTGCTGGATTTGCATGCACGTGTTCGAATGGTACAGATCTTTCAGGTTCATTCCCAAACGGGTCCGGCTAGCTAGGGCTTCAATAGAGGGCCATGGATTGCTTACGTGCCCGATTGAAAAATCTTACTAACAATGTCCAGGTATGTATCTGAGCTTGATGTACGGTTAATATTGAAAGCTGATCAATCCCTATCTTGAATCTTGCAAAACTGTCAATCTGAATACTAGATCAGGCGTGATGTTAATGCCTGGGTGGGCCGCGGGTCTTTTTTTAAAAGCTTAATCAGAAAATGGGCCTGGCCCAGGATTGTATTTTAGGCCCAATTACAATCAAACCAGACCGTGACTTAACGATCTTCACCGTCCATTTCATGCCCACCAATCAGATGGTTAGGATCGTCGACTCAAGACTAGAAAAGTCAGCCAAAGTTGCCAGAATCTTTTAACAATGGCCGAATGATGGCTTCAGTAATGCTCAGGCTTCTCTAAGAGACAATCAGCCTGGCCCAGCCTTAAAGCTTCAAGGATTTTTTTTTCATCTATCAGGAATGATGGCCCACCTAATCAACGGATCAGATCTTCCACAAAAATGGATGGCCAGACTGAGGGATTGAATTGGTCTCAGGCAGGCCATGCATAATCATCACGGGCAGGGCTTGGGCTTATTTGTTTTGGCCCGTCAGTTGCCCGGGCAGCCTTGGGCTATTTACTCCCTAAGCCAAAGCGGATTTGATGCAGCCCTTACCGTGGGGCCCACCTTGATGTACGTAATCTATATCCACGCCGTCCATCCGTTTTTCCAGATCTTTTTAGGGCGTGGGCCGAAAAAATGTAGCAGATCTAATTCTCAGGTGTACCATACCGTAGGAAACAGTGGTGAATGATGATTAATGGCCCACAATAGTTTTGGATCAAGCTGATATTTGTTTTATCCCTTCCTTCAGGTTTATGTATCAACAGATTGGATGGCAGATAAACGTTACGGAAAATTTACAGTGGGCCATGGGAAGTTTTTAATGGGGGACGTTCAATCTCCACTGTTTCCTAGCTATGGCATGGTTCAACGGTGATTTGGGTCTTTTCGTTTTTGGGGTCATGCCCTAAAATGATATGGAAAAACGGATGGATGCTGTGGATATAGATTACATACATCAAGGTGGGCCCCATGGTAAAGGCCGAACCGTGTTGGGTGAGGTTGGGACCGCACCTAATTCGCTCCCTTCCCAAGGCGAGCTGGTACGGTGGCAGTCACGGAAACGGATTGGCTGCCACCAGCCAATGGCTGGTGGTCGGTGTTCTGTGGGCCTCACCATGATTTATGTGTTTCATCCATGCCGTCCATCTATTTTTCTAGATTATTTTAAGGTATCAAACCAAAAATGAGTAATATCCCAATATTAAGTGGACCACATTACAGAAAACAGTGTTGAATGAATGTAGATAATTAAAAACTTTTTGGGGCCCATAAAAGTTTTGGATCAAGCTGATATTTAAGTTTTCCCTTCATCTATGTCTGTATGACCTAATCAATAGAACAGTGGGCCTTAGGAGGATTTTAATGGTGGATATCCAATCACTATTATTTTCCTGTGGTGTGGTCCACATGAGATTAATATCCCTCTCATTTTTTGGATTAATCCCTAAAATGATCTTTAAAAATGGATGAACGCCATGGATGAAACACATACATCATGGTGAGCACCGACCAGCAGCCACCGGCTAGTGGCAGGGAGAGTAGCCAATCCGTTTCCGTAGGTGAGCTGTTACGGTGGCAGTCACGGACAACAGGTTATCACGTGTAAGGCGAGTTGGCATTTCCGCGGACTGAGAAGCTAGAGAGCCACCGTGATACTCTGGAAAAGTGTATTGGATGATACGCCGATGCTTAGAAATTGCACAAGTGCCACATGACCAATTCAAACATCCAACGTCCTATTTCAACGGATGAGAGGTTAGGATTGTTCCATCAATCTGACTCTGGCTTAAAAGCGACAACTAATTTTACATAGGATATTGCTTGGGAAAAATACAACAAGTCCGGAAACTCAGTTATGGAATGGACTAACTCTACTGACACAGTCTGAGAGTTCGAGGCAATAAGCCCGACTGAGGCAAGAGACTTAAATGCCTTAAGAAGATATTTAACTCGGATTGTAGGGAATAAAAACTCTCACCGATACAAATAAAGTCACGAGCTAAAGGCAAATTACATAAGATGCATGAAGTTGACTCGGACGATGAGGCAGCAACATCTAAAAGGTCGATTAAGGCCTAAAATTAAGAAGCCACCTGACCAACTATAAAACGGATCCAATAAGGTTGATTATAGGGTCGGCTGTTAGAATTAGAGAGGATGTCGATTACGAATCAACTCCATCTCACCCAACAAATGGCGAGCAACTTGACCTATAAAGACGGCTCAGACTAACTCGTTATTAGAGTCGGTCAGAACTGGGCCGAGCAAGGAGAAGACAGCGTAAACAGAAACACTATCTCAAAAATTCTATAAAAGGATCCCCAATCCTGAAGATCTCGAGATCGAATAGAAATAAAAAAACGGATGAAATCAAATCTCCAAGAAATTAGGGGAAGAATCCCTATACGATGGAACCCTCACATTCCTATGAATACAAAGGACTCCAAGCTAAAGAGGTATGCAAAAAAACCTTCTCAAAAACCTTCCTACGCGTACCTATCACTAACTTAAGCATTGGAGGGTCCCGACTCTAGCCAGGGTCTCTTTTGTTTCATCCTTGTACAAGTAGTAGATTAAAGGAAGGTTTACCAATTTTTTGCATCAACAGACATAAATGTGCGCAACGTGTAAATTTTCGATATGCCTGCATATGAAGTGTCATTCTCTACCAGAGCATCAAATGACTCTCTCTGAAAAACAGTCGGCAACGACGATAAGGGGACGAGCGCCGAACTCGGGAGCGGATTGGCTACTCCCCTTGCCACCAGCCCCGTGGCCGGTGGTCGATGCTCCGTGGCCCCACCATTATGTATTTCTTTCATCCATTCGGTACATCCATTTTTACGTATCATTTTATGGCTTGATGCCAAAATTTGGCGGAATATAAATCTTAGGTGGACCACATCACTGGAAAACAATAGTGATTGGATATCCACCATTAAAATCCTTCTAAGGCCCATCCAATCTGTTTATTAGGTCATACAAACCCAGATTAATTGAAAAAAAATATATCAGGTAGATTCAAAACTTGTATGGCCCTCAAAAAGTTTTTAATGGTCGACATTCATTCAACAACGATTCCGGTAATGTGGTCCATTTTAGTTTGTGATATAACTCATTTTTGGTCTCAAGCCATAAAATGATCTAGAAAAATAGATGGACGGCATGGATGAAATATATACATCATGATAAGGCCCACAGAGCACCGACCACCAGCCATTGGCGGGTGGCAGGGGGACTAGCCAATCCGTTTCCGCCGAACCCGCCGTGACAGGACGCGGATTTCCAGCAAAAGCCTTTCGCAGTAGTTTCCTGCGGTGGGAACCCATGTGGGGCCCACTGTGATGTTTGTAAGAAATCCATCCCGTCCATCAGTTTTTTGAGTTCATTTTATGCCCTAAGATTATAAATGAGCCGGATTCAATACTCAAATTTGCCGAAAATGCGAGAATTGAACATCCACAGTTGAAATATTCGTGGGGCCACGAAAGTTTTGAATCATGCTAATATTTGTGTTTTGAGTTCAATTCTGTTCAATTTTGGTCTCGCATACTAAAATGAACTCACAAAATAGATGGACGGTATGGATTTCTCACAAACTTCACGGTGGGGCCCACCTAGGTTTACAACGCAGGAACTTCCTGCGAAAGGCTTTGGCAGGAATTCCGCGTCCGCTGGGACAATTCAATCAGCCGTTAATTATTGTCTATTGGTCCCACCGCCGATCACTTTGTCAACGTCTGCTAGAAGAGTAGGGATTCCGTACCCCTCGTGTGAAGCAAAACACGTGTGCAACATCATTTTCTACAGTATACTTTTTAAAGATCCGATACATTCATTAGGTAGGGCAAACTATGAACGTATCAGATACCCAAAATTAGGTCTTATCCACACCGTCCATACATTTTTTTTCATATCATTTTAGAATAAAATCCAAAAAATGAGGCAGATCCAATGCTCAAGTGGACTACAGAATGGCGATTAAACTCTTACCGTTGAAAACTTCTTGGGGGCCACAGAAGTTTTGGATGGATATGATATTTGTATTTTCTCTTCATCCAGGTCCTTATGGCTTTATGAATAAGTTGGGTGGAAAATAAACATCACGGTGGACCTTAGAAAATTTTCAATGGTGAGAATAATTATAACTGCCGCTTCTAATGGTGTGGTCCACTCGAGCCTTGGATCTACCTCATTTTTAAAAATGTAACATAAAATGATAAAAAAAAAAAAATGAATGGACGGTGTGGATAAGACCCATACATCATGGTGGCCACTCGAAGCTCCTGCCCGTTCCCAGTTGGAGACCGGCGGGGGTAGGACGCAATCGCATCCCTGATGGCCCTAGGCATGGGTTGGGTAATTCAAAGGTTTGGAAGACCGTCCTCATTAAAATTCAAAGGGTCAAAAGATCATAGGGTTGAAATATTTCAATATAAGAATTTTTGTTTTTATTTATCCCCATCCAAGATGTGGTCCACCATATAGACGGTTTAGATCATTAAAATACAACCTAAATCCAAAGATTAAAATCCTTACGTACATATTTCGATAACTAGGTATGTATTGTAGCAGAACTTTACTGTACAGTACGAAATTACCAATCATCGTTGCTACGGACCTTGTTCGAAATTATCCATCGAGGCGGATATAAACCTCGCATCAGCGCAGGTGTCTTGAGTGCCGTACTCAAGCTGTCCATCTGCTATTGGGCCACGTCATCATATCTTCGGCACATCCGCTGTGCGGGTCACGCTCTAACACCGACATCACGTGACTGTCAGGTGGCCCACTCGCGGGCTTTACTCTAGCTGTGAGACTGTGACTGGTCGGCAAAACGAACTCTTGAATTCAATGACGGGAAGTTATTTGATAATCTGCGTACTCGGGTGTAATGCAGTAGTTGATACGCAACCTCTTCTTTGTCTGTATCCTTGTTAGACATAGACATACAAATAAAATATGCATTTGAACGGTGCAGATCACACTTCTTCAACGAGGCACGTGCACATCTAAGACAGCTATTTGCAGTCTATATATAAACACACAGACCCACTTTTGTTTTTTGAATGACACGTGTCAAGACATGATATTAGGAAAATGGGCGACCGGGTAATTAAGTTGTTACTTCAAATAATACATCGGCACCGTCAATCACGTCCAAAAGATTATGAAAGAATAGATCCATATTGCCAATGACACATGAAAGATGAAAAAGAATGGTTGCGAGATATGTAATTATTTTGGTGGTATACTCTTGCAAATTATAAATATTTTTTAATATTTTTAAAAAATTTTATTTAGTGTATTTCAATAGAGTTTCTAATCTCCTTTTTATAGAATCTGACCGCCCCTTCCAACGCTAGAAATGCCACGTTAGCCTTTGATTTAGAAGGTTAAAAACCAACTTTGGAAAATAAATATTAATAGTATTGAAAATGATTTTGAACATTTTGATTAGTGATGTCGGACGTGGATCAAGCATTTTGATATCACACATGGACTAGAAGAAGCTCAAAAAGAAATTGACAAAATTCAAAGAAATTGACAAAATTCAGAATAATTCGACTAATCAACTACAATTACGATGATATATCCAATTATTTAGCTATGCATGTGATGATATATCCATGATTATAATGGGTTTGTTGATGATCTGTATTTTTATATCATATTTATAAGTGAGATAGTTTTTTATATCATCTTATACTATCTCAACAGCATAGAATTATTACTCCAATGAGGAGTTATGTCAGGGGTGGCTCAACATTTTTGGGGGCCTTAGGCAAGTCATAAAAATGAGGCTTTTTAGTTTTAAAAAATAATAATAATAAATTCAAAATTAAACCATAAATTTGCTTCTTGCCTTTTTAGATGCAAAATTACTAATTAAACTTTTGTATTCAAGTTTACCCAATAAATTCATTTCGATAGATAAAATCGCTAAACCGTTTAATCTATCTTAAGACATAATTGTTCGTAAATAATTTTTTATAATCTTTAGTCTTGAAAAACTTCTTTCTACAGATGCAACTGTAACAGGTATGGTAAGTAGTATTCTATATGCAATAAAATAATTTGGAAAACAATTTAATTCTTTTATTAGATTAAGTATTTTGAGATTGCACTAAACTTTCTATTCTCTTTTTTTTCTTTTTTCTTTTCTTGAGTTTTTCATATCCAGATGCATATTTTCTACCAGTCATTTTAAAGATTAACAAGTTAATACAAATAAGGAATAATAATAATGGATAAACAAAAACTAATTGATATAAATAATAAATTGAAATATAAATTCTTGAACAATAAAACCTGACGAATCCTAGATTTGTTGAAGCAAACACAACCAATGGATCAAGACTCTGAGAAGCTAATTTGCCAATTATTTGAGAAGTTGTTTTGTAGATATTGTTTAGCAAAAAAGTAAAAAATACTTTAATATTGAGAAGCTGTTTTGCTTAGCCAAAAAGTCGGTTGTGTTGTGCGATTGTTATGTTGTTTAGCAAAAAGAATAATCCACTACTAATAATCTAATTAGACATTGGTGTGTTACTGTACCGTTAGAAAATTGAAGTTAGAATTTAATTTAGAAAAATGACGTTAGAATTTAATTTTATAAGAACTTAATTAGCAACAAAGTAGGTAGTTGTGGTCCTAGGTTTTAGGAGAAGAATTTGTTGGGAATGATGCTATTATTTTTGAAAATAGACTAATTATTATTGATAGTACTAGTTTTTAGGATATGTTTTTTATTATCAATTTCAAATTTGTAAACTAATTTTTAGATGTTCCTATTTTGTAAGCTTTTCAATAAGTTTTATTTCAAAAAATTTAGGCTTTTTTTCTTCTTCTTAATTTTAATTTTGCTATATTATAGGACCTTCATAATTAAGAAATTTTAATTTTGCTATAATATAGGCCCTTCGTAATTAGGGGGCCTTAGGCGATTGCCTCACCTGCTTACCTTTTAGAGCCGCCCCTGAGTAATGTAATACATATTTAGTCACAGTAGGAATGATTTTGTGAATCATGTCGTATTAATATGCAATATAGGGAAAGACTGAAACTTCATAAGCAGGTGAGCTGTCGACTATAATTGTGTTTATCCATCAATTTGATTGTTTTCAATGATACCCAGTGAATCTTTGCTTTGTATTATAACTGTATGTCTCAACAGAGACATTGGTAGTGCTACTTTCACAGGGTAGTTCGTAATTTTAATGATGATCTAATTTCAGGTAGCAATGGGAAAGTATTACGTGGTCTTTGTGGGGAGAGTTCCAAAGATATATGGGAGAACTGTTGTGCACAGGTACATCGATTCGGTGGCTGTAGACACCAATAGATCAAGTCATGTGGTCAATCGTTCAAGTCATGTTGAGGCTGCGACAGAGTGAAAGAAATACAAGGCATAGATGACATATATTTACAAGATTACTTTCAGGGATAATTTCAGATGATCAGTTATGATTAAACCAAATCCAACCAAGAATGATTTCTTCTCATTTTTGTAGGCCACCCTCGAGCAGGCAGTAGGTTGGTGGACCTGTGAGGAGCAGAACAGTGTGTTGAAAATGATGGTTGAAGGCTTGTTCAGGCAAGCAGGTGAAGAAAGTGCTCTGATTCAGGAAGCCATGATTGTTGATGATAGCCTTGGTGGGGTGCACGAATGTGAATCCTGTAGCGTTGACGTGGCTGATGAAAATGCGTGTCGCGGGACAATGAATGTCATGGTCGGTGTTCTTCTCGGCGTGTTGGTTATATATGCAGCTATTACATGGTTCATTCATCTTTGATTAAGTAAGGAATGGATGTTTGGCTCCGTGAATTGAAACCGTATGTACAAGGTTTTATGTTCTGTTATTGGACTTAGACAGGAGTCTTCACATTTTGGACTAATTTATTAGAGATGATATGCTTAATGCACCGTACTTCTCGATTCATCTTCTTCTTCTTCTTCTTCTTCTTCTTCTTTGGCCTGACTTTGTATGCAGGATCTTGAGCTTGACCACCCATTAGGCAATAGAAAATGATTGTCACGATGGGTTAATGGTATATCAAATCTAATATCCTCACCTCATCTTCATTTGTATAAAATAATTGATTTATTTTCTAATTCTCTCACAACAGTTATGATCGGCCTTCTGTATCTAACTAGTATAAATACTTCAACTAGGGCACTCATGACGGTTATGTATACGTGAAATATATGATGAAATCGTTTTGGACTAGCATCGCGCCAATATACTTTTTTCCAAACATCGACTAATCCATCATCTTTGTATACTCTTCCGATTCTATTTTGATCCAAACAGTCTGCTCTCCCTTTGAAAAATGGAAGAATACCAACTATTTTATGTCCTATACTTCTGTCATACAAAAATATAATGCAGAACAATACCATGCGTAAATCCAAATATGCCGTAAGTGACATATAAAATCCGTTGAACAAGGGAAATCTAAGGAGTAAAGCCAATTTAATGCAACGAGGGACCACAATGTTTGTGTGACTTCCATACCACTATTAATTAGTTTCGAAAACTCACCTTAAAACATGAGCAAAAAAACGAGGAAGTTCCAAAACTCAAGTGGACCACACTATAGACATAGTTTAGATGGAAATTCTCACCGTTGAAACCTTCCGGAGCTCACCATGATGTTTATATGCCATCAAACCCTTTCATAAGGTGATTCCAACATGGACATAGGGAAACCACAAATATGGACAGATCCAAAACTTCTGTAAGCCCCAGGAAAGTTTCAACGGTGGCGTTCAATCCCATTATTTCTTGTGATGTGGCCCACTCCTGACATGAGCTGGTGCAGCCAAAGGACGTACTGAATATAACACAGACTTTACAATGGGCCTCACAGAGCTTACAGTTACATGCGAATACGTTGCAACATAGGTGGGCCCCACCATGAGGGACTCTGGATAGACAATTTTGATTTTTAAAAAATAGAAGAAATATGATCTGTCCTAATAAATTCCGACCAATCCACTCATCGCCTGGACCACACAATATAAAATTATGAGAACCCATCAATTTAATTCAAGACATGTGTGGCCCACTTGATGAGTGGATGGGCTGATTTCTGCACCATGCAATCTTTATTGTGGGGACCCTTTTAGACCAGTTCGCTGCCATACACAAATGATATTGGCAATTATTCTCTAGCTGGACCGAAAGTTACTAATACAATAGTTGCATGTGTTCAATATCCATACAACTGAGGTCACTGTCCGTTGATTCTGATCGTTGAACTGACCCAAATATTTTTTAGATGAAAAGATCTTAAAAAATCCTCTCTTTTTTAACCGTTAATTCATTGGACATCTATTAAACGGTTGAGATTAATCGGAGTGAGAGAATTTGAGAGTCCCATTTGCACAGACTTTGTTTTCTACCACTGTCCTCACACGTGGCGAGACAAGCTGCACGTGTGCAAGATGCCATTACAAATATCAACTTAATCTGATCATGAAGTGGGCACACGTGTATCTACGATGTGGGCCATTGTCCAATTCTAATCAACCATTCATTTTTTGTACACGTGCGCCCCACGTGGTGTCCCCGGGACAAAGTCTAATCAACAGCTTGGATTTCTCACACGTGTGCTCCGATGGAAGATCTGAGGGTAGTAGTCCCGATTGCACGGAGCATTTCATCAGTAAAGAGCCTTATCTAGGTCAAAATGATGGTGGGCCCCACAACACCTCCCCCTGAATTCATGCTTCTCTCATGCCTGCCCTTCAACTCCATCATTTAAATCTGCGTGACTTCAGTAATGGCAATGATCTCGAAGGCATGATGTTTGTGACCAACCGGAAGTAGCAAGTAGTACATGCAGACCTGACCGGCATCAACCGGTAAGAAGTAGGACCACCGCACAAGCCACACGCTCGTGCACGCGATCATGGGTCAAGCTCGTCGAGGAGCCTGACTGCCTTTTGACTCTTTAAAATAGCAAAAATGAGGTCGAATCCGATGTGCTTTCGTCACAAAGTAGCCTACACGAGGCCTACATGCACCATCTTACACTTTCCACGCTGGCCGACACGTGGATACTCTTCGGGTTCGGGTTGGGTACTGTGTATCGTACCCAGACCCGGTTAGGAGGATTAGATTTGGGTCCTAGGGTAACTGACAGTTTTGGACCCGGGAGCAGATTAGGTGTGGCCCTTACCATGGGCCCGCCTTGATGTATATGTTGTTTATGTAAGAATTTTATACAGTGAGTCTTATTGATCAATGGTTTGAATTATCCTATAGCTTGAATAATGTGATTGGGTGCACTAGTGGGACCCACTAGCACTAAGTTGTGATACATGCAGAATTTGTGTAAGGGGTGGTGTGTTGCTACTGTGATACGCACACAGTAATGCAAGGGAATTGGGATTTACAGTTTACACCTTGATCCATAGCTCAGTTGGTAGAGAAAGATACCTCGTTTCAAGGTCTTGGTATTGATTCCCTAGCGGGGTGGTTAACAGTGTAGTGTGAACTAACAGTGGGTGGTACTAATGAGCTAACCAAAAATAAAAATAAAATAAAATAAAATAAAATAAAATAAGACTTCCAATTTCGTGTGGAAACTTTCAGGGAGAGGAGTTTTGATGGGTTTTAAACTCATCTTCCCCTTGTAGCTATAAGAACAAATTGGGTCCCCAGTCCAACACCAACGAAGGGTGCACCATCGATGGGTGTAAGGAAGGGATTGCATTCTGCTTCTACAGCAATGGCACACAGATAGGTAAGCTATCTCCCTCCTTTTCCTTTGGCAATTTCGCATGAAAGTTTTCACAATTTATCCATACCATCCATCAGTTTTATCAAATCATTTTAGTAACAACTGAAAAATGAAAATGTTCCAAATCTCAAGTGAAACTTATTATAGGAAACAGTGGTGATTGAATGCCCTACAATTAAAAACATCATAAGGCCCACCTTAAACATGTATCGTTTATTTGCTATCCAATCGATTGATAAGCTCACACAAATTAAATAAATATTATTAGCTTGATTCAAAACTTTTGTAACCCATATTAATTATCAATCACCATTGTTTCTTATGATAAATCCACCTCCGAATTAAATCTACTTCAATTTTTGGCTCATGCCCTAAAATGATCTGAAAAATAGAAAGACTATGCCAACATAGAATACATACATCAAGGTGGGTTCCACGGTATATGCCGCACCGTATTGTGTGAGGCTGGGCCGCACCTAATCCGCTGCGATTGATGCACCGATTTTAACCTTGGGTCTAACTCAGGGCACCAATTTAACTATCTGCATAAACAAACTGGCTTGAGCATGGTCTGGTTTATTTTTTTATTTTTTTATTTACCATGGTCTTGGTTTTTGTTTAAATAATAAATGATAGGGTTTTGAAAACCATCTTATTTGGTATTGTTTTGAGTAGTATTGGTTTCAATATTAGGGTTTGGAGTCACACCAAGAACTGACTAGTACTGAGTTAAAGTGAGTCATACTGACTTCCGTTTCAATGATCTCACTGCAAAGATGGTGCTCATATCCATGCTTTTTACATGAAAAAGTTTGCTTAATTTTTAGCATAAAGAACGTAATATGGGACGATTACATGCATTTGCCTTGAGTGTGTCGCCACCCACTTGGGCCCACATGCTGAGAAAGTCTTAAGATATGAATCATTTATATTATGGTTACTTCCATAAATAGGCTGTTATGATATAATCTAGTCCAGTAATTATCTTATCCTTTAATTTTTATATTTTACAGTTTTTTTTAAAAAAAATTTTAATATTTTATATTTTACTGATGCTGATTTGTGAGGTCAAAATCTGGTCAGCCATCTTCCCCTCTTCACATATTCCGAACAGATGACGGACCTGGAGTCCTGCACATAAACCATAAGCAATGGAGACCCTGGCTAAGCCGGGGGACCCTCCGATGCATAAGTCAGGACAACAGAATCTAGGTCTAAGTTTAGAAGGAAGGGGAGAGTGTCGAATGTTGCGTACCTGTTCTCATGGGATGGTGTGATATTTATACCTCTTCATCGCTTGATTCGCATCCGATAATCTCGGCACGATCAATGGGATTACAGATCATGGAGATATTGCTCAGAGTTCGGAGATCATGTGTTGTGGAGGGCGTATCTACGGGCGAGATAATAGGACACGTCCGTATATGGCAGTTTCCTCACTTAGTGCGCGAAACTTTTATCCTTGGAGATGCCTCGGCTCGGCCAGATCGAGGACGACGGCATCACCCCGAGCTGATGATTGACTGTGCCAACCCGAGCCGAACCTTGATCCGCTCATTAGTAATGCAGCTAGCCATTCTCGGTATTATGATGGATGTTCGGTCGGGGTTGATCGTACAACTAGAATGTTTTCTCTTTCGACTGCCTTTGGAAGGATGGTGGTCAAGAATGGGAGCTTCGCTCATCTTAACTTACTTTCCTAATGTCATACCGAGGCTCGGACTCTCCGCCCGGAGTAGCGGACTGTCGATCCCTCCGATTGTAGTTGACTCGGATCTTCCCATAACAGAAGCCCTCTACTCTCTGAGGTCATTCATGAGCTCGGAGAGTAATTAATTGGAAGATCAGTTGCCTCAGTTCTTTGGTGCGTTTATGGTTCTCGTGTGAAACATCTCGTCCTCGGGATTTAGCGACTTCGGGCTAACCGTGAGCGAACACGTGGTGACGGTTCGGATTCCGAATCGTCACCAATCTGTGAATGATCGCCACGTGCACTCGGGGCGTCGTGTCGAGCACTCTTTTCTACGCTCGGGTGCCGTGTTGATTAACTCACGCACAACAATCGAGGCGGATGGCGTTACCTTTAATAGGTCTTGGACCAATGATATGACACCACGTCGGATTCGGAGTCGGCCTGCAATGATTCCGACGCAGCCATTATTACGGGCTATTTAATGCAGGGTTTCTTAAGTCTATAAAAGGCCCGTCTGGGGTCTTCATTCGACTTCTATCGTTTGCATTTGAGTTGTTTATCGGAGGAGGCGATTTTCGGCAAAGGTGATTTCCGGCAGAAGTGATTTTCGATATAGTTTTTACGCTTGCTGAAGCCATCTCCGGCGATTATCTGGTGAGTTCGATTCTTAACACCACTGTTTCGAGATGTCTTCCGATAGGGAAATGGCTAGAGGCTACAATGATGACTCCGAGTCGGGGAGTTCCGATAATGGAAGAGAGGCCTCTGAAGGTCCCTTCGAGGCTGTGCCTTTATATCCTCGGCCCCAGAAGCAGACGGTGGCGAGAGCTCATACTCGCCAGGTCAGTAAGAAGGCCAGCAAGAAAGGGACAGCACGAGCCCCCAGAGCTGCAGTCGTTGATGTCCCAGAGATGCCCCCTGGTGGACGGGCGTCGGAACTGGTTCCAGGGGGCTCCGTAATAACGGAGTCTTAAATGGAATGGATCCGTACTGAGTTTGACATACCACGCTCCGTTCGGATCAGAGCCCCTGAGCCTACTGATGCTGCTGGCAATCCCACGGTCGGGGAGATAGCCGTATTTTTATGCGGCCTACTATGCGGGCTCCGTCTCCCGATGCACCCCTTCATCCGAGCTCTGACCGCTTACTTAGGGCTCGCGCCTAGGCAACTTGCACCCAATGCTTGGAGGGTGCTGATTTCTGCTTACATTATCTGGCACCAAGTAGGGAACTCGGAGTTGACACCCGCTGAGTTGATGAGCCTGTACCTGGTCAAGCACGAAGGCAAAGATCCATGGTACTACTTCGCGACCAGAGGTAGCAAGGGGTCAGGGCTCGTCTTGGGTCTTCCGTCCTCGAATAAGGACTGGAAGAATAAGTGATTTTGGGTCGCGGGCGAATGGGAGGCGCCAGTAGTGGAGATTGGGGCACTGTCGACTCGGGTCCCCACCCGCTTCACAATGCCAGGTTAGATCGAGATTTCTTTCACGCATCGCTTTTTGCTTCAGCTATGTTTAGAAGAGAACTTTCTGTTTTGCAGGTTTCGCGAGGGGCGTGCCCTTCATTACCTCGGACCAAAGGAACCAGATAGCCAAAGCGAGGACATATTCGGAGGAGCGTCACCGCTGGTCAGATCTGATCACAGCTGCTAACCTTCACCGATCGGGGCTTTGCAAGACGAGGCCGCTCCCTACCTCGCTCAGTGAGTATTCTTGTCTTCAGCCAATGTATTTTTATTGGTCCGAGGTAACGCTATTCTTATCATTCTCCCGCACAGACATGGCCGAGGCATCTGGTTCTCGGAGGAGGAAAGTTGCGCTAACTGCAGAGGAGATGCTGAGAGCTGAGCCCCCGGCGAAGATAGTTCGGAGGAAGAAGGTCGTTCAAGGAGTTCGTCCTTCAAGTTCTGCCTCGGGGGTCACGGCTCGGAGGGTGGCGCCTCCCTCCTATCCCGAACATTTTAGTTCGGGATACAGCTCCATTTCCTGCCGCGGCACCTTCGGTTGAGGGACCATCTGCATCTGCAATTGTGTCCCTAATTCCAATACTACTGGGTGCAGCCACGGTGCCCCTGGTAGGTGTTAATATGGTCGTACCTTTGGGCGGCCCTAACCTCGCCCCCGCTCCAGCAACAGGGGCAACCCCCCTCCATCCATCGCCGTTCCCCACACCGAGGGAGCACGGTTCGGTCCTCCATTGATAGCTGTTCCATCATCTTCCGAGAGGGAGGAAACCGTTCGGATGGCCGATGCCATGATTACTTAACCGGGTAATGAGGGGGAGGCTGTACGCGATGCCGAGGGTGAGGCTCAACCTTCGGCTGGTAGTCGGACGGGAGCTGAGGAGGCTACGGGCTCGGCTCAAGTTGGCACGAGCAAAGGAAGGTTCGAGCCGGGTTATCACATGTCCTGTTTGACAGACTGGGCGGCGAAACACGTTACGGAGGAATCTATTTCGCGCCTTCTTGATAAACCGGACAACTGCTTCTTACAAGACTTGGCTGGAGTCTTCTATCAGGTACTTCCTGCCTCTTCTCTTGAAAAAGTTGTAACTGTTTTTGTATTATTATTTTTTCCTCATTCTCTTGCCTTGGATCAGTCTGTTCCGAGGATCCTCCTATGCTGGGAGAGGGTCCAAGAGCGTCGAAAAATTGACGCTGAGGTTGAAACCCTCAGGAGCGAGGTGGGAGCCCTCCGGACGGAGATGGAGGTTCTCAGGGCGGAAGTGGGAGTCCTACGAGACAAGGCTTCTATCCTTCAGCTGGAGTGGAGTGATCTGTTTCATCAGCTCAAAGGTAGTAGGTCTGAACTGCTCCAGCTTCAGAGGGTCGCGAAGGACCTTGAGGCACGACGTGAAGCGGCAGTAGCCGAGTTGGATCGTGCCAGGGCCCGCGCTGACACCCTGGCTGAGGAGGTTGTCCGATTGAGTGAGGACCAGGAGAAGATCAAGGCCGAAGCTGCAGAAGAGAAAAGCAGAGCTCTGGAGACCCAGAAGGCCGAGGCTGAGGCCTCCTTGGCAGCGGCAGTTGCTGCGATAATAGATTCGTACAAGACCTCGAAGGAGAGGAATATCGAGGCCGCCAAGTTTTATGACCGTGGCTTTGACGAGTGCCTTGTCGAGGTCCAGAAGTTGTACCCGAACCTTGACCTCGATCCCCTCCTGCCCGAGGACCCTATTGATACTGCCGCCGAGGCGACCAGCCAGGATCAAGCCCCTGGTTCCCAAGCTCCTCCGACCTCTTGAAGACTCCGCTTCCTTTATTTGTATTTTATTTTTTTATGTACTTCACATTTATAGCATTTAATGCAAAAGCCGATTTTGGATCCCCCTTTTTTTTTATTGGTCGTTCTTCCGTATGACTGATGTACTTGCTTACTAGATTGTGCAGTCGAATCGAGTCTTTGATTCATTCAGATGTGGTTTGGGCCTAGGTCTGATCCTTAAAAGGATCAACTCGTCTCTCTTTCAGTGAAGGGCCTTCCGCGTAGGTGGGACCGACTCCGTTACTGGGGAGTCGAAGTTACCCATTGGCTTTGCCCTCCCGGTTAAGGGGGATGCCTTTGTAGAAATTGGTCCGACTTCCTTATTAGGAAGTCAGATCGCCTCGTAGCTTTTTTTCCTCGGTTAGGAGGAGGTGCCTTTGTAGAATTTAGTCCGTTTAGTCTTTGTTGATGACAGGAATAAGCCGATCAGATGTGTTATTATTCGTAGCCTTAAAGGCTTGTCGCTCGAGGACGTACATTTATTGAATAACTTCAAAGG
Organism: Magnolia changhungtana; assembly: GCA_030180095.1. NCBI lineage: Eukaryota > Viridiplantae > Streptophyta > Magnoliopsida > Magnoliales > Magnoliaceae > Magnolia > Magnolia changhungtana. The sequence goes on from JASAUF010000596.1 coordinate 7,716,928, forward strand.
TCAGTAGCTTACTCGGAGCGCCTCATTAAGGATAGTAAATTTTCAGATGCTCAGCATTCCACGGGTGGGGGAGTTGACGGCTTTCGAGATCCTCCAAGTGGTAGGACCCGGGCTTAGTCGATCGGACCACTCGGTATGGTTCTTCCCAGTTAGGTCCGAGCGCTCCGGCTCCCGGCTCGGCCGTGTTCTGAAAGACTCGTCGAAGAACCAGATCCCCTAGCCGGAATCGTCTAACCTTCACTTTAGAATTGTAGAATCTGGCTACTTGTTGATGTCGGGCAGCGGCGCGGAGCTTTGAAACTTCTCGGATCTCTTCAATAAGATCCAAATTGGCAGCGATTTGCTCGGCATTTTGATTCTCATGGTAATTTTCCACTCGAGCCGTAGGGAGGCCGACTTCAACGGGCACTATTGCTTCCGACCCTTAGGAAAGAGAGAATGGAGTCTCTCCAGTGGAAGATTGAGTGTGGTTCTAGACGCCCAGAGGACAAAGGGAAGTTCTTAGGCCGTTACCCTTTACTTTTTCCAGTTTCTTCTTGAGGTGGTGCTTGATGACCTTGTTCACTGCCTCCACCTGTCCATTGGACTGCGGATGCCGAGGCGATGCGTAAGCGTTCCTGATACCGAGCCCTTTACACATACCTCTGAAGTTGTCATTGTCGAACTGCCGGCCATTGTCTGAGACGATTGTGTTCGGAACTCCAAATCTGCAGACTATGTTCTTCCAGACGAAGTCAATTATCTTTTGTTCGGTAATCTTTGCGACGGGCTCGGCCTCAGCCCACTTCGTGAAGTAGTCGATAGGGACGATGGCAAATTTAACTTGTCCTTTTTCAGTCGGCAGAGGGCCGATGATGTCAATTCCCCACTGAGCGAAAGGCCACGGACCGCTCATGGGAGTCATTTCTTCTGCCGGTTGCCTAGGCACGGCCGCAAAACGCTGACATTTGTCACATTTTTTAACATACTTCTTGGCGTCTTCCTTGAGGGTCGGTCAGAAGTATCCCTGCCGAAGCACCTTTAGAGCCAGGGCTCGGCTGCCAGAATGGTTTCCGCAGATCCCCTCGTGAATCTCCCGGATGACATATTCCGCTTCCTCGGGTTGAAGACTCCTGAGATATGGCTGAGAATACCCCTTCTTATATAGAGTTCCGTTCAGAATAACATATCTTGCTGCTCGGACTCTAAGACGTCTAGCTTCCTGTCTGTCCGAGGGAACCTCCCCTGATTCAAGGTAGCCAAAGATTGGGTCCATCCAGCTCGGGCTGTTATTCACCGGATTAACCGTCTTTTTCTCTATTCGATCGATGCTGGGACGTTTAATGAACTCTACCGGAATGATCCGTGGAATCTTTCCCTCTGCGGCTGACGCCAGCTTTGCCAGGGCGTCAGCCCATGTATTTTCTATCCTCGGAATCTGGTGAATCGTACAGTTCCAAAATTTCTCGATCAGCTTCCTGGCCTCGTCTAGGTAAGCAATCATTCTATTTTCTTAAGCTTCATAATTGGCGGAGATGTGATTCACGACCAGCTGAGAGTCGCATCGAACTTGTATAGATTGGACCCCGAGGCTGGAGGCCAATCTGAGCCCAGCTAATAGTGCCTCATACTCCGCCTCATTGTTGGAAGCTTTGAAGCCGAGTCGGATGGCATATTGGATAATTGTGGAGTCAGGGGCGATCAAGACGATTCCTGCCCCGGCTCGTTTTGAGTTAGATGATCCGTCCACGTAGAGGATCCATCCGGCTTCTGGAATGGCCTGTGAGTTGCTTGAGAGGTCAGGCGGGGTCATTTTATCCTCGTCGTTGATCTGCCCTTCATCTAAGACGGTGAATTCTGCGATGAAATCAGCCACTGCCTGGCCTTTCTTTGTTGTCCTCGGCCGGAAAGTAATGTCAAATTCTCCAAGTTCAATCACCCACTTGGTCAATCGACCCGAGACCTCTGGCCTTTGGAGAATCTGTCTGAGGGGGGAGTCGGTTAACACGATGATCGAATGAGCTTGGAAATATGGACGCAACCTCCGAGCCGAAACGACTAAGCTGAGTGCAAGCTTCTCCAGAGCGGGGTATCTTGTTTCTGCTGGTACCATGGCTTTGCTCACATAGTATACTGGATGCTGTTTGTTCCCCACTTCCCTGATCAGGGCCGAGCTGACTGCTGAGGCTGAGACTACGAGGTATAGGAACAAAGATTCGCCTTACTCCGGTTTTGATAGCAGAGGTGGTGAGCCCAGATATTATTTCAGCTGCTGGAAAGCTTGCTCACATTCGGGCGTCCACTCGGCCTTCTTATGATCCTTCAATTGCTGAAAGAAGGGGAGGCATTTATCAGTGGCTCGGTATATAAAGCGTCCGAGTGCTGCTACCCGTCCAGTGAGGCATTGTATCTCCTTGACAGTCTGAGTGAACTCATGTCGAGGAGTGCTTTAATCTTATCGGGGTTGGCTTCGATGCCTCTCTGGCTGACTTGGAATCCAAGGAATCTTTCCTGAACCGACTCGAAAATGCACTTTTCTGGGTTCACTTCATTTGATATTCTCGGAGGACTACGAAGGTTTCTCCGAGGTCCGCCAAGTGATCGGATGCCTTGACGCTTTTACCAAGATGTCATCGACGTAAACTTCCATCGTGCGCCCGATCTGTCTTGCGAACATCTGGTTGACTAGCCTCTGGTATGTGGCCCCAGCGTTTTTCATGTCAAATGGCATGACCCTGCACGATAGAGCCCCCATGCGTGACAAAGGTAGTCTTCTGCCTATCTGAGGGATGCATCGCGATCCGATTGTAACCGAGTAGGCATCCAGAAGGAAAGTAGTTCATGTCCGTCAGACATCTTGTCCACTAGTTGATCGATCCGAGGCAACGGAAAACTGTCTTTTGGACATGCTTTGTTCAGGTCTGAATAGTCCACACAAACTCTCCATTTACCATTTGCCTTCTTAACCAACACCACATTTGCGATCCATTCTGGATAATATACTTCTTCTATGAAGCCGACGTCCAACAGGACCGAGACTTCTTCCGCAATGGCTTCGCATCGCTCGGCATCAAACGGTCTCCTCTTTTGTTTCACAGCCTTGTGGTCTGGATCCACGTTCAACCGATGGACCAAGATGTCTGGAGAGATTCCTGGCATATCCGCGTGCGACCAGGCGAATACGTCCCTGTGTCGTCGCAGGAAAGTTAACAGCTCGGAGCGTTGCTCAGGCCTGAGTGATGTTCCGAGCTGGACCGTCTTACTAGGATCGGCTTCGTCAAGTGGTACCTTCTCCAAATCTTCAATTGGCTTATTCTCGGTGGGTCCGCGCGGGTCCAAGATGTTGACAGTGAGTGCATGCTTTATAGACCCTTTTTGAACCGCAATGACATAACATCTCCGAGCCTCGCGTTGATCGCCTCGGAGGTAACCTGTTCGGCCTTCGGTGGAAAATTTCATCATCAGGTGATAAGTAGACACGACCGCCCGCATTGCATTGAGGGAGGGCCTGCCCATAATCACATTATGTACTGATGGTATATTGACAACAAGGAAGTCTACCATCATGGTGACTTGATGTTGCCCCTCTCCACACATCATTGGGAGGAAATGGCTCCTTCAGAGATTACTCTTTCTCCAGCAAAACCGTGTAAGGGGGTCTTCACAGGTCTAAGACGAGATTGTGGAATCCCCATCCTCCCGAAGGCCTCAGAGTAGATAACGTCGACTGAACTTCCAGTGTCAACGAGAATCCGGTACACCTTATGATTGTCTATGGTCATAGTGACCACCAAGGCATCATCGTGTGGATGTTGTATCCCCCGAGCAATATCTTCCATGAAGGTGAGGCTACAGGGACTGACTCGTGGTTCTTTGTTAGGCCGCTTGGTAAGGTTGACGTAATGCTCTGGGCTCCTTCAGGAATGAGCTTTTCGGGCTCTGTTTGAGTCTCCTCCGCCTGATGTACCTCCGAAGATGGTGCGGATCTCCGCAGGTTCTTCGGTCGGATTTTTGGGGCGTTCTCGTGCTCGCTCCTCTTTCCGAGTAGTTTTCTCTTGCTTGGTATACCGACGTAAGTGCCCCTTCCGAATGAGGGATTCAATCTTATCCTTGAGATCTACACATTCATCGGTATTGTGGCCATGATCTCGATGGAAGCGACAATACTTGCGCTTGTCGCGAAGTTCTGGGTCTGCTCGTATACAGAATGGCCAGTTGAGAAGTTTCTCTCCGTGGATATCCAGTAAGATCTGCTCGGCGGTAGTGTTGAGAGGTGTGTAGGAACGGAATCTTCCTTCTGGCTTTCTGCTCGGTCGGCGATCACGAGAAGAATGATCATCAGAGTTTTTCCTCGGGGCTTGGGGTTCCTCTTTCCTTGGCCTCTTTCCTTTCCCATTCGGCTCGGTTATTTGGATACTCTTGCGAGTAGCAGAGAACTCCTCGGCATGAACATATTTCTGGGCTCTAGCGATGAGCTCGGCTAACGTCTTTGCCGGGTTCTTCCCTATAGAGAAGGCGAACCTCCCTTCCCTCAAGCCGCTACATACTGCGGCGAGAGCCATCTTGTCGTCATAGTCTTCCACCTGCAGTGCTTCCTCGTTGAATCGAGCAATGTAATCCTTCAAGAATTCTTTCGGCCCTTGTTTAATGGTAAGCAGGTGGGTATTGGGCTTTCGGCTTCTCTTACCGCTTATGAACTGTGTAAGGAATGACCGAGCCAATTCTTCGAATGAACATATGGATCCAGGCTTGAGTTGTCGATACCAATTCCGAGCAGATCCGGCCAGAGTAATCGAGAATCCTCTGTACATCATTGCATCAGTTGCAGTCTGTATCTGCATCCACGAACGATAAGCTTCCACGTGTTCGGATGGGTCGTCGGACCCGAGTACTTGGATGACGGGAGGAATCCGAAATCTCGAGGCATCACTGTTCATGATTTCGAGGTGAACGGAGGCTTGGTCTCTTCCATCATGGCTTGAACAATGGCGGGATTGATGATGTCATTGTTATCTGTAACATCAAGACTTGGTTATTCAGGTCTGCGAATCGTGACTCCCAGGGATCCCTATTTTCCGTCACTTCTTCCCAAGTGTTCTCCGGCTCAGGCATTCTTCTTTCCCTTCTCCTCTCCAGGGTGTGACGAAGGTCCGTTGGAGCCAAAGCCGAGGCGGCTGGGACATCCGTCGGGGCCCGAGTCGTCACATTCCTGGTAGGAGCTCGCATTGGAGCTGGGGGAGGGTTTTAAGCCGACACTGGTGCTCGGGTAGATTGTTGCGGAGATGTCCCACGCCTCGCACTTCTTGTTGCTGAATGGGCTTGAACGACTGGTCCGACAGCTTCTGGCACTGGACTTCTCCGCTCGGGTTGTTGCTGGGACTCGCGCTCCTGTCTCATCCGTTGCAGCTCATCGCGCAAGGCCTGTACTTCACCTTGTAAAGCGCGGTATTTGTTGGAACGGTTGCGAGAACGCTGAGAAGGGCCCGGAGCAGACTCCGCATGAAGTAGTGACGAAGAGTGGGTCTGCTCCGGTTCCACCACCACTGCTTTCTTCTTCCATCTAGCCATAGCTTTCAAGAACATAAAACTGACTTTTTGTATCAGTTCCCACAGACGGCGCCAAAAAAATGTTGAGGTCAAAATCTGGTCAGCCCTCTTCCCCTCTTCACATATTCCGAACAGATGACGGACCTGGAGTCCTGCACATAAACCATAAGCAATGGAGACCCTGGCTAAGCCGGGGGACCCTCTGATGCCTAAGTCAGGACAATAGAATCTGGGTCTAAGTTTAGAAGGAAGGGGAGAGTGTCGGATGTTGCGTACCTGTTCTCATGGGATGGTGTGATATTTATACCTCTTCATCACTTGATTCGCATCCGATAATCTCGGCACGATCAGTGGGATTACAGATCATAGAGATATTGCTCAGAGTTCGGAGATCATGTGTTGTGGAGGGCGTATCTACGGGCGAGATAATAGGACACGTCCGTATATGGCAGTTTCCTCACTTAGTGCGTGAAACTTTTATCCTTGAAGATGCCTCGGCTCGGCCAGATCGAGGATGACGGCATCACCCCGAGCTGATGATTGACTGTGCCAACCCGAGCTGAACCTTGATCCGCTCATTAGTAATGCAGTTAGCCATTCTCGGTATTATGATGGATGTTCGGTCGGGGTTGATCGTACAACTAGAATGTTTTCTCTTCCGACTGCCTTTGGAAGGATGGTGGTCAAGAATGGGAGCTTCGCTCATCTTAACTTACTTTCCTAATGTTATACCGAGGCTCGGACTCTCCGCCCGGAGTAGCAGACTGTCGATCCCTCTGATTGTAGTCGGCTCGGATCTTCCCATAACACTGATTATCAAAATCATCCGTTTAGCATAAGATCATTGGATTGTCTTATATATCATAGAGTCCACATCATGCATGGTCTTAATTATAAGATCACTCAGTTTATGGGCCATAGTGGGTGGTGATATAGGCCGGATCCTAAGTCATGACGACGGTCCTCAGTAAAATTAAAAAAAAAAAAAAAAAAAAAAACCTCCATGGAATTACGGACATGAATTTCCTACCTTCTTCGTGTTAGGAAGCCCATGTAATCAAAAGCTTTGTGGGGTCATTGCAATATCAATATGGCATTCACTACATTCATAAGTTTTATTATATGAGTTAAAAAAATAAAACAAATGTTTATTCTTCCAAACTTCTTATCAATTTGAAAGAATTGTGATTTGTATGTATAAGACTCCTATCAGGTGGGCCACACATGATCATCGGTTCAAATTTGAGACCATTGGATTATTCAAAGTGAGTGATTCAGTGGGCCCCACCTCAGTTGTGATCATTGTACGTAGATAAATTTGGTGCGGGATGCTCGAACCACTGTCTCTATATTTGATTATTAAGCTAGATATGGAAACCTACGGTGTGAAGACGCTAGAGGGTGAATTGTGATGGATAAGCTTCTAACCATCTTTTCTATATATAGATGTCTTGGTCCCTTCACCAATACAAGAGAGAAAACTCTAATCTCGTTGAATGTTCTCCTAAAGGGTGTAAGGTGAGGAAGATCAAGATTCTTGTCGGCATGATCGAGGTATCAAGATGTCTTCCCAATCAGGTATGTCATTTAGTTTATAGTAATGAATCTCTATTATTGATGCATAAACGATCTGTCGATTCCGTAATATAGTGCTAATATTGTAATCTTTGCATTGTTTTTAATTTAATTATTGTAAAAAAAAATTAAAATTAAAATTCAAACAACAACATAATTATATTTTGGTGATGATTTAATATTAATATAAAAATGTCTAAAAATTAGCTGTTAAATCTAGTTATTGTGACTCCAAAATACAATCAGATTTCCACACAAGTCACCATGAGCACTACATTCATATTAACAAATATTACACTATGATTATCATTATCAAAAGCATACATGCTCTTATAAGTACTTAATACCATAATTGTATGGGTGAATCCCTAGGCCCTTCATGATATTATAATGGATCTTGTGCAAGCGGTTAGGCCAATAACAAAGAAGAGATAAGATCTTATGTACACCTAGTCAAGTGCTTGGAGAGTATGTGCATGAAGTTGTTAATTGCTAAAGTAACTTTACTGGGATAAGTTGAATTGTGGACTCAAATTAGTAAAGGCCTGTTTGGATTAGTCATTATAGCAGCCATAATGTGCCGTGAATTGGTGATGATTGTCATTACTACTATAGTTGGAAGTAAAATTAGGTATTTGTACATTACGTACACCCCTCTTGCATGGTTCACTTCCAACCATGAATATGTATGTAAACAATTATCATGGTTAAATTGGCATTGATTCCCTAGTGGGGGTGGCTAACAGTGATGTGTGAATTGACAGTGGGGTGTACTAACAAGCTAACAAAAAAAAAATTTATGGTTAAATATACGTAAATGTAAATTCTTTAATATATACTATATGTGGGTAGTCCATCGATTTTCTAATATCATTTTAGGGCATGACCCCTAAAGTTGCCCTAAAATGAAAAGATCTAAAGTGCAAGTTGACCACACTATAAATATCAGTGGGGACATTAACTCCAATGGTTGAAAACTTTCGAGGGCCCACCATAATCTTTATATGCCATTCAACTTGTTCATATGGTCATAGAAACTTGGATGAAGGGCAAACATAAATAACAGCTTCATCCAACACTTTTGTGGACCCTAAGAAGTTTTCGATGATAGGCATTAAATCATCACTGCTTTCTATGTTGAAATTTGTGGTTTTTGAAAAATCAAATATATTTGAAAATTATGGGATTTTCGTTTTGACGCCAAAATGTTTTTCGAAATTTTCAAATGAAAAGTGCAGTGTGTTCTTTTGTCCCACATCATAAATGGAACGAAAAAAATTTATGGTTTATATATGAAGGTATGTGTAATATTCTTACTTGGAACTTTGGAAATTGAGACATGCACTGGAACACACGCACACGTGCACACGGGCGAAGGCGTGGGCAATGTGGTTATAGTGGCGCTACTTGACATACTTTGCACTTCGCACTCATAGAGTGTTCACTCCCTCGCAATGGGTCTGAAATGAGCTGAGGTTTTATAGGTGACTGAGAACGATCGAATTTTTAATCCGAAATGGTCAACTTTTTTTTTTAAAATGGCTAGCAGCCTTAAAAGCCACACCAGTTTGAAAATGGATAGGCCAATATGATCCAGCGGTCAAATCTTTCGATCCGACGATTAGAGACAACTCAAATTAATGATCAATGATCAGAAACGTTTTTCAAACATTCTGAACCATTGATGACTACTTAACAATGGTCCACTCCCTGGTGCCTAAATTAACTAGACCATTCCGGTCCAAATTTCAATCAACTCTAACAGATTTCTCATCATCCATCAGATCCTCTAAATAACATCTCCATCACAGAATACTGTAAACACATCCATTGTTTACGTTTGCCAAAAGATCTGCTGCATTGAATTGTTTCTAACTGAACCCTTCATGATTACTACATGTGATACAAAAAGTCAGTTTCCTGTTTTTGAAAGCTATGGTTAGAGGAAAGAAGAAAGCAGTGGTGGTGGAACCGGAGCAGACCCGCTCTTCGTCACTACTTCATGCGGAGTCTGCTCCGGGCCCTTCTCAGCGTTCTCGCAACCGTTCCAACAAATACCGCGCTTTACAAGGTGAAGTACAGGCCTTGCGCGATGAGCTGCAACGGATGAGACAGGAGCGCGAGTCCCAGCAACAACCCGAGCGGAGAAGTCCAGTGCCAGAAGCTGTCGGACCAGTCGTTCAAGCCCATTCAGCAACAAGAAGTGCGAGGCGTGGGACATCTCCGCAACAATCTACCCGAGCACCAGTGTCGGCTCAAAACCCTCCCCCAGCTCCAATGCGAGCTCCTACCAGGAATGTGACGACTCGGGCCCCGACGGATGTCCCAGCCGCCTCGGCTCTGGCTCCAACGGACCTTCGTCACACCCTGGAGAGGAGAAGGGAAAAAGAATGCCTGAGCTGGAGAACACTCGGGAAGAAGTGGCGGAAAATAGGGATCCCTGGGAGTCACGATTCGCAGACCTGAATAACCAAGTCTTGATGTTACAGAAGCAACAACAGCCATCATCAATCCCGGCTGCTGTTCAAGCTATGATGGAAGAGACCAAGCCTCCGTTCACCTCAGAAATCATGAACGAAGTGATGCCTCAGAGATTTCAGATTCCTCCTGTCATCCAGTACTCCGGGTCCAGCGACCCATCCGAACACGTGGAAGCTTATCGTTCGTGGATGCAGATACAAACTGCAACCGATGCAATGATGTGCAGAGGATTCTCGATTACTCTGGCCGGATCCGCTCGGAATTGGTATCGACAACTCAAGCCGGGATCCATATCTTCATTCGAAGAATTGGCTCGGTCATTCCTTACACAGTTTATAAGCGGTAAGAGAAGCCGAAAGCCCAATACCCACCTGCTTACCATCAAACAAGGGCCGAAAGAATCCTTAAAGGATTACATTGCTCGATTCAACGAGGAAGCACTGCAGGTGGAGGACTATGACGACAAGATGGCTCTCGCCGCAGTATGTAGCGGCTTGAGGGAGGGGAGGTTCACCTTCTCTATAGGAAAGAACCCGGCAAAGACGTTAGCCGAGCTCGTCGCTAGAGCCCAGAAATATGTTCATGCCGAGGAGTTCTCTGCTACTCGTAAGAGTATCCAAATAACCGAGCCGAACGGGAAAGGAAAGAGGCCAAGGAACGAGGAACCTCAAGCCCCGAGGAAAAACTCGGATGATCATTCTTCTCGTGATCGCCGACCGAGCAGAAAGCCAGAAGGAAGATTCCGTTCCTACACACCTCTCAACACTACTGCCGAGCAGATCTTACTGGATATCCGCGGCGAGAAACTTCTCAACTGTCCAGTTTGTATGCGAGCAGACACAGAACTTCGCGACAAGCGCAAGTATTGTCGCTTTCATCGAGATCATGGCCACAATACCGATGAATGTGTAGATCTCAAAGATGAGATTGAATCCCTCATTCGGAAGGGGCACTTACGTCCGTATACCAAGCAAGAGAAAACTACTCGGAAAGAGGAGCGAGCACGAGAACGCCCCAAAAATCTGACCGAAGAACCTGCGGAGATCTGCACCATCTTCGGAGGTACATCAGGCGGAGGAGACTCAAACAGAGCCCGAAAAGCTCATTCCCGAAGGAGCCCAGAGCATTACGTCAACCTTACCGAGCGGCCTAACAAAGAACCACGAGTCAGTCCCTGTAGCCTCACCTTCACGGAAGATGACGCTCGGGGAATCCAACATCCACACGATGATGCCTTGGTGGTCACTATGACCATAGCCAATCATAAGGTGTACCGGATTCTCGTTGACACTGGAAGTTCAGCCGACGTGATCTACTCTGAGGCCTTCAGAAGGATGGGGATCCCACAATCTCGTCTCAGACCTGTGAAGACCCCCTTACACGGTTTTGCCGGAGAAAGACTAATCTCTGAAGGAGCCATTTCCCTCCCAGTGACTGCGGGAGAAGGGCAACATCAAGTCACCATGATGGTAGACTTCCTTGTTGTCAATGTACCATCGGTACATAATGTGATTATGGGCAGGCCCTCCCTCAATGCAATGCGGGCGGTCGTGTCTACTTATCACCTGATGATGAAATTTCCTGCCGAAGGCGGAACAGGTTACCTCCGAGGCGATCAACGCGAGGCTCGGAGATGTTATGCCATTGCGGTTCAAAAAGGGTCTGTGAAGCAAACACTCGCTATCAACATCTTGGACCCGCGCGGGCCCACCGAGAATAAGCCAATTGAAGATTTGGAGAAGGTACCACTTGACGAAGCTGATCCTAGTAAGACGGTCTAGCTCAGAACATTACTCAGGCCTGAACAATGCTCCGAGCTGTTAACTTTCCTGCGACGACACAGGGACGTATTCGCCTGGTCGCACGCGGATATGCCAGGAATCTCTCCAGATGTCTTGGTCCATCGGTTGAACGTGGATCCAGACCACAAGCCTGTGAAACAAAAGAGAAGACCCTTTGATGCCGAGCGATGCGAAGCCATTGCGGAAGAAGTCTCGGTCCTGTTGGACGCCGGCTTCATAGAAGAAGTATATTATCCAGAATAGATCGCAAATGTGGTGTTGGTTAAGAAGGCAAATGGCAAATGGAGAGTTTGCGTGGACTATTCAGACCTGAACAAAGCATGTCCAAAAGACAGTTTCCCGTTGCCTCGGATCGATCAACTAGTGGACAGTACAGCAGGACATGAACTACTTTCCTTTCTGGACGCCTACTCTGGTTACAATCAGATCGCGATGCACCCCCCAGATAGGCAGAAGACTACCTTTGTCACAGACAGGGGGCTCTACTGTTACCGGGTCATGCCATTTGGCCTGAAAAACGCTGGGGCCACATACCAGAGGCTAGTCAACCAGATGTTCGCAAGACAGATCGGGCGCACGATGGAAGTTTACGTCGATGACATGTTGGTAAAAAGCATCAAGGCATCCGATCACTTGGCGGACCTCGGAGAAACCTTCGTAGTCCTCCGAGAATATCAAATGAAGCTGAATCTAGCAAAGTGCGTTTTCGGAGTCGGTTCAGGAAGATTCCTTGGATTCCAAGTCAGCCAGAGAGGCATCGAAGCCAACCCCAATAAGATTAAAGCACTCCTCGACATGAGTTCACCTCGGACTGTCAAGGAGATACAATGCCTCACTCGACGGGTAGCAGCACTCGGACGCTTTATATCCCGAGCCACTGATAAATGCCTCCCCTTCTTTCAGCAATTGAAGGGTCATAAGAAGGCCGAGTGGACGCCCGAATGTGAGCAAGCTTTCCAGCAGCTGAAACAATATCTGGGTTCACCACCTCTGCTATCAAAACCGGAGGAAGGCGAATCTTTGTTCCTATACCTCGCAGTCTCAGCCTCAGCAGTTAGCTCAGCCCTGATCAGGGAAGTGGGGAACAAACAGCATCCAGTATACTATGTGAGCAAAGCCATGGTACCAGCAGAAACAAGATACCCCGCTCGGGAGAAGCTTGCACTCAGCTTAGTCGTTTCGGCTCGGAGGTTGCGTCCATATTTCCAAGCTCATTCGATCATCGTATTAACCGACTCCCCCCTCAGCAGATTCTCCAAAAGCCAGAGGTCTCGGGTCGGTTGACCAAGTGGGCGATTGAACTTGGAGAATTTGACATTACTTTCCGGCCGAGGACAGCAAAGAAAGGCCAGGCAGTGGCTGATTTTATCGCAGAATTCACCGTCCTAGATGAAGGGCAGATCAACGACGAGGATGAAATGACCCCGCCTGACCTCCCAAGCAACTCACAGGTCATTCCAGAAGCCGGATGGATCCTCTACGTGGACGGATCATCTAACTCAAAACGAGCCGGGGCAGGGATCATCCTGATCGCCCCTGACTCCACAATTTCCAATATGTCATCCGACTCGGCTTCAAAGCTTCCAACAATGAGGCGGAGTATGAGGCACTATTAGCTGGGCTCAGATTGACCGCCAGCCTCGGGGTCCAATCTATACAAGTTCGATGCGACTCTCAGCTAGTCGTGAATCACATCTCCGCCGATTATGAAGCCAAAGAAAATAGAATGATTGCTTACCTAAACGAGGCCAGAAAGCTGATCGAGAAATTTTGGAACTGTACGATCCTCCAGATTCCGAGGACAGAGAATGCATGGGCGGACGCCCTGGCAAAGCTGGCATCGGCCTCAGAGGGAAAGATTCCGCGGATTATTCCGGTAGAATTCATTGAACATCCCAGCATCGATCGAATAGTGAAGAAGACGGTTAATCCGTTGAATAACAGCCCGAGCTGGATGGACCCAATCTTTAGCTACCTCGAGTCAGGGGAGGTTCCCTCGGACAGACAGGAAGCTAGACGTCTGAGAGTCCGAGCAGCAAGATATGTTATTCTGAACGGAACTCTTTATAAGAAGGGGTATTCTCAGCCATATCTCAGGTGTCTTCGACCCGAGGAAGCGGAATATGTCATCCGGGAGATTCACGAAGGGATCTGCGGAAACCATTCTGGCAGCCGAGCCCTGGCTCTAAAGGTGCTTCGGCAGGGATACTTCTGGCCGACCCTCAAGGAAGACGCCAAGAAGTATGTTAAAAAATGTGACAAATGTCAGCGTTTTGCGGCCGTGCCTAGGCAACCGGCAGAAGAAATGACTCCCATGAGCGGTCCGTGGCCTTTCGCTCAGTGGGGAATCGACATCATCGGCCCTCTGCCGACTGGAAAAGGACAAGTTAAATTTGCCATCGTCGCTGTCGACTACTTCACGAAGTGGGCTGAGGCCGAGCCCGTCGCAAAGATTACCGAACAAAAAATAATTGACTTCGTCTGGAAGAACATAGTCTACAGATTTGGAGTTCCGAACACAATCGTCTCAGACAATGGCCGGCAGTTCGACAATGACAAATTCAGAGGTATGTGTAAAGGGCTCGATATCAGGAACGCTTACGCATCGCCTCAGCATCCGCAGTCCAATGGACAGGTGGAGGCAGTGAACAAGGTCATTAAGCACCACCTCAAGAAGAAACTGGAAAAAGCAAAGGGTAACTGGCCGGAAGAACTTCCCTTTGTCCTCTGGGCGTACAGAACCACAGCTCAATCTTCCACTGGAGAGACTCCATTCTCTCTTTCCTATGGGTCGGAAGCAATAGTGCCCGTTGAAGTCGGCCTCCCTACGGCTCGAGTGGAAAATTACCATGAGAATCAAAATGCCGAGCAAATCGCTGCCAATTTGGATCTTCTTGAAGAGATCCGAGAAGTTTCAAAGCTCCGCACCGCTGCCCGACATCAACAAGTAGCTAGATTCTACAATTCTAAAGTGAAGGTTAGACGATTCCGGCCCGGAGATCTGGTTCTTCGACGAGTCTTTCAGAGCACGGCCGAGCCGGGAGCCAGAGCGCTCGGACCTAACTGGGAAGGACCATACCGAGTGGTCCGATCGACTAGGCCCGGGTCCTACCACTTGGAGGATCTCGAAAGCCGTCAACTCCCCCACCCATGGAATGCTAAGCATCTGAAAATTTATTATCCTTAATGAGGCGCTCCGAACAAGCTACTGACCTTTGAAGTTATTCAATAAATGTACGTCCTCGAGCGACAAGCCTTTAAGGCTACGAATAATAACACATCTGATCGGCTTATTCCTATCAAACGGACTAAATTCTACAAAGGCACCTCCTCCTAACCGAGGACAAAAAGCAACGAGGCGATCTGACTTCTTAATAAGGAAGTCGGACCAATTTCTACAAAAGCATCCCCCCTTAACCGGGAGGGCAAAGCCAATGGGTAACTTCGACTCCCTAGTAAGGGAGTCGGTCCCACCTACGCCGAAGGCCCTTCGCTGAAAGCGAGACGAGTTGATCCTTTTAAGGATCAGACCTAGGCCCAAACCACATCCGAACAAATCAAAGACTCGGTTCGACTGCACAATCTAGTAAGCAAGTACATCAGTTATACGGAAGAACAACCAATAAAAAAAAGGGGGATCCAAAATCGGCTCTTTCATTAAATGTTATAAATGTGAAGTACACAAAAAAAACAAAATACAAATAAAGGAAGCGGAGTCTTCAAGAGGTCGGAGGAGCTTGGGAACCGGGGGCTTGATCTTGGCTGGTCGCTTCGGCGGCAGTATCAACAGGGTCCTCGGGCAGGAGGGGATCGAGGTCAAGGTCCGGTACAACATGGACCTCGACAAGGCACTCGTCAAAGCCACGGTCATAAAACTTGGCGGCCTCGATATCCCTCTCTCTTCGAGGTCTTGTACGAATTTATCGCCGCAGCAACTGCCGCCGCCAAGGAGGCCTCAGCCTCGGCCTTCTGTGTCTCCAGAGCTCGGCTTTTCTCTTCTGCAGTTTCGGCCTTGATCTTCTCCTGGCCCTCACTCAATCGGACAACCTCCTCAGCCAGGGTGTCAGCACGGGCCCTGGCACGATCTAACTCGGCTACTGCCGCTTCGCGTCGTGCCTCAAGGTCCTTCGCGACCCTCTGAAGCTGGAGCAGTTCAGACCTACTACCTTCGAGCTGATAACACAGATCACTCCGCTCCAGCTGAAGGATAGAAACCGTGTCTCGTAAGACTCCCGCTTCCGCCTTGACAGCCTCCGTCTTCGCTCGGAGGGCACCTACCTCGCTCCTGAGGGTTTCGACTTCATCGTCAATTTTCTGACACTCTTGGACCCTCTCCCAGCATAAGAGGATCCTCGGAACAGACTGATCCAAGGCAAGAAAATGAGGAAAAAATAATAATACAAAAATGACAACAACTTTTTCAAAGGAAGAGGCAGGAAGTACCTGATAGAAGACTCCAGCCAAGTCTTCCAGGAAGCAGTCGTCCGGTTTATCAAGAAGGTGCGAAATAGATTCCTCCGTAACATGTCTCGCCGCCCAGTCTGTCAAACAAGACATGTGATAACCTGGCTCAAACCTGCCTCTGCTCGTGCCGACCTGAGCCGAGCCCGTCGCTTCCTCAGCTCCCGTCCGACTACCAGCCGAGGGCTGAGCGCGTACAGCCTCCCCCTCATTACCCGGTTGGGTAATCATGGCATCGGCCATCCGAACGGCTTCTTCCCTCTCGGAAGATGATGGAACAGCTATCAATGGAGGATTGAACCGTGCTCCCTCGGTGGGGGGAACGGCGATGGATGGAGGGGGAGTTGCCCCCATTACCGGAGCGGGGGCGAGGTTAGGGCCGCCCAAAGGTACGACCATATCAACACCTACCGGGGCACCGTGGTCGCACCCGGTAGTATTGGAATTGGGGACACAATTGCAGATGCAGATGGTCCCTCAACCGAAGGTGCCGCGGCAGGAAATGGAGCTGTATCCCGAACTAAAATGTTCGGGATAGGGGGGAGGTACCGCCCTCCGAGCCGCGACCCCCGAGGCAGAACTTGAAGGACGAACTCCTTGGACGACTTCTTCCTCCGAACTATATTCGCCGGGGGCTCAGCTCTCAACATCTCCTCTGCAGTCAGCGCAGCTTTTCTCCTCCGAGAACCAGATGCCTCGGCCATGCCTGCGCGGGAGATCGATAAGAATAGCGTTACCTCGGACCAATAAAAATACATTGGCTGAAGACAAGAATACTCACTGAGCGAGGTAGGGAGCGGCCTCGTCTTGCAAAGCCCCGTTCGGTGAAAGTTAGCAGCTGTGATCAGGTCTGACCAGCGGCGACGCTCCTCCGAATATATCCTCGCTTTGGATATCTGGTTCCTTTGGTTCGAGGTAATGAAGGGCACGCCCCTCGCGAAACCTGCAAAACAGAAAAGTTCTCTTCTAAACATAGCTGAAGCAAAAAGCGATGCGTTAAAGAAATCTCGATCCAACCTGGTATTGTGAAGTGGGTGGGGACCCGAGTCGACAGTGCCCCAATCTCCGCAGCCGGCGCCTCCCATTCACCCGCGGCCCAAAACCACTTATTCTTTCAGTCCTTATTCGAGGACGGAAGACCCAAGACGAGCCCTGACCCCTTGCTACCTCTGGTCGCGAAGTAGTACCATGGATCTTTGCCTTCGTGCTTGACCAGGTACAGGCTCATCAGCTCGGCGGGTGTCAACTCCGAGTTCCCTACTTGATGCCAGATAATGTAAGTAGAAATCAGCACCCTCCAAGCATTGGGTGCAAGTTGCCCAGGCGCGAGCCCTAAGTAAGCGGTCAGAGCTCGGATGAAGGGGTGCATCGGGAGACGGAACCTGCATAGTAGGCCGCATAAAAATACAGCTATCTCCCC
Organism: Magnolia changhungtana; assembly: GCA_030180095.1. Taxonomy (NCBI): domain Eukaryota; kingdom Viridiplantae; phylum Streptophyta; class Magnoliopsida; order Magnoliales; family Magnoliaceae; genus Magnolia; species Magnolia changhungtana. Next base: position 7,734,193 of record JASAUF010000596.1, read on the forward strand.
GACCGCGGGATTGCCAGTAGCATCAGTGGGCTCAGGGGCTCTGATCCGAACGGAGAGTGGTATGTCAAACTCGGTACGGATCCATTCCATTTGAGACTCCGTTATTACGGAGCCCCCTGGAACCAGTTCCGACGCCCGTCCACCAGGGGGCATCTCTGGGACATCAACGACTGCAGCTCTGGGGGCTCGTGCTGTCCCTTTCTTGCTGGCCTTCTTGCTGACCTGGCGAGTGTGAGCTCTCGCCACTGTCTGCTTCTGGGGCCGAGGATATAAAGGCACAGCCTCGAAGGGACCTTCAGAAGCCTCTCTTCTATTATCGGAACTCCCCGACTCGGAGTCATCATTGTAGCCTCTAGCCATTTTCCTATCGGAAGACATCTCGAAACAGTGGTGTTAAGAATCGAACTCACCAGATAATCGCCGGAGATGGCTTTAGCAAGCGTAAAAACTATATCGAAAATCACCTCTGCCGAAAATCGCCTTCGCCGGAAATCGCCTCCTCCGATAAACAACTCAAGTGCAAACGATAAAAGTCGAATGAAGACCCTGGACGGGCCTTTTATAGACTGAAGAAACCCTGCATTAAATGGCCCGTAATAATGGCTGCGTCGGAATCATTGTAGGCCGACTCCGAGTCCGACGTGGTGTCATATCATTGGTCCAAGACCTGTTAAAGGTAACGCCATCCGCTTCGATTGTTGTGCGTGAGTTAATCAACATGGCACCCGAGCTCAGAAAAGCGTGCTCGACACGACGCCCCGAGTGCACGTGGCGATCATTCACAGGTTGGTGACGATTCGGAATCCCAACCGTCGCCACGTGTTCGCTCACGGTTAGCCCGAAGTCGCTAGATCCCAAGGACGTGATGTTTCACACGAGGACCATAAACGCACCAAAGAACTGAGGCGACTGATATTCCAATTAATAACTCTCCGAGCTCATGAATGACCTCAGAGAGTAAGGGGCTTCTGTTATGGGAAGATCCGAGTCGACTACAATCGGGGGGATCGACAGTCCGCTACTCCGGGCAGAGAGTCCGAGCCTCGGCATGACATTAGGAAAGCAAGTTAAGATGAGCGAAGCTCTCATTCTTGACCACCATCCTCCCAAAGGCAGTCGGAAGAGAAAACATTCTAGTTGTACGATCAACTCCAACCGAACATCCATCATAATACCGAGAATGGCTAGCTGCATTACTAATGAGCTGATCAAGGTTCGGCTCGAGTTGGCACAATCAATTATCAGCTCGGGTTGATGCCGTCGTCCTCGATCTGGCCGAGCCGAGGCATCTCCAAGGATAAAAGTTTCGCGCACTAAGTGAGGAAACTGCCATATACGGACGTGTCCTATTATCTCGCCCGTAGATACGCCCACCACAACACATGATCTCCGAACTCTGAGCAATATCTCCATGATCTGTAGACCCACTGATCGTGCCGAAATTATCGGATGCGAATCAAACGATGAAGAGGTATAAATAACACACCACCCCATGGGAACATGTACGCAACATCTGACACTCTCCCCTTCCTTCTAAGCTTAGACCCAGATTCTGTTGTCCTGACTTAGGCATCGGAGGGTCCCCCGGCTTAGCCAGGGTCTCCATTGCTCACGGTTTATGTGCAGGGAACCAGGTCTTTCATTTATTCAGAATATGTGAAGAGGGAAGAGGGTTGACCAGATTTTGACCTCAACAGCATGCATGATCAAAATCGGCTTGTCTTATCCTGTAAGCAATTCTCCTGTAACCCATTAACAATTGATAAAGGGGTGAATCACGTTTTAAGGACAGCATAAATTTTACATAATTCAACCTCATGAAATGAAATAATTAATTTTATTTTATTTTTTATTTTTCAGTATTTCCAACTCCGTTTTCCAACATTCTAAAGCGTGGTCCACTTTACGTTCGAATTTGCCTTATTTTTAGGCTCATTCCATACAAAGATATCGCATGATTGATAAACATCATGTATATAATACATATATATATATATATATATATATATATATATATATATATATATATATATATATATATATATGAGAGTGGGGCTCATAAACATTTACCACGTGAACACACTTCCACAATCTACGTCTCTTTGTAGTGATTCGAGAGGATTATCATGATTTGACAGCATAGCTATATTAATTAATAATAAATTAATATAATATGAGTTTTTGACTAATGATAGTCAATGATCCAAATAGGCCCTCAATGAGTGTGCATAATGCAAAGTTGACACATTTAGCATCATCGATCATGTAAAGGAATGCTGTCGGTCGTGTTGTTGGAGCAGATACTTCCAAGCTTTGAAATTTGAAGATGAACGTCCATGCACTCGTGTGAACTCTGATTACTACCCGGGTACAAGGGGACCCGAATACTTTCATGCACTCGTGTGTATTCTGATTACTACCCGAATCCCTTGTATTCGGGTCTGAGATGCGAATCAGATTTGCAGCCAAAATCTGGATCCGGACCCGATTAAATTAAGTTGACCCGGATCCAATTACAACCACGTGAACAGAACGAATAAAAACGAAGGAATGGTCCATATTTAGGACGTTATAAATCAACGGTCTGGATTACTGCAACGTGGGTCCCAGTTGAGAACTAGAAAACAAATTTGAAAAGTCTCAGGTGGAAGACTTCATAATGCATCTATGATGTTACGGATAAGTCTCTGTCGTATTATTAGGTCCCTTCGATCTCACACGTGGCAAGGTCGACTGTGGAAGCGTCCCTCGCTGTCATTGATGACCAATGGTTCAAATGTTCACACAGAGAATCTCAGCCGTCCACGTGCATATGTCTAGCATCATCTAATTTGTGAGATTTTCTAAGAGGTGGACCGTCCATCGTAAGATCGAATAGATGGACTTCTGATAGATTATAACACTTGCCACGTGTATGATAGGAGGCCGTTAAAGCCATTTTGGTATGAGGTTCATGCCATAGAGCACACATGGAGAGATGATCTGATGATTGGAACCGTCTATCTGTGCCAATGGTCCGATAGTCGTTCTGAAAGGATGATCCTGATCATTGATTTTTGAAGTCGAATGTAAACCGTTAAAATTTAGGTTCCTGATTCATCCATAAAAATCAGCGGTCAAAGTTATTCATTCAAGTGAGTTATATATTGTGGTCCATCCACAACAACGCGTGGAAGCGTCCGTCGGAGATTTTGAATTAATGGGTCAATCCTAACCTTTGATTAATGGACATTTGTGCGTTGGATTCAGATCGTTGAGAAGTTTTAGACCAGTCAAAGTGGGTCCCACAGTTTGGACCGTTTACTTACTAACCACGCAACTTTGAAATGGACTAACTTCGCGCACGTGTGGCATATTTGAGGCGTGTCTGAGGTGGACTCCACCATGAGGATTGGAACCCGACGGGAATCCTCTGCAACCTGTGGGGCCCACCATTTTGTATATGTATATCCACTCGGTCCATCAGGCAAGAATCCTTATTTAAACCGTACATACGAAATATCATCCTGATAAAAATGTACTATGGACCACACAAATTGGAACAATGTAAAACTGATTCTAAAACCTCTAAATCCACGCGGTGTGACCCACATAAGTTTTTGATCGGGTTGAATTTTGTACGTTCAAAAACCAATGGTTGGCATCCTATCCCCATTTTTCACCTTGGTGTTGCTTACCTGAGTTGTGGGTCAGGATGATATCCACCTCCAAGGCAAAGATTCAATATTAGAACATGATGGACGGAGTGGATTTTACATGTACAAATAGTGTGCCGGTGCGACTGGACCCGAGTTTTGAACGGTAGGTATCGGGTCTATCCATGGACCAACTTGATTTTATCGCCACATCATCTTCGTGGTGTGGCCCACCTTATTCACAGCTTAATGTTACATGCACTTTACTACCCAGTATTGTTAGCCGGAAATTATAAGAAATGATTACAACGGTTCTATTTAACGTTTATGTGTTACTTCGGTGAAAAATCCAAACCATTAAAATGGTGGGCCTTACCATGACCATCATCTATTCTGAAAATTGAAATAATCCACTTGCTAGATGGACCACATGGATGGATTAAAACGACGGTGGCAAATTGATTTGAATAGTGTAGCCCTCTTGATGAATTTATCATCATGGTTTTTGTCCCAGATGATATTTATGTTGCGGCCCATCATTTTCATGGCTCAGATATCATACACAGGCCACACGTGAATGGAAAATAAAATACATTGTATGTTCGGCCTTTTTGATTCCAAAGGTGAAAAATAGGAGCATGCATTGAAAGGACGGGTGTAGACAGTGGTCTTTATTAATTGCCATTTTCTACAGATAAATCTAAACCGCATAACCGTATCTGTTTTCCTGCCAACTTGTTACTAATATAGTAGATCCAATTCATTGAATCGGTGGGCCACAACATGATAATCACATACTGTGAAAATCAGACTGATCAGATGATTGGACGGTATATAACTTCAAACCTATGGAGAGTTCTTTTTATGGCTCAGGGAATCGGTGTGCCACATTTATTAATTGGGTCTTTGTGATTTTCATATCCTGTGATCATCATGGTGTGGCCCACCTTTCAAATGGATTGGATATCATACAAAAGTGACACGTTGGCCAGAATAAAATGGCAGCATGTGAAAGATCAAATACAGCCACGGTATGCGATTATTTCTGCCATAAATGCTAATCGCACTTGCTGGAAGTGCACACACATCAGAAACTTGCGACGTGGAACCGGCTCGTTAGGTGGTCCACACTGTCGATTTTCCGTGCATCGAAAATCAGGCCAGTGTGATCATCAGGTCGGCCACACATTCACCCAGAATTTGAACCGTTTGTTACTTTGATCAGGTATGGCCCACGTAATAGTCATGTAGTTCTGGTTTTTCAGATATGGAAACTACTCTGTTAGGGTCGCCTGGAGAGTGGATCTGATCATTCACACGTGTGCCAATTTTCCACGTGTGGAGAGAGTGTACTTTCAATGTGTATTCCAGCGAGTACAGTTAGAATTCCTTATGAGGTGTCGTGGCCGATGTTGATAAATGTAAGCTTTCTTATTATGGATTTGAGGTGGGTTTGAGTCAGGAAGGATTAATCCCATGATGCTTTTTTTTGGTACTCTGAAAGAGTTGCATGCTCATACTCGTGCACCCAACAGTTGTGCACTTTAAATAAGCTCAACTCAAACCAAACCGTTCAAGAGATGGACCCACAGCAGATATTTCATGACCCAAGAATCCAATTTATTGGAGAGTTATATCACATGATTAATGGACATTTGCTTGTTGAACTCGGATAGTTGACTATTCTCATTGTAACCGTACACTAGAATTCCACCATGGGCCAGGGTATTTTTGTTAGTTCTTGTCTTATAATACTCTTCCAAAGAAAAATGAATTTCTATCAATACACATTGTCTAAAATGGACCAGACTGCAGATGGGTCCAACGATCCTGACCGTTTATTCATGATCCTCAAATGAACAATTGAAAAGTAACCACCAACGGTCAAAATTCAACAGGCAAAAGTGAGTGGATGGACCACTAAAATTAGTGAGATTTTCGGGCTATGCACCATCCGCATGCCATTATACGGCCCACATGTCAACCGTTCATGATTGAAGTATAGATGTGACATGATTTAAGGGTGCTTGGCCATGATTTCCATTAATGGTGTGGTGAGACAGCCTCTATCATTTTGTTTTTCTTTGTCCTGTTTTCATTAGCATAGATTGCCTTTCAAAACAATATCAACCCTTGCTTTTGTTTGATTTTCTTCTTTCACGTGCGCTTGTCAACCTGTGATTGTCGGTCAAACTCCTTTCACACGGGAGAGAAAAGTAAAGATTGATAATCCAACGGAGCATGATTATCCCTACTCATGTAACTAGTTCTATACACATTATTTCCCTTTTAATCAATCCAAAACGTCCAAATTGTGAGACAAATTCTTTTAAAGCACATCCAGATCCAAACCGTCCAAAATTATTGATATAATCTATTTTGTTTTCATATTTTCCCTTTGAATATAGTTCCATCAATCTGACAGTTGAAATAATTTTCTGTGTTTTAGATAATTTTTTTGACTAATAAATCATATGCCCACTATTTTTAGCGGTTAAAAAAATATATTTATTATACGTTTACAGTCTTGCAGGCGTACGAGACTTCGTACTCTTGCAGCGTACCAAAAAATCGTCGAGAAAAAAAGAGTGCCGTGTGGAGACCGGATAGGGTATGCAAAAGAGGATTTATCTTATCCGTGGTGCAAATCTTTCCACAGTACACACGCGTTCTCATAGAAACCGGCTCTCCTGGTTCGTCAATCCAGACCGCTGGTGTTCTATGATTTAAAATCTTCGGTGGATCACGCCCCAGAACAAATCCAGATTGGAAAAACCAACCTATCTATATCAAGACTTATTTCATTTGATTGTGGACCGTTGACCTAGTTACAAAAATCAAAGATTCTCCTCTCAATACAACCATTCTAGATATCCATCCACTACACTACCCAACATCCAACGGTCTGGATTACCAAAAACATGGGTCCCACTGAAGAGTCAAAAACGCGTGTGTACTGTGTAAAGATGCGAGCAGTGTATCGAATAATCCATCTCTATAAAAACCTACTCCTTTCTCCATAGCTTCTCTCATTTGTTCTGCTTTGCAGGAGAGATGGAGCTGGGCCTGAGCTTAGGAGAGGCTCAAAAGCCCTTCTCTTTCATGCAAAAAACCATCAAAACAAACCAACGGCTAGGATTTTGCATGGGGTTAGGGTTTGAGTCGAATACAACAATACAAGAAGAAGAAGAAGATGTTGAAAAAAGAGAAGAAACAGATGAAAGAGATTCTGCAGATCCACCAGTTCAACTAGCCCTCCTCCCTCTCCTTCCTGCCACTCGCCACCCTTCTTCGCATCATCACTTCCCATGGTCCGCGGGACACGGTAAGCCCATGAGCCCCAATCACCACCGTTCATCGATTTCTCGCCTTTCTGCTCGATTCCACGATCTGGGTATTGATGGGTTTTCTTATTTTATCCTTCCAATCAAGAATCTGGGGCTTCCGGTCGAGGTTTCGACGTTAATCGCATCCCATCGGCGGATGATTTCAACGACGGAGCGCCGGCTTCTTCTCCGAACAGCGTCTCTTCGATGCAGGTGGATTTCTCGATTTACAGAGGCGGAGGGAAGAGAGATAGAGATGCTGCTGGGATTGAAATCGAGACGGAGAGAGCGTCTTCGAGAGCAAGCGATGAAGAAGAGAATGGAATGGCGAGGAAGAAGCTGAGACTATCGAAAGAGCAGTCGGCTTTTCTTGAAGAAAGCTTCAAAGAACATAACACTCTCAATCCAGTAAGCAAAAATCAACAAAACCCAAATCGTCGAAAGATTTAAAATTTCTGATTTTTTTTTTCTTTTTAATGATTTGAGATTGAAAAATATCCTATTTTGATTGCAGAAACAGAAGCTTGCGCTTGCCAAACAGCTGAATCTTCGGCCTCGGCAAGTAGAAGTTTGGTTTCAGAACAGAAGAGCCAGGTATGGTGTTTTTTTTTTTTTTTTTTTTTAAAAAATAAAATTTAAAAGACTAGTTTAGAAGTCTTTGGACCACAGAAAAGTGTAGAACGTGGGCCCCACCACGTATTGTGAGTAGCTGGATGCCCCATTACGCAAAAGATATCATTGAAAGCTCCGTCCATCTGGTTAAAGGTCCCTTGAAGAGAAGGGTGTGAACCGTTTATCTTCCTTTTTTCTTCCAGCATTAACCGTTCTTTTGCAGGCTTTTGTGGGGCCCATCAGAAAATTCAATCAGTGATATTTCCTAAGTTGGGTCATTCATGATGATGACTATTAGATCAACGGTTCCGATCATGGGTCTTAGAATATATGGCTGGGCCAATAGACCGATGGTCCTGCAAACCATCAATATTTTGCCCTTTTTTTTTTTTTTTTTTTTTTGTATACACGGTCTTCTACAGTTCTCTACGTGAGAAATGTTCTTATACACGGTTGCATGTGAACTTTCACGTACAACGCTTTCTTCCAGCCAACGTGTCAGTTCGGCGGAAAATCTGAACCGAAAAAAATGTGGGCCACACCATGATTACCCCGGGAGAAAAACAAGGTGGTCTAATCATCAAGCATCCTACGTTGTTGTAATCAATGGACAGCTGATGGTCTGACTTAAGTTATTGGATTGGCCCACCTAAATAGTGGATTGGTCTTGTCTGATTTTTGTTCCAACTGATCTTTAGTGCGGGAAACCTTTTTAACGGCTGGGATGTTCTTCCCACCGACATATTTGACAGGAAAGACATCATTATAGGTGAACATTTCTCTCTCTGGGTTTCGTTGGATACTTGCCCGGGGGATCACAACCGTTGAAACCTTGCTAATTTAAAGTGGGCAGATTTTAGACGGTTGGATATATGTGCTCACCAAGTTTCGGTGCACAATGGGAGTACCAAACTTTTGACGTTCCTTTTAAACAGGACGAAGCTAAAGCAGACGGAAGTGGACTGCGAGTATTTAAAGCGGTGCTGCGAGACATTGACAGAGGAGAACAGACGGCTACAAAAGGAGCTGCAGGAATTAAGAGCCTTGAAAACGTCTAATCCTTTCTACACGCGGCTTCCAGCTACTACTCTCACCATGTGCCCTTCATGTGAGCGGGTCATCACCACATCCAACGGCGCAGATGCATCTACTATAACTGCTGGTTTTGGTACTCCCGCGAAACACCGGTCCTTTCCCTTTTCACAGCCTCACCAGCCCGCGGCTTCTTGAGTGGGCGGTGGCTTTGGGTGGATGTGTAAATAGTCTGATTTTCAGGGGTTTTTATGTGTTGTGTTGTCTTTTACTAATATGTTTTGGGAAAAGATTGTGTGCGCTTGGTGTGCACGGAGAGTCCGTGCGCACAAATCTCCCACCGTCCCGCAATGATGTGTGGGAATCGTACTCCGCTTTTATAAAGTGCAATTTTGAAAATTCAAATTTTAAAATGCGTATGGATTCCCGGTAGATATCTTTAAACGGTGGTAGATATTGTGCGTAACAACTGTCCGTGCACGATTGCCGCATTGAAGTCGTGGTCAGGGAATTGGAGGAATACAGGAGAAAATACGAATACTATACGTGTACTTTGTATGAATTGAACTGAAATACAGAAATTATTTCTTTCTTTTGTTACACATGTCTAGGTACGAAGCTCCACCATATAAAACTTGCGATCCAGGACGTTGAAAGGGTGGGCCTTACGATGAAATTTTTCCTTGTCCGAAAATCTGGCATGTCCAATTATCAGGTGGGCCTCACATTCGGTATGGAATGGTTAAGATACAACATGCATGTGTTGTTCGTCTGATGATTGGGATGGCCTTTTTTTTGGGGGGGGGGAGCATGATATACCATGTGGGCCAGTCTATGAACGTTTCGGATCGTGCAAAAAATATCCCTTCGGCACGTGTGGTGCACTTGTCTTTGGTGCTTGAGAGAGGGCGTACGGATGTAAAATTCATCGCAGGTACGTACAACAGTCCGTGACGTGAGTAATGGCATGAGCGGTTTCTCGGGAATTTGCTTCTTTGATTTATGAATGGTCATGTACGTTCGTACGTACGGTAATCACCATACATTCGAGCTGTGTGGGTCACACCGGTGATTTGGACGTGGATCCAAACCGTGAATTTGGTATAGCACTACATGCTCACCGTATATATCCACAATTATCCTGATCCAAAACTCACATGGAACACACTGGAGGGAGTAATGTACAATCAATGCCTAGAATCTGTGTATTCACGTAGTGGGTGCACCTGAATTTGGATCCATCCACTCAACCTAGTGGGGCTCACCTGATGAATGGATTGGATGGCATATGCATGACATGAACCATAGACTCCATCCGTACGTTTCTAGGGTGGCCATCACGCAGTTTTCCCCTTTGTGTGTGCCCACCTGAGTTTGGGATTCTGGGATCTATGCTTCATATGGGGTTCACATATAATTGACGGATTGGATGGAACTGACACATCACGGTGGGCCCCACATAACTCGAACGTATGGTAATCATTTTGTTAATCACCATGCATTCCATTCGTATGGGATCATCTAGAAATGCAACATAGTTATGGGCCAGATCATGGTGATATATACCAACCTGAGATTTCTCATCCAGTGATCAGATAGCCCAAATCGTGGGCCCCATTATGATAGAGCAACGGTTGAAACTGATCACAGCTGAGGAGTAATCTCAACCATCCATTTGGACCATTCACTTTAGATAGTCATCAATTGAATGAATGGGGTTGCTCAATAGCTTTGGTCCCATGCTCCTTTCTCAATGGGCCCTACATTAATAACGGTCCTGATCATGCATTCGAGTTATTATTTGATAATAGCCGCCAGCTAATCTGATTGGTTTCAATGGGGTTACATGCATGCCACGTGTGCAATTGTCGAATTGATGAAAATGAATACCATCCTCTGGCCGAGTATCAAGTAACACTCTTAGATTATTAGTATACTTAGTATAAGATCATATCAACGGATAAGATTATTATAGTATTACCGACCAACGAGCCTTATTATTGTTATGCGCTGTAAGTAGCTTTGCTGAGTCCACCCGCGTGTGTAAAACACCTCAGCTACAAGCTCTCACATGTGCTTCCGTGACAGATGGTCATGAGATCTGAGCCATTAATGTGGTCAGTCCCACTATTTTGATAATCTGATGCAGAATCTAGGGTGGTGATCAGCTCATCAATTGATCACGATTTACAGAAGAAATGGACGGGTAAGATAACTTCGTACAGAGTTTTCTAAGTTGGCCGCTGTCTGCCTCATTATAACGTTGTGGCCCATTTGAAGAGAGGAACAGCTTAATTTCTGGTGCAGAAGATCTAAATGTTGGGACCCACATGATGTGCGGCTTGGATCTCTTGTCCTGATGCTACGTTGGCATGCATGGTGGTGTGTGCATGAACTACGTTGATGAACTTACCTCCCACGTTGTGGACGTTAGGAAAGCCCTGGCTAATGATAATTAGTGAATGCTTGCTAATTCCACGCGCGTGTGGAATCCTGCCCATCCACATGCAACCACACGTGTCAATATGAAACATGCATGCAAGATCTGAGCTTTCTATCTGGTGGGAAACCATGCTTAGATCTTATGCCTCGAAATCGGGCCATGTCACTTGGGTTGGCTATACAATCTACAAAGTAATCTGATGGTTAAAACAACTTTTTTCAGCCGTCCGTTTATTATGCCGTGATCAACCTGATTTGAGAATTGGATTCATTTTGTGCCAGAAGATATAAATGGTGTGGGCCACCTGATGTGAAGCTCAGATCTTTCACAAGTCTTCCATATTGGCACGTGTGCTTACATGTGCGTGGAATTATCAAACCTTCGTTTATGTAAAGAGGTATTCTCGAATACAACACGACGTATTACAATACAATACGTAGTCACTTTTATCAATGAATATGGATTATCTTACGATGATCCAAACCGTTTGTATGACAATTCTCACTGCATACGTTAGAAAAAATACAATAAGAGATCCGAATTAGATTATTTCAACTGTTCAAATGAATATGGATTATCTTCTGGTTTGAACATGAACGGTAATCATAACCTTTGTATAATCAGTGGGTTAAAATATTCAATTTGAGAGTTTCATTCCAATGGGAGTCTGATCAGATAAATGGTGTCTGCCATTGAAAAGGGCTCGCATCCAACAGCTGGAGTCCCGATGTATCTTGTTCTAATACAACTGGATGCATTCGAGCATACTTCATTATGTACAGGAGAAATACTTCGGTACTCTGGTGGCGTGTGAAGGATGATACGCAGGATTAGAAATTACTTAGAGATTGCATACGTGTCACAAATTTAAGTCAAAATAAACCGTCCAAAATATGGATACAGGTTAGATTTATTGTTAAAAAGAAAATTATTTTATTTTATCATGTTCAACTATTAGATTGATAGTTATTTATTGGATGGTTAAAAGGCAAGTGTCCAAGTATCAGAGGTGATGATTGTTCAACAAATCTAATTTTTAAAATATAACTTACTTATAATGGATTTCAGAATTTAGTCAGTTTAATTTGAGTAAATTATGGAATGCGTACTATTTTATAAGTGCATGTGTATCAAGTGTCAGAAGCAGCCGAATAACTTCCCTATGCTTATCCCCTATGTCAACATTGGGGGCGGAGACGGGGCCGGGCCTGTGGTAGTTCTTGGCCCGAATTTTGAACTGTTTCGGTCCGTTACGGGCCGTCATCCGGGCTTGTTCAAACCCTTTGAGGGCCCTTGTCAACGTCCGAAAATTTAAGCTCTCCCATGTTAAATGGGGTTACGATATGGTACAGCGACCGTACCACAACACCGTTTACGGTTGGTTTTCACCCCGGATTGTATCTTAGATGAAAATCTGAACCGTTCATCTTCTTACTATTGCCGTGTAGAAGCCATTACCTTATAATAATGCCTAATTGAAGATCCTAGCCTTCGGTTATTGCAAACTCTACAATTAATGTTCCAAAATCACATTCCTACAAAATCAAATCTTCAAAAAAAATAAATTTGCATGGCCCCTCTAGCATAGAATACCAAAAATATGAATGGTTAAGATCATCACATAGATGAAATCCCAGGGATAAAAACCACCCCTATTCGGTAGCTGTGATACAGTAGACACCCTACCCTATCAAAACTTTTTTAAGTTTTAAAACATTCTATCGTCGCACATCGTACACATGGCATGCATGCAATAATATATGGACTGCTTTTCGGTTTCCGTACAAGCATAAAATGATCATTAGGCCCCATCATAGCCGTCCATAGGCCACATCCTAGCCGTCCATGATGGTTGAAATCTCCTTCTTACTATTTATTTGAAATCATCAATAGTTCCCCAATATCTGTGGTTAGGATTACCTGATCAGTATTATTTTTGAAGTACGCACCTATTTTTATACGGACCGATAGATAAACGGTCCTGATCTCGTACACGTCAGAAGGTATTAAATGCTCGCTGAGTAAGATAATCTTGGTAGCACTGCATCCTATCCCCCGCATAAATTCATAATCTACTAAATTTCGTGGTACCCCACCTATCTACGGACGCGGATTTCCTGGGAAAGCCTTTCACAGAAACTAGGTGGGGCCCACCGTGATGTTTGTGAGAAATCCACCCCGTTTATCCGTTTTTTGAGATCATTTTAGGACGTAGCGTCAAAAATGAGCTGGATCCATACTCAAATGGACCGAAAACGAGAGGATTGAACGTCCACAGTTAAAATACTCGTGGGGCCAGAGAAGTTTGAAATCACGATGATATTTGTGTTTTCAGTTCATCCCAGTAGGAATGACGTTATGAACGGAATGGATGGATGCAAACATCGCTGTAGACCCAGGGAGTTTTCAACGGTAAGAATTTCCCTACCCACCTTTTCCTTTAGTGCAGACCACTTGAGTCTTGGGTCCTGCTCACTTTTGGCCTAAAGTCCTCAAATGAGCTCAAAAAACTGATGGACGGAGTGGATTTCTCACAGACATCACGGTGAGCCCCAACTAGGTTTCCAGTGCAGGAACTTTAGCAGGAAATCCGCGTCCCCTGTCTACTTCAACATGCAGTGGTCCACACACGTGGCAGCCACTTGATCAAGCTCGAACTGTTCATATTAATTACTATTTGAATTGAATTTATTGCTCCTTCTAGGAAAATAGTGTGGTTTTAAAAGTGCCATGTCAGCAGCGAGGCCAATTTGTGCTGCCTTTTTCTACACGCAACGTTTAACAATTCCAAGACTCGAAATTATGGTAAAAGTTATTTTGACTTCAAAAATGTAAAGAAATCTTAGTTGAAGCTTCAAAAGTTCAAGTCTTTTCAGTGATAGAGTTGTCCCTTATATGTCAGTTTTTCATCATTTAGAAAATGGTGGTGGCTCTTGAAGAATATACATTTTTTAGTTGAACGGAAATCTCAGCCATACAAATTGCTGACTTAACTATGGATGGAGCATAACGGAAAATTTGGACTGAGAAGATTAATATTAACCATCTGATTTTTTTCCTTCAATTTTGGACCGCTCGCTATGTTACTTTTAACCATTCATTTAGTGGCCATTGGATGGGTGCTTTTATGATCAGTGTGAATTTTTTGTTACATTTGTTATAAAAAATGGGGTCCAATTTTTGGATGGTCTGGATAGTTATACATGAGTGCCACATGTGAGGAGCATTAGTTAAGGGTGTACATCGAGTTGAACCGAGTCGAGTTGGCCTCAGCTCGACTCGGCTCGAACAGTGGTTGACCTCAACTCAAACTTGGCTCAGCTCGGTCCTCGAGTCTGACCAGCCAGCTCCGCTTGGTTCGGTCAGCAACTCAAGCCAACTTGGACTGAGTTCGCTATTGAGATATTTCCACAAGCACCTTAACTGCAACTTCAAAATCTCACTGTTTTACAAACAGAGGCTATGGTTTTACAGGTATTTTCTCAAACACCTTCTAAATAACATAAAAAAAATAAAAAAATAAAAATAAAAACAAAAACAAAGAGAAAAAATGTACTTGTTTCATGTACATACCTTCTTTTCCACCAGCCAAACCTTCCTTGCCACCAGCCAGCCAAACCTTCATTGCCACCTTGCCACCAACCAAACCTTCCTTGCCACCAGCCACATTTCATTGAGTCATTTTATTAAACAGTTGGTGAGCAACATCAATGGCAAAGTAACCGAGTCACCAAACTAGTTTGATCTAAGTTTGATTCAAGCTGGATTTGATCCGAGTCGACTCGAGCTGGGGCCTACTCAAACTCATTTTCAAGTTCAAAAACTCAATTCGGCCCGGCTCGAACTCAGCTTCAAACCAAGTTGAATCGAGCTTTTTTTAGTCGAGTTGACCCAGCTAACCGAGCTAGCTCAGTTCGTGTACACCCGTAACATTAGTCACTGCCTATCATAAAATGGTGTAAAACTAACAAAGGAGTCTAACGTATTTTTTCAATGTTCTTATCCTTTGAAAAAAATAGACTCCAAGCATTTTGGCAATCTAACAAAAAATCAACTTCATCTAGGGAAGGGATCCAATGCATAGGTACCCATATCATATACCCAACATGTGACACGTGTATTATCATCTGAACCATGCATCAGGCAAGATCCTCTATTGATTGGCTACTAACCGAATGCTGCCTAGATCCGACCGTTGGATCCTTCTAATGGATGGAACTCCTTTTCATCCTATGGTTTCCATTTATTTGCCGACGGTTAAAAGGTTAGCATCATCCAAAGGGTGTAACCTTTTTGGTTTATGGCCACTCACTACCTGACCTAATATGCTATGTGATTGCGACATCCACGTATTAAGTGGGCCATTGGATAAGGTCCAAATAATCTATTGATAAGATGTGGATGTGAAGATATAGTATGAAATATTAGCTGTTATATAATGACATCACTGCTTTATCCGATAGATTATGATAGGCCGACATCTCCACTAATAATGATTATTTATATGATTATTTATAAGCTTCGAAGCTTACCCTTGTAGCTCATATATTTATATGTGTATGCACATGAGTCCAAAATTGCATTCATGTGTGAATATGGACCGAAGAGTGTTAGTGAATAATGCTAATTTTTAAAAAAAAATAAGTGAAAAAAATTCAATATATCAATAAATATTTATGTGACTTCTTTTCTAGACTGAGTTATAAATATGGTAATTGTTGATGCAGAAATATGGTCGTCATCCTTAGATCACTTGGGATCTACAATAAGACAAAGACGATGACCTTGACTACTAAAGGGGACCTTTCAATGCCAAAGCCAGATAGGCAAGTTATGTCCATTAGGACGTAAGGGGGTTTTTGGCGCATGGAATTAGATGGTATTAAGTAGGATGGAATTGACGTAAGGGGGTTTTTGGCGCATGGAATTAGGCATTATGGGTGGATTGTCTCTTAATGCCATGGGAGTGAGCTATTCAGTTTGGTGTTTGGATCATATAAGATGCAGGGCTTAAATACATGTTTTAATTCATGTAGTGTTTGGTTGTACATGGAAAACAACTACCAATATCGAAAAGTCAAGCGGATGTTATTTATGTTAAAATCAGGTTTGAAAACTACATTGAGAAGTAAGGTGGGGCCCACCTTGATGTTTGTGAGTAATCCACTCCGTTCATCCATTTTGTGAGATCATTTTAGGACATGCTACCAAAAGTCAAGCAGATCTAAAACTCAAGTGGGCTATACGAGAGGAAAGAATTTCTTACCGTTGAAACCTTCCCAAGCTCCACCTTAATGTTTATATGTCATCCTAACTGTTTATAAGTTCATTCCTGCCGGGATAAACTGACAATATAGAAAACTTTGTCATGATATAAAACTTTTGTAGCCATATGAATGTTTCAATGGTAGTCACTCAATCCCCACTGCTTTCTCTTGTGTGGCTCACTTGAGTTTTAAATCTACCTCATTTTTTGTCGCTTAGCTTAAAATGATCTTGTAAAATAGATGGATGGGGTAGATTCTGTTGGGGCCTTGCACAAAACCTTAGGATCTAGCCCTCCAGAACAAACCGAATTATGGATAAAGCAATGAAATAAATCAAAGCATCAATCACACATCACACAAGAGATTTTTACGTGGAAAACCCTCAAAGAGGTAAAAACCACGGGACCTCGTGCCCAGATCAACAATCCACTATGAAGTAGAACGTTTACAACCTTCTTCACTCACGCAGGAGTGGATGAACAATAAGAGAAATAGAGAAACGAAGAGATCTAACCGATTATGAGGACATAGAAGCGCTGAGATATAAATTGCAAAGTAGAAAAACCTGAACCTCCCTTCTATAAGCTTCCTCTCTCTTTTCTCCCTCTCTCTCACCTTTGATAGCCCTCTTGTATTTTTCTCATCAACACAATATATCCATAGAAAAATCCTCAGGGACCCCTTTTATAGTTTTAGGAAACTCCTTTTCGCACTAATGCGAAGGACTTGCAGCATCCTAGTTGCGAAAGGACTTCATGCGCATCCTAGTTGCGAAAGGACAATAGTCAAAAAAAAAACCCATCAAATCTCCCCTTTTTGACCCGGGAGGGATTCACCTTCATGACGGGTTTCTACAAACCTCAAATTTGCCCTTGAGCAAAGCCTTGGTCATCATGTCGACCCATTATCGTCCGTGTGGACCTTTCTCAATGTAACACCTTTTGTTCCAAAGTATCCCGATCCGGTGATACCGAATCTCTATGTGTTTCGACTTGAATGACTTGGATTCTTGCTCAAGTGTATAGCACTCGACTATCGCAATAGACCACGTGCTCCTCCCGCTTCGAGCTAAGTTCTGTAGGAACCTCTTCATCAAAGCATCTCTTTACATGCTATCGTGTTTATGTATTCGGCCTGCCTGTGCATTCGACAATGCTACGACCTTCACGTAGCTTGCTCGCAAGAAACCGCTCCCCGCAAACGTGAACATGAACCCGATGTAGACTTCCGAGTCTATGTCCCGCCATATCGCATCTCGTGTAGCCCTCAACACGGGTTGACCGTCACCATAAAGCATAGGCTCAACCTGGATGAGCCTCTTAGATACCGTAGTATCCATTTTACCGCCGCCCAATGTTCTTTGCCAGATTGGCAAGATACTGGTGACTACACCAACCGCATATGCTATGTCCGGGCGTGTACACACCATAAGATACATCAAACTTCCTACTGGTGACGCGTAGGTATCTTCCTCGCATCTCTTCTACCTACCGCCTTCGTCTTGGGACATAAGTGACCATCTATGAGATGACCGGCTTCCGCTTATTGCATTCATATGAACCGCTCTAGGACTTTCTCAATATACCGCTCTTGTGATGCCCAAAGCTTCCTCGCTTACATCACGGGTTATCTCCATTCCTAGGATCATCTAGTGGCCCAAGTCTTTCATCGCAAAAGACTTGCCCAACTCTGTTTGATTTATCAATCTTCTTGATGTCTTTTCCCATGATGAGCATGTCATCAACGTATATAATGAGAACTAAGAAATCACCATCCGATAACTGCATACGTGAACACACAATGGTCCGACTGATCTCATCATACCCATGTCAGAACATGAATGAATCGAACTTCTTGTACCATTGCTTGTGGAGCTTGTTTCAACCCATACAAGCTCTTCCTCGGCCTACACACCATATGTTCCTTGCCCTTGACTTCGAACCCCTCGGTTGGTGCATGTAGATCTCTTCTTCCAGTCACCATGGAGAAAGGCGGTTTAACATCTAACTGCTCTATCTCCGGATCCATGCTAGCCGCCAACCCAAGCAACACCGTATGGATGTCATATGGTGAGAATATCTCCTCGAAGTCTATACCTTTCCTCGACCAAACCCTTTCACCACAAGTCCGGCCTTAAACCTCGTCACGTGAATTCTTCGCTCAATCTTCTTTCTCGAACACCCACTTGAGAGCTTTCTTGCCCTTAGGCGGTTTCACCATATCATAGGTGTGGTTCTTATGCAAGGATTCCATCTCTTCTTGCATAGCTTTCAACCACTCTCCTTATGCTCGTCGGCTAGGGCCTCGAGAATAATCTTACAGCTCTCCCCATCGGTTAGCATAATGTACTCATGCGGCGAGTACCTTGGACGGTATCATGTCCCTGATGACCTCCTCACGTGGCTCACAACAGGTGGATCAATGGGGCTGCTCCCTAGTCCATCTTCTGAAGGAACTCCCTCGTTCTCTGCACCTTGCTGTACTCCCCCGTCATCAGGCACCACGGGAGGAGTAATCGGATCCATGTCCTCTAGCTCACCTGAACTAGGCTGGTTCTTCTCTAGCTTACCAATGTCTTCGATACACTGATCTTCAAAGAAAACCACATCTCTGCTCGACGAGCTTCTTCTCGGTCGGATCCCATAACTGTAACCGAATTTTTCATCACCGTACCCTAAGAACACACACTGCCTGATCTTCATATCGAGCTTGGACCTCTCGTCCTTTGGTACGTGAACGGATGTCCGCATCCAAACACCCGAGATGATGTACGATGGATCTGTCATCCACATTCAGGTACTTCTCCATTCAACGGTTTGATGGAGACCTGTTTATCAAATTGTGCGCATTGCTTCTCCCAGGTAACGTTTTGGGCAACTTCGCATGGGATAACATACATCCGATTCTTCAACAATGGTGCGATTCATTCGCTCAACTACACCATTATCTTTGGGGGTCTTGGGAACCGTCCTGTTCATGCCGTATACCCAGGACTTGGTACTCGTGAAAGTCGCCAATGTATTCACCACCATTGTCAAGGAGGATGCACTTCAATGGTCTACACTGTCTCTCTCTCGACCATAGCATGAAACAACTTAAACACACCAAAGACCTCGTCCTTGGATTTCAAAGCATAAACCCAAACCCTCCTAGATGCATCATCTATAAAAGTGACAAAATACAATGCCCCACCCAAGGTTTTTGTCCTCATAGGACCACAAACATCGAATAAACCAAATCTAATGCATGCACTTTATTAACATGAGAAGCGGTTTTAATGAATGAAACTCTATCTTTGTTTCACGATAAACAATCAAGACAGTTTTGAGAGGCATACCGTCACGTCCGAAGGATCGCTTCCTCGCTAGTAGCCGAAGCCCTTTTTCACTCATGTGGCCTGACGCTTTGTGCCACATGTCAATAACCGAATCTTCATGCGTCAACCCACCCTTGCACAAACGACACTTGCCTTGTAAAAGGTGTGCAACACTTTTTCCTCTCAGCCACGATCAATGAACCCTTGATGAGCTTCCATCGCCCATCAAACAAACCGGCTTTCATAGCCATCATCATCCAACCTTCCCCCGACATCAAGTTGATGCGAAGGTCACGGGATATGCCTCACATCCCTAAGAACCAAACGGCCCACATCGGTTTTCACACAAATTTCTTTGATACGCTAGAATTTCCCATCTTCACGGTCCATAGTCACGACTTGTAGCTTGTGAAGGAGTCCCTGTGTGAGTCGCATGAAAAGAAGCTCCCAAAGTCTATCACCCGATCGGTGCCACGACTCATAGGCATGAGACATACATCGTGATCGTAGAAAGAATAACTACCATGTCGCCATCCGAAGCGACGCATGATGGAATCGATTCATCTTCTTTCCCTTTTCCTTTCTTGTCATTTTTCTTACCACGACATTCATGCTTGAGTGGCCCTTCTTCTGCAGTACGGCCCATTCAACCTCTTTTCTGTTACTCGACTTGCCTCTTGATTTATCTCGGGCCTTTCCGCCCTTCCTGTTCTTTCCTCTCCCCGTTCTGCGTCACAAGAACAGTAGATTCGAGACTTCCTCCTTGTCTCCTCATTGAAGAGACAACGGTTACCTGTTCCATGGATATCTTTCCGTCTGGGCGCGGAGTTACTTAGAGACACCACCAATGTCTCCCAAGCGTCGAGGAGCAATGAACTAAGCAATAGTAAAGTCTAATTCATCATCCAGACCATCTTCATGAGGTGAGTTGGTTCACTATATTCTTGACCTCATTCATATGCTCGACCCTGCAGAACCACCATCCTTGAACTTGAGATTTACAAGTCGCCTTATCGAAATATCTTTACCTACTGTCTTCCTCTCATACCCTTGTAATTTTAGCCATAGCTTATTTGAGGTTTAGTAGACACATGGTGGAACAGAATCATCCAACCATTGTCTAATAAACCCCACCGCCTTTCGATCCATCTTCTTCCAATCATCATCGGTCATATCCTTGGATTTTGCTTGATATGCTCGAGATTGGAGAATATAGGTCCTCATGATAAAGCAAGTCCTCCATCTTAGCCTTCCATATGGTCCGGTTAAACCATTGAGGCCGATCATCCTGAGCCACCTTCCATAATTCAAAACCGATCCTACCCGTTCAATGAACTTAGCTTTGATACCACTTTGTTGGGGCCTTGCACAAAACCTTAGGATCTAGCCCTCCGTAACAAACCAATTATGGATAAAGCAATGAAATAAATCAAAGCATCAATCACACATCACACAAGAGATTTTTACGTGGAAAACCCTCAAAGAGGTAAAAACCACGGGACCTCGTCAGATCAATAATCCACTATGAAGTAGAACGTTTACAACCTTTCTTCACTCACGCGAGAGTGGATGAACAATAAGAGAAATAGAGAAAAAACGAAGAGATCTAACCGATTATGAGGACATAGAAGCGCTGAGATATAAAGTGCAAAGTAGAAAAACCTCCTCGAGTGCAGAACCTCCTTCTATAAGCTTCCTCTCTCTTTTCTCCTCTCTCTCACCTTTGATAGCCCTCTTGTATTTTTCTCATCAACACAATATATCCATAGAAAAATCTAGGGACCCCTTTTTATAGTTTTAGGAAACTCCTTTCTGCATCCTAGTTGCGAAAGGACTTGCGCATCCTAGTTGCGAAAGGACTTTGCGCATCCTAGTTGCGAAAGGACAACGGGTCAAAAAAAAACCCATCAGATTCCTCACAAATATCAAGGCTTCCTAGTGTAAGAAATTCCTAGCTCATGATTTTACGAGGAAATCTCGTGGATTTCGCAAATCCTGGTTGAATTGCGGAAAGCCCTCCTTAACCCTCCCTACTCCATGCACAGAATCCAATGTTGGAAACCTATGATGAACCAAACAGGGATGATTTTTCAAACCAAAGGATTTAAAGTTCCATCCCATTGAATACCATCTAATTCCATGCTCCAAACAACCCCAAAGGTTTTAAGGTGCGAAATTGTGTGTACCTTTCACCATTGAGGGTGCTCTTATTTATAGGTGAGGAGATGGCAGTGGAGTAGAAGACAATCTCCCATTTCGTAGGTGTGTATTGTGAAGGAATTCAGATCTCATATATGTTGTGAGGATCTTCTGAGATCAGATCCTCGGCTTAGATCTCAAGTAGATCCGTGTTGCAGTTTATTTTCTAAATCCTCGGCTGAGATCTTGGGTAGATACTATCGGTACCAGGTCGGAATTAGTAAAAGAAGAGTTATGCCAACTTTGAGTTATGCCGACCTGAATCTTTTGACGAGTAGTAGTTCGAGTTCCTTTTAGCGTTGAGGAGATCAATGGATTTTCCGTCCTGCTATCGAGGATTGACGAAAAGTCGAAGCTGATCTCATCTCCTTTACTTGTATTGGTTGTTGACCGACCTAGTGAAGTACACAAAGTTCTAACCTAACCTTATCTTATTGATCGATCCATTTTTTCCATAACAGTAATAAAATACTTAAAAAATACTTGATGTTTAATTTGAATTGCATAAGTTCAGGTGGTACAAGAAAAATAATTGATAATAGTTAAAAAATAATAAACTCCATAATGAGAAGAGGTAGAATATGGTCCTCAAATATAATAATAAATTAATTGAAATATATCAATAGTAAAAATAGAACTTAAAAAATAAATAAAAACAAACAAACAAAAGGAGCTGAGATTGTTTGGCTAGCGGACAAACGTCACAATAAAATGTATTAGAAAATGTAATTAAAGGTACATTGATAGATAAGCAATAAAGGCAAGCCTGTAAGGGGTCCCCCAAAACTAGAACATGAAATAAACAAGAAGTTGAGATGAAAGGTCATGAAAAAAATCTAGATAATGAGTAAATTAACTAGGAGAAAGAAGGTTAGAACGAGTGAGTTAACTAATAGAAAGAAGGTTAAAATCAAATATGATCGCAAGGTACCACTGTTTGTAGTACCTTACCATCTATCCTATCAACATTCCACTTGTGCAGGACATGACTACTTTGAAAATGGTGGGCCACAATGAATTGTGACACAGGTCCAATTGTAATGGGGCCGGCCCCCTCATGCATGTCGCATTAGTATATAGGAGATTGGTGATTTCTTTTCTAAACGTCCATTTTCTTCATTCAAGCCAGGCCCACCAGATACATGGATTGGCATGATTTGTAGGCTTAGGCATATTCATAGTCACCACTGTAATGACACGTGTGATTGGACCTATTATCTGGGCCCTACATTCATGGCCTGATCTTCTTGATACAGGCTTGGGCTCAAATCATTTTAGCCCAATCCGGCCCACACCCACTTAATATATACATGTGTAGCTCATAGATAACTTGTGGTTTTTTAATGTAGATAGTTGATTTTGTTCTTCTAAAATGTGTATGTTTTTGTGCATGCACAACCCACTTGATAAAATGAAAGGTAAGAAATATTCAAGCAGTTGTGCAAGACATCAGCATAACTAATTTTTTTGAAATTTAGATCTTCTGCTTGCCACAATCAAGAAATTCATGTTTGTTACAATTTAATTAGGTCACACTGTTACACACTAATGCAGAGGTAGCGCTGACAACGTCAATTATAATGTGGACCAATCATGATACAAGAAAATAGGAATTTTTCTACTCGTGCCAAGCAGAGGATATGGATTTAATTTTTGGGGCTCAGGTTTTTCTTGCCGTTTTAGGCCAATGTTGGGATTAGTATGGGCTTGGACGTTGAGTCAAAAGTAACCCGCCTAGTCAGGCCTGGCACAACTTGGTCGGGCCCATTGCCACCTTTAAGCATTTGGCTACAATGAGTGTCTCATTTTCTTTCAATTTCATATTTTTTTAATAATAAAAACGTCATTCAAGCACTTGTATTAATGTGTTTCATGAGTGACATAGAGAAGAGCGTGTCATCGATACGAAGATTAATAAAACCTCGAATCCATGATAGTAGTTTTTGAGTCCACAAGAAATAAAAGAGAAATTTTAATAATTTTATGAAATAGTAAATATAAGAGTTCTAAATACATTGCTAAAAAAGAAAACCAAAACCCTAATTTCTATAGAAATTATCCAAAATAACAAAATCTCTCCTACAGACCAAATTTGTGGGAAATAGAAATATCTCAATGAGCTTTATAGGACCATTCCTAACATTATTACAAGCAACATATAAACAAGACCAGGTCAAGAAAATGGAAATACAATGAAAATGAAAAAAATTTTAAATAGTAAATATTTCTTAAAATTACAATTTTGAACTAGATGCATGCATTTTCTTGCAAAACAGATGAATTCGACTAATATAGCTCGTCATAGCTGGTTATTTGACTTTGAAATCATCATTACATAAAAATTGATAGGTTATGTGTTTTGTGACGATGTTCAGATTAAAAATTACAGTTAATTTATGTTCAACACTTCAAACACTTCAAACGGCAATTTCTTCTTATGTTAACTGATTTTTTCCAAACCAAACATGCTTGAGGCCCAGTTATGCAATGCGATGTAAAATTGAGCCCGGTTGTGATAGACTACTTTTGCTTTCAGATGAACTTCTATTGGTCCAGTTGTGCTAAGAATATATTTGTGGCCCGCTCGTCAATAGGTGAACAAAACATACTATTTTCTTAAATAATTATTTGATTCTATTACATCTCTTGAACGGTTGTAGCAATGGATCTCATCATCTAGATCTTCTTAGGAACGGTTGCAGATCAGGTATGGCCCCGGATCCACTGAGGTTGGTGGGACCCCTCGCTGTGGGGCTCATGGCTATCCAACTAAAAGGTCACAAAGATCTTAATGTAGAGACCACACAAATTTCAGCTTGATCCAAAATTTTTGTGGCCCTCGAAAAGTTTTTAATGGTTGATTACTACTGTTTCCTGTATTATGGTCCACCTGAGATTTGGATCTGCTTCATTTCATGGATCATGCCTAAAAATTAGCTTTCAATACGGATGGACGGCCTGGATGTAGTCACATACATAAAAGTGGGCCCCACAGTCAGGGGCCCACCCACCTCGGTGGATCCAGGGTCTCACCTAATCTGCTCTCAAGGCAGCCTGTATGCCTGCCAATCCATGCGCCAAGTTGGCATATATCTAGAAGATCTAGACCGTTTATCGGTAGCTCCCACCTTTTAAGATGTCCTAAAATCAGGTGGGGCATGATTTTTGAAAAAAAAAATAAAAAATGAATAGCTAAAGAGAACTTCACCAGTCATAATTTCAGGATAGGCATGGATAATAGTCTATTCCCAGTTTCACAGTATCTCCCAAAGGATGGACATTTTCAAACTTTTCCGAAGGTGAACAGGTGAAGCCCAAGTCCCATTAGCTCACTTCAAACTTGATTAAACTGGGCAACCAGGCCAGCCCAAATCTTATAGGTCCACCCAATCCTGGCCCATGTTCAAATAATAATAACAATTCAATTTATCTACCCATGACTACTAAAATGGAAATATCCAAGTTATTTAAATCAAGTTAAATGAAATAAATACACACACTGAAAACAAAAAAGGGCCCACTTGACATATGGGCCAGAGTTTTGTCCCCTGTTTAACTTTTGGTATATTATCTAATGGTTGGTGTAGGTTTCACATACTCATCATAGTTGGCCCTGTAAAAATCAAAGGTGGATATACCTCTCAACCATTTCATTAGCGTAGCTCACTTTAATCGCAAGTCAACATATTTTTTTGGCTTTGGCCCTAGAATGAGGTTACACATCGAATAATCGGAGTCGATCTCACATGTACATAAAATGGGCCTTATCAAAATTCAAGGTTTGTTTGTTTTTTAAAATAAATAAATAAATTTAAGGTTTCAAATCGAACTAGCTGAACTATAGGTTAAGGTCCAATCAGCAGATAAATCTAATAGGTTGGCATTCCTTATGGAAAACTCCAAAATTAGTTAATCATAGATTTCAATATTTACTAATATTTGAACATTGTTTCATATGGTGTAGATCACTTAATATGTAGATACTACTTAGCATTGAGCTACATGATCTTAATGTTAGGGTTAACCTATTGAAAAGGTTGGATGTTACATGAAGTTAATATTTTAAAAGTTATCATATGATGGACTGTAGCTTGTGGTCCAACCAATTAGAATGAAGAAGTCCACTTTTGCGAAGGAGGTGCGGCGTGGCCTCAGACAACATGGTATGGTATGGCCCTGACTGTGGGCCCCACCTTGATGTCTGTATTGTATATCAGATCGTCCATTTGTTTTTTCGGATCATTTTATTTAAAGATTCCAAGAATTAGTAGATACAAATCTCAGGTGGACCACACGACACAACAGAGTAGTTATTGACCATTAAAAACGTTTTGTGGGCCGCAATAGTTTTGGATCAAGCTGTTATTTGTTTTTTTCCCTCCATCAGGGTCCTTGTGACCTTATGAACAGGTTGGATGGAAAATAAACATTACCATGGTACCTAAGAAGTTTTTCATGGTAACCGTTCAATCACCACTGTTACCCATGCTGGGATTGACTTAGAGATTTGGAGATGCGATTTGGGTCTGCTTCATTTATAGGTTCATGCCCATCCAATAAAAAAAATGGACATTATGGATATACAATACATGCATCAAGATGGGGCCCATGGCTAGGGTGCACCAGCCTCACCTAATCCACTCCCTTTGTTGTGAATATATCACTTTTCCCAAAACATGGTAGAAAATAAACCAAAACATGGTAGAAAATAAACGAAATAGGTGACAGAGGGTAATCAGATGTGTACATGAGATCCCGTGACATTACGGATTTTTGCTATCTTGGAGTGTCAAAATTCTTATATAAAAAAATAAAAATAAAAATTATAACTAGCTCACATCATCACTTACCGACCCTTACGCTCGAGGTGAGCCTATACATATGTGATACCAATAAAGAACATAACAAATTCGATCAACCAACCATATGAAGCCAACTAATCCGCCTGATTACTTAAACCTCAAGTCTAGTCTCACGAATTGTTTATCTAGGTCCCAAATCTAACCGACCCATCACTGATTAATCAAAACAACTATAATTAAATTAAAGATCTACTTAAAGCCGAGCTAGCTATGGCTCGGATCTTAACTAATAAACCAAGTCAACCGATTTACTCATTTAGCCTAAGAACCAATGGTTTAGAGTGCTCATGACCAAATCACCATTTTCGCTAATTTTGAATAGGCCATACTGTAAACTTAGTTAATCCAGACCCTAACAACTATGTCCAGGAAATCTTCATACCCAATTCATTTGAAAAATGCCCCAATTATCCGAACAAACTCTAGACCGCTCGTTAGTGGCTCGCTTGTTCCGAAATTATAGAATAATGTCCATCTCACTCGGCTCGACGTCCACGCAAGTGGTGATCCAAGAAAGTGCCTAGAACTACTCAACTTGGGTTAGAAGCTAAGTACTTGAAATGCACAAATCCACTAGACTGAAATATGAAAACTTAAGTGAAATAGACATTCCACTCTTTCGCGAAGTCGTGGCTTTCTGACCATTAGATCAAAGCCAAACTCGAGGCATAAGTTAATGATATTTTCCTGCTCATATCTGTATAACTGGGACCCGGTTCGAACATCGATGACCGTTGATAGCTAATTGGGCCCCCGTGACCAATTTAGTCATATGTTTTCCACCAAACTCGGAACTGTTGCGCAGCACGCCAACAATGTAGTGAACCGAGATCCAATCTTCGGTCTCACCCACAAATGATAAACAAGAAGAAATATAAACTAGAAGAATAATCAAAGCATACCAAACAAACCATAAGACAAGATAAATGTGGAAAAACTCTAAACAAGGATAAAAAAACTACGGGTACAAACTTCCACTATGAAGAAAATGAGATTATAAGCAATAAACTAACATTTTTCCTTTAGATGTATAGAGAAAACCATTTGCCCACACTTTAGAATAACTCTCAATATCCCTAGAAAAGCCCTAGGGACCCCTATTTATAGTTTAGGCAATTCCCTTTCGCACCCTTGCGAAACCGACTTAAATTTCCGTAGTCCATATCAAATTCGCAAAAAGAATCTATGTAACCTCGACTGCTCGAGCAGACCCTCGATTGGTCGAGCATGGGCCTCAACCGGTCGAACATCTCGGACCAAAAATCAATTTTGCTCACTGGACTTTAAGTCGAGCCAGTCCTCGACTGGTCGAGTGGGCCACTCGACCTGTCAAGCAAGGCACTCGACTGGTCGAGCGGCCCTGTCCAGATGTGGCTCCACATCTTAACAATCTCTCACTTGGAGACATTACCATAAACCTTCGTCTTCCACATCCGAAGTGCAGCACCTACCTGTCTTCAAGCCCGAAGACCAATCAAAGCTGAACAGAGCTTCAGCTTCTCCCGTATGACCATCTTGGTCAGCATATCTGCAAGATTCTTACTTGTATGAATCTTCTCTAGAGCAATCGATCCGTCTTCTAGTAACGAGCGTATGAAGTGATATCTGATGTTAACATACTTGGTCCTTGAATGAAATGCTAAATTCTTAGCCAAGTGTATTGCACTTTGACTGTCATTGTACAACTTGCAATCTACTTGCTTCTTACCCAACTCTTTTATGAAACCTTGCATCCATACCATCTCCTTGCACGCTTCTGTAGCTGCAACATATTCTGCTTCCGTTGTACTGATAGATACTATCTTCTGTGTAACGCCCTGAAATTCGAGGGTCGAGTAGCAACTCAACTCTCGAGTTCCAAAATATCACTTATGCAACATAGATAATGATGATTAAATGTTGTCTATGTTAGTGAAATAAACACGAGTGAGATTATACCAAAACAGTAATTCATACTCCAGATCAATTGTATAAAGGCAAGCGGAAGACTAAAACTGTATATAATTGTATGTAAAAGAAACAAAACCATCACAATCTCCAGAGTATGAACCCAACTGAGTCACCATATACGTGTATCTGTTTTACGATCAAAATGTCAAAAATATAACTAAAGAGGTAAGCCCTATGAATCCCGTCGATCCAGGCAGTCTAGTCAAAGCCACCAGAGTACTGCATATACGAGAACTCGTCATGGTCCTCGTTGTAGTCTGGCTCAGCCTCCTGAGTCGTCACCTCATCTGCACCTAAGATAGAATCTGGTTGGTGTGTATAACACCATCCCGTAACATGGAAGTGAGTAGCTAACTCAGTGGAACAATAAAACATAGGTTAACATGTTATCAATGCAGTCAAGCAGTAATGATAAAGCAGTACAATCAAACACTCCTAACTACTCTTATTAATGCAGGTATGAATGCAGTCATGATGCATGCCCTCACCGACATACTCCCTCATGCGACACCATCTTACGTTCGCGGCATGCTTTCATTCCTCAGTGCTCCACGTCTTCCAGGCACATGCAGTGCGATGATGAGCATGATTACCGAGTTGTTATTAGTCCATTTCAAACAACAAGATTCAGAAACTAAGGTACCTCCCTTGTATCATTCCCAAACATGATCCATTCTAGGGTCGTCAAACCTAGATAATCTCATACGATAGTGTAGTTTTAGAAATGCCGCAAAGGTTTGTAAGGTACATTACACGCAATTGTTACACCACTCCCCCATCACCTTTTTAACAGTTCATCACTAAATTGATACAGGCCTAGTTCATACTCTATACATCGCGACAAAACTCGTCGCCTCAACGCAAATTCAAAGTATACTCGAGGTCACTACAAAGGGCTTGTCACCAATCAGTGTAGGCCGACAGCTCGAATACAGTGTCCCATACCACCGTATTCGGCTCATGAGTCAAGGTTGCTCACTGGTCACTACGGGGAGGCACGTGGCCCCAGCATAGGCCGACAGCTCGACCACGGTGTCCCATACCACCATGCCCAGCTCATGAGTCTTAGCGGATCGAGGTACCATGGTTAACGAGATTTCACTGGTAAGTTTGGTACCCTAGGTTCAAGCAGTAGCGTCCAAACATGGTGAACATACATTAGACATATCGGGTTTCTTGACGAGCCTGACTAGCTCAAGCGCACAATCAACTGAACAACATAAAGTGCATAAGCACTTCGCGTGGCCTAACCACTGTCGCCAACCGAAGTACGACTAGGGTTCGTCAGACACGTCCTTCATGGTGAAATGAATCTCAACCACAAACTCAAGTCTGGTACCGATTGTCTGGACTATAATCATAGTCCCAAACGCAATCAATCCTTATTCAAAGCATGTGGAGTAAAGCATAATAAATAAATTAATTCAAGCATGTTAACAAGCATGTCATAAAGCATGTTATAAAGCACCATATAAACAGAAAATACAAACACATATATTTCATAAGTAAGCGGTTAAATTAAACAACCAACATGGAGGAAATCATATACGTCTCTAAGGTAGTTGAGAAATCCCATCTCAACACCTACCTAAGGCACAATCATCCAAACACTTACTCTTACAAGCATTTTCACAAACACTTAGAATACACATACATAGTGTATATTAGTAAAACATGTATTAGGGTGAGCCCTTTCGCCAAGCAAGTATTTTACACATATATAATATATTCATACAGTAAATAATCATGGCAAACACATTTCCAAAATTTATACGTATATGGTACTTTCTACAAATACTAGGAATACAATATATTCAACATATTTATCGTATAACCAAAAAGTGAAACAGACAGCACTTTGTACATGTGCAATTACATACAGATCATGAATCTATCATTATCTGACATTGAAAGCGTTGAAAACCATAACCTATACACCTAAAGTCCTCACCTTCTATCGTAGAATCGTAACGAATACGATAGGTTTGCTAAGCCTTCGTATTCGGCAGTTTGGTGACCTATAGAATGAAATAGGTTAGCTATTTCATAACCTACAATCATCACAACCCCAAAACAAATTAGGGTTAGGGTTTCTTACCTAGAAACGAGGTCGGAATCACCGGGAAAGCGACTAGACTTGAATGGTGGAACTTGTAGAACGGTAGGGGAAAGTAGTAGGGAGCTTCTCCCACTTCTCTCACACTTTCTCTCTCTTTTCTCTCTTCTCTCTCCTAGGGTTTCTCTCAAATTCATATGGCTGAATAAGACAGGGTTCTAAGGTCCTTATATAGCCTAGAAACACACCAAAACAGACTTAGGGCCAAGGTATACTTAGGTTATAACCAAAATGAGCCTGTTCCAGCTCAACGGAGGACTTCTAGTGGGCCCCCTTGAGCCAAAAGTTTGGACTAAGCTCACAGACTCCGGATCTAGGTGGAGTTAAGTTTTCGTTTCAGTCGAATTCCCAGATCACGCGTGGTGGACCAGTTTCAGTTCAACGGTCAATGAAACTCGATCAAAGATTTCAAGTACACTGCCATGTATATGAAATTTTTCCTGATCCAAGGGTGTATTTGGGTCAGATTCTGACGGTCTGGTTGCTTACAAATTGTCTGCAAGTAATAAGTCTCAGATTACTATTTGAGATATTTATTTATAAAGAAAAACAAGTGTTCTCACACTCCTCGTTCCGGACTCAAGCGAACAGCCGTGGTACACAATTTGGATTTGATCTTCGAGATGGTTATCAAGCCCAGCGAGGCGGTCCTAAGTCTATAACTTTGTATCATTCGGACTTTCGATGTGCGGTCCAGATTTGATACAGAGTTTCAATGTGCTCCCGAGAGCAGTCGGGTAATGAGTTTGATCCTAGATTTTAGGGTAACCTAGCGTCAATGATTCTACAAGTTTTGGGTCTTACAAATCGTATTTAAAGCGATTCTAACGGATTTCATGGCTAATCTAGTTTAGCACTTAGTTAACTTTGTCAAATTTCTAAAGGATTTGATCCTAAGCGATTTCTCCCTGAGGTAGTACTCGGGCCATTGTACTAAATTTTTCAAGTCGTTACAATCTACCCCCCTTAATGAAAATTTTCGTCCTCGAAATTAGTACCTTTTCGTACTCCTCGAGAAGCTGAGGGTAGTTCTTTCGGATCTCGGCTTGTCTCCCAGGTAGCTTTCTCCTCTATATGATGCGTCCACAGTACCTTCACGAGTGGAATCACCTTGCTACGCAGTACCTGCTCCTTCCTGTCAAGGATACGTGTCGGGCGCAGCACATATGTAGCATCCTCGCTCAATCCGTACTGCCTCGATATCCGATAATGTGAAGGATCAGGAACGTACTTCTTCAGCATAGATACATGAAATACGTTATGTACAGCTGCAAGTGGTGTAGGTAAAGCGAGACGATATGCCACAGCACCCACTCGATCAAGTAGCTAAAACGGACCGATGAACCTCGGTGTGAGCTTCCCCTTCTTCCCAAACCGAAGGACTCCCTTCATAGGGGAAACTATGAGGAATACATGATCTTCGACCTCGAACTCAAGCGGTCACCGCCTCGTATCGGCGTAACTCTTCTGCTTGCTTTGCGCTGTAAGAAGTCGACGCCTGATAATATCGATCTTCTTTGAGGTCGCCTGTACCAACTCCGGTCCAATCAAACTGCGCTCGCCGACCTCAGCCCAGCAATGCGGTGCTCTGCAAGGACGACCATACAAGGCCTCATATGGAGCCATACCAATACTCGCCTGGAAGCTGTTGTTGTACACGAACTCTGCATAAGGAAGACAATCATCCCAACTGTCCTTGAAGTCCAAGACACAGGCCCGCAACATATCCTTCAAAATCTAGTTCACCCGCTCTGTCTGCCCGTCGGTCTGAGGGGGAAACGTAGTACTAAACTTCAATTTCACACTCATCGCTTCCTGGATACGAGTCCAGAAGATAGACGTGAACCGCACGTCTCTGTCCGACACGATCTCTAGGGGAACTCCATGCAGACGCACAATCTCTCTAATGTACTGCCTAGCCAGCTCGTCTGCAGAGTTCGTGACTCTGATAGGGAGGAAATGGGCCGATTTAGTCAACCGATCCACGATCACCTAGATGGAATCATGTCCCTTCCTCATCTTCGGTAACCCCGATATGAAATCCATGGAAATGAAGTCCCACTTCCATTCAGTTATTGGCATAAGCTGAAGCAGTCCAGGAGGTCGGCGATGTTCTGCCTTGACCTGCTGGCATGTCAGACACGAGAAACATACTATGCTGTGTGGGTCTTCATACTGTCCCACCAATAAGACCGTCTCATGTCCTGATACATCTTCATGCTACCAGGGTGCATCGCAAGCTTCGATTTGTGGGCAGTCTCGAGGAGCTCCTGTCGCAAGTCATGAATATTAAGAACGCATAAGCGGCCACGGTATCATAGACCCCCATCTGTGCCAACTCTCCACTCGGAGTCCTCGGCGTCGCTAGCTTGCTCTCGAAGCTCAAACAACTGCACATCGCCCTTCTAGGCCTCGATAATCTTATATCAATGAGTGGCCGCACCCGAACGTGCGCAACACACTCAAATAGCTCCTCCATGGTGAGTTTTTGCTCGAAGTCCCGCACGAACTCTAGCATATCCCACTCTGCTATCATCAACGGAGCCGCAAATGTAATCACCTTCTTGCGGCTCAATGCATCCGCCACAAGGTTGGCCTTGCCAGGATGGTAGGAGACCTCGAACTTAAAGTCCTTAAAGGTTTCCATCCATCTGTGCTGCCTCATATTCAAGTCCCGCTGAGTGAATATATACTTAAGGCTCTTGTGGTCGCAGAAAAGCTCGAACTCCTCTCCGTAGAGGTAATGTCTCCAGAGCTTCAATGCAAAGATGACAGCTGCTAACTCAAAGTCGTGTGTATGGTAATTCTCCTCGTGCTTCCTTAATTGTCTCGAGGCATACGCAATCACTCTGTCCTTCTGCATAAGGACACAACCCAAACCAACGTGAGACACGTCAGTATATATCGTGTACCTAACCCCTTACTCTGGGAATACTAGCACTGGGGTGGACGTCAATCGGTCCTTCAGCTCTTGAAAAGCTGCTTCAGCCTTCTCATTCCAGGCGAACTTCAAATCTTTACGCGTCAACTGTGATAACGGCCTGGCAATCTTCGAGAAGTCCCGAATGAAGCGTCAATAATACCCTGCCAGGCCAAGAAAACTCCTCATCTCGGTAATCGAGCCAGGCTGCTTCCAATCCTGAATCATTACTACCTTAACAAGGTCCACCGCTATCCCATCCTTGGACATCACATATCCCAGGAACTTGACTTCCTCCTGCCAGAAGTCACACTTCTTATATTGCGCAAACAACTGGTTCTTCCTCAAGGCATCCAACACCGCTCTCAGGTGCACCTCATGCTCTTCCCGACTCGTAGAATATATCAAGATGTTATCAATGAATACGATGACGAATCGGTATAAAAATGGCCGAAATACCCCGTTCATCAAGTCCATGAACATGGCCGGTGCATTCGTAAGATCGAACGACATCACCAGGAACTCATAATGCCCAAAACAGGTCCTGAAAGCTGTCTTCTGCACGTCTTCATCTCTGACGCGCAACTGGTGGTACCCTGACTGCAAGTCGATCTTCGAGAAATACTTTGCCCCCCTCAACTGATCAAACAGATCATCTATCCTGGGCAAATGATACTTATTTTTCACGGTGACCTAGTTCAACTTACGGTAATCAATACACAACCGTAGTGAGGCATCTTTCTTCTTCACAAACAGTACAGGTGCTCCCCAGGGAGACACACTAGGTCATATAAAGCCCTTCTCTATTAGCCAGTCAATCTGTTTCCGCAGTTCCTCCATCTCACACGGAGGCATGCGATACGTCGGTAAAGAGATGGGTGTCGCATCGGGCGTAAGATCAATGGTAAAGTCGATCTCACGTCGAGGTGGCAACCCAGGAATCGGTGCAAACACGTCCGCAAAAGCCTGAACTACAGGCGTATCCTCAAGCATTGAAACATCAATAGCCTCTAATGAAGAAGCATAACATCTCAACCGAGTAGCGTGACTGACCTGAACAGGAAAAGTAAAGGTCGTGCCATCAAGTCCATAAGTGTTACCACCTTAGTCTCGCAGTCGATCTTTGCTCGCATCTCAGTGAGCCAATCCATATCGAAGATAACATCGTAATGGAATAGGGGGACGACGATCAGGTCAACTAATATCACTCTGCCACCCAAGTCTATCGGGCAACCCTCACACATACGAGTAACTTCTGATGAAGTCCCTGTAGCAGTGATAACCCTAACTCCTCTCGTAGGAGAAGTAATTAAACCCAGTCGCTTCACTGTCGTGCATGAAATCATAGAAGTAGTGAAACCAATAAGAAGACGGGAGTACCTTGGACATGTGCAGTGACCTCGAAGGCCATAGGCACTGAAGGTCCAGTCTCTGGTTCCTCTACTGTGAGCGCATGAACACGCGCCTATTGAGATCGGTTAGGCTAAGGTACCATGGGCCGTTGAGGTGGCCTGAAGCGAGGTGCAGGTGGTCTGAAGGACGGATGTGCAGGTGTCATCCGAAGTGGTGGAGTCGATAGAGCCTGTGGGAGAGAACGACTAATCATCCGCAGCGGAGAGAACCCGCTATCCCTCATCCGCGCAAAACAGCTCCCAACAGGATGACCCTGTTTCCCGCAATATGTACAGGTCACCACAGGGCACCTCATCAGAGCCACTGGCGCTGTGATCCTGGAAGGCGAATCAGCACGAGGCCTCTTACCAAGGAAAAGCCTGCCCTGAACATCTGGCCGAGGTCTAGGCACCATAGGGCCACGAGAGTGTGTCAAGCGGTCCACATCATGCTTCGCCTGAATGGACATATGAATCAATTCTGCATAAGATGGTATGCGAACACAGCACATCTTCGACCGGATGTCAGGTCACAATCCCTCAGAGAAGCGTCGAATTCGCATCGGCTCATCAGCAAGTATAGTCGGGACAAAGCGGCCCAACTCTGTAAAGCGGTGCTCATACTCAGTAACGGTCATGCCTCCCTGTCTGAGGCGTAGGAACTCATTCTCCCTCTCGTGTCGATAGGCCTGAGGGTAATATTTCTCGTGGAAACGGAACTCAAATTCTACCCAGGTCCACACATATCCCACTGCGACAGTCCGCAGTATGCTGTCCTACCATAAGCTAGCCTCCTTCTCGAACATGAAGGTTGCCAACTCAACCTGTTCAACCTCAGAATAATGCAGCATCTTCCGTTTCTTCGAGATGCGGTCTAACCAGTACTCAACCTCCTCAGGTATATGAGAATCCATAAAAGTCGAAGGCCTCAAGTGCTGAAATCGCTCGAATAGACTGCGAGTACCCACGTCTCCCGTAGGGTATGCAACAGGTGTGGGCAGAGGCACATTCTCAGCCTGAGCAGGAGGCTCTATAGGCACAGCAGGTGTTCACTCCCCAAGTATAGGGTTGTGATGTAGTAATAAAACTCGGTAAGACCGAGGTCGAATCCACAGGGACTGAAACCTGTACGTTATCTGAAAAT
The DNA here is from genome assembly GCA_030180095.1 of Magnolia changhungtana. Taxonomy (NCBI): domain Eukaryota; kingdom Viridiplantae; phylum Streptophyta; class Magnoliopsida; order Magnoliales; family Magnoliaceae; genus Magnolia; species Magnolia changhungtana. The sequence continues at coordinate 7,770,406 of JASAUF010000596.1, forward strand.
AACCAGATCTAGAATTAGGCTAAGATGAAATCTAAACCAATTATGATTGAGGAATAATGGTGAAATAATTATCTAAAACTTAGGAAAAATCAGAGAAGGGAAACTAGGGATTCAGAGGATCCACTTGTAGAGATCAGGGAGATCTTATGCCAGTATCACGAATTATGAAAATTTACTGAACTGCCATTGATACAGTTTTCAAGAGATGAAAGGTGTATGAATTAGAATGGATTCCATCACCAAACCATGCCCAAGAGACAAGGCTAACAACAGAATTAAACTAATTACCAACCACATCAACATGCCATGAAAGTCAAGAAAGGTACCGACATCCAACCATGCCCAGGAGACGATGGTGAACAACAGGGCTTCCTGACGTCATAAAACATTAAAGGAGAAGGAAATACTCAAAGCCATCGCAGACCCATTGTAATTCCAGTCACAACAGACCATTAAAGACTGAAAACATTCCCTTAAAATCACATTAAAATCAGATTCAGTTCAATAAAAGAGAACACAGGCTAAAAATTCTCCATCATTCTACAATCTTCACCTCTTAGCCCTAGCTAAGAGGATTTAGCCAAACATGATGAAGCTAAATCTCAACATAATTTATAAAGAAAATAAAAACATAAAAAAAAAATAACCAACTTCAAACCTCTTTCTCTGCTCCACAGCCGCCTTCACGTTCCCTTCCTCCTCACGTCCACCGAAGCCAACCCCCTGATGGATTTCCTGGCAATTGCCTCTCTTCCTTCTATAACAAGCAAGGGAAGCCCTGTGGAGAGTTCTCTCGCAGTTCGTCCGTAACAGACACGGCACTCTTACGCTGACTCTTGGCGATTAAAGTTTTTGACGCCGAAGAAGAAATCCACTCCATCCATCGGTTTCTTCTCCCAAAAATGGTCGGACCTGATCATTTTTAAAATCAGATTCGAAGTGGCCCACCGAGCATTCATGTCATCGATTATCTTCAATTTGAACAGTAAAATTCGATATTCATCGTCTTCTGCACTTCTGCCACCTAGGAAGTGGTGAGAGGAGCCGTAACATCCTGATGGACGGTCCAGATCAAGCCTTCGCTCAACGGTGGTGGCCCATAAGATTGATCCACAACCCTCGAGCTAAGGCGAACAGAGAGCTACGGACGCTACTGCGTTGATCAGCGAGGCCCATGAACGCAGTCGAAAGGAAAATCCACTCCATTCATTCTACTCGTGGCGAAAAACAACTGAAAAATGTGTATTTTTTCTTAAGTTTAATGCGGTCCATCATCTCAAACATTTCCACCGTCAATCTTCCGTTTAACAGCTAGGATCTTCTGATAGCTTGCATGGAAGGAAACGAACACCTAGGCGTAGGTTACACCCTATCTCCGGACTTAATGGATGGTTCAGATCATTGATCTGAGCCATGAGTGGGACCCACTAGTAAGACCAGCGTCCGGTTTTCGCGGATGCTGCGAAGCAGAGCTCATCACTTGCGCTGACGAAGATGGTGGGCTCCACTTGATGTCGTTTGAAGAAATTCAAGCTGTCCATTGGATCGACGTTGAAAAACCGTCCGGGAAAGAATATTTTTGGAGAAAAATTGGTGCGGCCCATGAAGTTTTTATTCACCGTCCGTCTTGCCCTCGAACGGACCAAAAGAAGATCTCCATTGTCTTCCGAGATTCTGCCACCTAGGCGATGGTTGTACCCCTCCTATGGACAAAATGAATGGTCCAGATCCATCAAAAGACTGATGGGTGAGGCATACAACTAAAAATTTGTGGACCGTGTAACGGAGCTGTCCGTTTTCTGATATTTTAAAAAAAATCACGGGTCAAGCCCGTTGACTGGCTTTGGCTGGTCCGGTGCGCCAAGCGCACGTGTACATGGTGTACACGCACCTAAAGCGTGGGGTCCCCTGAGGTGTTTGTGAGAAATCCGTTCCATCCATATCTTTTCTCATCTAAGGGGTTGAAACTAAAATTGAGACATATCCAAAGATCTGGTGGGCCCCAAATCATGATTTCAGTGGCTAATTTGTCCGTTGGGATACTTTTACAAGGATCCAACGGCTGAAATTCGACCTGTACGGTTACTTTATGGCCCACATCCCATGTATGGAGTCTCGTGTCAAACGGACGGTGAGAACCCTGTGATCTTGTATTCTGCCCTAGTTTCGGGCCACTTGAGCTTCAGTTTCTCGATTTTCTCGGATCTCTGGCGTGTAAATTCTTCAATATCGGTCCTCTGGAGTCCGTCCCTTGCTGTGGTGATCTCAGGGCATCAAATGCACACTTTTAGCACCTTTTTGTAGTCACACTTGCAAATGTACCTTGCATCACAAATGTGATTAAACCAGGCTATTAAACAGTATCATATTCAGAAACTTAGGTAATTAATAGGGTCTAATATGCAATATTTGACCCTCATCACAACCCCCAACCAGCATTTTGCTAGTCCCGAGCAAAGTATGCGAAAAATAAGTTGACAATTACAGGAGAATTTCTATGAACTCGAGTGATTTTGGAAAACAATCCAGATATGAGAAATCTTAAAATTCATGAATGTTGATTATCAATTTCTCTTGGCCTCTCATGCACAGTGAATTTCATAATCAAGTTCAAGTATTAATCCATAAAATAGAATAATTTTAAACATTGAGTTCCATGGGTGTATAGTGAAATCTCGGCCTATCATCATTAAGAGATCAAATTGTCGATTTCATGATATCATTGGTAATCAATCAGAAAATTTATAACTACCATCCCCTAAACCAGAACTTTGCCTCACAGATCATTCTTTCATTTTCTAGTTTTTTTTTTTTTTTTTTTTTTTTTTTTTTTTAAGAATGTCAAGATGGGAATCAAATTTTCACTTATAGGAGCAAACCTATGGTGAAACTAGTCGCCCAACTTTCCAACTGTTAATCATGGAAAATCGAATCCACACCTATAGGGAGCAAACCCATGGTGCAATTCTTTTTTATACCCTGATGGCCGAATCTTTTAAGCTGGTTTCTTTCATGCTCATTGATTACCAAGTTAATCCTTCAATATGGAACTGAAGTCTTAATGTGTAAACGAGATGTATCCTGTGAAATCATGACTCAATCAATGTTTACAACTTCTAATCATGGATTAATAATTCAACCTTAACTGTAAAATCTAACGGACAACTGAATCCAAGAGTAGTAAATCACTAGCATTCCATATCATGTAATTCTAAATAAAAGATGGTCATCAAATCACTTCGAATTCACCAGAAAGTCCAGAAAAAATTTAAAAATTTTCACAATTTTTGCTCAAGACGAAGAAAACACTGATTAGGTAACCTAATCTCCCACCCCCAACCTAAAAGCTACATTGTCCTCAATGTAAAAGATATGAGTATAGAATGCACATGGGACAACAAAAGTAAATGTGGAGTAATGGGAAGATAGTACCTGGATGATGAATCGTGAGAGACATTCCAAGTGCAGGCAGCATGGAATCCAATCAACACGAGAGAAAGAGCAACACAAAACTAACAAAAAAAATAAAATAAAATCCTATCTATACCACTTTCGCAGGTGCTCTCGATTGCATTTAGCGCATGCAACAAGCCTTTAAACCCCTAGGTTACCCCTAGTGGACGAGTTGTAGTCTCGTGAGGGTTTGCAGTAATGTTACCCACAAACATTGAACTAACTACGAAAATGAAATAAATTGAAAAGCTGGGTTGCCTCCCAGGAGCGCTAAGTTTAACGTCTTCAGCCGGACCAAAGCAACTACCCTAGTCCTATGCAAACAGGAAACCTACCTATACCTCCATCAGACTAGGAGATCATTCCTGGTAAACAGGATCAGTCAGAGGCATGGAGATGTCCTCTGGATCAAATTTCTCGACAAATGGCTTTAAGCGATGTCCATTTACTTTAAACTCCTTGCCAAAGAATATTTTTGGAGAAAAATTGGTGCGGCCCACGAAGTTTTTATTCACCGTCCGTCTTGCCTTCGAACGAACCAAAAGAAGATCTCCATTGTCTTCCGAGATTCTGCCACCTAGGCGATGGTTGTACCCCTCCTGTGGACAAAATGAATGGTCCAGATCCATCAAAAGACTGATGGGTGAGGCCCACAACTAAAAATTTACGGACCGTGTAACGGCGCTGTCCATTTTCTGATATTTTAAAAAAAATCACGGGTCAAGCCCGTTGACTGGCTTTGGCTGGTCCGGTGCGCCGAGCGCACGTGTACATGGTGTACACGCACCTAAAGCGTGGGGTCCCCTGAGGTGTTTGTGAGAAATCCGTTCCATCCATATCTTTTCTCATCTAAGAGGTTGAAACTAAAATTGAGACATATCCAAAGATCTGGTGGGCCCCAAATCATGATTTCAGTGGCTGATTTGTCCGTTGGGATACTTTTACAAGGATCCAACGGCTGAAATTCGACTTGTACGGTTACTTTATGGCCCACATCCCATGTATGGAGTCTCGTGTCAAACGGACAGTGAGAACCCTGTGATCTTGTATTCTGCCCTAGTTTCGGGCCACTTGAGCTTCAGTTTCTCGGTTTTCTCGGATCTCTGACGTGTAAATTCTTCAATATCGGTCCTCCTGAGGTCGTGGTGATCTCAGGGCATCAAATGCACACTTTTAGCACCTTTTTGTAGTCCACACTTGCAAATGTACCTTGCATCACAAATGTGATTAAACCAGACTGTTAAACAGTATCATATTCAGAAACTTAGGTAATTAATAGGGTCTAATATGCAATATTTGACCCTCATCAGCAGGATGTGCAGATGGCGAAGGTGGAGTCGCGCTCCTACCCTGAGACAAGGCCTCAGAAATAGTGGCCATAAGCTGCTGGTGCTGCTGCTACTGATGCATCATCAACATCAACTGCTCAAACCTATCAGTAGGTAGAGCAGCCTGTGGCTCATACGGCGTCGAAGAGGATGCCCGGTTCTGCTCGCAAACCGGGGGTGTATAAGGTGGCAATTCACCAGTAGGACCAGCAGAAGGCTGATCTGAGCCAGAACCCGGGTCCGTAGGACCACCTCTGCGAGGAGGAGTCTGGTCCATCGAGTCAGTGAGCAAAAGGAGTGTTGTGCGCCTTGTAAACCTCCGTGACATTCCTTATACAACATAGGGTACATCGCATATGAGATAAAGCATGGCAACACAATATATAATCACTTAAGCATTCCACACACTTCATAGCAAAAGAGGTTGTATGCATTTCATTATCAAAATTGTCATAATACATGGAATACAGAGTTACATGAATTATAACAGAAGATGCAGGGGAGCTAATACAACCAAGCTTTAACTACTACAAAAACATACAACTAACTACTGCATCCATCAACATGAAAACATAATTCGCCTAAAGCGGTAAGCAAAACAAACTACAAACAATAACTTAGATGACTAGGCATCCGAATTAGGCGATGGAGGAGGAGCATCCTTGTCCTGTACACAGCACAGGATGGTCTTCAATGTGTAAGACACCTTCTTAAAACTTCTCTTCATGTAGGCTTCGGTCACCTCAAGCTTGGCTCGGGTCTCACTAAGCTCAGCCCGAACCTGTCCAATCTCTTGCCGCAGGGCGGCCTGGTTCTCCTCAATGCGAACCATACGAGCATCCCTAGCAGCCTGAGTAGCGTCTGGCTCTGGTGCTCCAGGAGGAGAGCTCTCCTCAATATCCTGAGCCTCATCTTCCTCTTCTTGTATCTCATCACCACTTATTTGCTTCCTACCTCGAGGTCAACACTCTCCTCACCTGCGCTATCCGACTCATCTCCAGACTCGTCGAGTCGGGCTTGCCGTTGTCAAGGGCCGATCCTCATATTGTTAAGTATAACCTCACTTATGACCTGGACTGGTGCAAGGTCTTCCATGTTAAGCCTATAGCCGACATCTCGAGCCATCTTGCATATCAGGCGGCCAAATGGGAGCGAGAGGTCGTTCCTAACAGATCGAACGACCTTAACTATCTGAAATAGGATGAATGTAGGCAGGCATAAGTTGTCCCCATGTCCAATCTTGTATAAGAAGTCCACCATCAACTGAGTACACTCTGTGCGATTACCCCACCGTGGATACACATTATATGTGAAAATGTGGTGAAGCAAATGGAAGTCATCTGTCAACTTCGATGACGAAAGACAGTTTTCTCGCATCCAAGAAACCCGTCAACCACAAAGGTATCGCGTACGGCGATCCCTTTCTCGTATACTCCTGAAGAAGTTGTCATTAGGAAGCACTTCACCACGTGGGATGTTCATGATCCGCGCTATCTCAACCATAGTAATTGTGCGCCTTATGCCCCTTACAGAGACAGTGAACTGAAGAAGCTCCAACGATAGGTCTATGATATGGGCGTAGAGGGCACGAACCGTGTTCTCACATGCAGGAGACTCACCTTAAAAAATAGGACCCCATTCAATGTCCACCAAGCGGTCCATCACCGGGCGTAGCCCAAACATTCTCTCATCCACGTGAGCTTCAAACACAATCTTACGGTCAGCAAAACGACCGTATTTGAAGCCTATCAGAAAGGCATTTCTGATCGAAAGTTGGGGATCTAAGTCTCGCTTCGACCTATACTCCCGAATTGTGCTAGGGCTAGCTTCATCGTCCACTTCTCTCCTCGAACGGGTTGGACGGCTAGGCCCAGCTTCATCTGTAGCGGTCTTCCATTTCCCCATAAGAGAAAGGGCGGCGGAGACGGAGAAAATGGCCGAAATAATGACGAAGAAAGCCATGGAAAATGAAGATAAGAGAGAGAAAGGGCTGCTCTCTTTGCTTCACCACAAGCTTGGGTCTCAACAGTGGTTGTAGAGGCCCAAACGACCAGGGTTTAAGAAGAAAGAAGAAGAGATGAAGTGGGGTAGGGGGTGTGCACGATTTTGAGACGAAATGGGGAGTATATGGGCTGAAATGAGAGAGAAATGGAGAGGATAAGGAGGTAGGGTTGTTGTGAACGAAGGAGAGGGATGGGTTGTGACCGAAAATGAGATTTTTGACGATTAGGAGGGAGAGTTGAGAGAGAGGCAGCAATTTGGAGAGTTTGGAAGGGTAGAAATGAGGGGAGGGGGGCAAACGGAATTGAAATAGGGGCCCCCATGTGATTTCGCGCGCCCCACACATGTCCTGGGGTCGGGCCGACCCTGACCAGACCCCACACAAATACACCCTGGGTCTGTCCTGGGTCCCACTGGATTAGCACGGAGAGGCCCACGACTCCGTTCGTTCCAAATCCGGGTAGTTTCGAGAAGTCTCTGATCTAAACTGACATTTACTGCGTTTTAACAGCTGGGGTTGGGTGGATTGTGATCTAGACCCGTCAATAGACGACCTAGAAGTGTTTTAGGATTGACTCGTGCGACCAGGGTTGGGTACAGACTCGATTTCGGTGTTCGTTTCAGCGAACTTTGCCATTGGACGAAACTAGAATTCCTAAGACTGTTACTACATTGTTCTCGCACCCTCCTATGTCAAAAAGGCATCAGTGTACGTCATGGGAACATAACTCAAGTCCAGTTTAATCAAAATCATACTTTGATACCAACTTATAACGCCCTAAAATTCGAGGGTCGAGTAGTAACTCAACTCTCGAGTTCCAAAACATCACTTATGCAACATAGATAATGATGATTAAATGTTGTCTGTGTTAGTGCAATAAACATGAGTGAGATTATACCAAAACAATAATTATACTCCAGATCAATTGTATAAAGGCAAGCGGAAAACTGAAACTATATATAATTGTATGTAAAAGAAATAAAACCATCACAATCTCTAGAGTATGAACCCAACTGAGTCACCGTATACATGTATCTATTTTACGATCAAAATGTCAAAAATACAACTAAAGAGGTAAGCCCTGTGAATCCCGTCGATCCAGGTAGTCTAGTCAAAGCCACCAAAGTACTGCATATACGAGAACTCGTCCTGGTCCTCGTCGTAGTCCGGCTCAGACTCCTGAGTCGTCACCTCATCTACACCTAAGACAGAGTCTGGTTGGTGTGTACAACACCGTCCTGTAACGTGAGAGTGAGTAGCTAACTCAGTGGAACAATAAAGCATAGGTTAACATGTTATCAATGCAGTCAAGCAGTAATGATAAAGCAGTACAATCGAATACTCCTAACTACTCTTATTAATGCAGGTATGAATGCAGTCATGATGCATGCCCTTACCGACATACTCCCTCATGCGACACCATCTTACGTTCGCAGCATGCTTTCATTCCTCAGTGCTCCACATCTTCCAGGCGAATGCAGTACGATGATGAGCATGATTACCGAGTTGTTATTAGTCCATTTCAAACAGCAGGATTGGGAAACTAAGGTACCTCCCTTGTATCATTCCCAAACATGATTCATTCTAGGGTCGTTAAACCCAGATAATCTCATACGATAGTGTGGTTCTAGGGCGCTGCAAAGGCTGTTACACGCAATTGTTATACCACTCCCCCATCACCTTTTTAACAGTTCATCACTAAATTGATACAGGCCTAGTTCATACTCTATACATCACGGTAAAACTCGTCGCCTCACCACAAATTCAGAGTATGCTCGACGTCACTACAAAGGGCTCATCACCAATCAGTGTAGGCCGACAACTCGAATACAGTGTCCCATACCACCGTATTCGGCTCACGAGTCAAGGTTGCTCACTGGTCATTACGGGGAGGCACGTGGCCCCAGCGTAGGCCGACAGCTGGACCACGGTGTCCCATACCACCATGCCCGGCTTATGATTCTTAGCGGATCGAGGTACTATGGTTAACGGGATTTCACTGGTAAGTTTAGTACCCTAGGTTCAAGCAGTAGCGTCCGAACATGGTGAACATACATTAGACATATCGAGTTTCTTGACGAGCCTGACTAGCTCGAGTGCACAATCAACTAAACGACATAAAGTGCATAAGCACTTCGCGTGGCCTAACCACTGTCGCCAACTGAAGTACAACTAGGGTTCGTCAGACACGTCCTTCGTGGTGAAATGAATCTCAACCACGAACTCAAGTCTGGTATCGATTGTCTGGACTATAATCATAGTCCCAAACGCAATCAATCTTTATTCAAAGCATGTGGAGTAAAGCATAATAAACAAATTAATTCAAGCATGTTAACAACCATGTCATAAAGCATGTTATAAAGCACCATATAAATAGAAAATACAAACACATATATTTCATAAGTAAGCGGTTAAATTAAACAACCAACATGGAGGAAATCATATATGTCTCTAAGGTAGTTGAGAAATCCCATCTCAACACCTACCTAAGGCACAATCATCCAAACACTTACTCTTACAAGCATTTTCACAAACACTTAGAATACACTATTTGAACATACATAGTGTATATTAGTAAAACATGTATTAGGGCGAGCCCTTTCGCCAAGCAAGTATTTTACACATATATAATATATTCATACAGCAAATAATCATGGCAAACACATTTTCAAAATTTATACGTATACGGTACTTTCTACAAATACTAGGAATACAGTATATTCAACATATTTATCGTATAACCGAAAAGCGAAACGGATAGCACTTTGTACATGTGCAATTACATACAGATCATGAATCTATCATTATCTGACATTGAAAGCGTTGAAAACCATAACCTATACACCTAAAGTCCTCACCTTTTATCGTAGAATCGTAACGAATCCGATAGGTTTGCTAAGCCTTCGTATTCGGCAGTTTGGTGACCTATAGAATGAAATAGGTTAGCTATTTCATAACCTACAACCATCACAACCCCAAAACAGATTAGGGTTAGGGTTTCTTACCTAGAAACGAGGTTGGAATCGCTGGGAAAGTGACTAGACTTGAGTGGTGGAGCTTGTAGAACGGCAAGGGAAAGTAGTAGGGAGCTTCTCCCACTTCTCTCACACTTTCTCTCTCTTTTCTCTCTTCTCTCTCCTAAGGTTTCTCTCAAATTCGTATGGCTGAATGAGAGAGGGTTCTAAGGTCCTTATATAGCCTAGAAACACACCAAAACAGACTTAGGGCCAAGGTATACTTAGGTTATAACCAAAGTGAGCCTGTTTCAGCTCAACGGAGGACTTCTGGCGGGCCCCCTTGAGCCAAAAGTCAGACTTAAGCTCACAGACTCCAGATCTAGGTGAAGTTAAGTTTTCGTTTCAATCGATTCCCAGATCACGCGTGGCGGACTAGTTTCAGTTCAACGGTCAGTGAAACTCGATCAGAGATTTCAAGTACACTGCCATGTATATGAAATTTTTCCTGATCCAAGGGTGTATTTGGGTCAGATTCTGATGGTCTGGTTGCTTACAAATTATCCGCAAGTAACAAGTCTCAGATTACTATTGGAGATATTTATTTATAAAGAAAAACAAGTGTTCTCACACTCCTCGCTCCGGACTCAAGCGAATAGCCGTGGTATACAATCTGGATTTGATCTCCGAGATGGTTATCAAGCCCAGCGAGGCGGTCCTAAGTCTATAACTTCGTATCATTCGGACTTTCGACGTGCAGTCCAGATCTGATACAGAGTTTCAATGTGCTCCCGAGAGCAGTCGGGTAATGAGTTTGATCCTAGATATTAGTGTAACCTAGCGTCAATGATTCTACAAGTTTTAGGTCTTGCAGATAGTATTTAAAGCGATTCTAGCGGATGTCATGGCTAATCTAGTTTAGCACTTAGTTAACTTTGTCAAATTTCTAAAGGATTTAATCCTAAGCGATTTCTGCCTGAGGTGGTACTCGGGCCATTGTACTAAATTTTTTGAGTCGTTACATTCTATAACTGAGAGACCCAACTGACTACAACACTACCCAGAGTAAAGGCATAACCTGTAGTGCTTCTTCTATTGTCGATATCTCCTGCTAAATCTAAATCTACATGGCCTTGTAGCTTGATTTCTGATCCACCATAGCACAACCCTACATCCACAATACCTACCAGATATCTGAGGATCCATTTCACAGCTTCCTAATGTTCCTTCCCGGGGTTGTTCATAAACCTGCTAACAACTCCCACTACTTGATCAATGTCTTGCCTCGTGCTCACCATAGCATACATGAGACTCCCAATAGCTGACGCATATTAGACTTTAGCCATGTAGTCCCGTTCCTCCTGCGTCTTTGCCCCTTGCTCCTTAGAAAGCTTGAAGTAGTTGGCTAATGGAGTGTTAATCGGCTTAGCACCTCTTATATTAAATCGATCAAGTACCTTGGTTATGTACTCTGCTTGTAATAAAACTAGTTTCTTATTTTCCCTGTCACGCTTTATCCTCATGCCTAGGATTTATTTTGTAGCTCGTAAATCTTTCATGGCAAATTCTCTAGACAATTGTCTTTTGAGATTCGAGATGTCATTCATGCTTGATCCGGGTAGAAGCATATCATCAATGTATAGAAGAAGGATGATATATAACGTATCAAACTTCTTCAAATAGCAACAGTGGTGAAAATATTTCAGTGAAGTCAATACCTGCCTTTTGTTGGAATCCTTTCACAACCAATCTAGCGTTGTACCGTTTTGAACCATCATGCTTCTCCTTCAGTCTGTAAACTCACTTGTTATGAAGAGCTTTCTTAACCTTGTGTAGAGTGACTAACTCCCATGTATGATTAGACTCAAGAGAGTCCATCTCATCATCTATGGCCTGTTCCCACTTAACCCGTGTATCTAACACCCTGAAAATTGGGGGTCATGCATACGCTCGACTCCCAAGTTCCCTGGTGTCACTTATACCGATTTTTACTATAATTTACGTTTAATCAAATGTAAAGGCGCAGCGTGGAATTACTTGGAACATGACGTACAACCATAACTAATCTTTTGAAATGAAAGAAGTTAAATACATATACAAATCCAAAAGAACATAAGTAGGTCGCACAAGGCATTCCTCAACAAATCACAAAAAGAATGATATATCCAAAAAATAAAGTTGAGTCCACTACTCAGTGATTCAGAATCCCGTCTACTGAGCCGATGAAGACCCACTCATCAACTGAAACTAGGAGAACTCGTCCTCCTCGAGGCTCATGTTGTCAGGCTCCTCCAAATCTATATCACCTGCATCTATAGGCAAGTCTGGTTGGTGTTTTAAAACACCGTCCCAGAGTGGGAGTGAGTGATCAACTCAGTGCGTGTAATTAATCTTAAGTTGTACAAGCAGCAGTCATATTAAGAATTTAATGAAAGAAATTCATTCATAATGACTAAACTAATCTTGGTAATGCGTATGCATGATGGATGATATGATGCATGCTCTCGTCACAACACTCCCTCGAGCGACTCCATCTAATGATCGCGTATGTCAACACTCCCTCAGAGCGACCTCGACTGCCGAGTCTCCACCCTAATTAGTGCAATGTAATGCGATCGTGTTAGCCGAGTTCTTAGTTAAGTCTATTCATCCAGTAAGTTTGAGAATCTGATACACCCCACGTATCAATGCTCTAATCTGGTTGCGAGGCCAAGGCCCCCCAACGTGTGAAGCTGAAACCCCACGATCATTGATCCCGTTGAGTTCCTCATCCCCGACTTCAAGCACATGAGGAGTGCCGAGAGGAAGGGATTGCTCGCGGTTACTATGGGGAGGCGCGTCACCCCAGCATAGGCCGATAGCTTGGACATAGTGTCTCATTACACCATGCCCGGCTCACGAGACAGTGGATCAACTTCAAGTGGTTATCGGTGGGTGGCAATGGTGATAGGGTGTTCTAGGTTCCATATATATATGAGCAAACAAGGTTAACAAATAGGGCTGGCCGGTAAGTAGGCTAGACCGCACGAGTCAGGCGAATATGCGACGAACGACATCGGGTACAAGTGACCCATGTAGTCGAACTACTGCCGCCCGTACATACCCGCCCAAACCCATGGGTTTAGCCCTAGTATAGTCCTACCGATGGGACTACCGTCTCTCCTCATGTTCCCAACCAACCCAAGGGTATGAATAATGATTCATAGCATGCCAACTACCAATGAATCATCCAGTATAAACAACATCATGGTTTCATACTCCTCAACATACAATTTAGATTCTCGTAGCAAGCAAGGCTAACAATATCATGAAATAAAATGCATGTGAGTTATGTGTGTGGGTGAGGAAGTTAAGCACTTTCTTAATCTTAAGAAATCATCAGCATAAGAGTAAGGAATCATAGATACTAAGAAGCAATACTATAAGGAAAAATCCAACAAGGCATGAGCATGAGATCATCCATACACAAAATCTTGTGAGAGGAAGAACATCATCATATGAAAAGCAAACACACAATTCCGTGTAAATCTAACAAACATATAATTCTTAGGATTCTTCTAGATTCACCAAATATAGCATCCAAACAATCAAAATCATTAGATTCGTAATAAAATTGATGCTAAGTAACCTAAGGATAACAGTTTGTACCTATGGATCGCTGAGATCTCAAGAAACGACCTAGAAGCGCCGAACTTGGCGTCGATCGGCCGGAATCTTAAGACAATGAACTTGCATGTTAAAATCTCATGCAAACCCTCTCTCACACAGGAGTTTCAAGAAAAAAGAGTGAGGAATTTACCTATACAATCAACGGAAGCGGTGAGCGGTCGTAGTAGAGGATTCGTTGAGGAAGAGGTGAAGAGTTACAAGAATCAGACTCCCTTAGCCCCACTTTGATCTATGACCCACCTTCACTCTCCATCACTCTCCCTTTCTCTCTTCTTCCTTTCTTCTTTCTCCCTTTTCTCTCTTCTCTCTTTCCTCCTCTAGGGCAAAATCGTATGGGGAGAGGGGGTGCCCAAATGAAGCCCTTTTATAATGCCAGTTTTGGTGTAAATGGCCCCAAGGGCTAGGTTTTTACTATAGCAGACCTATGGGAGAGACTTTCTAAGCTCTAAGGCCCACTATGGGGTGTACATATTGATTTACATCGTAGGATAGTTAACCCTAATGATGATCTACATATGGATATGATCGACCCGCCATTTGGATGCGCCGATCAACAGATATGATTAGAAGTCTGTTCAATGGTCACCGATAGTCGATTGGGGCCACGGCTATACGGATATGAGCAGAAAAATATTCTTACTCCACGTGTGAAGTTTGGTCACAAACCGATGGTCCGAACTCCTCAACTTTACCTAAGAGTGGATGACCCAATTCACTTAAGTTCCAACTCCTTTCTTTAGGGTATTTACACATCTCATACACTCGTCTTTTGGCTTAAGTTGAGCGGT